>OX387327.1:18520839-19867422 GCA_947562085.1 Eudonia lacustrata
ACCGTTAATTTTTATTATTAAAGATAAAGAGTTATAGCTATAGCGTTGTTAGTTAATTGAGTTCAGTCCATGTGCTACTAGCACATAATAATTTTGATTACTAACAATTTTTTTTATGTAGGTACAAAGTTCTTGGTTTACTGTAGTCCTGTAGGGCTGTCTTCTCATTCCCCATATGCGACGACCTCCGTAGCCGAGTGGCTTGCACGCCAAACTTTGAGCGGCGCTAACTCTGAGGTCCCGGGTTCGATTCCGAGTCGGGTCAATGTCGAAAACGAACTTTTCGATGTTGTGTCGGGTCTAGGTGGTTGTGGTACCGACCGTCGTGTGCGAGTGCACGAAACGTGAACGAGTGCTTTAGCTAGGTACTTACCTTGGGATCAGAACAATGTATGTGATGTTATCTAATATATATAATAGGTATATATATTATACAGGTTGACTTTTTTCATCACCGTCCGAACCTTCTGAGATGACTCCGGTCCCGTGCGTGATACAAACGAACGACTCTTACTATTGGACCAACTCCCTAACTCGAAAATAAAATTCAGCTGTTCCATACATTTTGGTCGAATGAATATTGATGTTTTGTATGGAACAGCTTAAGTAAGAGTTGTTCGTTTGTATAACGGGAGTCATCTGAGAAGGTTTGGACGATGATAAAAGAGTCAACTATGTACAATAAACATTTTTGTGTGGATAATAGTTCTGGCCTATGTCCACCAGTGGGTCGAGAGCGGCTGATGAATGATGAATGATTTTTGCGCAATGACATAGGGTGGTTTTCGTAATTACCAAAGTAAAGAAGGTTCCTTATTTCAACATAGGTACCTACATGCGCGCGTGTATTTACTATATTTCTTTTCTTCGTCGTTACACTCTTGACAGAGTGATCGTGGTCGTTACTTCAGCTGCAGTGAGTCGGACTAGCTGTCGCTATTCCCTTCTGACCGTTTTGCCATTTTTTTTTTTTTTTTTTTTTATACTTAGCTCGGCAAATGACTCCATCCCACCTGATGTTAAGTGGAAATGAAGTCCAGACGCGAAGACAACTGGTGCAGCGTGGAAACAAACGTAGCATCAGTTAACTTCACTCTGCCGGCCCACAAGGTGCTTCTTCACGCCTCTCTTGAAGGACCCCATATCATAGGAAGGAGGGAAAACGTGTGCTGGTAGACTATTCCATCTTTTGGAGGTGCGACAAAGAAACGAGTCACTAAATTTCTTTATGCGTGATGGGATACTTGAGACAGTGAATCGGAATTATTAAATATAGGACCGTTGATATTATCAGTCCCTATCTGTGTCATTGAAGCAAGAGCGGATGTTTACAAGTCTTGTTTTAAGCTCGTTGGAATCATTATAGTGTACTGTGAAAACCTTCCCCTTATTTCGTCACTCTGTTTAACGCCTTCCACTTGCATTTTCTAGAAAGAAGTCATTGTTGTCTCGCCGTCATCCTCAGCGAGTTCTGCCTATGCCTCAATGACCGTTTTGGATTCAGTTTCTCATTACATAACCCAAATAAGTTAACTTAGGTGCTGGATACAATAACTTATTGAGTAGATGACTAGAGAAACTTACACCTACACCCGAATTTATTGCAAAAGTCGCGCAAATTATTAGGAAAAACTCAGCAATAGAAATAGCAGTAGTGTGATCAGCTGGTAGCTGGTACAGTTTACTGCATTACAGTAACCAACTTGTAGGTTTCATTTTCTTGAAGACAAGTGTATACATTATATATTCTTAAAGGCTTTTTATATTCACATACACTTTCGCGTTCCATAGTTAGTTCGTTAGTTAGTTATATTCATACTAAAATAATTTGTAATCAACATATCCACATTTGATTCAAATGCCATCTCATATTCCTCGTATAGATTTTTGTAAAACCAAAGCTACTTGCCAAACTGGTATGCGCAACCGTTGGCTCCTGTGTTAAAGAGCTTCACTTTGTATAGTTGGCCCAATTTCCTTGATAGTAGTCCATTCGATACTCAGGTTCCCGCATTGCGTCACATTTAGGGTCACTGGCCTGACCTGAGCTGCCATTTCGTAGAACACAATTACACTTTGCTTGGAAATCTAAATCGCCCGCCCCTCCTTCGAAAGTTCTGCATTTGCAACCAAGCATATTCGGCAAACTATCTGATAATATTATTATTCCGTACACACAAGATTTTAGACTTGCTTGGTACAAAAATTGATTTTTTTACAGAAATATTTTGGATAAATCTCTATTGGGTTTCCGTTTCACCAAAATGTTATCAAAGTTTTATTTCGTATTGCTACGGTTGTTATCCGTTCGAATGCAGTTCTTTGGATTTGGTCTTTGGCTTACGCAACATGATGACTGCATTACTCTAATCGTTCTAAATCTAAGAATGACGAAATCTAGAAAATCCTGGCTTCATTGCATACTGGGTCGATATTCTGCAACGCGCAACTCATTCCTATGATGTAACAAGCGTCCTGCCTGCATCTACGAGTATATGTTAATTCATCATCCCATGTACCTACTGTTTGTGGAACAACCAGTATTTTCTTGTAATCGTCTTAAATCGCCTATTAATATTAATATTTTTATGCAACGTTATTTTATAAAACTCTTTAGACAAAAAAAGTAATATCCAAATCGGTAGGTACTGACATAAAAGGAGGTTGTATGTATGCGAGAACCTCCTCTTTGAAGTCGGTTTAAAAAATACCTGCATTGTGAATGCACTATTAATATACATATCCATGTATTCCTGCTACGATTATGGATCTGGTTGGATAATGTGACCTTTAACCTTAACCCGCAGCGCCACTGGCGGGGCGGACAGCAGACCCGCCTCCACTGGCGGCACTCCCACTGAGGAGCAGCCGGCAGGCGTCGGCAATGGTGAGTTGGAACCTTATGCTATATGTGTTGAGACAATCCCTCCTCATGACACTAATTTTATTTGTGTACCACTAGAAGGAACGGACGACCCAGGGAATCTTTATGGCCACCAGAAGGACAAGGAAGGTTTCATTCATGGTCACTCCCATCACAAATAAAAACACAAAATATAAAGGACAATCACAACACGTAAAAAAAAACACAAAAAAAAGAAAAGAATAAATAAATTACATATTTAAGTTTGCAAAAACATCATTTACCAGTTTAATTTTTACAATGTCATACAGTACTAGTAAAAGTCAAAAACCTGTCTGAGAAAAAACAAAGTTAAACTTTAGTTAATAAAGATAATACGAGTACGCAAGAACAGACCAGCCTCCACAGGCGGTTCGTCAGTCTACTCTGGGCGGGAGACCTTGTACTGAGAAGAACTGGCAACAAACTCAGCAAGGGCGTATCTATTCTCCCTTTCTTATAAAGCGTCAAATTATAAATAATTTGACGGACATTTTCCACAAAAGATTTTACTCATAAGACTACTCTACTCTAGAGAGGTGCTCTTGGACACTATTTATTTATTTATTTAAACTTTACCAACATAAATATTACATGGCGGACTTAATGCCTGAGGCATTCTCTACCAGTCAACCATAGGGTAGTCTACTACTACTATCTAACTACCTATCTATCTACTATCTAGTCTACTACCTGATTTACAGGTCAAAACTGTAAAGTTCCCTTCTCGTTGAAATTAGTGAGGTGAGGAGGGATTGCAATAAGAGACAGTAGTGACTCATGTGTAGTTTGCTGTATTTTTGTTTTTTACTTAGCCTGTGAAATGTCGTGTCCCTCTTCAAATTTTTTTTTTTTATATAACATTTTTTTTTAATAAAAAATCCGGCGAACTTAAGGCGGAGCGAAGTAGTGAATAATATTATATTTTTCTCAAAAAATATAAAGAAAACTCATTAATTTGGGTTATGACTGACTTTTGACCAAATTACACTTATTATTTTTATTGTGCCTACAGTGGCCAACTTAGGTCATGGTCGTCACAATTTGATAATAAGATCTTTTTTCAACGTGATGCAATAAATATCTATGACAAAAGTTATGGAATCGTACCAATCTAAAGTTGTCAATAGATATATCTCCCCCTTTTTTTGAGTATCTACTACAAAGATTCTAATAAATGAAGCAATCTTATCCCTGCCTTATTATCGACGTCATCAGTAGAAACTGCTTTTTTTTTTGTTATTTAACGCTATTCAATAGTATTTTTTTGTTATCCGCTAGTATTGTTTATTTTGTTTTGTTTATGTACAGTTTCAGGTCAGCAGAACAAATCATTGTTTACGGTTGACGCTATCGAAGTGCCGGATATGCATGAGCGTTAGTACTTATTTTGTTTGGTTTTATTTTTGTTTCCTTTCTTTTCTGTAATAGTTTTTCTTCCTATTTTTATACGACTGTGGGTGAAGGGGTGTTAAGGCGTTTGCTGCGTTAAGCACGGTTTGGCGCCCGCGCGGCGTTCATGTTTCATGTAAATTCATAGAGCAGCACTGCGTCACAAAATGAGGACACTGGAGAAGGTAAGCTCCATATAAACACGCCAGAGCAACGTAGGTACACTGACAACCTCTCACGAACACGAAACCTTGCAACAGCTGTTCAAGCCAGATACCGGAAAAACCCCTTTTTTTGATTAAGCCGATTGTTAGGAAAACCCTATCAATACGGTAAGCATTTCGTCACTTACTGCATCGAAAGGCTAACCAATAATACAGTTAATTAGGGTAAGCACTAACCGCATCCAAAAACCCTGTTCCAATGTATTAGACTTGTTATTGCATTACCGTTTACGTGGTCTATCGACGCCACCGCCGTCGTATCAATGTCGCGATCCGAACTTAAATACCGGTATGTTAGTAAAATTCACCAAAATGCGCGAAAACGAAATAGGGCACGTAATGTATTGCACGTAGAAGCTTGAATTGCTTGTGCGCGTTCAAACCCTTTTTATAGGGTTAGCCTCAACAGGGTTTTTGGATGCGGTTAGTGCTTACCCTGATTAACTGTATCAATTTGGTTAGCCTTTCGATGCAGTAAGTCGACGAAATGCTTACCGTATTGATAGGGTTAGTGAAAACAAGTCTATGAATTACCCAATCAAAAACCCCATATATGGAAAGCGTTTCCGGTCCATGGTTCAAGCAGTTCCTAGATTCGTGTCCGTGAGGGTCTATGTGTGCATCGCTCGAGCGCAGTATGTATATTGAGTTTGCCTTCTGTGGGTCTACTTATTTTAAGCATGCACTTTGACACATGACAGCTTCAAAGCTGTTTACACAAATACTTTTTATCGGTGATCAGGACCTACTGATTCCGATTAAGCAAATGATGGCCATTGCAATAATAATAGTAGTTACATGTTTTCTTTTTATAAATTTAATTTTGTATTTTTAATTAGGTGACCAAAATTAATTATAATGTATTGTCTTCCTACATTTTTATGAAGTGAAGATTGAAGTGTTTTTTTTGCGTTGTCTGCCATTTCAAAGTTAAAGTCAAAGTCAAAGTCAAATATTCTTTATTCAAATAAACTTTTGAAAAGTGCTTTTAAATCGTCCATAATTTTTTTACGTACTACCCATTCAGGACGTCTATTTTTTAGCTGTGGAGAAGAATGGGCGCAAGAAACTCCACAGCTTTAATTCAATATGTAACGACATTTACAAAATTATATGCCGTTACGTTACCAAGTTATACAAGTTTAAAGTGTAAATTTGACAGTTTACTACTAATAACATGAAAACTTTAAATCTTCAATGAGGTCTGTTATCATCATCGTTGTATCTGTACTTATGAAAAGGTTTTATTTGTAACAAGGAGGAGTAGGATGACCATGATTTTAATATTCATAGTTATTAACCTTTTCACCGCCCAACTATCCTGCACGCGATGTCCCGCTGTACGCCAACGTATAAATGTATTTTAATAAAGTAGGTACAAAGAAGAACTTCTATAGAAGTGCTGGCATGGACGGCACGAAAATCTCGAACTTCTATAGAAGTTGTTGGCGGTAAAAAGGTTAACTTTACTTCCCAGACAAAAAAAATAAAAAATGGAACGCTGACATGTAAGTTTTATTATTATTGCAATGGCTACCATTTACTTAGTCGGAATCAGTAGGTCCTGATCACCGATAAAAAGTCTTCGTGTATATAATGTCCGCGACAGACGGGTATCGGGTCTCCACGACGACGACGGGGTCCTGCTTAACGCAGCGGACGCCCTTATGTTTTCAGGGTTTATGTATGTGTTTGTGTGTTTTTGTGTTTTTTATTTGTACGGTGTTAACTTTGTGCTGATAATAGTATCTACCTATATCATAAAACATCATCAATAAGATAAAATCATCTCGAGAGAGAAACTTTTAGAGTGAGCACTTTTAGGTTAAATTAAGTGTTTCTTCATAACACTTTCTCTCAAAAACTAATGCACTCCGCACCTTGATATTTTGGTAAATTATACCTCTTACACAAGAAAAATTCAACCAAATATTGTGTTGCTGGTCATAAAGCTGAGTTAACTTCAAAGGCGGTTATCTGTGTGTTTTTGTTTACACTAAGACTAATCTGTTCAACTTCTTTATCTAAATATTTATAAAATTTATAAAATACAGTGAAAAAATTAAACGCCCACCTCTTTATCTAACCTATTTTATTTTACAAATTTTATTTGTGCTGGCACTCACTACCAACCAACCTTCAATACAAAATAAAGCGCAAGTTACGAGGGTAGAGTAATAAGTAGTAATCCCCTTTTAGGTCTCTGCACTTTGCCCAGCGATGCTCCAATTTTTTTAAGCACTCTGAAAAGTATGAGTTTTCAAACACGGCAAAATAGGCCCCTGTGGCGGTTATGACCTTCTCATTCGACGCGAAACTCCGTACACCGAGCCATTTCTTCATGTTTGGGAACAGAAGAAGTCGCAGGGGGCCAAATCTGGAGAATATGGTGGATGTGGCAGCAATTCGTAGCCTAATTCAAAAGCAAACGCGGTACCCATCGCGCCGACAGCTTTCTCATCCCCCAATGTTCGTGTAGGATGTTTCAAACACGTTCATTCGAGATGCCTGTCATCTCAACAATCTTCAAACGGCGGTATGCCAATACTAAATCATGGATTTTGTTGACGTTTTCCTTGGTTGTAACCTCATTTTGGGGGCCTAGACGTGGTTCATCAAAAACGGAGATGCGACCTCTCCTGAAATCGTTAAACCAGCGTTTGATGGTGGCAAACGAAGGCCAAGAGTCCCCATAGGCGGCATCCAACTCTTCTTTGATTTCGCGACGCGTATTCCATTTCAAAACTAGAAATCGAATCACCGAACGATATTGCTCTTTTTCCATTTTCACAAAAAAAACTCGGACTTGTTCTATTCAAATAGCTGCAAAATACAAAATGCTCAATGGAAATAGCTGAAATCTTTACAGGAGTCGTTTGAAAGATGGCAGTTGACAAAAATTTAAAAAAATCGACTTAGTGTTGCCAGGTGCCTTCAAGGTTCACTACTTATCACTCTGGCCCTCGTATACTCGCATAGGGGAGCATCTACGTCAGGTTTAACTACTACAATTTATTCAGTCATGAGCATGTCTACGTACCTTTGTAATAAGGCCTCCTTTTAACCCCCACAGTGACGACCAAGGCCGTGGCCGGCGCTAAGTCCCTCGGCAACTTCCTGTACTCGGCCGTGAACAAGGCCGGGGCCAAGGTCAGCGAGGCCAGCGCCAAGATCAAGAAGACCGTCGAGGAGAACGTGAGTACCTACCTACCCTTAGGTGGAGCGAGACTACCGAGCGCGTTACAATGATTACTTAAAAAAAGGACAAAGTGTTGAAAGAAAAATACCACGAGCGGGATTCGAACCCGCACCGATCAGATGCACTACCAACTATGCTATCGTGGCTCAATCCAACTCGCCGAAATTAATCAACACTATCTACTCTTACTCTATAAGCCTAAGGAGCCAAAAGGGGTGCGGGTTCGAAACCCGTTCGTGGAATTTAAAATAAGTTTTTTTTTTAAATAAATCTGAGGTAATATGGAATTCTTTAATGGTGTCGACTGACCGGAGCGTATCATCGTAACATAACGGTTACATACCATTCGCGGCGAGCTAGCTACGTCATTGCTGACTGACTGATAAACAGGCTCCGCTCTCTGTACTGACTATGAGAATGTTCGCATCGAACATGTTACGAGTGCCTTTACGAGCGGCGAGCGCGATTTCTAGTTCATTGCGCGTTATACTATGACAAATTTTCTCTTAATCATAATATCTTATCTTACCTTATCTTACACTTTACTTGATTGTTTATAGCCATCCACTGCCAACCGTTAGGATATAAGAAAGATGCCAGGCGACCATGTGCAAGTTTTACTTGCGTCTACTATCTACGTTAGGTCATCATAACACCAGATTAGAATCTGCCGTATAGTAACAAAAAGACGCTTAAGAGCGTTTACGCCGAGCGCGAGACCTTAAGTTTAGGTTTTTAAGTCCAAATATCACGCACACAGAAGCGGGCTGTGAGCGCGCGCGAGTGTGTGCGTAGAGTAGGCTAGTTCTGCTCACTATAGTCAAACTCACTACTTTGATCCGTTCGAATTTAGTTTTTCGGTATACTTAGAAATTATTGAAGTGAAAACTTCTTTAGCGGCGTTATACATTTTTTTTGTAATGGGTAAAAAATGTTAAATTCGCGTCAGGACACGTGACCTGATCGAAAATGTAAGACGTAAAATCGTAAGACGGATGGAGAGTAGACAGCCGGCGCGGCGTAGGAGAGGAAGTATCCCCTCTCTTTCTACGGCGCGGCGAAATGTATGCCTGTTGTTTCGTTTAGGCGGCGCAGGGCGCTTGCGCGAATAAATTGTCATGTTTGTGTACGATAGCACAATAAATAAATATTGTATTCTACCACATAAATGATAGTACTTTTATACTGATAATTTATACTTATACTTCTCTAAATTAACCCGACCGGGAATTGAACCCGGGGCTTCGGAGACGGCGCGACGCCTGACCCGGCGCGCTAACCACTCGACCACGGAGGTCGTCCAATTTAAAAATGTTGCAATTCATCAAAAGTAACATAAAATAATTTATTCACTAAAGTACTAAGATTTGCTTATCGCGCTATAAATTTGAACTATCTTCGAAATTACGGCAATTGTTCGAAAATCGTCGGGTAGAGCGTCGAGCGACGTGACCACTCTCTCAGAGGCCTCGCGGCGGACTGATTTGATACTAATAGAACGCAGAGTTTTGTAGTAGTTTTAGAGCAGTTTCAAAATATTTATAGAAAAATTATAGAGCTAATTTAGTAAAAAGAATTTTGCGCATAATTTAAAGAACACTTTTTTCCATAGTAAAAAGCTTTTATCTTATATTTATATAGTAAGTTTAATAGAGAAAACAATTATTTTATCACCTATAATTTCTTTAAAAATTCAAAATGTTCGGATTTTTATAGTTTTTGTTAGTAACCAAAATCTAAAAATGTTTTCAACAAACTATTTTGCTGAAGATCTTTCAAATTGAAATAAAATTTTTGTTCTTAGGTTTGTCAGTAATTTAAACACATTTTTAAGCTTCGAAGTTGACGCGGAAAGTCAAATTATGAAAACCTCTGTTCAATTATCTGGTTATAAATTCCAAAATATCCACAAATCTAAAAATGTTTTCAACAAACTATTTTGATGACAAGATCACCTAATGATATAAGTAATTAACATATTTGTAAAGTAAATATTCATAGATATTAAGAGGTTTGAAAAGTACAGTTTTTGAGCAAAACGGCGTAAACGCTCTTAACAAATTAACCAATAATAGTGTTGGGTCCATAGCAATCGTTAGCAACCACCGCACCGCGCTGGGCCCGCGTGCTGGTCTATGGTCCGTTCTAAATAAATAAATAAATAAACTATCTTACACTTACACCAATTATCTAGCCCAAGAGAAGCTTAACGAAGCTCATAACGATGAAACTCGTTAAATGGTTACTAGACAACGGATAAACATACTTAAAATACATAAATACAAACTTATTATACACACACCCAGACCCGAGACAATTTAGAAAAAAACAATAATTTCTAAATTGACCCTAGATCGAACCCGGGACCTCAAAGATGGCGACACCATGAAAACCGGTGTACAAACCACTCGACCAAGGAGGTCGTCAAGTCAAAGTTCTCCTTGTGGTGATACCATACCTGAAGGAAGGTCTCGTGCCTCAGCAGTGAGGACACACACTGAGCTGGTGATGTGGAAGCTATATTTCTTGGGAGTCACATATGTTTTATATCTGTTTGATATTAAAGTGCCTGTAGGCTTAGCACGGGTCCTGTTGACTTTACTCTCTTGGCAGCTACGAATTTCCGGAGCCACGGGGAATAGCCATGAATATTCCTCTTTGTTTTTGTAGTGAACGTATTATCTTACACGGTTTATGTTAATATTTGATTGAATAGCACACATTTTGTGTTTGAAATATGTGAAATTACTTGTGGATCAAATAAAATTGAAAAAGAAAGCTATTCAAATATAATCTTCTAAATAAATAAAATAAATAAATTTTCCTACACTCACACTAATTATCTAGCCCAAGAGAAGCTTCGTTATGAAACTCGTTATATGGTTACTAGACAACGGATAAAAATACTTAAAATACTTAAGGGTGCGCCGTCCGTAAGTGACAAGTGTCATATGTTTTATTTGAAATGTCGTCGTCCATATTTATTTGATGCCGCGCGATTAAAAAATAATTATTTAAATAACCACTTGATGAATCGAAAATGTAGTCTAGCAATTTGTAGTTTATCCATTGATGATTGTTTAGACAAAATCAGAGGTACAATAATTTAGATAAACTATAAGAAATCTACTAAACGCCGCCACTGGTTTTCATGATTTTTGCCCAACTTTAAATGATATTGTAGAAAAAACTATAGCGTGTTATGAATTTATGGTTCTGACAAATTGTAAACACGTTCCCTATGATACTAAATATATATTTTGTTCATTTAATACGATAGTATTTTCAAGTATATCTACTTAACCGTAACTGCATTTTTGGCATTTTTTAGTCGGCGCACCCTTAAATACATACTGTTTTAAATAAATACAAAATACAAAAATTCACCATTCTTACATGTCGTGTAATAACAACTAGGTTTTTCTTTACACAGTATGAACACATTGAAATGACTTTTTGATTTAATGATGAATAAAATGAACATTGCAATAACCCTTTAGACGCGAAGTCTGATATATCGGGCATCTCATTTCCGTGCCGAATCTATCTTTTTGCCAGTTATATTTGATATTGTCGGGATTGAGCACGAAAATGAGATGTTCGATATTACAGTCTTTAGCGTTGAAAGGGTTTAAAAAGAGCAATACGAAACGCTCATCACGATTAATGCTCATCTAAAAAGTCCTGCGAACCCTTAGTATCTACTGAAATGCCTCACCCTCCCGAAATTGAACTTGTGAATGTCACATATAACGAAATGGCGGCCGTATAATGGCGCCGATCCTGCAAAAGCGCGGGATTTTCCACCTAGCGCCGGCACAGCGTTAATCCAAGGATGAAAGCTCTATAAATATCAATTTGACTGTCCGCTTTAACGGGGCCGTTTGCGCGCATTTTGCATATTAAATAGGAAGTTTATTATGACGTTCTATTACGTGGTAATGCGACTTCTTTTTTAGGGTTTATATAAATGGAGACACGGGGCTTATTTATTTATTAAAATATAATGTAATGCCCCAATACGGTTTTTTTTTTTTAACTTCCTTTAGTAGGATGGCAAATAAAGCAATTTTGTTCAACTGGCGGGACCTCGAAGCCACAGTACAAGACCGCGACGCATGAAAGTCCCTACTGCGAGCCCCATGTCCCTGATGAGGGATCACAGGATTTCATCATCTTCATTATCATCGTGTCAAAGAAAAGTCGCGATTGTATCATGCGCTTAAATGGTCAAATGTGTTTCATCTTCAAAAAAAAATATTAATACATATATTTATATGTGATGTACAAAAAATCATGTCATTTCATTTCGTTTCATATAAACTGCTAAATAATTTAAAAATATTTTAGAGAGGTCCTGTACTTGACCCTTGTGGAACACCTTTTTCATTGACGTCAATTTTGTTTTTTTTTCATATTTTGTTTTTTTGTGCTGGCAGGTATAAGGTATTGGCATGGCATCTTAAATGATTTGTACAAAGACACATTTCATTTCATTTGGTTTCATATAAACTGCTAAATAATTTGAAAATATTTATAGAAGATAGGTCCTGAACTTGACCCTTGTGGAACACCTTTTTCTATGACGTCAATTTTAATTTTTTTTTAATCATTTATGATTTTGTTTTTAGTGCTGGCAGGTATAAGGTATTTGAGTGGCATCTTGAATGATTTTCTGCATTACGAGATCAATTTGCCTTAACTGAGCTGCTAGTTAAAATCTTCGTTTGTAAAAGCTTTCTCTAGCAGCATATGCGATTCTCAACAATCTGATTTAACTGATGCTACGTATGTTTCCACGCTGCACCAGTTATCTTCGCGTCTGGATTCCATTTCCACTTAACATCAGATGGGATGGAGTCATTTGCCAAGCTAACTATAAAAAAAATCGAGATTTATCGATAAAACATAGCTGATCGCCAGTGCCAATAAATAAATTACTTCTATTCGGAAATTGAAACGGGATAACTTACAGGAAGCGACGCCAACTTTTAATGTGCCTTTAGTTGTTGCTGACAGATACCGCCTTCCTTTGCCTCTGGCTTGCTGAAGTTTTGATGGATGGACCCGAAGTTGGAATTTCTTTTACTTTTAGTCCAAATGTAGTTTAGCTTATATGTGATATGTATTTGAGTCACTTTTAATGAAAATTAACGACGCGACGTGTCTTTTTATTCTTTCCGTTAATTAAAATCATGCTAACAAAGCATTTGTGGATGCAGTTAAAGCGTCTGAGGGCGTAAAGGATTATACAAATAACTCAGTCTCAGAGACTAGAGTTGCGGCTAGAATAACAAAGGTAACAACAAAATCTAGTGCAGGGAGGTACACTCGGTTTGAATGCTAGAAATACACATAGCCATGTAAGATTAGACGTGAACCAATTCTTAGAAAAAGCGCATTCGCTTTGTGGAGAAATTAACAAGTCAATTATTTAAATGTATGCAGCAAATGTTATTGGGGTTTTTAAAAAAAAAAAATCAAGGTGTCAGTCGATGGGTAGACAACCCCGTACGCTAAATTGCAAGTTTTGTAAAATTTGAGCTTTGTTACTGTTAAAGGGGTCCTCAAATGAAACAATCAATACAGGAACAAAACTCAAATATATTTACTATGAGTGTGAGTGCGAATTAAATTAACTTAAAATATTGGCTACTTATGTAAACGGCGAAGACGAAGCTATTGTGTGATGCAGGAAGGAATGAATCAACGCCATCTTTATAAAATAAGAACTAAATTAACAATTACATAAACCACTTATAAAATGCAGATATATTATTGGACAGTTACGGTGTATTCCAGATTGAAATTGCTTCTAGATATCTACCCAGGAGCTGGATGGCGCAGTGGTTAACGCGCCCGGTACCTAACGCTAAGATTAAACAACTTTCGTAAAGGCCGGTCATCGGATGGCTGACCATAAATTTGTTATTTCGAGCTCCTCCGGCCTTGGGAAGACACGTAAAGCCGTTGGTCCCGGCTGCATTAACAATCGTTAACAACCACCAATCCGCACTGTGCCCGCGTGGTGGTGTATGATTCTTTCTCCCTATCCATCCACACGGAAGGTGGTGCTGGTGATGTGTGCAGTATCTGACTTTCTTCTCTTTTTTTAGTTGTGAGCGTATTTATCTATGTGTTTACTTTATTGTATATTTTCGCGTGTGTGCCCTTTTTCGCAATATAATGCTGACTTAGTTATTAATCAAATAAAAACACTACACAAAAGCAAAACAATGAGCTTTTACACCCAGTCCTACTGTTGGTTAGTTCGTGTTAATCCCATCTCACGGAATGCCGCTAATGTAGTTGTCGCATCAGGGGCTCTCGAGCCAGCCAGCCATTAGACTATTACGAGCCCTATTCGGCCGGGGTCTACGTGACCGCACTATGTGCCACGAGAGGTGTTAGCTCGTAACATTTCTCTATTAAAATTTTGTATTACAGTGAGTAATTTTTATGGTTATAATATGTGTTTTAATATTCACAGTCACCCGCTATTTAGAATTTGTATTCATTACAACAATATGAGTGGCCTCGTTGATTCATATGTATTGTAAGATTGCTATTGAATTAAAATCATTTAAAAAAAAAACATTTATTTTGCATCCATAGTGTTAGTAACAATTGACTTAATTCTATGTTAGTAGCTAATAAAAATTATCGTAACTTATCGTAGTGCCTTTAGCGATATGGACGCTGGTCCAGTGTTCCTTAATCGCACTGTCCACGTCCGTCCAGCCTCGCCGCGACCGTCTGCAGGAGGCTGTAGGAATTGTATTATTGAAGAAAATTATTTATTAATCAAGATGGAGTTTTAATTATTAAATATTAGGTTCCAAAAGGTATATAAATAAATAAATAAATGTTTCCCACACTCACCAATTATCTAGTCCCAAGAAAAGCTTCCTTAAGAAACTCGAAAAATTGATAACTAGACAACGGATAAATATACTTAATATACTTAAATACAATATACATAATATACATAGAAAACACCCAGACCCGAAACAATTTTGAAAAACAGGTATTTCTAAATTGATCCGACCGGGGATCGAACCTGGGACCTCAGTGATGGCGACACCATGAAAACCGCTGTGCAAGCCACTCGACCAAGGAGGTCATAAAATTGTATAGAATTGTTGCTTTACTTATAAAAGACGCACTTTCTGAATGGTTTGAGTTCGTAGCATTTAGTCTTATATTATGTGTTTATGTTTTAGTTGTGGCGTATGTGTGTGTACCATAACGATTTCTGTCGTACATAGCCGCATGAAAGGTCCTTCCTCTAACTGGATTAATGCCGTCTAATGCGGCTAATGTGTGCGAGCCGTACATTTATTAGGAGGGGTGTGGCGGTCTCTCAGACCGTTGGATTTAGTGTTGCGGTCTATGAGACCCCGTTGTCGCAAAAGGTCTGCTAACGAGCTTTGTTCACGTTGCTTATTGGTTTGTGTTGATCCTCTTGACTCCTTGTCATAACGTCTGTTTTATATCTTTTTGTTTTTATTCCTTTTATTGTTTACTGCTATAGGGAAAATTTTTGGTCTTGGTTTACTTATTTAAACCTTTAAAGTGCACAATAAATACACACAACTTTAATCTTACGTCTATTCGAAAACAAATATACCATCACAATTTACAAGAAACAATATTTAGACAGCATAGGGTAGTTTAATATTAAAATAGTATGTTAACTTTTTCATTTATTGTCATTAGTATTTATCAATTGCAAAAACTATTACAGTTACTAACATGATTCAAATTATTATTGTGTTTATCACCATTTTTTTGTAGTTTTTGAGTATCCAATGTTTCGCCACAGATGCATGAGCTATGATTATAAAAAATGTTGAATACCGAAAACAACAAAAAAAAAATCTAATGTTATTGTTTCTAATACAAGCCTAAGTTATAAAGTAAACAATATTTTTTTGTGTAATTTGAATTAACCTGATTGCGCTGTATATACTCAGTGTAAGAGAAATTCTTTAATTATACCAGATGAAAGGGACGTTCGCTATCTCGGCAGTGGAAGTTTGCGAACCGGGCAAATCTGATAGCCGCCTTTATTACGTTAAGTGGTGAAAGAATCTCCTCAGCCAGGATTATTGCGGCGGAGTCTTACGGGATTTTTCCTTTTTCATATCCGCTTTTGCTATCTAAAGGCTCAAACTCAAGTGATCGGTTATTGATGAGACGCCAGAGTGTTCTTACACTCTCGTCCCATAGCATTTCTTTCTGTATACTTACTACCGTGTCGATAAAAGTGATTAATTTGAGTGGAACTCCTTGCTCTGACCTATATAAAACTCCTCGTAATCATAATTTATTGTTGTCTTCGATACGATATGTTTCTTAAGTTCTAAATTAAAGTAAGAAAGTTAATTTGATTTGTATAACTAATAAAATACAACTTGTTTTGAAATTACTTTACAAGCTTCAGTTCCTTGCCGATTCACCCAATGCTGCTATACGCCAATTTGTCACTACGCAAGCACACTAGCTTCATTTCAATACCCCTTAATCGTAGCACAGGAATACTAAGACACGGCTTACACGCGCTCTATCATACTATAATATTATAAAGAGGAAAGCTTTGTATTTTTGTATGTTTGTCACGAATAAACTCGAAAACAACTGGACCGATTTAAAAAATTCTTTTACTATTAGATAAGATAAGATAAGATAAGATAACTTTTATTGCCATAAAATTGTGTAAATACATAGCAGGTGTTAAGCATATTATAATTAGGAACAAACAATTTACCCTAGTCGGGCATGCAATTTTTAGTAGGTAGGTACCTACATGTTACATAGAAACAGCCACTATGCTGTTTTTGTACCGAAATATTCAGTCAAACTGTAGAACGCCTTATCTATAAGCCATATCTTTAATTTAATTTTAAAACAGCTTAAATTTACTGAGGCTTTTTGATCAGTGGGCAGATGATTAAATATTTAGATACCAGTTACATAGGCACTCTTGTGATAAAGGGCATTATTAATATTTGGTAAATATAAGTCATATGCATATCTCTTCCGCAAATTAGAATTTTTTGTGCTTTTACTTTTAAAATACTGAATATTGCTTTTTATAAAAACAGCCATCTCCAACACATAAATACCCGTCAGTGTCAAATAACCCTTTACTCTGAAAACATTTCTCAGAGTCTCATCAGAGTACATACTGTAAATAGTTCTCAAGCATTTCTTTTGTAGTATAAAGGTAGATTTTACATTAACAGAGTTTCCCCAGAAAATAACTCCATAAGTAAGAAGAGGATAAACTTGGTCAAAATAGGCGGCTCTGGCTACTTCTACAGATGATGTTTCCGCTAGTATAGATATGGCATAGCAGTAGCTCGATATGCTACATTAGCGCTGAGTAACATAGGCTATATTAAAAAGAAATGTCCAACCGTGCGAAGCCGGGACAGGCCAGATACAAACGTGTGCCTGTCCGTATTTTATCTTTTTCCACGACACGGTCAACCTGAACCGAGGTTCTAGACTTTGAGATGTTCCTAGTTTTTCGCAGTGTCAACCCACTCAAACGCCTCATAGAAATCTAGTAAAAAACGAGGTCTCTCTTGCGTTATACCATCCCCTTTATAAAATCTCCGAGGGTTCTTTATGTTGTAGCTTTAGGAACCTTAACTTGGTCGCCTATGCTACGTTCCCGATCCAATCCGAACCTCCCGGAGAATCTTGTAGGAAAAGAAGACATGCTTACGTGATGCCACTCCCTTTAGACACCTTCTGGACGTGTGTTTCGATCACACGGCTTGAGTTTACCTTTAAGTTTCGCGTCGCTTCCAAAAAAAGTCCGGCGATGCTTATAAAGCCAGATGATGCCATCAGCAAAATCTCTTTAAAAATGTATGTGAGGCCATAAACAGCAAACTTTTTCTCGAAATAAATAATCTAGAAGTTGATTGTAAGTGAAAAAAGCCGAGTGAGCAGTACCTGTTCTAAAAGGCTGACGGGCATTCGCAAATAAAATAAACCTTTATCAGGTTCGGGTCAAAAGGAACCTCTAGTTTGGGAGTGACCCGCAAGTTTGCGATTCGTTGGAAGGATCTGATTGCGCCTTTTATGCCGTCAAGTGGCAATCCTTTTTCTTTAAAGATCGCTGTGAATTGAATTTCAAGTGTTTACTGTTCTTTTGCTGTAAATCCTTCGATAAAAGTAAAATTAATGAGGTATTCTATTTAAGTAGTCTTCCCTTAATAGCCTTCTATAATTCCCACAGCGAGAGTCGGGCTTTTTTAGTGTTTTTTATTTATTGCACAATGAGTATAGCTGAGAAGCTCGATGGTGGCGCAGTGTCGCGCTTGGTTTGCGAATGCTGATTAAGCAACTTTTGAAAAGGCCGGTCATCGGATAGGAGACCAAAAATGTGTTATCTCTAGTTCCTCCGTGCTTCGGAAGGCACATATGAAGAAGAAGAAGAAGGTTCCGGCTGCAATAGCTTTGGCTTCATCCCACCTAATTGATGGTAGGTAATTGATGATAAGGCTGGAGGAGGATGCACATTTTATCCGAAATCATCAGCTACTGAAGAACTGGCTATATTATATCGAACTATTAAATTGGGTGCTATGTCCGGAATTACTATCAAAAATTGGTCTTCGCACAAATATACTGCTGCGTCCGCGCCCATTGCTTCACATACCTTTTGTTCGTACAAATTACCGAGAAAATACTTTCTTAGTGCGCGGTTGTGTTACTTACAACAGGTATAGCACTGAACACGACTTGGATCTGTTCTCGACAAGCACAGCGACTATTAGGCGAACTGTATGTCAAAATTTATTTTCTTAGGTAGCAATTATCATTTTTAAAATATATATATATGTTACGTATTACTGAACAGCAGTATTTGACACTGACGTGACAGTGTACTTTGTTGTATTTCTATTTTACTTGTTTTTTTAATTCTATTTATTTTTTCTTTGTAATTTTGTGTTTACCAATGGTTTACTTGTGGGGGTTTGTAATTAGCTTTAAGATTTTACATAGTTTAATATTTTTTGTTTAAATAGCTGTAAACCTTCCTTAAAAATAAAATAAATAAATAAAATAAATACCTACCAGCAACCTGTCACAGTCGAGTCTTGAATATGGAAAAATGTTTCGATATTACGAATTCGGGCTTTTGAAAAAGGGGGATAAGAAGTCATGTTAAAATACACCGTAACACTTTCAGCAATGAAGCCTACAATGTATTATAGGCGGCTTGAAATTGAGTTGGGTTTCAGCGTGAATGTTTCAAAAGGTTGTCACTAGGGATTTTGTAGGGAAATGGCTAATGAAAATACAAAGTTATATTAAAATAGGGAGAATTAAGTAGATACTTAATTGAGCTAGCTAGCTTCATTATAATACTTGTATACCCGTACCTACATTCAAAGAAATTATTTTTACTGGATCTCATACTTTTTAAACAGAAACACATCAAATATGTATAAGTATTTATTTAACTCTTAATTATTTTGGAAACGCTGTACTTATACTCATATAAAAACTTTCTGATGAAGGTTTATTTATACATTACTATTACAATTAATACTTATTTAATATTCAAATATTAATATGTAGTTGTATCCGGTATATACTTATTAATGAATAGCACAAAGGTACTATTTAATGTAAGAGGAGACGGTAGATGATGCTTAAAGAACTGACGGTTGTTGGGACACAAGCTAAAATTCGGATAACCAGGTAACCTTAACTATATAAATAAACTAGCAGCCCGCTTGTGACTTCGTCCGCTTGAGTGCATTTCGTTTTTAGCAGGTTAAAGCCGAGAAAGCGCTTGAACGGTCAAATTTTATTGGCTTGATTAGCTAAAACAGTCCCTGTTCCGCTTTCTTCTTCTTCTTAGCCTTTTTCGACCTCATGGGTGTACGCCTCTTCCAGTGTATGCCACCGTGTACGATCTTGGGCAGCTCTATCCATTTTATTCCGGCTGTTCTTTTAATGTCGTCGTGCCAACGCATCTGCGGACGTCCTTGTGGGCATTTTTGACATATGGTCTCCATTCTACCAGCGCTTTGCACCACGAGCCCCGCTTTCTGGCGACGTGTCCTGCCCACTCCCACTTCAGCTTTGCTACACGTTTGGTAACATTTGTAACTTTGCTCTGTTGTATTAGCCGTTCGTTTTTTTTTCGGTCCCTCAGTATAACAGCCACCAGCATTCTTTCGTTTGCTCTCTGGACCACTTGGAGTTTGTTGAGAATATCTTTCGTGAATACCCAGGTTTCCGCGCCAAAGGTGAGCACTGGCAGGATACACTTGACATGTATACGTGCTTTTTCGCCTTTGAGATTCTTCCTAAAGGCAAATTTCAGCTTAGAGCAGGCCGCCCACGTCAGTCTAATCGCTGTGTATTTCGTTAGTCTGATTTTCTTTCCCTATTACTACCTCTTGTCCAAGATATACATACTTTTTTACCCTCTATGACTGTTATTTATCTTGATATCTGCAGTTGTACTAGTGCAGTTTGTCATGTCATTGTCATGACCTTGGTTTTGGTAAGATTAATCTCTAGACCACATTTTCTAGAGGCATCACTGAGTTCCTGCAAAATGGTCTCGAGGTCTTCCGGGGTGTCAGAAAATGAAACTATGTTGTCAACGAATCTCAAATAGCTTAGCCTTTTTACTGCTATATTTAAACCGTGTTCTTCCCAGTGTATGCTTTTGAAAACGTCCTCCAATACGAGTGTGAAGAGCTTTGGAGAAAGTGTACCTCCTTGCCTGACTCTTCGTTCAGTTATAGCTGGTTGGCTTTCTGGTGGTAAGTTTGCTTTAAGGGTTGCGTTCCGCTTTATTTTGAGGTATATTGTTGTTTTGAAAGACGCTCTATCTATGAGAAAAAACCGCATCAAAATCCCTGCCGTGGTTCCTGAGATTAGCCCGTCCTAACAGACAAACATACGCGTTTAGGGACTATTATACTATGTATAGATAGATAGATAAATACGTTACATTAGTGCACACGTAGGTTTGCTATCCGCCGGCAGCCAAGGCCTTCGCCCGCAGAATCGGGGCGCATCGAGGCCGGCTCTTAATGGACTTCCTGATTGAATTTCAATGCCGGAGAGCTTCCGCTTGCATTAGTTCAACGGTTTATTTGGCTTCCGCTAAGAAATATAAAGTTAATAACTTTCAGTAGTTATATATTATATAGATTGGGTATGATATAAGTTTAATGCTCTTAAGTGTTAGAAATAGAAATAGAAATAGAAATAGAAAAAATCTTTATTTGGTATAACTACACATGCACATTCAAAACACAGGAACATCACTTTTGCATATACCAAATTGGTTTCCGCTCAGAATATGTCCTGGTGTTAACCACGACGCTGGTCTTCCGCGGACGCCATATTGAAATTAAAAATAATATTAAGAAAAACAAAAATCATATACCTATTTGTTTTGTGGTGCCATGACACTGTTTACATATTTTAATAAATACAGCTTTTATAAAAAACACATTTGGCAAATTTATTGTTAAATAGAATATAATACATACATTTATGAGTTTAGATAATAAATAAGTATAAATATCAAATATAAATAAAATGTTATTAGTTTAAAACCTAAATAAGAATATTAATTATATATCAAGTAATACTGCGAATTCACGATTTCTGAACACTAAGAATATATTTTTTGTATTTAACTTTAAAAGCTTTAATAGTTGTGGAATTCCTAATGGGGGGTGGGATGTTATTCCAACAACTTGTCGCAGCGTATCTAAAACTACCTCGAAAAGCGGCTGTTTTATATTTGGGGCAAACTAAACGGTCAGGTACTCGTGCCCGTTCAGTAAACTTTAATTTACCATATAAATACGATGGGCTTTGATTTTTAATAACACTGAAGAGTAGTGAAGCAAAATGCAAGGTACGCCGAGATTCCATATTAAGCAAATCGTTTCTGTTCAGATAGGGTGTTATGTGAGCTCTCCGGGGGATGGAGAAGCAATATCTTATCTATCTTATGTTTGAAAGTAATCGTCAAAATGTCTATCTTATCTAATGTTTGAAAGTAATCGTCAAAATGTCTATAGTAAATCTAACGGATACTAGACAAAATATTATAGACGTATACATGGTGACTTTTTTCATCACCGTCCAAACCTTCTGAGATGACTCCCGTGATACAAACGAACAACTCTTACTATTGGACCAACTCCCTAACTCGAAAATAAAATTCAGCTGTCCCATACATTTCGGTCGAATGGACAAGATGAGACTTCGGTGAAAAAAATGTGTACCGACGCCTGCACATTAACCTATCCAAAACTGTCATATTCCTTCAATACATTTTCAACCATATCCTAAAGAAATAAAGTTCACAGTTTATTCAGGAAATTTGACATATTGTGGTAGTCTGATACGCAGCCGTGTGTACTTATAGCTAGTACTAATGATAGTAATGTATTTTTATATATTTACTAGCTGTGCCCCGCGGTTTCACCCGCGTTCTATTAGTCATAGTAATATAGCCTATAGCCTTCCTCAATAAATGGACTATTCAACACAAAAATATTTTTTCAATTCGAACCATTAGTTCCTGAGATTAGCGCGTTCAACCAAACAAACAAACTCTTCAGCTTTATAATATAAGTATAGATACCTACTCAGCTGATGATAATAATAATAATGAAAAAGAGCTGCACGGACGGTTTTTTAAGGCTTTACACGAGCCTCACGTAGACCGAAAAGCCTCTGTGTATTGGCTTCGCTTCAGTGACCTCTTTGGAGAAACGGAGGGATTTATCTGTGCGATACAAGACCAGGTTATCAGGACGAACAACTACGGAAAGTACATGATAAAAGACTGTACATACAGTCGACATTTGTCGGGCCTGTCGCCGTCCTGGAGAATCACTCCGCCATGTGGTTTCACCGAGTACCGAACACCGAGTATATGCACAGGCATGATCAAGCAGCTAAAATCCTCCACCAAGAGCTCGTACTGAAGTACGGTCTCGTCGATCGCAGCCTGCGCTACTATAAATACTCGCCGGAGCCAATACTAGAGAATTACAGTATCCGGCTCTACTGGGACCGGCCCATCATAACTGACAGGACTGTTCTTGCCAATAAGCCCGATATAGTGCTGATGGACCGGGCGCAATCGAAGGTGTTTTTGGTGGACATCACTATCCTTCATGACGAGAACCTCGTGAAGGCCGAGACTGAGAAAAAAAGGAAGTACTAGGACCTATTACACGAGGTGAGTGAAATGTGGGAGGTGGCGTCCACCGGAATCATCCCGATTGTCATATCAGCGAACTGGCTAATCCCAGCCACGTTGGGTAAACATCTGAAAAGGCTGGGATTATGCGGCGGTTCGCTTCCGAGATGCAAAAAGCGGTGGTACTTGATACCGCCCGCATTGTCTGCCGTTTTCTCTCCCTCGTGCCCTGACGCCGGCCGACTGTGCTATTACCGGACTTAACCGCCATAGGCGAGAGGTATTTTGCCAATACTAAAATAATAATAATATACTCGCACGTGTCAGATTGTTATTTTTTAAATACCAAAACTTTCGATCTATTTGACATACATTAATGTCGTTATATGTACATGTCCATAGAAGTAATTTAGGTGTCTCTATCCAACCTCAGAATGAATGGGACAGAATCACAATGCTCCACAGATCCTATTCCAAGATAGGTCGGCTTAGCTCGCAAAAAATCCAATTAACCATATAGTAATGAATAAGGGCGCAATGAGTCGGAACCGATATTTCATCGGCTGGCTGTGACCCACATCGGCGACCCACTTCCCCCCACTCCCCACGACTCCCCAAAGCCCCCCCGCCTCCCCAACTGCGTCGTTGGAGCTCAAGCATACTGACGTTCGCGCGACTCGATTGAACTTTGAATTGGTACTCACTCAAAATCTCACATTGTGCTCTTCCAACGTAGATGATTACGTCAATAAGCCAGGGCTTTTAACTTTATCCTTATATATGTAATTGAAGCATACAGAATACCTTAGAATTTAAACCGCCTCTGTGATCTAGTGGTTAAACAGATCCAGATGTCCCTGGTTTGATTCCCAGGGTACATGCTTGTGTACTCGGTTTGGTTAGTGGTAGGGCTTGTTTGTCCGCCTGGGTAGCCACCACCATCTTATCTTAATATATCGCCGGGTTTAACTCCCAGCGGGCGGTACATGTTTGTGTACACCAAAATAACTCAAGTTGTGTATTTTATCAATAAACGAATTACAAATTCAGTCGTAGCTTCTCAGCGGGCTGTCATCGAATCCATAATCTTCACTTGTTTCCTTCTAGACATTTCCTCATTTAAACTCAGGTCACATTCACATCATGTGCCAAAGAGCTGCCCAAAGCAAGGAGTCCCGATCACTACAGTACTCAGTTTGGTTGGTAGTGGGGCTTGTTTGTCCGCCTGGCTAGCCACCACTATCTTATTTAAATACTAGCTGACCCGACAGACGTTGTCCTGTCTAAATTTTATTAAATTAAGCTGTGTTACCCGCGTTAATTAGCTGTCAAAAAAATTATTTTCCCGTTTTTGCAACATTTTTCAATGCTGCTCCACTCCTATTAGTCATAGCGTGATGTAATATAGCCTATAGCCTTCCTCAATAAATGGACTATTCAACACAAAAATATTTTTTCAATTCGAACCAGTAGTTCCTGAGATTAGCGCATTCAACTAAACAAACAAACAAACAAACAAACTCTTCAGCTTTATAATATTAGTATAGATATCGTTATAACATCAATGTTTGTAGCGTTGTTGTGTTCCGGCAGCTAGAGATAAGATAGCCAGTGCCTCAGTAGTTGAGGATTGCAGGTGAAGTGCGCTTCCACTTTCGGCCTTATCATCACTTAACATCAGGTGATGTATGTATACCAAGTGCGTACCCGTAAAATATATAAATAAGATTTAATTTACTCAAGTCGAACATGCAATTAAATACTTAGTAGAGTAGTAAAGTAAATAGCCTATAACCAGAGGGGTGAATCTTCCATACATTGAATAATTACAAAAATTTCATATACGGCAGCGCCATCTTCCGTAAGAGAAACCTCAAGTTACTAACTGGTTATCCATATAATGTCACTAGATGGCGGTAGTATAGATAGCATTTTAAATTAATAAGTTACGTTTAGTTAATTTCTAGTAACTTTCTTATAGCCACAACTTTCGTCATCTTCTCAAAGAGCTCATTGGCCGAGCGGGTGCGACGACGACACATCGTCCTAGAGGAATCCTAGGTTCGATCCTTCGGAAATGAAGACTTTTTATGTTCATTTATAAGTATTTAATATGTTTTTATCCTTACAATTAATATTATACACAAAAAAAAATGTTAACTAGTTTTTTGTAAATATTATATATATTTTTAGCGCCATCTATCGGGAAGAAGCGTAAACGCGCACGCAAACGTCTACTACCGCCAGGGTACAGGGAACCTAGTTTCCCATCTTTTTTTCTATGAGAGGCACATCTATACCCAATATTTATACATAGTCTATGCCTATAACTGTCCCACTACTAGGCATTAAAAAAAAAAGGAAGAAAGAAAGAAATTATTTATTGACGATTACACAGACATTACAGAAAGAAGAAAAAAACAGTGAATAAGAAAACATTTAAAAAAAAGCATTGGCCTCCATCATTCAAATCAAGTCGTCACTACAATTGATGGGTAATGGAATGGCTTAATCACAGCCCTTGCCAAATGCGGGTTGGTGATCACACATCCGGGATATGCATCGAAAAATCCGATACACATTTTGCTCGACCTGGGAGTTGAACTTAGAACCTTCGAATGTCGGGCCGAGCGCTATGCCACCCAGCCATCGAGGCGTCACTAGTTACTTATCACGCAAAATTTATCATAGTGATAGTAGATCGTTTTACACAGATGATTCAGGTTGAATGATCTGTGTATACTGTCAGCACTTTTCATATTAAATCCGATGTTTCAGATTTGATCGTGTGATAAACGATTGTGCGTTGAATTGTCGCCGGAATATCCGATACTTTGAAAGAGGCCGCTTCGAATTGAATCCCTTTACTTTTTATTGGGAATTGGTTTTTGTTCCTTTTTAATTAAGTTTTGTTTCACACGCCGGCCGTCAGCTTTTTTGGTAATGGCGTCGTATTATAATGAGTTTGGTTATGGTGCGACTGTGTTTGCATATTACTTTTTGTTCGGTCATGCACGGTGAAAACTGGGAGAGGCTGTAGGTCTAGTCATAGTGTGTCGTTAAGTTATCTGTTTCTGTGGTCTGTAAGACCAACGGCATAACCATGGCATAATGACATTCACTCGAGCTACATGTAGCCTAAACTGAATAAATTATTTTGAATTTTGAATTTTGAATTCAACAGTATCAGGGGCCCGACCGCCTAACCGATCGCTTTGACTTCGTGTGTGGTTTATGACGTCATCTTGTCGTTTCGTGCCGCCTAAGAAAGCAATTTCGAAAGCTATAGCCTTTAGCTTTGATATTGCTTTCATAGGCGGTGCGAGGCGGCAAGATGACGTCATAAACTATACGCGCAGTCAAAGCGATCGGTTAGGCGGTCGGGGGCAGGCCGAGAGTTCCCCGGTTCGATTTCCGGCGGGGGTATGCATTCTGCTCAGTTTGGTTGATGGTAGAGTTTGTGCTATCAATCAATCATTCAATTTAGGTTCTTTTAACTACATTTATCCATAGCAACTAATTAATAAATACAAAACGATTTCTAATGGTATAAAACTATAAACAAACATCAGCAAGTAGAACCACGAGAATTATTGGATCATGTACCCTCCGTAATGGTAATACTGCACTACGGTAGGATCAATCTATGTCCGCCTAGTATATACAGGGTCTAACAAAATCAATAAGCGAACGTTTAAGGGCGGTATCTATACATCATTCTGAATACAATGACAAAAAATGGGCTCCAGTTTTATAGTGATTTTTCAAAGTTATGTTTCTACCAAACTAAATCAATTAAAAAATGCACATCATGAAACATGCTGTATCTTTACTAACACGCACGCAGGCGTCGATAAACTCGGGGGTCCAGGGTTCGACTCCCGGTCGGATCAATGTCTAAAACGAACTTTTCGATATTGTGTCGCGTCTGGCTGGTCGTGATGCCGTCGTTGGTCTGATTTCCATAAAACGAGTGCTTAGCTACTCACATTGGGATCAGAACAATGTATACTGTGATGTTGTAAATTTTTTTTTATAATAATTTGCATTTAAAAGTTTGTTGGCGACCCTTTTGAAACTCCGAAGTTCACCCGCTGCTAATATCTGTCGGTGCCACTCGACCCAATTGCAGCTGACTCCGATCTCAAAGTTTAAACTTTCAGCTCGCTTCCGAGCGAGCTCCGCTGAAGAGCTGCTCCAATCTACCACTATTGTTCAGCAGCGGTGATAAAGCTTATTGTTGGGGAAACGAAATTGTAAGGATATTTTTTAAAATTCCTTACGGGGCCTTCATACTACCTGACGCTAATATAGTCTTGATAAACTCGAAGATGGAAGTGCACTTCAGGAATCCTCAACTGCGGTGGACATGCTAAGTTACTATTACATTGATTATATGGCGTCATGTTAGATAAGATGGTGGTTGTTAGCCAGACAATTATTTTTTTTAATATTAGAATGAGTCTAACGAGCAGGCGGGTCACCTGATGGGAAGCAATCGCCGCCGCCCATGGACACCTATGGACACGCAAAACCAAAGGAATTGCAGATGCGTTGCCGACCACCAACCAAACCGAGTGCAAACATGTACTTTGGGAATCGAACCCGGGACCTTCGTGTCTTAGACCGATAGTCCTAACTTCTAAACCACAGAGGCTGTCAAAATCTAGTTGAATCCGGCCTTAAAGTTTCAGCTCGTTACGATACGTCTATGTCGTTGATAACCTGTAAACATCGAGCTCGATGCGCAGTGGTTAACGTGCCCCGTCTGCGATTGCAAATTTTAAGCACCTTTCCAAAAATATATCACCTTGAGCTCCTCCGTGCTTCCGAAGGCACGCCAAGTCGTTGGTCCCGACTCTCGGCTGCATAAGCAGTCGTTAACAACCACCAATCCGCGACTGGGCCTGCGTAGTGGTTTATGGCCCGTTCTCTCTATCCATCCATAGGGAAGGCTAGTGCCTCAACGGTAAAGGGGACATAAGATGAGCTAGCTGGTGCTGATGATGAAACCTCCCGTAAACTATTTTACGCTCTAAAAACATTTATTAAATAAAATGTATCTATATCTTATAGGTAGGTACCTACTAGCCATTCATTGGCATCCCACCACGTCGCATCGCGGTGTCGCCGTCGCCAGAATGCGCTTGTACTTTGTATTTGCTTAACGTGATGTCAATAGCCTATTAAATAGCCGTCCACAAAAATTGGGCTGTCAAATGCAAGAATATTTTTTCCTATCCAATTGGAAGTTCGAGAGAGTATAGTTATCGAGTAAGTATATAAGATGAAGGTACATGAAATACACAGTACAGCGACTTTGTGCTCGTACTACCCGGCATGGGCACTGTAAAATGTAATAAGCAATTTAATACATTGTATTTTTGTGCTCGCTTCCCTGCGAAGTGCTCTCTCGTATATACTGTCTTCAGGGAATACTCCCTCAGATATTGCACTGTGGAAATATACCCACATTGTTGCGAAACATGAACGAGGGATGATAGTGTGGGTGTACTTTGTATCTCGATGAAGCAATTGTTGTTTTAAAGCAAGTTGCTAAAGAAATATTACAGGTTTTGTTTGTTAAGACGACACCTCGATTTGTGAACATTCAAAAAGGCTGATCCTTATTGACATTGGCAAAAGGACGATAATACGTAACGCCTGCGACAATATAGATCGCAAATTAACAGTTATTAAAAAAAACAAATTAAAAATTGGTTTTAGTTATCAAAATAAATGCAGCAACTAAATTATGAATATTGATGTTATCAATATATTTGAGTGGTTTCCAAGCATATAAATTAAGTAGTTTTGTTGTAATTTCAACAATAGTGATTCTTTAGTGGTGTTTTCGAAAATAATTGGGATCGAGTCCAAATTATACAATCGTGTACCTATTTGAGCAAGCAAATTCAAGATAAAGACATGAATTTACCTATATCAACATTTCAGATTCGTAAGTCATATTACGAAAGTTGGTGCATTTTTTCAGTGTGTCGCCTTAAATAGTAAAGATGCTTGTTCTCATTTCGAATAAAGAGTATTTTGTGGTGTTTTCTACCTAGGAATGTGTTCGGTATAATGTTGTATATGCTAGCACGGGGTTATGTTATGTAATGCCTTTCACATCGATTTTCTATCGTCTGATCTTGGTGCCGCGCCGCCGCCGCCGTTGCAGACGGAGTGGCGGCGCCGGCTACTCGTTTCAGCTGAAAACAGGCATAGTTTACGTTAACCAGCAGAATGTCTAGTGCGAGTTTTATTTGCCATTCCATCACGTGCGTTCATCATTCTTGATGCGGACCAGCTGAGGACACCCTGCTACACACTACTTTAAAGTTTATACTGACACCCCCTACCAACCTTCCGGTTAAAAAGTAGGTGTCAGACATCCTTACGCAAGCGCAAGGGACCAACTACGTCAGGTCATAACGCCAGATCAGAACACGCCGGTACGCATCCTTCATCCAGTACTTTTAAGACTAGTGTCTCGACCAGCTGAGGAGTGGAATTCTTTCATACAGTGGCTCTATGTCCCGATAAGTGCAACCTGGACCTTTTCAACAATGGGGTGAATAAGCATCTTCTAGCCAAGTATCCTAAGTGATGATGCCTAAGTCTAAGTGATGATGCGGCCCAGGACTAGCATCCTGGGCCGCATCAACACTTAGGGCCAAAACACATAAACACGATACGACGTCGCACCGCAAAAATAAGCGTTGCGCCAGGCTAGTATTAAACCTTATTGCCTGTCAAATACTACACAGACGCCGCATCGTGGTACTAAGCGACGACGTCCTGTCGTGTTTATGTGTTTCGACCCTTACTGTCAGGTGAGATTGCGGTCAAGTACGTACCGTTGCCAATAGGGTATTAAAGAAAAAGTTAATGAAAACGAGAACTCGTTTGGATCATTGTAACGCCTCCTCCCAGTGCCCGTGGTGGTTTATGGCCTGTTCTCCCTGTAGTGTTTTCTTCTATAGGAAAGGCTCATGCCCCAGCAGTGGGGACAAAAAATCATCTAGGTACCGTAATAAAATAAAGTTTGAATGACTCGCCAAGCGAGGACACGCTGAAGAAATGCCTCCTGAACCATACCGTTTATGCCACAAAGGATCAATTGACTCTGTCGTAATGTTTCCACACTTGGATTTCTTTAATTTTTAATGCTGGATTATCAGCCTGAATGCTTAATAAGGTGTAAAGTTATATTTTTTTTATTAAAATACGATTTTATGAGAAAGGAAACGCCGAGAGGAGCTTTTATAATTTTAGGCTTCTTTGAAAATTGTTTATTAACAAATATTTCAATTAATTTCAAAGCTGAAAACGTTGGGTCGTGATTCCTTTCAAAGGCAGGCAGTTTTCTTTTTTTTTGTTGGCAACACCACCGACAAAGAAACTTTCTATATTAATAAGTTGGCATCTTTCTCTCTAGTTTCTTTCCCTCTGCTTTTTTGGATCGCCATGCTGGCTGATTTATAACACTAATAATCATACAGTTTTCTAAAGTTTACGCGAACACTACACATTGAAATGAAACTACTTTTACGGATCTATTGGCGTTTATTTTACACATTTATTTGATTTAATGTTTATCCTGACGTTTCGAACCCTTTGCAGTGGTCATAGGGAGACTGAGGTGTTGGTCGTCTCATAATTAAGAATGTTAATAGGTGTGCAAAATCGCTTGAAAGTTTATTACAGTAAAGCTTTTATGTATACCAATAAGTTTGTTTTTATTTAATTCAAAAATACCAAGTAGTTATGATTTTATAGGCATTCAAAGTTCGCATAAATATAGAGTCCCGCCAACAGTCACGTGACCGCGTGTGACGTCATTTTCCAACGCTCCGCGTAGTCGCTAGTAGCAGTTAGGTATCTCGCGCCTTGTTTTGTTTCATCGCTTCCCTATCTTCCATTTGTGGGTATTTAATTAAAAATTGATGAAGGCTTCGAAAAAGGACAACCGGATAATCTACCTATAGTAGATGGACTCATAATTGCTTATTTCATTAATACAAGCTTTTATTTAGTTTCACCTGTCCCGATGTTTGTCTGTAATCAAATCTTGCAAGTTAAATTTGATCCACTTCCCGGTTACCGATTGAGCTGAAATTTTGCATGTATGTGTAAATCGGATGACAATGCAAAATTATTATGACATGGAACTGATCTGATGATGGAACCGAAAGGTGGTCATAGAAACTTAATAGTTAAACGTCACACAACCCCATCGAGTTTGGACTCGTTTGATCCGTCTTGACTCGTACTTTGATGCTAGATGGTGACCAGGGTCTGGTGATGAAGCTGGAAGATGGCCATAGGAACTCGGGAAAATAAGTTCGTTCGTTCATTCGTTCCGTTTGTTATGAATGTGGATTATGTCTTTGATTAGATGGATTAGATGGATGACCCTATGACTTGGTGAGCAAGTGCCGAGAGCTGAATGGTATGAGAATGTATAAACATGTCATATCGCTAGCGTTGCGCCTCATGGTACCAGGGCGAACCCTGTTGTACTAAAGCCCTTATCCCCGTACTATGGGGAAAATTAATCACCTGAACAAAGTGCTCTCAGGTCAGGATAGATAACGTTAGAACACGTACACAATAGATAAGCAAAAATACTAAAAAGTTAAAAATAAAATTAAAAGAAAAAAAAAACTTTTTAAAAACGAACTCTGCTCAAATGATCTTCACAACAATACACTTTGCTTTTATCTCCAAAGGGATCTGACCTCTTCATAAGTTGTAACCATTTCTTTCGCATTTTGACATCCATTGAAACGAGAAAAAACAACTTTTCCAGCGCACTGATGGTTCTATTTGTACATTTTGGCACAACACAACACATGATTTTCTACTATTTGGATTGGACATTTAAAAAAAAATTCATAATACTAGTGAAACGTAACGCAACGGAACGGAAGAGCGCGAACGGCCGCCCGCTCATTTAGAATTCAATATCTTGGAAACTAATTGATGTATCGAAATAATTCTTTCACGTGTATTTTTTATTTTCAACAGATAATACAGAAAGCTAAAATTCAAAATTAGCGAACATTCTTAATTAGTTAGTAGCTTAAGTTTAAAATAAGTGTATACAGCTAACACGCCACAATCAATACATTTATGAGCTGTCCCGGCAGACCTTGTTCTGCTCTATTTCTCTAAAACAAAGTTACATTGATTTTTTATGTTAATAGTTGTCCCGACAGATTTCGTTCTGTCAAAAATTATTGGCCTGTCGCAGTCTAATAGAAATAAAATAACATTGAAAGACTTTAGTAATATCTAATGTGATGATATTTTTATTGTAAAACCTTATTTACAAATTATTGTTTGATTAATTGGCGCGTAAATAAATAAATCTGAAGGTTTTCCGACGCGGGAGCACGCAACATACAACTGTCCATGAGAGAAGCATAGGTTTTCAATATTAACGCCCCAAACATTCAATGACTGGCCCTGAGATTTATTTATAGTCATAGCGAAAGCAAGCCGCACTGGAAATTGCAGTCGTTTAAATACAAACTGTACGTCAGTTGGGATACCATTGGGATGCGGGGTTTCAACACATCTTCTCCCTTATATTTTACCTTTAGAATGGTTGCCTCGATCACATTGTTCAGTATTTTTTTCACTGCTAACCGTGTGCCGTTACAAAGACCAGGTTGGTTGATATTTCGCAACAATATTATTATTATTATTAAGTCAAGATTTCTTTAGTAATTATTTGATTAAGTGAACTTTATATCCCACTTATTAGTTTTTATTTTGTAATATTTTTTAATTATTTTATGTTGTATTGTCCACAAAAACCTTGTTAATTAATCTGTTTGCAAACGTGTTTTCAAATGTATGTTTTGCGTGCTGTTGGTCTTCCGAAGACAAATAAATAAATATTGAAATAAATAAATTATGACCACCGATCCTACTTTTAATTGAAGATTATGGGGCGGCAATCCTGGCAAATCTAGCGAGTTAAAAAAATTTGGTGGATAGATTACGACATCATCTTGGTTAGTTGCGCAATCAATTGATTTCTATGTCCTTAATTCACCGCCAATTTTTTGAATTTGTTTTGAATTTTGAATTTTATTTTATTTATATATAGCTTAAAATAAATAAATTTCGAGCGACGTTTAGGAACACCTTTTGTATAAGCTCAGTTTTTCATTCAGTAAACTGACAAAAATTGACAGGAAATGTAATGCAGCCTGTCTAAACGTCTACAGGGACACATACCTACATACATTAAAAATGATTATTAAACAAATTTGAGGGAACTCGTTATATTATTTTCATTAATGACGTGCAACCTTTCATCAACTTGAAGGCATACCAAAGATAATCCTTACGCGCCTTTGTTTTGTTTTGATTGACGTCAAATGTTTGACATCTGGTGCGACAAAGTGATTTGTATGGGAAAAGAAAATTGTTGTTTTTTTCATTTTCCTCGTATTTTTTACGTTTTTTCTCTCGATAGGAACCTTCCTCAGACTTCATCAAACACAACAAAAAAGAAATCACCCAAATCGGTTCAGCCGTTCTCGATATATGCGATTAGCAACATATTTAACGATTTATTTTTATTTATATAGATAGAGATTCCATTACGACTTCGGGTTTCGGAGCTGTAGCGAGAGGGGGGTAAAGGGGGGAAGGAGACGAGGTCGTGGGCGTTATGCACCAACTTGTTGGATGTAGGACGGGCTGTGTCGTAACGCTAGCTCGTGCCGTATTGATTCCGCGATGGCATCTGGTCTTCTGCTACTTCGGTTCCTTTCCGCAATTGAAGTATGAGAAGATACGACAGTTGAGGGTCTAATCTTGTTATTCAGTACGTTAACAGTTAACAAAAAAAACACACTTTGGGAAGCGCTTGATTTCATACAATTAAAAACACAAAGCCAGCAAAGTTCCCTCCCATACGGCCCATTCATAAGGCTTGTTTCACACGCACCACAACCACACCACACCGGCACCGTCGCGACAAAAAGTGGTTAAGCTGTGGCTACGTGTGAATAGTGTCGCTGCGGCTTCTTGCGGTTGCGTTGTGTTCTACAAAATCGGGATATATGGACGGCCGCTATGGAGGAGCTCGATGGCGCAGTGGTTAACGCGCCCGGTCTGCGAGTGCTAAGGTTAAGCAACTTTCGCAAAGGCCGGTCATCGGATAGGCGATCAAATGTTTATCATCTCGAGCTCCTCCGTGCTTCGGAAGGCACGTAAAGCCGTTGGTCCCGGCATTACCACCAATCCGCACTGGACCTGCGTGGTGGTTTGTAGCCCGTTCTCCCTATCCATCCATAGGGAAGGCTCGTGCCCTAGCAGTGGGGACATAAAATGAGGTCGCGGTGTGGTCGTTGGTGGTTGCGTTGTGTTTGCGACGTGGCTGCGATGTAGTCGGTATCAAACACGCGGTCAATAATTACTTTAAATATAAATTTAAAGTCAATTGAGAAAAGACAGTCTGTGGTAGTCTGATCTGATGTGCAGACTTCTGATCTGATAGTACCTTGTACGTCATTCCATATGCATACGTGGACGCAAGGAGGTCGCAACGTTGCGTTGTGCACTTGTTGTATCTAGGACGAGCGTAAAACTGGGAACGGTTACGTAACACGACGATCGCTAGCTCCGTATTGATCCCGCTGCCACGGTCACCTCGGCTGCCGCTGAAGCATTCGGAATTACCTCTCTCAAACCGACCCTTCGAGCGAAGAGAGACCTTAAACATTTTAGTGCACATTAACATTAACTTTAATCCCTCCTGCCGAAATAAAAGTGTAATATATAAACCTTTCTTGATGCGAATGAAATCCGTAAAAGCGGATTGTCTGGTATGGCTATTAACGGCTGCTGTTTTACTGTAAGACGACACGAAGAAAGAAGATCAGTTTTTGTAAAATCTGTACAGTTTTTTTGTGAAACTTTCACTTAATTCGTGCCTAACAATGGTTAGGAATAACGTAACAGCCTTTTTCACAGAATAACACAAAGACAAAGGAAGTATTTTTTTTTGGTGGTCTGGTACGTCGTATACTTATAACAGTTCTTTTTCTTTTTTTATATTAATACTAACGGACTCGGCGGACTTCGTACCGCTTTGACAGTTTCTATGACAACAAAACAAACAAATCGTATTTCTATTTGTTTATCATTAAGCAATTTTTTTTCTAGTAATAAATATAGCCTATGTTACTCAACGCTAATGTAGCATTCTAATGGTGAAAGAATTTTTTAAGTCGGTCCAGTATTTTTTGAGTTTATTTGTCACAAACAAAAATACAAAAAATAAAAAATACAAAGTTTTCCCCTTTATAATATTAGTATAGATTTGGTTAGTGAATAAGAAGAAATTGTGAAAAATTTTAAAACTCAAAAATATATATGCAGCAGATGACAACGACGATAGCAGCAAGCAAGAGTACTTATAGTAAGAGTAGTTATATATTCTTGGCGATAAAGCAAGAACAAATTCGCCTTACCTGTTCTGTTTTTTAATAGTAGGTATTATACCAATACCGCAGGTGTGTCACGTGATTTTTCACTTTCCCAGCAAGTAAAGGTTACTTGTTCTTTGCTCTTTTTAAAGGAAAGCCCTTAATCGGTTGATTTATACAACACAAAGTGCTTCATGTGCAAGCAAAGTTGAAGATTACCTAATCGAGCGTATTGTAATCGATGTCGACTCGTTGAATAATACCTCGCGTTTGTTCGAGCGAGTCGTAAGTCGCCGTTATATCCTTCTATTGTGCATTGTGCTCAACTTGCGCGGGGAGGCAAGTTTGAAAATAGCTGGAATTTCAAATGATATTGGAATTTCGTTTGGAATTCAATATTTCTAAAAGCTCGTAGTGTTCAATACACTCAATAGACGTTTTGTAGTGAAATATGTTGTAGAAGTGGAAACTAGATTTAGTTTTTAGTAGAATAGGCAAAGAGGGACCGTAGCAATATAATCATCGCTAACATAGCGATGATTATATTGCGTTTCATCTGTCTTTGAAGTGTGTTTTTCCACATAGCTCTTTGATGTTATGTTCTGTATGTTTGAACCCTTACTGTTTCATTATCACATTTATCACTGGGCCTTTAATTTTTAGCCTTTTCTGGTATCAAGTCACTCAAAATGTCAATCGCACAGAGAATGAGACAAAGCATTCGAATCTTGTGGGTCAGTTCTATATGGAGACGATATTATAATGCTTAGTCATTAAAATGTTCTGTAAAGTTGTGGCACGAATAAAATGGTACAGAGTTTTGTTGGTTTTTTATTAAACTAACAGGACGTTGTAGTTTGATGCTAAACTTCAAATTGATTTCACAAGGAGACGCCAGTTTTTGGTTAGTGTGTATAAGTTCTCTTTCGATACCAATGCATGCAGGTAAGATGTAAGTATCATCGTCATCTTCCTTAAATAAATCTACCACTACATAATATGTAAACGTGTAAAAATAAACACAAGAATTTCCGAAATGCCTGTAGCTGTAAGAGCTTCTTACAATTCACTGCAGGGTATTCCGATCCGATCCGAACCCTTCAGAGACTCTGGAAGGGCACGGGGACGCGCACTTTTAAGTGTGCGATGCCGTACCCCTCTAGAAATCCTCTGAAGGTGTTTCGTTTCAACACGGCTTGAGGTACCCTTTACGTACCTCGCCGCCCCTAAAACAAGCCCGGTGAAGCTGGAAATGCCCCTCGGCAACCAGCAGACTCTCTCAAAAAAAAAAAAAATGCAGGGTATCAGATCTCTTCCTTCTTACTCCGGACCATGTCTTTATGGACTAGGTTTTTGTTCCCACTATATTGTCACTGTTTCATATACTATGTCTGCCGACGAGTAATTTCATAGTGTATTTTTTTTCTTGTTGTGCTATCGCCTATCATTAAAACTTTTTGAGTCCGTAACGTTGCAGCTCGGAAGAGTTTTGTAGTACTCAAATTGTACCAGTCGGAGTATATATTACATTTTACGTCATATTTAATTTCATAATGACCACTGTGGATAAAATATAGCATCCCATGTTTCGAATTAACAAACTAGCCATTTGTAATACCCGTTAAATGAAACTGTCGCTTCAAAGCGTCTCATTTCCCGCATACGAGTGGAGGTGCACCGCAACGTATGAATGTTTGCTCGCTCGGTGCAGCACCCACGCAGTGCGGAATTGTGTCAGCTGTATAATGGACTCGACTGCATTGTCACAATGTGGAGGGGGGATTGGGAGATGTAAGGGGGTGCCGGGGGATTGCTAGTCGTGTGTGTCTAACTTTAATGTTAGCACTTTTTTATATTTAAAGCGGGGAAGCGGCTGACGTCTGATGGTATGACGATAGGGCCGATGGTGGAAGCGCAATTCATCTTTAACACTAAAGAACTTGTTATCGTGTCCCTTATTTTCGAAAATCAAAAAAATTGCTTACATTTGTTTTGTATTGTAGATATAAGTGGGTAGGTTAAGATAACGAACATTGTAATTAGTAGCTATAAGGTAGTTTAGTCTAGAAATAAACGATTAAACGATTTACAAGTAACACGTATTTCAATATTCTCTACTGGCGACAAGGATGGAGGCATTGTGGCTATCGAGACATATTTTGAACGGACAAGTCCTACTAATCTGGCAATGAAACCGAAATAACAAATGATCCACACACAACCTTACGATAAGTCGCATTCTGGAAGTTCAATAAATTTATAATTAATTTCTGTTATTCAATCGTTTTGTGGCACCAATAGTCATTTTTATAGGTTGTATGTAACGACTGCCATGCCATCTTATGATCACAAAATAGGCATCACGGCATTGAGATCTCATTGTGATCTTGCGTGTGAAAATTTCTTGTATGCTAGTTTGAAACATCATCTATGTAATCGGTGTACTGTTATATATATAAGATTCGTATATAATCGTTAAATTAGTGTAGGTAATGTGTCCACAGTCAAAAAAAAACTCTTTTAAGTCTATTTACGGGCCCGGACCGGGCCGTCTCCCAGCGAAGATATATTTAAATCGGCTTCCATTACCGCTACGCTAAGAAATGCTACCACCTAATAAAGTAGCCTTTTATTCTGCAACCCGCATTTATCTGAATAAGTTCGTTACTCGACCCGGCCCGCTCTTTCCAGGCTTAATGTCCCGAGATGTTCCGCACTGATGCGTTTGCACTTGCACTTCATCGAAAGAAAAGAACGTCTAAAGTGAGTTTGTTTGTACCGGCTTTGAAACAAAATGGCGGCTCTGCTTTTTCTTTTCTTTTTTTCTTCAGACCGTTGTACAGTTTCAAGTATGGATTCTTATTGCTTCTACTATACTATACTAAGGCCCGATTTTTCAAACCTCAGTTAAGTTTTATCCAACGAATAACACTGTCATTGCGACATATTTTCTAAAGAGAATCTGTCATTATGTCAAAATTATTCAATGAATAAACTCTCTCGATTGAAAAATCAGCCTTAAGGAAAGTTAAAGCTCGTGAAGGTTTCTAGGCGCTTGTCAAAATTATTTAAAACTGTCGACTGAATACACAAATGTTAATTTAGGCTGCTCGTATCGACCAGGCACCTCGTTTGTCACCAGAGTGCCTAGTGTGAGTATTGTTTACTATTCGTAATTCGTATTCGTTTGATTACGTTTACGAAAACAAAAATTAATATGTCAAATTTTTACTCTTCTCGTATGTCGTCAAGAGGCGCTGCTTCGATGCCATACTGATTTTCGTTTTTGTTAACGTGATCGAATGTCAAATGAAAGTCATATTAGGCACCCAGCTTTGTTTTAGGGCAAATAAATTCAGTTATTTATCTCTCTTATTTGAGTAAATCATCAGTATACGACCGTCAGTCTCCATTTTTCAATGATTACATTGACAACCTCCAATTAGGTAGATATGTCTACAAAATACTCCAGTCTATTTGGTTTCGCGTTGAAACACCCTAACGAAGTCTCATCTTATTTAAGTCAAATGTTGGAACAGACAGAAAGTCTAATCACAAAGTCTAACACACAAAGTTTGGTTGACCTCAAAACTACGCCAGCTGGACAAACTCGAGGGTCTAATTTATCACGGGCGATAATTACGTGGCCTGTTAGCGGAATAGGGTTGAGTGCTGGAGCGCCCTCTGGCCTAGACCAGAAATAGACGAGGGTTATGTAAAGCCCGCGAGTATACCACTTCCTAATCGCTAAGGCACCTTTCTATAAAGAGGGCGTGACATGATCCACTTATTTCGAACTAAATTTCAGTAAATAATATAATATAACATCATTTATTAGTATTTTGTTCATTCACTAGTTTCAACTGATTTTTAAAATCTAACATGAAGTGTCCCACTGCTGAGTAACTGCCGCCGCATATGAGCACATATAAGCTTAGCAAAGCTTGCTATTCCTTTTCGGTATACTTCAAATAGTCACTCTTTTTTTCTGGACCTGGACATTTGGGACTATTTTACTTCCATTTTAATTTTACTTGTCTACGTATGGAATCCAATAAAATTACTCTTAATTTTGTTCCTTTGTCACTTCAGATTTGTAATAATGTAGTGTGTTGCTCTCGCATCAAACATTTTGCCATTAATTGTCTGTATAATTTATAAAATGGTCGCCTGCCTTTGGTTGATTGGCGGAGATGCGCTCCTTTTCCGTGGAGACGCCACGCCCTGTGCCGGTGTGACGTCATCAGCTAACTGTGCTCTGTTTATCCATTTGCCGCATGTGGTGTTACATACTTAAAACATATTATTATTATTTAAAAATACTATCAGAAAGCCTTTACTAAGTTCACATTGTATTGAACCTAAGTGCACAAATGCATCGATTACTACGTCAAACCTAATTTTCATTTGTGTACCAAATTTTAAGAATAGGAAATCACGAAATGGTGTAAAGGTATTTTACCAACATACTTTTAAGACAATTCTATGTGGGTAGTATTCTACGCTTTGCTTTTGTTTAGTGTTATTGCCTATTATAAAAGTTTATTGCGTTAAAATTGGCTAATGTACCGCCCCAAGAATAATTCTGACTCACCAGGCTCTTTGTTAAGGTTTTGAAGAGTTGCCAAGGTTCCGAGTTTTATTGTACTTACTTGGCATTTTAAAGATAAATGGTTAAAGGTCACACTAAAGGTTTATTGTATAGATACTCCAATACATTATTTTTATAGAAGGACCCTGTTCTAAAAAAAGGTAGTTAGATAATATAATGTCCCACTTGAAATCAAGTCAACAATACGATTGATAGGTATTGGTTTGATTACCACGCTTGCCAAATAAGGGATAGTTATCATAAACGTGGTTATGCATCGAAAAATCCGAAACTCACTTCCCGACGTGCGAATTCAACTTTGGATCATCGGCTATCGCGCCGAGTGCTTTGCCACTCGACTATCAAGGCGACTTACTCAGCAGGTATAAAGAAGCCTGCTCAAGTTTTTAATATTCCTCCTCGTTCCCGTGCTTTGAGAATTCTCTCACACAAAAGCAATTTCCTTAATTTCTTTTTTTGCAGTGTAATTATTAGCCCGCTGTCTTGTTTCCGCCTCCTCTCGAGTTGTTCGCGACTCATTAATTCCATAAAGCTCCCGTCGGCTCAGGGTGGAGCGAGCTGTGTCATCCAATTTTGTCGATAACACGATTCTATATTGAAGAGACTCGCGAAGATTATTGATGGAATCTTGAGAGAGTTTAAGTATTCAGTAGAGTTGCTTAGTATACACGCCTGCTGATCAGACTATCACAAACTGTCATATTACCTCAATTGACTTTGAACTTTATGTAGATGGAATATGGTGGATTATGTGTTGAAGAAATTTGACAGTTTTGGATACGTTGTTGTGAAGGCTTCTGTACCTTCCAATAATGAGAATGCTAGGGCAGCAACTAATGATTATTAACTTAATGAAAGTTACTGTGGTAAATTTAGACTGAAAACTGAACTTGTCTGAACTAAAATGATTAGGGATAGAAAGGAAGACACGTTTAAAAAGATAGTTGTGTCGATTGCTATGTACTTCAGTATTGAGTAGTTTTGGTTGCAGCTTTGAATATATTAAGCCATAGGTACAGGCCAATGGCATTTTATGGAAGCGAAAACCATGGAGCATTTAAAATTCCTGCAGGTTACAAAGATATGAGCACACAATTTGATAATTTAAATGGAAGATTATACAAGTGCGCATAACATAGGTTATGTTAAAGATGTCGAATGTAAATTACAAGTGTTATCGAAGTTCATTCCGTTCCATTACACGTGATTGCGCAGAAAATAATAACACTGCTAGGATTCAGTAACATAAGAACATATAGAATTTTAACAATTCATGCTGTTGAGTGTTTCGCTGAGTATCGATACTCCATAGTAGGTGTTCGACGTTCGTCCTTAGCGCATCCGAAGCTTTGTTGTTAATATTCATGGCCGCGGTCGTTTTCCACTCTGTAATTCGGCTCTCATTGTTTTATGAATGGAAACGTCGGCAAATTTCTCATTACCTTCATTTAAGATGCAATACATTTTACGGCTCTGTGGTAAAATGTATTTTAATTTGTTTATCTATATTGATTTCTTTGTCGCTCATTTACTATAATAGTGTAAAAAGGTACAATTTATTTCTAAGTGATGGATAACCTCTGGAAAGATTGATGATTTTCAAACAAATTAAATTTACTAATAGAAAGCTGTTTTTGTAATAGGAGATACATTTTAATTTGAAAAAGAATTTCGCTTCGGATCACTAAATACGGGGTTTCACGTGGATCAAGACTCGAGTGCTTGTTAGTGGCCTAAAAATTTTAAGATATACTATTGTTGTCGCTGGATTTACGAATTTCCTTTGTTTAACATTTTTAGATTCTGTACAATCGAAAAGAGATCATATACCTATATACCATATATACCAATTTGCTCTGTTTTATGTTTAATCATGTTTAGTCTTATCTTTAGACATGTGCAAACCTAATCCAATAATCTATTATTATTACAAAATAAAGAGACTAACTGAAGGTTAGGTTCATACTAACGCTCGCTTCGCAACAGCTGCGATCGGGCTGTTCCGAGCTCCGAAGACATTCTTAAGACAGCATTCAACACACCTTTCGCACACTATGAATTTCGTAGAATGCCTTTCGGTCTTAAAAACACACCTGCCACATTCCAACGTGCTATGGATAGCGTCTTATACAGCTTACAGGGTGAACGATGTTTTGTTTACCTTGATGACATTGTTATCTTCCGTGTTCGTGAGAGGATCTATGTGTGCGTTGCTGGAGCGCGGTATGTATAAAGCTTTCCTACAGCTACAGTGGCTGTTCCTATTTTGTGTTATTGTCTTGTTAGCACGACAGCTTACCCTGGAGCTGTCAAATTAATGTGACAACGCGCGCGCGTGTCATGCGAAAGGTAATGTTGTCAGTCGGGGCACGTGCTGGCAAATCGAGTCTCGTTGGGGCCGGGGTGCTGGGCTGACGACGACGCTTTCAAATATTAAGGATAATTCACTCGTTTGCGCATCTTTAATGCTTTAAAAGCATGTAAAAATATGAGTGTGGCACTTCGAGCTTTTTATTATCTTTGTAACCTTAGAGATTAAAGGAACAGATAAGAAACAGTGACATACACATAACTTTAAGCTATTGTTTATATTATTTTCTGATAGTGCTCGATGTAACTATTATTTTTTTATTTAATCGTCTATCGAATCTCAGCCAAATTGCAATGGTGCTAGCCATAATCTTACTATTACTTTAAAATCAATGATGTTAAACTAGATGGATCGTTTAGGGAAAGGACGGCAGTTTTATATTTATGGTAAATATGACATGAGGTGAGCGTCAACGTCTCCTATATTATAAGAACAGCTTCATTTGCATCTGCCTGCCCAAATGTAAAGTTACTACTTTGGCACGACAAATTGGCCGATGAAGTTTCGACGTCATGTCACGCCATCTTGGTTTATTATCATGTTACACAAATCTTGGCGCGCAGATGACTTTTCGGCTCTTTAATAATCACGGCGTCGCACAATCATGGAGATTATTAGATATGACGCCATATTTTCGAGTAAATCTAATTTACTTTCAAGAGTGTTTATTTTGGGTTGTAGCATCAACATAAATTCTCCCACGACGTATATGCATTTGTAGGTTATTTAGCTATAGTCGAATAAAATAACATCTCAATAAAGGACCCTGTCGCTCTAATATGTGAATGGTTGTAATATATATTTTTCGATTCATAAATGAACAATGAAAGAGCGAACGAAAAATGAAAAAAGAAATACCTTTTCCCTCTTTTATAAATATAGGTAGTAGGTACCTAATAACTTTGGTGTATTTCAATTCAATTCAAAATCATTTATTCAGTTTAGGCTACAAATAGCTCTTATGAACGTCATTATGCCATCGGTTCGTAAGTCTACTCTGGGCGGGAGATCTTGTACTGAGAAGAACCGGCAAGAAACTCAGCAGGTGTCCAGCTCTTTTCTCCCTTACAGCGTCAAAAATATTGGAAAATGCCCTATCATAAAAGGACACTTTCCATCACAAATAAAAACACAAAATATAAAGGACAATCACACATGTTAAAAAAAAATAAAAGAGAAAATATAATAATATCTAAAATTGCAAATTCACATCAGTTACCAGTTAAAATTTTCACAATGTCATACAGCATAAAGATCAAAAATTGTATAAGAAAGAAAAAAAAACAAGATTAAACTGTAGTTAATAATAATAAAAATAATAGTATGCAAGAGCAGACCAGCCTCCACAGGCGGCACCCGTTCACGAGTATGACATATGAATCAGCCATCGCTTCACTCAACCATATCTTAGGGAACGTAACGACCCGACGCACACGCCACCACCGCAGAGACAATAAAGAGTAGAGTAGATGTAGTACCTACTTAGTCCTTTTTCAATTTTGTAATTTTGTACGGAACCCTCGGTGGGCGAGTCCGACTCGCACTTGTCCGGTTTTATTATTATACTTGGATAAAGATATTCGACTTTACATTTTATTTGACAATTTATTTATTTATATATAATACTTGCACATGCACTTTTACAATTAAGAAAATAGAAGTTCTTTCACGTCCTTCGAAATGTTGGCACAGTGTTTTACGGTTCCTTTTTTTAGAACACTGAAAATAATTGGATTGCTACAACCACAGTATAGACACCAATAAGAAGACCCCAAGAATCCGGACTGGTTTGAGATGGTCCGAGATTCCGTGTCCGTGAGTGAGTAGCAGTCTCCTTCTTTTATGGTACAGTCACAAGCATTAACATGTGTACACCTTGACTAGTTTCGACTCTTATTCCATTGTATGAAGAGTTACATTGTTTAAGTACATGTTAGAGCGCGTGACTACAGTACAGGCGAGGTCGATAGCGGCACCGCCCTAATTACACTTGTTGGAAACTTATCAAAAAACCTCAGCTTGCAATGCAAGCGTACTCCAGTCAACTTGGACGCTATTCAGATTTATGAGCTGCTTCGGAGCTTGTTGCGACTGCAAATGCGCCGTAAAGTATATTTCGTTCCGTTCCGCGCTAATGGCGCATGGCGGCGGTTTTGATGGCGTACTTTGGTTGATTTGCAATGTTGGTGGTTCGGCGCAACGCAGGAGTCTATCCAGATGGATTAAAAGTTGCCATAATTAGACCGATTTATAAATAAGAAAGTCACAGTGACTATTCGAATTACTTATAGACCTATTGCGGTTCTGAATACAATAAATAAATAAATAAAAAGTTTATTTGGCATAAATATACAACAATATAACAACAAATGGAGCGGAAAGTGTTCAGAAATAGCCACGAGCGATATTTGAACCAGCATCCTTTTATATAGCGTGTCAGGTACAACTTAAACCTTAACTATAGTTAACGCTACAGATTATACCGTGTCAGGTACAACTTAAACCTTAACTATAGTTAACAGTACAGATTTACCTATTAACTGATATGTGGTTAACACCCTGGTATTACCAGTAGTTGAGGATTCCGGCTGAAGTGCGCATCCATTTCCAGCTTTATTTTCCCTTAGCATCGGGTGAGGCGCTACCCAGTTATAACAAAAAAAAAAATGGAAAACAATTACCGGTTGTCATAAAAAAGGGAAAGAAAGCTTATATTGTATCCATTCAGAATACAATGAGAATATCACTAAAATCGAATGAACATAATAACACTGCGCACAGTTATCTGCTCTTGAATATTTCAGTCCGGTTCGTAACGAGCGCGTGAGGCTTTTGTTCCGAAATAGACTGACCCTTTCACCGATTCATGAGGTATGGAACCGTTTTGATTGATGAAGTGGTTCGTCCGCTATTCATGTAGGTATTTTAATAACTTTCAACATTGACCCCACCTTTTGGGACGGTTACACAAATTCATTCATTTCCAACTCGGTGGACTGGTGATTTATGATTTTCTCATGGAGTCGTTCAGTGATTCTTCTTGTATTAATGTTATTAATTTATGTCTTCACACTAATATTATAAATGCGGAAGTTTGTGTATATTTGTTGCTTCTTTACGCTGCAACGGATGGATGGATTTGGATGGATATCGGCAAACAGATACTTTATAACCTGGATTAACACATGGGATAGTTTTTATCCCGATATTCCCACGGGAATGAAACTCATAGGCTATATTTTTAAAAAAATGTCCACCCGTGTGGACGGGCCGCTAGTTTAAAAATAAATTAAATTGACTGTTTTCCCTATTATAAACAGTTATCTAATAAAGTTTTGGAAGCGAAGAATATTTAAAAGCTTTTGTTTGCCCAGCTTAAGAAAGATTTTTTTATTATTTAACAACAGAACCGCTTATCTCAACTGGCGGTAAGTGACGATAAGGCTGAAGGTGAAAGCACATTTCACACTGGTTTCCAACAATGGCTATCTTATCTCCAACAGTCGTAACACAACAATGCTACTAACATTGTTGTTATGGCGAAAGACTTACTATAGTGGTTGGTCAGGTGGACTTAAAATAAACTCTACTAAATAAAATTTTACTAGAAAAAATCAACTATTCTCAGGAAGTTATCCCATCATCAGGCAGAGTGAGGCCATTAATAAAAAACAAAAAAACATAAATGTGAAATGAGAGCCAAGTTCAATATTATGATATTTTTTAATCCAAACATATCTGTTTTAATACCTAAAACTACTTATAACTAAGAGTACCTATAGACGACTTTCGTTTTTATTACGTTATGGGATTAGTAGGAGGTGGGATTTAGTATTAATACCTACTAATAATTTCTGTACAAAAACTAATGATATCCCATCAAAATCATAAATAAAATGAAGGGAAACTACTTTTTTTAAATTCGTTTTAGGCACATGAAATGCACCTAGTATTTTGTCGAAATCCCATTACATGAGAACGGAACTATTTACATATAAATCTGATACAGTTATAGTTTGGGAGTCGCACCGTCGTCGTTGGTGGAACTTAGTCCGCTGCCTAGACTTCGACTTGAAAAGTTACCGTATTTTACGTCCTGTTCTGTTCGAAATGCAATTTTATATACAAAACTTTTGGTTTATATAAATTAAGAAATTATTATAAATTATACGTCAAAATTGTAATTAACAAAAAGAAACAAAAAAATTTTTGGATTTTTCCCCCCTTTTTTAAAGAGTATATACTCTTTAATGAAAGATAATATAAACATTATCCGTGTTACTTTATTCGTAGTTCTATAATCTGCTTTGTTTTAAGCGTACAATAATAATAGCAGTTTATGCAACTGTCATATAATGAAGGGTATTAAAACACGAGTGTGAGTTTATGAAACGAGCGCAGCGAGTTTCATAATAGTAACGAGTGTTTTAATACCCGTGTTATATGCAGTTGCATACACTACTTTATCTTCACTAATGCAATTAGTCAAACAACAAGAGTAAAAGCTGACAATAGTTTATTTATAATAATTGTTCAAATTTTGGATGGTACAATTTTGAAAGTTAATGTTAATTATTGATCCAGCAGCTGTAGCGGTCGCGGGGCAAGCAGTAGAGCTCGTAGACGGAGTTGGAATATTTATAATTACTTCATTCGTCTTGTTTTCTATACTGTTCAAGATCGTATTTGAGACTTGAATTTTATTCATTAAAGACTCATCAATGTAGCTTTCAGCCACAGTAGAAGACTTCCACCGCCCGTGTCGTTTCAGTGCAGTCAAATCACCACCGCTATCTATGAGAAGGGTCGCCGAGGTGCGCCGGAAGCAATGCCCCGTGTACAACGCTGGGTTAGGCAGATTCAAAAAACTTGCGATAGTTTTTCCCAGAGCACCAAATTTATTAATACCAGTTCTTTGATCGACGCACTTCCCCGATCTATAGCTCAAGAAAAAGGCAGGGTTTCGACAGGGGGTGGGTCGAAGTTCCATGTATTTTTTACATACGGCATAGCAGTTGCCCATCACAACGAAAGAACGATCTATTTTCGTTTTTGTTTTCGAAACTTTCACCATGATTGTACTGTCGTCTATGTTAGAGACTTCATCGAACTGGATGTTGTATAGCTCTTGCCTTCGGCATGCCCCCATTATGCCGAAGATTAGTGCAACCTGTAACAATAAACGATCTAATAAGCTTGAGGTACATAGCCAAGGCAAAAACTATGATTTATGAAGTAGTAAAGTGTAGGTACCTACTACCTAATTTATACACAAAGCGCTTAAACGGAGTGTCTAGATAACTTGCGTGTGTAGTACGTAAGTACTAGGTAGATTAAATAACAGAACTAAAATACACTTACCTTTTCAAAAAGATACAAAATATCTGGTGAATCTTTCAGAAACATCTTTATTTGACCTGATGTAAACGTCAAGGACTTTTTTCCTTGTGTCCTTCTGAACTGCGTTTCAGGAACGCTATGACTTTTGAATACTTCGTGATATCAATATTGTTGTAGATACTCAATGTGGACTTGAGCATAGAATATTTAGCCCACATAGAAGATGGCTTGAATTTGTCGGAGAGGTCTTTGAGATACACAAGAATGACATTTTCAGAAAATGATGTAGTTTTCTTTTCGATCTTCCATGCCAAAAAGTTATTATATTCTTTTTCATATAATTTTCTAGATTTTTCTGACAAAAGATTGTGAGTTACTTTTGTTGCCAATTCTAGAATATCCGGAGGATATCATCGTCGCTGTCCATTTTTAACTTTTAATTTGTATTTTAAAAACAAAACACATTGCGAAACATTAAATTCACGCGTACGTGTATTGTCACAGTGAACTTGCCGTCATTAAAATCTAACCAATGAGAGCGCAGCTGCGCGCGCAGGGCCAATCAGGAGCGAGCGCGCGCTGTTCTTTTTTTATTTAATTGGCACAAGATCTTACCAAAGAGTTTTGTGTATGTAAGTTTAGTAGTTTCGACGAAGTTTTCACGTATAACCCAACTGTTTTCAAAAGCCAGCCTAATATCAAAATTTTATACAACTTGTATGAGGATTTTGACATAAGGCTCGCCAGGTTAATTAACCTGGCGAGCCTTATGTCAAAATCCTCATCCTCAAACGCGACCAATTGGTCGCGTTTTATTGATGTTATAATGAGATTTTACGATATCGATGTGGATATTATACCATCATGTGAAATTGCTTAAATTGAGTGTTTTGTTGTCTGCGCTATAACAGTAGTAATTATAAGTCAAGTATTGGAAACATAAGTAGAATGTTACAACATTAGTGTAGATAAATAAACTTATCTGTGTAAAACTACTTATTTACCTATGCGTTTCACGTTCCATATTTCTCCAATTATCCCTCTGTGCCCTAACGAAGGTAACTAATCGTCCTAATTTCAGACCACGGGTCCCAAGCACAACATGCCTCAATTAGTCCTACCCACTAAAGTATTAGTTACGGGACGCCAATACTCTAGTGAGCATCGTGGCCGATTTACAACCGACCGCCATTTTGTGTAACTCAGGTTGATTTACACAAAATGGCGGTCGGTGATTGGTCTTACCAAAATGGTTTCTTACTGTTCACTTGCTTTTTATCTTTTTATAAAAAAATTATAAATATGTTTGAGATAAAAATAAAGCAATACATAATTGATAATACTTACAACAATTAATCAATTAATTAAGTGAGCAGGCAAAAAATAGTAGATTATTAACCAAGAGGATAAAGCAGTGTCTTCTGCCGCGGGTGACGATTTAAATCGCGAGCGTAACGAAGGACTCGAGGTTTACTCCCGAGCGTAGCGAGGGTGTTAAAAACTTAAATCACGAGCGAAGCGGAAATTTAAGACGAGTCCTGAGTGTAGCGAGGGATTTATGTTCACCCAAGACTAAGACACCTTTATCACCGAGGAAAATACTCTACTTTTCGTACCATTTGCGAAAAAGTTAACACAATAATAATATGAGATAAGCCTTTATTAAAAATAATAACAATGAAAAGTAAAAGTTAACATTCGAAACATTGGTCCAATTATTGATAGAAAGAGTTATATGTTTTTGTCGGAAAAGCAAAGGCATCAAGCTCATACGGCCTCGTCGGTTTTCGTAATTTTATTTAATAATCATAACTGCATAATAAATGCGTATTCCTTTTTCAAAAAGATGTATAATGCTTTATATACAAACTCAATGGTGTAAACACAGATGTAGTTCAGTATAAATTTCGGTAAGTATTCCAAATTTAAATCACATTCTCCCCTTAGAGGATGAATGAAATTCAGTACAATTTTCTTTCCCTGTTTTTAACAGATTAAAAATGACTATTGTTATGTTCGCTTTTTGTGGCATAGAATGTCACTTTTATGAGCAAGTGGTACGAAAAAGCTATTTTGTATTGTTGCGTAACCCTCTTCTAATAATAAATAATAAGTAAATTATAACTAATAAACACAAGTACATTACTTACAAATCCTGGATAAAAAATTGCACACTCTTTCCTAATTGGCCACAACACAAGTACAAAGACATAAATTTCAAAATACTGTTTTTGTAAGTAAAACAAGCGCGCGTTATAAAACGGTTTTCAGGTAATTGCCTAATTGAGTTTGCAAAACAGAATAAGGCTTGAACTTTGCCATGTTTTTGAGCCATTTCAAAAAGGTCAACCTTACTCTGTGTCAATACAAAAATGCCAACCTTTTTGGGATTGAGTTTTGTCAAATATTTGCGACTCTCTCGAAGAGAAGAGGATAAAATGAAACCAATAAAAGTCTAGGCGGGATTGTCGCTTTTTCGCTGTGTACAATTCGCACCTCTTTTTGAGACCGATTTGGCAGTACCAATATCGGTCATTTATGTATAGTCAGCAGAAAATCGTTATAAGACTTTTATAGCTGTTAACCAGCGAATATTCACTTAATTTTGATAACATAATATCACCTTTTCTCATTTGCCATTAATCTTTGGTTTTATTAGTAATGGTATATAGTGTGTTTCATTTGCTACGTATAAAAAAAAATAATTCTTAAAAAACTCTTTAGTATCGTAAGTGAATATATTTTGCCCTTGACTGTACGTGTGCGTACACGTGGACCTGTGGGTCCAATTAAGTTAAGGTACTGGTGTAGTGACGTCACAAAGGCACACCGCCCGCCGCCTGCGGGCCAACAATGGCTGAATCAATGTTTGACTGCCGACAGATTAGAACCACAGAATAAGCAAAGCCCAGAAGGTAAGCTAATGCATACCGCGCCCGAGCATCGCACACATAGACCCTCTGACGGACACGGGATCTCGGACAACCTCAATCCTGTCCGAGGAACTTTTTTTTATAGTTTGCTCTTCAAATGACTCCAGTACCCCGGTGTTAAGTGCAAATGGAGTTCAGACGCGAAGATAACTCAACTGATAAGTTAACTAAGTAATAGGTCTTTTCCTATGAAATTGGAGATTTGTATGAAGATTTTTATAACATTTTATTTTTGTCATACTAACGTTTTTTTTAATTTTCTAAGCATCTATTTATTTTAACACTATAAAAATTACGCGAACACTACACATTGAAATGAAACAACTTTTACGGATCTACTCGCGTTTATTTTACACATTACTAGTCTCCCTGTGACCACGGACCCTGCAAAGGGTTCGAAACGTTAGGATAAACATTAAATAAGTAATGTGTAAAATAAACGCGAGTAGATCCGTAAAAGTTGTTTCATTTCAACTATAAAAAATGTAAAGTAGTGTGTTTGTTTCACTAGCTAAATATTGCAGACATTAAAAAGAAAAAAAACGAGAGGCTTCAAAGCTACAATGAAACAAAAGGTCAATTCCGCGAAAAAAAAAGAAGTCAATTTAAAAAAAAATGGGCGATAAGGACACAAAATTAATAATCATTTTTATTACTGAAGCCTAAGTAACATAGTCCTAATTAAAGGTGTATAATAATATTAACAACCGGTATTGACTTTTAGAAGTAATACACCTATTAATAAGTGAGAAAAAAAATCCAATTTCATAGGTAAAGACCTATTATAATTTAACTGGTGCAGCGTGAAACAACGTAGCATCAGTTAACCTCACTCTGCGGCTCACAAGGTGCTTCTTCACGCCTCTTTTAAAATACCCCATATTATAGGAAGGAGGGAAAACGTGTGCCGGTAGACTATTCCATCTTTTGGAAGTGCGACAATGAAACGAGTCACCAAATTTCTTTGTGCGCAATGGGATATTTGAGACAGTGAAGCGGTGAAGCAGTGAAGCTGTTGCGAGGTTCCGTGTCCATGAGAGGTTGTCTATAGGGGCGTTGCTGAACGCGATTGTACGAAGCGTACCTTCGGCAGTCTCCTTAATTTGTGTAAGAGCGATGGCCCGTGATCACGCGTGTGTTGTAGCTATTTATATCTTACTAGCGGCCGCTCGCAGTTTCACCCGCGTGGTTCCCGTTCCCGTGGGAATATCGGGATAAAAAGTATCCTATGCGTTAATCCAGGTTATGAACTATCTGTATGCCGAATTTCATCCAAATCCATCCATCCGTTGCAGCGTGAAGAAGCAACAACTATACACACATCATACACTAATCGTAAAGTCACGCCATAGTCGTTTTGCGTTGTAGGCTTTTCTCACCATAGTCTTTTTGCGAGGTAGGTATTGACGTCTGGACCCAAGTATAAAAGTAACATTCGTGCCAGACAATCTGGAAAAGAAACAGGCCGTGTAGGTATGGATAGTCATGTAATAGGTACAGATTTTTTAAACGTTTTGGATGGTTTTTGAACAAACACAGAAAGACAAAGTGTTGTGAGACACGACACTGAGAGCTGGTCAAAAATGTTGATCAGCTCTCCGATGCTTAAACGCTTACTACGAAGAACTTACTAGAAGAATGTCACATAGCCAAAAAAGATAATGCAGAGATAGAAAGGGTCAGAGTGTCGAAAACTGGAGAAAGACTATGTGAAATGGCAAAGAAAGGAGTAAATATTGTGATGATGTTAAATAAAGGAGAATGGAAGACATACTAAAAGTTTAAATTTAGAGTCATCTAAATGAAGTTGCTTATTAATTTACAGAAGAAGTTATCAAAGGCATTGAATGTCATACATTTAAAAAAATATATAATACTGTGTGATTCTTCGCTTCCTAATATTACCGCCGAAGGTTAATAGACTGTTAAAGAGTGAATAGACATTTTATTCATAATATTGTCGTCCAGACAAGTTTTACCAAGTTGGGTTCCGTTGAGGTCTATTAAAAGTATTCAACATAGCGTCTCGGAGCTAAGAGGTTCCAAGTTATTATTCAGTTAACGAGCGTGTAAGTGTTAAACAAAGACCTACAACTTAAAGCATGGTCGTACCATTGATATACCCAAAGTTAGAACAGCTATGCGGTAAATCATATAGGTAATTCTATTTCTGTATTGACCTTAGACTATTTTCATATCTAGTTAGAGTTTCTGAATGATTATTTACATCAATTTTAGAATTATTTCGTCGTATAAAGGTAATTCTCTGGTTTTTATTTCATCTTTGGTTTATAAATTTTATACATATAAATACATAAAACTCTCACGTTATTTCTGAAGGTATATCTAAATTGGTTTTCGTATCACTAACACCGGCATCTTTCTAAAAAACTCATTGACTAAAACTGGCATAATGTGGCAATTGAAAAGGAAGCACTGAGTATTATTTAAGTATTTCTACTTTAGTGTAATTCATAATTGTTCGGTTGTCTGAACAATGTTGTTTTCGAAATTAATGCTCTATTATTTTTAAGTCTATGGGTTGTTCGTGGCTCGCGTGTCGCTGTACAAATTGCTTAACTAGGTCTAAAAAGGTATTATTTGGTAGTGGAACGCCGCTTTTAGATGTGGGGTTAATTGTGGCTAGTACGTACGTACGTACGTAGTCGAAATCCCTTTGAAACCAACGTTTCAAAGGGATTTCGACCGAACGCGTTCGGAAATCCGAATGCGAAACAAATACCAGTTTCATTTGAAATTCTGTTTGTCGAAATCCTATTTAAGCCGCGCTAAGCTAAGTACTGAGCGCGTGTTTTAATCACCATTCGATAACCTCGATGAAAATGAGAACTGGTATGGCCAAATTGTAACTCCCTCCTCTCCTCAATTCCTCCTCAATTGTCCTCATTTGTCACCGGTTGCTGCTTCATGGTATTGATAGTTTTTGTTTTCGTTAACGTGATCTTATAGTACACACGTTCGCACATCAACCTACCACAAACTGTCAAATTTCCTCAATAGACTTGAATCTTATTGTTAAGGCATATGGTTGAAAATGTGTTGAAGAAATTTGCTAGATTTGGATAGGTTGACGTCTGTACATTAAATTCGCACTCAACACTCCCTAAAGCTCTATCACTATCATCATCTATATTATCATCTATGTCATCATCTACTAGTATAACATCAACACATTTTACCATAACATTAATTAGATCATTTGACGTTCATAAGTGCAGTTTATATGCCTAAATTGAATAAAAGATTTTCATTTTGTTTTATTTTCATTTCATATCATAGTTTCAGATAGATAGAAGATACCAGATGGCTTAGCCAAAGTAACATTAAGAAAACGATAGCGAAGTTCAAAAATAATAAAATGTATGGGATTGACATAAGCCGCGCTAAATGACGTGGTCAATCTTATGTCAATCCCATATATTTTATTCTTTTCGAACTTCGCTATCGTTTTCTTAATGATACTTTAGCTACCGCCGTGATGTTAATAAAATATTTTAAACCACCCTGGTGGGTTATGGCCAGATCTTCCTACGTACTTATGTGGTTGTGATAACGCTTGAGTCTAGCAATAGGATGTTTATAAGTTGATAATGATGATTTTGAATACAACTACCACCATTCACCATCAACCCGAGCTTCTTCGAGATTCGCTTCTTTATTCCGCCGTGGGTCCTCAGATTGATAGAGTTACTCAACTTTTAATATTTTACTTACTTACTTACTAAGTTGGCTCAGCGACCCAAAGTGAGTCTTGGCCTCCAATAATAAGAGCCTCCATCTGGGTCTGTCCTGCGCCACCTCCTGCCAGTCGTCAGCGTGGAGACCGCGCAAGTCCTTCTCGGCCTCATCCCCCCAGCGGTTCCTGGGACGACCAACATTTTAATATTTTAGTATTCATTTATTAATTGACTGGGTTAGGGATATTGACTTACGGCGTTGTGAACCTGTGATCCCTCGGCGGGAGACCATGACGCAACGAAATCTTATGAATTCAGGATTTGCTTAACAAAATTTCCTTTGTTCATTATATTAATATTCATGAAATCCAGACCTCGTCTTGTATGATTTCTATAGAACTGACCTACAATTTGCGATGGTTCTAAATTAAAAAAGTTTTGACAGGTTTCTGTTAGGCTTAATATTCTGCTCCCAGGTTAATAAACATTTATCATTAAAAATAATTAGATGAAACAACAAAATGTTTGCGAACAATGGAAACCATTAAATAACCTAATTTTGTGCAGATACAAGAAGCTAATTTTTTCAGTAGGTAAATTAGTATTTGTTGTATTGGATGGTTCAAAAATCATCTACCCTCATCTACTATTACTAGTGTGAACAGAGTGATTTACTAATTCTAGTGTTATTGTACTGGTACAATAGCAGTAATATCATTGGATTTATAAGAACCACTTATGGAAAATATATCTATAATATAACTTCATCGTTCGCTGTGAGTTTTCCCCGTGCGTCCGTGACCTGCGCCATTTGTGGTATTGGTGTCAATGTCTTATTCACAGGCCGTGCCTTATTGATCCCTCGCCTGACAGCTTGCGTTAAATTGTTAATCTTAATCTGAGGTGGCTTTACGTATCCGACCGTACTTACAATGGCATTGGCATGTTGGAACCACCTAATGATAAGCTGGACACTATTGAAGAACTGAAAATGTTATATCAGTTATATTATGAGTTGTGAAAACTCTAAGAAATGTATTTTCTTTCTGCTATAATAATTATTGTAACGGTTGGTTGAGCATTTAAACTAAAGTTCGATTGATTTCTATTTATTTTCCATCAGGTGAAGGCGGTGAGAGGAAGATAGATGAGATGAAAAATGATGATGAAGCAAAGTAGAAAAATAAAATATTTGAAATGAAAATTTAATGAAAACCTACTTAAACCATTTAGAAAGATTTAGCAGTATTCCTTCTTTGGTCTTTGAAATTAAGTAGTCCCACGTTGTTCCTTAATGCTCATAACGCTCGTGTAAGTCTTAAGACGTGTTCAAGTATCAGCAGTGGCCTTTGCCTTACTGATCCCATCTACATTGTTAATAATCTGATATTTCAATACGACCCCAACCGTACTTAAGACGAGACCGTGATATTTGGAATCTATTAAAGATCCCGTGTCTTTAATAAAGATAAAGCTAGTAGCCACCGTTTCGGTTTACGGTTTTCCTCAAATGTCCGTGACCCGAGCCCTCTGCTTTTATTGGCGTCGTTGCCTTATTCATGGCCTATGCCTTATTGATCCCCTGTCTGGCTACTGCGTATGCTATCAGAGACTTATATTCTAAATTTTACATTAAATTAAACCGATAATCTTTAGTTCCTTTGCGTATCATGATATCTATTAAATTATATTTAGTCTTCTGAATTTGTGTTCTCAAATCAATAAAATTAATATTTTTATATAGTTTTCGACTATTTGCTCTTTCGTGCAAGTTCTTGTCATGTCAAATTCTTGAAAATTTGACATGACAAGAACAACAATTCCGCGGCATAAGCGTTTGCGAGAGGAAATTTCCAATACATGGAGGCTCACCCAAATAATAATTTAAAAGTAAAATATGTGCCCAAAACCTATCTAAATTCTAAATATGAGAACTACTTAAGCTTTCTGATTCATCAAATATGAATATCGAATTTTGTATGCTAATAAACTGTTGTCAGAATGGAGCTCAACCAAAAAATAAGGCGTAGACGGCGAGACAAAGTTGATACTTATGCAAGCATGAAACTGAGTAGCCCGATATAACGAATAAAAAAATATTTATAAGGACTGAGCCCCGTACGCCATGTGGTGTCTCCATCCATGGAAAGGTTTGTGCCTCAGCAGTGGGAATATAAAAATGAGCTGGCGATGAATGAAGAGTATGGACAGAAGATGATCAGTTAACTATTTTTGTTGAAAGATAGTTCTAGTTATATAAAAGAAATCATCATAGATGTGTCAATCATTTTAATACACCTCTAAGCGAAGACATTGTATTTTCCCTCACTATCCATAATAAGAAAGCTCCGATCTGACAAATTGATAGAGCAAAAAGGCTCACAATAGGCGACAGCGCCGAAACCTTTGACGTATGCCGCGTAACGAGCCGACAAATCAGCGCGCAGAAATTGCGCGCCGCCATTGAATTAAAATTAAACCGAGCGTTGCCATTGGTCGGCTCGCGGAGTTTGGGGCGAGAGCGGCGCACGGGGTGCGGGTGGCGGGGCGCGATCAATACAAGAAGTTACGTAACGTAACTCCGACGCCTTGGGGTCGGCGCGAAGCGGAACCTGCGCACTATATAACTCTACAGGCAATAATCAACCGTATTGTTATTTTAGTTACATCAAAAATGCATTAACGCAACGATCGTTTTAACGCGTCCGATTGCGAACGATGCGTTTCCAATGTTATACTCTTTGCTATAGAGTTTCTTATTGCTGTCAGAGAAGATCCTTCTGCACGATTTGTAGTGTGTACACCCCGCTTTAGATTACGTGTGAGATTTTCTGGAGGATTTCACTCTTGCGTTACATTTGAGATGTGACGTGACACGAATTTTTATTACACGCGATGATATGAAATGAGCTGTGATGTCATGAATTTCGTCTTAGTTTTGGCATGAATTGAATTTATAAAAGGTAACATTGCTTGTCCTATGATAACAGAGCTGATTTAGGTATCAAAGTTGCTATTTCTCATGACGCTGTCTTGTATTTATCATCCTCTTGTTTACTTACAAAACAATAAATATCCGTAGAAATTGCCTCAGTACATTTCTTTTAAAAGCCTCTCATCTTTAAAATAGGCTATTAAGGTTGCCAGTGCTAAGAGCCCTAAAAGCAATTTATGATTTTATTATGCGACACAAAGATATCAGCAATAAACTCTCTGCTGACTTACAATTAACCTAGTTTACAGTGGTACAAGGTTGCTTATAGTTTGTGTTAAATGTTTCATTGTATCAAATAAGGTTGTATAGTCAGTCGCAAAATTATGTAACCATCCGGCACGTTCCGTATCGCATCTTAATTAATGTTATGAACGTGAAAGTGTGCTTGTTAGTCTTTTGTTCACAATAATATGTAGCAACGGGTTGACGGTATTTTTACCATAGAGATGGTTAAAAGTATGATTTCGTTTATTATTCGTTATTGGGCATATTCGGCAAATTATGAGGTATTCGTATTCAGCCAGCTAATTTGGTTTATTCAACGCAAATATATGGTTTTATTCCTTTCTAAAAGAGGTTAGATACAATTAAAAAAATAATATAGATCAGATCGTGGAACCGATTAGTTCGACCAAATATTCGGTCCATGAGATAGTATTCAGTATTCGTTATTTGGCGCATCTCTACTCGGCGCATCTATAGTTAAAAGACACAAGATAACTGAAGTAAAATATTTTGACCAAACGCATTGCTACGGGGGCAATGCGCTAAAGTCATGTGACCGACTAAATGACAGGCAAAGCCGCGAGCGATAGCTATAGTAACTAATATAATTCTATGTATTTTTGCTAGTATCTTTATATATATAAATCTTCTGTGCGTGTGTTTGAAATTGAACTTCTAAACGGCTGGACCGATTTTATTGATTTTTTTGTGTGTGTTCAAGTGGATTCGAGAATGGTTTAGAGTTACAATTGGACCCGGTAGGTAGCGCTGCAATAGGGGTCCATCAAGGGATACGGGTGTTCTTAAGCGGACGAAGTTGCGAGTAGGCCACAAATATATATAAAACCTATAATTTTTTTTATCTAAAATTCATATCATTTATTCAGTTTAGGCTAAAATAGCTCTTATAAATGTCACTATCCCATCGGTTCGTAGGTTTACACAGGGTGGGAGACCATGTACTGAAAAACCAGTAAAAATATGAAAAAATATATATCCACGAGCAGGATTTGAATCTGCGCCTTTGGCTTTCAAAGTAAAAAAGTAAATATTGTTGAATAATTTCGGCGGGCTGGTCAGTAAAAATATATTTATTATTTTTGTCATTATTGTAATTTTATTTAAAATATTTTATTATACTATTCGTTGTGATAGTAACTTGAATAAGTTAGAATAGAATAAAATTTGCATTGACAATGCCAAAAGGTAGGTATACTGAAAATGAAAAACTTTAAAAAATTACTGCCACACATGACTACTAACTTACTACCTCCGTAGGTCAACTAGAATAAAGGACGTCTGGATTAACAAAGGAGGTGGATTTCATTACCATCCGACGTGAGGCAGTAAATTTTGTCAAATGCTTTTATTAAATTTACTTTGCTCCTCTTTTTTGATGTTGACTGTACCAGGGGAGCGCGCGTATGAACCATTGTGCTGTTATGAAAAGAGTGTTATAAACGACACAGATTGTGGTTGTATCGTTACACGCAAGCGTTATGTACGCTTGCATGTAACTAAATTAAATTTAAATGCACAAGCAGGTTTAAAAAGCGTTCGGTCTGACATTCGGGGTTCCATGATTTTATAGCGACGAGCTTCACTCAAAGAGCAATATGCTCGGGGTTTCTCTGCGTGATCGAATCAGAAATGAGGAGATGCGCAGAAGAACAAAGGTTACGGACATGAGAGTTGCTAAGCTCAAGTGGCAGTGGGCAGGGCACATCGCACGCAGGACTGATGGCCGCTGGGGCGGAACATTCCTTAAGTGGCGACCGCGTACCGGAAAATGCAGTGTGGGCAGACCTCTAGCAAAGTGGATCGACGATCTGGTGAAGGTCGCGGGAAGCCGCTGGATGCAAGCAGCACAAAACCGGTCGTTGTGGAGAGGGCTTTGTTCTTTTGGCTGAGATGATGATGACGATGATAATGATTATTTTATAGCAAGAAAACCGGCCAACTTTGTTTCAATCAGTTCAAAATACTTGAACATCGATAGCAGTTTAATACTTTGAGCAATATAATATTAATTATAAAACTTTCACGACAACACGTTACGTAGGCGACTGTACTGTCAGCAGCGAAAGTCTCGAAACACTTTAGTACCTGTCATAATCACATCATTACAGGCTTTCATCCGATTTCTTTCCGTAATAATACGTGTAGTGATTGTGAGTCACCATTTTTACTTAACTGTAAAATTCTTAGTTTATAGGCTTAGTGCTAGATAAAGATATAATAATAATAATAATAGATAGATAGATAGAAGGAAGACACAGAAGGCGGTACTCTTGGACATGGCACGGATAGTCCGAAGGTTCCTGTCTCTGCAGCCCTAACCACCGGCAGCTTGAGCCCTGCCCCGTTGCCGGTTGCCGTAAACTAGGTTTTTCATAATATTTTAATGTTTTGTATGTGCATTTGTATTTTACTTTTATATTAATATTATAACAAACCTAGGCTAAGAAAAAAGATCTATAAAGTGAATAATTATAATAATAATGACATCATTAGATGTTAATAAGCGCCCGTCGGTTCATAACTTGCTTTGACAAAGTACTAAAGTGTTCAGCAACTTTTGTTGCTGACTGTACAAGAAGTCATTTATGTAAGTCGCAGGAAAATGGCCGCTCGCACGGAAGCAACTATATCGTCCCGCCCGCCCTCCCGTCTCCTGTTGCGTTGTGAACGTCCTGTTGTAGCTTCAGAAGGGTGCCGACGAAAATAAACGTCCATTTCTGCCAAATTGATTTCCCGGATCCTTCCAATAATGTTTCTAAAACAATTTATTTTTGGTGTTGCTGAATCCGTAGTGGCGTCAACGGCATAGAACAGTGGCTTAATTAAAATAACAATATTGTGAAAAGGAAAATAACCAAAATATTTAATCATTTAAAAAGTTGGAATTGCTGTATTTAATTTAAAAAAAATGTTTTAAGTCTCCCCTAATCTTTATAAGTACTTTGAGCTATAAAAGTTGTTCCCATCTACCGTAATTTGGTCAAAGCGGATATCCTTCGTCATAGTTTTAGTTTGAGAGGTATTCATTTTCAGACCAATACTTATATATTAAGATGACTCGTGTTTATGCATAAGCTCAATATTAGACGAGTTATATTGCATAATTAATTGCAGTTTACCACACAGTTACCATGAAACTCCTGAATAGTTTGTGATAGACTTTGATAGTTCAGTACTAATATTTTAAAAAGCACTAGTTTTGTACCACACAATAAGTGTAAGGGTAAGAGTCTACATACACCGACCGCTTGAGCAGTCGAAACTGCCATTTCACCGAGCTGCTGACCGCCCGGAGCAGTCGCTTCTGCTTGATCGGTTCCATGTATGTTTGTAAATAGAAAGTTGTAGTTCACTATTCAGTCGCAGCTTGAAGCAGTCGATCCTGATTGCTTAAAGCTGCCCGTGTTTGGCCGCCCTAAGTCCATCTCATCACCAGCTCATTATGTCCCCACTGCTGGGCCACGAGCCTTCCCTATGGATGGATAGGGAGAACGGGCCATAAACCACCACGCGGGCCCAGTGCGGTTTGATGGTTGTTAACGAGTGCTGATACAGCCGGGACCAACGGCTTTATTTGCCTTCCGAAACACGGAGAAGCTCAAGATAATACATTTTTGGTCACCCATCCGATGACTGGCCTTTGCGAAAGTTGCTTAACGTCGGCCATCGCAGACCGGGCGCGTTAACCACTACGCCATCGAGCTCCTTATCTAATCCAAAAGTCCACCTAATATGCCCTATTTCACCTTGTAAGCTGGCCGAGGTATTTCATTCTATAAAATGCTCCTATCCTTCATAATACAAGGCTTAAGTCCGGTGTTATTAATGATTTCCATAAAGCCTCACTGAGCGAGCTTTGAAAGATAAGGTAGGTTGTTGTACCCTGTGCGTTATGAGTTTCTTTCAGCTTTTCTTTTATTTTCAGTTCTTTAAAAATAGCTCTTTTCACGTTATTCTCTACGGCTTTGAATCACTTTCTGTATTGTTCGTTCAGTGTTCAACGTTAATAAGTAACTTATGAAACTAAGTGTATTGTATTATTTTATTTATCTACACTAATGTTGTAACATTCTACTTATGTTTCCAATACTTGACTTATAATTACTACTGTTATAGCGCAGACAACAAAACACTCAATTTAAGCAATTTCACATGATGGTATAATATCCACATCGATATCGTAAAATCTCATTATAACATCAATAAAACGCGACCAATTAACCTGGCGAGCCTTATGTCAAAATCCTCATACAAGTTGTATAAAATTTTGATATTAGGCTGGCTTTTGAAAACAGTTGGGTTATACGTGAAAACTTCGTCGAAACTACTAAACTTACATACACAAAACTCTTTGGTAAGATCTTGTGCCAATTAAATAAAAAAAGAACAGCGCGCGCTCGCTCCTGATTGGCCCTGCGCGCGCAGCTGCGCTCTCATTGGTTAGATTTTAATGGCGGAAATTTGAACAATTATTATAAATAAACTATTGTCAGCTTTTACTCTTGTTGTTTGACTAATTGCATTAGTGAAGATAAAGTAGTGTATGCAACTGCATATAACACGGGTATTAAAACACTCGTTACTATTATGAAACTCGCTGCGCTCGTTTCATAAACTCACACTCATGTTTTAATACCCTTCATTATATGACAGTTGCATAAACTACTATAATGCGATAGTGTTTCTTTGTCCCTTCTTTTTACGCAAAAATGGTTAAAAGATCGGAATTTACCTTAAGTTCTATTTATTGAAATGAAACAACTTTTACGGATCTACTCGCGTTTATTTTACACATTACTTATTTAATGTTTATCCTGACGTTTCGAACCCTTTGCAGGGTCCGTGGTCACAGGGAGACTGAGGTGTTGGTCGTCTCAAAATTAGTTGATAGCTTGTTTATCCTCATTTAAATTTAATCAGGTGCGTTCCGTTTTACGCCGAAAGAGCTTACAGTATCTTTTGGTCTGGCAGTATGGTGTTGGGGCTAGGATTTAATATTTTGTATGATGGGATCCCAGGCTGGTGGTAGATTCCAACCATCTTCTCTGTTGAAATTAGGATGTTTTTTAATTTCAATAGCCTCGCGTATCATCCTAGAGATGAATCGTTGTTCTATCTATTTATTGTCTTCTTCAAGTGCAATGTTTTAAAAAAAAATTTCTACAAATTAGATTACTTGCTAATTAAGGGTTTTTGTTTTATAATATCAATAGGTAAAGCCTCAAACAGAAATTGTACTAGCTCCTTATGCTTGTAGTAGCAATAACAGATCCGCAAAATCAGAAACAATTTTGATGTTTACTGTTTTATAATGCAGCTGTAATCTTTTCATTTTACTAACGGTAGAATTGATGTGACACTGATCGACTGGGATGATCAATGATAATTATTATTAATTTTGTCTTATATTTAAAATACAAATTTTTAAAATCATACTCACCTTTTTATCTCTTCTATATTCATTATTTATTTACTACATGCTGTTTATTTAAGTTCACTTGGTGCATATGTAAAATAAATGATAAAAACAATTGTTTTAATACACATCATGTTTTGTCTTGTTTCAGGTAAGTACATTTGTAGCTGAGTAAGAGTGTACGTCGACGCATTGTAAGTAACATAGCGCTTTAATATTCCTTAAGAAAAACACACAAATTATAATTTTAAAAAATATCGATTATTTATTAAGTTGTTTTCATATCTTAACTTATCTTAGTAAATAAATACTGCTGGGGTTTCCCTCTCGCAGTAGCGCTTTTACCCATCGGGGTCTTTTGTGCAAATCATGTTGGTTTAATTTTAAACAGTGCTACGCTACGCTACGTCTGCTACGATGTTGCTACGATCTACGCCGGTTGGCTCTCGTAGCGCGTAGCAATGTCGATGTCGTAGCTGCTATCTAGCTACGGAATATTCATATTCGTTTGTATTATGTATGGTCTACGTAACTATATTTGCTTTACGTATTTTTTTCCAATTAACACCAACAGCGGCACGGAAAGTGGCCCAAACCCATTTTGGCGCTTATAATTATTTTTAACGCGAACACTACGCATTGAAATATACAACTTTTACGGATCTACTCGCGTTTAATTTTACACATTACTTATTTAATGTTTATCCTCACCATCCTCAGTTTATCCTCATCATCGTCACAGAGAGTCTGCCTGTGACCGAACGCGAGTAGATCCGTAAAAGTTGTTTCATTTCAATTATTTTTAAAATAAAAATGCATAAAATTTTTATTAATGTTATCTTTACATGCTTTTTTGCCAAAAAATTAACAGAAAAATGTGATTTTAATTATTTTTAATCAATTTACAAAAAAGGGCAATTTTTGCTACTTGTTTGTAGCAAAAATTTCAAACTTAAGCCCTAAAAAATCAAGACAGTACATTTAAAATTAATAACGAGTGTTACCACCCCTGGCCCTGATGACCGCCTGCATGCGATCAGGCATGCTTTGGATGATCTTTTTTATGTCTACTTGAGGAATTACTTCCCAGGCGGCCACCAGCGCGGTTTTCAAGTTATGGAGCGTTTGTGGAGGGTTAGGATTACCTTTAACTAATTTATTTAGCATATCCCAGACATGTTGTATAGGGTTTATGTATAGGCTTCTTGCTGACCACAGAATTTTTTGATTTCCGACATCTTAAAGATAATCATTCACGCAACGAGCTGTGTGAGGTCGAGCATTATCCTGCATTAGAAGAAATTCTTTATTACCAATGAACCCTACGTATGGCAAAACATGTTCTTGAAGGATGTCTTTGATGTATCGCACTGAACTTAGACGACCCTCCACCACCACTAACTCTGGAAATGATCCCGCCCCAAACCTTAACGGACCCTCCATGGTAGCTGACAGTTTGATAAGTAGTGATTGGCAGAAACCGTTCTCCATGCCTTCTCCACACACGCTGACGACCATCAGGGGCTCTTAAGGCCACTCTGCTTTCATCAGTACACAAAACTTTGCTTCACTGCTCATGCGTTCAATTTGCGTGTTCTCTGGCAAAACGAAATCGAGCTACACGATGCTGCTGGAGGAGTTCTGGACCCCGAGCTGGTCTTCGGGCACGTAGATTTCGTTCCTCCATTCTTCGTCTAATTGTACGCTCACACATTAATCCCTCTTGCAATATGCAGGCGTTGTCGGATCTCGACCGCGATAAGAAACCGATTTCGCAAAATTGCGAGGACAATGAATCGATCGTCACGCGCCGAAGTGCACCTTATTCCACCACTTCCTGGCCTTTATTATACACTAGCTGTGCTCGCGACTTCGTCCGCGTGGAATAGTGACTTTCGGCAGCATTTTTAATTTTTTTAGGCTCTTTTCCTTATTTTGCAACATTTTTCACTTTTGCTTCGCTCCTATTGGTCGCAGCGTGATGTTATATAGCCTAAAGCCTTCCTGGATAAATGGACTATCCAACACAAAAAGAATTATTCAATTCGAACCAGTAGTTCCTGAGATTAGCGCGTTCAAACAAACAAACAAACAAACAAACAAACTCTTCAGCTTTATAATATTAGTATAGATAAATAAATCTTTATAATATAAATCTTCTGTGCGTGTGTATGTTATTGAACTCTTTCTAAACGGCTGGACCGTTTTGGATGAAATTTTCTGTGTGTGTTCGAAGTGGATTCGAGAATGGTTTAGATTTACAATTGGACCCGGTAGGTGGCGCTGCTATAGGGGTCCACCATGGGATACGGGTGTTCTTAAGCGGACGAATGATTTGTTTGTTTTGTTGTCATGGAAATTGTCAACGTTTTGTTTGTTTTGTTGTCATGGAAACTGTCAAAGCGGTACGAAATCTGCCGGTCAGCTAGTCTTTATATATATAAATCTTCTGTGCGTGTGTATGTTATTGAACTCCTTCTAAACAACGGGACTGATTCGGATGAAATATTCTGTGTGTGTTCAAGTGGATTCGAGAATGGTTTAGATTTACAATTGGACCCGGTAGGTGGCGCTGCTATAAGGGTCCATCATAGGATACGAGTGTTCTTAAGCGGAAGAATGATTTGTTTGTTTTGAAGAAGCACGGAGGAGCTCGAGATGATACATTTTTGGTCACGCATCCAATGACCGGCCTTTGCGAAAGTTACTTAACCTCAACACTCGCAGACGCGACCACGGCGCCCGTCGAGCTCCTACCAAATGATTATACGTAAGGAATAAAGATAAAGAGTCTCGCAAACCACTTGTTCTTTCCCGGCGCGGCGTCCGTGCCGCTGGTATGCCAACCTACTTTGGTATCGATCCCGCCTGCTTTGTCACATACTCGTTTACTCAGCAGCTATTATACTAGCTGCTAGCATGTTGAATTAATAAGCAGCTAAACTTGGTTACTAGCGTTACAGGAAATAATGTTTTAAGTAAGAGTTAATATAAAAATTGAATTGAAATGAAACTACTTGTACTAGACGACCAACACCTCAGTCTCCCTGTGACCACGGACCCTGAAAAGGGTTCGAAGCGTCAGAATAAATATTAAATAAAGCTAGTTATAAAATAAACGCGAGTAGATCCGTAAATGTAGTTTCATTTCAATGTGTAGTGTTCGAATAAACTATAGAACCATGTTATCTCTGCACCACCGGTTGACTGGTTGAGAATGCCTCAGGCATTAAGTCCGCCATGTAATTTATGTTGCAAAAGTTTAAATAAAATTAAATAAAAAACAATAAAAAATAGACTGATTGAGGGGATTAAACGCAAACTGATCAGTTTTTTTTCTGATAGAATTTGCTCATTGCCTTCTGACAGCGTTTTCAGTATTAACAGACTTTATTTCTGATTAGTATAAGTAACGTAGCCATACCCTTTTAGGTACCCGACGTTTTAAGAGTAGTTTAACATTGATGTATAAAAACAAAAAATATACATATATTGTCATAGTATGCTACTTTAGTTGTATCTTATTGAAATAAGATACAACCAAAATAGCAGATGACAGTTTAACGTTTTTTTTTAGTTTTTAAACTTTATTTATTTTATATTATTTTCTTTATTCAAGGACCACTACAACGTTGTTACATCAAAACTTAATATGATACACACAATATTATATAAACAAAGATAAGTGAAATATGTGTTATTTATATGAAATAAGATATAAAGTCTAGCAATTTTCTCATAAGCTTAGAAATTTGACTACCAAAATCTGCTTTCACCCTATATAACCCAGCGTGCAATTACAAAACCACACTAAAAAGAACTGTCACGTAACTTACACGTTACTACACCTTTTATTTTTCCATTGTGCCTTTTAAAAAGGCTTTAAGTGGCTATGTTTCTGACACATCCCCATTAGTAACCAGTCACATAGATATGTCACCGGATAATTGTACGAGCCGTTAGTTTATAATTGCCGTGAGATTATAAACTGTCGATAGATTGTGAACGGACACTATAATTTACAATCTAACGCTTACATTTTCGTAAGATTATAAACTGACGATGTGCAGCCGTCAAATTGTGATTTTGTATTTGACGAAACGCAAAGTGCACGCTGATTGGCTGATCGAATCACTTGTTTTTCACCAACTCCAATTTGCATTCCACTATTAAATTTAAAGTTTTTAAAATCAGTTTTAACAGTTTGATTTAATAAACAACATTAATATTTACTAAAAATTAAAAGAAGTGAAGTACATAGTAGTGGAAAATAATCATAATTATGTTGACCAACAACAATTTACCATAGATCTACAAAAATACTACAGTGGGCATAAGCAAAATAGTAAAAAGAATGAATAGACAAATGAAAAAATTAAAAGTGTGATCAACTAATAGAAAATTATTAATTGAGCCAATTCTTAAAACTACAACGAAAATATTTTTTTATAATGAGACAAAGATTATTTTTTAAGTAAATTATATGCTCAAGAATTATTGTGCTTAATTTAAATAAGAATAAGAATTTAAAAAAAACAAAGGTACCTATGTATCTTAAAAAAGTTAAAGGGGCATGTACACACGGCCGCAGATCAACCTACCCAAAACTGTCAAATTTCTACAATCAATTTTGAACTTTATGGTATGGTTATAAGGATCAATATTCATTGGAGAAATTTGTCAGACTTGGGTAGGTTGATCTGCCGCCAACTGTACCTTAAAAATAATAAATTAAGAACCTTTATATAAAAGGTTCTTAATTTATTATTTTTTGCAGGCCTCTTAATTATAATCCATTTTTTTAAAATTAACTTGAAATTAAAATGAATTCTTTGCCTGACCATTCATTTTGTTCCTAGCTCTATGGACACGAACATGTGTCACCTATAATGCTGACCAATCAGAAGACGTTTGACAATTTCGCGGACGATAGATTGTAAGACGGTGCAGTGATTGATTCATCATCATAATCATCATCATCATCTCAGCCAAAAGACGTGATTGGTTCATTTGTTTGTAATCTGACGGTTTAAATTTAGTAAAATTATAAACTGACTGTCAGTTAATAAATTTACGAAAATATAAACGTCTAACGTTAAATGTTGTAAATTATAGTATCCGTTCACAATCTATCGACAGTTTATAATCTCACTAGATTAATTACAAACTAACGGCTCGTACAATTATCCGGTGACAGATACATTTGGTATTCACCGTGCGCGCTCTGGCCGCGCCACAACCTCCTTTCGTTTCGTATCGATCTCGCGGGGCAACCTGCTTTTTGACAACCTCATTTACTTCCGAGTAGAACGAGCACGAAACTGCATTTTCGCTCAGCGCGCAGTTTTTGAGAAGCTATGTGTTGCGGTGGTGCAGGTTAAGCAATTATCGCAATGTCGGGTTACTTGGATATGTGACCAATACTATATATATAATTTTTTTTAATTTTTTTTTAATACTATTTTTATACTATATGTGACTATATTACAATATCTCGAGCTTAGTCGATAAAAATCTATGTAACTAGTGTTATAAAAGAGAGGAGTCTCCTGGTACAGGCATTTTTATGCTTAACCCGTGGAGAGCAAAGTGTTCTAGTGGTAGAACACATTGTATATCAGTTTGACTTGACGTGCTGCTTCACGGGTCCTTTTAACCCAGTTTAGTCAACTAGATCTAAGTTGATATTGTAAAAGAAATAAACAATTTAGAATTTTTGAATTTTGTACGATCTGGTAAAAGCAGGTAGGTAGGTGCTAAGGTGGTATCCGCTAGATCCGTGCAGCACAGAACCGGGCGTTGTTGTGGAGATCCTTGGGGCGGCCGATGTGATGATGATGACGATGACGAGCTTATAAGAGTTTAGAAAAGCGTATATTTTGTACAAACGTATTTCTTGGATAAAAATAAATAGAATCGTTACGGTTACCGGTAAGGGAGGATAAGTCAATTTCTATTCAAGTTCATGTGGAATAATCTGACGTCAGAACGGTACGACATTTTTAAATTTTTTTTTTAATTATGTTTTAAATGTTTTGGCTTCCCTGACTGTAGTCAGTCCCGCAGCGCTGATAACAAATAATGTATGAGGTTGCGGTCCTCTAATAGGGGTCATCTATAAATCACGGCGGCTCCCTTTGCGCGCTTCCCCTATCACGTGTGCGTAGGTATTTTGTCTCTGGTATAAAGCCGCTGTTCCACTACGGCGGCGCACGCTGTGCTAGGGTACGCGGCGCTTTAGTTGTGCTGGTCCGTTTGTTGGACAGCCTGGCAACGTTTCCGCTGCAGGTGCAGCATACGCTACGCACGCTCCCGTGTGCCGCGTGCATAATGTCCAGCGCGTGTAGTTATGACGTCGCCATTTAAGTTTTCGTACGAGCGTGTTTGTGGGTTGCAGTACGTTGTCACATACATTTTTATACGAAACGAAGCTCACGAAAGTCATGTTCACGTGCGTAGCGTGAGCGGGACCGGTCGGCGCCAGAGTGGGACAGCACCTTAAGGGTTTTTCGCACGACACACGGGTAGCGGGCGGCATTGAAGCCCCCGTCCTATTCTCCTGCATAAATTTACGCCATCATTTCGTCGTATCCTACGAATAAAGCCACTCTGGCCGTACTGGCTTTTTATTTTTATTGCTTTATTGTAATCTCCCGCCCATTTTACATCACTTTTAATCGATTAATCACAAGAAAATGAACTTGAAAACCTACAAAATAAAGGTTTTAAAAAAAGCCACTATTGCAATCTCTCGAATCACCCAACGAAAACAGACGTAACAGACACAGTAACTATTTTCTCCGGGGGATTGCGGGGATGCACGGGGGAGTGGTCCCGTTGAAAAAAAAGACACGATCGCATTTGTGGCTTTATTCCACGGAGTTCACTCATTGTACTAGTATGAAGAGTTGCTAACTACAATCGCATTTGTGTCCTTATTCTACGTACCAATTTTAATATATAATTTTTTGCACATTATAAAGTCTGTTTATATGAAATTACTAGTTTAATTGACTTTCCTTTCTTGTACAATTGAATACATATAATAATAAATATATGTACAGTAGGTATAATACAAATTTTATGGCTTTCATATTGAACTTTTGCTAAGAGGCCTTGTGGCGGTTTTGGCTTTTTAACATTAGAAATGAAGTTATTAAATTGTTCGGGCTAAAGTAAGAATTAAATGCATTTTTCTTATTCTCGGCAGCATAGTACAAGTAACTACATTTATTGTACCTTGAATGGTTTGATGAACAAAAGTACGGCGAAAAAAAAGCTTATTTTCGTCAATACCAAGATATTGTTAATTCTAATTTTAACATTTCTTTCTATACCCCTAAAAAAGACCAATGCGACAAGTGCCACGTTTATAAAAATATTAAAGTGCCAACAGAAGAACAAAAAAACTGTCACGACAAGCAGAATATAAAACATTGACGAGATCCCTTAAAGAAAACGATAAATCTGAAGCTGAAAAATGCGATGACAACAATATAGTGACGTCTTTTTTTGACATGCAAAAGATTTTGAACTGTCTATCTGGAGACGTAAGCATCTTTTACTATAAAAGAAAGTTGAACCTTGACAACTTTACGGTTTATGATATGGCACAAAAGGCCGGCTTTTGCTACATGTGGACGGAGGTAAATAGTAAAAAGGGCGCCAATTAGATATACAGTGGCCCCATGTTATGCTACCGAAGATAAATGCTGGCACCAAACATTTTAGGTTTTGGTCCGATAACTGCTCTGCTCAAAATCGGAACCGCATCGTCTTCGCATTGTATCAATACATTGTGGCAAAATATGACATCGGAAGCATTACCCATAGATTTTTGGAAGTTGGGCATAGTGTTCATTCCGTCATTGAAGGTGTTTCCAACAAAAGGACAATATACGCTCCAGAGCAGTGGTTTGATGGGCGAAAACGACAGGAGAGGCGTACAGAGCTAAAGAAATGACACTGTTGATATTCAGAATTTTCACGTTTTGTTAGAAGAGAAAAACTGCACATAAGAAAATATCAACATAATAAAATATAAATACCAACTAAATGAAGAGTATAAAGTAATAACCACATTGAAAAAGAAAAAGAGGGGAAAAAGGAACGATGTGGTGACAAATATTCAACAAGCCAATACATCGTCCTTGATGATCAATATCGATAAATATGTAGTCTTACATTTTTATGTGAAAACAAGATAATACTTGAAGAATTTCAATCTTTTTTGAATCTTTGCCTCACGATCACACTGAGCACACAGAATCTGGAGGGAATGGAAATAATAATAGCGACGATGATGAAGTTGATGAAAACTGATTCATAAAACGATGATCTTGAAAGACTGATGTGAGTGCAAATTTAGTTTTAATCTAGAACTACTTATGCAAAGACTTGATATGATACCTACTATTGACTGATAATTTTAACCAAAATTATTTAGAATTTGTAGTACTTTTTTACTTGGTTGTTTTTAAGATTTTCTATCTGATTAGTTATAATAGCGCGGCTAGCTTTTTTTTCAATTTAAAAAATGTGATAGCGTACTTAAAAGTTTATGATTTTCGTTCTCAGAAGTTAAAGTTGTGATTTATTATATTCAATTGTTTTAAATTTATAGTTTAATAGGTAGAAACAAATTTTAATAAGATGTTTTATATTTTCTGTCATGTCATGTCATGTTGATTATTTCTATTAAGATCAGTCAATAAGATTTTAAAATATTGTATATATATATATAATATATATATATATAATATATATATATATATATATATAAATTGACATTTAAAATAATAACTTGGTGTTCTTTTTAATAGGTACATTAAAAAGTTTTATTTTATTTTTGTTCTTCTTAGAGGTTGAGTAAATTTTTTTTTATTAAAGTGCTATTTTGTAAATACATAGTTTATTTCACTATTTCCCACATATTAAATTTTCCCATCTTTTCAAGATTACTCTTAAGTAAAGACAATAAAAAGCCCTAAATGCTTTTACGACCTAGCTTATTCCAAAGAAAAACGGCGTAATGTCACTTATTTAAAATATCTCCGGTGAATAGAGACATAAGGGACAAATTTAGTAGAAATATCGAATTAAAAGTCTTATTTACAATTCTATAACAAACCCAGGATAGTCAAGCAATGTTTTAAATTTTAACATTTCAAAAATGTTTATTAATATTAAAATGAAATACAAAACACTTTCCCCTGAAAAGTTGGCTATTTGTAGTTACGCCTTCATTCGTAGGATACGACGATTTATAGATGGTCTGCTGTGTGATTGTTTCGTATAAAGAGCCTGGAATGGACTTTCGTTGTGAGCAAAAACCTTTTTAATAGGTCGAGTTATAATGTTAATCATTCAATGTAGGCGTCAGTAGACAATGTTCTTTGTTTTAACTAATATTTTTACTGAAGTTAAAGTAGACACACTCTACAATTATTCTTATTTGTTCTTATAATATTCTTTTTCACTTTTCCTAAACTATTTAGATATGGTGGTTCATAGGCATGTAAATTCTTAGTTCACGGGGTGAGACCTGGTGACTGTTCACGGGCTACCTAAGCCTTTTCGGGCACCAGTTCTCATACATGTCCATTGTTGTTACATTATGTTAAGTGAATTGTATGAGAAAAAAAAACTTATTTTTATTTATTATTTTATTATTATTATTTGTCTGTATTATACTTACATTTTTCGATTAGCAAGTTTTTAAATTAAATGTCATTTAGTTATAGTTTTTTTTAAAATTATCAATACATCAGGTTAGTGTATCATATTTATTCAGAGTCGCCAGCGTTTGTTACACTAAATCAACAATATCACCTCAACCCATTTATTTTAATTAAATACTAGGTTTGGCTGAAGCTTGTCTTGAGTTTGACGAATGAATCGGCTTGGATGTCAACCAAACAACCTCGGAACCGGGGAATTGGCTCCTGTAACTGACTTGCGCAATTGTCCTTTTGTAGGTGTTGTTCTAGTTTTGTTCTTATCATCATCATCATCTCAGCCAAAAGACGTCCACTGCTGGACAAAGGCCTCCCCCAAGGATCTCCACAACGACCGGTTTTGTGCTGCTTGCATCCAGCGGCTTCCCGCGACCTTAGATATGACCTTACCTTTGTTCTTATAATTAGGTTTAATATATTTAACCATTACTTTTTTTTTGTAAAAAAAATGCCTATGACTGATTTGATTTGATTGACGACCTCCTTGGTCGAGTGGTTTGTACACCGGTTTTCATGGTGTCACCATCTCTGAGGTCCCGGGTTCGATCCCCGGTCGGGTCAATTTAGAAATTATTGTTTTTCTATATTGTCTCGGGTCTGGATGTTTTCTATGTATAATAAGTATGTATTTAAGTATTTTAAGTATGTTTATCCGTTGTCTAGTAACCATTTAACGAGTTTCATAACGAAGCTTCTCTTGGGCTAGATAAGTGTGAATGTAGGAAAGTTTATTTATTATTTGGTCACTACATTAGTTAAAGATATATATAATTTCCTTATGCATGTACATATATGCAGCATTCATCAGTCGATAGCTTCTTGGGACTACAGAAGATGTTATTGTTTTTGTTTCTGAAACATAACTTTTTTATTTTTAATGCAACGTTAATATCATCTGGTATCAATAATCAGCTTGCCATAAAACAATATGTACACAGAAAACACTTTTTGGATTTATGACGTTAATTATCACAAGAAAAATGGTGCAAGCACCGAAAGTAATTTTGTTCTGGAAATATTAATTGGAAGGATATTGCCGCATACCGCTGGCCGTCGCGCAAACAACTGTCTCATAAAAAAGTGAGACGACACCAATTGTTGTCTCTGATAATAACTTGTATATTAGCTTTTCGCTTCGAACAAACAACTTTTTTCTCGCAACTACCCACATTTTTATTGGCACGTAAATATTCAAGGAGCTTGTTAGAGACGCAGCTAGCATAATCTGTTAACGTTAAATGTTAAAATAGACGTCGAACTTGATTGTTATTTACGTAGATAATGAAAAATTGACACATAAAATATTGTAAGCTACCTTCAGAAATGTAAAGTGAAGTAATATTGTAAAGAGCTACGTCTAAAAAACATTAATTATTAACAAGAACATCAATATGTTTTTCTAAGAAATTTTAAAACGTTCCGGATCTGAGAAGTATACTCAAATTTATTATAATATTTAATATGTTTATCTAGAGCCTCGTCATATTACCTACTAGTAGACGGGCTTTCATCGCCTGCTTATTTTAACGAGCTTCTAGGCGTAGGCGTGCCTGCTAGTAGGTAAAATGCTTGTAAAATGGCGACACGTGGTTCACGTGTAACTGATTCCGCGAAATCTAGCCTCCAGTGATAGTCAGTCTATTACGTAGTCTATTTAGTTTGTAGAGCTCGTTCGTGCAAGCAGCTTTCGAGCCGAGCTGCCGAGCTGCGCTAATTAATCAGTTTGCAACGCTCTCCTACGATACCTAATTACACTCGTGCTTGAGAAGCTCTCATTGGAATTAACTGTATTGTCCTTATTACGAGTAGTAGTCCGTGCCTAGTCAGGAAACTAAACAACGAAAGCTCATATAAATGTGTATTCGTAATTTCGTTTCAATATCTGTTAGTGCGAAATGAAGATCGTTTGTTATTGTTCAGAATTTTCATACTCTCTTGTAGTAAGTATTAGTTCGTCGATCGAAAATTAACGTTTGAAAGCTAAGAATAGTAATAATAGTTCAACGACAAATGTAGGATTAAATTTTTTATAAAACGTCCAACAAGGTTGACCGACGATCTGGTGAAGGTCGCGGGAAGCCGCTGGATGCGAGCAGCACAAAACCGGTCGTTGTGGAGATCCTTGGTGGAGGCCTTTGTCCAGCAGTGGACGTCTTTTGGCTGAGATGATGATGATGATGATAAAACGTCTTAATATAAATGTCCCGTTACACGCGTCGTTTTTATTTTATTCCACTGATACACTCCTCTTTAATTCATTAAAAAAAAACTTCAGAAATTCCTTGCGTTCTATTCCACAATCTTATACAAATAATATATAACGAATAATAATAATAATGATTATAAATGAAAACAAAATGTATCTTCAACTGAGATTCGATATTTACAAAAACGATCTTAAACAATGGTTCTCTAAATATCTAGTACGAGTAGAAGCAACCGCAAAAAATACGATTCCTATAGTGGAACATTTCCGTAGCCACCGTTCGAGGAACAGTATCTGGAACACATTTATCAAAGCGAGCCAGGAGTACGGTGCGACCATTAATCTTAACTACACGCCTGGGCCGGCCATAGACGGCTGGATCCAGGTCTAAAGTCCATTTCATTCATTACGAGTTACTGCGGAGGATATGTCAAGTCAAATTATTGTAGAACGTGCGCGGGCTGTTTCAATTAATATGTATTAATAAATATATATATCATGTATTAATCGCATCCTATGATGACTGTATATATTGTATCTGTTGGCGGAGTATTCTCGAATTAAGAAATGTGTCTGTCTTTTTTTTGGGACGGTCCGAATGTTTAAGTAATGGAGGAGCTTGATGGCGTAGTGGTTAACGCGCCCGGTCTGTGCTGTCTGTTAAGCAACTGTCGCAATGGCTGGTAATCGGATAGGTCACCAAAATTGTATCATCTCGAGCTTCTCCGTGTTTCAAAAAGCCGTTGGTCCCGGCTGCATTAGCAGTCGTTAACAACCACCAATCCGCACTGGGCCCGCGTGGTGGTTTATGGCCCGTTCTCCCTATCCATTCATAGGGAAGGCTCGTGCCCCAGCAGTGGGGACATAAAATGAGCTGATGATGATGATGATGATGATGGTGATGATGATGATGATGATGATGATGATGATGATGATGCTGATAGTGGTGGGATGTTAAATGCTTATGCCTATGCACCGTATAAGATGAAAAGACTAAAGAATCTTGGCGGCCGAATGATTCTAGACGTTTCTAGGAGTTGGTGTTGTCTGTAGGAGCTCAGATCGGTGAAACTTAAAACTTAAGAAAATGTGTTCCGATTTAGTTTCAGTTTTAATAATATATTAACTGCTGATGAAGATTAGGGATACTAAAAAATACTGTAATACTGTAAAAATATATCACTATTTGCACAAATATCAGTAATCACAGTATAAATAATGTCAAAAAAAACTTATTTTTTTTATTAGCTGCTCAAACAGTTTCCGAAGGAAAACTCAGAAGTTCTATTTTGGCCCCGATGTATTTGCACATCCCCACGCATCTGAATATGAGAATGATCCCTCCGCAGCTCTAGCATAAACATTGTTTTTAATAATCTTTGTATCCTGTCGACTCCCCACAGGGCTTACGTACAGAAATGTATTAGTTTTCTTGGAAATTTACTTTGCCATTCTACGCGAGCGCACTTAAGCCACGATCGAGATCTTAGCCATGTTTGAGATTACAATGTATTTTACAATGTAGCAGGTATATTTTGAGCTTTTTGAAATACGTTGATCTTGATAAAGAAAATAATCTTTTATGTTAATATAAAGATAATTTGGACTTTGAGTTCCATAACGTTGAGCCAGATTTAATTTAGCTTTAGTACCTAAAGATAAAGGTCATTCAATGGCAGAAGGTTTATTTTGGTAACAAAGATATTGAAACTATATTCATTTTACAGAAACGAGCAATAAGAACAATCTATAAACTAGGAAACCGAACGTCCTTTAGAAATCTTTATGCAGAATACTAAAAATAAGATAAGTATGATAAGTCAAATTCAAAGTCAAAGTCAAATATTCTTTATTCAAATAAACTTTAGAAAAGTGCTTTTGAATCGTCCATATTTTTTTTACCTACTACCCATTCAGGACGTCTATATTTTAGCTGTGGAGAAGAATGGGCGCAAGAAACTCCACAGCTTTAATCCAATATGTAACGACATTTACAAAATTATATGCCGTTACGTTACCAAGTTATACAAGTTTAAAAAAAAATAATCTTAACAATATTTTGGATCAGAAATAGATTGGAGCATTTTAAACCCATGCTGTTTTGTCTTCAATGTAATCAGACACTTTATAATAAGCTTTTTTATAAAGCTTTTCTTTAATAGCGATTTTAAATTTATTAATATCTAGTTTTTGGATATTACTTGGAACTTTATTGTAAAAACGTACACACAGGCCTCTAAATGAATTATTTACTTTGTGGAGCCTAGTATTAGAAACTGCTAGTTTGTTTTTATTTCTAGTGTTTACATTGTAAATATCACTGTTTTTAGAAAAAGTTTCAATATTTTTATATACATACATTAGGTTCTCGGTAATATATTGTGATGCAACTGTCATTATATTAATATCTTTAAATCTCTCCCTAAGAGAATTACCAGCTTTTAGATTATAAATTGCTCGAATAGCCCGCTTCTGCAGCACAAAGATAGTTTGAATATCGACAGCATTGCCCCACAGTAAAATGCCGTACGACATTACGCTATGGAAATAACTAAAGTAAACAAGTCTAGCTGTTTCAATGTCAGTGATCTGACGAATTTTCATTACTGCATAAGCCGCAAAGCTCAGTCTACTCGACAATTTATCTATATGTGGGCCCCACTGTAGCTTTGCATCCAACGTAATGCCTAGAAACACTGTGGTGTCCACAAGGTCCACACTCTTATCTTTAATTCTTACACTGGTTTTTACCTCCTTAACGTTGGGTAATACAAATCTTATACATTTGGTTTTTTGTTCATTTAATAGCAAATTGTTAACACTAAACCAATGAACTATCTTTGAGACAGCATTGTTCACATCGTCATCAATCGGCTGTCGTCTTTTCACTTTGAATAAAAGTGAGGTATCATCTGCACACAATACTATCTCATGTTTGTCTTTTACAAAGTAAGGCAAGTCGTTAATATAAATTAAAAATAAGAAAGGACCAAGAATTGAACCCTGTGGAACTCCCATTGTAACCACCGATCCCGGAGATCTTTTACCGTTAACATCAACCCTCTGAACCCTATCACTCAAATATGAGATAAGAAGATTCAGTGATGCATCTCTAATTCCATAGTGGTAGAGCTTCCTGACCAGGGTTTCATGTAAAACACAATCAAAGGCCTTGGATAAATCACAAAAAACCCCTACGGCATCGTGTGAATCTTCCCAGGCATTAAATATTTGAAGTAAAAGCTCAACACCAGCGTCAGTAGTCGAGCGACCCCTAGTGAAACCATATTGTCTAGAATGTAAAAGTTTATTTCTATAAAAATGAACTTGAATTTGGTCTAGAATTATCTTTTCAAATATTTTACTAAATGTGGGTAACACAGAAATTGGTCTAAAGTTAGAGGGGTCACATTTGCTACCTGATTTGAATAATGGGATTACTTTACTGTGCTTCATTAGGTCAGGAAAAACACCACAGTCAATGCATTCATTAAATATGCAAGCTAAAACTGGAGCTATTGTCTCAATAACGGATTTAGTGACGTCGACGGAATTACCCCACAGATCGGCAGTCTTCTTTTTATTAAGAGTATTAAAAGTTTTAATTATATCTCTAAAATAAATTTTTTGAAAACTAAAATAGTTTTCACTAGGTTTGACATTTTCCTTTAGAACCGCTTCAGCTACAGTGGGGGAGGAGTCTAAAGCCTTTGTAGTTGAAACTGGAATATCAGTAAAAAACTTCTCAAATGCCGCAGCAACATCAGCATCGGAAGTTAAGGTTTGATTTTCGTAGCTCAATTTGTACTCATTGTTACGACTTTTGACATTTCCAGTTTCACTATTTATAATATTCCATGTCATTTTTATTTTGTTATCACTTAGCTTAATCTTTGAACTCAGGAACTTTGCCTTTGCTAATCGACATACTATTTTAAATAACTTAGAATAATTTTTGACATACAATTTAAAATCTTCACTGGTGTTATAGTTGCGTTCATCATATAGCTCATAAAGTCGCTTTCTACTTTTGTGGATACCAATTGTAGCCCATTCACTAAAAGTAACAGTACCACTAACCGAGATCCTTTTTGGAATAAAAGTTTTATTAAATTCTGTACAATATTTATGAAAGAAATCATTAAAAAATTCATTTGGGTTATCATTATTGATTATGATGATTATTATTATGATTATTATGATTGAGTCGCCAGCGTTTGTTACACTAAATCAACAATATCACCTCAACCCATTTATTTTAATTAAATACTAGGTTTGGCTGAAGCTTGTCTTGAGTTTGACGAATGAATCGGCTTGGATGTCAACCAAACAACCTCGGAACCGGGGAATTGGCTCCTGTAACTGACTTGCGCAATTGTCCTTTTGTAGGTGTTGTTCTAGTTTTGTTCTTATCATCATCATCATCTCAGCCAAAAGACGTCCACTGCTGGACAAAGGCCTCCCCCAAGGATCTCCACAACGACCGGTTTTGTGCTGCTTGCATCCAGCGGCTTCCCGCGACCTTAGATATGACCTTACCTTTGTTCTTATAATTAGGTTTAATATATTTAACCATTACTTTTTTTTTGTAAAAAAAATGCCTATGACTGATTTGATTTGATTGACGACCTCCTTGGTCGAGTGGTTTGTACACCGGTTTTCATGGTGTCACCATCTCTGAGGTCCCGGGTTCGATCCCCGGTCGGGTCAATTTAGAAATTATTGTTTTTCTATATTGTCTCGGGTCTGGATGTTTTCTATGTATAATAAGTATGTATTTAAGTATTTTAAGTATGTTTATCCGTTGTCTAGTAACCATTTAACGAGTTTCATAACGAAGCTTCTCTTGGGCTAGATAAGTGTGAATGTAGGAAAGTTTATTTATTATTTGGTCACTACATTAGTTAAAGATATATATAATTTCCTTATGCATGTACATATATGCAGCATTCATCAGTCGATAGCTTCTTGGGACTACAGAAGATGTTATTGTTTTTGTTTCTGAAACATAACTTTTTTATTTTTAATGCAACGTTAATATCATCTGGTATCAATAATCAGCTTGCCATAAAACAATATGTACACAGAAAACACTTTTTGGATTTATGACGTTAATTATCACAAGAAAAATGGTGCAAGCACCGAAAGTAATTTTGTTCTGGAAATATTAATTGGAAGGATATTGCCGCATACCGCTGGCCGTCGCGCAAACAACTGTCTCATAAAAAAGTGAGACGACACCAATTGTTGTCTCTGATAATAACTTGTATATTAGCTTTTCGCTTCGAACAAACAACTTTTTTCTCGCAACTACCCACATTTTTATTGGCACGTAAATATTCAAGGAGCTTGTTAGAGACGCAGCTAGCATAATCTGTTAACGTTAAATGTTAAAATAGACGTCGAACTTGATTGTTATTTACGTAGATAATGAAAAATTGACACATAAAATATTGTAAGCTACCTTCAGAAATGTAAAGTGAAGTAATATTGTAAAGAGCTACGTCTAAAAAACATTAATTATTAACAAGAACATCAATATGTTTTTCTAAGAAATTTTAAAACGTTCCGGATCTGAGAAGTATACTCAAATTTATTATAATATTTAATATGTTTATCTAGAGCCTCGTCATATTACCTACTAGTAGACGGGCTTTCATCGCCTGCTTATTTTAACGAGCTTCTAGGCGTAGGCGTGCCTGCTAGTAGGTAAAATGCTTGTAAAATGGCGACACGTGGTTCACGTGTAACTGATTCCGCGAAATCTAGCCTCCAGTGATAGTCAGTCTATTACGTAGTCTATTTAGTTTGTAGAGCTCGTTCGTGCAAGCAGCTTTCGAGCCGAGCTGCCGAGCTGCGCTAATTAATCAGTTTGCAACGCTCTCCTACGATACCTAATTACACTCGTGCTTGAGAAGCTCTCATTGGAATTAACTGTATTGTCCTTATTACGAGTAGTAGTCCGTGCCTAGTCAGGAAACTAAACAACGAAAGCTCATATAAATGTGTATTCGTAATTTCGTTTCAATATCTGTTAGTGCGAAATGAAGATCGTTTGTTATTGTTCAGAATTTTCATACTCTCTTGTAGTAAGTATTAGTTCGTCGATCGAAAATTAACGTTTGAAAGCTAAGAATAGTAATAATAGTTCAACGACAAATGTAGGATTAAATTTTTTATAAAACGTCCAACAAGGTTGACCGACGATCTGGTGAAGGTCGCGGGAAGCCGCTGGATGCGAGCAGCACAAAACCGGTCGTTGTGGAGATCCTTGGTGGAGGCCTTTGTCCAGCAGTGGACGTCTTTTGGCTGAGATGATGATGATGATGATAAAACGTCTTAATATAAATGTCCCGTTACACGCGTCGTTTTTATTTTATTCCACTGATACACTCCTCTTTAATTCATTAAAAAAAAACTTCAGAAATTCCTTGCGTTCTATTCCACAATCTTATACAAATAATATATAACGAATAATAATAATAATGATTATAAATGAAAACAAAATGTATCTTCAACTGAGATTCGATATTTACAAAAACGATCTTAAACAATGGTTCTCTAAATATCTAGTACGAGTAGAAGCAACCGCAAAAAATACGATTCCTATAGTGGAACATTTCCGTAGCCACCGTTCGAGGAACAGTATCTGGAACACATTTATCAAAGCGAGCCAGGAGTACGGTGCGACCATTAATCTTAACTACACGCCTGGGCCGGCCATAGACGGCTGGATCCAGGTCTAAAGTCCATTTCATTCATTACGAGTTACTGCGGAGGATATGTCAAGTCAAATTATTGTAGAACGTGCGCGGGCTGTTTCAATTAATATGTATTAATAAATATATATATCATGTATTAATCGCATCCTATGATGACTGTATATATTGTATCTGTTGGCGGAGTATTCTCGAATTAAGAAATGTGTCTGTCTTTTTTTTGGGACGGTCCGAATGTTTAAGTAATGGAGGAGCTTGATGGCGTAGTGGTTAACGCGCCCGGTCTGTGCTGTCTGTTAAGCAACTGTCGCAATGGCTGGTAATCGGATAGGTCACCAAAATTGTATCATCTCGAGCTTCTCCGTGTTTCAAAAAGCCGTTGGTCCCGGCTGCATTAGCAGTCGTTAACAACCACCAATCCGCACTGGGCCCGCGTGGTGGTTTATGGCCCGTTCTCCCTATCCATTCATAGGGAAGGCTCGTGCCCCAGCAGTGGGGACATAAAATGAGCTGATGATGATGATGATGATGATGGTGATGATGATGATGATGATGATGATGATGATGATGATGCTGATAGTGGTGGGATGTTAAATGCTTATGCCTATGCACCGTATAAGATGAAAAGACTAAAGAATCTTGGCGGCCGAATGATTCTAGACGTTTCTAGGAGTTGGTGTTGTCTGTAGGAGCTCAGATCGGTGAAACTTAAAACTTAAGAAAATGTGTTCCGATTTAGTTTCAGTTTTAATAATATATTAACTGCTGATGAAGATTAGGGATACTAAAAAATACTGTAATACTGTAAAAATATATCACTATTTGCACAAATATCAGTAATCACAGTATAAATAATGTCAAAAAAAACTTATTTTTTTTATTAGCTGCTCAAACAGTTTCCGAAGGAAAACTCAGAAGTTCTATTTTGGCCCCGATGTATTTGCACATCCCCACGCATCTGAATATGAGAATGATCCCTCCGCAGCTCTAGCATAAACATTGTTTTTAATAATCTTTGTATCCTGTCGACTCCCCACAGGGCTTACGTACAGAAATGTATTAGTTTTCTTGGAAATTTACTTTGCCATTCTACGCGAGCGCACTTAAGCCACGATCGAGATCTTAGCCATGTTTGAGATTACAATGTATTTTACAATGTAGCAGGTATATTTTGAGCTTTTTGAAATACGTTGATCTTGATAAAGAAAATAATCTTTTATGTTAATATAAAGATAATTTGGACTTTGAGTTCCATAACGTTGAGCCAGATTTAATTTAGCTTTAGTACCTAAAGATAAAGGTCATTCAATGGCAGAAGGTTTATTTTGGTAACAAAGATATTGAAACTATATTCATTTTACAGAAACGAGCAATAAGAACAATCTATAAACTAGGAAACCGAACGTCCTTTAGAAATCTTTATGCAGAATACTAAAAATAAGATAAGTATGATAAGTCAAATTCAAAGTCAAAGTCAAATATTCTTTATTCAAATAAACTTTAGAAAAGTGCTTTTGAATCGTCCATATTTTTTTTACCTACTACCCATTCAGGACGTCTATATTTTAGCTGTGGAGAAGAATGGGCGCAAGAAACTCCACAGCTTTAATCCAATATGTAACGACATTTACAAAATTATATGCCGTTACGTTACCAAGTTATACAAGTTTAAAAAAAAATAATCTTAACAATATTTTGGATCAGAAATAGATTGGAGCATTTTAAACCCATGCTGTTTTGTCTTCAATGTAATCAGACACTTTATAATAAGCTTTTTTATAAAGCTTTTCTTTAATAGCGATTTTAAATTTATTAATATCTAGTTTTTGGATATTACTTGGAACTTTATTGTAAAAACGTACACACAGGCCTCTAAATGAATTATTTACTTTGTGGAGCCTAGTATTAGAAACTGCTAGTTTGTTTTTATTTCTAGTGTTTACATTGTAAATATCACTGTTTTTAGAAAAAGTTTCAATATTTTTATATACATACATTAGGTTCTCGGTAATATATTGTGATGCAACTGTCATTATATTAATATCTTTAAATCTCTCCCTAAGAGAATTACCAGCTTTTAGATTATAAATTGCTCGAATAGCCCGCTTCTGCAGCACAAAGATAGTTTGAATATCGACAGCATTGCCCCACAGTAAAATGCCGTACGACATTACGCTATGGAAATAACTAAAGTAAACAAGTCTAGCTGTTTCAATGTCAGTGATCTGACGAATTTTCATTACTGCATAAGCCGCAAAGCTCAGTCTACTCGACAATTTATCTATATGTGGGCCCCACTGTAGCTTTGCATCCAACGTAATGCCTAGAAACACTGTGGTGTCCACAAGGTCCACACTCTTATCTTTAATTCTTACACTGGTTTTTACCTCCTTAACGTTGGGTAATACAAATCTTATACATTTGGTTTTTTGTTCATTTAATAGCAAATTGTTAACACTAAACCAATGAACTATCTTTGAGACAGCATTGTTCACATCGTCATCAATCGGCTGTCGTCTTTTCACTTTGAATAAAAGTGAGGTATCATCTGCACACAATACTATCTCATGTTTGTCTTTTACAAAGTAAGGCAAGTCGTTAATATAAATTAAAAATAAGAAAGGACCAAGAATTGAACCCTGTGGAACTCCCATTGTAACCACCGATCCCGGAGATCTTTTACCGTTAACATCAACCCTCTGAACCCTATCACTCAAATATGAGATAAGAAGATTCAGTGATGCATCTCTAATTCCATAGTGGTAGAGCTTCCTGACCAGGGTTTCATGTAAAACACAATCAAAGGCCTTGGATAAATCACAAAAAACCCCTACGGCATCGTGTGAATCTTCCCAGGCATTAAATATTTGAAGTAAAAGCTCAACACCAGCGTCAGTAGTCGAGCGACCCCTAGTGAAACCATATTGTCTAGAATGTAAAAGTTTATTTCTATAAAAATGAACTTGAATTTGGTCTAGAATTATCTTTTCAAATATTTTACTAAATGTGGGTAACACAGAAATTGGTCTAAAGTTAGAGGGGTCACATTTGCTACCTGATTTGAATAATGGGATTACTTTACTGTGCTTCATTAGGTCAGGAAAAACACCACAGTCAATGCATTCATTAAATATGCAAGCTAAAACTGGAGCTATTGTCTCAATAACGGATTTAGTGACGTCGACGGAATTACCCCACAGATCGGCAGTCTTCTTTTTATTAAGAGTATTAAAAGTTTTAATTATATCTCTAAAATAAATTTTTTGAAAACTAAAATAGTTTTCACTAGGTTTGACATTTTCCTTTAGAACCGCTTCAGCTACAGTGGGGGAGGAGTCTAAAGCCTTTGTAGTTGAAACTGGAATATCAGTAAAAAACTTCTCAAATGCCGCAGCAACATCAGCATCGGAAGTTAAGGTTTGATTTTCGTAGCTCAATTTGTACTCATTGTTACGACTTTTGACATTTCCAGTTTCACTATTTATAATATTCCATGTCATTTTTATTTTGTTATCACTTAGCTTAATCTTTGAACTCAGGAACTTTGCCTTTGCTAATCGACATACTATTTTAAATAACTTAGAATAATTTTTGACATACAATTTAAAATCTTCACTGGTGTTATAGTTGCGTTCATCATATAGCTCATAAAGTCGCTTTCTACTTTTGTGGATACCAATTGTAGCCCATTCACTAAAAGTAACAGTACCACTAACCGAGATCCTTTTTGGAATAAAAGTTTTATTAAATTCTGTACAATATTTATGAAAGAAATCATTAAAAAATTCATTTGGGTTATCATTATACTTTAAAAAACATATATTATCATAAAGATTGTTTTTAAACCGTTCTAGACGACCTGCAGTTTTTGGTACAACAGTGATATTCTGTTTCTTCACTTGCTTACACTGATGTGGAAGGCTGACCATTTGGCCACAATGATCAGAGTCCAGTTTATTAATAATGAGTTTAGACAGTGGTACTAGATCGGTATATATGTTATCAATACAAGTGGCCGAAGTGGCAGTTATTCTAGTTGGCTCCAAAAATAAATTATTTAAATTATACGATTGAAATAAATTTTTAATTTTGATAGAACCTGTAGACTATTCTAACAAATTAATATTAAAATCACCGCAAATAACTATCTTTTTACATACATTGCGGATTTTATATAATGCTTCATCCATTACTTTTTCAAAATAATCATACAATGCTGACGGAGGCCTGTATACACTTAATACAACAAGTCGCTCCAGCTCCACACAAGCTATTTCTATTGTTCGCTCAACCGAGAGGCTCACTATGTCTTTTCGTTCCTTTAATTTTAATTTCTTATTAACTATAATTAAGGAGCCACCATGAATTGAATTTACTCGACTGAACGAACTACCTACCAAATGATTATTAAAATTGAACATGAACTGATGATCTTTAAGCCAGTGTTGAGTAATACATAAAATATCAACTTTATTATCGTTCATGAACAATTCAATCTCCAGATCTTTGCCCGTCATCCCATGAATGTTCTGGTGAACTATATTAATCGAGTGAACATTTTTAATAATTGTAGGTTGGGATGGGCTGTTCTTAGAATTAATTTTACATTTATTTAAAATATTACCAAACATTTTGCAAGAGAATTCCTCTTTTGTCTTATGATTTAATTGATAGTGAATAATACTACCATTTGAATTAATTTTTCTTAAACAAATTTTGTTTTTTACTAGAGTACTGTAGTGGTACTGTATGACGTTGTGGAAATTGAAACATTTACCTGATGTAAATTTGTTAATCTAATTTTTTTGTTACATGTTGTGGTTGTCTTCTATATTTTTTGTGTTTATTTGTAATGGAAAGTATCTTGCTATGATAGGGCATTTGGCAGGGAGAAAAGAGCTGGACACTTGCTGAGTTTGTTGCCGGTTCTACTCAGTACAAGGTCTCCCGCCCAGAGTAGACTTACGAACCGATGATGGCATAGTGACATTTACAAGAGCTACTTGTACCCTATATTTAATAAATAATTTTGAATTTTGAAAGAAAACATCCCGTCTCATTATAAGTTCATATTCTCAATTTTACTTTTTATTTTTAACTGCTAATTGCTGCACTGAAACCAATTTAAATATTTATAAAATACAGTGAAACAAAAAATTCACAGTACCTATTTTATAAATATTTAATTTCTCACTATTCAGCGTTAATTTTCTTGATTCAGAAATGATTAACTGGCGCACATTTTCTGTTCACATCAGAATATTTGTTTAAAGTGTATAAAACTAATGTCAATGTATTTTAATTTTCTCGTACGACGAGACCCTTTGCCGACGAGGGACAGTATAGGCTCTTGATTACTTTTTGAGTGCACAAATCTCAAGTTTCCGTGTCACTACACTTGCCATCCCCCTCCCCCCCCCCTCGCACCGGTGATATAAATGGGGGAAGTTTCCACTCGCTTGATGCTCCACACTTGCGTAACAGCTCGGTTACTAAGTTGGCCGCTGGCCAATCGCCTTGGCCAACCGTTGGATTATTGTGGCATCTCATGTTTTGATATTTTGATAGGATTTGCAGGTTTTGTAGTTATGTGTTGAGAAGTGAGTTTACTTATATAGTGTAACAGCTGTATTTAGCACAAAGTTGTATTGAAATCGTAATGTCAAGTTTTGATAACATCAAAAACTCAAAATGTATATAAATATAAGCAGTTTTATTCCTACGAGTATATAATTATGTGTGAAAAGTTGTAAGTCTGTTGAGAGTAAACCTATGCACAAACAAGCTTTTGCAATAGAACTGTACCTCCAACTGAGCTTCAGAGACACAAGAACTATCTGCGAACTTCCGACGCCGGCCACGTCGTCGAATACTCGTAGTAACGGTAGCAAGACGCCAATCACGATAATGTAATGCAATTTTTCTAGTAAGAATCAGCTCTCATTTTTCTAGTAAGAATCAGCTCTCATTTTTCTAGTAAGAATCAGCTCTCATTTTTCTTGCCAATCGCTACGGATTCCTTCGTAGCGGCCAGCAGCTGTTTGTCTCGATCCTATATGTAAAGCTATCAAAAGTTTGTCTCCCCCGACCTTTAGGCGACACGTCCGCGCGTCTCATTGCCCCCCCCGCCCCCCCTCTTTCCGGAGATTCCGTCTCATCTCGATCGATAAGCCACTCGTCTGTCAGTGGGTAGGTGGTTGGAAGCAGATCCGTGACTCGTGTCTCCAATTAGTCATTTATTGTTCCTTTTATATGCGTCGAGTGTCCAGCAATCTCCCTTATGTCCAATGTTTCAATATCTATTGTTTTCCTAATTATTTTTTTCTACGTGACTTATTCGTTACTACTATCAGAGTTATAGAATGCAACAATATGGTCTAGGCTCATAATAACTACACTGTCACAGCAAGTGTCACAGCCTTACAGAAACAACCTTCCGAACCAGCGTGAAATCACATTAAATATATATATAGTTTTATTACATTATATAATATTACTATTATTGTGTGTACTCATGTTGTTTAAATATATACCTATATTTTATTTTTTTCATATAATTTTATTTAAATAGTATTTAATTTTATTGTATAGCTCAAAACCAAAGGTGCTAACATCTATTCGCCTATTTGGACAGTATTGGAATTATTATTGATATGATACCAATTTTTATTTCACTATTTTATTTTACTACAACACTTTTTCAAATTAAAATGTTTTATTCGCAATAAATATGATTTTACATGATGTTCGTAAATATTAATGGGCCATCCTAAGCCTATACAGGGTCTAACTATACAACCTATACAAAATCAATAAGCGAACGTGGTTTGGAATTGGAATGATGTATAGATACCACCCTTAAGGTGGTATCTATACATCATTCTGAATACAATGACAAAAAATGACCAAAAAGTTTTATAGTGATTTTTCAAAGATATATTTTCTAACAAACTAAATCAATTAAAATAATGCACATCATGAAACATGCTGTATCTTTACTAACACGCACGCAAGCGTCAATCAAAAGATAGTGTACAGATACACGCACACAAATGAAAACCATTGTATGACATTCATACATACATACACGGCTATCTTTGTGTGCGTGTAGTACCTACAGCTGTACGGGTTTGGAAAGGGTGTATTTTTTGGTAAATTATGATAATGTTTTGTTGATTATCTCGGTAACGAGCCTGTAGTTTTGGACCTAATTTGGCGAGCATGCTCAGTGTGATGTATAGATGCTCCCCTTAAACGTTTGCTTATTGATATTGTTAGACCCTATATATAGCCATATTTAATATAGATATAAGTGTATAAAAAACATTTTATATATCTTATTTAACAATAATAATTATACGAATCGAATCATTTAGGGATTATTAGAGATTATTAGGTATTATTGGGTATAGGGACTATTAGGGATTGTAGGTTAACAATTTCCAATTAAATTACATCTTTTGAATTACACCTGCACAAAAGAGCTAATTATATATTAATAGCGGTGCTAGGACAGCACCACCGCCACCGACGACAGCACCACGACGACGCACGTGCTAACGTGCCCTAAGAAGAACAAATTGTGCAGCTATGGAACGGCAGATGGCGCTGAACCGAGTCAATATAAGCCCGCGCGCGCGACTGCCGCTTTCTATTACTCCAGCAGACATTAGGCCATACAATTGAATGTACTTTTACTACTAATTATTAAAAATAGAGAATAAATTATTGTAAAACGAGGAAATAAAACGATTCATTTCACCGAGTAGCTGAACCCTAAGTACCTACCTGCGCAAACAATTATATTAATTATATATAAATATAGTTGTATGTATAATTAAATTAATTATACTAATTATAAATAGAACACTTTTCAATACGACATAATCGAACTAAGGCGGGAATTATAGCTGCCTACCCACGCGCATTTACCTGTAATATGAGATTAGCGCGCCGGTGCGCCCGTAAAAGGATTAGTCCGTATAAACTTGATAGCGAGCGCCCTTCAGCCGCCCTTCGCCTCCCATCTTAAACGTATCACTCAATTATTATAAAACTTTAAAGTTAAAAAGTACCTACATATGTACACAAATTACAATTACATAATTAATAATATTATAATTAATAAAATTAATAACGAGGTATATGTGACTATGTTTGTTTGTTTGTCGGGGCTAATCTTGAACTACTGGTCCAATTTCAAAAATTCTTTCACTGACAGAATGCCTAATATGAAATGAAATGAAATGAAATTTATTATAACTTTACACAAACCAATCAAACAATGCTTAACAAAAAATAAAATAAGTAAACAATCTATACCCAAAGTAAAAAGGTAGTTGTAACCAATTAATGGAATCAGGCGTTATTTTGCGTAATTACATTTTTTTTTTAGTAATATGCCTATACCTTGTGGGAAACATAAGGCTATATTTAACTAACTATTTAGCTTACTAACATGCTGGCGCTGTGCGAAAAGATGACCTGGTCTCCGGCCACCCGTTGCTTCGCACAGGCGAGCAGGTAAGTCTTTTGATTCTGATTCGTATTTATATAAAACTAGTGGCCGCTCGCGGTTTCACCCGCGTGGTTCCCGTTTCCGTGGGAATATCGGGATAAAAAGTATCCTATGTGTTATTCCCGCTCATAAACTATTTGTATGCCGAATTTCATCCAAATCCATTCAGTAGTTTTTACGTGAAAGTGTAACAAACATCCAAACAAACTTTCGCGTTTATAATATTAATAGGATAATCCAAGCTATTTTATGATTGATACGTTAATAACTGCAGATGGTCTGCTCGTGTTCGTTGAGATTCCAACCATCCGCACAAAGTGCTTTGCTAATTGTTATATAATGCGAACAGCAAAGCGACCAAACACGTTGACTCGCGGGCGCGGTGGCGGGCGCGGTCACGAAATATCAAACATATGACGTGATATTCAAGTGTTCACGTACGAAACGCACGTGCGGTCTAAGTAGCGGGCAAACTAGCGACGCCCGCGGCAATGTCAAACGCATGAGACGTTTGTGTGTGTTCACATCGAACAAGCGGTGGAGCGCGCGATTTACTCGCGACGTCTCAGGTAACTCGCGGTCAATGTGAACACGACACGCCACGTCTACCGCGCCCGCACCCGCCACCGCGCCCGCCACCGCGCCCGCCACCGCGCCCGCCACCGCGCCCGCCACCGCGCCCGCCACCGCGCCCGCCACCGCGCCCGCGCGTTTAACATGAACAATCACTAAGAAGTAAAAGGAGTTCGATGGCGCAGTTGTTAATTTACCCGGTCTGGACCGGACCGGTCATCGGATGGGTAACCAAAAATTTCGATGATTCGATTCCCGACAGATGTCTTTGTAGGCCTCTGTCAGAGTTTCCTATCTCCAGCAGTTAGGTATACATTATTCAATGTTTTATATGGATTCTATACTTTCCATAGATTCCACACTTCCATACTTACTTCCATACTTAAAAGTGGTTTTTCTTTGGCTGAGCATCATGTTGATAAATAGAACAATATCATGATAAAATAGCTTAGATTACCCGGCTTAGTTTCGTTTCGGCACCTTCCCATTTTGGCACCCTAATTTCGTACTTAATATTATCTTGTAAGGTAATTAAAAAAAATTGTACAGAGTATAACGTGCTTAAAAATATATTAACAAAGAAAACCTGCTCACGCTCTAACCCGTTAGCAGGGAAAAAAAATAAACACTGAACAATTGGGAAGGTGCCGAAACGAAACTAATCCGATTACCTCTCTCTTAGTTTATAGAAACATTGTCTCTGCAAACTTTGCAAACGGCTTTTAAGACCGACCGATAAGACCTCTATGCACCACTTTAACGTTCGAAGCGACGATCAAACTTTAACAGCTTTCGCATTAAAATTTATCTCGGCAGTTTTAATCTTTATATACATTGTGTTCAGTATCATTAAACGGGTTCTAACATACAAATATGCTGGAACAACGCTTCTTTTGAAAAAAAAATTGTGATAGTCATAGTAAGTAAGTAAAGTAAACAGCCTATAATTGTCCCACTGCTGGAGAAAGGCCTCCATCATTGAAATCAAGTCATCGCTACAATTGATGGGTAATGGCTTAATCACCACGCTTGCCAAATGCGGGTTAGTGATCACAAACCCGGGCTCTGCATCGAAAAATCCGAAATACATTTTGCCCGACCTGGGATTTGAACCTGGGACCTTCGGGTATCGGGCCGAGCGTTCCGCCACTCGGCTACCGATGTTATGTAAAAGTCATGATTATGTTTATATAGGTATAATTTTAGACAAATTTTGTTGTTGGTAAAATTTTTACGGGCGGGATTCGAACCCGAACCCCATGACAGGTGCACTATCTCTATGCTATCGTGGCGATACATTTTATCAACATGCCATCGAAAGCGGATCATCAATCGTACATGGGTGTCGATTATGCTGTTTTATAACGTCCTCAATAAAAATGACTACGAAAGGACGTTGCTAATTTTTTCGGCTCACAAATACCCGCAGCAACTTCTGTACATGCGGAATCATAGCGCATGTTGCCTTGCCGAAGTATCGGATACTCACAAGAAATAATAAAAATTATAATAATACTTACAAGATAACATTTTAACTAGAAGAAATCAACCTGCCCCAGGAAGCTCGAGTGTCCAAAGGTCGTGGGTTCGAGTCCCACTCGAGCTTCCTGAGGCTATTTGATTTTTTCTAAATATTTACCCGACGCTAAAAAATAGTGAAAAAATTAATTGTCTACCCGGCCCAGCCAGGAATCGTCTTCCGCAATACGCCCGAATTGCGGAAGACCCAGGTTCGATTCCTGGCTGGGTCGGGTAGGCATTTCATTTTTTCACTGTATTTTTTAAATATTTAATTCAGCTTCAGTGCAGCAATTAGCACTAAAAATTTAAAAAAAGTAAAATTGATTTTTTCTATTAAAAAATATCTTGTAACTATAATAGCATTGTAAATGCAAAAATCAAAATAATAAAAATGATATTAAAAATTAATCATTACTCAAATCAATTGTCCATGATAGATTAAAAGTTAATATTATACTATTGTCAATGACTCTTTGCACAGGTCCATGTGTGATGTGTTCTAAATTAAAATGAGTACATACGTTTGTCTTTTATTTAAAAAAAAAGGCAGATCACGTTTCGCTTGTTGCCTTTTATAAATGCGACCACTTTACAATTTAATCATTACTTGTCGTATAGATTAATATACTCATATCGCCGGAAATCGTTACTGTTACTATCAAATGGTAACATTATTTGATATAACAACAGAGCTCCATTATAATCAAAACTGGTAAAAAACGAGGTTATTTTTTGAGGTATGAAAATAAAAGATTTTTCTGGGAAAAACTTTTATTTTCATTTTTCATGCTTGGACATGAAGTCATTAATTGAACAGCCTTCTTCGAGATAAAGTGAAATAATTGCTGAACTAGTCAAATACCTGCCGAGCAGCGGCCAGCAAAGTTAGTATGAGTATCTGTCGCTTTTAGCATCCGAATAAAATAATATGCAAACTCATATCTGGCGTGTTTACGATCTTTTTAATCCAAAACTTTTCAATCATAGAAGATAGGTATCCTCTTTGATTGAAAAGTAAGTTTGTAGCTTTGTTTGGAGTAGCAGAGTAGCTGTGGAGTAGTAGAGCAGGTGCTAAGAATTTTATTTAAATTACGTGAACTGTTTTGCAAATACAAATAGATAGGTGTGGCATACTCTGGTAAATACTGACGAGTTTCAATGACAGTGCCTACTTACACACTAAGCTCTTTGACCACTTCTTCATTCTTCATGTGCCATTTCCTATCGGAGGTCGGCTATAATTATAGCCACTTGGGCCCATGATAACTAGGAAGAGTTCTGAATTAGGTACTCAGATTGTAGCACTCGGCGAGGATCTGAAGCCATTGCACTTTTCTACGGCTAGAAGCGTTTTAAATTGTTTTGAATGGTTTTTAAGTGTTTTTAATTACAGCAAGAAGAGTTAATTGTTTCGAAAATATCAACATGGTATCAAGGGTGCGCTGTATTCTGATTGCTGAAAATGTTGTAGCGCCACTAGAAGTTATTAAGTCAGGAAACTCATTAGACTGAATCTCACCCAAAGGGTTACTATTATGCTGTCTGTACATGCTTCTACTAGTATCGTTTTTGTAAATAAATAATATAAAGAAAAGGCCTGAGCCACTGACTACCTTATTTACGCTCAGCCCAAACTCTGGACCCTGAAAGTTTTAATTTTGATATTTGTAAGTCTCAGTTTTTATATCCTCGTTGGTGAACCCGATATTTGTTATTATTTAAATTATCCCATTTGTCATTAAACGGGTCGCTTAACAGCTTTCACATTTATTTTTACTTGTACATTATTCCAATGTAAACAAAAATATAAATTTTAAAATGTGGGAAAGCACTTTTGTCATATTCAACTTTCAACAATAATGAAAATAATTGAAATGAAAGAATTTGAAAGGTCGTCGCGTATTTTAGGTTTCATTTACAGAGTAACAAAAGATTTTAAAAATACTTTATCCTACTTGACTCTCTACTTCGCATTGGTTCGGAGCTTGTTAGAATATAACACAGCTATTTGGTCCACGTTTTATCAGGTGCATAAGGATAGGTTAAAGCAAATTCAGAAGCGATTCCTTAGGCTGCTTTCCTTTAGAATGAAGCTTCATCGCACTCTGCGTTCCTATGAAGTTAGACTAGCAAAATTCCAAATGGTGTCATTGGCTGCTCGTAGAAAACAACTGGAAGTAATGCTTCTCTATAAAATCATTCATCACAAAGAAGATTCACCGCACTTGCCCACCCATCCCAATCACTGTGTTTGTAAACCAAAATTATTTAATGTTTATCTTAATAATACATCCTATTTTAATCCTGTAACCCGAATGTGCCGTCAATATTATGAACTCGTCTGTGCCTGCATGGATATTGATATTGATATTTTCGACTGTGGGTTCAAAAATAAAATAAAGAATTGTCAAATAGTTATAATTTTATCCTTTAATTAAATGAAATAGGTATAATTATAATTTTATTTTAATTTTATATCTTTATAATGTAATTAATTAGTTAAATAATTGTTATTTGTTTAATTGTAAAATTTTAAATGTATTATTGTTCGTATTGTTTTTATACTATAACATTATTGTCTGCTCAGTAGATGTTAAATAGTATGTACATAATTAAGGGTTTCAACCTAGTCTTAAGTTTTTAATATCGCATATGGTTTTGTAACCTTTTGGTGGCTGTCACCTGTTTTGTGCATCAGAATAAATAAATAATTTTTTTTTTTTTTTTTTAATTTATTTAACAAAAACCACAGCTCTTTTATAACATAGATAAACTTAATTCTAAATAATACAGCCAATTACAGTTTTACTTTGTATAAATTCATTGAGAGCAGTTTATATCCGTGTGCTTGGTGTGAGTGTGTGTGTGTGTGTGTGTGTGTGTGTGTGTGTGTGTGTGTGTGTGTGTGTGTGTGTGTGTGTGTGTGTGTGAGTCTGAATATTCAATTATACCCTATATTATACTTTATACTTTAAACTGGAGAGAAGAAGACAATGAAATAAAACTCAGTTATTTTATTTTGTGTAATAAAGAAAATGTGGTAGTTAGGTATTTTTTTCAACAAACACTACTAAGTTTTCATTAACGTTTTCGAAAAGAAATTTCTAGTTTTCTTGGAATCCTTCTTCATAAATGCGTATATGTAGCCCTTAGTTATCGTGTGGTTCTTGGATGTCGAAACCGTCAGCTCAGCTTTGAACTTTTCGAAAGGAATGGAATAGTGGAAGTTCGTCATCGGCAACGTCATGTTGTAAAGCGTGTAGAGACCCTATAGAAAAAATCTTTTTAGGTTTTATTTTCAAATTAATTTTCATAAGTTGGTCCAGGATAAAGGCAAATGGAAATGCAGAGAGGAGGCTTTTGCGCAGCAGTAAGAACAATATAGGCTATCTAAAAGAAATATTATGAGGAAACTCCAGACACCGCCAGACCGTGTGGCTCATCACGATTTTCAGGGTGTCGGGGACTTAATTGCCAAGTCGGGCAGTGATTTCGAGTTTAACAATGCGTAGCTCGAGTTTGTGATCACCAATCTGCATTTCGCAATCGTGGTGTAACCAATACTCATCAGTTTTAGCAATGACTTCATTTCAATGATGGAGGCCTTTGCCCAGCAGAGGTACTGTTACTGGCAATTTACTTTATGTACTAAAGTAAATAGCCAAAATGTATGTACTTGCCTGTATGTACTTTACTAAGTGTAGCAATTAGCACTTAAAAATAAAAAGTAAAACTTTAGCGTTGTGTTATTTTGTGGTATTTCATCTGTAAAGATAAACCTGCATAGCCATAGGTTGCAATAACCGTTGGATAGATGGCACTGTTCTGCTAAAAAGCAATGAAAAAATTCAGTGCTTACGTCAGCCTTCCCGGTAGCATAATGGTCATGGCCTGGATTGCAGAAGACCCAGGTTCGATTCCTGGCTGGGTCGGGTTGGCATTTAATTTTTTCACTGTATTTTATAAATATTTAATTTTCCTTACTTTACCTGATGTTGAGCAGAAGCGGAGTTCAGATGCTCCACAGCTAGTGGTGCAGGACTGTGCCTCAACAGCCGCCCTCACCGCACCCATTCGCAAGTTGCTTCATCATACCTCGTTTAAAAGACCCCGTGTTGTAGGCAGGCACTGGTTTTTGGCCTTACAGCTTCACCGGATTATAGGGGCGGCCAGCAACTTAAGGTCCATCAACCCGTATTGCTCAAACACCCTCAGAGGGCTTCTAAAGGTGATGGCTTCACGCGAGCATGATCCCATCACCTAATATAAGATTCACCGAGTCGTTCGGATTGGAATCGAGGAACACGTGTGTTGGGAGAATACTCCACCTTTTTGTAGTGCGACAGATTAGATCAAGTTCCCTTATGCTTACCGCTGGAGCAGGGCAGACGACGCCCCGTTCTGCCAACATTGCACCGAATCCAACGGGGAAGTTCTCGAGCAGATCGCAGAACGGGGAGTGTATCTCCACGAAACTGCGGCGGTACTCGTTGTTTAAAAACTGGTAAAGCACAATGTCGATCTAAAAAAATAAATAAGATTGGTTCTCCTGACAGTACAGAGGGTACCAGAAGCTCGTTACGTCATTGTTCAAAGAAGTATCTTTAGGTTTTTCAATTTGATTTAAATCGTTGCGATACGGAACAAATTTGGAAGATAAACAACAAAGCTCGATGCTCAGAAATAATGTGTAATAAGAGTTTTTTAGTACAGTCAGCATTAAATTACTGATTACATTAGCGCTTTGTCAAACGAAATTAATAACTTCGCAGGCGTTCGACAACTTCTAGTAAAGCTATTATGACATGGTACTAAAGTGGGCACTGGTCAGCTAATTCTGTTGCAGACTGTCACTTCTTCTACCTACCACGGGGATACGGGAATGGCAAGATGGAAATGCAATATCAGATAAACGCCCGCCAAATAATAAAACTTACGTAAGGTGAAAACGCCACCGAGGCGTCAAGTCATTTCCACTTCCCATTGCTGGGGCATGAGCCTTCTATATGCATGGAAAGATCTTTTGGCAAATGCTAGGTTAACGTTACCGTGACATTGTTGCCCCACGTATGCTTGATACTCCCCTCCATGTTGATGAAGTAGGGACTCTTCCTGCTCAGTCTGGAGATCCAAAATTTAGGATAGAGCACATACTTCTCGTCAAATTCTGTCACGTTTGCTCGCTCCGGCGTCATCACTAAACACTGCCACCAATTTACAGTATTAAAATCATCGTCAGCCAATAAATTTACCGCTTATGACCAAAGGTCTTTCTGCATGCACATCAGCACTGAGGGAAGTCGGGCCATCATCATCATCATCATCATCAGCCTGTACTAGTTCACTGCTGGACATAGGCCTCTCCAAGTGCACGCCACCGAGCACGATCCGCGGCTACTCTCATCCAGCTCTTGCCAGACACCTTGCGAAGATCGTCGTTCCACCTAGTCTGAGGGTCCGTCCTAAACTACGTTTGCCGATACGCGGTCTCCACTCGAGAACTCGTTTACCCCAACAGTTGTCGGTTCTGCGGCTAATATGTTCTGTCACTTCAGCTTGCTGATCCGATGGGCTATGTCGATTACTTTGGTTCTCTGTAGGATAACGTCATTCCGAAGTCGATCCTTCAGAGAAACTCCGAGCATAGCCCGCTGAGCGACTTTATATTTGTGAACCAGCCCAACCGTCGAACCGTCGTCGGTGCGGTCATACCTCTAAGTGCGAAAGTTAAAACTCTTGGTTTACATCTCGATGCTACTCTTAGCTGGCACCATCAAGTTGCTAGTGTGAGTCAAAAAGTTACCTGGACTTTGCGGTCCTTGAATCGTTTAAGGAATTTTTTACCACTCAAGACGAAGATAATGCTTGTGCAAACCTTAATATTTCCGTTGATCGACTATGGTGACGTGTTTAATTATGATCTTAATGCTGACTTGCTTGATAAGCTTGACAGATTACTCAACAACAGTATCCGATTCATTTACAATCTGAAGAAATATGACCACAACTCGCAGTTCAGGTCGGAGCTGAAATGGTTGCCTATTTTCCAGCGAAGACGTTACGGGCCCTAACCACACTGTTTTGGCTTCTAAATTCTTTAAATGCTTCTTCTTCGCTGGCGAATAGGCAACCATTTCAAGATAAGAATCTTGCTCCCCATTTTCAGTACCTTTGCTCCTCTCATAGTAAAAATCTCCGGTCCTCAAATAATCTTCTCCTTCTCTGTCCCTCCCATACATCTGGCTTTGTTCATTCTTCTTTTCACATTCAGTCCATTCTCCTGTGGAAGGCGCTGCCTCTCGAAATCAGGATGGCTACGAGTCGGGACACTTTTAAAAAGAAAGTCCGCGAGCTCTTGTTTGATAGAATCATGGCAGAATCATCTCAATAACGTCCTATTAGAATTACGTATTTTATGTATGTTTATTTATTGCAGTTTACGTATTTACAATACACATATATGTTTATGTATATATAATATTTATGATGTATATACTTACATTTAAATTATTTATAATATATCTTGATTGCACCTACCAATGTTATCTCAGCACTACCCTATGGTTGACTGGTAGAGAATGCCTCAGACATTAAGTCCGCCATGTAATATTTATGTTGCTAAAGTTTAAATCAATAAACAAATAAACCGTGAGTGTCCACGTTTCAGTTACGTAGGTCATGATGACCGGTAGGACGCACTGGTGGAAGACTTGTCTTTAGACTTTGTGGAATAGGCGACGTAATAACCCGACGTAATTTCCCATATGCTGCCTAGCCTTGCTGTATCCTTTTGTTAGCTTCTTTCTCGAAGTTGTTTCTACCCAATTGCAAACTCTGCCCGAGGTAGACATATTTCTCAACAACTTCGAGAGCACCGCCTTGTACTGCAATCGGTCCCGGAGACCGATGCGTTGAAAAGAATCACCTAGGCCGTTCAACATGAACCGTAAATCCTGCAATGTTTCGGCGACGATGACGATGTCGTCCGCGAATCGCAAGTGTGAGATGTGTTCGCCGTTGATGTTAATGCTACGTCCTTTCCAGTCCAGCGTTTTAAACACATCCTCCAATGCCATTGTAAACACTTTGGGGGATATCACATCCCCTTGTCTCACACCTCGATGCAAGGGGATATGCTTATTCTGCTGGTTCTGTAATTGGACGGCCATGGTGGCAGCATTGTACAGACATCTCAACACTTGGATATATCACCAATCGACTTGGCATCGTTGCAGGGATTCTAGAACAGCCCAGGTTTCGATAGAGTCAAATGCCTTCTCATAGTCCACAAATGCTAAGCACAGGGGCTGATAGATTATACTCTTTGGTTTTCTATATAATCTGCCGCACTGTGAAGTCTGTGGTCTATGGTTCTGTATCCTCCTCGGAACCCGGCCTGCTCTGGCGGTTGAAATTCGTCGAGTCGGTGCGCAAGGCAGTTTGTGATGACTCTTGATAACAGCTTATAGACTTGGCTTAGGAGCGAAATGGGTCGGTTGTTCTTCAGTAGGGTCTTGTCTCCTTTTTTGAAGAACAGTACGACGACACTCCTACCCCACGCTTCCGGAGCTCTCCCATCGAAAAGAACGGCGTTAAAGATGTTTTGGAGCTCCTATAATACAGGTTTCCCGCTTATTTAAGTAGCTCAGATGTAACACCGTCTTCGCCAGGGGCTTTTCCGTTTTTAAGCTGCCTAAGAGCCATCTCAATTTCACCTAGGCTGATTTCTGGCAAGTCTTCGGTAAAGTGGCGGGTCAATGTGGCTCTGGTATCCTCATTTTCGGGATCAAGTTGAAATGCATGCGTACAACTGGCTGTAGAAGTTTTCGATTTCTGAAAGAACCTCTGGCCTCGAGGCATAGACTACTCCACTGGCCGTAGTCAACTTCGTCAAGTGGCTTCTCCCAAGAGACTGGAAGAACACTTTCGACCCCCGGTTTTGCTCAATTGCTCGTTCAATCGAGCGTGTATTGGAGCATCGGAAGTTGTTGCGCACCAGTTTACCAATCTTCTTTTTAAGAGCCCGTTGTTCGGACGAAGTAACAGGTTAAGGGTTAAGGCCTTAGGGTTTCTTCCGAAAACTTCGACTTCTTGCCTTTACGCTGTATCTCGTAAAATCTCATACCTTCCTCTCTGAGGATTCAGACCACATTTTCGAGGGCCTGGTTGACATCAACTGCATTTGTAGTTTCCACGGCAACGAATCGGTTTTCCAGGTTTGACTGGAAAGTTTTCTGAAACGTTCCAGTCTAACCGTCCGTCTACTGCGTCCTAACCTGCTGAGCAGGTTAGGACGCAACTTATGGGCGGAGCCTGGACTTTATCAAGCGGACACGTTCAAGCTTAAAATTGATATTCAGAGAGCCTCGGGCAAGTCGGTGATCGCTGCCGGTATTAAACCTGTTCATCACTGAGACGTCTGAATATATGCTTTTTGTCACTTTCTTTGGGGCTGTTTCTCAAAGAAAGAATTCATCAAAAAAAGCCCCTCTCTTTCGAGAAAGTTGACAAGCATATGCCCCCTATGATTTCTGCTGCCACAACCATGTGATCCTACTACCGATTCGTGGCGATTCTGTACTCCCACTTTTTCGTTGAAGTCCTCCATGACAACGTTGTAGTGGACCTTGGTGGTGAAGTGTAAGGCCTTAGATATGTCTCCATACATATCTTCCACCTCATCGTCCGAGTGTGTTGAGGTCGGTGCGTAAACCTGCACTACCTTGAGGCTATACCTCGGTTAGCTTAATTACGAGGTACGCAACCCTGTTCGACACACTCGACACTATTCTACTACGTTGTCATAAAGGGCTTTGTTTACCAGGAAGCCTACGCCACCCTGGGATAGCTGGTCTCCCTCTCGGTAGTACATAAGGTGACCTGATTCAAGGGTTACGGTGTCCTCCCCCTTATCTTCCCGAGTTCCTCTTCGAGCTGCGCCAGGTGCTCATCAAGCCGTAACGTGCGTCCGTTGTACGTTGCCAGGGTCAGTTGTTTTTGGCGGCCTTCTGTAACCCGGGAATTCTTCGCACCCTTTGCTCTGCCGTTACCGCCGCCGTGATCAGGAATAGCAGGGCGGCCGGAAACTGAGGGCCGTGGTCTATTTCGTGTCGCCATTTGGAGGGTTTGCCCATAATTGCCACGCTGGGCATGCGGGTTGGCAATCGCAGCGCGTAGCTAATCGCACCAGTGTCGCTGCCGCACCAGTGTCGCTGCCATAACATCCCAAGTAGCATTTTATTCTCTTTAAAAGGCCACATTTATTTCACTGGTGGTCTCTTAGCATTTACAGTGGTCACACTTGCTTGGTTCATCGGCTGCAATAAAGTGAACATGTCCACCTATACCTGTATAAGGCATGTATAGGGGTGTAAATGTGGCCTATTATGTAACTATTGGCGTTTTGATTGCGTTGAGCACAAAACTCTGGTGATGAAGCTAAATTACTACGGTCTCAAAGATTTCGCACTAAATTTAATTCAGTCGTATCTTAGCTCTCGAACACAATCTGTCGATATTAATGGAACTAAATCATCTGGTTCTCATGTAAAAATGGGAGCTCCACAAGGGTCCATTCTTGGTCCTTTTCTGTTTCTGATTTATATTAATGACTTGCCATTCTTTGTAGAGAACTTCTGTGAAATCGTATTATTTGCAGATGATACTTCACTCATTTTTAATGTAAGTAGGTGTAAGAATAATTACGACGATGTAAACAAAGCACTCTCTGATGTATTTAGTTGGTTTACTATTAATAATTTGCAGCTTAATGCTAAAAAAACAAAATGTATTAATTTTAAATTACCAAATGTCAAAAATGAACCAACCGATATAAGAATAAACGGTGATCGATTAGATTTGGTAGACTCAACAGTTTTCTTAGGTATAACCCTTGACTCAAAACTTCAATGGAATCCTCACATTTCGAAATTGGCCGGCAAACTCAGTTCTGCTGCTTATGCCATTAGAAAAATAAGGCAGTTAACAGACGTTGAAACTGCTAGAACAGTTTACTTTAGTTATTTTCATAGTGTCATGTCGTATGGCCTCTTACTGTGGGGAACAGCGGCTGATATTGAAACTATATTCATTTTACAGAAACGAGCAGTAAGAACAATCTATAGACTAGGTTCACGAACTTCTTTAAGAAATCTTTTTAAAGAAATTGATGTCTTGACAGTGGCGTCTCAATTTATTTATAATTGTATAGTTCTTGTACGTTGTAATATCAATTCATTTGCTAAACACAGTGATGTACACAATTTTAATACTAGAAATAAGTCAAAACTTGTAATGCCATTGTTCAGGTTACAGAAGGTGCTTGGTTCTTTCTTGGGGCAAGGTATACACTATTACAATAAAATACCAAATACTGTACTAGATTTACCTTTAGATAAGTTTAAAAAACATGTAAAGTCTTCTTTACTTAAAAAAGGTTATTATACAGTCAAAGAATATTTAGAAGATAAAACAGCCTGGCTATAATAAAAAAACATATACATAATACTACTTATAAATAGTGTCCTGCAGATAACAAAATAGCGTTGCATTGAACATTACAATTAGTTTTATTTTTATTATTATTAACCATAGTTTTTTTTTGACTTTTACTAGTACTGTATGATATTGTAAAAAATTAAACTGGTAAATTAAGTTTTTGCAGACTTAAATATTTTATTTAGTTATTTTTTATTTTTTGTGTAAAAAATTACATGTTGTGATTGTCCTTTACATTTTGTGTTTTTATTTGTGATGGAAAGTGTCCTTTATGATAGGGCATTTTCCAATATTTATGACGCTGTAAGGGAGAAAAGAGCTGGACACTTGCTGAGTTTCTTGCCGGTTCTTCTCAGTACAAGATCTCCCGCCCAGAGTAGATAGACTTACGAACCGATGGCTTAAAATGACGTTCATAAGAGCTATTTGTAGCCTAAACTGAATAAATGATTTTGAATTTTGAATTTTTTGAATTGAATTTTGTCAGGACAACATTACTCTTCTAGTCAGCTTTCATTTTCAAAGCTGAACAAGAGCGTTTTAAGAGAAGTAAAATTCGGCATAGGCTATTCAGAGGTTCACATATACGGTGTTAGATTGCTGGCATTATAATATAACACATGTGAACATTATTACAGCCCAAAGCTGTTATATATAACCTTTTATGAAGCGCTATTCAATTGTTGGTGTTAGCAGGTCTAGTTTGTGATATATTAAGCAGCTAATAAATTATTCTGTAATAGAACGTTTAATGAGTTCACATGTACATGTAAGGTATTTACATGCACCACTATTGATATCTAGTAGCACTGATAGCAGTTTATTTGTTCATGAGGACCACACTGTTATCCTCTAGGCTGAACAATTTTGTAAACGTGTTTTCCTTTAATACTTACACGCGTTGCATGTAATTAACCTAAAATAAAAAAAATGCATAAAAACAATTGTAAACAGAGAGTGAGGACCGGTGGAATCAGAAGAAAAATCTTAAATGAATATTTGCAGATAGTAAAACCGAATAATCAATTGAATCAACACATTGAACAGAAACTTGTTAGTAATACGGTGACATTGACTTCAAACTTAAATAATGACGGTTCCGTACACAATACAGAGAAAAAATTGCCTGAAGCTGAGACCAGTAACACAATTTCAAGTGCAAGTTCAAACTTTATTTATCACGGTTCCGTACACAACTTAAAAGAAACTGATGGTGGTTTGGACGAGAGGGCTCTATACCCTATGTATATATATTTCTCTATGGTTTATTTTAGGACTGATGAATTGATGATAACAATAATAACAAGCGAGTAGTGCTATCTCGTTCCCGCTTGTACCTCTCACTTTATACCCTGACGCGCACTTCTCACAAATCGTGGGTATTAAAAATTCGCATTCGTTGGTATATACTATTTCTATTTACATTTATCTACCTATAATTTAGTTTAATATTGAAGTGCAAAATACTTGTCTATGTATATGGAGGGTCCTAAAAGTAATGCTTTAGAGTGTTTTAATTTAAACTTTATCATATATTATAATTTTGTTAGGCTAATCAGTCTGAATTCTAACCTACTCGACCATTAAAATTCATTAGATTATCCCTGCATTTACTATCGAAGACTCCTACCTCCACAACCAACTTTTGGTTTTTAAGCAAAATTTTAATTTTCAATGCGGATCCCTAAAATTTAATATGCAAAAAATATCTAAAAGAACATTCACGTGAACTATTGAGGCAATGCATACCAGCCCAGGGCTGAATATGTGCCCAGCTCAGATTATGTTGTACAGAAATTGGCATTGTGATAGTACACATGTGAACCTTTCTAGAGCTGGCGTCATTATAATGGTACACGCGTGAAGAGGTCACAACACTAATTTTGAGTTATAATGGTTCACTGTAGATTGTAGATTGTGGAGACAATGACCACCATTTTCACTTTTAATAACCTATATTATGTCTATATTAATTTATGATTTTGTCACTTAACACGGAGTTTTCGTTATTGATTTTATGGTTGATGTTTAAATACAAAACCATACAACGATTTAAATGCCAATAAAACAAAAATATGAAATATTGCTTTGTTTGTATCTGCTTATTTCGATATATTTATTTGATAAAAAGGCATATAGCCGAGGCGCGTGAAAATTTTAACTATAAATATGTATGTACTTTACAATAAATTTACATTACCCCGTAATATTAACACAATATCATATATAAACACAGTTTACCAGTAACAATAAATCACATCAAAATGGCTGTTAGACATGATTCGACTATGGCCATAGCCGTAAGCATTTTTTAACAAATAAATATTTATTAAAAAATGTGGTACCAAAGTGATTATTTGAGGAAAAAGCGGCCTAATGGTTGGTTTTAGGGTACACTTGTGGTTTGGGTTTTGGATAATCGGCTGTATAATTGTTATTATATATTATTGTTATCACATATTGCTAATATTTTTGATGATTTTTTTGTAAATATACCTGTGCTGACAACCTCAAATTTGGATTCATCACCAGAAGCTGCACAAGCATTACTCCAAAAATATGTACCAAAATGTAATGTTTCTTTTCAATTTAAATATATTGATTCAATGGATATTATAAAAACATTTAAATCACTGAAAATGAAAAACACAAGTGATTTGTGGGGCATCTCTATAAAAGTAATTAAGAATATTATACATTCTATTGCACCATATCTTGCTGAAATTTTTAATAACTGTGTGAATAAAGGTATCTTTCCCGATCTTATGAAGTTTAGTCAGGTCATACCCTTGTTCAAATCGGGAAACAAAGAAGACCCCAGTAACTATCGACCCATTTCAATACTACCAACTCTAAGCAAAATTTATGAAAAAGTTATATTGGAACAGTTGATGTCGTATTTTAACATAAACAACCTTTTACATAATAAACAATATGGATTTACAAAGGGTCGTTCTACTACTGATGCAGGTGTTGCTCTATTAAAACATATATTTGATGCCTGGGAGAAGTCTCAAAACGCCCTTGGAGTGTTTTGCGACTTGTCCAAGGCTTTCGATTGCGTTGAGCACAAAACTCTGGTGATGAAGCTAAATTACTACGGTCTCAAAGATTTCGCACTAAATTTAATTCAGTCGTATCTTAGCTCTCGAACACAAACTGTCGATATTAATGGAACTAAATCATCTGGTTCTCATGTAAAAATGGGAGTTCCACAAGGGTCCATTCTTGGTCCTTTTCTGTTTTTGATTTATATTAATGACTTGCCATTCTTTGTAGAGAACTTCTGTGAAATCGTATTATTTGCAGATGATACTTCACTCATTTTTAATGTAAGTAGGTGTAAGAAAAATTACGACGATGTAAACAAAGCACTCTCTGATGTACTCAGTTGGTTTACTATTAATAATTTGCAGCTTAATGCTAAAAAAACAAAATGTATTAATTTTAAATTACCAAATGTCAAAAATGAACCAACTGATATAAGAATAAACGGTGATCGATTAGATTTGGTAGACTCAACAGTTTTCTTAGGTATAACCCTTGACTCAAAACTTCAATGGAATCCTCACATTTCGAAATTGGCCGGCAAACTCAGTTCTGCTGCTTATGCCATTAGAAAAATAAGGCAGTTAACAGACGTTGAAACTGCTAGAACAGTTTACTTTAGTTATTTTCATAGTGTCATGTCGTATGGCCTCTTACTGTGGGGAACAGCGGCTGATATTGAAACTATATTCATTTTACAGAAACGAGCAGTAAGAGCAATCTATAGACTAGGTTCACGAACATCTTTAAGAAATCTTTTTAAAGAAATTGATGTCTTGACAGTGGCGTCTCAATTTATTTATAATTGTATAGTTCTTGTACGTTGTAATATCAATTCATTTGCTAAACACAGTGATGTACACAATTTTAATACTAGAAATAAGTCAAAACTTGCAATGCCACTGTTCAGGTTACAGAAGGTGCTTGGTTCTTTCTTGGGGCAAGGTATACACTATTACAATAAAATACCAAATACTGTACTAGATTTACCTTTAGATAAGTTTAAAAAACATGTAAAGTCTTCTTTATTAAAAAAAGGTTATTATACAGTCAAAGAATATTTAGAAGATAAAACAGCCTGGCTATATTAAAAAACATATACATAATACTACTTATAAATAGTGTCCTGCAGATAACAAAATAGCGTTGCATTGAACATTACAATTAGTTTTATTTTTATTATTATTAACTATAGTTTTTTTTGACTTTTACTAGTACTGTATGATATTGTAAAAAATTAAACTGGTAAATTATGTTTTTGCTGACTTAAATATTTTATTTAGTTATTTTTTATTTTTTGTGTTTTTTTACATGTTATGATTGTCCTTTACATTTTGTGTTTTTATTTGTGATGGAAAGTGTCCTTTATGATAGGGCTTTTTCCAATATTTATGACGCTGTAAGGGAGAAAAGAGCTGGACACTTGCTGAGTTTCTTGCCGGTTCTTCTCAGTACAAGATCTCCCGCCCAGAGTAGATAGACTTACGAACCGATGGCTTAAAATGACGTTCATAAGAGCTATTTGTAGCCTAAACTGAATAAATGATTTTGAATTTTGAATTTTGAATTTTATTATAACTCACTTGTCTGTATGAATAACCACACGGAATCTAATATAGTGCCGTTCATCAGCTTTAAAACCACAGTTCTCTCTTTAAACTACCATTAAAGATCTACTATACTGCTACCGTGTACCTTTTGTACACTCAAAGCTGAAAAATTTGTGCCGAAATGGGTGGTACAAGGGCTGTACAGCATGCTATACAGCTCTTTTGCAGCTCACATAGACAGCTTAAAGAATAAATGTGTACCATAAGTCAACCGCTATAGAACCCCCAATGCTACTTGGTATGACCCTTCACATAACAAGGTCATAACATAACCCTTCACGGTGACCCAATTCGGGTTAGTGAATGTTAACGACTGCTTAAAAATTGGGTAGTTGACTGGTTAGTCAATAAAGAACCTTTTTAGCAACTGTGAAACAATGTTTTTTAACAGCAATTGGGTGGGGAATGGCAAACTATGACGTCACTATTGTGTTCCGTCAATTGAGTGTTTATTAAAGTAAGTAAGTAATCATTTATTAAGTGCTTCCAATACATAAACATTACAATAGGTTTCTTATATCTAAGGCCTGTATTTATAAATCACACTTAAGATTGATCTTGAAAATGATCTCAGCTGATACGCTCTCAAGATGTGATCACGATTTTAAGATCGTGACTAATTAATAAATCATCATCAAGAGCGTATCAACTGAGATTTATCTCAAGACCATGAACTCAAGATCTTGTTTTTTAAGTGTAATACCACCCTAACTAAAAGCTACTTATTGGTATTTTTTTTCTATTACTGCATTTCTAAGTTGAAAGCCTGCACTAGTGCTTGGTACATCACTGTCTCCATTGTGTGGCTCTTGATATTCCTCATCAGGAAAAGTCATAACGTCATTTAAAATTAATGATATGTTATGTAAAACGGTACAAGCTACAATAAATATATGATACAGTAGGTAAATTGTTTCCAAGACCTCTTGATGAACAAGGAAACCTACGTTTCCATATGCCAAAGGTTCTTTCAACGACGATGTTCCTTGTTTTTTCGTGCTCTATTATATCTAATTGAAGGTGGATCTTCTGTGGGTGGCCTAATAGGTGTCAAGACAAATGGCAATGTAGGGTATCCACTGTCGCCTACCTTCCAGTTAATATTTCCTGTGTGTATTTCATAAAAACCGATGACACTTGGAAAATGCGGGAGTCAGCCATACTACCAGCCCATTTCGCTACTATATCTAATATATCTGTCCTAGGTCCAACAATAACCTGGACATTGACGGAGAAGTCAGATTTTCTGTTACGATACACTTCATGATGTTGGCATCCTGGTGTTGACACATTTTTAATGTGTGTGCCATCGATAGCTTCATCAATGCCTGGTAATCCAGGCCAACGCCCACATCTTCCCAATTCTTTAAAGAGCTGCTTGTTAAGTGAACTGTTAAGTGTTCCTGTGGGGAACTTGATGAAGTGTCTTTGTAGATCAGGTTATTACAGTGGAGCGACTTCTGATGTACATTTCAGTATATTTTAGGTATGCGACTCAGTAATTTTTGGTGAACTGTTTAAAATTATCCTTACCTGAGTAACAAAAACTTACCTGAAATGATACTGTTGCATAAAATGTCAATGTCAGTAGGACCGCTAGTTCAGGGGAAATTTGAAGACCCCCCTTGTCCATTTTTATCAAGTCACTTTTGACCAAAGATGTGATAATATAACATGGAATCCTGATAAAATCGACATCTTTTTTTAAATTTCACGGGTTCCATTTAAAAAGGATTTTTCACATCTCGTAGGTAAATTTTTGGTATGCGGTAGGTATTTGGCCAAAAGATATCATCATAGTGGTCTAGCTCGTCGTAGTGATTAATTTCATCCAAAATATTTTCTAATTCCATAATAATAAGATAATAAAATAATAATAATAAGTACAAACACCAATACTTAGCGCGTTCGTCGCTGCAAAACTGTATCTCAAGTCACGGTTTGACGGCACTTGGGAAATGAGCTCTCGAGATGCATCTTGAGAGAGTGCTTAAGTGCCAAGTTTGATTTATTAATATGGACGTCACTCAGTTGATACGATTTACTCAAGACCGTACTCAAGTTTGGTCTATTAATTAGAACAGCATCTCAAGTTCGCTCTCAAGATCGAACTCAGAGTTGAGAGCGGTTTATTAATACGGGCCTAAGGTATAGTGAGAAACAACTGAAAGGGCTGAGACCAGCTCAGCTCATGTTGTAACTTGTAGCCACAACGCTGATTTTCAGCTGGACCCATAAAAAATTAAATTAAAAACTTTTTAGGTTACATTTATTCATGCTTAATGCATTATATATATGTTTTGCTTAATGTATGCGTAATGCGTAAGGCGAGTCCTTGGTCAAGTGGTTTGTACACCGGTTTTCATAGTGCCGCCATCTCTGAGGTCCCGGGTTCGATCCCCGGTCGGGTCAATTTAGAAATTATTGTTTTTCTAAATTGTGTCGGGTCTGGGTGTTTTCTATGTATAATAAATAAGTATTTATTTAAGTATTTTAAGTATTTTATCCGTTGTCTAGTAATTATATAACGAGTTTTCATAACGAAGCTTCTCTTGGGCTAGATAATTGGTGTGAGTGTAGGAAAATTTAATTTAAATTTAATTTTATAATTTAATTTAATTTAATTATCGTTGTTGTCAATTTCCCTGTAATTACTTTTAAATTTTGGTAGCCGTAACGCAAAGTCTGTTGAATTTTCAAGATCTACACCCGAACGCTATCACCTCTGACCAACGAACTTTTAGACAAGATTGTTCATTGATCATAACAATTAATATTTTTATTAAAAGTTTAGAGCTTATAATATTTTTTACACAAAAACTACTATACACATTGCAATGAAACGTCTCCATGTGACCATGATTCTGATAAAATTAATTTGTATCGCTGTATCACTATTTTACTCTTAATGTAAGGGGGAGGCTTGTACCGACAGGTCCATGAACTATGCAGGAAACTTACGTGAACTGTAGCGAAGGTTACCGTTGCAATTATTCTATATTTTTTTAGCATATCTGCTATTTTTTTCCCACCGAAATATATTTATTTTATTTTATTAAAATACTAAACATATAACATACACAACATGCGAATATTTGCGTGCAAATTGCGGAATGGGTGTATTTTGGTCACAATTTCTCTAAAACATGGATCAGCGGATCTTATCATTATGTTACAATTACTCTGTGCATTAACGGAAAAATGGTTCCGGCACTGATAAGTAATTGTCAGACTGGTAATTGTCACAAAATGTCGGTAGGGTAGATAATGACACAATAATGATATTTTCTCAGACTAGTTGTGCCCCGCGGTTTCACCCGCTCCACTCCTATTAGTCATAGCCTGATGTAATATAGCATATAACCTTCCTCAATAAATGGACTATTCAACACAATAATAATTTTTCAATTCGAACTAGTAGTTCCTGAGATTAGCGCGTTCAATTAAACAAACAAACTCTTCAGCTTTATAACATTAAGTATAGATTAGTATATTGTATTGTTAGCTTACGCATTGTTTGAGTCACTTGTTTGTTTATATTGTTAATTTACGAAACTAAATTTGTAATATGTGAGAACAAAGGATGTTTTTGGCTGTATATTTTATAGTCCTTCAAATCGTTACGTCGTACTTTTCAAAATGTCAACGTTAATGACATTTGACTTAGAGAACGAAATTATTGGATTTTTACGGGGACAAAAAGGGAAAACTAAATTTACTAAATAAAACGTGTAAGAGTGGTGTAAATGTTCGCCAAAATAAAGAAGTTATATAACAGAAATATTGTTTAATACAATAGTATACAAAGTGGTTTTTTACTGGGACAGTAGGTATGGAAAAATCTAAAACTATAGGGAATCTGCCTTAGGAACCATTAAGTATTTTTTGTTAAAACAATTTTGGGTCAGCACATTTTTTTGGAAAGTGCGAGTTGCACATTGTTGATCTCAAGGAGATCTTAGAGTAAAAGGCGGACTGTATTTTAAGGTTTATAATGTAACTCGCAACAATCAATTTGTACACTAGTAAAATCGGCCGGTGCCTAAGCTGTCGCGAAGCTAAGTGCGGCGATGTGCGGCGGGCCAGGGGTCCGAACCTGTTGCCACCGCCCGCCGCTACGCCGTCGTGTCGCTGAGAGCGGCCAAACGCCACTCGCGCGCTGACATGCTCCCCGGGTTGAAGTGGGAAGCGAAGAGAAGACTTCAAGGTGATGGAAGTGGGAAGAAGCAGTTGAAGGCTCGCCGAATTGTCCCCTTCTTCGTCTTGACCTCAGCCACCCGCGTGACGCCGTCCACACCAGGATACGTCTTTGTAACTCGCCCCAAGCACCACAGCAGCGGTGGCGTAGTCCGATCTTTGACGAGGACGAGTGACCCCGCTTTGAGCTCGCCTGTGGATGAGTACCATTTCGATTTGTTCTGCAGCAGAGAAATATACTCGTTAGTGAATCGTCTCCAGAAGTGCTGCGCGATGTACTGTGTTCTTCTCCATCTATCCAGGCGAGAGATGTTGGCGTTGGTCACCTGCGGGTTTGGTACGGATAAAAGTGGTCGTCCAATTAAGAAGTGAGCGGGAGTGAGTGCCGAAAAATCATTAGGATCTGAAGAGAGAGGAGTGAGAGGGCGAGAGTTGAGTACTGCTTCTATTTGATTTAAGCAAGTAGTCATCTCCTCGTAGGTAAGATGAGTGAGATGAAGAAGTCTTTTAAGATGGTGCTTACAGGATTTAACAGCTGCCTCAGCCAAAGAATTGAAATGTGGAGAATAGGCAGGGGTGAAGATAAATTCAATGCCCTCCTGCGCTATCGCAGCTGCAACGTTTGACGAACGCAAGAACATACGCATTTCATTTGATGCGCCAACAAAGTTTGTCCCATTATCGGACGTGATGCTTCGAGGCTTACCTCGACGCGCCACGAACCGATTGAGTGCGGCCAAGTAAGAGTCTGACGTGAGGTCTGTAACGAGCTCCAAATGAACAGCTTTCACTGCGGAGCAAACAAAGATGCACAAATATGATTTGATGAGCTTACACCCGCGCCCTTTACGATCAGCTATCAGTACTGGCCCTGCATAGTCAACGTAGCAATGTTGAAATGGATAGTCAAGATATGTCCTTGAACTAGGTAGGTGGCCCATAATGGGCTGCACAATTTGAGCTTTGTGCCTAAAACAGGTGAGACATTTATTTACTATGACCTTAGACAGGTTTCTGCCCTTAAGAGGCCAATAAGTTTGGCGTATGCTAGCCAAAAGAAGCTGGGGGCCGGCATGTAAAAGGGTTTTATGCTGCATTTCAAATATAAGTTTTGATAAATAATGTTTACTACAAATTAAAATGGGGTGTTTTACATTGAAGTTATAAGGGGAATTATCAAGCCTCCCGCCCACGCGAATGAGGTTATTATCGTCTAAAAAAGGTGTCAAAGAGATCAATCTATTTTTGCGCGGCAATGTCTTTTTAGATTTAAGTATTTCATATTCATGTGGGAACATTTGAAGTTGAGCGCAATGTAAAATGTAATTAAACTGACTTTTGCAACTCAGTTGTTGACAGATTGCCACACAATTTATTGTTTTTGTTTTTTAGGTTAAATAAATATCTTTTTATGTAAGCAACTACTATTTTTAATTTTGTAAAACTAGAGTACTTTTCTAATATATTTTGCACTACGGAATGGTTATTAAGCGGAAAGCATCTACTATTGCTACAAGCACTGTTGTTATTTATTAAATGCGCTACTACTTCAGATTGATCCTGCTTCACGTTGTTGGGCATTTTAGGCCAATCATTTTCATTGCATAATAAAAATGATGGTCCAGACCACCACAGTGGGGTATGGCCAATGACGTCAGCCCTAAGACCACGTGAAACGAGATCAGCTGGGTTGTCTTTCGACGGTACGTAGCTCCAGGTATGACCACAGGTGCTCTCTTGAATTTCGTGAATTCTATTGCGCACAAAAGGTTGCAATTGGGCAGTTGGAGTAGCTAGCCATCCTAAGACGATGGTCGAGTCACACCAGAACCTACATGTGTTAATGCGCAAACTAAAAGATTCCAAAACCTTAGTACACAGTCTTGCACCTAACAAGGCTCCGCAAAGCTCGAGCCGTGGCATTGTTGTTGGCTTAATCGGTGCCACACGGTTCCTAGACGTCAGCAGCCGCACGCGCACCGCACCCGAGCTGCTGCTCGATCGCACGTATAGGCATGCTCCGTACGCTCTTTCGGAAGCATCTGTGAAAACATGAATTTCGTGAATAGTAGAGCTTTGACAAAAGACCCACCGAGGAATACTTAATGAATTTAGACATACTAATGTGTTTTCAAATGATGACCAAAGATTTTGAATTTCTGTTGAGACTGTTTGATCCCAGTCGTATTTCTCGATCCATAGGCGTTGCATAATAAGCTTTGCCTCTACGATGCATGGACCAACGAGACCAAGAGGATCATATATTTGACTTAAAACTGATAAGATACGACGTTTTGTGATATTTTTTGTACATTTGATTATATTAATTGTGTATGTAAGTGAGTCAGAGTCACAGACCCAATTTAAACCTAATGTTTTGGGTAACGAAGTGCCTTGACCCTGCTCGGAAAAAACTAAATTATTATTTGACTCGTTTAAAAAATTATTATCTAATTGAGGTAGTATTTTTAAGTTATTAGAGCGCCATTTGCGCAAATTAAAATTTGCAGAAGAAAGGATTTTTTGTACCTGCTGGGATACTTCTACAACTTCCTCTATCGTGCCCCCGCCACTCAAAAAATCGTCACAGTAAAAATCACGTAGAATAGCAGACTTCACGCGCTCGGCTTGTGACTCATTGGCTAAGGTACTTAAGCATTTAGTTGCTAAGTATGGAGCGGAAGCTGTACCGTACGTAACAGTATTGAGGGTATAGGTACTAATACGGTCTTGAGGGTCGAAACGAAAAATAATTTTTTGAAGAGGTCGTTGTTCAATGGAAAGGTCAATGGCCCTGTAAAATTTTTCTATGTCGGCTGAAACGACATATCTGTGTTGACGAAAACGAATTAAAATTGATAAAAGATCGTTCTGAACAACAGGTCCTACCAATTGAAGGTCGTTCAGTGACATGCCTGAAGTGGTGGGGGCCGAAGCGTCGAACACCACCCGAAGTTTCGTGGTAGTACTAGATTCCCGAATGACCCCATGATGTGGAATAAAATATTGTATTTGGGAATCATCGGATGAAGGAGTAGGCTCAATATCTTTTGTCATATGTCCTAATTGTTCGTACTCGCGCATAAATTCATAGTACTTATTTTTAAAAAGAGGTTCTCGTTGGAACCGACGTTCTAGGGATAAAAATCTACTTTTAGCGGTACTATAAGAATGCCCTAGGATACTGGGATCCCTTTTAAGAGGCATAGTACCATAAAACGACCATCGTCTTTACGAATGGTATTTTGTACAAAGTGATGCTCGCAAGTTCGTTCCTCTAAAGACATAGAATGATGAACTGAAACGTTATCAAGTTCCCAAAATTGAGTAAGGTCGGGAAACGAATTACTGAAGTTACAGAACTGCGAAGAGGTAAAATCGTTATGACGAGAAACAGTACCTGACACTAGCCAGCCAAGTTTGGTTTCGCATAATTTTGGAAGATTTTTACCTAAGTCTATCGTGTTGGTACCTAAGACGTTCCAAAATACTTCGGCCCCTACCAGGATGTCAATGACCGACGGAATATTAAAATTCGGGTCAGCTAACTTAAGACCTGATGGGATAGGAACGTGGTTGATGTTTATAAAAGAAGACGGTAAGACCTTAGTTATCTCAGGCAAGATATGACACTCGATATCTGTTACGTACGCACAGCTTAAAGACTCGATTGTAAGGTTGCAAGACTGTGTACTATTAGATATGTGATTATTGATACCTGTGACCTTGGTGCTCGTACCGCGTCGTGACAAACCCAGCTTGTCACACAAACTCAAAGTAACGAAGTTGGCCGTACTACCGTTGTCCAGTAGTAGCCGAGCCGTATACTTCTTACCCGCCGCGCTCACCACTTTCACCAGTGCTGTGGACAGTAAAATATTCGCAGAAGTAGCAAGCTGCATGGAATTGGCAGATAAAGCGATAGTATCGGATGTAGAAGGCAAAGGGTGTGCAATAGGCTTGGGGTCATTTGATTCTAAATGTAAAAGCGTGTTATGGTTATATTTGCAGTATTTACAATGTGTCAACTTGCATTGTTTGACACCGTGATCCAGTCGCAAGCAATCAAGACAAACGTTAAGATCCTTAGCCTTTTGTATACGATTTTGAATTGTCAATTTTCTAAAAGATTTACATGTATATAAAGAATGAGGTTGGGAGCAAAGTGGACAAGTTATTGAATTTTGTTTATGATTATTACGATTATAAGATTTATTATTTATGTTTTCATTATTAAAAGGTGTTTTATTTGACGGATAATGACTATTATTTAAGGCCACAATTGTAGTATTAGACATATTAAAATTAGTTTCGATTGATTCCAATAAATCGGCTTTCTTGCTTATGAAGGTGCAAAATTGTGACAAAGTAGGATCCTCAGGCAATCCATTGCGATACTCCTCCCAGTGACGACTGGTAACGATGTCTAATCTCTTAGCCATTATAAATATAAGAAGAGTATCCCAATGTTTGGTAGGCTGATTCAACGTTGTAAGCGCCCTTATATTTTTATTTGTGATGTCAACAAGGCTTCGAAGAGAAATACTAGATTCCTTTGATATGGGTTGAACATCAAAAAGTGCCTGAATATGGTTATTAATTAAAAGACGATTGTTGTTAAAGCGCTCACATAATAAGTCCCATGCAATTTTGTAATTATCCCCCTTAAAATCAATATTTTTAATAATTAAAGCAGCTGACCCCTGGAGTGAAGCTCTTAAATAATGAAATTTATTTATTTCGTCTATGCAACTGTTATCGTGAATCAAGGAAATAAATGTATCACGAAACTCCAGCCAGTATTGATAGCTACCATCGAAAGTAGGTAAATTAATTTTGGGCAAACGTACGAAATTATTTTTATGTTGTGCACCTGAGTTATCGTTTTCGGAGCTCGATACGGAACCTGCGCCCTTGGAAGTAGCCCCGAGTATGCTGCGCGCGAGTGCCACAAGCTCGTAGTACTGGGACTCGAACTCCTCTCGCTCAGCAAACACGGCATCCGACTCCTCTGACAAAACTTCGATGTCGGTCTGTAATGCATCAAATTCCTCATATAAGGTTTCAAATTTTTTAAATCGCTCCGCTAAGTCTAAACGATGCAACTGTGAAAGGCTTTGAACGTCGTTTATGATCCTAAGATAGTTGCTAAATATTGTAAGCTTGGATTTCATCGAACTGCGCTTTTTAATTAAGGTTTTAAATTCAGCCATTATGATAATAAATTTATCAAAGTGCAAATGATTGAAATGAGTAGCAAAATTCACTAATGAGTTAAGGAATGCTTATAAAAAAGGGTCACTCAATAGCGAGGCGTGCAAGCAGGTAAAAATCCTTTGTTCGCTGGCCGATGCGCTCGATCGAGTACCTACGCACTGACGAAATGTGTTCACCACGTGCACGTAGTTAGCAAGAATGAATTGATATCGTGATGCGATTTTTAAATATAGCTATATGAAACTTGATTGAATGGATTTTAAGGGCCAAATTGAAAAAAAATAAGATGATAATGGAAATATGATTTTATCAATCGGCAAAAGTGGGGTTAAAATAGGTTTGGGAAGCAATTAATTGGAACGAACTCACTGTTAAACCGTATATACTCCTGTATGGTAAGGTGACATCAGCTCCTCGACGTTGCAGGCGGTGGCGGCGATCCCACGTTGGCACGATCAAAGTCCACGCGCTTAACCGCGTTTCTCAGACGTGAAGACGAATTAATTTGCGAAACTGGACGTACTCGGCGAGATTTAATTTAATTTAAAAGGACCATTATGTTGATCTCAAGGGGATCTTAGAGTAAAAGGCGGACTGTATTTTAAGGTTTATAATGTAACTCGCAACAATCAATTTGTACACAAGTAAAATCGGCCGGTGCCTAAGCTGTCGCGAAGCTAAGTGCGGCGATGTGCGGCGAGCCAGGGGTCCGAACCTGTTGCCACCGCCCGCCGCTACGCCGGCGCCGTCATGTCGCTGAGAGCGGCCAAACGCCACTCGCGCGCCGACACACATAAAAATGACTCGAATTGATCAAAATCTTTTTTTATTCAGCTTACACAAAGCAGATCCTTAGATCTGCTTTGTGTAAGGATCATTGCACGGTATCAGAAGAAAACATCCGAACATCAGAAGTTGAGTTTACCACGGGATATCGAAATTCATGTCGCCGTTTAACATAAGGTCGACAATGCATTTGGTGAACGTTTGATCGAATAAATGTTTGTTCGAATGGACGTTTGGTAGAAGGAACTGTAAACTCCTCCTGAGAGAAAGCTAATAGAATACTAAAGTGCATTGTAAATACCAATAAAAATTATTGTAAAAATCAGAGTAAGAAGACAAAATTTTTAGCTATGCCAGCTTTAGTTAACAGACCTGTATCAACGACAGGTATGTACTATGACAAATTAATAACAAAGCACAATATTTTCAATCCCATCAAGATAGTAAGGTCTTATATCTATTCGAGAAGCGATAGAAAAGATAACAGTTCTTCCTACCAAACGTCCATTCGACCAAACTTTAATTTGAGCAATGATATAAAAGTCAATGGTTATATGGACAAAATATATTTTGATCCGTTGTATGTTTGACCAGTATGAGAAAGGCCAAATATTTTGTCGACCATACGTTAATGTCAATGACTCTTTGCACAGGTCCATGTGTGGTGTGTTCTAAATTAAAATAAGTACATACGTTTGTCTTTTATTTAAAAAAAGGCACATCACGTTTCGCTTGTTGCCTTTTATAAATGCGACCACTTTACAATTTAATCATTACTTGTCGTATAGATTAATATACTCATATCGCCGGAAATCGTTACTGTTACTATCAAATGGTACATTATTTGATATAACAATAGAGCTCTATTATAATCAAAACTGGTAAAAAACGAGGTCATTTTCTGAGGTATGAAAAAAAAAGATTTTTCTCAAACATGCTTGAACAATGAAGTCATTACTTTTACAGCCTTCTTCGAGATAAAGTGAAATAATTGCTGAACTAGTCAAATACCTGCCGAGCAGCGGCCAGCAAAATTAGTATGAGTATCTGTCGCTTTTAGCACCCGAATAAAATAATATGAAAACTCATATCTGGCGTGTTTACGAACTTTTTACTCCAAAACTTTTCAACCAAAGAGGATATCTACTAAGAATTTAATTTTAAATACGTGAACTGTTTTGCAAATATAAATAGGTGTGGCATTCTCTGGTAAATACTGACGAGTTTTAATGACAGTGCCTACTTACACACTAAGCTCTTTGACCACTTCTTCATTCTTCATGTGCTATAATTATAGCCACTTAGGCCCATGATGTTTCCGCTCGGAAGAGTTCTGAATTAGGTACTCGGATTGTGTATCACTCTGCGAGGTTCTGTAGCCATTGCACTTTTCTACGGCTAGAAGCGTTTTAAATTGATTTGAATGGTTTTTTAAGCTTTTCTGATTGCTAAAAATGTCGTAGCGCCACTAGAAGGTATTAAGTCAAGGAACTCATTAGACTGAATCTCACCCAAAGGGTTACTATTATGCTATTTGTACATGCTTCTACTAGTATCGTTTTTGTAAATAAATAATATAAAGAAAAGGCCTGAGCCACTGACTGACTTATTTACGCCCAGCCCAAAACTCTTTAATTTTAATTTTGATATTTGTAAGTCTCAGTTTTTATATCCTCGTTAGTGAACCCGATATTTGTTATTATTTAAATTATCTCATTTGTCATTAAACGGGTCGTTTAACATATGTCATATTCATTTATTGTGGACGGACTATAATACATTATAATAATTCCAATGTAAACAAAAATATGAATTTTAAGCAATAATGAGGAGTTACTAATGTGGGAAAGCACTTTTGTCATCTTCAGCTTTCAACAATAATCTGGAGAGAAGAAGAAAATGAAATAAAACTCAGTTATTTTATTTTGTGTAATAAACAAAATGTGGTAGGTATTTTTTTCAACGAACACTACGAAGTTTTCGTTAACGTTTTCTAAACGAAATTTCTGGTTTTCTTGGAATCCTTTTTCATATGTGCGTACATGTAGCCCTTGGCTATCGTGTGGTTTTTGGATGTCGAAACCGTCATCACATATTTGAACTTTTCGAAAGGCATGGAATAGCGGAAGTTCGTCATCGGCAACGTCATGTTGTAAAGCGTGTAGAGACCCTACGAGAAAAATTATTAAATTATTTTTCATAAGTTAGCCCAGGATAAGTGACACATGGAAATGCAGAGAGAAGGCTTTGCGCAGCAATAAGAACAATATAGGCTATTTAAAAGAAATATTATTAGGAAACTCCAGACACCTCCAGGCGGTGTGACCCATCACGATTTTCAGGGTCCCGGGGACTTAATTGCCAGGTCGGGCAGTGATTTCGAGTTTAACAATGCATAGCTCGAGTTTGTGATCACCAATCTGCATTTAGCAATCGTGGTGTTTAAACCAATACTCATCAGTTTTAGCAATGACTTCATTTCAATGATGGAGGCCTTTGCCCAGCAGAGGTACAGTTAATGGCCAATATGTATGTACTTGTCTGTATGTTCTTTACTAAGTGTAGCAATTAGTACTTAAAAATAAAAAGTAAAATTTACCATAATAGTGTTGTGTTATCAAATTTGTGGTATTTCAACTGTAAAGATGAATCTGCATACCCATCGGTTGCAACAACCGTTGGATAGATGGCACTGCCATTGTCACGAGGTTTTTTAACGACCTACAGGATATTTGTAACAAGTCAGATGTAGTAGCTCTTCAGGAGACTTGTCTACTTCCCCATGATATACCACTATTAGGGACGGTATCAAAGGCTTTTGATTATGCAGGAGAGTCTGCGGTAGATACGTCCACTGGTATTTTGAAGGGTCGTCCTTATGGAGGAGTGGCTATGCTCTGGAGAAAGAGCATTTTTGACAGCATAACTGTGGTAAATTGTAAAGTGTCCGCTTAGTAGCCATTAGAGTCACTATGGCAAAACGCTCTTTCATTATATTCTCCGTTTATATGCCAACTAACTTAATAAAAAATCTACATATTTTCTCAGAAGTATTAGGAGAGATTAGTGCAATTGCTGAAAGCGAAAATGTTGAGAGTATTTTCATATTGGGTGATTTTAATGCTCATCCAAGTAAATTGTTTTATACCGAGCTTAGTAACTTTTGTGCTGACCAGAGTTGAAAGTGTGCAGATGTGGAAAAGCTGGGCTTGCAGTCTAGTGTCTACACGTACGTGATTGCGTCACATGGCTGTAGGCGATGGCTAGACCACTGTGTTGTCTCGGAATCGGCATGCAAAACTATTATGGTCGTAGGGGTTATGGAGGATGTTTTTGTTTCGGATCACTTTCCAATGTTTGTTACATGTGATATAAACACCGTCAGACCTAAGCTAACGTCACGCGATTTAAACCGAAGCGCTATAGTATGGGGAGAGAGAGATGAGGCACAAACATCCAAGTACCACGAACTATGTCACAGTAAACTGCGTGAAATTGACTTTCCTTCTGACTTTAGAGATTGTAGTCGGGGGTGCTGCATTTTGGCCGATCACAAACAAATACTAGATCGCCTCTATAAAAATATTGTGCATACACTAGGTGATGCGGCTATAAAATCATGTAAAGAGAGACATAACAATCCACACAAAAGTAAACATCTGTGTGTTTCATGTCTCATCCATATCCATTCATAGTTTTTACGTGAAAGAGTAACAAACATCCAAACAAACTTTTGCGTTTATAATATTAGTAGGATGTAGGAATCACGTAAAGTGTTCAAAAGTCGGTTTAAATGGTACCAGCGAAATCAAGAACAACTCAAAATGGACATCTTAGCCAAACATAGGTCTGCTAAAAATTTTGGTAGTTTTTGGAAGGCTACAAGAAAGCACGATGTTAAGCCTGGCCTCCCTGTGAACGTTGTGGGAATGAGTGAGCCAGTGAATATACATGCCAACATGTTTGCGGGACTTTTTGAAATAAAATCTCCATTGGGCCCTTCTGACTGTGCACTTACTGTTGTGGACGGGTGTCGGGGAGAGTTGCCATTGTTTCGTATTAATGCAGCGCAGGTACGTAGCGCACTTAATAAAATGAGTGGTGGAAGCCTCCCGGTCATGACCACATCAGCATTGATCATCTGAGTCATGCAGGGGTTAACCTACCGCGGTTGTTGGCTCTGTTCCGAATCACAGGACCCCGGTATACGCCTGTTTCCTGGACCTCTCTTAGGCTTTCGACCTAATGTCGTATAACATGCTTTGGAGAAAGCTAGGGAACAGGGGTGTACCGGAGGAAATTATAAACATTTAGGTTTTGGTACATCAACCAAACTACCTATGTGCGATGGGCGGATTCGGTTTCGGAGGCATATACGCTGGAGAGTGGGGTGCGCCCTTCAATATATATGTAAATGATCTCATAGTGGAGCTGAGCAGCATGCGTGTTAGTTGTCGAATTAACGGCGTCAGTATTAATAATATTAGCTACGCGGACGACATGGTGCTGCTCAGCCCTTCAGCCCTATTATGGGAGGTCTTAGAGAGATGCTGAGTGTCTGTGAGAGGTACGCTGCTAAACATGGGCTCATGTATAATGTTTAAAAAAAAACAGAGTACATGGTCTTTAAGGCCGCCGGTAAATGTCCCGAGAACACGTGTAACATTACCTTGAACGGAGTAGGCATTAACCGTGTTACTAAGTTTAAATATCTGGGGCATATTAATACCGACGACCTTAGAGACGATGACGATATTGAGAGGGAACGTAGTGCTTTGGCGGTTAGAGGAAATATGTTAGCTCGCAGATTCACCCGTTGTACGGAACAAGATAAGGTTACGCTTTTCAAAGCCTATTGCCAGAGCATGTACACGGGAAATCTGTGGGCCGCGTACTCCAAAAGATCGTTGGACACCCTACGTGTCCAATATAATAACGTCTTTAGGATGATTTTGGGGCTGCTTCGTTTCTGCAGCGCATCGGGGATGTTTGCAGAATATCAAACTGATGGCTTTACGGACATCATTCGCAAAAAAACTGTATCCCTGATCCGCAGGACGCGGGACAGCCACAACAGCATCCTGATAACGATGGCTGATAGGTATACCTCACAGCTGTGGAGGTGCCTGGTGCGGAGAATTACCACAGAAACAGGAGATTGGCAGACTCCTGTGTATTTTCAGAACCACTTAAAGGCTAATCGTGCCAAGAAGTGAATAGTCGGAATTCAATACTCTAATATAGCTTATCAAAAAATGTAATAGTGAGATACACTTTAAAGCCGGGGATGATAAGTTGATTTTATAACCTAACCTCAAAACAGCCCAACGTATTATGCATGTGATAGTAGTTCTAGTGGTAAATGTAACTATTATTACTGTTACCGTGTTGTTATTACTATTATTACTGTTATCTGCGTAGATAGGAACGACAGCAGGTATTTCGATCGACTTCAGTGAAATGGAAAGTTACCTACGTTAACTACAATCAACATTCAACAATAGTAATACATAGAAGGGAAGGTGGTGAGTGTCAGATCCGTCGCGGGACCTTCTTACCTATCCAATAGTTCCTTTCTACTACTATTATGTTGTTATTCCTTTATTCTAGATAGTAGTAGTATTATTTACTGAATATAATGATCTACTAATGATAAAACAAGTACGTAATGGTTTATTTTTCAAAAGGACAAAATGAAGCAAGGGAGAAAATAAAACTCCTACCCGGCATATACCACCCACGTTACGAAATGATGCTTGCCTGCTTGCTAATCTTGTGTCACTGTCAACATTTTTTTTTTGGGTTGCCAGTTTGAAACGAAATGATAATCGATTAAAAGTTCGAAATCATTCATAGAATCGAACGATTTAAAAAGTCAATATATATTGCGCAAAATGGAATAAAAATAAAAATACTGGTTTTTGACTTTTCTTATAGGATTTAAATATTTAGACCGATTATTATAAATACATACCTAACAAATTGTATTTTAGGTTTTCTTTAAATCGGAATAATCTATTTATAATAATACTATTATTCTATGGCAGCACAGGATGATTGACATGTAAAAAACGTGTTGTTTTTACAAAATAGACTATAAGATTAGTGTTTCGTTTCAGGGAAAAAAAAGATATACAATCAGTGCAGCCGCCCGGATTGCGGACGACCCAGGTTTGATTCCTGGCTGGGTCGGATTGGCATTTACTTTTTTCACTGTATTTTATAAATATTTACTTTACTTTGCCTGATGTTAAGCAAAAGCGGAGTTCAGATGCTCCACAGCTAGTGGTGCAGGACTGTGCCTCACCAGCCGTCCTCACCGCACCGACTCGCAAGTTGCTTCATCATACCTCATTTAAAAGATCCCGTGTTGTAGGCAGGAGGGGACACTGGTTTTTGGCCTTACAGCTTCACCGGATTGTAGGGGCGGCGAGAAACTTAAGGTTCCTCAAGCCGTATTGCTCGAACATCCTCAGAGGGCTTCTAAAGGTGATAGCTTCATGCGAACATGACCTCATCACCTACAAGATTCACCGAGTCGTTCGGATCGGAATCGAGGAACACGTGTGCTGGGAGAACACTCCACCTTTTGTAGTGCGACAGATTAGACCAAGTTCCCTTATGCTTACCGCTGGAGCAGGGCAGACGACGCCCCGTTCTGCCAACATTGCACCGATTCCAACGGGGAAGTTCCCGAACAGATCGCAGAACGGGGAGTGAATCTCCACGAAAGTGCGGCGGTACTCGTTGTTTAAAAACTCGTAAAACAAAATGTTGATCTAAAAAAATAATTAAGATTGGTTCTCGTGACAGTACAGTGGGGTACCAGAAGCTCGTTACGTCATTATTCAAAGAAGTATCTTTAGATTTTCAATTTGATTTAAATCGATGCGATACGGAACAAATATGGAAGATAAATAACAAAAATCGATGCTCAAAAAAATAATGTGTAGTAGGAGTTTTTTAGTACAGTCAGCATTAAAATATTAATTGCATTAGCGCTTTGTGAAATTAATAACTTAGCCGGCGTTCGACAACTTCTAGTAAAGCTATTATGACATGGTACTAAAGTGGGCACTGGTCAGCTAATTCTGTTGTAGACTCTCACTTCTACCTGCCACGGGGATACGGGAATGACAAGATGGAAAGGCAATATTAGATAAACGCCCACCAAATAATAAAACTTACGTTAGGTAAAAACGCCACCGAGACGTCAAGTCATTTCAAGTCCCCATTGCTGGGACACGAGCCTTCCTTATGCATGGAAAGAATTTTTGGCTAATACTAGGTTAACGTTACCGTGACATTGTTGCCCCACATATGCTTGATTCTCCCCTCCATGTTGATGAAGTAAGGACTCTTCCTGCTCAGTCTGGAGACCCAATATTTAGGATAGAGCACATACTTCTCGTCAAATTCTGTCACGTTTGCTCGCTCCGGTGTCATTACTAAACACTGCCACCAATTTACAGTATTAAAATCATCGTCAGCCAATGAATTTACCGCTTATGGCCAAAGGTTTTTCTGCATGCACATCAGCACTGAGGGAATTCGGGCCATAACGTGACCCTTCACGGTGACCCAATGCGGGTTGGTGAATGTTAACGACTGCTTCATAATTAGGTAGTTGACTGGTTAGTCAATAAAGAACCATTTTAGCAACTGTGAAACAGTGTTTCTTAACAGCAATTGTTTGGGAATGGCAAACTATGACGTCACTATTGTGTTCCGTCAATTGAGTGTTTATTAAAAACTTTTTAGGTTACAGTAATTAATGCTTAATGTATTATATATATGTAATGCTTAATGTATGCGTAATTATTGTTGTTGTTAAATTCCCTGTACCTATTTTTAATTTTGGTAGCCGTAACGCGAAGTCTGTTGAATTTTCAAGATCGACACCCGAACGCTATCACCTCAGAACCATCGAACCTTTTAGACACGATTGTTCATTGATAATACAATTAATATTTTTATCAAAAGTTTAGAGCTTATAATGTTTTTTAAATTTTACGTGAAAACTTTTGTACACATTGCAATGAAACGTCTATATGTGACCATGATTCTGATAAAAATAATTTGTATAAAGCGTTGCAAATCACCTTGTAGTATCACTGTTTTACTCTTAATGTAAGGGGAGGCTTGTACCGACAAGGTCCATGAACTATGCAGGAAACTTACGTGAACTGTAGCGAAGGTTACCGTTGCAATTATTGTATATTTTGTGAGCATATCTACTATAACAAAATATATTTATTTTATTTAATTAAAATACAACATGCGAATGTTTTCATGCAAATTGCGGAATGGGTGTGTTTTGGTCACAATTTGTCTAAAACATGGATCAGCGGATCTTATCATTATGTTACAATTACTCTGTGCATTAACGAAAAATGGTTCCGGCACTAATAAGTTATTGTCAGACTGGTAATTGTCACGAAATGTCGGTAGGGTAGATAAAGACACAATAATTATATTTTTTCAGACTAGCTGTGCCCTGCGGTTTCACCCGCTCCACTCCTATTAGTCATAGCCTGATGTAATATAGCCTATAGCTTTCCTTAATAAATGGACTATTCAACACAATAATATTTTTTCAATTCGAACCAGTAGTTCCTGAGATTAGCGCGTTCAACCAAAACAAACAAACAAACACACTCTTCAGCCTTATAATAATATTAAGTATAGATTAGTACAAAAACACTATGTTGAAAAAATTTCCACGAGCAGGATTTGAACCCGCACCCTTCTGACATACCGGGTCAGGTGCTCTTCCAATTGAGCTATCGTGGTTCTAACCAGCCCGCCGAAATTATTCAACACTATTTACTTTTTACTTTGAAAGCCAAAGGCGCCCATTCAATGTCAACAACTACCGTCATTAACATCTGATCATAATATTTTTACAAATACTAAAGATCAGTTAAGAAGTAGGCAAGCTATTTATAAAATATTTATATAATTTTTAACGCAAATTTTGTTTTTCAACATTTGTGTTTTTGTAATTTGTTCGCAACAAAATTTGCGTTAAAAATTATATAAACATTTTACAATATTAAGTATAGATTAGTATTTTGTATACAAAGTGGTTTTTTTAACTGGGACAGTAGGTATGGAAAAATCTAAAACTATAGGGAATCTGCCTTAGGAACCATTAAGTATTTTTTGTTAAAACAATTTTGGGTCAGCATATTTTTTTTGGAAAGTGCGAGCTGCACATAAAAATGACTCTAATTGATCAAAATCATTTTTATTGAGGATCTGCTTTATGTAAGGATCATTGCACGGTATCAGAAAAAAACATCCGCACAGCAGAAGTTGAGTGTACCACGGGATATCGAAATTCATGTCGCCGTTTAACATAAGGTCGACAATGCATTTGTTTTTTTTATTACTTATCGGACAAATATCGGATCAAAATATATGTTGTCGATATAACCATTGACATTTCTATCATTGATCGAATGAACGTTTGATCGAATAAACGTTTGGTCGAATGGACGTTTGGTAGAAGGATCTGTAAACTCCTCTTTGAGAGAAAACTAATACAATACTAAAGTGCATTGTAAATATCTAGTTGTAATACTGCTACTGACATATTTTTACAGGTCTGTTAACTAAAGCTGTCACGTTCAACACATTTACACGTTGCGCTTGTGTAGTTTCTATGAATAAGCGCGCGGCGTGACGTCCGTCGCACTGCATACGCATCATGAAAAGTCTATCCGTCTCTCTCGCGCTCGGTGAAGCTTATGAGTATGAAGGAAGCAGTTTTTGTTTTGCTTTTGTTATTGTCTATAAATACAGAGTGTATGTATTTTATGACATTCGTCCGTTAGCGTCAATCACGTTTAAAACGACAAAGATAAATGTGTCATCTTTGTTTACCTATTATAAGGTTAGATTAATATGCCTCAAAGAATTGGTTCCGGTAAAATATTAACAGGACAATCTTAAGGTGAAAGACAAGGTAGAAGATTTAATTTACGATTCTGACTAGAAACGATTAATGTAATAAAATATAACTTTTCAAGTTATACATATTATTAAATTTTATTTACAACGCTACAACTTTACTCAACCAACAACTTACAAGCATAAATAGCTTATAAAATCAACATTGAATTGCCAATAATATTGTGTGTGTGCGGCTAGCCATGGTTTTACAACAAACTTTTAGGCAAGTATACCTACCTAAAAAGAAAAGTAAAGACACGATATTATATTTATTAAGTGGTTTTGCGCCCTTTCAGCAATAGTCAAGTTGGCAGGCATTGAAGATAAGAAGAAAGTAAATACATTTATTGGCAGACACTGCAACAAATGCTAATAGAAATAGAAATAGAAATAGAAATATATTTATTTGCATAAGAGACACGGTATATTGTTAAATTATATACACACTAGTAAGGTACATGCGTGTTCTACCGAAACGTCGGCATACAAAATTTGTTCACATTAATTAGGTACTAATCCATCTAAAACAGCCCAAAAAACAATTAAAATTAAAATTAACAATACCAAAATAATTAACAAAAACCAAATTAAAATAATAAATTATACATTACAATAAAATAGTAAAGAATATTCCACATAATAATTATATTAATCATTCATTAGGCAAATTACTAGGTACTCATTTATTAATTATATTGCATGTCATGTTATAAATTATTGCATTTCGAAATATTCTTTTAAATTATAATAACATTTTTCAACTAGCCATTTCTCTAGTTTACGTAAAAATAGTGGTGTCGGTAACTGTCTTATTTCAAATGGCATTTTGTTATAAACTCTTATGGGCATGATAAAGCAATTATTATTACGTAGAGCATTTTTACAAGCAGGTACATCTAATTTACATGGATCCCTCGGACGTAATCGTTCATTTTGAGTGCTTGTTTTAAAAAGTTTCATGTTTTTTCTTATAAAATTTTACTACTTACTTACTACTTTATACTTGGTCACAGAGATACTTAAATTGTAAAATCGTATCATTGCAATGTGTATAGTAGTTTTTGCATAAACTTTAGTAAACTTTACCGTATATATAACTACTGCGAAAAATACCAAATCTTTAACGATAACAAAAATGGTTTTCTTAAGAAACTATCTACCTACTATCTTAGCAGTTTATATACAGCAAGTCGTTGATTTTATAAATAACAAACAATATCTAGTGGGAATATTGCTGGACATGTCGAAAGCATACGATAAAATCCAGCTTGATATACCTACTACTAGAAAAAAATCATGGTTTAGGTATCCGTGGAACGGCTTATGAATGGTTCGAGTCACATTTAATAAATAGAGAACAATATGTAGAAATTGATGAACATGAACATAATACATTTTAACCATTCCAATGTGAACAAAAATATGAATTTAAAAAATAATTAGGAGTTACTAATGTGGGAAAACACTTTTGTCATCTTCAACTTTCAACAATTATCTGGAGAGAAGAACTAAAGGAAAAAAAACCAGTTATTTTATTTTGTGTAATGAAGAAAATGTGCTAGGTATTTTTTTCAACGAACACTACGAAGTTTTCATATTAACGTTTTCGAATCGAAATTTCTGGTTTTCTTGGAATTCTTCTTCACATGTGCGTACATGTAGCCCTTAACTATCGTGCGGTTCTTGGATGTCGAAACCATCACCTCAATTTTGAACTTTTCGAAAGGCATGGCATAGCGGAAATTCGTCATCGGCAACGTCATGTTGTAAAGCGCGTAGAGACCCTTCGAGAAAAAATCTTTTTAGGTTTTCTTCTAAAATTATTTTTCATAAGTTGGCCCAGGATAGAGACATGAAAATGCAGAGAGGAGGCTTTTGCGCAGCAGTAAGATAAATATAGGCTATTTAAAAGAAATATTATTAAGAAACTTCAGACACCTCCAGACCGTGTGGCCCATCACGATTTTCAGGGTTCCGGAGACTTAATTGCCGGGTCGGGAAGTGATTTCGAGTTTAACAAAGCATAGCCCGAGTTTGTGACCACCAATCTGCATTTGGCAATCGTGGTGTTTAAGCCAATCCTCATTAGTTTTAGCAATGACTTCATTTCAATGATGGAGGCCTTTGCCCAGCAGATTTGTAGATTTGCAGATTGATTGCTTTATGTGCTAAAGTTTGTTTTTACTGCTGCCGCTAAAAAGCAGTCAAAAATCAAAGCAGTGAAAAAATTCAGTGCTTACGTCAGCCTTCCCGGTAACGTAATGGTCAGTGCAGCCGCCCGGATTGCGGAAGCCCCAGGTTCGATTCCTGGCTGAGTTTTTTTATATTAGAAGAAGGCAAACGAGCAGGCGGGTCACCTGATGGGAAGCAATCACCGCCGCCCATGGACACCCGCAAAACCAAAGAAATCGCAGATTCGTTGCCGGCTTTTAAGGAAGGGTCGGGTTGGCATTTAATTTTTTCACTGTATTTTATAAATATTTACTTTACTTTACTTTATCTGATGTCAAGCAGAAGCGGAGTTCAGATGCTCCACAGCTAGTAGTGCAGGACTATGCCTCACCAGCCGCCCTCATGTAGGGGCGCCGGGCGGCGAGAAACTTAAGGTCCCTCAAGCCGTTTTGCTCCAACATCCTCAAAGGGCTTCTAAAGGTGATGGCTTCACGCGAGCATAACCCCATCACCTACAAGATTCACCGAGTCGTTCGGATCGGAATCGAAGAAGACGTGTGCTAGGAGATCACTCCACTTTTTTGTAGTGCGACAAATTAGACCAAGTTCCCTTATGCTTACCGCTGGAGCAGGGCAGACGACGCCCCGTTCTGCCACCATTGCACCGACTTCAATGGGGAAGTTCCCGAGCAGATCGCACAACGACGAGTGTATCTCCATGAAAGTCCGGCGGTACTCGTTGTTTAAAAACTCGTAAAACAGAACGTTGACCTAAAATTTTTAATTAAGACATACTGGTTCTTGTGACAATGGGTACCAGAAGTTCGTTAGCGAAGTATCTTTAGGATTTTCAATTTGATTCAAATTGATGCGATACCGAACAAATATGGAAACTAAACAACAAAGATCCATGCTCAGAAAAAAATGTGTAATAGGATTTTTTTGTACAGTCAGCATCAAATTATTGATCACATTAGCGCTTTGTCAAACGAACTCAATAAATTAGCAGGCATTCGACAACTTCTACTAAAGCTATTATGACATATTTCTAAAATAGGCACTGGTCAACTAATTCTGTTGCAGACTGTCACTTCTTCTACCTACCATGGGGATACGGGAATGGCAAGATGGCAAGACAATATTAGATAAACGCCCGCCAAATAATATAACTTCAAGTCCCCATTGCTGGGGCACGAGCCTTCCTTATGCATGGATAGAATTTTTGGCTAATGCTAGGTTAACGTTACCGTGACATTGTTGCCCCACGTATATGGGCCAGGGCTTGTATATCAAACACAAAGACATACAAAGATGGTGGTAGCTATACCACCATGTCCAGCAATATTCCCACTGGATATTGTTTGTAATTTATAAAATCAACGACTTTCTGTATGTATTTGTAAACTAGTGAATGTGAATGTAAATGATAGTAAGATCATTTCTTAAGAAAACCATTTTGGCTCTCGTCAAAGATTTGGTACTTTTCGCAGTAGTTATACATATACACAGTAAAGTTTTCTAAAGTTTACGCAAAAACTACAATACACATTGCAATGATACGATTTTACAATTTAAGTTTACAGGTATGTGACCAAGTATAAAGTAGCATTTGTTGCTGTGTCTGCCAATAAATGTATTTACTTTCTTCTTATCTTTCTTTCATTCCGCCTTGTAGTATCACTTTTTTACTCTTAATATAAGGGGGAGGCTTGTACCGACAGGTCCATGAACTATGCAGGAAACTTACGTGAACTGTAGCGTAGGTTACCGTTGCAATTATTGCATATTTTGTGAGCATATCTACTATTTCTTTTCAAACAAAATATATTTCTTTAATTTAATTAAAATACTAATAAAAATACAACATACACGTACAACATTCGCCAGTTAGCGTGCAAATTGCAGTATGGGTGAGTTTTGGCCAAAATATCTCTGAAACACTATTGCAGCCGATCTTATCAGTATGTTACAATTACTCTGTGTATTGACGGAAAAATGGTTCCGGCAAAGTAAAATGTGAAAAGTAATTGTCACAAAACAAGGAAGTAACACACGTAATGCCGGTAGTTATAGACACAATTATATTCGCTGATTACTACGTTTATACAAAGTGTTTCTTTTTAACTGGAACAGGATGGGGAAATCTGGATCTAACTTTCTGAAACTACTCTTTTTTGTGAAAACAATTTTGGTATAGCAGATTTTTTGGTCAAGTGCGAGCTGCATTATGAAAAATGAGTCAAATTAATCAAACACTTTTTTGATGCAGATCCAAAACCCAACCCAACGTCATGGTGAACCCCTCCCAACCCAAGGCTCAAGAGGATGTAGAGGTATTTTCTCAAGTTTAAAAAAATTACCCACTACAAAAAACGGATCAGATTCCGGAGAACGGAAGGCTGGCGAAATTTCTGTAGTAGCATTAACTCAATAAACCAAGCCGCAAGATTAAAGAAAATCCTGGTTAAGGACAACTTTAATCTTTTGGGCTCCTTAAAAAAGGAGGATGGCTCCTACACTAACAAAGACGAGGAAACCAGTGCCGTACTGCTTGAAACACACTTTCCAGGATGCCAAATAGCGCCAGTCCCTGGATAGGTAGATGAGCACTACGGCACACCAACAGCACAGGATAGGGAAGTCGCAAATAAGACAGTGACTGCGGACAGGATAAAATGGGCCCTGAGCAGCTTCAAACCGTTCAAGTCCGCGAGGCTGGATGGGATATTCCCAGCATTAGTACAGTGGCAACCCAATCATGTAATTAAGCACTTATTAACAATCTACAGGGCCTGCATAGCCTTTAAATATATTCCCCAACCTTGGAGAGAGGCAAAAGTAATTTTCCTACCGAAGCCGGGTAAGGAGGATTACACACATGCCAAATCTTTCAGGCCAATTAATCTAACATCATTCCTGCTAAAAACTCTGGAAAGATTAGTAGACCGACACCTTAGGGATGGAACACTAAAAAGTAAACCGCTTCACCCTCAACAACATGCCTATAGGAAAGGCATCAACAGAGTCGGCACTATATATGGTGGTGCACAAATTAGAATCGGCTATTACAAATAAAGCGTCAACACTTGCTGCTTTTATAGACATAGAAGGAGCTTTTGACAAAACCATGCACAACAGCATTAACCACGCCCTACGAAAACGGAACGTAGAACCAGCCTTGAGAGAGTTCAGATAGTGGTGAACACTACTACGAGAGCTAAAGTAGTCAGAGGGTGTCCTTAAGGAGGGGTGTTATCACCACGTCTATGAAACATAGTAGTAGACAGCCTCATTAAAAAACTCAATGATACAGGGTACACTACTATTGGTTACACGGATGACCTAGCAATACTGATAAATGGGAGCGCTGAAAATGTGCTATGCAAAGTGATGCGTTCAGCCCTTCAGATTGTGGAAGACTTGTGTGACGAACACAAATTGTCAGTAAATCCGATAAAAACAGAACTTATCCTTTTCACCAACAAAAGGAAGTTACCAGAACTCCAACTACCAAAACTTTTTAACACCAACCTCTCCCTATCAACTCAAGTAAAATATCTGGGAGTCATCCTAGATAATAAATTGAATTGGGCGAGGCATATTGACGCAAAAATAAAGAAGGTCTGTATAGCGTTTGGGCAGTGTAGAAGACTTATTGGCAAAAAATGGGGTCTAAATCCAAAAGTCACACTTTGGTTTTACACATCAGTTATCAGACCTTCCTTAACCTACGGATCAGTTGTCTTGTGGCCCAGAACCCTGGTCACGGTAAAAGCAAAACTCCAGTGTCTGCAACGCCTAGCAAGCGTAGCAGCCATGGGATGTATGAGAACAACTTCATCAGCCGCTCTGGAGTATATATTGAACTTAAGACCTCTAGATCTGGTCATTCAAGAGGAAGCCAAGGGCGCAGCCTTAAGACTAAGATCAAACGGGTTATGGAAACAAAGCATAACTACACACTCAAAAATTCTGCAGGCAAGCTTGAAAGAAATACCGTTTCTTGAAGCGCCCATGGACAGAATACCATGTCACCACGTCTTCGATAGAAAATACAATATCCAACTTACTGCAGAACCAGTTGATAGCTCTGGCATCAATGAAATTAGGATATACACAGACGAATCCAAAACCGCACACGGCACTGGAGCGGATGTCTTCTCGAATGACTTAAATATAAAAATATCAACAACTTTAGACAAGTTAAATACAATCTTTCAAGCAGAATGTATTGGTATCACCAAGGCGGCACAGGCGGTTGCAGCCAGAGCTGTCAGAGACCTAAATATAAAAATTATCTCAGATAGTACATCCGTACTTCAAGCTTTAAAAAACAACACCGTAAGGCTTTGCAGTCAGCGTCAGACCTTACCTCTGTGAAGACCTTAAGATCGTCAGCATACAACAGACATTGCGAGCGTTCAAGTACCTTAGGAATGTCGTCTACCATCAACAGAAACAAGAGAGGACCCAGTATTGATCCCTGACTGACTCCAGAACGCGTGTGATAGGTACTAGATTCATAGAGACCGAGCCTAACAAATTGCTGGCGGTCCCGAAGATAATCTGCGAGTAACCGGAGAAGTCCAGGGGCAAAGCCCATGGTGCAAAGTTTTGCCAGCAGTATGTCGTTGTTGACTCTATCAAACGCCTTCCGGAAATCAAAATATAGCACGTCCACTTGGTATCCTCGATCAATATAATATAGTGTTATAAGCAGAGGTCGGAATTAGGTAGAGTTATTTATGTACTTACACTGATTTGATACAGCGAAAGAATAAAGTGGATATGGCTCAAATCCCGAGATTAATTTTAAAGAGCAGATAAAGTGATTTATTAAATAAAAAAGTTATTTACTTTTACACAATTTAAACCACTGCACGCGCGACGTTGCCAAATTTACATCAACGACATCGGATGTCCGAAGTTACAAAATTCCAATGCGCACACGCGCGATGTAAGTCCAGGGAAGATCCATATTAATATCAACATTTCGATGCAAGTACATAAATAACTCTACCTTATTCCGACCACTGGTTATAAGGTTCAAAGTCTATTGATGAAGTTTTACAGTTTTTAGTAGTCTGACGTGCAGACGTTTCCAGTGCTTCTATTTCTTAATGTCTCTCGGTAATCATCGCATTTCCGAATATCAATTTCCATGTCTATGAATTATTAGATGTATTTTACAACCAACCAAGATATGAGACTTGGTGTTTAAATTTGTTGTTGCCAACAAGGTGGACCGGCGATCTGGTGAAGGTCGCGGGTAACGCGCCTGGTCTGCGCGATTGTTAAGGTTAAGTAAATTTCGCAAAGGCCGGTCTTAGGATGGTAGACCAAAATATGTCTTCTCAGGGTCCTCCGTGCTTCGGAAAGTACGTAAAGCCGTTGGTTTTTGGCCCGTTCTCCCTGTGGTGTTTCCTTTCATAGAAAAGGCTCATGCCCAGCAGTGAGGCCATGTAATGAGCCGGTGATGATATGATTGTTTTTGCTATTCACTAACTAGGTGTATGTGTTGAGCAAAAAAGAGATAAGAAAACCTTTCTATTACCACATGATAAGCAATCAAAAACGGCTACGTAGTGTAGGACGATCTCAGACTAGGGAACGACGATCTTCGCAAGGTGGCTGGCAAGAGCTGGATGAGAGTAGTCGCGGATATCGTGGTTAGTGTCATTAATTTGTTATATATCTCAGTTTTTATATTCTCCGCGGTGAACCCGATGTTTATAATTATTTAAATTATCATGATATCATATGTGGCATTGAACGGGTCGCTTAACAGCTGTCATATTTATTAACCGACTTCAAAAAAAGGAGGAGGTTATCAATTCGACTGTATTTTTTTTTGTTTTTATGTTTAATACCTCAGAACTTTCGACTGGGTGAACCGATTTTTATGATTCTTTCTTTATTTGAAAGCTGGTGCTTCCCATGTGGTCCCATTTTAATTTGGTCCAGATCTAATAATGGAATCCTCAAGGAATTGAGGTACTCCTCAAATATTGTAGGCATTACCTATAGCGATTTTGGTATTTTCAGAAATAAGTCAAGCGTTTGCATTCAAAAAGTAGCATTTGATGAAATGTAACTGATGAAAAAGACCACAGATTGCCATCGGAACTCCTTAATGAAAAGTATTTCATGGGTGGCGATAAAATATCTCGATTAAGATAGTTAAGCGACTATGACAAAGCAAAAAAAGGCGGACACCGGAACTCAATTTTTGATTTTCTACTTTGAGATAGGCGTTTCTCGTTTTCTTCGCTTGTCTCATTTAAACGGCGCTGTCTCATACGAGCAGCGCGTTTAGTAGGTCTACCCATATTCGCTTTTGATAATTAGTGATTCAAGCATTTGCATACAGAAAGTATCATTTGATGAAGTGTAATTGATGAAAAAGACCACAGATTGCCATCGGAACTCCTCAATGAAAAGTATTTCACGGCTCTCCGATGTGCACCGGCGCCGCCGCCGTCCAGATTTTGGTCTCGGGATAAAGCCACCAGTCTCCTGAAAGCGTTTATAAACTTTCGAAACAGAGTATGGAGTATAGTATGGAGTATGGAGTAGGCTTATGTGGAGCTGACGTGCGACAGCCCGCTGGCTAAGCCCTTCTTGCAATAGGGCGACGATTTGTGCTGCTTCTATAGGTGTAGTATCCATTTTCGTCCAAGGTCAAGGGTCAAAAGTAGCGGAGATGTGTACGGGTCAACGTGTAAAAGCCGAAATGTCGTCTCGGCCCCGTAGGGGGCCGGGGAGACCGTCCAAGGCATTAGCCTCTTTCGATGGGTTCCATCGCCAGCCGTGAAAACGGCGTGGGGCTTAGGGTTGGCAATTGATGCCGTGGTGTTGTCTTCTTCTACTTCTTCTTCCTCTTCTTGTTTCTTTGTGGCTGGCGAGGTACTAGCCCGCCGGGTGGTTCCATGTGGTTGGAGGCCCAGCGAGCGACCTGCGAGCCAGCGACCAGCGACGGTGGCTTCGTTAATTGCTGTCTTGTCCGGTGACCGCTGGCAAGGCTTGCGCCTGCGAGCCAGCGGTTGGGAAGTCATGTTATCTGAGTTTCGTATCTTACTATTCAATGTTTTATATGGACTAGTGGTCGTCCAGTGGTTGTAATTTTATTAAGGCTGCACGGATTGTATCCCAAGCAATGAAAAATTAAAAAGATGGAATGTGAGTTTAGATTGGCATTGACAGATTTCAGACGCTCCTCTTCCATTTAATTTTTTTTTGAAAAGAGTATAGGTATATGCGTGTGTGTCAAATACATGGTAGTGTGTGTAATGTTTGTTTTATTGATTTAATGTATTTTTGATGCATAATTTAAAAGAATATTAACATTCTGTACTCCTCTATATAAACTATAAGTGTGCGAAATTTCATACTCCTTCGTCCGCGCAATTTTCGTAAAAAGGTTTACAAAGTCTTTGCTTCACGTATTAATATATATAGATAATAATACTTACAAAATAAAATTTTAACTAAAAGAAATCAACCAACCCCAGGAAGCTCGAGTGTCCAAAGGTCGTGGGTTCGATTCTCACTCGACCTTTCTGAGGCTGGTTGATTTTTTCTAAATATTTATAAAATACAGTGAAAAAATTAAATGCCTAGGTACCCGACGCTAAAAAGCAGTAAAAAAATTCAGTGCTTACGTCAGCCTTGCCGGTAGCATATTGGTCAGTGCAGCCGCCCGGATTACGGAAGACCCAGGTTCGATTCCTGGCTGGATCGGGTAGGCATTTAATTTAGTTAGTAGGAATATCTGTCGCTTTTAGCACCCGAATAAAATAATATGCAAACTCATATCTCACTCATATCTTATATTTATTCAAGAAAACTCACTGGCTTACAGTATACACCAAAGCGCCAACAAGCAAAACTGTTTTTACATGCATTGATTAAAAATTACATTTAATATTTTAAAAACACATTTCAAAATAATAGATAATAATAATAATAATAATAATAATAGATATAAAACAATACAAAACAAAAGTCATTTGAAATCAGATCAATAAATTTGCAAACACAATGTCAATAGCAATCATCATAGATAGATGTCAAGTCGATAATATTAATACTAATACAACAATACAATAATATTAATACAACATAAACATTAAAATTAAATAAGTTATCATGTCATACATTAGATGCATATAGATCCAGTCACATAAGCACGTCAAGCTATAAGCAATAGTAATTATCATAGATCGGTGTCAAGCCAAAAATAATACTATTACAACAAACATTAAGATTAAAAAAAATATCATGTCATACTCAGCAATACTAAGATACATATGGATCTTGTTACATAAGGCTATGGCTATGTTGAGTCTCTGTTACGTTACTGTATAATAATATTTGATAGGGTATTTAAAGCTCAAAAATGCTGCATCAGGGCATTATATAATATTAATTGAAGAGAATCATGTAAACCACTTTTTGAGCAACATTATATACTAAATCTACCCTGTTTGTGCATAGCTGCATTGTGCTTATTTGTAAAAAAAAAGTATCCTGAATACTTCGATAAAAACAAGCAAATAAAATCAAATGTTCGTGATTCGAGGAAAAACAAATTAGCAATACCAAAATGTAATCTGACATTATTTTTATATGGCAATCACACTATTTAATAAATTGCTACCAGGGCCCTATTTATCGAAAGTATTAGTTTACTAGTATATTAGTTATTGGTGAAAAATTTACGTAATAACTAAAAACTAACGTAATATTTTCTGTTTCTCAAACATAATGATTAGACTGGTAACTAATACTGGTAGACTAATAAAAAATATTAGTCTGGCTTGGCTGAATGCACCTGCTACATTCGAAACAAACGAAATCTTTCATTAAACTGGAACGTGGATTCAAATAGTTCGTACGTATTTCTGTTCAAAAAGACTCGACGACAGGACATAATAATTCTATTATTAAACCTTCTTCACCGTCGGAAACGTCCGAATCGGTCCACATTTTAGAAATTTGTTTGGTAAAATACACTAATAGTTTCGACTAATATTTTTTACAAACCTTCCGAGACTAATAGCTTTATTAGTGTATTTTAGTAGTGTAACTTTTTTTCTTTTTATTCATGAAACCAAAACCCAATTGACTCTAATAATATTAGCTAATATTGATTAGTTGGTAACTAATAACTAATATTTTATTACTGTAGCTTCCAGAAACGTACACTAGTAAACTTGTAAAAAATATTAGTTCATGGACTAATATTATTAGTCTAATAAGTTTCGAGAAATAGGGCCCAGGGCTAAAAGATCTTCCAATGGCCAATAATAAATTAAAAAATAATTTATTACGTTGGCTTAATGAAAGAAATTTTTATTCAGTTAATTAGACTTTAAGAAATCTTGACATTGCAGTATTGAATATTTGTATAGAATGATATTGATATAAATTTGAATATTCCATATTTAACATAATTATTATCAAATCAAATCAAATCAAATTATTTATTCACTGAAAATAGAGTAGGTACAATGATGGTAGTTTAAATATAGTTCGTCTATTTTACCAACGCAGGGCATGTGAATGTTGGTCGTTAAAAATAATTTATTTAATTATAATATGTTAATTTACATCATTAGTAAGAAATATTATCAAGTACTTATTACATTTTTTTAATGACATAAATAATGAAATAATCCAAATTGACACATTGACATATTTACTGTACCACAATTTAAAATAATGTTATTAATGTTCCTAGTTTATTGTGCTAATGATTTGTTATAGTTAATACTAATTTTATAAAATATAATATTTGCATGCCTACATTATAAGGTATAATACTGTTGATTCCATTTAATTAATTTGTCGGCGGAGAGGCTGGTTTGTAGTAGGACGGTTGAGCAAACTCGGATTCGTCGATAACACAGTTCATATTGGATCTTCAAAATAAAGACGCAGTCGTATTCCTTACAGTCACTTTAATGTTATTTTAATATCACAATTACAATATTTGGTAACAGTTGCCCGATGCAAATGGATTTTAGAAACGAAGTGAGTTCTGCGCGTGCGTACTCTCCGACCGCTCCCGTTCGAACGCCCCCAGTCCGTTGTCGCGCCAACTGACGTTGACGTTTTGCGTACCATAGAGCGTAGGCTGCGCAGACCTCACTAAGTATAGACTATACGTGTCCTTTCTAAGCGATGCTAGCGCCACGTCTCCGACAAATTTATTATCCACAATCCTATGTACATGGTGTTAAGCAAATAAATTCTATTCTATTCTATTCGATAATTATAGCCACTTGGGCCCGTGACGTTGCGGCTCGGAAGAGTTCTAAAGTAGGTACTCAGATTCGTTTGGCTTGCGTGTTTTTGGTCACCATACTAACCTAACCTAACCTAATGAACTCTTTAGACTATTTTCATGGCGCGGGGCTTCGCACCCCTTGCGGGAGGGCACCACTTAGCGAGGTTCTGTAGCCATTGCACTTGTTACTATTATGCTGTCTGTACATGCTTCTACTAGTATCATTTTTACAAATAAAGAATATAAAGAAAAGGCCTGAGCCACTGACTGACTTATTTACGCCCAGCCCAACCGGTCGTTGTGAAGATCTTTGGGGGAGGCCTTTGTCCAGCAGCGGACGTCTTTTGGCTGAGATGATGATGATGAAATTATCCTATTTGTCATTAAACGGGTCGTTTAACAGCTTAGCCATTGATTATGGACGGACTATAATCTATATAAATAAAAATGAATCGCTAAATGTGTTGCTAATCGCAAATCTCGAGAACGGCTGAACCGATTTGGCTGATTTCTTTTTTGTTGTGTTTGGTTAAGTCTGAGGAAGGTTGTTATGGAGAAAAAAACACAAGGAAAATAGTAAAAACAACAATTTTCTTTTCCCATACAAACCACTCTGTCTCCAGATGTCAAACATTTGACGTCAATCAAAACAAAACAAAGGCGCGCCCCACATTGTCGAATTTGACCTAATATTTGGACATGGTCTTTTTATTACAGAACTAGATAGTGTTTGATATTTTAAATGATCGAGTAGAACTCCCGTGTGCCCATTAAGCATAGTTTCGTAAATATATATTTTTTTTAAACCATCTTTCTTTTGGCCCTAAAAGTGAAAAAAAATTGATACTGCGAGGTCATAGGATTTGTTTATAATTTAACTTATTTATTTAGAGGAATGAGAAAAGCTGCATTTTTTTAAATCATTTTGAATCTCGTGTAGTTAGTACAACACAAGTAATTAGTTTTTTTCAATTTCATGTTTTTACTTTTTTCTCTGAAACCAACTCGCTTTAGCTATGTTTAATACGTCACAAAAAACTTAAAGCTAATCTCGCTTGGTATACGAGTTACAGCTGCTTAAGTTTTTGTGTAAGGGTTATCACAATTTTTTGGCCCAATTTTAAAATTTTTAAATGTAGCGAATTGTATAATTAAAATTATGTTGGGACTTTTCACACACGACAACCATCGATATCTTTGTGGTGTATGAAATGTCGTATTTGTGAAATGTCATATTAATTTACATGTTGATTTACATTTATACCGTTCAATAATAAAGTATATTTTTTTAACTTTTTTTTTCTTTATTTTGTGTTATTACTTTTTAATATTAATTTATATTTAGTCACATTATAGGTATATATAGGTTTTTTTTTTTTTTAGTTGATGGCTTCGTGCGATTAGCACATTTAGCCAGTGTCAAAGTAATTTTTCTTACAAGTAATACATAAATAAACAATATGTCCTTATATGATGATGATGAATGAAATTAGAAATGGGAAGTGAGAAATGATATACCCCTCAACCCCTCGAGTATCTCAGTAAAGATGTGGGGCTTTACTAAGTCCTCACGCGAGCTTCTTGATAGAATTTGAAAAGTAACGTTGCACTGTTTTGTTTCATTTGCCAACACTTATGCACACTCACGAACACTTAATGGTTAATAATACACCATTATTTCACATTAATATTCGACATAGCACAAATTTTAGAAAATAAAACAAAATCGCAGACATGGCGCTTCACTTTCTCGCCAAGAAGTCCAACTTACACTTTATCAGTTCTTAAAAAGGCTTATTTAATTTTAGAAACAAAAATATAAAACGTTTAAACTACCAACGAAATCAGGTGTTAGATATTTAGCGACGGAAGCCTAAATGTTAACTTTATTAATCAAATCATCAACTTAATTTTAATAACATTAATAAAATAACGATTTGGCCCAAACAAATAAAATTTATTTACATATCTAAAAGTGTCAAAATAATAATAACTCTAAAATTTTGGCCCAAAACAGTATTTACTTAAAACTCATATACCAAGCGAGATTAGCTTTAAATTTTTTAGTGACGTATTAAACATAGTCTGCGGATGTTTATTATGTAAAAATTGTGTGCTAATGCAAATTGGTTTCAGAGAAAAAAAATAAAAACATGAAATTGAAAAAAAACGAATTGTGCGTGTTGTACTAACTACACGAGATTCAAAATGTCTCAAAAAATGCAGCTTTTCTAATTCCTATATATGAATAAGTTAAATTATAAATAAATCCTATGACCTCGCAGTATCATTTTTTTTCACTAATGGGCCAAAAAAAAGAGGGTTTAGAAAAAAATATATTTACGAAACTATTCTTAATGGGGGAGTTCTACTCCATCATTTAAAATATCAAACACTATCTAGTTCTGTAATAAAAAGACCATGTCCGCGCGTTAGGATTATCTTTGGTATGCCTTCAAGTTGGTTAGAGGTCAGATTTATTTATTTACGCGCCAAGTAGTCAAACAAAAAATATCATGTACAATACAAATATCATCACATTAGATATTACTAAAGTCTTTCAATGTTATTTTATTTCAATTAGACTGCGACAAGCCAATAACTTTTGACAGAACGAAATCTGTCGGGGCAGCTATTAACAAAAAATCAATGTAACTTTGTTTTAGAGAAATAGGGCAGAGCAGGGTCTGCCGGGACAGCTAGTACATTATAATTACTCCGATGTAAACAAAACTGAATTTAAAAAAATAAACAGATGTTACTAATGTGGGAAAGCACTTAAAATGTGCTAGGTATTTTTTTCAACGAACACTACGAAGTTTTCATATTAACGTTTTCGAATCGAAATTTCTGGTTTTCTTGAAATTGTTCTTCACATGTGCGTACATGTAGGCCCTACCTATCGTGTGGTTCTTGGATGTCGATGTGACTATCACCTCAGCTTTGAACTTTTCGAAAGGCATGGCATAGCGGAAGTTCGTCATCGGCAACGTCATGTTGTAAAGCGCGTAGATACCCTTCGAGAAAAAATCTTTTTAGGTTTTCTTTTAAAATTATTTTTCATAAGTTAGCCCAGGATAGAGACATGGAAATGAAGAGAGGAAGCTTTGCGCAGCAGTAAGAACAATACAGGTTGTAGATTTGCATTCCCGCCATAATTTTACAGCTGATCGTAATTGGTACACTTAATGACTAAAAAATACTTTTAACACGGAGAAAGTAATAAGGAACCGATTGATTAATAAAATGATCTCAGTGTAAATTAGAATAGCGACCGTCGACTGACGAGAATAGGGGTGCAGACCGTATTAGGTACATAAGAGCGCAGCGGGCGGACATTAAGTCGATGAACTTACGTAAACTTGTAGGTACTATTATGTATTCTGTGGTAAAGTGGCTTACTCTTACGCATAAGTATACTTTGTTGCAATAAACTATTATTAGGTACTTACTGATCATGTTTAAGATACTCGCAGGTACTGCTCAAAGTGGGCACCTTCACGTTCTATGCACAATTGAGCACGGCGCCTTAAGTTTCTAGGTAACTTTTGCAGCACACTACGATTTGACCTTACACTCTCAAAAGCCATTAAAATATTTTGTTTTAACTGCACAACACTCGTGATTTCGTCTTTATAAACCATTCTTTTTATGTCTCCCCACAAATAAAAGTCACACGGAGTCAAGTCTGGCGACCTCGGAGGCCAGGGCACTGGCCCACCTCGACCAATCCACTGGGTTCCGAACACTTCGTCCAAATAATCGCGCACTTGGCGTCCATAATGCGGAGGCGCCCCGTCCTGGTGGTAAAAAAGATTCCGGTGAAGAGCTAGTGGCACGTCGTCAAGCATTACGTCAATCTACGTGTTGCAAAAGTTGCAAATACGAGTTGCTGTTGAGATAACCCTCGATGAAATAGGGCCCGAGTAAATGTCCACCAACAATGCCAGCCCACACATTGATGCTAAACCTATGCTGGAACGAATCTTTTTTGGTCTTATGCGGGTTCTGTTCGCGGTGAGCCCACCAATGTTCATTGTGGACGTTGTAAACACCGATGCGCGTAAACATACACTCATCCGTCCATAGAATGCTGGCTTCTCGGTGTTCTAGTACCCAGTGACAAAAAGTAACCCGGGCGGCATGATCTTGCTCGTTCAATTCTTGAACTCTTCTGAAGTGGAACGGGTGCTGTTGCTCCGACTTAAGAAGCCGCCAGACTGTTGTGTGGTGGACATTGAAGTGGCGGCCAGCATCACGAGTACTGGCACGTGGTTACCTCTCGAAGTATTCGAGTATTTGCTCTTGCAAATCGACTGAGAGGCCCACACTGCCGCGACCCTGCGCATGTCGAGGAACGTTGAACTGGCCATGATCCCTAAGTCGTTGCGTGGCAGCAAGCATTACCTCGCGCGATGGAGTTGGTCTGTTTGGAAACATTTCCACAAACATGACCACGGCTCGACGTAGACTGTTCCCACTAATTGCGTGTAATCGCACCATCTCCACAAGTTCTACGTTAGAATAATTTTCCGTCATTTTACTTTTTTTTACACACACAAACAACACACCTAAGAACACGTTTCGCTCCAAATTCGCTAGGGCTAAGAAATGTGTCACTCGTTCGGGGTTGCGCGGCACACTGGCTTTGATGCGTGCGGCGTGCGCCCGCCGCCCGCCGGCCGCCGGCGCTCGCCGCGCCGACAAAGCTGCGGGCGCGCCGCGAAGCTCGAGCTTGTTGCTACCTACGCGTGGTCGGGTGAGCGGGCGTACGCGAACGAGCGTTTATTTTTTAGTGCTGCGCAGACGTGCGATTCGTATTTACAGATTTTGAAAATATGATTATTATTTTTTCATATTTTTTTTATAATTTATTTGTAATAAGTATAAGCATTAAGACCGCTGCTATGAATATGGCGTGAATGCAAATCAACAAGTTGTATAGGCTATTTAAAAGAAATATTATTAAGAAACTCCAGACACCTCCAGACGGTGTGGCCCATCACGATTTTCAGGGTTCCGGGGACTTAATTGCCATGTCGGGCAGTGATTTCGAGTTTAACAATGCGTAGCTCGAGTTTGTGATCACCAATCTGCATTTGGCAATCGTGGTGTTTAAACCAATACTCATCAGTTTTAGCAATGACTTCATTTCAATGATGGAGGCCTTTGCCCAGCAGAGGTACTGTTACTGGCTATTTACTTTATGTACTAAAGTAAATAGCCAAAATTTATGTACTTGCCTGTATGTACTTTACTAAGTGTAGCAATTAACACTTAAAAATATAAAGTAAAATTCAGTTATGATCAGAAAGCCTAACTTGCAGGACTTCTACAATGCTTAATGACTAAAATGCAGATAGCCTAACTTGCAGAACGTCTTTGAAGCAAAACGTCTACAATGCTTAATGACTATAATGCAGATAGCCTAACTTGCAGAACGTCTTTAAAGCAAGACGTTTACAATGTAATGACTAAAATACAGATCGTAATAGAGACGTTCTGCAAGCCTAGCTTGCAGAACGTCTTTAAAGCAAGACGTCTATGCTTAAGAGGAACTAAGGTCGACTGAATTGAAAATTATGTATAAAAAGGTAGACAAAATCAACGTTTCGTAGTCCTCTGATTCCTCCTCTAAAACTGGACCGATTTAATTACTTTTTTCATTAAAAATAAAAAAAAAGGCTTCGGCTGTGTCCCTATGTTTTGCTTTTTTTTATAAAATCTCATCGAATTTCGAAAAACAGCGGAAAATCTGACCAGATTTTAAGGTATATAAAGGTTCATATTTTTTTAAATAATTAATTTAAGACAAAAAGTAAAACATAGGGACACAGCCCAAGCCTTTCTTTAATTTTTAATGAAAAAAATTATTAAATCGGTCCAGATTTTGAGGAGGATTCAGGGGACTACCAAACGTTGATTTTGTCTACTTTCATACATATTTGTCAATTCAGTCGACTTTAGTATTTCCTCCTAATGACTAAAATGCAGACAGTCTTTGGTCCTTTACATGACATTAAGTATAAGCAAGTGATTTAAATTTACGCGTGTAAACAATCACGAAGTTAGTAAATTAAGTGATTTAAGTAAAATAGAATCGAGGCCATTTTTAGGGTTCCGTACCCAAACTGTTCTGTATTTGACAACAATAGGTATATTTTTTTGTGCATTATAAAATTAATGAACTGTTCTTACGTTATAACTTTTTTTTATATATTTATTTATGTCCACTTGGGCTTGATCTTGATAGAGGGGAATTCGTATGGGTACCCCTTCCGGCACGGAAGCCGCGTTGCTTTATGGGTACATAGGTATAGACGTAATGCTGCTAAGGCAATTTACCTTTTAGACATTTTGCTTCTTAGACATTTTAACATAGTAGACGTAATGCTGCTAAGCCCATTTACCTTTTAGACATTTTGCTTCTTAGACTTTATACAACTTAGACATTGCTTTTAGACATTTTGCTTTAAAGACGTTCTGCAAGTTAGGCTTTCTGATCATAACTCGTAAAATTTACTATAGCGTTGTGTTATCAAATAAGTAGTATTTCATCTGTAAAGATGAATCTGCATAGCCATCGGTTACAATAACTGTTGGATAGATGGCACTGTGCAGCTAAAAAGCAGTCAAAAATCGAAGCAGTGAAAAAATTCAGTGCTTACGTCAGCCTTATCCCGGTAGCGTAATGGTCAGTGCAGCCGCCCGGATTGAGGAAGACCCAGGTTCGATTCCTGCCTGGGTTTTTTTATATTAGAAGGAGGCAAACGAGCAGGCGGGTCACCTGATGAGAAGCAATCACCTCCGCCCATGGACACCCGCAAAATCAAAGGAATCGCAGATGCGTTGCCGGCCTTCAAGGAAGGGTCGGGATGGCATTTAATTTGTTAACTGTATTTTATAAATATTTACTTTACTTTACCTGATGTCAAGCAGAAGCTGAGTTCAGATGCTCCACAGCTAGTGGTGCAGGACTGTGCCTCACCAGTCGCCCTCACCGCCCCCATTCGCAAGATGCTTCATCATACCTCGTTTAAAAGACCCCGTGTTGTAGGCAGGAGGGGACACTGGTTTTTGGCCTTACAGCTACACCGGATTCTAGGGGCGGCGAAAAACTTAAGGTCCCTCAAGCCGTATTGCTCGAACATCCTCAGAGGGCTTCTAAAGGTGATAGCTTCACGCGAGCATGAACCGATCACCTAATACAAGATTCATCGAGTCGTTCGGATCGGAATCGAAAAAGACATGTGCTAGGAGATCACTCCTCCTTTTTGTAGTGCGACAAATTAGACCAAGTATTACGCTTACCGCTGAAGAAGGGCAGACGATGCCCTGTTCGGTCAGCATTACACCAAATCCAATGGGGAAGCTCCCGAGCAGATCGCACAACGGCGAGTGTATCTCCATGAAAGTCCGGCGGTACTCATTGTTTAAAAACTCGTAAAACAGAACGTTGATCTAAAAAAATAATTAAGACATGTTGGTTCTTGTGACAATGGGTATCTTTAGGATTTTCAATTTGATTCAAATTGCTGCGATACGGAACAAATATGGAAGATAAACAACAAAGATCGATGCTCAGAAAAAAATGTGTAATAGTATTTTTTAAGTACAGTCAGCATCAAATTACTGATCACATTAGCGCTTTGTCAAACGAACTTAATAACTTAGCAGGCGTTGGACAACTTCTAGTAAAGCTATTATGACATGGTACTAAAGTGGGCACTGGTCAGCTAATTCTGTTGCAGACTGTCACTTCTTCTACCTACTATGAGGATACGGGAATGGCAAGATGGAAAGGCAATAACAGATAAACGCCTGCCAAATAATAAAACTTACGTTAGGTATAAACGCCACCGAGGCGTCTAGTCATTTCAAGTTCCCATTGCTGGGGCACGAGCCTTCCTTATGCATGGAAAGAATTTTTGGCTAATACTAGGTTAACGTTACCGTGATATTGTTGCCCCACGTATGCTTCTGCGTCGCCTCTATGTTGATGAAGTAGGGACTCTTCCTGCTCAGTCTTGAGATCCAAAGTTTAGGATTGAGCAAATATTTCTCGTCAAATTCGGTCACGTTTGCTCGTTCCGGTATCATTATTAAACACTGCCACCAATTTACGGTATTAAAATCATCATCAGTCAATGTATTTTCCTGCTTATGGACGAAGGCTTTTATGCATGCACCACAACACTTAGAGAGGTCGGGCATAACATGACCCTTCACGGTGACCCCATTCGAGTGACTGGTTATGAATTGGGTAGTTACTGGTTAGAGTCAATAGATATACTTTTTACCAGCTGTCCCAGAGGTCCCGCGTTCGATTCCCAGCGAAACCGAGTACACAAACATGTACCCCATGTTTGTGTACTCGGTTTGGTTGGTGGTAGGGCTTGTACGCAAACACAAAGACATACAAAGATGGTGGTAGCTATACCACCATCTTATCTAAATAAGCCACAACATCAATGTTTGTAGCATTGTTGTGTTCCGGTAGCTAGAGATAAGATAGCAAGTGCCTCACTAGTTGAGGATCCCGGGTGAAGTGTGCTTCCATCATTGGCCTTATCATCACTTAACATCAGGTGAGATCAAGGCACTGTGCTTACCCTATCATATATATTTAAAAAAAACTGTCACAACGATTTTTTACTGATATTGTGCGGGGAATGGCAACTATGACGTCACTATTGTGTTCTGGCAATTGAGTGTTTATTAAAAACTTTTCAGGTTACAAAAAATCATGCCTACGTCAAATAAAAATTAGGTATAATATACTTGTCAACAGTTTAAAGCTTATAATATCATCACTATATAGTATAAAACAAAGTCGCTTCCCGCTGTCCCTATGTATGTATGTATGCTAAGATCTCTAAAACTACGCAACGGATTTTGATGCGGTTTTTTTTAATAGATAGAGTGATTCAAAAGGAAGGTTTATGTGTATTGCTGTATTAAGTGCATAATATAATAGAGAAACACTGATAACTTAAGAGGTTTCACATTTTTTTGCGCTTACATTGCAAACGCTGGCTGAACCCTACGAGATAGATAAATATAATGTACTACAGTATTGTACACATTAAAAAGGTCTACAAAAAAGTCCGCGATGGTATATATCTATCTTTTAGGGATAACCCACAATAATCATTTTGTATCCTTTACTTTTTACGAGAAATAGTGACTTATTTACGAAGCAATTTTAAGCAATACAGCATTCATCCTTATCCAATGAAGTAACTTAAATACATTGTGCATTTAATTTAGATCAATATGGCCCTTTACAGCATGTAATTTAAATGAATATTTTCGAAGATATTACAGATTTAAAATGCAGGGACGTAGCGGTTGCGCGTATCAGCGTTCGAACACTTAAACTCGGGAACGGCTGGCCCGTTTTTATGGTTTTTGATTTGTTGTATTTGTCTCCGTCCTGAATAGCAGAATAACTATTAAAAACATTGGAAAATTGATGAAAAATAAATGTTTATGGGTTTCGTAAATGTCAAACATTAAATGTTCACCCGTCGATAAGGTAAACTCTACCCTAAAATTAAAAAACGTATTTAAATAAAGGTTTCGCATCGACAAATTATACACAAAATTCGTTTAATGGCGTATTTTAGATTTTAAAAATGTTAAATAATGACAGTAATAAAAAAGGATTGACATATATATTGGCTGTCAAATATTTATGCGTGCGTTCAGAAATTTATTTTTAGTAGACTAAGGAAAATATATCAAGCTACCTAAAATATACACCAAATGACAAATTTACAAATTACTAAATTAAAAAAAACGTCAAATCAATTGATCTCAATGAAAAATTTACATCGCGAAAGTGTTAATTATAATGCCGCGATCAAGAAGATCAAATCTTTCCCAACGTAGCCGTAATGCAACTAGGGTACGGAACATTGAATGCTAAAAGTGACTTCGGGGATTATTGGTCAAAAAACAAAAATGTAGTACCTATATCACAAGGTGCTTCAATGAAAAGAAATAAAACGAATGCAACCGATGCTGCACAATCATAATAATATACATAGTTTAATTCAATCATGTCTGCTGGCAGGCGATTGATATACTAAATTTTTGTACTTTTTAATTTATTTTTGTTATATTAACTAAATAATAAGGTAGTGTAACGTTGCAATTTTAACGTTATAGATTTATAGAATAGCAGAAAATACATTTCAAAACAATCGTGGTAGTTTTGTTGAGTTTAGTTCCGAAGTGTCTCAATAGATGGCGCGAGCAGTCTTGAAAATGTAAGGGATTCGATATGGATCGATATCTGTCGTCTTTGGTATAGATAATTTAAAAAGTAAAAAGTCGAGTGACATGACAACTGTCAGGGAGACAGCGAGCTCCGGATGGCATTTGTTACGATGGTGTGGAAAGGAGACACCGTTGATTGATAAAACGTGAAGCACTAGGGGTTTAAGGGAATCCTTACACATCAGCCCTCATTTCCATCAAAATGAGCCGATAAAATATTTAAAAGTTTGGTAAGTTCATTTCTGAAAATTTCATTCGTTTATTTTTTTGGTTAGATTTCGTTATCATGGCCATGTGTCTTCCAGGGTCAGGAGAGAGAAATTGCAGGATGTCTTAGGCTGAAATTTGAAATAGCCGCATAAGTTTGAAGGATCAAACGACGCCTGCATGTAAGTTAGCAATTTTCTAAATTTCCAATTTGAAATCTGAAAAGGTATAGTTGTAATTCGTATACTCATCAACATGGTTGTTGTTTCAGAATGGGATCTTTATATTCATCTTTATATTCATCTTTATATTCATCTTTATATTCATCTTTATATTGATATTTACATTTATAGTTACATCTACAATGATGTTTGCATTTTAATGAACATCTGCGTTCACTTTTACAACACTTCATTGGATCTCTGATCGTTCAGAGGTTATAAAGTAAGGAGACACTTAGTCATAAACGCTCCCTATCCACATGGGTGAGGAAGGCTGTTCTCCTCTTGGAATGCTGAGAGTCTGAAGATAGCTACCCGTGCCTCATTCGGATCCGGGGACGCTCTGCCCGTTGAGACTGAAAAGTCAGCTCGCAGAGCCGCCACGGTTCGGGATAGTCTGGCCAGGTAACAGGATGGTCTTCGTAGGATTTCACCAGGTCAGTGTTCTTCGCAATGGTCTTATTAAGTTAGTAGATTCAATTTAGATTTTGTTCCACAATTTGGGATTGGTTTAATCACAAACGCGAACTCGGTTAGCGACCCTGAGTTTAATAGTCTTTTGCATAACATTTTTTAATAATTTAAATTGGTACTGGTTCTCCGCTAAAGATTACTGTCTTATGACATGCTCATAATGTATTAGGATAAATCTAAATTTTAAGAAACAACCAAGATTCAGTGTAAGCTATGTACCATAGAATTTAAGGGAAATAATTCCTTGTTGTACTAAAATTATACAGGTGAGAATATTGTATATTTGAATAAAACTAATCTGGCATTGGGATCACTTCAATCTTTGATTTATTTCCTTATCAGTATCATGTAGCAGTTTGGAGTTTGTAACCAATATCATTTAACACCAGTAAGTATTTTATAACAAAAACACATGTCTCAATCTAAAAAATAAATAAAAAAAAGACTAGTTTTCAGTAGTGAACTTAATTAATTTTGTATTAATTGTATTACTTTCATAAAATCATAAATAAAGTTCAGCTAAGCTGTAACACGACATTTATTGACTGTTAGGCGGTAATTTAATCACTGTATTTTGTAAATTTTATAAATATTTAATTTTTCATATTTTTTTTTATAGGAAGTGATAATTTATTCGGTAAGAGTTAAAGCAACGAAAATTACAGCACATTAGACTATATTGTAAGACTTTAACCATAAAATGTCATCATACAACATAGTTTTGATTAGTAAATTCCGACGTAAAATGTAGTATATGTTACTTACGTAAGATTTATTTTTTTACTTAGCTATGTAAACTGTGGTATGTTATAATACAATATAGTTTTAAGTAATGAATACCGACGTAAAATGTTGTATGTATTACTTACCATAAATTTTGTTTCATTTCAACAACGTAAAATGTTGTATGTCATTAAACAATACTGATTTATGACACCCACAGCGACGTAAATTGTTGTAAGTAGTCTATACCACATTTTAGGTTGGCATCACTTTTAATTAGTAAAATATGACAAGGAATATAGACAATGCAAACTTAACTGAGATATTTCGGAAGTTTGAATCACGAAAACTGTCGTGATTTATTTGATTTAACGAAACATTGTGATTTTCGGTAACACATATCATATAGCTTTCGACCTCTAGTTTGTATCATGTAAGAAAGTATTATTTTAATTGAACTGAGTTATGATTGAATACACGCTAATTTCGTTAATTCTTATTCCGAGAGCGCCACGCTTCCTACGGACGTCCGCACGCTTGAGACCGCAGCGTAATCTGTTGTATGCAACCGATACGAGGCACGAGCGTGCGAATCTCCCCTCACCTCTCCCCGCGTGAACTATTGCCAGGGACGATACAACATTTTACGCCGCTTGGTTTTGATAAATACAACAATTTACGCCTTGCAAGTGCTCGTAAATTAGGAGTTTTTGACCTTTTTTTTTTGATTTTGTAGAATACATAAATTTAGACATAGTAGTGTAAAAACCTACTTTTGGTAAATTTGTGGGTTACAACAACTTACGCGGGAGGTATTCGTCGGCGAATAATACACATGTCTCTTCTATATTTTTGGGCAAGTAGTTATTGTAAATAAGAAATAATAATAATACTTAATGTTTTGATGAAATACTTCTCAAACAATTTACTAATTTTTAATTATTTTGATTATTATTATTATTTTTAATGTTTTCGTGTAACATCTGTAACTAAGATTGCATTTGGAATGATCAACTATTATATTGTTTACTCATCAATGAATGATTTAATGTTAATCTTGTTGCTGTTAATAAAATAAATAAATAAATAAATAATCAACCAATAACACTGTCCTGAGGAATTGATGCATTAATTATTTTACCATCGGAGCGAACTGTTTTTATTTCTTGAGTAATTTCATCATGATATTCAGTTTCTACATATTGTTCTCTATTTATTAAATATTAGTCGAACCATTCATAAGCCGTTCCACGGATACCTAAACCATGACTTTTTTCCTAGTAGTATATCAAACTAGATTTAATTTTACGCTTTTGACAAGTAAGGGAAAAAAGACCTGGACACTTGCTGAATTTTTTTGCTGGTTTTTCTTAGTAGGTACATGATCTCCCGCCCAGAGTAGACTTACGAACCGATGGCATAGTGACATTCACAAGAGCTACTTGTAGCCTAAACTGAATAAATGATTTTGAATGTTGAGTTTTGAATTTTCGACATGTCCGGCAATATTCCCACTGGATATTGTTTGTAATTTATAAAATCAACGACTTGCTGTATGTATTTGTAAACTGCTAAAAGATAGTAAAATCGTTTTTTAAGAAAACCACTTTGGCTCTCGTCAAAGATTTAGTACTTTTCGCAGTAGTTATACATGTACACGGTAAAGTATTCTAAAGTTTATGCAAAAACTACCATACACATTGCAATGATACGATTTTACAATTAAAGTATCCCTGTGACCAAGCATAAAGTAGCATTTGTTGCTGTGTCTGCCAATAAATGTATTCACTTTCTTTTTATCTTTCTTGCATTCCGCTTTGTAGTATCACTTTTTTACTCTTAATGTAAGGGGGAGGCTTGTTCCGACAGGTCCATGAACTATGCAGGAAACTTACGTGAACTGTAGCGTAGGTTACCGTTGCAATTATTGCATATTTTGTGAGCATATCTACTATTTCAAACAAAATATATTTCTTTAATTTAATTAAAATACAAATAAAAATACAACATACACGTACAACGTTCACCAGTTAGCGTGCAAATTGCGGTATGGATGAATTTTGGCCAAAATTTCTCTGAAACACTATTGCAGCCGATCTGATCAGTATGGTACAATTACTCTGTGTATTAACGGAAAAATGGTTCCGGCATTGATAAGTAATTGTCACGAAACAAAGAAGTAACACACGTAATGCCGGTAGTTAGAGACACAATTATATTCGCTGATTACTACGTTTATACAAAGTGTTTCTTTTTAACTGGAACAGGATTGGGAAATCTGGAACTAACTTTCTGAAACTGCTCTTTTTTGTGAAAACAATTTTGGTATAGCAGATTTTTTTGGTCAAGTGCGAGCTGCACTATGAAAAATGAGTCAAATTAATCAAACACTTTTTTGATGCGGATCCAAAACCCAACCCAACGTCATGGTTAACCCCTCCCAACCCAAGCCTTAAGAGGATGTAGAGGTATTTTCTCAAATTTAAAAAAAAATAAATATTTATAAAATTCATAAAATACAGTGAAAAAATTAAACGCCTACCCGACCCAGCTAGGAATCAAACTTGGGTCAATCCGGGCGGCCGCTAAATTTTTTCACTGCTTTTTCAATTTTTTTAGTGCTTATAGCGGCACACTGCGCCATCTATCCAACGGTCATTGCAACCGACGGCTATGCAGATTCATCTTTGCAGATGAAATACAAAGCTATAGTAAATTTTTACTTTTTATTTTCAAGTGCTAATTGCTGCACTGAAGCTAAATTAAATATTTATAAATTTATTAAATACAGTTAAAAAATTAAACGCCTACCCGACCCAGCCAGGAATCGAACTTGGGTCTTCCGCAATACGGGCGGCTTCACTGACTGCTATGCTACTGGGAAAGCTGACGTAAGCGCTGAATTTGGTCACTGCTTTTTTAATTTTTTGAGTTTTATAAATTTTATAAATATTTAATTTAGCTTCAGTGCAGCAATTAGCACTTGAAAATAAAAAGTAAAAATTACAAAAAAAGATCATAAAGTTTAAATTATGGAGTCCAATATATTGACAGAGGAAACGGATATTTATAGGAATAAATATTAATAAATAAATTAACAATCAATTGGCTAAGTTAAGCAATATCTTTTGGCTTGCATGCTATAACCACAGTGTTAAAAACTTACAGTGGTCCAACGCTTTTGAAGTTGCGCGAAATGCCGCCATCGTCTAGACCTTCGTCATTGTCTCAAGGTTGTCACATTATTTTTTAGTCTATTTCATATTTTGCTTATTGGTAGGTAGGTTTATGTATGTCATTATCTTATATTTATTTTGATTTGTATTATCAAAGAAATATAAGATTACAAAAAGATTTATTTTTAACAAAAAACGTTATTTTTTATTTAACACAAAAAGTTAAATTTTTTAACTGTATTTTATAAGTTTTAAAAACAAAGTTAAAAAAATAAATAAAAAAGACAATACTAGTATAAGAATGTGTAGTAAGAATACGTTTTTGTGTTAAATCTAGGACTACATATACTTAAAATATTAACGCGTGGGCTAGTTTGTATTTTAATTAAACGTGTGACTTTAACAGGTAAAAGTAGCACAGGAATTGCTGTTTTCTTCAATTTCTTCATGCCATATAAGCTAAATATTTTCTTCAAATTGTAGGCTACAAATATAGTTGTTCTTTAGGCTATGGGAAGTTTTCCCTATTAATAAGGTCTTCCACATGCCTCAATCCAAACCTTGCTGAAATTGGTAAATAAAAATAGTAGTTTATGCAACTGTCATATAATGAAGGGTATTAAAACACGAGTGTGAGTTTATGAAACGAGCGCAGCGAGTTTCATAATAGTAACGAGTGTTTTAATACCCGTGTTATATGACAGTTGCATAAACTACTATTTTTATTTACCAATTTCAGCAAGGTTTGGATTGAGGCATGTTCCACATGTTCCACATGCCTCAATCCAAACCTTGCTGAAATTGGTAAATAAAAATAGTAGTTTATGCAACTGTCATATAATGAAGGGTATTAAAACACGAGTGTGAGTTTATGAAACGAGCGCAGCGAGTTTCATAATAGTAACGAGTGTTTTAATACCCGTGTTATATGCAGTTGCATACACTACTTTATCTTCACTAATGCAATTAGTAAAACAACAAGAGTAAAAGCTGACAATAGTTTATTTATAATAATTGTTAAAATTTTGGATGGTACAATTTTGAAAGTTAATGTTAATTTTTGATCCAGCAGCTGTAGCGGTCGCGGGGCAAGCAGTAGAGCTCGTAGACGGAGTTGGAATATTTATAATTACTTCATTCGTCTTGTTTTCTATACTGTTCAAGGTCGTATTTGAGACTTGAATTTTATTCATTAAAGACTCATCAATGTAGCTTTCAGCCACAGTAGAAGACTTCCACCCCCCGTGTCGTTTCAGTGCGGTCAAATCACCACCGCTATCTATGAGAAGGATCACCGAGGTGCGCCGGAAGCAATGCCCCGTGTACAACGCTGGGTTAGGGAGATTCAAAAAACTTGCGATAGTTTTTCCCAGAGCACCAAATTTATTAATACCAGTTCTTTGATCGACGCACTTGCCCCGATCTATAGCTCAAGAAAAAGGCAGGGTTTCGACAGGGGGTGGGTCGAAGTTCTATGTATTTTTTACATACGGCATAGCAGTTGCCCGTCACAACGAAAGAACGATCTATTTTTGTTTTTGTTTTCGAAACTTTCTCCATGATTGTACTGTCGTCTATGTTAGAGACTTCATCGAACTGGATGTTGTATAGCTCTTGCCTTTGGCATGCCCCCATTATGCCGAAGATTAGTGCAACCTGTAACAATAAACGATATAATAAGCTTGAGGTACATAGCCAAGGCAAAAACTATGATTTATGAAGTAGTAAAGTGTAGGTACCTACTACCTAATTTATACACAAAGCGCTTAAACGGAGTGTCTAGATAACTTGCGTGTGTAGTACGTAAGTACTAGGTAGATTAAATAACAGAACTAAAATACACTTACCTTTTCAAAAAGATACAAAATATCTGGTGAATCTTTCAGGAACATCTTTATTTGACCTGATGTAATCGTCAAGGACTTTTTTTCCTTGTGTCCTTCTGAACTGCGTTTCAGGAACGCTATGACTTTTGAATACTTCGTGATATCAATATTGTTGTAGATACTCAGTGTGGACTTGAGCATAGAATATTTAGCCCACATAGAAGATGGCTTGAATTTGTCGGAGAGGTCTTTGAGATACACAAGAATGACATTTTTAGAAAATGATGTAGTTTTCTTTTCGATCTTCCATGCCAAAAAGTTATTATATTCTTTTTCATATAATTTTCTAGATTTTTCTGGCAAAAGATTGTGAGTTACTTTTGTTGCCAATTCTAGAATATCCGGAGGCGTACAAATATCATCGTCGCTGTCCATTTTTAACTTTTAATTTGTATTTTAAAAACAAAACACATTGCAAAACATTAAATTCACGCGTACGTGTATTGTCACAGTGAACTTGCCGCCATTAAAATCTAACCAATGAGAGCGCAGCTGCGCGCGCAGGGCCAATCAGGAGCGAGTGCGCGCTGTTCTTTTTTATTTAATTGGCACAAGATCTTACCAAAGAGTTTTGTGTATGTAAGTTTAGTAGTTTCGACGAAGTTTTCACGTATAACCCAACTGTTTTCAAAAGCCAGCCTAATATCAAAATTTTATACAACTTGTATGAGGATTTTGACATAAGGCTCGCCAGGTTAATTGGTCGCGTTTTATTGATGTTATAATGAGATTTTACGATATCGATGTGGATATTATACCATCATGTGAAATTGCTTAAATTGAGTGTTTTGTTGTCTGCGCTATAACAGTAGTAATTATAAGTCAAGTATTGGAAACATAAGTAGAATGTTACAACATTAGTATAGATAAAACATATTATACTACTAATAAGTCTTTACTATTAAATTAATATGATTTTAAATTTATATATAATTTTTTAACGCAAATTTTGTTGCAAACAACAAAATTGTTTGTTGTTTTTTTAATATGATTTTATTTAAAACTCGCGTCCGCCATCTTGGATCTCGAAATAGATGTTGTATTCGAAATTGGCACCCCCGAAAACCATGGAAATGATACCCATATTGATTTTACATAAAAAAGTCACGTCCGCCATCTTGGATCTCGAAATAGATGTTGTATTCAAAATCGGCGCATCCGAAAACTATGGAAGTGATACCCATATGGATTCTACATAAAAAGTCACGTCCGCCATCTTGGATTTCGAAATAGATGTTGTATTCGAAATCGGCACCTTCAAAAACCATAAAAATAGTATCCATATTGATTTTATATCAAACAGTTGCGTCCACCATTTTTGATCTCGATTTTAATTGCATGTGTAAGCAATAAAGAATTATTACTTATTACTTATTACTAATAGCTAATTATCTCTTGCCTAAATATTAGCGAATTCTAAAATGGCGTTTATCCATAAAAAAAAACATATTGAAAAAGACATTACGCATATTATATGCAAAGATCAGAAACACAAGCATAAATCTAGAAACAACAAAATAAAATATTAATGTAATTAACTTACCTTACTTCTGTGTTTCTAATGTTATAAAAATAAATTAAAATTGACTACACGCGTTTATATTTATTGCGTCACTCCTGACGCCTGTGTCCCGAATGGAGTGTATGGCGTGCCCGAATCGCGCTGCGCCCCGCTCGCCCCGCACACCCCGCACGATTGCTCTGTCTAGACGTGCCCGTTGGCCGACTGTAAGAACTATAGACTGTGCTATAACGATCTGTTTGTATTTAAAATATCAGAATATAATCTTTATTGAAGTAAGTAAGCTGTTCCTTCTGTATATCAATGACATGTTATCCTTGGGTAACATTCATTGCTATGCAGACGACAGTACAGTACATCGGCGTTATTTGGGTCACCCTGCGGCAAAGCAAGCCGATATAGTGGAGTCGAGACGGAAGATTGTCATTGAGCTGGACCAGGAATTAGACCGCATTTATAAATGGGGCTCTGATAACCTGGCCCAGTTAATGCCAAAAAGACACAGGTACATACCTGTGTCTTTTTGCTTGCTGTCACTGCGGATGCGGATTTTTAGCAGTGACTTGCTGTCACTGCTAAAAATCCGCATTTCTCCCCCAACCCTCCTTCCAGAGCAACCTATTACCCATCCAGACTGGTCTCAGTCTTGTAGGTATGGACATACACAGTGACCTCAACCCGAAGAGCTATATTGAGAGCATCATAACCACAGCCTCACGTAAACTCGGAATCCTGAACAAAGTGAAGCGGTTCTTCACGCCTGAGCAACGTTGCCTTTTTTATAAGACTTAGGTACGCTCCTACGTGGAGTATTGCTTTCATCTTTGGGATGGATCCGCCAAGTACTTGCTCGAAGCTCTTGACAGGTTACAGAGACGTGCTGTGCGTATTATCGGTAACGATGACGTTACGTCCAGTCTGGTGTCGTTACAGCTACGTAGGGATATTGCTTCCCTTAGTGCTTTCTAGCGCCTTTACCACGGTTAATGCTCTGAGGAGCTCTTTGACCTCATTCCTCCCTCTCCATTCTTTTCCAGATCGACGCGTGCAAGTCTGAGAAGCCACCCTCATACCGTGCTGACCATCAAGACACGTACCAAAAAGTTTGGACAATCGTTCTTTTGCCGAACTGCCATATGTGGAATGCGCTTCCCGCACACGTGTTTCCCTCCTCTTTCTCTCCCGGGTTATTTAAGCGGGGCGTAAAAAATCATTTATTCAGGCCGCCATAGTGTGAGCGTTCGGCATAGCGTGGTAGCGCTGTGATGAACGCTTTCACTTCTTGGGCTTCGCTGGCTGCTTTCCATCAGGCAGGGTGAGGCCATTTTGGCGTGCCACAATAAAAATAATAATAAAAAAAACTTATTAGATATGCGCTTTTGAATCCTCTCTTTTAGCTGTGCAGACGAATTTGCGCAAGAAACTGCACGCGCAGCTTTATGTAGGTGACATTTTGCAAAATTATATGCCGTTACCATATTAAGCTATAATATACAAGTTTCCAACGACTTTAAAAGTGTTTTAAATTGTAAATACGCGTTGGAGTGATTGGAAACATTTCAAATTGTTCGAAGCTTTCTGTAAAACTGAGAATATCTCTAAGAATGTCTCTAAAGAACATTTGAGAAAAGTACTATACGAGAGCAAGTCTTGGCCGCAACTGCATTGCAACTAGTATTGATGAAGTCGTAATCGTCGATGCAGTAATGTACTATTCAATTTACAGTGCTTCTATTTTTATAATCATCATCAGCTCATTTTATGGCTCCACTGCTGGAGCCATATCATATTCCCTTTGGATGGATAGGGAGATCGGGCCATAAAGCACCACGCGGGCTCAGTGCGTATTGGTGGTTGTTAACGACTGATAGTGCAGCTGGGAGCAACGGCTTTACGTGCCTTCCGAAGCACTTTTCCTTATGTCTCTCGGTAACCATTGCGTTTCCGAGTATAAATTTCCATGTTTATTAATTCGATTGTCATCCTACTTATATTATAAACGCGCAAGTTTGTAAGTTTGTTTGTTTGTATGGATGGATGTTTGTTACTCTACCACGTAAAAACTACTGAATGGATTTGTAAGAAATTCGGCATACAGATAGGATTGATTAACACATAGCATAGTTTTTATCCCGATATTCCCACGGAAACGGTAACCACGCGGGTGAAATCGCGAGCGGCCGCTAGTGTATAGTAATTTAAATTGAACTTTATTGTTGATAAATATTGATTTGCGTGTAAACTTTATAGAGCTGTAAAGCTTTAAATCGTAAATTAATTACGTACGCCACAATAGTGTTTCCCTTCATTTTAAAGTAAATTAATAAGAAGAAACAGGAGTACCAGCTCTATATACCTACTCTATAACTGATAGAAATCCTACGACCGCCGAAACACGAACTTTGCCGAGAGACATTAATAAAATAGACGCACTATACTTTGTTGGATCCTAGGTAACAAATAAACAGATAATTTTACTTTTGAGCCTTACTCCTTACCACATTTAGCACCCTGCCTACATAAATGAACAGAATTCAAATGAATGATTGCTTGACAATCACGATAAACATACAATGTGGTTCATATAAAGTAATAAACAGTAAAGATATTGTATATGTTGCAGTATAGCTTGAAATTACAATTTAAGTATAATTTTTGTGAAACAACAATAACAGTGATTATTATAATTTTAGCTTAAACGTTACCAGATAGGTATAGTGATATGTTCGCTGGACGCGTCATTATACGCTTAATACTGTAATTGAGTACAATTAAAATAAGTACATTTCAATTACTTTAATGTTTTTTGTTATATAAATTGTTGCGGTTTAAGTGGCTCTATTATTCAAATGGAAATTACATCCTAATAAATAATGCTAGACTGAGTAAAGCTCTGTATTTTCGGGTGTTGTTAGTCATAGTCATAGATATCTATTAAGTAAACTGTTTCGTTTATAAATATACACATCGCCGCTTTGAGGGGACATAAAAAGGACAATTTTTGAGATGTTAGTTTTTATCAAAAAAATAAATTGGTAAAATGAACAAAAACTTCAAGTAATTTTTTTTGAAATAATGCTAATGCCAATTGAAACATATTTTAAAAGAATAATTAATGGGTGTTGCCTTCGTGGACTTATACGAGAGCTTGGATACAAATCAGGTAAATTATAATTTTCTGAAATAAATTTAATAATTTTAATTTTTTTGTAGAATAGTCTTCTGTAGTCCAATAATATCAAAGATATGTTCGACGGGGTTCATATCGAGCCCATTGTGTAACAGTGACAGACAGCATTAAGGTCAAAAGTCCGGTGACGCTCAAACGACCGTCTGAAGCCAAAGTGAAAGTCAATTTTTTTTATTCAAATAAACGTATGAAAAGTGCTTTTGAATCGTCCATACATTTTTTACCCACTCAGGACGTCTATTTTTTAGCTGTGGAGGAGAATGGGCGCAAGAAACTCCACAGCTTTAATAGAAGTAACGACATTCACAAAAAAAGGTATGGCGTTACCAAATCATACAATATTTACAATTAAAAACTTGCAAGAGCCCGGAATTACAAATAATGCTTACCTCCACACATTTACTTAACATTACACTTTATTCTGTACTTGGGCGCTATGTAGGTAGGTACGTTCTTATTCAAAACTATAGAATGACGCTTTATACCTATACAGTGTGCAAGAATTGGAGGAATGTCAGTTCCATGCATTCTTATCATGAACGTAATCATTTACATTGTAATAGCCCTTTTTTAAAAGTGTTTCCTTAACGTGTGTCATTATCATTCGGGATTTTATTATAATAAAAGACACCTTGTCCCATGAATGATCCATAAACCTTCTGCAGTCGAAGTTTAGGTATTACAAGTTATTTTTTATTTCTAGTATTAAGATTGTGTATATCGCAATGTTTTCTGTAAAAAGAAATGTTTTGGCGCACATATAGAATATATCAGTTATATATAAATTGTGACGCAACCGTTAGAATATTAATTTCTTTAAACAACTCCTTAAAAGACACACGTGCTCCTAGGCTCCTAGGCTCATATATAACCTAGGAGCACGTGTGTCTCTTAAGGACTGAACAATTTTTATTTTACAGAAAAGAGCAGTAAGGTCCTATGTCAGCAGCTTTACTTCACAGAAGGATTCCATAAGACATACCACTGTGGAAGTAACTAAAATAAAGAAATCGAGCCGTTTTTTCATCTGTAAGCTGGCTAATTTTTTTGGCTTTTTTTTTTCGCAAAATACTCCAAGTGCATTCTGCGATTCCTCCCAAGCCTCAAAAATATGTTTAACCTATTGAGTTACACCTGCATCCGTAGTAAACCTTCCTCTTGTAAAACCATATTGTTCACTATGAAAAACGCGGTTCTTTGCGAAGTAGAAACTCAGTTGATCTAAAATTAGATTTTCTAAAATTTTACTAAGCGTAAGTAAATTGAAATAGGTCGAAAGTTACGTGGGTCATCTTTGGGATTTGAAAAGTGAAAGGACTTTGCTATGCTTCATGAGATCGGGGAAAACTCCTTCGTCAATAAGCTATTAAATATTACTACAAGAAAAGACGCAATGGACTCAATAATATTACTAATAATTTTTGTTGAAATGTCACAAGTATTTTTCATTTTTAAAGATTCAAATAAAGAACATCTTTACAATTAATATAACTGAATAACCATCTGCAAACTCTCAAAAATACTAATATGGGTTCTTTGTGTGGTCGGGCGTTGTTTTAATAGTTCAGAATATAATAAAATACTTCATTGTACACAAAATACAGACACGTTATACTAATAACAGTTTGACTACAAACTGCATATCTGCTAATCCTGTGTGAGAATTTATAGAATGTCAACTGTATGCATTTATATTTACGTAATCATCAACAGAATCATCGCCACTTCCCTATGGATGAATAGGGAGAATGGGCCATAAACCACCACGCGGGCTCAGTGCGGTGCCGGTGCTGTGATCATTTACAACTGCTAATGCAGCCGGGTCCAATGGCTTTACGTGCCTTCCGAAGAATCAACTTAAACATATACCTTTTTATATTAGTCACCTTGATTTGTGTGTGAGGGCAAAATTATATCGACATTTTGATTTTATTATACTTTTTATTTATAATTAAAAATTTGATAGATAATTACAAAACTCAAGTTGCTTCAGTAAACACGTCTAAATAATTAAAATGACTAATGCCAAGTCCACAAATCTTAGTTTTTCTTTTTCCTTCTCTCTGTTATGAAAGATCCGTAAATGTACCCTGTAGCTATGGATTGGTTTGTGTCAGATCTGAGTTCCATTTCCGCCTTGAACTTAACGAACGGTATGACATAGTGGAAGTTTGGCATCGGCAGTGTCAAGTTGTAAGCCCTATAAAAACCCTGCAAAAAAATTAAAGTCATTAGTTAATTTTGCACAACAAATTCGTAAATGAGAAATACGGAGAAGATTTTAGCTCTCATCTCATCTACTAAGTAGCTCTAAGGTCCAAGATAGAAGCAACACCACCAGGAATCCTCAATGCCTTCTGAGGACCTAGCTATCGTACCATTGTCTGTCGAAACCAAATGCTACTAACTTTGTTGTTATAGCGATAAGGCTAAAAAATAGTATTAGCCAGCCAAGTAGTCTTAAAAAGTAACCTCGCTGCAGATCTATCCTGCAAATCTATCCCGGTAACATAGGTTTGAGTCTGAGATAGATGATCATATCACATTATTGTCCTTGGTAGGAAATCATATTTTTGATTTTTTTTTTCATTTTCAAAGATTGATCTTGTGACACTAACTGACAAAGCATGCTTTAGTTCTCAAAAAAGCCAATGATCTTCTTTGTGGTAGTAGTAAAATAATTAGTGCCGATTGACGTTGTAAATGTATGCGCTAAGGAGAATCAAGAAAAGACATAAAGGAGTGATCATTTACAAACAAATAAAAAACATCATCGAAATCGAGACAACCTCGGATAGATAACCGTGGCCGATAGACATCTTCCACTATGTAAAAGAGGTCTTAAGCCTTACAGCACGGACTTCTTCAGACCATGTGGAAGAAATCTAGAGAAACTAACCAATAGTTAGCGTCGCCGGGATTTTGTTACTACATTGTCTTGTGTCCTTATGTGTAATGTGTCCTTATAAAAAAAAAGTTTTGCTATTCTTACCGGCGGAGTAGGGCATTTGATGCCCCTTTGTAAAAACATTGTACCAATGTCAAGAGGAAAGTTCTTAAAAAGGTTACAGAGTGGAGAGTGTATCTCCATGAATGTCCGACGGTACTCGTTGTTTAAAAACTCGTAAAACAGAACATGGATCTAAAAAATACATTCAATCATACATCATAAATAAGCTTATAGTGCAATACCGTACGAAACCGAATAATTTGTTAAGTTATACAATATAAGGAAGAGGAGGCCTATGTCCAGCAGTGGACTAATATAGGCCGATGATGATGATACAATATAATCATATATTGTATAACTTGTTTGTTATTTATTTGGTCGAGTGGCTTGCACACCGGTCGCCATCTCTGAGGTCCTGGGTTCGATCCCCGGTCGGATCAATTTAGACATACCTGTTTTTCTTAATTGTTTCGGGTCTGGGTGTTTCCTATGAATAATAAGTATGTATTTAAGTATAAAATGTTTTTGTTTTGTTTATATAATTTTTAACGCAAATAGCAATAGTGTTGAATAATTTCGGCGGGCTGGTTAGAACCACGATAGCTCAATTGGGAAAACACCTGACCCAGTATGTCAGAAGGGTGCAGGTTCAAATCCTGCTCGTAGAAATTTTTTCAACATTTGTGTTTTTGTAATTTGTTCGCAACAAAATTTGCGTTAAAAATTATATAAACATTTATAAATAGCTTGCCTACTTCTTAACTGATCTTTAGTATTTGTAAAAATATTATGATCGGATGTTAATGACGGTAGTTGTTAGCATTGAATGGGCGCCTTTGGCTTTCAAAGTAAAAAGTAAATAGTGTTGAATAATTTCGGCGGGCTGGTTAGAACTACGATAGCTCAATTGGGAGGGCACCTGACCCAGTATGTCAGAAGGGTGCAGGTTCAATTCCTGCTCGTGGAAATTTTTTCAATATTTGTGTTTTTATATTAAGTATGTTTATCCTATGTTTATTTTGTTTAGTATGTTTTATGTCTAGTTAACCATTTCTCGAATTTTTTAAGGAAGCTTTTCTTGGGGCTAGATAATTGGTGTGAGTGTGGGAAACATTTATTTATTATTATTTTATTTATTCAATATGATCCGTATTGATGCGATTTCGTAAATGAGGGCGCCCATTGGTTCAAAAATGTGTAAGGAGTACTGCATCTGATGGGTCTTGCAGTATCTTCTTTTATATGTTGGATATTGGCCATCCAATTTCCCACCCTTCGAAAGCATGCATGAGAATAAGCCAGCCGTTACTCAAGCTATACCATCTCGTCACCATCCTCCGTTTGCTACTTGGCAAATGCTTAGTTCTACGTAAGACCGAAACACATAAACACGACACGACGTCTTCGCGTCGTACCACGATGCGGTATTTGACAGGCAATAAGGTTTATACTAGCCTGAGGCAACGCTTATTTTTGCGGTGCGACGTCGTATCGTGTTTATGTGTTTCGGCCCTTACCGTCACATTGTTACCGAACGTGTGCCTGATATTAATTTCTATGTTGCTGAAGTAGGGACTCCTTCTGCTCAGCCTGGAGATCCAAATTCGAGGATTGAGCACCCATTTGTCGTTTGAAGAGGTCACATTCGCTCGTTCCGGTACCATGCTTAAACACTGACCTCAAAAACATAAATGTGAAATGAGAGCCAAGTTCAATATTATGACTTAGGATAATATATTGAATTGATTTTATGTTGACGACCTCCTTGGTCGAGTGGCTTGCACACCGGTTTTCATGGTGTCGCCATCTCTGAGGTCCCGGGTTCGATCCCCGGTCGGATCAAATTAGAAATACCTGTTTTTCTAAATTGTTTCGGGTCTGGGTGTTTCCTATGTAAAATAAGTATTTATTTAAGTATGTTATCCGTTGTCTAGTTAACCATTTCTCGAGTTTCTTAAGGAAGCTTTTCTTGGGGCTAGATAATTGGCGTGAGTGTGGGAAACATTTATTTATTTATTTATTTATTGAAGCGTAAGGTCTGACTTAACAAGTTCTCATATACGAATTATTATTAAGTAAGTACCTTCTAAAACAGTCATGGAAGAGCCCAATGTTCGATGGCTAGTTTCTACCAGCCAGCCTCAGCCAGCCAAATTTCCGGACGAATTAAATAAGAACTTACAGCTTTAGAACTTGCGAAGGCTATAATATAATTCGTATATGAAAACTAGCCATGTTAGACCTTAGGCTTCAATATACTATTATCCTCCTACTAATATTATAAATGCGAAAGTTTGTGTGTATGTATGTTCGTATATTTGTTGCTTCTTCACGCTGCAACGGATTGATGGATTTAGATGAAATTCGGTATACAGATAGTTTATAACCTAGAACAACACATCGGATACTTTTTATTCCGATATTCCCACGGGAATCACACTATAAATATACTAAAAATGACAATTTAATTTTCCAAAACAAAATGATTTGTTTCTTTTGTTGTCATGGAAACCAAAGAGAATTGAACCACTTGATGGAAACTGTCAAAGCAGTACGAAGTCCGCCGGGTCCACTAGTAAGTTATAAGAAGAAATGATATTTTATGTTGTTATAAATAAATTTCAGGGCTGATTATTGAACTTGGCACCCATTTAGATCTCACTTATTTGTCGTTGAAGTCCACAACCAAGACATATCGTAATATTGAACTTGGCTCTCATTTCACATTTATGTTTTTGGGGGGATATCATTATTTTTTTTACAGAAATTATTACGTAGTAGGTACTTATTCATAATAAAATAATCGCAACGCTCCCCACCCCGCTGCTCCACGGCCGCCCGCCGCCGCACCGTACGCCGTGGTCCGTGGTATTATTTAATTATTTATAAGTAATGATCATATTGATGTGCGCTAATTATTGTAATAATAATTAATATTAAATCCCTGTTAATAATAACGTAATAAATACGAAAGTCGTCTATACTCTTAGTTAAAAGTACTTAGTTATAAGTACTAAAACTGATGTTTGGATTTAAAAAAATAAGGGTGGTATTCCACTCGTTATATATTACGTGAAGACCTTAAAATCCACATAAAGACCGGCTGCCATCGATTTTGATTGCTGATTCTTACATTTCAGGCTCAGGCACATCTATAAGTAAGTGTTCCTAATAAAATAAATTAATTGAAAAGTATATTAAACTGATAAAAAATTACTAGTTTCTGATTTATTCCGTTGTATTCGCCCAACTATCTATCTGGAAGCCAAATTTGAACGTTCTAGGTCATCTGGAACTAGGTTAGAGTTTTGATCTATTTATAGATCAGTGAGTCAGTCAGTCAGTAATAAAAATGACGATTTTGGACGTTAATATTTAAATAACCGTTTGAGGTGTGCTTATGAAATTTGGAGCACATATGTATCTCGCAAGTCTCAATATATGAGCCAAATTTGACATGTTTATGTTAAATAGTTTTTGAGTTATGAGGGGGTCAAAAGTGGCTCCAAATGGTTCGTGTATCTAATATTACACACGGTGCTGCTCTGTTAGCTTGAACTTGGCTTGACACGCTACCGCGTGTCTAGATATCAATTTTAAAAATTGAGGCGTGTTGGGCCTATTATTAATAAATTAGTTACCAAAATAAACGTCAATGATGGAAAGTATAATAAACAAACAAAAGTGGAGTTTCCCATGGCGTCATACTAGGACCACTTCTACAATCAATAATACAAATGACATTTTCTGTGCAACAGCTGAACAATATATAAAATTTTCTAGTTTTAATAGACAAAAATAAAAGTGGTATGTTCTCTTTATGTCATCTCTGTACTTGCTATTTGTAAATGCTGTGTAGTGCGTTCGTGCGTTGTAATCAAGGAAAAGGAAGCATGTCGCTAGTCAATGAACTATGCAGAAAACTTACGTGAACTGTAGCTAGGATTACTGTTGTAATTATTGTACATTTTGAAAGCATATTTGATGAGATGTATAAAATTTTAATGACTTTATTTTTATAACCACATATGACATTTGCCGCCTGCGCGTGCGTATTGCGATTTGAGTGAATTTCGGCATCAACTTGTTTAATGCATATTTATAGCGGATCTAATTGTTGTAATACAATCTGGTGGAGCATTTAAGCCTTTCACACACCACAAGTATATGTAAGTTCGTACAGTTCTAATTTAAGGTTATAAATAATAAAATTATTATGGTTTATTGTAAACTCATCACTTTTTTTTTCCGTACAGCTTGTTCTTTACAGCAATACAACTTTTGCTTGCAAAACATATTTGATTACCACCTATTTCTGCCAAAGAAGAATGGTCATTTTACTTTGGGAGTTGGTCTTATTTTGCGTACACACGCTTTGAAAAAAGACTAAGTGTTGAAAAAATTCCACGAGCGGGATTCGAACCCGCACCCCATGACATACCGTGTCAGGTGCACTGCCAACTATGCTATCGTGGCTCAATCCAACTCGCCGAATTTAATCAACACTATCTACTTTTGTTTTATAAGCCATAAAAGCCCTATTCAATGTCGACAACTACGTCATCAACATCCGATCAGAATATTTTTTACAAATATTGAAAGATCAGTTAAGAATTAGGCAAGCTATATTTATGATTATTTACATATAATTTTACGCAAATATTGTTGCGAACAAGTTACAATTTAAAAAAGACAGTGTTGAAAAAAAAACACGAGCGCTCGCTTCTAGTTTATGGTTTATATGTTCTCCAAAATATGATCGATAGCATAAATATTTATGAAATTTATAAAATACAGTAATAGTAGTTTATGCAACTGTCATATAATGAAGGGTATTAAAACACGAGTGTGAGTTTATGAAACGAGCGCAGCGAGTTTCATAATAGTAACGAGTGTTTTAATACCCGTGTTATATGCAGTTGCATACACTACTTTATCTTCACTAATGCAATTAGTCAAACAACAAGAGTAAAAGCTGACAATAGTTTATTTATAATAATTGTTAAAATTTTGGATGGTACAATTTTGAAAGTTAATGTTAATTATTGATCCAGCAGCTGTAGCGGTCGCGGGGCAAGCAGTAGAGCTCGTAGACGGAGTTGGAATATTTATAATTACTTCATTCGTCTTGTTTTCTATACTGTTCAAGATCGTATTTGAGACTTCAATTTTATTCATTAAAGACTCATCAATGTAGCTTTCAGCCAAAGTAGAAGACTTCCACCCCCCGTGTCGTTTCAGTGCGGTCAAATCACCACCGCTATCTATGAGAAGGGTCGCCGAGGTGCGCCGGAAGCAATGCCCACGACAACGCTGGGTTAGGCAGATTCAAAAAACTTGCGATAGTTTTTCCCAGAGCACCAAATAACTACCAGCCAAAATACCAGCTCTTTGATTTGACAGGGGGTGGGTCGAAGTTCCATGTATTTTTTACATACGGCATAGCAGTTGCCCGTCACAACGAAAGAACGATCTATTTTCGTTTTCGAAACTTTCACCATGATTGTACTGTCGTCTATGTTAGAGACTTCATCGAACTGGATGTTGTATAGCTCTTGCCTTCGGCATGCCCCCATTATGCCGAAGATTAGTGCAACCTGTAACAATAAACGATATAATAAGCTTGAGGTACATAGCCAAGGCAAAAACTATGATTTATGAAGTAGTAAAGTGTAGGTACCTACTACCTAATTTATACACAAAGCGCTTAAACGGAGTGTCTAGATAACTTGCGTGTGTAGTACGTAAGTACTAGGTAGATTAAATAACAGAACTAAAATACACTTACCTTTTCAAAAAGATACAAAATATCTGGTGAATCTTTCAGGAACATCTTTATTTGACCTGATGTAAACGTCAAGGACTTTTTTTCCTTGTGTCCTTCTGAACTGCGTTTCAGGAACGCTATGACTTTTGAATACTTCGTGATATCAATATTGTTGTAGATACTCAGTGTGGACTTGAGCATAGAATATTTAGCCCACATAGAAGATGGCTTGAATTTGTCGGAGAGGTCTTTGAGATACACAAGAATGACATTTTCAGAAAATGATGTAGTTTTCTTTTCGATCTTCCATGCCAAAAAGTTATTATATTCTTTTTCATATAATTTTCTAGATTTTTCTGGCAAAAGATTGTGAGTTACTTTTGTTGCCAATTCTAGAATATCCGGAGGCGTACAAATATCATCGTCGCTGTCCATTTTTAACTTTTAATTTGTATTTTAAAAACAAAACACATTGCGAAACATTAAATTCACGCGTACGTGTATTGTCACAGTGAACTTGCCGCCATTAAAATCTAACCAATGAGAGCGCAGCTGCGCGCGCAGGGCCAATCAGGAGCGAGCGCGCGCTGTTCTTTTTTTATTTAATTGGCACAAGATCTTACCAAAGAGTTTTGTGTATGTAAGTTTAGTAGTTTCGACGAAGTTTTCACGTATAACCCAACTGTTTTCAAAAGCCAGCCTAATATCAAAATTTTATACAACTTGTATGAGGATTTTGACATAAGGCTCGCCAGGTTAATTGGTCGCGTTTTATTGATGTTATAATGAGATTTTACGATATCGATGTGGATATTATACCACCATGTGAAATTGCTTAAATTGAGTGTTTTGTTGTCTGCGCTATAACAGTAGTATTTATAAGTCAAGTATTGGAAACATAAGTAGAATGTTACAACATTAGTGTAGATAAAAAAATTAAACGCCTACCCGACCCAGCCAGGAATCGAACCTGGGTCTTCCGCAATCCGGGCGGCTGCACTGACCGCTATGCTACCGGGAAGGCTGACGTAAACGCTGAATTTTGTCACTGCTTTTATAGTGCTAAAATACACACGATAGCATAGTTGGCAGTGCACCTGACCCGGCATGTCATGGGGTGCGGGTTCGGTTTGTTGTCATGGAAACTGTCAACGTTTCGTTTGTTTTGTTGTCATGGAAACTGTCAAAGCGGTACGAAGTCCGCCGGTCAGCTAGTTATATGTAAATAATCATACATACGCTTTAATTAAATTAGTAGAAAACAATAGAAAATTGCTCTGCATTATTTACGATTTTTTTTATTAAATTAAACGTAAGTTTGTAGCATTTTTATCACTTTTGAATGCTATATATAAGGTCACTACATAATATAAGGTGAACTACGAGCTTGTGTGCGTGCGTTTCGGAGCGGTTGTATGAAGTTGCTGCACTCTCGTTCACTCTGATTTTACCGCGATCTTGCTGAAGGTAAGTGATGTATAGGCTTAGGACGTAGCATTCTCATATAATAGGTTGGGGAAAAAGTTTCTACGCATTTTTTAAGAAAATTCAAAACATTTTTATTACAGGTTATTTACATTTAACTAAAGTACAAATGAGCTGGGTGCCATTTTGTTCGATAACTTTTTGCCATCTTGTAGGTAGAGACATGATCCCATTGCTATAGAAATTTTGGGGCTTCTCGACACCGCGACAAGTGGTTTTGGCAGTCCTCTTGTGATGTTAACCTGACACTGGCTAAAGAATTCGGAAGAGACCGAAACAGGTGGAAATCTGAAGGTGCAAGGTCAGGACTATACGGCGGATGCATTAACACCTCCCAGCCAAACTCTTTTAATTTTTGCTGAGTGGCTAAAGATATGTGAGGTCTAGCATTATCATGATGAGAAACCACACCCCTTCTGTTGATTCATTCCTGCCGCTTTTTCTCAACTTCATGCTTTAATCTCATCAGTTATTCGCAGTAGAGTTCAGAATCGATGGTCCTGGCTGGTGGTAACAGCTCATAATGAATAATGCCCTTCCAATCCCACCACACACACAGCATCACCTTGTTGCGAGTTAACCTTGGGTTCGTCACAGTCTGTGAAGCCTGACCGGCCTTTGACCACGACCTTTTTCGCACGTTCTTGTCGTACGTGATCCACTTATCATCTTCAGTTATCAGCTTGCTTCTTCAAAAATGGTTCGATTTCATTACGTCGTAATAAAGAATCACAAATGAGTACACTGTTCATTAGGTTTCTTGAAAGAGATTTGGGTATTATTATGGCCAGTTTGGCCGTTATTTATATTTTGGGGGCGTAAGACGTAATAACGACAACTGGATAAGTTAATTATATATTGATATTTTAAATAATTAATGAATATAACAATTAAAAGAATGATGTCTCGGCGGATCAACTTGAAGTCTCTTCTCAATTGTTTCTCCTCTCGTGACGTCTTATTAAAGAAAGGTATGCAGAACGCGACGGCTGCCAGTAGGTTCGCGCCTCCAAGCAGTCCCGATCACTACAGTATCTCACGAGCTCACTTCAGTGAGCCTGTTTCGTGATCAATTCCCAGTTACAACGTAGCTGAAGAACTGTCTTCAGCTACGTTGTAACTACTGACATGCCGATCTTGCTCCTTTCAGAAATGGCATCCATTTTATCCTTAATAAGGTGACCAAAGCGACGTGCATCTTTGATATCAAAATTTCCGGATTGAAAAAGCTTAAACCAAATTTGTGCCACTCTCACAGACACTGCACTAGGTCCATAAACATCGCAATTTTTTTTCGCGGCATGCGTTACATTTGTACCTTTTTTGTAGTAAAATTTTGAAAGTGTATCGAACTTCTTCATTAGATTCACTCATCTTGACAGTAAGAAAAAGAAAATCAAACATTTTCCTAATTTGAATTTGGAATTATCTTATTTAAAATTTAAACTTTTAATGATACCAAAACCAGGCAGATACAAATAGTATAACCAAAGAGATTTTATTACAAGTTCATACATACTTTAAGCTATAAGACTTTTTCCCCAACCTTAATATTTTTATTAGTTATAGGCAAGCATTCGACCGCAATCTCACTGATGGTAAGTGATGATGCGGCGTAAGGTGTAGCATACATGCCTAGAAAATACCTCTTCACCCTTGCCTTAAAATGATCAGTTTGTATGTTCCAGGAAACAGATCCGCCGGAAAGGAATTCCACTCTTTTGTTGTTCACATCAAAAATGATGAACCAAAGCGCTTTGCGCGTATAAGCGGTATGTTGACAGTATAAGGGATGTATAGTGTGATGCCAGCTCGCTTCTAGTTATATGGTTTATATGTTCTCCAAAATATGATCGTGCTTTGGCTGATACGCCCCCATTGCAAAGCGTTAAATCATCAAGACTTAGGAAAAGTATTCAAGTATGAGTAATCGCCGTCATTTGCAAAAAACATTGCATGTCTTCTATAAATATTTTGTCCTTCAACAAATCGGGCCAAATGGTTTGTGTCATTAACCTAACTTTGAGCCAAAGCTACGTATTCTCTTGTTTTTAAAGGATTTTCTATTTGAGGATAAAACTTTTTTTTAAAGTGCTCTAGCTACTATAAAATGTTTTTTATCATTAAGAGCTTTTACAGCATGTTCTTAAACATGTACAATATACTGATTAAAATGAAGTCTTCACCATAGAGCTTACGAAGCCATGCCTAAGTATTGATTATTGACGTTCCAAATATAGTATGTTTAGTATCAATATTTTATTTAACGTAATTTACCCTACTATACCCACTGTGTGAAAGTTAAAGGAATGTCAACTCCATGCATTTTGATTTGATGTTATCATCTACAGTAAAATAACCTTTTTTTAAAAGTCACTTTGATTTGTATGTTGAATTTGTAGAAGGGCAAAATTATGACATCATTCGGATTTTATAATACTTTTATTTACTTTTTAATAAGCATTTATTAGTCGAAAGAAAATGACACAACCCTTAAATAACTCTAATATACAAATACATAAAGTTGTTATGAATCATGTTAAGTTGGGCGTCCACGGAACTTAGTTTTTCTTTATCCTTTTTTCTGTTACGAAAGACCCGTAAATGTAGCCCACAACCATGGATTGGTTTGTGTCTAACGCGAACTCCACTTCCACCTTGAACTTGACAAACGGTATGAGGTAATGGAAGTTTGTCATCGGTACGGTCAGGTTGTAGAGCCCATAGAAACCCTGCGAAAAAATTAAAGTCAAGTAAAGTAATAAATAAGTAGACTAGTATTTAAACTATCCCACTACTGGGCAAAGGCCTACTCTATCATTGAAATCAAGTCTGCGCTTCAATTCATTGGTATTGGCTGAATCACTACGCTTGCCAAACTTGGGTTCATATCAGCAAACAATTACAAACCTGAGCTAAGCTTCAGATAATCCTAAACACTTGACACTTGACTCGCTTGACCCAACCTAGGAACTGTGCAGACGTCTGTACATCAATCTATCCAAAACTGTCAAATTTCTTCAATACATTTTCAACCATATAACTTAACTGTAGGGTTCAAAGTTTATTGTGGAAATTTGACAGTTTGTGGTGGGTTGATGTTTGCCCAGAACCTCCGGTTTTGGGGCCGAGCGCTTGGGCAATCGGTCACCGAGGCGTTGAATACGTCATCATCATCAGCTCATCTTTATGTCCCCACTGCTGGGGCACGAGCCTTTCCTATGGATGCGTAGGAAGAACGGGCCATAAACCACCACGCGGGCCCATCGCGGATTGGTGGTTATTAACGACTGCTAATGCAGCCGGGACCAACGTGCCTTCCGAAGCACGGAGGAGCTCGAGATGATACATTTTTGGTCACCCATCCGATGACCGGCCTTTGCGAAAGTTGCTTAGCACTCACAGACCAGGCGCGTTATCCACTGCGCCATCGAGCTCCTCCAATTCAACCATGTCTTATATACGTATAACTTTGAAAATAAAAATGATGAGAGCTTGGCTCTAATCTCATCTGATAAGTGAATCTAGGATCGGAAATAGAAGCGCTATTCACCTAAAGTCCTCGACGCTTGTCTGTCAGAACACAACAATAGTATTAACGTTATTATCATAACGATGATCTTGTTTCATCATCATCATCATCATCATCATCATCATCATCATCATCATCTCAGTCAAAGGCATCCACTGCTGGACAAGGACCTCCTACAAGAAACTCCACAACGACCGGTTTAGTGCTGCTCGCATCTAGCGGCTACCCGCAACCTTCACCTGATCTTCAGTCAATCTGGTTTGCAGTAGCAATAATAATTAATACCGAAACCTTGTATTGTATGTACTAAGGAGAAATGTGGGAGATGTAGTCGAGCATCAGCAGCAGCTGTTAGTGTTCGCGTTTTTACATTAAGTTTAATAATTCTTACCGGGGCAGTTGGGCAGTGGACACCCTTTTGTAACAACATTGTACCAAAGCCCATAGGATAGTTCCAAAGCATGTCACAGAACGGCGCGTGTAACTCCATGAATGTCCGGCGGTACTGGTTGTTTAGAAACTCGTAAAACACAAAGTGGGCCTGAAAAAATAATTAAATAACGTGCCACTAGCGCAAAAGCCGCAGAAGTGGCAGTAGGATTCCCATGCTTTTCTTTGAAGGCATGATTGATTCTCTTGCCCGTTAAAACGTTTTAATCTTATAACATTTAATTTCCTCTTTTTCAAAAAACTACTTGGTTGAATTTTACGCAACAAATTGTTAGCGACCTTTGCTCTACTAGAATTACTCTCTTATCAATATACCGCAAAAAAATTAAGTTACGATTTGTTTGTAAAACTATAAACTATAAAAACTTTAATCTATTTTATTTGATCCTTTATGAAAGTGAGAAGTTCTAAATAAGCTTCCATAATATACTTAACAGGAAGTACATACTTAATCAAAAATGTCTTTTCGGTTGCCACTTGGCTAATGCTTAATTCTACGTTACCGTGACGTTGTTGCCCCACGTGTGCCTGAGCTGTATCTCTAGGTTCATGAAGTAGGGACTCTTCCTGCTCAGTCTGGTGATCCAAAGTCGAGTATTAAGCACCCATTTGTCGTTTGTAAAGGTCACGTTTGCTCGTTGCGGTACCACGCATACACACTGCCAATATTCATAACATTATCATCATCAGCATAAAAGATATGTTAAAAAAAATATAAGTAGTCCTGTACTTGCGATGTATAAAGATATGGTCTATAGTTAGGCGTTAGTGGCAATCAAGTAGGGGGAAGTGTGTCCCTAGTCCATGAACTACGCAGAAAACTTACGTGAACTGTAGCTAGGACTACTGCCGCCATGATAACACATTTTGAAAGCATATATCTATTTTTGATAAGCTGTATTAAGTTTTAACGATTTTATTTTTATAACCACATTTGACATTTGCCGCCTGCGTGCGTATTGCGACATGGATGAATTTCGGCATTAACTTGTTTAATGTATATTTATAGCGGATCTAATTGCTGTAATACAATGAATATAGCGGATCTAATTGCTGTAATTCAATTATGAGGGACTAATCAAAGGACCATAAGGAATCAGAATGGCAATCTGTCCTTCATCATCATCATCATCATTATCATCATCAGCTCATTTTATGTCCCCACTGCAGGGGCACGAGCCTTCTCTATAGATGGATAATAATAATCTAATATTGATGTTTAAAATATACTATTAAAGAAATGTCAGTATGTATTTATGTATGTATGTTGAATTTATAGAAGGGCAAAATTATTTGGAAGTTATTATTCTTTATTTAGCATTCAAAATTTGAAAGAAAATGACACAACACTCATATAGCTATAATAAACTAACACATGTAAACGTTAACATAAATGATAATAAGTTAGGCGTTCACGAAACTTAATTTTTCTCTTTCCTTTTTTCTGTTAAGAAAGTCGCGTAAAAGTAGGATGTAGCTATGGTTTGGTTCGTGTCTGACTTGAGCTCCAGTTCTGCCTTGAACTTGCTAAACGGCATAAGGTAGTGAAAGTTTGACATCGGTACCGTTAAGTTGTAAATCCCGTAGAAACCCTGCGAAACAATTTAAAGAATTCGTTATGTTTTAAATATGATATCATGATATCATAGATGAATAATACGGAAAAGCAAAGCATGAAGATGAAAATAGAAGCGCACTTCACTCGGAATTCTCAACGTTTGAGTAACTCGCTATCTTACCATTGTCTGTCAGAATGTGTTCTGATTGTTGTGACAATGCTACTAACATTGCTGTCATAGACATGTGACATAAGATTGTAGTAGCGAGATATCTTGAGAGAAATCTTGGGAGAAAACTTCATTGGCTTTATTCAGAACTTTATTGTCATCGAGATGAGGCAGTCTCGGATAGATTGTCTCGAAGTAGGAGTTGTTTCAAGTGATATAGCCACTTTCACTTTGTGGAAGAAGTCTTAATGTCTTACGTCACTTATTCTGCCACAATTCTGGAGCCTAGAGAAACGATCAATAATTAGCATTGCCAGGACTGTAGATATTTATTTCATTAACTTACCGGAGGAGTAGGGCAGTGGATGCCCCTTTGGGACATCATTACACCGATGTCAATGGGATAGTTCCAGAACATACCGCAGAACGGCGTGTGTACCTCCATGAAGCTTCGACGATACTCGTTGTTTAAAAACTCGTAAAACACAACGTGTATCTGGAAAAATAAATAAAACATACAGCGTACCTAAGCTCTTAGTAAACTGATTTCAAAGCAAATAAATATCTAAGCTATACAACTTTTTTATTATCCAATATTATACGTATTGATGCCAAGATGATACGGACGTATTAAATGAAACATAATTAAATATGGCCTATGTCCAGCAGTGGACTAGTATAGGCTGATGATGATGATCAAGAAAATAATGGACCTGATGTGCCCGTCACAGATTTTAATTCTTTAAACATGTAATCTTATTTCTTCCATTTGATATTTTAAGCTGCTTAATTGTAAACAAAACAGATTTCGAACCATGAAATAGGTACTAGAATTTAAATTATAATGTCTTGTGTTCAGAATTCTTAATGAAAGTTCAACCTACGATGTACGATTAATTAGAGTAGAGTAATGCTAGACCAAATGTTACTAACAATTTGTTTGTATAAAATTCACCCAAGCAGGGTATTATTATTACTCCTAGGTGGTTGTACTTGATACTTAGTTGTAAACCGTAATTAAACGAAAAAATAAAAAGACTGAGAAAATGCTTTTGTGTTCGCTACTTTATAATGCTAAATTCTACGTTACCGTTACATTGTTGCCCCACGTGTGCCTGAGGTTTGTCTCTATGTTGAAGAAGTAGGGGCTCTTCCTGCTCAGCCTCGTGATCCAAAATCGGGAGTCAAACACCCATTTGTCGTTTGAAAAAGTAACGTTTGCCCGTTCCGGTACCACGCTTACACACTGCCATAAATTAACAATATTATAATAATCATCATCATTAGCTTTTAAACGTTCTACTGCTACAAACCATAAGATATTTGTAACTAAAGATAATGTTAGGTATCCTGATAAAGTAATACATATACGGCGTACTTTGCATTCGATTGCATACATATACATACATGGCAATTTAGGTTTAGGTGACCAATTAATATGTACGAAAACCTTGTATAACCGTATATAATGCGAATAAAAGTTAAGGTAAATATTTTGGTTTTGTACTATTATATTTTGAATTAATAGATTAATTGTAAAATTAAGAGATATGGCTTAGGTAGGTTTATGGCTGGTTAAGTAATTTCCTAAAAAAACGCCAATAAGTAAAAATATAAAAAAATAACAACAAAACTGTGGAGTTCCTCAGGTTTGCGCACTAGGACTACTTTTACAAATGGCATTTTTAGTGCAACAGCTGAACAACATTTTATATTTGCTAGTTATAAAAGCCAAAAATAAAAGTAGTCCTATTCTAGACATCTCTATTCTATAGTCTAACTAAAAGTCTATAAAAAAAAAAACAACAAAACTGTGGAGTTCCTCAGGGTTGCGCACTAGGACTACTTTTACAAATGGCATTTTTAGTGCAACAGCTGAACAACATTTTATATTTGCTAGTTATAAAAGCCAAAAATAAAAGTAGTCCTATTCTAGACATCTGTATTCTATAGTCTAACTAAAGCTAGTGTAAAGTATTTGGATGTCTGGCATTTGAATCGAGAAAAAGGAGGCGCGTCGCTAGTCCATGAAGAATGCAAAAAAACTTACGTGAACTGTGACAAGGATTACTGTTGTTATTATTGTACATTTTGAAAGCATATACATTTTTTCGTTTCTGTACATATTTTATAACTACTTACGACAATCGTCTGTCGCTCGAGTATTGCGGTATGGGTAAATGTTGGCTATAACTTCCGCTATAATAAGGGCATTGAAAAAATTGTTTAATGCCTTGTTATAGCGGATCTAATTGCGTTGATATCTAGTTAGGTGTAATAGGTATTTAAGGGTTTCACACGCCAATGGCTGGCTGGTGCGGGAAACGGTTCACTGCATTCAGGCTGTAGGTTTCAAAGCGATAGGACTAATCAGGGGAATAATATTTAAGAATCAGAATTTTAATTTGTTTACAACAAAAATGTATATAAACCCATATACATGTATAAATATAGGTGGGCTATTAAAAAGGGTTTAAGCCGGATGCCGATGACGCTATAGCTCACAAAGTAAGAGCAGATAGTGTGGAGTTGATAGATTTTCGCGAATCGGACAGAGCTAAGATACCTAGTTGAATTAGTAGCTTACTTGACTTAGACCCGAGCTAACAGAGGATGCGAGTTCGAAACCCGTTCGTGAAAACTGGTTCAACACTTTAAAATCGAATCAAAAATATGAATCTATTTAGTTACATAAAAATTCATTATTAAGAATAAATTACTTTTTAAGCTTATATAGTTCAAAGTGTTCTAAAGGGCAATAAGTAATAAGTACATAAAAGGTCGGTGCTTTTTTCAAAATTCTTGTGTACGAACGGGACTTTTTTATAAATAGAAAACTTCTAGACGAACAGTTATTGCTATGACATGTTGGCTCAAAACTGTAACCCTTTGAAGATATGAGCGAATCTATACTAGACGCATTCTAAATAAATAAGGTATTTTATTGACTTATTTATCACCAGCTCGTTATATGTCCTCACTGCTGGGGCACGAGCCTTCCCTATGGATAGATAGGGAGAACGGTCCATAAACCACCACGCGGGCCCAGTGCGGGTTGGTAGTTGTTAACGATTGCTAATGCAGCTGAGACCAATGGCTGCGACGTGTCAACCGAAGCACGGAGGAGCTCGAGATGATACATTTTTGGTCACTCATCCGATGACTGGCCTTTGCGAAAGTTGCTTCTTTAAAAATTAGCTCTTTTGTTTGACATTAGTATTACATTATTATTACTTAATGATGACATTTGGTTCTTTTATGCGACATTAATGGCTGGTAAAATAAAAAAGGATGTTTTTAAATAAGAGGTGTTATTCCCGGACAGGATAAGTTTTTTCTAAAATCTCATTTCTTATTTTTGATGGTTGGTAGGTAAAATATTTTGATATGATTCAAAAGCCCTTGTCTAATAAGTTTACTTAAATAAAGATTCATTAAATTTAATTTCAATATTTTGTATCAAATCCGAGTCAAAGACTCCATTGAGTATTTTTTGCTTTTTCTCGTAGGATTTTCGGCAGATCTTTGAACATCATCTTTACGTTTACATCTTTGGTCATCTCCTAACCATTCAGGCATTAAAAAAAATCCTGGTCATAAAAATCTTTTTATAGGATGTTTTATTTGATTTTTTGCAATTTTGCCACTGTCGTGCCTCTAAACTTCTATAACTTTTTCTTTTTTATAGCTAGGCTAATTTTTTTTTAAAATTGGAATCTTGGGGGATGGTAGGTCCTAAAAAAATTTGTATTAGTTACATGTTATTGCTAAAAACAAAGTTATAGTCTCCCAAACCTAAAAAAAGTTGAAATTAAATTTAACGCTCAACTTTGCATTGCATTTAAAAAAAAAAAGTAAAGGTGATGGAAGGCTGCAGATTTTTTCTAAACATCTCTAAAGTGTAGGCTTTCTTATGGTATGTTATTTGATTTGATATAATTTTCGTAACCAGAGTTATTAATTTTTTTAAAGTAATTGGACGATTTCGATGAAATTCTACTTATGCGGAAAGTTACATGTTTTGTAAAAAATTTCAATGCAAAAATAAAAATAATGAAACAAAAATTTAAAAACTGGTATTGTTTATTAAAAGAATCAATGAAATGACAAAAAAATTAATTATTTAAATGAACATTTAATTTAAATTTTGCTCAAATTGTCGTCCCTCATTTGTGATGCAAGCTCTGCATCGATTAAAAAGAAAAGTGAAAGAGAGAAAAGATACGATATGAGCGTCATCATCATCATCATCAGCCTACACACGTCAACAATTTTTTGGCTACAATTTTTTTAAGAACCTACCTTTTGAAAAAAATTGAGCCTAGCTATAAAACAGAAAAAAATATAGGGGTTTAGAGGTACGCCAGTGGCGAAATGCAAAAAATCAAATTAAAAATCAAATAAAAAGATTTTTATGACCAAGATTTTTTTTAAATGCCTGAATGCTTAGATGATGACCCTACCTACCCCCCATTTTAGTATGTTAAACGATCTGCCGAATACCCTGTAGGTTTATTTAAATTATTGTTTTCGAGTATTTGTTTCTCTAATTAAGTTTCTAGATTATAGATAATACACTGGGCCGCAAAAATTCCGGGTCGCTTATAAAAAGTGTGATAGTTTCTTAACTACACAACACAAACTAGTGAAACTGTAGTATGTTATAGATGACTGACTTATACATAAAAAAAAATACATAACACGTTTGTAAACTGTATAATTTTATTTAAATACTAAAAAATACAAAAAAAAAACACTTTTAACTTTTGACAACAAAAATATACAACACAGTTAATCTGCAAAATGAAAGCTTTTCTGTAAATTTAATATCTTGTATTTCCTCCACGAGCCAGTATCGATTCGGTTTTGGTCTATGTTTGACCATTCTTCTACTAGCGCACTTCTTAACTCACGTAAGTTAGCTGCAGCTGGAGAGCGTTGTTTAACGCATCTCCCGAGCTCGTCCCATAAATGCTCTATGGGATTTAAGTCTGGGCTGCGAGCTGGCCACTCCATGCGGGTGATACCGACGTCTTGAATATACGCGTTGACCAAATGTGTTGTATGTGGTCGCGCATTATCGTCCATAAAAATGGAATTTGCGCCCGCATTCACCAAGAAAGGACCAGCATGCTCATTTAAAATCTCCTCTACATATCTGGGAGCTGTCAGAGAACCGTTTTCTATAATTACGAACTCCGTACGATCCTCTGAAGATATCCCAGCCCAAACCATTATTGATCCTCCACCGAATGGCACCTTTCCTCAAAACACGCTTGACAATAACGTTCATTGGGTCGCCTATATACTCTTCGTCTCCCATCGTGTGAGAATAAACAAATCTTGACTCATCGGAAAACATAACCCTGGACCAATCTTCATCTGTCCATCCGACGTGTTCTCGAGCAAACCGCAACCTGGCAACTCGATGTTCTCTGAGCAATTTAGGGCCATTTGCTGGCCTATGAGGCTTTATATCAGCTTCCCGAAGTCGCTGCCGGATCGTGTCAGAGCTTACATTGTTGTGGTGAATTTCTTGAAGGCTATTTCGGACCTGAACAGCCGTGAGATGTTGATTTCTTAACATAGTACTCACGATGAATCGGTCTTCTCGTGTAGTTGTACACCTTGGCCTGCCATTCTCTGGTCTCCTGATGTTCATGCCGGTCTCTTGAAATCGCTGGAGTACTCTTTGAACCGTGGATAAAGATACACCTACTGTTCTAGCAGTACTCCGCTGACTGCTTCCTTCTTGTACCATGGTGATAATTCGTGTACATTCTTCAGTAGATAACGACATGTTGGTGCATGGTTGATGCACAAAATACTGTGACCAGCCAAAAAAACTGTTTATGACGACAGCTCGGTTTGAAACATAAGCGAGAAAATTTTCTATTCCAAAAATTTTAACTTTGATATTTTTCAAAAATCGGAATTTCTTTTTTTGAAGCTGTAACTTGTTTAAAATGCAACCTCTTTTGATATGTATAATAAGCGTCAGAAATCTGCCTATAATATATTATTTATACGAGGGATCTATGTAAATAACTTTGGGAGATATCGCGGTTTTTCTAAATGACCCGTTATTTTTGCTGTCCAGTGTAGTTTCGTTTTCAGTTTGTCTATTTTATCTCTATTTTTGCAATATCTCGGGAAAATGGTTTTCTTTTTTTCTTTTACGTTCTTTATTAATAGATAAGTTGAAATTTATAGTTTCTTAAATAAGCGTCAATAATTGAAAATATAAAAACTGGAGTTCCCGAGGTTGGTGCGCTAGGACCACTTTTACAAATTGCATTTCTTGTACTATTTCAAAATACTTTGAATATTGATGGTTGTCGCAGAGACGGGGACAATCATCAACCAAGCGGCCGTGGCTAGCTCAATTAAATCTGCGCTCAAAAGCTGAACAATATATTATATTTTTTAGTAAAATATTGTTCAGCTTTGTAAAATTAAAAAAACATGTCCTATCTGTATTATTGTGACTGGTCTAAAGCTATTGTATAGTATGTATAGTATCTTGATGTTAGTAGCATCCGAATCAAGAAATGAGAGTCCATGATCTATGTAAAAAAACTTACGTGAACTGTGGCGAAGATTACTGTTGTAATTGTTGCAAATATTAAAAGCTTATCCATTTTTTAAACACAGGTTTCTGTAGTTAAATTTATATAATATTTAATTTGTATAACAAAATACGGTATTTGTGTGGCGTAAGTACTGCTTGTGAGAGTGTTGCGGTGAATGTTGGCTATAACGTTTGCTGTAACAAGACAATAAACGATTTGTGTTATGCCTGCCTTATGTAGCGGATCTGATTGCCATGATACCTAACTAGGTGTACTAGATATTAAAGGCTTCCACACACCAACGGCAGGTCAGGAGCGGCGCGGGCAGAAGCAGCGCGGGAAACGGTACACTGCAGGCAGCCGGCAGGTTTCAGAGTGGATGGACTAATCGGAGAAGCGGAGGGAATAATCATTTTAAACACATAATCTTTTTTTTATTGCCTTGTATACAAACCCCTGCTAACCCTGCAGCCTAAACAAACAAAAATGAAAGCTTTTTTTTTATATTAGAAGGAGGCAAACGAGCAGGCGGGTCACCTGATGGAAAGCAATCACCGCCGCCCATGAACACCCGCAAAACCAGAGGAATCACAGATGCGTTGCCGGCCTTTAAGGAAGGAATAGGCTCGTTTCTTGAAGATTCCTAAGTCATACTGGTCCGGAAATACCGCCGCTGAGAGCTAAGCGGAGGAAATATATCAATACCAAACACATATCGTTTTTTAAACGGTTTTATTTAGCTTGCCCATTTTTTTAATGGTTTTATTTAGCTTGCTTGAAATTGGACCCCCTTCCTAACGGATTGATCTGAAATTCGGTACACACCTTTAGTTCTGATGACAATACGAGTATAATTCAATATATATCATTGTAAATCCAAGATTTATTCTGTAGCTGCCGCTACATAATGGCGGATTTCACATTTTATCACTAGTACTTCCTCAATATGTGTATAAAATGAATGAGGGCTTGATTAGTAGAACAGTTCTTTATGAAAATAAAATGAAAACAGAACAACTAAAAACTTGAAAATAAAAATAAATATATATTTTTTTTAAGGTAAACAGTTTTATTGAAAATTGTACTAAAAGCTAAAAATAATTCGGTAGGTCCTAGGTACAGGTATTTACATATTTACGCAGGTTTCGTGCGCCCAACGATTTTATTTTTTACCTGTACCTGTACCTAAGACCTACCGAATTATTTTTCAGCTTTTAGTACAATTTTTTAATGTTTTATCGTCTTGGATATAATCCCTGTAGCCAAAATATAAAAAAGGTTTTTCATTACTTCTTTAGCAATGCTGGTGCGACACATTTTAATGACTCTGGAATACTCTTCAGTCTTAAAACCTCGCATCCCGGTCGCATGAATTCACTACTTACTGATTATGCCCATGTCTACAGATTCTCATTTCTACAGGTTTGCATGTATACAGAATCACGTTTTTACAGATTTCTAATTGTACAGATTTCCATATTCTAATGATCCCATGTGTCATGTGTAACGTGGAAATTAATTCCATAGGTACTGGCCTACGCCAGTATAAACATTCCTTTCTTTATACTGGCCGTTTATCATATTTTTATCTCCAGTGTCATTGTCATTAAGATGCAGTATCACTTTATTGAGGTATAATTTGTAATAATTGAATTGATTTTATGATTTTATTAAGCAAATATGGATAAATCCGAAGAATTAATTTTTATAAATAGCGAAAAAGGTAAAAAGGTTCTAATTATCGGGCATTGAGTAAAACTAATAGAGGAGCAAACTTAATTACCGCGCGTCCTAAAAAATGTAGCCACTATTTAACCGCGACGACGTAGCTTTGGAACCAATAAACATTCTTATGTAAACATATATCTGTCTCATCTACACAAGTCGCAAGAACCATGCTGTCACTAAAATTAGACAAAGACAGATACATAGTCATGCGCTGGCGGGCCAGTGTTGCCTGCCATATGAATTTTACCCCAAAATAAGAAATAAAAATAATATTTTTGAAAGCTATTGTCTTATAAAATACATGAATTTAAATTATACTATAATTATTAAGAGGATTTTTTTTTGTTTGTTTGAATATAGCCAATAAACTCGGAAACTACTGAATCGATTTTAGTATTATTTTTTACCATTATTGGGCTACTATTTTAACTAACATAGGCTATTGAAACTATGTTAGCGGGACAGGGAGCGATGCGTTTTCTGAGTGAACGCTTACTTACTACTAGCGGTGCTGCGGCCGAAACGTAAAGCAGTACTAAGTAGGCATTTGCATGCAATGTGTGTGTCGCATTTTATCCCGTTGACATAGTTTTAATACAATGCAACGGGAAATTTTCAAGTTTTAACATAAACTATGTTTCATAGCAACATGTGGGTGTAATTAGTTAATTATTAATCTTCTTGACCTTAATTGACCTTCCTCTTGACGCAGGTCCGCCCACCGGACTACTTAGAACTACCCGCAAATCCTCGGGTTTTTAAATATTTATTAAAAATATTTATTTGTTTTTAATACACATCATTTAACGCTAGTCTGTTTTGTCTTGTTTCAGGTAAGTACATTTGTAGCTGAGTAAGAGTGTACGTCGACGCACAGTAAGTAACATAGCGCTTTAATATAGGGGCAATTTACGTGAAGTGGACAGCGAAAAAAAGTGACTTTCTGAAATTTGTTCATATCCAGACTGACAAATTTCAGAAAGTCACTTTTTTTTAAATTAAGCCTAATTGTACTTCTAGTAGGTATGAATGTGGGCACAGAATATTTTATTTGTATGGCGTTTATTAGTCAAGTTTTTGGCTTCTAAAGAATCGTTATTGAAATTTGTATTTTTGGAAATAGTTTTTCGAATTAAACAAATTTATTTTAAAATATTAAATATTGAATAAGTGTTCTTTTTAAATACAAAATAAAACTGGATTTTTTATTTTTTTTAATATACAAAACCGAAAATAAACTTTTCAAATCAGAATATTAGTAACTTCGACCAATTTTTTTTGAGACGAGTGCTGACGTTCAGTTTCGCGGTCATTTGGAAGGTAAAGCTAACTTAGCTTTGAAAAAGCTGGGTGTGCTCAATAGAGCGGGACAGTATTTCACGCCGACCCATCGCTTACAACTTTACAAAGCACAGGTCAGGCCTCATTAGAATACTGTTCCCATCTTTGGGCTGGAGCGCCCCAGTACCAACTCCTCCCATTTGACCGCACTCAACGCAGAGCTGCTCGAGTTGTCGGCGACGTGGTAACCACTGGTCGGCTCGATCCACTGGCCCTTCGGAGAGACGTTGCGTCTCTCTGTGTATTTTATCGCCTTTATCATGGGGAGTGCTTTGAGGAATTGTTCGGTTTGATTCCTGCCGCTGATTTCCTTCACCGCACTACACGCAATCGACTACTGTCTTTCCATCCACACAATCTTGATGGATGGCGGTCTACTACTGTGCGTTTCTCACGTAATTTTTTACCACGAACTACAGTGCTGTGGAACCAGCTCTCAGCGGCGGTATTTCCGGACTATTACGACTTAGGGATCTTCAAAAAACGAGCCTATTCCTTTCTTAAAGGCCGACAACGCATCTGCGATTCCTCTGGTTTTGCGGGTGTCCATGGGCGGCGGTGATTGCTTCCCATCAGTTGACCCGCCTGCTCGTTTGCCTCCTTCTAATATAAAAAAAAGAAATAACGTTAAATACGAAATGGCTTAGCGTCATACTTCTATCTCTTTCTAACATATTTTTTTTGAGAGAGATTGCTGATTCCCTCGAACGGCATTTTCAGCGTCACCGGGGTTTTTGGGGACGGCGAGGTACTTAAAGGGTACCTCAAGCCGTGTTGAAACGAATCACCTTCGGAGGATTTCTAGAGGGTACGGCATCGCACACTTAAAAGTGCGCGTCGCCGTGCCCTTAATTCAATTCACCGTAGGGTGTGTAACTAAACTAAAATTAGTGTAGCGAAAGTTCTGAGTTGACTAGGAGATCCCCCAAGGCCAACTTTGCCAGAACTCTTCCGGAGTGTTTTACCCCCAGGAGGGTCAGGAGGGCAGCCGGGTCAGTGCCCCAACTAGCTTCGTTGGCACCGTTAAGTATCCACCAGTTGGCTACTAAGCGTAGTCTTGCAATGACAGCCTGTCGTGTGAAACAGCGACGAGCGCCCCCGCAATGAAAATTGCGTCGAGAGCGTTACCAACGCAACGTACCGTGCACCGGAGCCTTACCGGCACACGATAATAATGGACCGAGAACAGCAAACGGATCGCGGACCGAGCGCGCGACGGAGCACGAGCGAGACGTGCGTCCAGCGCGGCGAGCAGAACGGGAACGATTGTCGTTTTGTTCTAACATAAAGCTTCTATTTGTCATTTTAATACTTCTCGTATCTAAGAGATGATGCTAGCAGTCGCTTTTTATTACTTATCACTAAATTTGTTTTAATCTACTGCTTCCTACTAGTATTTTTGTTCAATAAGTACTATTTTAATTTGAATAATAAATACCCCCATAACATTGTTAGAGCTTTAAATACGCTTAAATAGGATAGTAAATATAAATATTGCAGTGTTTTAGTGTGATATCGCGCAATCGTTATCGCGCACAAAGAAATTTGGAGACTCATTTCTTTGTCGCACCTCCAAAAGATGGAATAGTCTACCAGCACACGTTTTCTCTCCTTCCTATGATATGGGGTCCTTCAAGAGAGGCTTGAAGAAGCACCTTGTGGGCCGGCAGAGTGAAGTTGACTGATGCTTCGTTTGTTTCCACGCTGCACCGGTTGTCTTCGCGTCTGGACTTCATTTCCACTTAACATCAGGTGGGATGGAGTCATTTGCCGAGCTAAGTATAAAAAAAAATAAAACAAACCAGCCGACGACGTTCAGTGCGACACGTATGTACTTTAATTCATTTATCTCCTAAACTATTGCAGATCCCATTTTGAAACTTCTGGTGTATTATAAGTGTACAAAAAAGCTATATTTTAAAATAAAATAAAAATAGTCGAAGTTACTAAAATTCTGATTTGAAAAGATTATTTTCGGTTTTGTAGGTTATCCGAATGTTATTTTTTTTTAAATTATGCATAAAAGTACATTAAGACAATAAAACAAACATTAGACACACTATCATGTATTTGACACACACGCATTTAAACTCTTTTCAATAATTTTAAAAATGGAAGAGGAGAGGAGCGACCGAAATCTGTCAATGCCAATCCAAACTCACATTCTATCTATTTTAATTTTTCATTGCTTAGGATACAATCCGTGCAGCCTTAATAAAATTACGGGCGACCACTAGTATACATTACTCTGTGATAAATACTCACGTACGTATGACAGATGGCGCTGGCTAAACGTCCAAACCACAAAAGTCATTTGCCTTACCCTTCACCTGTAAACAAAGCCAACTTACGTGAACTGTAGCGAAGATTACTGTTATAATAATTGAGCATTTTGCAAACATATCTATTTTTGATATTAAATTAATTTCAGTAATTAAACAATGTATTTTTTTCTAAAACAGCATACAACATTTGCCGCTTGCCATAATGCTCGCTGTAACGAGGCATTAAACAATTTGTTTAATGCCTTGTTATAGCGGATCTGATGGCTTTGGTACCTAATTGGGTGTGGTAGGTTTTAAAGATTTCCACACACCAACGGCAGGTCAGGAGCAGCGCGGGCAGTAGCAGTACGGAAAACGGTATACTGCAGGCAGTCGACAGGTTTCAAAGCGTAGGGACTAATCGGAGAAGCGAAGGGAATATTAGGTAATTAAATCAAATCAAATCGTAAAACTTGTTCTGCACACTGGTACAAAAATTGGTAAAAAAAGCATAAAGATTTTAAGGTTAACAGTGAAACAGTGGCAAAAAAGTTTCCGGCTCAGCATGTGTCCCAAAAGTCTTCTGCAGCATGTGTCACGGGCATTAGAAAAGGCATCGACGTAGCGCTGACTTTTAAGACTGACTGAAGCTTACACAGAGTTTTTTCTAAAGTTTACACGAACACTACACATTGTAATGAAACCACTTTTACGGATCAACTCGCGTTTATTTTATTCATTAGTTTTAATTAATATTTATCCTGACGTTTCGAACCCTTTGCAGGGTCCGAGGTCACACGGAGACAGATGTTTGTCGTCTCATAGTTAGTTAGAAGCTTGTCCTTATTTAATCACGTGCAATGCGTTGTACGCAGAAAGAGCTTACAGTATCTTTGGTCTGGCAGTATGGTGTTGGGGCTGGGATTTAATATTTTGTATGATGGGTTCCCGGGCTGGTGGTAAATTCCAACCATCTTCTCTATTGAAATTAGGGTGTATTTTAATTTCAATAGCCTCGCGTATCATTCTAGGGATGAATCGTTGTTCTCTAACGATTATTTGAGGTTTATCGAGGGGCCCGATTCGAATTTACCACCAGCCTGGGATCCCATCATACATTGTCTTCTCTGTTCTTGTTTTGTGTTTAGATTTGTCTAAGGACAAAATGATAAAATCATTCGATTTCTATAAATTTATTATATTTACCATTCGAAATTCAAAAGAAAATGACAATACACATAAATAACTGTTTGTAAAGGAACATATTTAGACGTTAACATGAATAATGGTAAGTTCGGCGGTAACAAAACTTAGTTTTTAATTATCTTTCTATCTTCTATGAACGACCCATAAACATAGCTTGTGGCTATGGAGTGGTTCGTGTCTATCGTGAATTCTATCTCTGTCTTGAATTTGATGAACGGTAAGCGATAGTGAAAGTTTGGCATCGGCACCGTCATGTTGTAAAGACCGTAGAAACCCTGCGAAAAATTAAATCCAATTTTTAATTTTCAAGTCATCGTAAATGACAAATAGTAAGAAACTCTTTACTCTCATCTCCCCTAATAATTTTGTCTAATCACCATCTGTCGAAATACAACTGTGGTAACTACTGAGGGCTAAAACAGTGATCGACCGACCGTTCGGTGTGTACGTTCTTCGGTCGCGTATGCTTAAATACGACGCTGACCGTTACACGCCACCGACCCCGATCCGATCCGAAACCTTCGGGGAATCTAGTAGGGCACGGGGACACGCGCTAGTGCGTGATGCCGTTTCCTCTAGATAACCACCGAAAGTGATTTGTTTCACACGGCTTGAGGAACCCTTTAAGTTTCTCGCCGTTCCCAAAAAAGCCCGGTGAAGCTGAAAAAGCCGTTGGAGGCAATCAGCAAACTCCAAAAAAAAAAACGCTACCAACGACGATAGCATAGAATAGCATAGACGGTCTCATAACGATGAAACATATACAATAGTATTATCAAGCGGATTTGAAACCAGTACTCTTGCCTTGCTAGAAATCGAACCTACCAAAGGATTATATGAGGCGATCGGTAGTCATACCACTAGACATATATTTATAGCTCTTGTTCTTCATATCTTCTTCATATATTTGTAGCTCTTGTTCGCCTTTGATCTTGTTTGCAGTAGCAATAATTATTAGTACTGAGTGACTATCTACGTTGCCTAGATTCCGATGGCCGTGGACTGTGAATTTATTCAGTAAGTGCCGAGACATCAGTTATCACATAAAGTTCTGCTATCCTTACCGGCGAGGCAGGGCAGGTGACACCGTTTTGTGTCAACATTGTACCGATGCCAACAACGGGGTAGTTCCAAAACAAATCGCAGAAATGCGAGTGCAATTCCATGAACGACCGACGGTACTGGTTGCTTAGAAACTCGTGAAACACCAAGTGGACCTGAAATTATTAAATGACCATTCAGCGGTCTTTTGATTTCGTTGTTCAAAATTCAAATATAGTATTTATGGTTGGCAATGATAACTTGATATACCAAAATTTATGTTTAAAAATATAATAAATTGAAATATATGCAACTATCTGGCATAAAGTTCAAAACTAGAAATTCATAATGGTCAAAATATATGACATTTACAGTTCAGATTACGAGGCATAGTAGTCAAAACAAAAAGTAATGATTTGGGATAAAGTGACGGATTCTCAGTCAAAACAACTAAAATAAAAATGCATAACCTCAAAATAAAAAAATAAAAAGATGGAGAATGAAAAGAAGTGTTTTATTTTATAGCTTAGGTTTGGTTAGAAACGCGACTTAGCTTCGAGATGGTTCAAGAATTGAAACATTAAACTGTGGTATTTCTGCTATATTTTTTAATCATTATATCTTGTGAATTTAGATCATTTGACAACTCTGGGGTTTTCTCTAAGCTTGACAAACGTACTTAAATGCATTTTGGTGTTCTTTCAACCATAGTGAATAACGGATTTTATGTTTTCTTTTTGTACAATATTATGTATTTTAAACTCATATACGTTGCAAAGTTGTGCATTTTCGTTTTCAAATGTTATGTTGCAATTCTTTATTTGGCTATTAAAGAATGTGCCTACGCACACACCTACGCGCGCCTGCGCACAGACTACCATAAACGGTCAAATTTCCTCATTAGACTTTAAACTTTATGTATATGGCATAATGGTTGAACATTTCGATACCGGAAGTATTAATTAATGCAAGGGACAAACCACGATTTTGCAGGAGAGCCAAAAAGCTTTTATTTTTTCGATATCTGTCTGTAACTTTTTAGCGTTTTATCCGATTTTATTGACGTACAGAACAAAGTTTCTTAGTTTTATCTTCTTTTTCTTATCATTGTTGTTAAGTTTCATAAAACTTGGTAGTTTCAAAGATAGCATGTCCCTTACATTAAAGATAAATGTTAGTTAACATGCTTCTTACGTTACTGAAATTTAAGGTGTAAATAAAAAATAAATGATGAAAAATAATGTAAGCGGCTGAAAGCTTTCGAAAAATGTACGTTAATTTACTGTAAAGGATAATTTTAGTGGTGAAATTTAATGTAAGTGAATAATAATCAAATATTTTTGCGAAAGTCGTTCTAGATTGCCTGAATATGTTTAACGTAAGGGACATTTTTGAACGATAGAGCAATTCTAAGTATACCAATCGATAGAGCGGAAAATTCTGAATCCTAATATATATAATATATATTTTCTGAGTGGTAGAGTCACGCTGCGTTGCAGCACGAGATGGGCCGGCTCGCCCGGCGTAATACCACCCTCTCACAGAATATCGGCGTGAAACAATGGCACTCGTTGCTGTTGTGTTTCGTCCGGTGAGCGAAAGTACCGTAGGCCCATCTCCCACCCCTCTCCCATCCCAATTCCTATTCCCTCCTCAAGATCCAACTCCTTCCTCAAGGCCGGCAACGCATCTGCGATTACTTTCGTTTTGCTTTACTTTCCATCAGGTGACCTGCCTGCTCGTTTGCCTCCTTTTACCATAAAATATAAATATATAAAACTCATTTTGGACAAAATGTCCCTTACGTTAATTGATACTTCTGCTATACTTCTGCTGCACAAGCGTGTGTACTTGAGGAATGAAATTTAAAAATCAACATGACCTGGTCGTTTAAGGCTAGGAAGCTAACAGGAAGTACTTAGAGGTAAACCGCGATTAAAGTGTTTGGATGATGCTAAGTTCTACGTTACCGTGACATTGTTGCCCCATGTATGTGTTAGATTTGCCTCGATGTTCAAGAAGTAGGGACTCTTCCTGCTCAGCCTGGAGATCCACATCCGGGCATCGTGTAAGAACAACTTGTTAAACGAGGTGACGTTGGCGCGTTCCGGTACCAAGTGTACTACACACTGTTATTAAGTAATGATATTATAATAATCACCAATGTATATACGTTCCAGAGGAGGTCGATGGCGCAGTGGTTAACGTGCCCGGTCGGCGAGTGCTGAGGTTAAGCAACTTTCGCAAAGGCATTTGACCAATTAGCTGTATGATACGTTTCACCTCCTGGAGAGATTGGGCCATGACACACCTCATTGGCTCGTATCTGGTTTCTGGTTGATGCTAACAACTGCTTACGCATTGACGGGCGGGAAAAATTTGTCGCAAATTTAGTTTTGAGAGCCTTATATAGATTTCGGTTTCCTTCACAAATTTAAGTGATTTTTTTTAAAACCGAAAATAGTTAATGTGTTGATGCTTAAGGATACAGAGATCTAAATAGTTAATAGAAAACATTTGTTCGAACCGACTGCATTTATACGATTAAAGTCTATTATGAGTAAAGTTGTTTAAAATCACCCAAGTTCAGTTGTACAAACATTTTTTTAAACGGGTTGAAAAGAAATGTATTTCGAAACTTGTATTGGATACCAAAATGTAATAAGGCTCTATCTTAAAATCTTTGTATTTTTTAGGTCATGCTTCGATTGGATTAGTTGGGAAAATATAAAGTGTGCCACATGTCTTGTTAAGTTGTCATCTTAAAAGGCATAAGTAAATGGGAAAACCATAAAAAACTAACAGCTAATGAGATCCCCAGGGCAGCGTACTAGGGACACTTTTACAATTAGGCATATATGGATGATATTATTCCCAGTGCAACAGCTTAACAACATATTATATTTGCTATTTATATGACATAAAAATGTCTGTATATTTGTATTGTGTTCAGCTCCGGTCTTAAGCTAGTGCTTAATATCTGTGGGTAATGGCATTGGAATCGAAAAGGGGACGCTAGTCAATGAACTATACAAAAAAACTTACGTGAACTGTAGCGAATATTACTGTTGCAATGGTACATTTAATAAGCATATCTTTTTTTTGAATAATAATATATTTCCGTAATTAAACTTAAATGTTTTTTTAAACAACATGCAACATTCGTCGTTCGCCAGCGTAGTGCGGTATGGGTGAACTTTGTCTGTTGCACAGTTGTAGCAGATCTAATTGCTTTAATTACAATTTATTACGTGGAACATTTAAGGCTCCCATACTCCAACAGCAGCGCAGCGTGGATAGAAGCAGTGAAAACACAGTGCAGGAGCAGTGCAGGCTATTACTTATTCTGTGCTGCAGGTATGCGGCAGTCGCAAAGCTGAGGTACACACGGCGGCAGATCAACCTACCCAAACCTGTCAAATTTCTCCAATGAATATTGATCCTTATTACCAAACAATAAAGTTAAAAAATGATTGTAGAAATTTGACAGTTTTGGGTAGGTTGATCTGCCGCCGTCTCACACACGCCTACACTTGAGACTAGTTACCACAAACTGTCAAATTTCCTTGATAGATTTTGAACTTCATATGTACGGTATATGGTTCAACATTAATGGAAGAAAACTGTAGTAATTGGAGGAACCGTGGAAGTAATATTGTAAGATTCAGAATTGTAATGTGTTCGCGACAAATTGGCGTGACATTAATATATAGTATTATTAAATAATTATAGCTGTATATTTTCAAAACCCTTTGTCAGGCAAAGGGATGTATATTCCCACCAAATTTTGAACTTTATGTCATCGAGATAAGATTGAAAGCCAATGAAATATTCAAACATGTTATGCCCGTTAAGGGGCTCCCATGTAGTGGAGTGCGCCACTTAACATCATATGGAAATGACTCACACTTAATATTGTAACTCAATATTATGTTCCATATAAATTAATTACACAAATCATGTTACCTTGAAATAGCACGTATTTCTAATATTCCATCATATGATTGAACAAAGTCCATTTTGTACTATTAATTACTTTAATATTTTCCTTTGTTTAGAAACAGTATAAAAGCAATGTTTTTCATAAATAAAGTCAGTTACAGTTAAGAACCGACGTCCGTCGTATCATTTCGTCTCCCGACTTCACACATCACACCCATCCTTGATTAGAATTCATCCTCATTTAAAACATGTTGCACCTGACCTAGTATGTCAGAGAGTACTGGCTCGAACCCCTGATTTTATTGCCTTCAGGATACTGATGGGGCTCCCCAGATACTGCAGTGCGTCTGCCATGTTCGCAGAAGCCGGTGTGGATGACTTTCACTGCATCTTGAGAAAGCGAACAGCTTCGATTTTAAGAAGAGTTCGAGAAAGTACCAACAGTATCCTGACAGTTGTAAGGGACAGGCCTGATTGTCAGCTGGTCAGACATTGGGTCAAAAAACATATGAGCGGTTCCACAAAGTACATGAATAGATACCGCCTATGTATGAGTGCCTTGCCTCCCTGCCTATCATAGAAAATAGTTCAATAAAATAATTAAATTATTTATAATTTGTGACATAGTTTTTAGGGATAATTGTTATTAACAAAAATGGATCTTTTCTGAATAAATAATAAATAAAATAATAATAATAATTGACTTATTCATCACAAGCTCTTTATAGGTCCCCGCTGCTGGGCACGAGCCTTTCCTATGGATAGCCCGGGCCCGGTGCGGATTGTTAGTTGTTAACGACTGCTAATGCAGCCGGGACCAACGGTTTTACGTGCCAACCGAAGCACGGAGGAGCTCGAGATGATACATTTTTGGCCACCCATCCGATAACCGGCCTTTGCGAATTTGCTCTTTCCTTTTGTTTGATATTTAGTATTACTCAATGATGACATTTGGTCCTTTTATGCGACATGGTAAAATAACAAGTGTGTTTTAAAATAACAGGTGTTATTCACGGGCAGGATATTTTTTTTTCTAAAATCTCATTACTTATTTTAATAGTTGGTAGGTAAAATATTTTTATATGATTCAAAAGCGCTTTCTAATAAGTTTACTTAAATAAAGATTCATTTCATTTAATTTCAGTATTTTGTATCAAATCCGAATCCAAGGCTCCATTGAGTGTTTTTTGCTCTTTCGTAGGTTTCAAATAATAAAAGAAAACCATTCTGTATAAAATCGCTCATATCTTCAAATTGTTACGATTTTTTACGATCATATAAAATATTATCCGTATCTTTACTTTTTTTTTTCTTTTAATTGATGGCTTCGTGCGATTAGCACATTTGGCCAGTGTCAAAGTAATTTATCTAACAAGTACCTAATACATAAATAAACAATATTTCCATATATGATGATGATGAATGATATTAGAAATGGGAAGTGAGAAATGATATACCCCCCAACCCCTCGAGTATCTCAGTAAAGATGTGGGGCTTTACTAAGTCCCCACGCGAGCTTCTTGAGAGAATTTTAAAAGTGACGTTGCGCTGTTTTGTTTCATTTGCCAACACTTATGCACACTCACGAACACTTAACGGTTAATAATCCACCATTATTTCACATTAATATTCGGCATAACACAAATTTTGGAAAATAAAGCAAAACCGCAGATATGACGCTTTACTTTCCCGCCAAGAAATCCCGTATCTTTACTTAAACAACAAAGTTTTATAGGCTTTGACAGTTGCCATCAAGTGATTAAATTATCTTTGGTTTCCATGACAACAAAACAAACAAGTAATTTTGTATTGGAAAATTGAATTGTCGTTTTTAGTGTATTTATATTGTGATTCCCGTGGGAATATCGGGATAAAAAGTGTCCTATGTGTTATTCCAGGTTATAAAATATCTGTATGCCGAATTTCATCCAAATCCGTTGCAGCGTGAAGAAGCAACAAATATACGAACATACACACAAACTTTCTCATTTATAATATTAGTAGGATTACAGGAAAGGGAGATGTTGTGTGTATCTCCCTTTCCATCTATAAAATTAGTTGAAAAACAGCTTTTATCACTGAGCAAAATTTAACTTCAATCGTTTGCTCGCTTACACTACTCACCTCATTCGGTGCTTTTCCTGGCACATATGTTTAAATCCCACTACGTTTCACCGTCTAATCACTGTACATACACTCAAAAGTCGAATCAAGTAACAGATCTACCACCAACACGGTTTTTCTCAAAACAAAAAGTTAAATGAAATACTGTAATAAATAAATAAATATATATTTTTTTTAAAAATTTTTTTATACTTAGCTCGGCAAATGACTCCATCCCACCTGATGTTAAGTGGAAATGAAGTCCAGACGCGAAGACAACTGGTGCAGCGTGGAAACAAACGTAGCATCAGTTAACTTCACTCTGCCGGCCCACAAGGTGCTTCTTCACGCCTCTCTTGAAAAACCCAAATGTTAAAATAAAAAAAAAAATGTTTCCCACACTCACACCAAGAATCGTTATGATATAATATTATTACAATCTTATGCATTTTATGCCTGCCAGTACATTTGATTAAAAATTTCTTCAAAGTAAATTAAACTGACTGGGGGCATCGACCACGGGTGCGTCCACCACTGGGGGCGTAAGCCACTGACCCAATTATCTAGCTTTCTTTCTTAAGAAACTCGAGAAATGGTTAACTAGACAACGGCTAAACATACTTAACATACTTAAATACATAAGAAACACCCAGACCAGAAACAATTTAGAAAAACAGGTATTTCTAAATTGATCCGATCGGGGATCGAACCCGGGATCTCGGGGATGGCGACACCATGAAAACCGGTGTGCAAGCCACTCGACCAAGGAGGTCGTCAAAATAAAAATTATTTTAAATTATTTTAATTAAAATTTGTCAAAAACACCATATTTGTATATACAACATGCTTTTTGAGCTCATCGATATATTTAAATCCCCCGCGATGCCACGCATACCGAATACAATTACAAATGCTGATGATGCAAAACTATAATACGATTTGACGATTTCTCGTTTCATTCGAAACTGTAGGCATTTTATGGCATTTTCATATTAATATTTTTTATATAAAAACAAACACATTTAGACGCTAACATGAATAAGTTGGACGTTCACGAATTCTTATTTTTCACATTATTTTTTGTCTGATACGAAAGTCGCGTATACATAGCCCGTCATATTTGCAATAATATCAGTAGCCATAATAATAGAAGACTTTGTATCGTATGTGCTAAGCTTAACCGGCATGCTTTTTGCCGGACCTTTTTTTTATGTAGAAATGCGAATTCTAGAACGGCAGTCTTATTACGGAATAAAGCAACCAGTTATTAATTGTAAACGCGACTGCTCTAGTTGCTCTAGTTGATAGCGATAAATTGTAAATGTTAGGGGCCATCCATAAATTACGTCACACGAATTTCAGGACTTTTTAACCCCTCCCCCGTCCTTGTCACAGGTTGTCACTTTTTTTTATGTATCTACTTCGGAAAATCTCTTAAGCATCAACTTTTTTTTTAACGGACTCCCTAGAATAAAACTAAATAATCTGAGTATTTTATCTTATCTTATCTTAGTGGGGCCTGCTGAGGTTTCCCTCTAGCAGTAACACTTCGACCCATCGGGATCTTTTGTGCAACCCCATCCTTTCACTCTTGCTCCTCTGTAAAGATAGATGGCATAAGTTTGGCAATGTCCTTAAAAGCAAAGAGCCTGAAGTCCTCCGGTTTCGGATAGGCCGACCCCAGGAGTCCCATTCTATAATAATCTGAGTATAAGCTTGATATAGTTATTCGGTGTTTTGTCTTTCTTACTTCAAAAACCTGAGAACAGACCTCCGATCCGGCAGGACCATACGAAAAACTAGTTTACAAAAAGAGCGACCGCCTTCTATCTCTTCTCGCTCTGCCTCAGCTTCGACTCCCAAAAGGGAGGCTTCGTTAGCTTAGTGAGGAAGTTGTACGTTACCGTGACGTTGTTGGCCCACGAACGCTTGATGTTTGCCTCCATGTTGATGAAGTAAGGACTCTTCCTGCTCAATCTGGAGACCCACATTCGTGCGTCGCAGATAAAGAGATGCTACTAACTAAACGAACAAGCTGAGGTCATATTTGCTCGGTACGCCGTCCGGTACCACGCGTGCACACTGTTGTCAATTAAAAATAATTATGGCAATCATAACTTTCTCGTTCCATCTTAAACAATGTTTAAAAACGGGGATAAACAAAAATTATTTAGTTTATGCATAAAGGCATGCCTATGATACATATACTAAGTAGTTTGCGGTAATCCTCGGTATAAAACTTTATTTATTGTGATACTCATCATCATCAGGCTATAAACTAGGCCGTCCCACGGCCCACTGCTGAGGAGATTGGGCCATAACTGGTGTAAACTGGTGTTTTTAAAACGGTCGAGCCTCCGGAATTAAAACTCATTGCGGTCTCGAGTCTCATTAGAAGAGTCGCGACTCGAGCCTAAGCTTTATGCATGGTTCGAGTTGCGACTTGCGTCGAAGCCCGAGTTCTGCTTCTCAAATTCGGCTCATTACACCATGCCGCCGCGTCGGTCTGATAAAATCTAAAATTAAATATACATTGTAGTTTATCAATTTTATCTATACCTATACGAAAAAAAACTTAAAACAAAATTGTAACAATGTCTATTTTTGTAAGAATTTCAACGTCAAAGATAAGCACATTGATGCTTGGATGTTTTTGTTGCTCAGTCATAATTTTTATTTTTAGTAAAATAGGTACACTAAAAATAAAAATTACGCACAAATTACTACGCACTACTGTGTGTTTCTCACGTAATTTTTTTACCACAAACTACAGTGCTGTGGAATCAGCTCTCAGCGGCGGTATTTCTGGACCATTACGGCTTATGGATCTTTAAGAAACGAGCCTATTCCTTCCTTAAAGGCAGGCAATTGCCCCCTTCTAATATATATTTTAAAAAATATATATTTTTACATTCAGTATAATGAAAGGGCAATGAACAATTGGTATGGGTGCTTAATGCCTTAATCTAAATTTGCTGACACTACTCAAAATAACACATGTTTTCAGTAGTGCTATCCAAATAGAGTTCGGTGTTGATAAATGTGCGGCGGGGGAAAGTTGTAGATTCACCAAGTTTACAGCTTTCTGAGACAATGTTCCTCAAGTCGATCTCTGAAGCAGAAACCTAAAAATACTTTGGTATGTCACAGTCTTTGGGTTTTGAGGAAGGGCGCATTAAACAGACGGTGAAGGAGCACTTCACCGACACCTTCACAAGGTATAACAGTTTCTATAGTACGAAAGCAAGGATGGCAGTAACGTCATATCGATAATAAAAAAAGAGATGTGTAAATTTAAGTTTGTATTTAAAAGCTTCATAATATCACAGTTTAAGGAAGTATTATGTGGACGAACTCTATGGCCGTGTGGCTTGCACGCCGGACTTTGGGCGGCGCTAACTCTGAGGTCTACAAATATAAATAGGGGATTAAAGTTACTCGCGTCCGTAGGTTTACCCTTGAGACCCTACACGTGACCCCTGGGTGGTGCTAAATGAGTGACACTCTCTGAGTGGTAGAGCCACGCTGCGTTGCAGCACGAAATGGGCCGGCTCGCCCGGCGTAACACCACCCTCACACAGAATATCGGCGTGAAACAACGGCACTCGTTGCTGTTGTGTTTCGTCCGGTGAGTGAAAGTACCGGAGGCCCATCTCTCACCCCTCCCCCCTCCCAATTCCTACTCCCTCCTCAAGATCCAACTCCTTTCCAAGGTTGGCAACGCATCTGCGATAACTTTGGTTTTGCGGGTGTCCATGGGCGGCGGTGATTACTTTCCATCAGGTGACCCGCCTGCTCGTTTGCCTCCTTTAACATAAAAAAAAAATAAAAAATAAATAAACACTGATACATTATAGTAGTAGTTTGTTTTATTTTATAAACATTTTTAGTAAGAAAAATGAGTATCCATTATCAGAGACAAAAAGTCATGCGGGTATATGCATGACTTTTTGTCTCTGCTAGAGATATATTATAATAGGCACTTCACTATTAATTTCATAACGTCGTTCGTTGACTTCATATCAAGTCTTTGGCGCTCGTAGCACGATAAACTTCTTAAAGAAAAGGGTTGTGTATGCTTTTTTTCCATTACAGAGTTTTGTTGGTCTATACTTTAAATAACCTATCGACGTTTCATGTACACGTGTACATGTGTTCACGTTCAGTTTTAATGTTGCAGTACAGCGTATTTTGGTTAAGTGGCTGGTTTACAGACTTTTAACTACCGCTGAGTTACCGAGTGTACGTTCTCTGTGTACGTTTTGTTTTACAATAAACATTTGAATAGTATTTTAGTAGCCGCTTTCTTGTTTATACGCGCACGAATAAAAATGGACAGTAAGTACCTTCCCTTTGTACGTCATAAATAAATACATTTACCTACTAAAATAAGAAGAAAGAAACAAATAGATGGACGCTTGGAATTGCGCACAGGTACAAAGTATAGTCACAATCTAGAATCCGCAACAACTCATCAGAATAACATTCACTAATTTTGCACTGTTTAAGTATGGGTTGTTGTACATTCGCCACAAAGTTAGTTTGCCACAGAAAAAAGTATGTGTAAATTCGCCACAGTTTTATTTTTATCAAGTAAATTCGCCACACTCTTATTTTCGACACAGACAGCAGAAAAATCGAATTATTCCCCAGAGATACACTTTCCCCATAGAGACACTTTTAATAAAACTGCGCTTTTATTCCTGTAATTCTTTTTTTAAACCCTACCAATTTGTCCTCTTAGATACACTTTTAGGTACTGTTGTGTATAAAATAATTGCTGGAGATAAATAATTTGTATGTATGAACCACAGGCACAATCTTTTATATACCTACATGTTGCACTAGATTTAATATTTCTAACATTAAGTACCAGGCTACCATAACTATGCAGGAGATTACTTATTAATATAAAAGAATATTATTATAATCTTTGCTATATGTATATGTATTTACAATACTATATTATTCTTTTATATTAATAACAAATCTCCTGCATAGTTATGGTAGCCTGGTACTTTATGTTGAAAATATTGAATATAGTTCACTAATAATTTTTATTTTTTATTTAAAAACATTTCTATGTAGGTGTTCAAGCCAAAAGTGTATCTCTGAGGAATAAAAGCTTTAATTTTGGTTAATTACGCTTTATTTATTTTTCGTTTTCATCTAAAACACATTTCTATTTAAGTGTCCAAGCCGAATGCGTATCTTACAGGAATAAAAGCGCAGTTTTCATAACTAAGTAAAGTAAAAACGTTATTTATACATTTTTAAAAAGAGAGATTTATGGTTACTTTGTTTTAATTTTTTTTCGTAGGTTATCTTTAAACATCAATAATTTTAGAATAAAATAACAACCTTTCATTTCGAGCGCTCAAAACGAACTTTCCTTGCTACCGGTACTTTATGCAAAAATGATGTACTATGAAGACTTGTGGCGAATTTACAATAACCCTTACCTACCTGTGGCGAATTTACTTTCAATGTATGGAGTTACAAAAACGTGGCAAACTAACTTTGTGGCGAATGTACAACAACCCTTAAGTATTACCCGAAAGAAACACACGTGCGCACGTTTGTTTCGTTTGTAACGCCCGGCACTATGACACGATGACCTTGACACCTGTGCGCTTACGACGTCACGTCACGGGTTAACTTGAAAAGAAGTCGGTGGCGCTGGTAGCACTGATATCTTGCAATTACGTAGAGATGGGTGTTGCAATATCGAAAGTCCTAGAAAAACTTAATTAATTTTAATTAAGTTATTTGATACGTACATTAAATTAAAATTTACTATGTAATACGTTATTTACTGACCGGAATTTATTTTCAATCATAAAATTTATGAACATTTGGATGGAATAAAACAAAGTAATCTTAGAGGATTGTAATGAATGTAACTTTCGCATCACATCACGGCCTACTTGATATGAAATCGTTGGCGTGCGGAACATAAAAATATTTGAGACGTTTTTGTTTTTATCCATTTTAAAATACAAAAATGCCTGTTTTGCCTGGGAAAATAAAAAATAGGGCTTCAGTTGCAAAATTACAAAAGAAACAAATGTTTTATGTATCGTAAATGTATTTTATTAAAGTAAGTACAATGAAGAACTTCTATAGTAGTGCTGGCGTGGACGGCACGAAGATCTTGAACTTCTATAGAAGTTGTTGGCGGTGAAAAGGTTAACCGTGACATTTTGTAGTACTATTGACATTACTTAAATCTAATAACTTAACTAACATCATTTTAAATTGCTATTGTTATTATTAGTTTTAACATATTGTATTTATAATTTAGACATATTGGCGTTTTGGGCAATTGTAAGTCGGTATGTACTTAAATGTATGAATAAATAAATGAATGAATAATGGTAAGTTCGGCGGTAACGAAACTTAGTTTTTAATTTTCTTTCTATCTTCTATGAACGACCCGGTAACATAGCTTGAGCCCATGGAGTGGTTCGTGTCTGTCGTGAGTTCTATCACTACCTTAAATTTGATGAACGGCATGCGATAGTGAAAGTTTGGCATCGGCACCGTCATGTTGTAAAGACCGTAGAAACCCTGCGAAAATTTTTATTCAATTTATTAATTTTCAAGACATTGTAAATGACAAATAGTAAGAAACTCTTGGCTCTCATATCCTAATAGTTTTGTCTAATCACCATCTGTCGAAATACAACTGTGGTAACTACTGAGGGCTAAAACAGTGATCGAACGACCGTTCGGTGTGTACGTCCGTCGGATGTGTATGCTTAAATACGACGCTGACTGTTAGACGCCACCGACCCCGATCCGATCCGAACCCTTCGGAGAATCTAGTAGGGCACGGGGCACGCAATAGTGCGTGATACCGTTCCCTCTAGAAAACCTCCGAAGGTAATTTGTTTCACACGGCTTGAGAAACCGTTTAAGTTTCTCGCTGTTCACAAAAAAGCCCGCTGAAGCAGAAAATGCCGTTAGAGGCAATCAGCAAACTGTCTAAAAAAACGCCACCGACGACGATAGCATAGAATAGCGTAGACGGTCTCATAACAATGAAACATATACAATAGTATTATCAAGCGGACTCGAAACCAGTACACTTGCCTTGCTAGAAATCGAACCTAGCAAAGGGTTATATGAGGAGATCGGTGATCATACCACTAGACATTTATTTAGCTCTTGTTCTCATAAAAGCCATTGATCTGGTTTGCAGTAGCAATAAATATTAGTACTGAGAGACTATCATAGATTGCCTAGATCCCGATGGCTTCTTTAGATATTGCCGGGACATCAGTTATCACCATAGATCGGAATAGGTAGAGTTTTTTCATGTACTTTTGCAACATTTGCATAACATGGATATGCCCATATAGATTTTGCTATTTCCGGTATTCGGTAAACTTAATACATTTATTTGATATTTTCACTTCTTCGCTTTAACAGCCTATTAATGCCCCCACTGCTGGGGTACAGGCCTTCCCTATGGATGGACACAGAATATATAGGTATAGGGAGACTAGGCCATAACCCACCACGCGGGCTCAATGTGGATTGGTGGGTATTAACAACTGCTAATGCAGCTGGGACCAACAGCTTAACGTACCTTCCGAAGCACGTAGGAACTCGAGTTAATAAATTTTTGGACACCCATCCAATTACCAACCATTGCAAAAGTTGCTTAACCACCACAATCACGCCCGCAGGCGCTAACCATCTGCGCCAACGAGCTCTTCTATTAAATATATTTCAAATGAAAACTATCTACCTGTGTGTGTGTGAGTGATTTAAATGATGTGTACAAAGAGTTTTTTCGAATCCAATACTGTAACGACGATTTACATTCTTGTACTAAGACCAGTGCAAGATAGGCACGCAAATAGTGAAAATTAAATAAAAAGAAATTCTCTAATAGAAACGTTCATTTCAAGTTTGCATTGTATACCTGCGCTTCACTATCTAATTTCTTCATAGTAAGCGCGAATGCAAGTACAGTACCTGCTGTATTGTACTTGCTTTAGCAAATCAATTGTGTGTCAAAATTGTAACGTACACTTCCAAACAATAAAAATAACTGTTTAAAAAGTGTTTCATTTCAGTGTGTGTAATCTAAAAATCATATAAACACGAAAATTTAATCTTACATTCCAGATTCCGGAAGCTTATCCATACTTTGATAACGTTATGATGCAAGTACTACAAAAAACTCTACCTATTCCGATCTATGGTTATCACACAAAGTTCTGCTATTCTTACCGGCAGGACAGGGCAGGTGACACCGCTTTGTGTCAACATTGTACCGATACCAACAACGGGGTAGTTCAAAAACACATCGCAGAAATGCGAGTGCAATTCCATGAACGACCGACGATACTGGTTGCTTAGAAACTCGTAAAACACGTAGTGGATCTGAAATTATAAATTCATAATACTATTAATTATTAATTAGTAATAATAACCTTTCAGCGGTCTCTTTTGTCGTTCAAAATTAAAATATATTTGACAATGATAAACTTGATATACCAAAAATTATTTAAAAATATAATAAATTGGAATATATACAGCTATCTGATATTAAGTTCAAAACTAGAAATTCATAATGGTCAAAATTTATGACATTTACAGTTCAGGTTACGAGGTATAGTAGTCAAAACAAAAAGTAATGATTTGTGATAACGTGACAGAGTCCCAGACAAAACAGCTAAAATAAAAATGCATAACCTCAAAATAAAGAAATTGCAAAAGATGGAGAATGAAAAAAGGGTTTTATTTTATAGCTTAGGTTTGGTTAGAAACGCGACTCAGCCTCAAGATGGTTCATAAATTGAAACATACAACTGTAGTATTTCAGCTATATTTCTTTTGATAATTATATCTTGTGAATTTAGATCATTTGACAAACGTACTTATGCATTTTGGTGTTCTTTCAACCATAGTGAATAACGGATTTTATGTTTTTTGTACAATATTATGTTTTTCGGATTATGTATTTTGAACTCATATGTTGCAAACTTGCAAAGTTGTGCATTTTCGTTTTCAAACATTATGTTGCAATTCTTTATTTGGCCACTAAAGAATGCGCCTACGCACACACCTACGCGCGCCTGGGCACAGACTACTATAAACTGTTAAAGTTCCTCATTAGACTTTGAACTTTTTTTATATGGCATAATAATTTAGGTTTTTATAATGTTTTATTGTTTTTATATTAAAATATTGTAAAAATCTAGTTTTAAGAAAGAAAAGAAATATAGAGTAAAATAATAATAATAATAATAATAATCGACAATCATTGTGCCGACCAACACCTTAAGAAACTCTCGCTCAATGGTTGGATCAAGGGTCAGATACAGAAGGCGGTACTCTTGGACACGGCGCGGATAGTCCGAAGGTTCCTGTCTCTGCAGCCCTAACCACCGGCAGCTTGAGCCCTGCCCCGTTGCCGGCGGCACCCTAGGCTAGGTTTTTTATAATATTTTTATGTTTTGTATGTGCTTTTGTATTTTACTTTTATATTAATATTATAATAAACCTAGGCTAAGAAAAAAGATAAACAAAGTGAATAATAACAGTAATAATTACGTATTGTCAGGAGGTTCCTCACTCTGCAGTTCTAACCACCGTTAGCTTGGGTCTATCCCCGCTGCCGGTGGCAACCTAGGTTAAGTTTTTTTATAATATTTTATATTGTAAATATGTTTTTATATAAAATATTGTAAAAAAAATGTCTTAAGATGTATATTTAATAAAGAAAATAATAATAATATAAACTTTATTTCGGACAGTGAGTATTATTCATAAATGTGTTAGTTAATACATTCTTACAGGCTGTGATAGTAGACCAATCATAGGTGTAAACCTAATATGATTAATCTCACCCAGCATTTCTGGATGGGCAATCCACCTTATCAGCAATGGTGTTCAGGATGCTTTTAGTGCTGCAGCGCACCCTGCTGACGAGAGACGCCGCTCTCTTCCGCTTGATGGCGTGAAACCCATCGGTGCTGGCCTCCGCAAACATTGACGACGCACTGCAAAAGCGCGGCAACCCCAACAACCTCCTGAACGCATTGTCGTACTGGACTCGCAGAGCGTTATAAGCTCGTTGCGTATACCTTATACCATAGGCTGCTCGAGTAAAATTATTGGCAATAAGCTTTAAAAAGCATTATCTTAACTTCTACTGAACATCGAGCAAACCTACGGGCGAGCATGTTACTTCTCACCGCTAACGCTCTGCTACCTCTGCTGCTACCTCTCGATATCAAGGTCGTGCTTAAGGTCGTCCGTAACTATGTGTCCTAAATACTTACTACATTCAATGTAGTATTATTTAGTACAATGGGAGGCACATAGTTAGGAGTCATTTTACCCGCTCTAAAGACTAAGATCTCGCTCTTTTTGGAGTTGTATTTTAGACCATGTGTCTCAACATACTTCTCACAGCAACTTAACAGTTTTTTGAGCGCACTGACCGCTGGGATCAGCAACACCATGTCATCTGCATTTCTTATGTTATGCAGATGACATGGTGTTGATGACATTTATGTTATTTACACAAACATTATCGACCTGACATCTTACTCGAATACTGCTGAGCTCAACTATCAGATCGTTCATTTACAAGTTAAATAAATTGGGTGACCTTCCTGCTTCACTCCGCACTTTAGCCTATACTCATCTGACAACTCATCGGCCCACCGTACATAATTTACCTGGTTTAAATACCAGTATTGAAACAGAGTGCGCAGTTCGACGGGTAAGTTAATTCCTTTAAGTTTAGCCCAGAGCATGTCATAAAAAACAACTCAAACGTCTTTGACAGGTCCATAAAACATGCATAAATTGGAGTGCGCCTCTCAGTATAATACCTGACAGTATGCTTAAGACACAAGATGGCACTTTCTGTGGATACTCCTGACCTAAAGCCAAACTGCGCATCGTGTAAGTTGAGAAAGCGGCTAAGTCGGTCTTTAAGCATACTGTCAAGTACCTTTGCTATTGTGGTCGCTAACGATATCGGCCTGTAGTTATTTTGGTCAGCCGCATCACCAGTCTTGTTTTTTATAGTGGGAACCACTATAGTTTTCATGAGGTCGATGAGGTAAATAAGAGTGACTCATAAAAAGGTTAGACAACACTCTAGGTAGATGAACACCACATTGTAGGCGTACGATACCGAGCCCGTCATGATCGGGTGACTTGCCTGTAGTCATTCCTCGAATAGACTTAGATAACTCCTTGGCAGAGAATCTAGTCTGTGGTTCGTCAGGACGATACACAGTACCGGGCACCGTATGCAATGTGCTAAGAGGCGATTTTGGTGGTTGAACATTAATTTAAAGTTGATGCACAGGCGTCTGTACTTGGCGAATGAAATTTAAAAATCAACATGACCTGGTCGCTTAAGACTAGGAACCTGACAGGAAGTACTTAGTGGTAAACCGCGATTAAAGTGTCTGGATGATGCTAAGTTCTACGTTACCGTGACATTGTTGCCCCATGTTTTCGTTAGATTTGCCTCGACGTTCAAGAAGTAGGGACTCTTCCTGTTCAGCCTGGAGATCCACATCCGGGCATCGTGCATGAATAACTCGTTAGTCGAGGTGACGTTTGCACGTTCCGGTACCAAGCGTACTACACACTGTTATTAAGTAATGATATTATAATAATCATCAAAGTATATACGTTCCAGAGGAGCTCGATGGCGCAGTGGTTAACGTGCCCGCTCTGCGAGGTTGAGGTTAAGCAACTTTCGCAAAGGCCAGTCAAATGAGCTGGATGATACGTTCCACCTGCTGGAGAGTTTAGGCAATGACCACAGCTCATTGGCTCGAATCTTATTTCTCTCTGTCTGTTAACAACTGCTTACGCATTGACGGGCGGAAAAATTTGTCGCAAATTTATTTTAAGAACCGTAAATAGATTTCGGTTTCCTTTACTTTATGTGTTTTTTTTTCAAACCGACAATACTTGTTAATGTTTTTATGCTTTAATGAGATCTAAATAGGTAATAGAAAACATTTGAAAAAACATTCGAATCGACTGCATTTATACGATTAAAGTCTATTATAAGTAAAGTTGTTTAAAATCACCCAGGTTCAGTTGTACAAACATTTTTTTAAACGGGTTGAAAAGAAATGTATTTCGAAACTTGTATTGGATACCGAAATGTAATAAGGCTCTATCTTAAAATCTTTGTATTTTTTAGGTCATGCTACGAGTGGATTAGTTGGGAAAATACAAAGTGTGCCACATGACTGTTTAAGTTGTCATCTTAATAGGCATAAATGGGAAAAACATAAAAAACTAACAGCTGTTGAGATCCCCAGGGCAACGTACTAGGAACCCTTTTACAATAAGGCATATATGGATGATATTATTCTCAGTGCAACAGCTTAACAATATATTATGTCCTATGAAATTGGAGTTTTGTATGAAGATTTTTTATAAAATTTTATTTTTCATACTAACGTTTTTTTAAATTTTCTTAGCATTTATTTATTTTTACACTATAAAATTTTTGAGTAGTGTCTTTGTTTCACTAGCTAAATATAGCAGACATTAAAAAGAAAAAAAATCAAGTCCTTTCAAAGCAACAATGAAACAAAAGGACAATTCCGCGAACTAAAAAGTTAGTTAATAAAAAAAAAATTGGGCGATAAAGACACAAAGTTAATAATCATTGTTATTACTGGCGCACTTTGATGTCGGAGGCCAAGATCCACTTCGGATCGCTGAGCCAGCGTAGTAAGTAGTAAGTATTGTTATTACTGAAGCCTAAGTAACATAGTCCTAATTAAAGGTGTATAATAGTAATATAAACAGCCGGTATTGACTTTTAGAAGTAATACACCTATTAATACGTGAGAAAAAAACTCCAATATCATAGGTAAGGACCTATTATTATATTTGCTAGTTAGATGACATAAAAAGGTCTGTATATTTGTAATGTGTTCAGATCCGGTCTTAAGCTAGTGCTTAATATCTAGGTGGGTAATGGCATTGGAATCGAAAAGGGGACGCGTACAGCTAGTCAATGAACTATGCAAAAAAACTTACGTGAACTGTGCCGAAAATTACTGTTGCAATAGTACATTTTATAAGCATATCTTTTTTTATAAACAATAACATATTTTCTTAATTAAATTTGAATGTTTCTTTTAAACAACATGCAACATTCGTCGCTCGCCAGCGTAGTGCGGTATGGGTGAACTTTGTCTATTGCACAGTTGTAGCGGATCTAATTGCTTTAATTACAATTTATTACGTGGAACATTTAAGGCTTCCATACTCCAACTGCACGTCAAAAGCAGCGTGGATAGAAGCAGTGAAAACACAGTGCAGGTATGCGGCAATTGCAAAGCTGAGGTACTTACACACGCTTACATATAAGAATACCACAAGATAGACTAGATTATGAACTTTATATGTATGGTATATGGTTCAGCATTAATGGAAGAAAGTTGACAGTTATGAATAGTCCGTGCAGGCGTCTCTACTAATTGGAGGAACCGCGGAAGTAATATTGTAATTCAGAATTGTAATGTGTTCGCGACAAACTGACGTGAAATTATAGCTGACCGGGCGGACTTCGTACCGCTTTGACAGTTTCCATGACAACAAAACAAACAAATCATTCGTCCGCTTAAGAACACCCGTATCCCATGATGGACCCCTGTTGCAGTGCGCCACCTACCGGGTCCAATTGTAAATCTAAACCATTCTCGAATCCACTTGAACACACAAAAAAATCCTCAGAATTGGTCCAGCCATTTGGATGGAGTTCAGTAACATACACAAGCACAGAAGATTTATATATATATATATATATAATGTAATATTTAATAATCTTTATATATATATATTATTAAATATTACAGCTGTTTATTCTTTACTCATCCTTGATTAGAATTCCTTTCCTCCTCATTTAAAACATGTTGCACCTGACTTAGTATGTCAGAGAGTGCTGGCTCGAACACCACTTGTGGTTTTTTTAAATAATATTTCTGATTTTAATTTGTTTGCAACAAAATTTAAGTAAAATGTTGTTGTAATATTATTTTTAAAGTCCTCTGTAAAGAGTCCTATTATTGACTAAATAATATTGAACTATTGTATTTTTTATACTAAGGAATTCGACTTCTGGTACTCAAATATGTTATCAACATAAAAAATATCAGCGTGTAAAGGTAGCTGAGCTAATCAAATTAGAGTTTCATAATTATTTAATTTAGCTAGTTTTATCTGAAATCACAGCGTTAAATCACTATTTTATGTTACACTTCTGATGTTTTCACGTTATTTAATTATAGTCTATTGTATGGTTATTGTGATTTCGCTGATATAAAGTGACTATGACACTAATGTTATTATTTTTGTTGGTTTATTATGTAACTTGAGCATAGCTTTTTTTATAGAATCTACCCATCTTCAACAAACATCCAGTCTATCCTATATACCTCTATACCTCTATCTATGGCCTGATCCTGGATTCCGGTTGGTAGATGTTGATGATTGCTTGACTAAAGAAAAGCTCGGGAGATTTTGTATATTTTTCTTTATTTTTTTCAAAAAGCCATGATCAGTTCAGACGTACTAAAACTATAACTATCTGTAACTGAAAGCAGAAATAATAAACTAATTGTTTTTGCAAATTTCTAGACGGATAAATATTTTTACTGTCCACTATTTTATTCGATGGCCCCGTGTGGTGCCGGGGTTAGAATTGCACCACCCCATCTCTTCCCGTGGGTGTCGTAGAAGGCGACTATGGGACCAATCCAGAGGATGGGCAGCAGCGTCTCTCTGTGATTATTTTCACCCTACTGTGATCGCCAACCCGCCTGCCAAGCGTGGCGATTATGGTAAATTCCCCTCAAAATAATTTATCCTTGAGGGAGGCCTTTGTCCAGCAGTGGACGTCTTTTTGGCTGAGATGAAAATTTTATTCTATTCTACCAGTTCGCCCGCGACTGACACTTTCGTATTTCTAAAAACCATTTCTTTTACTTCAAGTAAATATAGCCTATATTTTTTTTTGTTATTTTGAATTTTGCATTTACAATGCTAGTTTAAGATAAAAAAATATTAGAAAAAATCAACTAACCTCAGTAAGCTCGAGTGGGCATCTATAAAAAATAAGTCTAAGGACCTTGCTAGCTAAACCACTGTCTATTCGAATAACAAGAATTCTACTAATTTGCTTATAATTTATATGTCGCATCGCTATGACGGCAATGTGTATGACATAGCTGTCATAGCGATGCGACATATAAAATTAAAGTAGCAAGAGAACTAAAAACTGTACCTTCGCTATAAATAGAACCAAACACCAGGGTCTGAGTCAGAGATCCGTGGTCATACCACTATAGACATTTAGATAGCTCTAGTTACAACTCAAAAATCTACTTGTTATATTTGCTATTCGCTTGAAAACTAGAGAACGGGGCATTTTTGAAAAAAAAAAGAACTTTAATGTTTGTGCTGGTCTTAGCTTTATGTGTATCAATATGTGTACTTATTCTGGTCCATGTGTGCCGAATAAATTATTAAATATTAATCTATTCTACTCTATGTGCCTTACAAATAAACAAAGAATAATCTCCGAATAGTTATTCCGTGTTTTGTTCCTGTCATTTCAAATTAGAGTAAAAGAGACAAAACGTGGAATAACAATTCGAAGCTTACTCTTTATTTATTTGGACGACCTCCGTAGCCGAGTGGCTTGTACGCCGGTCTTTGGGTGGCGCTAACTCTGAGGTCCCGGGTTCGATTCCCGGTCGGGTCAATGTCGAAAACGAATTTTTCGATATTGTGTCGGGTCTGGGTAGTTGTGGTACCGTCGTTGTTTCTGATTTCCATGAAACGAGTGCTGTAGCTACTTACCTTGGGATCAGAACAATGAATGTAATGTTGTCTTAAGTATTGTATTTGTAAGACCCCATAAGTTTACAGCAATCAAAATTGGGGTAATCGGAAAGATAGCCTCGATTTGAGGCAGTGGACCGTGGACTTCTCCCACAATGTAGTAAAAGTGGAGAAACTCTTTGCCGGCAATAGGAGACGCATTAAGTGGTTATCACATTGGTATCGTCGTTAAAAAACGAAGAACTAGCTAAGCTATCATATAATAAACCATACAGCATAATCTTGTGGTATCGTCGTTAAAAAACGAAGAACTAGCTATGCTATCATATATTAAACCATGACAAGAAGATTGACATCAATTTCTCACTCATTCATTCTCATAACGTTCTGAATCAAATCACATTACTCATTTTATTTACTTTATTAAGGAATCTCCTAGGCCAGTTTTGTTTAATCGATATAAAAATATTAGCATTGGTACCTTTAAAGGCCAAGAAATGATAACTTTGAAAAGGCGAATTTCTCGAATTATATAAAATTAAACAACAATGCAATGGATATATTTTTATTCGTCTTCGTCAGACAGACATAAAGATGAGTCGTTCATGAATGAATCCTTCAATTGGACTAGTCCATTTAGCAAGTATATCACTTAGTTCACACTTCACTGAAGGAGAGTAAAGCGAATAGATAGATTACGAACAGCGCGTGCGGAAACGCGACAGTTGCACCGGTCGGAGTCGGAGTCTGCTCGCACTCAATTTGACGTCTTACGGTATGAAACATTATTATTTTTACGGCTTATTTCTACTTGATTATTAGTTGACGGCGTAATTTGTTTACGTTTTGAAATTTGATTTTGTTGTCTATTATTCTAGTCTGCGTCAAAATAGGTATGAGTGCGATCCGTGCTGCATGCGACAATAACGTTATTTAGTTTTAATAATTGTACTGTTTGACGATGCTTTTAAAAGTAATTGTAAATAAATGTTTATATAATTTTTAACGCAAATTTTGTTGCGAACAAATTACAAAAACACAAATGTTGAAAAAATTTCCACGGCAGGGTTTGAACCTGTACCCTTCTGACATACCGGGTCAGGTGCTCTTCCAATTGAGCTATCGTGGTTCTAACCAGCCCGCCGAAATTATTCAACACTATTTACTTTTTACTTTGAAAGCCAAAGGCGCCCATTCAATGTTAACAACTACCGTCATTAACATCCGATCATAATATTTTTACAAATACTAAAGATCAGTTAAGAAGTAGGCAAGCTATTTATAAATGTTTATATAATTTTTAACGCAAATTTTGTTGCGAACAAATTACAAAAACACAAATGTTGAAAAAATTTCCACGGCAGGGTTTGAACCTGCACCCTTCTGACATACCGGGTCAGGTGCTCTTCCAATTGAGCTATCGTGGTTCTAACCAGCCCGCCGAAATTATTCAACACTATTTACTTTTTACTTTGAAAGCCAAAGGCGCCCATTCAATGTTAACAACTATAATTTCGGCGGGCTGGTTAGAACCACGATAGCTCAATTGGAAGAGCACCTGACCCGGTATGTCAGAAGGGTGCAGGTTCAAACCCTGCCGTGGAATTTTTTTCAACATTTGTGTTTTTGTAATTGTAAATAGTTGATGTTTTAGTTGTCGTAAAAGTAACTCATGTGAAAATTCACTCGGAGACAGAGAAAGTGCTATGTGAGAAAGTGATAAAAAATGTTTTTGAATGAATGAACGGGATCGAGTGATTATTGACGTAAAACTTTACTATATTGTTGAGGTTATCTCCATTTCAACGTTATTATAGTTATTAGTATTCTGTTTTGTCTTAATTGTTATTCAGTAAATGGTACTCCTATACAGTGGTTAAATCTGTATTTTTCTTTCAAAAAGATGAATGATGTAAAAATTGCAATAATTAAAAAAAAAATAACTTTTTTTATTTTATTTATTTTTAAGTGCTAATTGCTGCACTGAAACGCATCACTAGTATGTACTACACACACACAACACAATACATTTATGTAAAGGTGGCAACATAATTTGACAATGTGACATTAGCATCTGTCGGTTTACTCCAGTGAATTAATGATTAGACTTTAGTTGACGTGTGGACACAACAATTTAGTGAAGTACATAAGTTTATTTCGTTGTGTTTTGTTTTAAGGAGCCCTTTGTGAAATTGTATTTGATATGGCAAAATGGACGGGCAACATGACAGTGAAATTTGTGAAAAAAAGTGTGAAAGGGACGGGACACAAAATACAGTACTCCCTTATTGACCTTCTTTTTCTTTTGCTATGAGAGGCGTGTTGCAAAATAATCGGCTATCGACTAATCGATTGTGTTTACCAAGAATCACTCGTACTATCGATTAGACTATCGATATTCTCGATATAATCGATGTCAATAATACTATCGATTATAATAATCGATTAATCGATTATAATTTTCTAAATGCCCAATATAATCGATGAAATCGATAGTATTGATAACAATATTATGGCAGCATAAACGACTTAATCGATGGTATCGATTTAATCGTTTAATCTAACATTGGTTCAGATTATATTGCTCCTGTTCAGTTCAGTCAAGTCAGTGACTTGCAATATATTATCCATAGCCCATCGTAAAACGTTACAATGAAAAACTTGAACATTAACGTAACCAATTTTTTTTAACGTGCTCAAGAACGTGACAACTTAATACGTGCGTCCAGTCAACCTTCGAAGAGTGTTTAGCGACTACATGTGCGACAGAAGGGTTTTACTACGATACGCTGGTGAAGAGGTCGAGCGCGTCACAACAAAAGGGTGCGTCCAAGGGTCCATTGCGGGACCCATTTTATGGAACCTGCTACTGGACCCTCTGCTAAAGGACTTGGAGAAACGACAGGTCATAGCCTAAGCCTTTGCAGACGACGTCATCCTTCTGTTCATAGGAGAGACCGGGAGGGAAATTGAAGAAGCGGCAATTCCTACTCTAGCACGTGTTGAGGAGTGGGGTGTCGAAAATAAGCTCAAATTCGCAGCACACAAGACCAATAGCTAAACAATTACAAACAAGCTGAAATTCGACACCCCTCGCCTCAACATGGGCGGAATAGTGATCAAAGACTGTGCAGAAATTAAACTCCTGGGTCTCACAATCGACCGTAAGTTGACCTTCAACCAGCACGTGGCAAACGTATGTAAGAAGGCGGCAAATATATATAAACACTTGTCACGGGCCGCGAAGGTGAACTGGGGACTGAACCCGGAGGTGGCTAGGTCTATTTACATAGCCGCCGTGGAACCCGTTGTTACTTACTCGGCTGCGGCCTGGTCCTCAGCCGCGGACAAGATAATGACGCGTAAGCAGCTGGGAGCGTTGCAACGGGGATTCGCGCAGAAGATGTGTAGGGCGTATCGGACCGTCTCACTCAACTCTGCCCTAGTGCTGACTGGGACACTCCCCCTGGGACACACATGCACGACATCCGCATCTACACGGACGGCAGCAAGATCGACGGCAAGGTTGGAGCGGCGCTATCCTTGTGGAATAGTGCTGGCGAAACCAAAGCCGTAAAGCTTGCACTGCCGTCATACGCCACCGTGTATCAGGCTGAGCTCCTTGCGTTATGTTCCGTAGGTTGATGATGGGACGTTGGTGATGATGATGGAGTGGTCCATGGCGATGGTAAATAACGACTGCGTCTCTATATGTGATGTTGTATATTTACAGTGACTACATTGTGACTGACTTATTATCTAAACCTTACAAGACTATTTATACAATATAAACTGTGTAGATGTTGGAGGGAGGATGCCGTGTGTTATCTTAATCAGATCTACACGCGATTAGGAATGCGTTTACAAACTCTTTAACCATACGTGAAGATAAGAAATTATGTGGCGACCGCAGGCCGCCACAGTACTCCCCCTCTAGAAAAGGAAAAAAAAATCGTTCAGGTCTTCAGCTTCTTTTGCGTTTTCCGTTTGCAAATGCCAGTAGTGCTCTAATCTACGGTGAGTGGTGATGAGCGTGCTCAAGTCTTCGTTGAGAAGACGAGCGTTCTCCAGTCTACGGTGAGTCGAGACGTGTGGAGAAGTGTGACGGTACTTTTTGGCCGTCGAGTGATGCCCAGGAACCAGGAAGCGATACGTTGCTGCGATGGAACCTTGAGGCTGGCTGGCTTGCTGAATGCTGCTAATGAGAGCTGTTTCCTTGTATTCTTCCATATATGAACAAAGTACTTGTTATAATATATCTTTTAAAAAAGACCGATTTCACAAATGATTTTTACTTTAAAATGTATAAAATTCCTCTCAACATCATATTACCTATTTTTACTAACATTTTTTATCACGTTAAACCAAGATTATTATGTACACAGATTAAATTTTAAATGACAAGTACAACTTTAAATTACGCATATTCTTACAATAGACTATAGACCCGTCGTTTATTAATAATAAATTGAACTATTTAATAAACAGACATAATACTAAAAAATAAAATTAAAATTGACTAAAATTAATATAATCAAGGTAAGATTAAACATTACTACATGTAAAAAAAAAAAAAAATGTGAAACGTGTGGCGACCGCAGGCCGCCACACGTTACACAAAGCCTCGGAAATGTTGCTAGCTAGAAAGGAAAGTAGTTTTGGCATTTATAGCGACTCCATGGCAGCTCTCCAGACAGTCACAAACGTGACATCTCTCCACCCCCTCGCAGTAGAAATGCGCAACTATCTTAAACTTGCATTAAAACAGCATAAAACTGTCGCTTTATACTGGATTAAAGCACACGCGGGGTTGGAGGGAAACGAGAGAGCCGACCAACTTGCCAAGGAAGCCGCTATAAAGTCCAAAAAGAAACCAGACTACGACGCGTGCCCCATTTCATTTGTCAAGAGAATCATCAGAGGTGAGTCTCTTGAGAAATGGAACGAAAGGTACGTGTCCAGTGACACAGCCGAGGTGACCAAGTTATTCTTCCCAGATGCCATAACAGCTTACCAGACCACCCGGAAGCTGACGCATATGCACCTCACCACACAGGCTCTTACGGGCCATGGCGGGATATCTGCATACTTGTACAGGTTCAAGTGTAAGGATAGCCCGTCTTGTGCCTGTGATTCTGATACTCACGAAATCCCTACACACATCCTCTCCGAGTGCCCTATACACGCTCTGGAGAGGCTGAACATAGAAATCCAAGTAGGTGTGAAAGTTGAACCGGCCACTTTTGCGACTCTCATATCAGGCAAATATAGAGATAGCTTCTTAAAATATTGTACCAAAGTTATATAATAAAAACTTATTTACCCTGAATATATATAGAACTACATAAAATAAAATAAATAGATTAATAGACTTTTATAAATAAAAGGCGGACCACCTACTGCCTTGGAATAAAAGATGACGAATGAATGTGAAGAATGCTGAATAAAAGTGCGAGAGGAAAAAAATGCGAGAACTAGTATGAATGAGAATTGCTAAAACAGGCTCCGATAACGTTGGAGGTAGAATTTAAAAAAAAAAAAAAAAAAAAAACTTAATACGTGCAAACGGCCCATTACTCTGTAAGCCAAAGGAGCCCTATTCAATGTGGACAACTACGTCATCAACATCACAAATACATCATAAATATAGCTCGCCTAATTCTTATATCTTTCAATATTTGTAAAAATATTAAGATTGGATGTTGATGTTGGATTGTGCCACGATGGCATAGTTGGTAGTGCACCTGACCCGGCATGTCATAGGGTGCGGGTTCGAATCCCACTCATGGAGTTTTTTCAACATTTTGCCGTTTTTTTCAAATTGTGCATTTTGTAAGCATACGTTTTTTAGATATACATTATTAGGGGTTTCTGTAATAAAATTTAAATAATTATATATTAAAAACGACATACAATATTCGCCGCTCGCGAGCGTATTGCGGTATGGATGAATTTTGTTTACAATATGTTTATTGCATTTATAGCGGATCTAATTGCTTTAATTCAATTTGTTATGTAGAGCATTAAGGCTTACATACAACAGCAACGGCATCAGCGCAGGCAGAAGTGCGAGACACGACACACATTGCAGCAGGAGGGAACAAAGCTAAGGGACCAATGGTACGAGCAAATAGAATAAAAATTAAGAAGCAGAATTGTTATTCATTTGCAATAAACCTGAGTAAAATTTGGGCTGCTTCTGCATAACTGATCCCTATTAACGTTAAGATTGGATGTTGATGGAAAGTGTGATAGTGTTGATAAATGTTCACAGGACGAATAGAGCCACGTTAGCCAAGTTGATAGTTTACCTGACCTACTATGTTGACGAATTCTGCCCGTGAAAATTTTCAACTCAATTTGCGTAAAATGTTATAGTCACAATAGTTTCAATTTGTTGGGATAAAGTCCTCTGAAGAAGTCCTCAAAAGTGATATATTGAAAAATATTACTTTAATAGTTATAATTTTTTAAATATAATAATTAGATTCTCATGGCGAATGGCTTCTTTGTATATTTCATTATACAGATTTTATTACTAACAGTGCCAGCTAGCAATTTTTCAGTGTTTTACTCCCCGCCTTCTATCTACGAAATTCGCGCAAAAGTGACCTTCATCGCTAGGGTTTGGGAAGTCCCGACATTTTTAAAGTCTTGGGGCACGAGACCAACCAGGATAAGTCGCGGGACTTCTCGGGACTTTGAGACTTTTCAAAATTAAGCAGTCGTTTTTATTTAAACGCCATTTTATGAAATAACATTATTTAGATAATAAGATAATACTGCAAATGTACGTAGGTTTGTTTATTCAGATCACAGAATGATACATTATTTTGGCTTATAATTACATTAGTAATATAATATAAATAAACAATCAAATACTTATTTAGAAAAAAAAATTGCTGAAATTGTAAATTAGTGAAATAAATTAAATTGACCACAATATCATATTATATAAATACTAGCGGCCCGTCCCGGCTTCGTACGGATAGACATTTCTTTTTGAATATAGCCTATGTTACTCAGCGCTAATGAAGCATTCTAATGGTAAAATACTTTTTTAAATCGATCCAGTAGTTTTTGAGTTTATTCGTTGCAAACATACAAAAATACAAAGCTTTCCCCTTTATAATATTAATTAGTATAGATTTATCAGTATTTTCTCTAATAAATCAAATAATATCTAGGCTTTAAAAAACCAGTGCATTGAGCTTCGTTCCACAATCTTTTTCTGTTTTTGGTAATTGTACGGGTCCAGATAAGGAGAACACTTTCGTTTTCTTCAAATGTCTGTTTTATTGTGTTCAAAGCAATATTATTTATTAGGAAGCTCTAAATTTCGATGTCTCCAGACACGATCAGAAACTCTCGGAACTAGAGACAATAAAATTCGGAAAAAGTCCCGGAGCTTCAAGACACAGGACGTCCCAGGACTTAAATACTATTCATCGCTGATCATAGTACAACTTCAATGATTTGTCTACTCCACCAAGAATGGGCATTTGGAAAATAAGTCAAAAGTCAAATAACGCTGCGGACAACCCCCAAGAAATTCGAGCTAAGGATATTTTGATTTTATTATTATAATTATTGTGACTTCAATTTTTTTTTCGAAATTTACACTGTCGTAAGTAATTCCAATTTGAGTTGGAGGAATGTCAATTCCATTTAATATTATCTGAAATAATCATCTTCAGTATAATTATATTCTTAGTCTATCCTTGGTTAGTTGTTTAGTAGGGCAAAATGATAACATCATTCGGATTCGGGCGAATCATCCCACACATTGCTTTAAACTAGACCACAGAGGCAGTCGTTTTGCAGATCTGCAAGCTGCTATAACCCATAGTTTAAAAACACGAGCAGCGGCCCGCGCGTATAGTTATTTTTACTATGCATTGGAGCACGTCCATTTCCGAGCGCGCATCGCACTGCACTCAAAAGCTGGCTCTGGCTCAGCTTTAATTATCAAAAGGCAGGCCTCCTTTGTTAAGAGGAAACACTAAGGTCAACTGAATTGAAAAATATGTGTGAAAAGTAGACAAAATCAACGTTTCGTAGTCCCCTGATTTCTCCTCCAAAACTGGACCGATGTAATTGCTATAACACACTTATATTATAAATGCGAAAGTTTGTGTGTACTATGTATGTGTGTATATTCGTTGCTTCTTCACGCTGCAACGGATGGATGGATTTGGCACAGAAATTCGGCATATAGATAGTTCTTTATAAATTAAAGAAAGGCTTTGGCTGTGTCCCTCTGTTTTGCTTTTTTTTGTATAATCTCGTCAAATTTGGGAAACACAGCGGAAAATCTGGCCAATTTTTAAGGTTTTTAAAAGTTCTAATTTTTTTTAATAATTAATTTAGGAAAACAGGCACACAGCCAAACCCTTCCTTTAATTTTTAATGAAAAAAGTAATTAGATCGGTTGGAAAAAGTAATTAAAGCTTTCGAGGATGAATCAGGGGACTACGAAACGTTGGTTTTGTCTTTTTTTCATACATATTTTTCAGTTCAGTCGATGTTTCCTTTTAAGAAATGAAATACTACGTTACCGTGACATTGTTGGCCCACGTTTGCGTGATCTTTGCCTCCATGTTGACGAAGTAAGGGCTCTTCCTGCTCAATCTGGAGATCCACATTCGTGCGTTGTGTATGAATATCTCATTAGCTGTGCTCACGTTTGCTCGTTCCGGTACTATGCGTACACACTGCCATCAATTAACGATATCATGATAATACTTATCAATTGGAAGACACTATTTCATGTATGTCCTTCGTGCTTCGGAAGGCACGTAAAGCCGTTGGTCCCGGCTGCATTAGCAGTCGTTACAACCACCAATCCGCACTGGGCCGCGTGGTGGTTAATGGCCCGTTCTCCCTATCCATCCATAGGGAAGGTTCGTGCCCCAGCAGTGGGGACATAAAAATGAGCTGATGATGATGATGATGATGATGATTTCATGTATTTTATGACATTAGTATGAGTTGTTCGGCTTAAGAAAGATGCTGTTTAGGTTAGATTCGGTTAACGACATATTCGGTGGAGGACATAGGTAACTGTCTTAAAGTTAAGAAATCAGACACAATTACTTTTACGAAAGGAGTAGTATTTTAGCAGTAGCGTTAGCGCCATTAGCCCATTACACAGGGTCTTACAAAAAACAGAGAATAAGGTCCGGAATATTAATTCCGTGTTTTGTTCCCGTCATGTAAACGTCATTCCCAATTAGAGTAAAAGAGACAAAACACGGAATAATTATTCGGAGCTTTTTAGAGAATATCTGTTTATTTGTAAGGGGTTTATGTTATGATTACAATAGAAGATAAATATACTGTGCCCATAATCCTGATTATGGCCATCTGGGGAGGCGTGTCAGTAGCCGGGGAACTATGCAAAAAAACTTACGTGAACTGTAGTGAAGATTAATGTTGTAACTATTGTACATTTTGTAAGCATATCTAATATTTTTTTGTAATGTAATAATATATTTCTAAAATTAAATTTTTAGGTGGTTTTATTTTTTAAATAACATTTGCCGATCGCGAGTGTATTGCAGTATAGGTAGTATGGGTGAATGTTGCCACAATTTGTCGAATGCACTTTTATGGCGGATCTGATTGTTTTAATACAATTATGTTGCTCCACATTTTAAGGCTTGCACACACCACAAGCGGGTGAGGAGCCGCGCAGAAGCAGTGCGGACACGATTGATTTTGAATTGGCAAACATTTAGGAATCGAATGTTGATGACGGTGTTGTCGACATGGAATAAGTAATGCTCCTAATGCGCGGGACACATAGAAATGTCGTAAGTCGCGGACGGGGCGCGGACGGGGCGCAGACGGGGCGCCGCCGTCGCGACATTGTAAACATATAGAAAAGACGAGGCACGGACATGACGCGTAGGGTGCCACCTTTTTTTGGAGGACAATAGTATTTTTTTTAAAACATTGCTAAAACTATAGTACTATTGGGAAATTGAAGAAATAAAATAGTACACATTTATTTTTAGTAAGTAATTATTTATTTTTTCATGTGTATTTGTTATTAGTCTTAGCTTTGGTTTACAAAGTCTTGTTGTTTTAAAAATGATTGTAAGAATCTGAGCAATTTAGATCCATATTAAAGTTGTCGCCATTTTATTTTTGACGACCTCCTTGGTCGAGTGGTTTGTACACCGGTTTTCATGGAGTCGCCATCTCTGAGGCCCCGGGTTCGATCCCCGGTCGGGTCAATTTAGAAATTATTGTTTTTCTAAATTGTCTCGGGTCTGGGTGTTTTCTATTTATAATAAGCAGTGATCGGAATAGGTAGGGCTAATTCACCTTAAGTTCGAAGAACATAGACAAAAATGAATGGAGACTTCTTTATGACAATATTAATATAATATAAACCGCGGGACACAGCTATAGTCTAATCATTAATTCACTGGAGTAAACTGACAGATGCTAATGTCACATTGTAAAATTATGTTGCTACATTTAATGTAGGTACTAGTGATGCGTTTCGTTCATTGTCATTCAGATCACTCACACAAAGTCAGTAGGAATGTTTATTATAAAAAGGTACTTAATTAATTATAATATAGGTAGGTATATGAATGTCTTTTGTACCGAGAAATTTCACCTGACATTTTAGTTGTCAGTGTTTGTTTTACTTTGGGAGCTGTTATTATTCGAAAATTTTGGAAGTATTTTAATTATTGAAATTTTTACATCATTCATCTTTTTGAAAGAAAAATACCGTGATGACTAAATGACGGGACCAATGACATGCCCGTCATAAACGCCAGCCCACACATTCAGCCGCCACTGGTGTTAGAATCTGCCCTGCCGTGAAGCGTGTGGATTCTCGCGAGCCCAAACGTGATCGTTATGCACATTTGAGAGGCCCGACCTCGTGAATCCGTCCAAATAACATAGTTTACAAAATTAGGGTTCTCCTCTAACTGCCTGAGGTACCACTCGCAGAAGTTCCTCCTGGGTGCATGATCGGAGGGTATCAGCTTCTGCGTAACGTGAGGTGACAGTTGTCGTCACGAAGAATTCGTCAAACTGCAACATGATTCATACCGAATCTTGCTCCGGCTCGTCTCGTACTCGTGGTTGGCTCTTCTTCATAATGCTCTAACACTAATTCAGCCTGGCTGGCATCGACTGTGCTTGAACGTCCACTTCCAGTAGACTGATGAAAGGAGCCTATGGAATGTAGGCGTCTTGACATGTTGAGAAAACACTGGTACGAAGGTAGCCATCGCTGTTCGCGGCAGTTACGACACAACCCAATCGAGTTTGGACTCGTTTGATCCGTCTTGAGGAGCTCGATGGCGCAGTGGTTAACGCGCCCGGTCTGCGAGTGCTGAGGTTAAGCAACTTTCGCAAAGGCCGGTCATCGGATGGGTGACCAAAAATTTATCATCTTGAGCTCCTCCGTGCTTCATGTTACATGTTGTATGTTTGATTGTGTGTTTTGTTATGTGATTTCAATAATTTTTTTTTATTCTTATTCTATTTTAATAAGGAAATTTGACAGTTTGTGGTAGGCATGTGTACAAAGATATGATCAAATTATCTTTATTTGTTTTTAAATTCCCCGTACACGTAGCCTGCTGCTAAGATTTTCTTCGTGTCCGTCAGGGTCGCATCTATCTCCACCTTTAGCTTCCGAAACGGCAAACTGTAATTGAAGCGATCTAGCGGTATTGTCATGTTGAGAAGCTCGTAGTACCCCTGCAGAAGAAAACTAAGCATTAAAGGACTTCACGTTAGCAAAAGAATACTTAAGCTAGTGTATAAACCATCTCTTTTTGAAAGTGTTTTACTAAAGGGGAGCAGTTCCTTTACGTATAAGGTCACTGAACACTCAAGTATTTCAAATTTCGATACAGAATAATCAATAAATTGTAAAAGACTTACGAATCTGTACAAAAGTTACAGGGCCCTATTACATATTGACCGTGATTTTTGTATAAAATGCCCAATTTTGGCGTTCTTGTTCAGAGAAACTGAAACCCTTAGACAATTTTGACTTATTGTATGGTGAAGAATAGTTATTGGTTTAATTCGCAGCGGCCTCGCTTTCTGCAATTTTCCCTTATCTATGTATATAAAGTCAAAATTCCGAAGCTGGTTTTCAATTGAATACGCTGACGGCAATTTTCAAGCTCATGGATTGAACTACTGTACCAAGTAAACGAAATGAAAAATATATAATAATATCTCTTTATGTAGTGGTCAAGTTTGTAGCGGCCTCGGAATTTCGAAATATAAATGGAATTTCTATAAAAAAAATCCCATTCAAAGCCATAAAACATTCAGAATTAGCTGTAAATATTTCCTTACTCTATTAATATTATTAAGTTAAATGTACACTAGAATTAACGTTAGTTTATAAGATTTCAAATTATATACTTTTTTTGAACAATAAAAAATTATGGAACTTCAAATAAATGTAAAAAATTACAACTGCACATAATGCCACTTTTGCGATGCGTCGGCCGCTCGTAGTACTGAGAAAGTGCGAGCGCGCCCATTTTGTGATAGGCCTCTTAAGAAACGACAAAAAAAAACGAGCGAGGCTTACAGTAATCGCATAATAATATGATGTGTAACATTTGACATCTCACCTTAGTAATAAGCAATTTTAACATTATTTTCTAAAAAGAATGGGTCAGGTATTACATCATTTTATAACTATAAAATAAATAATGATAAAGTCTGTTACACAAGAAAGGGTTGAAATCAGTAGTACAATAAAATCACACTAATATCATAAATGCGAAAGTTTGTGTGTATGTGTGTATATTTGTTGCTTCTTCACGCTGCAACGGATGAATGGATTTAGATTAAATTCAGCATACAGATAGTTTATAACCTGGATTAAAACATAAGATACTTTTTATCCTGATATTCCCATGGGAACGGGAACCACGCGGGTGAAACCGCGAGCGGCGGCTAGTAGAATATAGGATTAACAATGACGTATATTTTTTTACAAATCATAAAGAGAATGCAGTTAAATACTCATTCGAAGACATTTGACATATCAAAATGACCTTTGATAGTGAAATGACACAATATGTCACATATATAAATATGTATTGTGTGACCTAATTAAAAAATCATTGTATCAAAAGTCCTGCAACCTTCGATATATATACACACGTACACACGCCTGCGCACCAGACTACCACGATCTGTCAAATTTTCTCAATATACTTTGAACTTTATTTATATGGCATACGGTTGATTTTTTTTTTCCTTTAATTGATGGCTTCGTCCGATTAGCACATTTAGCCAGTGTCAAAAGTAATTTTTCTTACAAGTAATATATAAATAAACAATATTTCCATCTTGTATAGATGATGATGAATGATAATAAATGAGAAGTGAGAAAAGATATACCCTCCAACCCCTCGAGTATCTCAGTAAAGATGTGGGGCTCTACTTAGTCCTCGGGGTGGAATTCTTGAGAGAATTTGAAAAGTGAAGTTGCACTGTTTTGTTTCATTTGCCAACACTCATGCGCACTTACGAACTACTTAACGGTTAATAATCCACCATTATTTCACATTAATATTCGATATAACACAAATTTTAGAAAACAAAACAAAACCGCAGACATGACTACACTTTCCCGCCAAGAAGTCGGTTGAATATTTATTGAAGAAAAATTTGTCAGTTTTGGACAGGTTGATGTGCAGGTGTCTACGTAATCGATCGAAGCCTGCAACCTATTCAAATCGTGAGCTGTATGTAACATACCGGTACAAGTGGACAGGTAACATGACTCCCTATCATTTTACCGATGTAAGGGTCCAAGTTCACAAAGTCACAGTACTTCACGTGCATTTCTACGAACGACTGACGATACTCGTTATGTAGATATTCGAAGAACAGGAAATTGATCTGAAAGCAGGAATTATATACCATAAATGTGACAAGTACATATTAAAATAATTTCGTCATCGAGCGCAGCAACGATGACCTGAATCAACACGCCGGCGCCGACACAATATGCAGCAGCGTCAGCGCAACGTGCTCCACGTGCCGCCGTGCCAGCGCGGTGCCGTTTCCGCCAGCATACAGTTTTTCGGTCACTTCGATCCCAATTCGAACTTAGGCAACACCTTAGGCTTAGGCTATTTTAAATTGTAATTTTTATTTTATAATTAAATAAGTTTAAATAAAATTAGTGTTTTTTAGATCCTCCGGCTACAGCCTACGTAATTCAGGTATAAACAATAAATAACAATAATAAACCAAAGGACGCTGTTTACCTTAGGACGGAGAGGCTTTATTAACTTCATCTATAAGAATGCTCAGGAATATGTTAGAGCTAGTCAGCCCTAACGTACAGCGCGCCCCAGTGAAGCTCACACCCAGCATGAGCCAGCAGACGCATGAGCAGAGTTTCCTCATACTCAATATAGAGTTGGTGATCTACATAGACAGTACTTAATTGTGTAGACAGTTCCCTTTTTTATATTTTATGACTCTATCTGATGTTTAAGCAAAAACGGAGTCGAGATGCGAATACAGCAGGTGGGACAGGATTGGGCCTCATTAGTTGTCCACTATTTGCCGGCCAGAAAGTTTCTGTAGGAAGGAGGGAATATGTATGCTGCGAAAGCGTCAATTTTCTGATGGTGGTCCTAAGAGGCCTTTTACAGTCTAGAAGTTAAAGAGTCTTGAAAAACAGAGAATATGGTTTAATAAAAAGTTACCGTGATGTTGTTATTCCAGCTATACTTGGTGGACCCCACCAGGTTGACGAAGTAGGGGCTGTTGCGGCTCAGCCTAGACACCCATAGCCTCGGGCCAGAGACATGCTCGTTGGCAATTTTCGTTATGTTGGCTCGTTGCGGCACAAATATTAAACACTGTCAACCAACAAAGAAAACCTTAAAAATTACATATAATATATTATAAGATATATTACTCGTAAAAAAAGAAAAGAGAGGCCTATGCCCAGCAGTGGGTCGGGAGGAGCTGATGATGATGATGATGATGATATTACTCGTAGTAATAGTTACAGTTAGCCTGTATCATCCTATTGTTAGGCAAATCCTCTTAATTTTATTGCCACTTCTCAGTCGAAGGCTAGAGCCTTGGTAGACCAAAATCCGTACTGGTGGTAGATTCAGTTGTTTAGTTAAACAAAATTTTAGTTTATTATTTTTTAACGTGTAACATCTTTTTGCTCGCCTACTATACTCGTATATACAATTTGTAGGAGCGATTTCGTAAAATGTGACGGAAATTGGACGTAATAGTGTGACAGGAAGTCGGGGAAGCGCGCAAGCGTACGCCATTTTGTAAATTTAAAATCGGTATTAAGATCAAGACATATTATTATTATATGTGACATATTGTGTCATTTGTCAAATGTCTTTTAATGAGTATTTACTGCATTCTCTTTATGATTTGTAAAAAAATATAAGTAATCGTTAATTCTTTATTCTATTTTCTATTGTGATATTGATTTCAACCATTTCGTGTGTATAGACTTTAAAACTATATTAATAAATATTTACTGATGGTAATAATTCTCAATAAGTGCAGATCATTGGTAAAAAATCCAAGTAAGTAATAATGAATAATTATTCGAATAAAATATTTCAGTATATTAAAGCTTTTTTAAATTTTGAAGTTAATTACTGTCACTGCTTAATGAAAAAGAATCCGTATTTTATGTTTTTTAGTTTTATACCTACTTAGTTTTGACGGCAATGAATGCCTGTAAAGGGTTTTATTGAACAAACGATTTTACTTTGACTTTGACGGTCTTTGAACTGCATTACTACCACTCCTCACGATTTTGCTTGTTCACCGTTTGCCAGTATCTTTCAAAGGCGTCCAGTTCGCCCCGCCAGCCACCGTCTTAGGGCTCCACATTGTGGAGATTTTGGCCCACAGCGCGTCTGGCATGCGACCGACGTGTAGATATTTAAGTAATAAGTAGTTGTAAAAAAAACAATTGCGCTGTGGATTCCAGAGGAAGTTCGCGTCAATGTGACTTATGAAACAATGGATGAGTCTCAAACTGCGAGTCTCACTTCACTACTCACAATATTATTATCAACTTTATGATTTCTTAACCAAATGGTAACACGACTTCCGAAGCTGATCTAATCTCACCTGGTCAACCCGAGCCGAGGTCCGAGCCCTCGGGTTGTTCCGCTCCCCGAAACGATCCGAACCCCTCGGAGAATCTAGTAGGGCACGGGGACACGCACTAGTGCGTGATGCCGTTCCCTCTAGAAAACCTCATACGGTGTTTCGTTTCACAAGGCTTCCTCACCTTGTAAGTTTCTCAGGCTTTCTTTGGGATGGCGAAAAGCTTAACGGGTTCCTCACCTTTAAGTTTCTCGCTACCCCCAAGAAAGTCTGGTGACGATGAAAATACCGTCTTAACAATCAATAAACTCTTTAAAGAAGAAAAAAAGATGTAATCTCTTATTATTCTGTTAAAGTAAAAGCTTACTTAAATAGATTTCGGTTTCCTTTACTTTAAGTGTTTTTTTTTCAAACCGACAATACTTGTCAATGTTTTTATGCTTTAATGAGATCTAAATAGTTAATAGAAAACATTTGAAAAAAAATAGAATCGACTGCATTTATACGATGAAAGTCTATTATAAGTAAAGTTGTTTAAAATCACCCAAGTTCAGTTGAACAAACATTTTTAAACGGGTTGAAAAGAAATGTATTTCGAAACTTGTATTGGATACCGAAATGTAATAAGGCTCTATCTTAAAATCTTTGTATTTTTAGGTCATGCTACGAGTGGATTAGTTGGGAAAATATAAAGTGTGCCACATGACTGGTTAAGTTGTCATCTTAATAGGCATAAATGGGAAAAACATAAAAAACTAACACTTGTTGAGATCCCCAGGGCAACGTACTAGGAACCCTTTTACAATAAGGCATATATGGATGATATTATTCTCAGTGCAACAGCTTAACAATATATTAGGTCCTTACCTATGAAATTGGAGTTTTGTATGAAGATTTTTTATAAAATTTTATTTTTCATACTAACGTTTTTTTTAAATTTTCTTAGCATTTATTTTTACACTATAAAAATTGTAGAGTAATGTCTTTGTTTCACTAGCTAAATATAGCAGACATTAAAAAGAAAAAAAATCAAGTCCTTTCAAAGCAACAATAAAACAAAAGGACAATTCCGCGAATTAAAAAGTTAGTTAATAAAAAAAAAAAATTGGGCGATAAAGACACAAAATTATTAATCATTGTTATTACTGGCGCACTTTGATGTCGGAGGCCAAGATCCACTTCGGATCGCTGAGCCAGCGTAGTAAGTAGTAAGTATTGTTATTACTGAAGCCTAAGTAACATAGTCCTAATTAAAGGTGTATAATAGTAATATAAACAGCCGGTATTGACTTTTAGAAGTAATACACCAATTAATACGTGAGAAAAAAACTCCCAATATCATAGGTAAGGACCTATTATTATATTTGCTAGTTAGATGACATAAAAAGGTCTGTATATTTGTAATGTGTTCAGATCCGGTCTTAAGCTAGTGCTTAATATCTAGGTGGGTAATGGCATTGGAATCGAAAAGGGGACGCGTACAGCTAGTCAATGAACTATGCAAAAAAACTTACGTGAACTGTGCCGAAAATTACTGTTGCAATAGTACATTTTATAAGCATATCTTTTTTTATAAACAATAACATATTTTCTTAATTAAATTTGAATGTTTCTTTTAAACAACATGCAACATTCGTCGCTCGCCAGCGTAGTGCGGTATGGGTGAACTTTGTCTATTGCACAGTTGTAGCGGATCTAATTGCTTTAATTACAATTTATTACGTGGAACATTTAAGGCTTCCATACTCCAACTGCACGTCAAAAGCAGCGTGGATAGAAGCAGTGAAAACACGTGCAGGTATGCGGCAATTGCAAAGCTGAGGTACTTACACACGCTTACATATAAGAATACCACAAGATAGACTAGATTATGAACTTTATATGTATGGTATATGGTTCAGCATTAATGGAAGAAAGTTGACAGTTATGAATAGTCCGTGCAGGCGTCTCTACTAATTGGAGGAACCGCGGAAGTAATATTGTAATTCAGAATTGTAATGTGTTCGCGACAAACTGACGTGATATTATAGCTGACCGGGCGGACTTCGTACCGCTTTGACAGTTTCCATGGCAACAAAACAAACAAATCATTCGTCCGCTTAAGAACACCCGTATCCCATGATGGACCCCTGTTGCAGTGCGCCACCTACCGGGTCCAATTGTAAATCTAAACCATTCTCGAATCCACTTGAACACACAAAAAAAATCCTCAGAATTGGTCCAGCCATTTGGATGGAGTTCAGTAACATACACAAGCACAGAAGATTTATATATATATAATGTAATATTTAATAATCTTTATATATATATATATAAAGATTATTAAATATTACAGCTGTTTATTCTTTACTCATCCTTGATTAGAATTCCTTTCCTCCTCATTTAAAACATGTTGCACCTGACTTAGTATGTCAGAGAGTGCTGGCTCGAACACCACTTGTGGTTTTTTTAAATAATATTTCTGATTTTAATTTGTTTGCAACAAAATTTAAGTAAAATGTTGTTGTAATATTATTTTTAAAGTCCTCTGTAAAGAGTCCTATTATTGACTAAATAATATTGAACTATTGTATTTTTTTATACTAAGGAATTCGACTTCTGGTACTCAAATATGTTATCAACATAAAAAATATCAGCGTGTAAAGGTAGCTGAGCTAATCAAATTAGAGTTTCATAATTATTTAATTTAGCTAGTTTTATCTGAAATCACAGCGTTAAATCACTATTTTATGTTACACTTCTGATGTTTTCACATTATTTAATTATAGTCTATTGTATGGTTATTGTGATTTCGCTGATATAAAGTGACTATGACACTAATGTTATTCTTTTTGTTGGTTTATTATGTAACTTGAGCATAGTTTTTTTTATAGAATCTACCCATCTTCAACAAGCATCCAGTCTATCCTATATACCTCTTTACCTCTATCTATGGCCTGATCCTGGATTCCGGTTGGTAGATGTTGATGATTGCTTGACTAAAGAAAAGCTCGAGAGATTTTGTATATTTTTCTTTATTTTTTTCAAAAAGCCATGTTCAGTTCAGACGTACTAAAACTATAACTATCTGTAACTGAAAGCAGAAATAATAAACTAATTTTTTTTGCAAATTTTTAGACGGATAAATATTTTTACTGTCCACTATTTTATTCTATGGCCCCGTGTGGTGCCGGGGTTAGAATTGCACCACCCCATCTCTTCCCGTGGGTGTCGTAGAAGGCGACTATGGGACCAATCCAGAGGATGGGCAGCAGCGTCTCTCTGTGATTATTTTCACCCTACTGCGATCGCCAACCCGCCTGCCAAGCGTGGCGATTATGGTAAATTCCCCTCAAAATAATTTATCCTTGAGGGAGGCCTTTGTCCAGCAGTGGACGTCTTTTTGGCTGAGATGAAAATTTTATTCTATTCTACCAGTTCGCCCGCGACTGACACTTTCGTATTTCTAAAAACCATTTCTTTTACTTCAAGTAAATATAGCCTATATTTTTTTTTGTTATTTTGAATTTTGCATTTACAATGCTAGTTTAAGATAAAAAAAATATTAGAAAAAATCAACTAACCTCAGTAAGCTCGAGTGGGCATCTATAAAAAATAAGTCTAAGGACCTTGCTAGCTAAACCACTGTCTATTCGAATAACAAGAATTCTACTAATTTGCTTATAATTTATATGTCGCATCGCTATGACGGCAATGTGTATGACATAGCTGTCATAGCGATGCGACATATAAAATTAAAGTAGCAAGAGAACTAAAAACTGTACCTTCGCTATAAATAGAACCAAACACCAGGGTCTGAGTCTGAGATCCGTGGTCATACCACTATAGACATTTAGATAGCTCTAGTTACAACTCAAAAATTCACTTGTTATATTTGCTATTCGCTTGAAAACTAGAGAACGGGGCATTTTTGAAAAAAAAAGAACTTTAATGGCTGTGCTGGTCTTAGCTTTATGTGTATCAATATGTGTACTTATTCTGGTCCATGTGTGCCGAATAAATTATTAAATATTAATCTATTCTACTCTATGTGCCTTACAAATAAACAAAGAATAATCTCCGAATAGTTATTCCGTGTTTTGTTCCTGTCATTTCAAATTAGAGTAAAAGAGACAAAACGTGGAATAACAATTCGAAGCTTACTCTTTATTTATTTGGACGACCTCCGTAGCCGAGTGGCTTGTACGCCGGTCTTTGGGTGGCGCTAACTCTGAGGTCCCGGGTTCGATTCCCGGTCGGGTCAATGTCGAAAACGAATTTTTCGATATTGTGTCGGGTCTGGGTAGTTGTGGTACCGTCGTTGTTTCTGATTTCCATGAAACGAGTGCTGCTAGCTACTTACCTTGGGATCAGAACAATGAATGTAATGTTGTCTTAAGTATTGTATTTGTAAGACCCCATAAGTTTACAGCAATCAAAATTGGGGTAATCGGAAAGATAGCCTCGATTTGAGGCAGTGGACCGTGGACTTATCCCACAATGTAGTAAAAGTGGAGAAACTCTTTGCCGGCAATAGGAGACGCATTAAGTGGTTATCACATTAAGTATTGATATCCTTACCGGCGAAGCTGGGCAGGGGACACCCTTCTGTGATAACATTGTACTGATGCCAACTACATGGTAGTTCCAAAACACTTCGCACTAACGCGGGTGCAACTCCATGAACGACCGACGGTACTGGTTGTTTAGAAACTCGTAAAACACAAAGTAAACCTGTAAAGTAAATAAACCATACATTATAATCTTCTGGTATCGTCGTTAAAAAACGAAGAACTAGCTAAGCTATCATATAATAAACCATACAGCATAATCTTGTGGTATCGTCGTTAAAAAACGAAGAACTAGCTATGCTATCATATATTAAACCATGACAAGAAGATTGACATCAATTTCTCACTCATTCATTCTCATAACGTTCTGAATCAAATCACATTACTCATTTTATTTACTTTATTAAGGAATCTCCTAGGCCAGTTTTGTTTAATCGATATAAAAATATTAGCATTGGTACCTTTAAAGGCCAAGAAATGATAACTTTGAAAAGGCGAATTTCTCGAATTATATAAAATTAAACAACAATGCAATGGATATATTTTTATTCGTCTTCGTCAGACAGACATAAAGATGAGTCGTTCATGAATGAATCCTTCAATTGGACTAGTCCATTTAGCAAGTATATCACTTAGTTCACACTTCACTGAAGGAGAGTAAAGCGAATAGATAGATTACGAACAGCGCGTGCGGAAACGCGACAGTTGCACCGGTCGGAGTCGGAGTCTGCTCGCACTCAATTTGACGTCTTACGGTATGAAACATTATTATTTTTACGGCTTATTTCTACTTGATTATTAGTTGACGGCGTAATTTGTTTACGTTTTGAAATTTGATTTTGTTGTCTATTATTCTAGTCTGCGTCAAAATAGGTATGAGTGCGATCCGTGCTGCATGCGACAATAACGTTATTTAGTTTTAATAATTGTACTGTTTGACGATGCTTTTAAAAGTAATTGTAAATAAATGTTTATATAATTTTTAACGCAAATTTTGTTGCGAACAAATTACAAAAACACAAATGTTGAAAAAATTTCCACGGCAGGGTTTGAACCTGTACCCTTCTGACATACCGGGTCAGGTGCTCTTCCAATTGAGCTATCGTGGTTCTAACCAGCCCGCCGAAATTATTCAACACTATTTACTTTTTACTTTGAAAGCCAAAGGCGCCCATTCAATGTTAACAACTACCGTCATTAACATCCGATCATAATATTTTTACAAATACTAAAGATCAGTTAAGAAGTAGGCAAGCTATTTATAAATGTTTATATAATTTTTAACGCAAATTTTGTTGCGAACAAATTACAAAAACACAAATGTTGAAAAAATTTCCACGGCAGGGCTTGAACCTGCACCCTTCTGACATACCGGGTCAGGTGCTCTTCCAATTGAGCTATCGTGGTTCTAACCAGCCCGCCGAAATTATTCAACACTATTTACTTTTTACTTTGAAAGCCAAAGGCGCCCATTCAATGTTAACAACTATAATTTCGGCGGGCTGGTTAGAACCACGATAGCTCAATTGGAAGAGCACCTGACCCGGTATGTCAGAAGGGTGCAGGTTCAAACCCTGCCGTGGAAATTTTTTCAACATTTGTGTTTTTGTAATTGTAAATAGTTGATGTTTTAGTTGTCGTAAAAGTAACTCATGTGAAAATTCACTCGGAGACAGAGAAAGTGCTATGTGAGAAAGTGATAAAAAATGTTTTTAGAACGGGTCATAGTGATTTTTCATTTCGGAACGGGATCGAGTGATTATTGACGTAAAACGGTACTATATTGTTGAGGTTATCTCCATTTCAACGTTATTATAGTTATTAGTATTCTGTTTTGTCTTAATTGTTATTCAGTAAATGGTACTCCTATACAGTGGTTAAATCTGTATTTTACTTTCAAAAAGATGAATGATGTAAAAATTGCAATAATTAAAAAAAAAAATAACTTTTTTTATTTTATTTATTTTTAAGTGCTAATTGCTGCACTGAAACGCATCACTAGTATGTACTACACACACACAACACAATACATTTATGTAAAGGTGGCAACATAATTTGACAATGTGACATTAGCATCTGTCGGTTTACTCCAGTGAATTAATGATTAGACTTTAGTTGACGTGTGGACACAACAATTTAGTGAAGTACATAAGTTTATTTCGTTGTGTTTTGTTTTAAGGAGCCCTTTGTGAAATTTTATTTGATATGGCAAAATGGACGGGCAACATGACAGTGAAATTTGTGAAAAAAAGTGTGAAAGGGACGGGACACAAAATACAGTACTCCCTTATTGACCTTCTTTTTCTTTTGCTATGAGAGGCGTGTTGCAAAATAATCGGCTATCGACTAATCGATTGTGTTTACCAAGAATCACTCGTACTATCGATTAGACTATCGATATTCTCGATATAATCGATGTCAATAATACTATCGATTATAATAATCGATTAATCGATTATAATTTTCTAAATGCCCAATATAATCGATGAAATCGATAGTATTGATAACAATATTATGGCAGCATAAACGACTTAATCGATGGTATCGATTTAATCGTTTAATCTAACATTGGTTCAGATTATATTGCTCCTGTTACTGACTTGCAATATATTATCCATAGCCCATCGTAAAACGTTACAATGAAAAACTTGAACATTAACGTAACCAATTTTTTTTAACGTGCTCAAGAACGTGACAACTTAATACGTGCGTCCAGTCAACCTTCGAAGAGTGTTTAGCGACTGCATGTGCGACAGAAGGGTTTTACTACGATACGCTGGTGAAGAGGTCGAGCGCGTCACAACAAAAGGGTGCGTCCAAGGGTCCATTGCGGGACCCATTTTATGGAACCTGCTACTGGACCCTCTGCTAAAGGACTTGGAGAAACGACAGGTCATAGCCCAAGCCTTTGCAGACGACGTCATCCTTCTGTTCATAGGAGAGACCGGGAGGGAAATTGAAGAAGCGGCAAATCCTACTCTAGCACGTGTTGAGGAGTGGAGTGTCGAAAATAAGCTCAAATTCGCAGCACACAAGACCAATAGCTTAACAATTACAAACAAGCTGAAATTCGACACCCCTCGCCTCAACATGGGCGGAATAGTGATCAAAGACTGTGCAGAAATTAAACTCCTGGGTCTCACAATCGACCGTAAGTTGACCTTCAACCAGCACGTGGCAAACGTATGTAAGAAGGCGGCAAATATATATAAACACTTGTCACGGGCCGCGAAGGTGAACTGGGGACTGAACCCGGAGGTGGCTAGGTCTATTTACATAGCCGCCGTGGAACCCGTTGTTACTTACTCGGCTGCGGCCTGGTCCTCAGCCGCGGACAAGATAATGACGCGTAAGCAGCTGGGAGCGTTGCAACGGGGATTCGCGCAGAAGATGTGTAGGGCGTATAGGACCGTCTCACTCAACTCTGCCCTAGTGCTGACTGGGACACTCCCCCTGGGACACACATGCACGACATCCGCATCTACACGGACGGCAGCAAGATCGACGGCAAGGTTGGAGCGGCGCTATCCTTGTGGAATAGTGCTGGCGAAACCAAAGCCGTAAAGCTTGCACTGCCGTCATACGCCACCGTGTATCAGGCTGTGCTCCTTGCGTTATGTTCCGTAGGTTGATGATGGGACGTTGGTGATGATGATGGAGTGGTCCATGGCGATGGTAAATAACGACTGCGTCTCTATATGTGATGTTGTATATTTACAGTGACTACATTGTGACTGACTTATTATCTAAACCTTACAAGACTATTTATACAATATAAACTGTGTAGATGTTGGAGGGAGGATGCCGTGTGTTATCTTAATCAGATCTACACGCGATCAGGAATGCGTTTACAAACTCTTTAACCATACGTGAAGATAAGAAATTATGTGGCGACCGCAGGCCGCCACAGTACTCCCCCTCTAGAAAAGGAAAAAAAAAATCCTTCAGGTCTTCAGCTTCTTTTGCGTTTTCCGTTTGCAAATGCCAGTAGTGCTCTAATCTACGGTGAGTGGTGATGAGCGTGCTCAAGTCTTCGTTGAGAAGACGAGCGTTCTCCAGTCTACGGTGAGTCGAGACGTGTGGAGAAGTGTGACGGTACTTTTTGGCCGTCGAGTGATGCCCAGGAACCAGGAAGCGATACGTTGCTGCGATGGAACCTTGAGGCTGGCTGGCTTGCTGAATGCTGCTAATGAGAGCTGTTTCCTTGTATTCTTCCATATATGAACAAAGTACTTGTTATAATATATCTTTTAAAAAAGACCGATTTCACAAATGATTTTTACTTTAAAATGTATAAAATTCCTCTCAACATCATATTACCTATTTTTACTAACATTTTTTATCACGTTAAACCAAGATTATTATGTACACAGATTAAATTTTAAATGACAAGTACAACTTTAAATTACGCATATTCTTACAATAGACTATAGACCCGTCGTTTATTAATAATAAATTGAACTATTTAATAAACAGACATAATACTAAAAAATAAAATTAAAATTGACTAAAATTAATATAATCAAGGTAAGATTAAACATTACTACATGTAAAAAAAAAAAAAAATGTGAAACGTGTGGCGACCGCAGGCCGCCACACGTTACACAAAGCCTCGGAAATGTTGCTAGCTAGAAAGGAAAGTAGTTTTGGCATTTATAGCGACTCCATGGCAGCTCTCCAGACAGTCACAAACGTGACATCTCTCCACCCCCTCGCAGTAGAAATGCGCAACTATCTTAAACTTGCATTAAAACAGCATAAAACTGTCGCTTTATACTGGATTAAAGCACACGCGGGGTTGGAGGGAAACGAGAGAGCCGACCAACTTGCCAAGGAAGCCGCTATAAAGTCCAAAAAGAAACCAGACTACGACGCGTGCCCCATTTCATTTGTCAAGAGAATCATCAGAGGTGAGTCTCTTGAGAAATGGAACGAAAGGTACGTGTCCAGTGACACAGCCGAGGTGACCAAGTTATTCTTCCCAGATGCCATAACAGCTTACCAGACCACCCGGAAGCTGACGCATATGCACCTCACCACACAGGCTCTTACGGGCCATGGCGGGATATCTGCATACTTGTACAGGTTCAAGTGTAAGGATAGCCCGTCTTGTGCCTGTGATTCTGATACTCACGAAATCCCTACACACATCCTCTCCGAGTGCCCTATACACGCTCTGGAGAGGCTGAACATAGAAATCCAAGTAGGTGTGAAAGTTGAACCGGCCACTTTTGCGACTCTCATATCAGGCAAATATAGAGATAGCTTCTTAAAATATTGTACCAAAGTTATATAATAAAAACTTATTTACCCTGAATATATATAGAACTACATAAAATAAAATAAATAGATTAATAGACTTTTATAAATAAAAGGCGGACCACCTACTGCCTTGGAATAAAAGATGACGAATGAATGTGAAGAATGCTGAATAAAAGTGCGAGAGGAAAAAAATGCGAGAACTAGTATGAATGAGAATTGCTAAAACAGGCTCCGATAACGTTGGAGGTAGAATTAAAAAAAAATAAAAAAAAAAAAAAAACTTAATACGTGCAAACGGCCCATTACTCTGTAAGCCAAAGGAGCCCTATTCAATGTGGACAACTACGTCATCAACATCACAAATACATCATAAATATAGCTCGCCTAATTCTTATATCTTTCAATATTTGTAAAAATATTAAGATTGGATGTTGATGTTGGATTGTGCCACGATGGCATAGTTGGTAGTGCACCTGACCCGGCATGTCATAGGGTGCGGGTTCGAATCCCACTCATGGAGTTTTTTCAACATTTTGCCGTTTTTTTCAAATTGTGCATTTTGTAAGCATACGTTTTTTAGATATACATTATTAGGGGTTTCTGTAATAAAATTTAAATAATTATATATTAAAAACGACATACAATATTCGCCGCTCGCGAGCGTATTGCGGTATGGATGAATTTTGTTTACAATATGTTTATTGCATTTATAGCGGATCTAATTGCTTTAATTCAATTTGTTATGTAGAGCATTAAGGCTTACATACAACAGCAACGGCATCAGCGCAGGCAGAAGTGCGAGACACGACACACATTGCAGCAGGAGGGAACAAAGCTAAGGGACCAATGGTACGAGCAAATAGAATAAAAATTAAGAAGCAGAATTGTTATTCATTTGCAATAAACCTGAGTAAAATTTGGGCTGCTTCTGCATAACTGATCCCTATTAACGTTAAGATTGGATGTTGATGGAAAGTGTGATAGTGTTGATAAATGTTCACAGGACGAATAGAGCCACGTTAGCCAAGTTGATAGTTTACCTGACCTACTATGTTGACGAATTCTGCCCGTGAAAATTTTCAACTCAATTTGCGTAAAATGTTATAGTCACAATAGTTTCAATTTGTTGGGATAAAGTCCTCTGAAGAAGTCCTCAAAAGTGATATATTGAAAAATATTACTTTAATAGTTATAATTTTTTAAATATAATAATTAGATTCTCATGGCGAATGGCTTCTTTGTATATTTCATTATACAGATTTTATTACTAACAGTGCCAGCTAGCAATTTTTCAGTGTTTTACTCCCCGCCTTCTATCTACGAAATTCGCGCAAAAGTGACCTTCATCGCTAGGGTTTGGGAAGTCCCGACATTTTTAAAGTCTTGGGGCACGAGACCAACCAGGATAAGTCGCGGGACTTCTCGGGACTTTGAGACTTTTCAAAATTAAGCAGTCGTTTTTATTTAAACGCCATTTTATGAAATAACATTATTTAGATAATAAGATAATACTGCAAATGTACGTAGGTTTGTTTATTCAGATCACAGAATGATACATTATTTTGGCTTATAATTACATTAGTAATATAATATAAATAAACAATCAAATACTTATTTAGAAAAAAAAATTGCTGAAATTGTAAATTAGTGAAATAAATTAAATTGACCACAATATCATATTATATAAATACTAGCGGCCCGTCCCGGCTTCGTACGGATAGACATTTCTTTTTGAATATAGCCTATGTTACTCAGCGCTAATGAAGCATTCTAATGGTAAAATACTTTTTTAAATCGATCCAGTAGTTTTTGAGTTTATTCGTTGCAAACATACAAAAATACAAAGCTTTCCCCTTTATAATATTAATTAGTATAGATTTATCAGTATTTTCTCTAATAAATCAAATAATATCTAGGCTTTAAAAAACCAGTGCATTGAGCTTCGTTCCACAATCTTTTTCTGTTTTTGGTAATTGTACGGGTCCAGATAAGGAGAACACTTTCGTTTTCTTCAAATGTCTGTTTTATTGTGTTCAAAGCAATATTATTTATTAGGAAGCTCTAAATTTCGATGTCTCCAGACACGATCAGAAACTCTCGGAACTAGAGACAATAAAATTCGGAAAAAGTCCCGGAGCTTCAAGACACAGGACGTCCCAGGACTTAAATACTATTCATCGCTGATCATAGTACAACTTCAATGATTTGTCTACTCCACCAAGAATGGGCATTTGGAAAATAAGTCAAAAGTCAAATAACGCTGCGGACAACCCCCAAGAAATTCGAGCTAAGGATATTTTGATTTTATTATTATAATTATTGTGACTTCAATTTTTTTTTCGAAATTTACACTGTCGTAAGTAATTCCAATTTGAGTTGGAGGAATGTCAATTCCATTTAATATTATCTGAAATAATCATCTTCAGTATAATTATATTCTTAGTCTATCCTTGGTTAGTTGTTTAGTAGGGCAAAATGATAACATCATTCGGATTCGGGCGAATCATCCCACACATTGCTTTAAACTAGACCACAGAGGCAGTCGTTTTGCAGATCTGCAAGCTGCTATAACCCATAGTTTAAAAACACGAGCAGCGGCCCGCGCGTATAGTTATTTTTACTATGCATTGGAGCACGTCCATTTCCGAGCGCGCATCGCACTGCACTCAAAAGCTGGCTCTGGCTCAGCTTTAATTATCAAAAGGCAGGCCTCCTTTGTTAAGAGGAAACACTAAGGTCAACTGAATTGAAAAATATGTGTGAAAAGTAGACAAAATCAACGTTTCGTAGTCCCCTGATTTCTCCTCCAAAACTGGACCGATGTAATTGCTATAACACACTTATATTATAAATGCGAAAGTTTGTGTGTACTATGTATGTGTGTATATTCGTTGCTTCTTCACGCTGCAACGGATGGATGGATTTGGCACAGAAATTCGGCATATAGATAGTTCTTTATAAATTAAAGAAAGGCTTTGGCTGTGTCCCTCTGTTTTGCTTTTTTTTGTATAATCTCGTCAAATTTGGGAAACACAGCGGAAAATCTGGCCAATTTTTAAGGTTTTTAAAAGTTCTAATTTTTTTTAATAATTAATTTAGGAAAACAGGCACACAGCCAAACCCTTCCTTTAATTTTTAATGAAAAAAGTAATTAGATCGGTTGGAAAAAGTAATTAAAGCTTTCGAGGATGAATCAGGGGACTACGAAACGTTGGTTTTGTCTTTTTTTCATACATATTTTTCAGTTCAGTCGATGTTTCCTTTTAAGAAATGAAATACTACGTTACCGTGACATTGTTGGCCCACGTTTGCGTGATCTTTGCCTCCATGTTGACGAAGTAAGGGCTCTTCCTGCTCAATCTGGAGATCCACATTCGTGCGTTGTGTATGAATATCTCATTAGCTGTGCTCACGTTTGCTCGTTCCGGTACTATGCGTACACACTGCCATCAATTAACGATATCATGATAATACTTATCAATTGGAAGACACTATTTCATGTATGTCCTTCGTGCTTCGGAAGGCACGTAAAGCCGTTGGTCCCGGCTGCATTAGCAGTCGTTACAACCACCAATCCGCACTGGGCCGCGTGGTGGTTAATGGCCCGTTCTCCCTATCCATCCATAGGGAAGGTTCGTGCCCCAGCAGTGGGGACATAAAAATGAGCTGATGATGATGATGATGATGATGATTTCATGTATTTTATGACATTAGTATGAGTTGTTCGGCTTAAGAAAGATGCTGTTTAGGTTAGATTCGGTTAACGACATATTCGGTGGAGGACATAGGTAACTGTCTTAAAGTTAAGAAATCAGACACAATTACTTTTACGAAAGGAGTAGTATTTTAGCAGTAGCGTTAGCGCCATTAGCCCATTACACAGGGTCTTACAAAAAACAGAGAATAAGGTCCGGAATATTAATTCCGTGTTTTGTTCCCGTCATGTAAACGTCATTCCCAATTAGAGTAAAAGAGACAAAACACGGAATAATTATTCGGAGCTTTTTAGAGAATATCTGTTTATTTGTAAGGGGTTTATGTTATGATTACAATAGAAGATAAATATACTGTGCCCATAATCCTGATTATGGCCATCTGGGGAGGCGTGTCAGTAGCCGGGGAACTATGCAAAAAAACTTACGTGAACTGTAGTGAAGATTAATGTTGTAACTATTGTACATTTTGTAAGCATATCTAATATTTTTTTGTAATGTAATAATATATTTCTAAAATTAAATTTTTAGGTGGTTTTATTTTTTAAATAACATTTGCCGATCGCGAGTGTATTGCAGTATGGGTAGTATGGGTGAATGTTGCCACAATTTGTCGAATGCACTTTTATGGCGGATCTGATTGTTTTAATACAATTATGTTGCTCCACATTTTAAGGCTTGCACACACCACAAGCGGGTGAGGAGCCGCGCAGAAGCAGTGCGGACACGATTGATTTTGAATTGGCAAACATTTAGGAATCGAATGTTGATGACGGTGTTGTCGACATGGAATAAGTAATGCTCCTAATGCGCGGGACACATAGAAATGTCGTAAGTCGCGGACGGGGCGCGGACGGGGCGCAGACGGGGCGCCGCCGTCGCGACATTGTAAACATATAGAAAAGACGAGGCACGGACATGACGCGTAGGGTGCCACCTTTTTTTGGAGGACAATAGTATTTTTTTTAAAACATTGCTAAAACTATAGTACTATTGGGAAATTGAAGAAATAAAATAGTACACATTTGTAAGAATCTGAGCAATTTAGATCCATATTAAAGTTGTCGCCATTTTATTTTTGACGACCTCCTTGGTCGAGTGGTTTGTACACCGGTTTTCATGGAGTCGCCATCTCTGAGGCCCCGGGTTCGATCCCCGGTCGGGTCAATTTAGAAATTATTGTTTTTCTAAATTGTCTCGGGTCTGGGTGTTTTCTATTTATAATAAGCAGTGATCGGAATAGGTAGGGCTAATTCACCTTAAGTTCGAAGAACATAGACAAAAATGAATGGAGACTTCTTTATGACAATATTAATATAATATAAACCGCGGGACACAGCTATAGTCTAATCATTAATTCACTGGAGTAAACTGACAGATGCTAATGTCACATTGTAAAATTATGTTGCTACATTTAATGTAGGTACTAGTGATGCGTTTCGTTCATTGTCATTCAGATCACTCACACAAAGTCAGTAGGAATGTTTATTATAAAAAGGTACTTAATTAATTATAATATAGGTAGGTATATGAATGTCTTTTGTACCGAGAAATTTCACCTGACATTTTAGTTGTCAGTGTTTGTTTTACTTTGGGAGCTGTTATTATTCGAAAATTTTGGAAGTATTTTAATTATTGAAATTTTTACATCATTCATCTTTTTGAAAGAAAAATACCGTGATGACTAAATGACGGGACCAATGACATGCCCGTCATAAACGCCAGCCCACACATTCAGCCGCCACTGGTGTTAGAATCTGCCCTGCCGTGAAGCGTGTGGATTCTCGCGAGCCCAAACGTGATCGTTATGCACATTTGAGAGGCCCGACCTCGTGAATCCGTCCAAATAACATAGTTTACAAAATTAGGGTTCTCCTCTAACTGCCTGAGGTACCACTCGCAGAAGTTCCTCCTGGGTGCATGATCGGAGGGTATCAGCTTCTGCGTAACGTGAGGTGACAGTTGTCGTCACGAAGAATTCGTCAAACTGCAACATGATTCATACCGAATCTTGCTCCGGCTCGTCTCGTACTCGTGGTTGGCTCTTCTTCATAATGCTCTAACACTAATTCAGCCTGGCTGGCATCGACTGTGCTTGAACGTCCACTTCCAGTTGACTGATGAAAGGAGCCTATGGAATGTAGGCGTCTTGACATGTTGAGAAAACACTGGTACGAAGGTAGCCATCGCTGTTCGCGGCAGTTACGACACAACCCAATCGAGTTTGGACTCGTTTGATCCGTCTTGAGGAGCTCGATGGCGCAGTGGTTAACGCGCCCGGTCTGCGAGTGCTGAGGTTAAGCAACTTTCGCAAAGGCCGGTCATCGGATGGGTGACCAAAAATTTATCATCTTGAGCTCCTCCGTGCTTCATGTTACATGTTGTATGTTTGATTGTGTGTTTTGTTATGTGATTTCAATAATTTTTTTTTATTCTTATTCTATTTTAATAAGGAAATTTGACAGTTTGTGGTAGGCATGTGTACAAAGATATGATCAAATTATCTTTATTTGTTTTTAAATTCCCCGTACACGTAGCCTGCTGCTAAGATTTTCTTCGTGTCCGTCAGGGTCGCATCTATCTCCACCTTTAGCTTCCGAAACGGCAAACTGTAATTGAAGCGATCTAGCGGTATTGTCATGTTGAGAAGCTCGTAGTACCCCTGCAGAAGAAAACTAAGCATTAAAGGACTTCACGTTAGCAAAAGAATACTTAAGCTAGTGTATAAACCATCTCTTTTTGAAAGTGTTTTACTAAAGGGGAGCAGTTCCTTTACGTATAAGGTCACTGAACACTCAAGTATTTCAAATTTCGATAGAGAATAATCAATAAATTGTAAAAGACTTACGAATCTGTACAAAAGTTACAGGGCCCTATTACATATTGACCGTGATTTTTGTATAAAATGCCCAATTTTGGCGTTCTTGTTCAGAGAAACTGAAACCCTTAGACAATTTTGACTTATTGTATGGTGAAGAATAGTTATTGGTTTAATTCGCAGCGGCCTCGCTTTCTGCAATTTTCCCTTATCTATGTATATAAAGTCAAAATTCCGAAGCTGGTTTTCAATTGAATACGCTGACGGCAATTTTCAAGCTCATGGATTGAACTACTGTACCAAGTAAACGAAATGAAAAATATATAATAATATCTCTTTATGTAGTGGTCAAGTTTGTAGCGGCCTCGGAATTTCGAAATATAAATGGAATTTCTATAAAAAAAATCCCATTCAAAGCCATAAAACATTCAGAATTAGCTGTAAATATTTCCTTACTCTATTAATATTATTAAGTTAAATGTACACCAGAATTAACGTTAGTTTATAAGATTTCAAATTATATACTTTTTTTGAACAATAAAAAATTATGGAACTTCAAATAAATGTAAAAAATTACAACTGCACATAATGCCACTTTTGCGATGCGTCGGCCGCTCGTAGTACTGAGAAAGTGCGAGCGCGCCCATTTTGTGATAGGCCTCTTAAGAAACGACAAAAAAAAACGAGCGAGGCTTACAGTAATCGCATAATAATATGATGTGTAACATTTGACATCTCACCTTAGTAATAAGCAATTTTAACATTATTTTCTAAAAAGAATGGGTCAGGTATTACATCATTTTATAACTATAAAATAAATAATGATAAAGTCTGTTACACAAGAAAGGGTTGAAATCAGTAGTACAATAAAATCACACTAATATCATAAATGCGAAAGTTTGTGTGTATGTGTGTATATTTGTTGCTTCTTCACGCTGCAACGGATGAATGGATTTAGATTAAATTCAGCATACAGATAGTTTATAACCTGGATTAAAACATAAGATACTTTTTATCCTGATATTCCCATGGGAACGGGAACCACGCGGGTGAAACCGCGAGCGGCGGCTAGTAGAATATAGGATTAACAATGACGTATATTTTTTTACAAATCATAAAGAGAATGCAGTTAAATACTCATTCGAAGACATTTGACATATCAAAATGACCTTTGATAGTGAAATGACACAATATGTCACATATATAAATATGTATTGTGTGTGACCTAATTAAAAAATCATTGTATCAAAAGTCCTGCAACCTTCGATATATATACACACGTACACACGCCTGCGCACCAGACTACCACGATCTGTCAAATTTTCTCAATATACTTTGAACTTTATTTATATGGCATACGGTTGATTTTTTTTTCCTTTAATTGATGGCTTCGTCCGATTAGCACATTTAGCCAGTGTCAAAAGTAATTTTTCTTACAAGTAATATATAAATAAACAATATTTCCATCTTGTATAGATAATGATGATTGATAATAAATGAGAAGTGAGAAAAGATATACCCTCCAACCCCTCGAGTATCTCAGTAAAGATGTGGGGCTCTACTTAGTCCTCGGGGTGAAATTCTTGAGAGAATTTGAAAAGTGAAGTTGCACTGTTTTGTTTCATTTGCCAACACTCATGCGCACTTACGAACTACTTAACGGTTAATAATCCACCATTATTTCACATTAATATTCGATATAACACAAATTTTAGAAAACAAAACAAAACCGCAGACATGACTACACTTTCCCGCCAAGAAGTCGGTTGAATATTTATTGAAGAAAAATTTGTCAGTTTTGGACAGGTTGATGTGCAGGTGTCTACGTAATCGATCGAAGCCTGCAACCTATTCAAATCGTGAGCTGTATGTAACATACCGGTACAAGTGGACAGGTAACATGACTCCCTATCATTTTACCGATGTAAGGGTCCAAGTTCACAAAGTCACAGTACTTCACGTGCATTTCTACGAACGACTGACGATACTCGTTATGTAGATATTCGAAGAACAGGAAATTGATCTGAAAGCAGGAATTATATACCATAAATGTGACAAGTACATATTAAAATAATTTCGTCATCGAGCGCAGCAACGATGACCTGAATCAACACGCCGGCGCCGACACAATATGCAGCAGCGTCAGCGCAACGTGCTCCACGTGCCGCCGTGCCAGCGCGGTGCCGTTTCCGCCAGCATACAGTTTTTCGGTCACTTCGATCCCAATTCGAACTTAGGCAACACCTTAGGCTTAGGCTATTTAAAATTGTAATTTTTATTTTATAATTAAATAAGTTTAAATAAAATTAGTTTTTTTTAGATCCTCCGGCTACAGCCTACGTAATTCAGGTATAAACAATAAATAACAATAATAAACCAAAGGACGTTGTTTACCTTAGGACGGAGAGGCTTTATTAACTTCATCTATAAGAATGCTCAGGAATATGTTAGAGCTAGTCAGCCCTAACGTACAGCGCGCCCCAGTGAAGCTCACACCCAGCATGAGCCAGCAGACGCATGAGCAGAGTATCCTCATACTCAATATAGAGTTGGTGATCTACATAGACAGTACTTAATTGAGTAGACAGTTCCCTTTTTTATATTTTATGACTCTCTATCTGATGTTTAAGCAAAAACGGAGTCGAGATGCGAATACAGCAGGTGGGACAGGATTGGGCCTCATTAGTTGTCCACTATTTGCCGGCCAGAAAGTTTCTGTAGGAAGGAGGGAATATGTATGCTGCGATAGCATCAATTTTCTGATGGTGGTCCTAAGAGGCCTTTTACAGTCTAGAAGTTAAAGAGTCTTGAAAAACAGAGAATATGGTTTAATAAAAAGTTACCGTGATGTTGTTATTCCAGCTATACTTGGTGGACCCCACCAGGTTGACGAAGTAGGGGCTGTTGCGGCTCAGCCTAGACACCCATAGCCTCGGGCCAGAGACATGCTCGTTGGCAATTTTCGTTATGTTGGCTCGTTGCGGCACAAATATTAAACACTGTCAACCAACAAAGAAAACCTTAAAAATTACATATAATATATTATAAGATATATTACTCGTAAAAAAAGAAAAGAGAGGCCTATGCCCAGCAGTGGGTCGGGAGGAGCTGATGATGATGATGATGATGATATTACTCGTAGTAATAGTTACAGTTAGCCTGTATCATCCTATTGTTAGGCAAATCCTCTTAATTTTATTGCCACTTCTCAGTCGAAGGCTAGAGCCTTGGTAGACCAAAATCCGTACTGGTGGTAGATTCAGTTGTTTAGTTAAACAAAATTTTAGTTTATTATTTTTTAACGTGTAACATCTTTTTGCTCGCCTACTATACTCGTATATACAATTTGTAGGAGCGATTTCGTAAAATGTGACGGAAGTTGGACGGAATAGTGTGACAGGAAGTCGGGGAAGCGCGCAAGCGTACGCCATTTTGTAAATTTAAAATCGGTAAGACATATTATTATTATATGTGACATATTGTGTCATTTGTCAAATGTCTTTTAATGAGTATTTACTGCATTCTCTTTATGATTTGTAAAAAAATATAAGTAATCGTTAATTCTTTATTCTATTTTCTATTGTGATATTGATTTCAACCATTTCGTGTGTATAGACTTTAAAACTATATTAATAAATATTTACTGATGGTAATAATTCTCAATAAGTGCAGATCATTGGTAAAAAATCCAAGTAAGTAATAATGAATAATTATTCGAATAAAATATTTCAGTATGTTAAAGCTTTTTTAAATTTTGAAGTTAATTACTGTCACTGCTTAATGAAAAAGAATCCGTATTTTATGTTTTTTAGTTTTATACCTACTTAGTTTTGACGGCAATGAATGCCTGTAAAGGCTTTTATTGAACAAACGATTTTACTTTGACTTTGACGGTCTTTGAACTGCATTACCACCATTCCTCACGATTTTGCTCCACCGTTTGCCAGTATCTTTCAAAGGCGTCCAGTTCGCCCCGCCAGCCACCGTCTTAGGGCTCCACATTGTGGAGATTTTGGCCCACAGCGCGTCTGGCATGCGACCGACGTGTAGATATTTAAGTAATAAGTAGTTGTAAAAAAAACAATTGCGCTGTGGATTCCAGAGGAAGTTCGCGTCAATGTGACTTATGAAACAATGGATGAGTCTCAAGCTGCGAGTCTCACTTCACTATTCACAATATTATTATCAACTTTATGATTTCTTAACCAAATGGTAACACGACTTCCGAAGCTGATCAAATCTCACCTGGTCAACCCGAGCCGAGGTCCGAGCCCTCGGGTTGTTCCGCTCCCCGAAACGATCCGAACCCCTCGGAGAATCTAGTAGGGCACGGGGACACGCACTAGTGCGTGATGCCGTTCCCTCTAGAAAACCTCATACGGTGTTTCGTTTCACAAGGCTTCCTCACCTTGTAAGTTTCTCAGGCTTTCTTTGGGAAAAAGCTTAACGGGTTCCTCACCTTTAAGTTTCTCGCTACCCCCAAGAAAGTCTGGTGACGATGAAAATACCGTCTTAACAATCAATAAACTCTATAAAGAAGAAAAAAAGATGTAATCTCTTATTATTCTGTTATAGTAAAAGCTTACTTAAATAGATTTCGGTTTCCTTTACTTTAAGTGTTTTTTTTTCAAACCGACAATACTTGTCAATGTTTTTATGCTTTAATGAGATCTAAATAGTTAATAGAAAACATTTGAAAAAAAAATCAAATCGACTGCATTTATACGATTAAAGTCTATTATAAGTAAAGTTGTTTAAAATCACCCAAGTTCAGTTGAACAAACATTTTTAAACGGGTTGAAAAGAAATGTATTTCGAAACTTGTATTGGATACCGAAATGTAATAAGGCTCTATCTTAAAATCTTTGTATTTTTTAGGTCATGCTACGAGTGGATTAGTTGGGAAAATACAAAGTGTGCCACATGACTGTTTAAGTTGTCATCTTAATAGGCATAAATGGGAAAAACATAAAAAACTAACAGTTGTTGAGATCCCCAGGGCAACGTACTAGGAACCCTTTTACAATAAGGCATATATGGATGATATTATTCTCAGTGCAACAGCTTAACAATATATAAGGTCCTTACCTATGAAATTGGAGTTTTGTATGAAGATTTTTTATAAAATTTTATTTTTCATACTAACGTTTTTTTTTAAATTTTCTTAGCATTTATTTTTACACTATAAAAATTGTAAAATAATGTCTTTGTTTCACTAGCTAAATATAGCAGACATTAAAAAGAAAAAAAATCAAGTCCTTTCAAAGCAACAGTGAAACAAAAGGACAATTCCGCGAATTAAAAAGTAAGTTAATAAAAAAAAAATTGGGCGATAAAGACACAAAATTATTAATCATTGTTATTACTGGCGCACTTTGATGTCGGAGGCCAAGATCCACTTCGGATCGCTGAGCCAGCGTAGTAAGTATTGTTATTACTGAAGCCTAAGTAACATAGTCCTAATTAAAGGTGTATAATAATAATATAAACAACCGGTATTGACTTTTAGAAGTAATACACCAATTAATACGTGAGATTAAATCTCCAATTTCATAGGTAAGGACCTATTATTATATTTGCTAGTTAGATGACATAAAAAGGTCTGTATATTTGTAATGTGTTCAGATCCTGTCTTAAGCTAGTGCTTAATATCTAGGTGGGTAATGGCATTGGAATCGAAAAGGGGACGCGTACAGCTAGTCAATGAACTATGCAAAGAAACTTACGTGAACTGTAGCGAAAATTACTGTTGCAGTACATTTTATAAGCATATCTTTTTTTATAAACAATAACATATTTTCGTAATTAAATTTAAATGTTTTTTTCAAACAACATGCAACATTCGTCGCTCGCCAGCGTAGTGCGGTATGGGTGAACTTTGTCTATTGCACAGTTGTAGCGGATCTAATTGCTTTAATTACAATTTATTACGTGGAACATTTAAGGCTTCCATACTCCAAATGCACGTCAAAAGCAGCGTGGATAGAAGCAGTGAAAACACAGTGCAGGTATGCGGCAATTGCAAAGCTGAGGTACTTACACACGCTTACATATAAGAATACCACAAGATAGACTAGATTATGAACATTATATATATGGTATATGGTTCAACATTAATGGAAGAAAGTTGACAGTTATGAATAGTCCGTGCAGGCGTCTCTACTAATTGGAGGAACCGCGGAAGTAGTATTGTAAAATTCAGAATTGTAATGTGTTCGCGACAAACTGACGTGAACTTAATATATATAATACTAGCTGACCGGGCGGACTTCGTACCGCTTTGACAGTTTCCATGAAGCAAAACAAAGATACCATTCGTCCGCTTAATAACACCCGTATCCCATGGTGGACCCCTGTTGTAGTAGGCCACCTACAGGGTCCAATTGTAAATCTAAACCATTCTCGAATCCACTTGAACACAAAAAAAATCCTCAGAATCGGTCTAGCCATTTGGAAGGAGTTCAGTAACATACACAAGCACAGAAGATTTATATATATATATATAAAAATTATTAAATATTACAGCTGTTTATTCTTGACTCATCCTTGATTAGAATTCCTTTTCTCCTCATTTAAAACATGTTGCAAGAGTGCTGGCTCGAACCCCACTTGTGGTTTTTTAAAATAATATTTCTGATTTTAATTTGTTTGCAACAAAATTTACGTAAAATGTTGATGTTGTAATATTATTTTTAAAGTTTTTTGTAAAGAGTCAAAATAAATGTAAATGTAATAAGAGTTAAATTAAATATTGTAATTATGATTACAGCCTGGACGCCTTTAAGAGGGACTAAATCCAGAGGGCGGCGACAAGGGGAGTCCTTTGCCCAACAATAGGATGATATAGGCTTACTGTAACTGTAACTACCTGGATTAAACACAGCCTTAAACACTTTATACATTATTGCTTTATAAATGGGTAAAATAAAAATAATTTCATAGCTTTTGTAGCAATGTCGCCTTAAAATACTAGAGATTAGGGCGTTAATGATCTACTATGATTACAGCAGATGTTATCGCGCTGCCATTAATACTAATATACTTTGCTTTGATACAAACAAATAAAATGATATTATGAATATTCGGACTTCCGATCGTTAGTAACAACATACCAATTATGAATAGGGATTATTATGATGTAAAATTGTATGAAGTAGGTACAGACGCCGCCCCATCACAACCTATCAAAAATTGACACATTTCTTTTCTGGACATTTCACAGTTTGTGCTATGCAGGCGTTTGTAGGTACAAAATATTCGAACATCCAATAATCGGGACTTTAAGAATTCCGTGAACTTTTGCGCACCCTTCTCCAGTGAGTAAGTGAGCCGTTTGACTGTAAGTGTTGGCATTAACTACTTTTCATTACCGCTTAGGTATACCTAGTGTACCATCACATTGTATATTTTTCTGTGAATTATGTTCAAATTTCGACCACTGGGCGACCACTAGTTATTTATTTATAGGAAGACCAACAGTTATGACACAACTTAAAAACTTAATAGTAGTTTATGCAACTGTCATATAATGAAGGGTATTAAAACACGAGTGTGAGTTTATGAAACGAGCGCAGCGAGTTTCATAATAGTAACGAGTGTTTTAATATCCGTGTTATATGCAGTTGCATACACTACTTTATCTTCACTAATGCAATTAGTCAAACAACAAGAGTAAAAGCTGACAATAGTTTATTTATAAAAATTGTTCAAATTTCCGCCATTAAAATCTAACCAATGAGAGCGCAGCTGCGCGCGCAGGGCCAATCAGGAGCGAGCGCGCGCTGTTCTTTTTTTATTTAATTGGCACAAGATCTTACCAAAGAGTTTTGTGTATGTAAGTTTAGTAGTTTCGACGAAGTTTTCACGTATAACCCAACTGTTTTCAAAAACCAGCCTAATATCAAAATTTTATACAACTTGTATGAGGATTTTGACATAAGGCTCGCCAGGTTAATTGGTCGCGTTTTATTGATGTTATAATGAGATTTTACGATATCGATGTGGATATTATACCATCATGTGAAATTGCTTAAATTGAGTGTTTTGTTGTCTGCGCTATAACAGTAGTAATTATAAGTCAAGTATTGGAAACATAAGTAGAATGTTACAACATTAGTGTAGATAAAAATAATAACAGAAAGCCAATTATAGGTCCTCACTAATAAAAACAGAATGTTATAAATGCTCAGATTTAGTTTCTTATGACCGCACCTTTGGATCCCATTTTTGGATGCTATATGCGGAGTACTTAAGTAGCATTGTGGGTAATGAGTTTGATATTTGGTACAATACAAAAATTATGAGAAACAACCTTTAAGGTTGGCAGCTCGGGAGTTAAAGTAAACGAGATGATAGTTTGGAATAACATTTATTAGTGACTCAATTACATTACATTACATTCTATTTTTAGATTCGGTTCACAATCTTCGATTACCTTGTAAAGTCCTACGTACAGTGGATCTAATTTGTTTACACTTTGTTCGTTCTTAAGAAGTATCATATCACCAACATTATATGTAATAGGGTTTGTGTAACTATCGTATACACGTTTTCTTATTTCTTTACTTGTAATTAAATTTTGTCTTGCATCATATTGAGATTTTTGAAGTCTGTATTTAAGCTGTTTGGGATAATCATAATGGTTATATAATCGACAACACATGTTAAATTACTAGGTAGGTTACATGATTTTCCGAAAACTAGCTCATACGGTGTATATTTTGTTGTTGTATGTACTGTGGTATTGTAAGCAAAGCACCAGTAGAGTAACCGTGCACTCCAATTTTAAGGATCATTTTCAGTCTGAATTCGAAGAAATGACATTAAATTTTTATGGCTGTTTTCTAAGCTACCTAGATTCCGCTCAGAGTTACTTACATTTACGTCGTTTTGCAAATAGTGTATGTTATGAGTACGAGTAAAGTTACGGCCTTGCCTACCGCGATAAGAACTTCTTTGGTTATAACTACGATCGCCACGCTGCTGCTGGTCGAGAGAGCGAGCTAAAGTTGACTTATAAGCGTAATTACCTTGGCTGGTAGTATTACCTCGCGAATATTGTACGTTAGAGTGTCGGAAGGGTCGGACAAAATTACCCCTATTATAATTTCTCCGGGTATAGGTATACCCGGGACCCTATTACTAAGACTCTGCTGTCCGTCAGTCCGTCTGTCACCAGGCTGTTCCTCATGAACCGTGATAGGCAGTTGAAATTTTTACAGATGATATATTTCTGTTGCCGCTACAACAAAAACGAATACTAAAAACCAGAATAAAATAAATATTTAAGGGGGCTCCCATACAACAATAGTAGATTGTACAACAAGAGCATAAGACGAGCCATTTTACCCGAGACGTGCATATAGCCACCCGAGCCGGTACGGCGAGGGTGGATAGTCACGTCGATGGTATAATGGGTTTTATCTACACTAATGTTGTAACATTCTACTTATGTTTCCAATACTTGACTTATAATTACTACTGTTATAGCGCAGACAACAAAACACTCAATTTAAGCAATTTCACATGATGGTATAATATCCACATCGATATCGTAAAATCTCATTATAACATCAATAAAACGCGACCAATTAACCTGGCGAGCCTTATGTCTAAATCCTCATACAAGTTGTATAAAATTTTGATATTAGGCTGGCTTTTGAAAACAGTTGGGTTATACGTGAAAACTTCGTCGAAACTACTAAACTTACATACACAAAACTCTTTGGTAAGATCTTGTGCCAATTAAATAAAAAAAGAACAGCGCGCGCTCGCTCCTGATTGGCCCTGCGCGCGCAGCTGCGCTCTCATTGGTTAGATTTTAATGGCGGCAAGTTCACTGTGACAATACACGTACGCGTGAATTTAATGTTTCGCAATGTGTTTTGTTTTTAAAATACAAATTAAAAGTTAAAAATGGACAGCGACGATGATATTTGTACGCCTCCGGATATTCTAGAATTGGCAACAAAAGTAACTCACAATCTTTTGCCAGAAAAATCTAGAAAATTATATGAAAAAGAATATAATAACTTTTAGGCATGGAAGATCGAAAAGAAAACTACATCATTTTCTGAAAATGTCATTCTTGTGTATCTCAAAGACCTCTCCGACAAATTCAAACCATCTTCTATGTGGGCTAAATATTCTATGCTCAAGTCCACACTGAGTATCTACAACAATATTGATATCACGAAGTATTCAAAAGACATAGCGTTTCTGAAACGCAGTTCAGAAGGACACAAGGAAAAAAAGTCCTTGACGTTTACATCAGGTCAAATAAAGATGTTCCTGAAAGATTCACCAGATATTTTGTATCTTTTTGAAAAGGTAAGTGTATTTTAGTTCTGTTATTTAATCTACCTAGTACTTACGTACTACACACGCAAGTTATCTAGACACTCCGTTTAAGCGCTTTGTGTATAAATTAGGTAGTAGGTACCTACACTTTACTACTTCATAAATCATAGTTTTTGCCTTGGCTATGTACCTCAAGCTTATTATATCGTTTATTGTTACAGGTTGCACTAATCTTCGGCATAATGGGGGCATGCCGAAGGCAAGAGCTATACAACATCCAGTTCGATGAAGTCTCTAACATAGACGACAGTACAATCATGGTGAAAGTTTCGAAAACAAAAACGAAAATAGATCGTTCTTTCGTTGTGACGGGCAACTGCTATGCCGTATGTAAAAAATAAATGGAACTTCGACCCACCCCCTGTCGAAACCCTGCCTTTTTCTTGAGCTATAGATCGGGGAAGTGCGTCGATCAAAGAACTGGTATTAATAAATTTGGTGCTCTGGGAAAAACTATCGCAAGTTTTTTGAATCTGCCTAACCCAGCGTTGTACACGGGGCATTGCTTCCGGCGCACCTCGGCGACCCTTCTCATAGATAGCGGTGGTGATTTGACCGCACTGAAACGACACGGGGGGTGGAAGTCTTCTCCTGTGGCTGAAAGCTACATTGATGAGTCTTTAATGAATAAAATTCAAGTCTCAAATACGATCTTGAATGAAGTAATTATAAATATTCCAACTCCGTCTACGAGCTCTACTGCTTGCCCCGCGACCGCTACAGCTGCTGGATCAATAATTAACATTGACTTTCAAAATTGTACCATCCAAAATTTGAACAATTATTATAAATAAACTATTGTCAGCTTTTACTCTTGTTGTTTGACTAATTGCATTAGTGAAGATAAAGTAGTGTATGCAACTGCATATAACACGGGTATTAAAACACTCGTTACTATTATGAAACTCGCTGCGCTCGTTTCATAAACTCACACTCGTGTTTTAATACCCTTCATTATATGACAGTTGCATAAACTACTATTATACTCGAGTTTTACACTCTGCTTTTCACTTCGATTGCAAGGAAATAATACATGGATTAAGCATAACAAGAAAATTTTATTAATTTTTGTATGTAATGTAAAAATTACAAATAATTAGCTTCCCGTTACACAATTTTTCTTAATTTTTATTTTTATTATTCAACTTTGCGACGTTCGACTATGGTCTGAGCCGTAATGCCAAGTTATGATAAATATTTGCGTTATTTATTTTTTTACGTAAATGCACGCCCGTATTAATCGTAAATTTGTATTTAGATAGTAATACACATGTCGTAATTAAATTAACATATAACCTAAATCTCATAAAAATACATCAATTAAATGAAGGTGTATTGTGTATGTGGCTGTAAGGCCTAATTGCCTTAGTCTTAGAAGAAGAAATTACTTTATGCACAAGAGCATAAAAACTCATTTTATGCTGCCTTTTCTCGACATAAAGAACAACTTTACGAGCATGAGAAGTGAAAAAGTAATTTTTTTGCTCGTTTTTGCTCGTTTTTGCTCGTTTTTATAGATAACTAGCTGACCGGCAGACTTCGTACCGCTTTGACAGTTTCCGTATAGCAGACATTAAAAAGAAAAAAAAATCAAGACTTCAAAGCTACAATGAAACAAAAGGTCAATTCAGCGAACAAAAAAAGAAGTCAATTTAAAAAAAAGTGTTGGAAAAAGACACAAAATGAATAATTATTGTTATTACTGAAGCTTAGGTAACATAGTCCTAATTAAAGGTATATAATAATATTAACAACCGGTATAGACTTTTAGAAGTAATACACCTATTAATAAGTGAGAAAAAAAGTCAATTTAATAGATTTTTTTTTTTTGGGTCAAATCTAGTAATTGAAATTTGACCCTCTTCCTGTTGACGGCTTGAGCTGAAATTTTGCATGCATTTGTAAATCGAATGACAATGCAAAATTATTATGACATAGAACTGATCTGACGATGGAACCGGAAGGTGGCCATAGGAACTCGGTATTTAAACGACACAATCCCATCAAGTTTGGGTTCGTGTGATTCGTCTTGACGAGTACTTTGGTGCTAGATGCTAACCAGGGTCTGATGATGGAACCGGAAAGTAGCAATAGGAACTCGGTAGTTAAATGACACAACCCCATCGAGTTTGGACTCGTTTGATCCGTCTTGACGAGTACTTTGGTGCTACATGGTAACCAGGGTCTGATGATGGCCATAGAAACTAGGTAATTTAACGACACAACCCAATCGAGTTTAGGATCGTGTGATTCGTCTTGACGAGTACTTAGGTGCTAGATAGTAACCAGGGTCTGATGATGGAACCGGAAGGTGGCCATAGGAACTCGGAAGTAATTGACGGATTGACTTGAATTTTGCATGCATGTGTAAATCAGATGACAATGCAAAATTAATATGACATGGAGCTGATCTAATGATGGAACCTGGAAGGTGGCCATAGGAACTCAGTAGTTAAACGACACCACCCCATTGAGTTTGGGCTCGTGTGATTCGTCTTGACAAGTACTTTGGTGCTAGATGGTAACCAGGGTCTGATGATGTAACTGGAAGGTAGCAATAGGAACTCGGTAGTTAAACGACACAACCCCATCGAGTTTGGACTCGTTTGATCCGTCTTGACGAGTACTTTGGTGCTAGATAGTAACCAGGGTCTGATGATGGAACCGGAAGGTGGCCATAGGAACTCGGAAGTAATTGACGGATTGACTTGACATGGTAATCAGGATCTGATGATGGAACCGGAAGGTGGCCATAGGAACTCGGTATTTAAACGACACAACCCCATCCAGTTTGAGCTCATATGATTCGTCTTGACGAGTACTTTTTCGTTCGTTCGTTCCGTTTGTTATGAATGTGGATTCTGTCTTTGATTAGATGGATTAAATGGATGACCCATTGCCAAGGTGAGTACGTGCCGAGGGTTGAATTGTATAAGGGTGTGTAAACATGTCACACATCACTACTTCCTATATGGGTATCAAATGAAAAGGCTTGATTCGTAGAATAATTCTTTATGAAAAATAAAAACAAAAAATAAAAACTAAAAACTTGAGAATAAAAAATTGAGTAAAAAATGTTTTTAAGTTAAACGATTTTATTAAAAATAATGATAAAAAAAATTAAATGATAAAAAAAATTAAAGGAAAAAAACTTAAAAAAAGAAAAAAACTGAAAAGTTAAAAATAATTTAAACCTGATAATAAAAATTTTTTTTATAAATAAAAGCGTGTTACATTAAACAATATTTTTCTTTTGCAATCATAATATAACACGCTTTTATTTATATTTTTTTTTTCTTATTATCAGGTTTAAATTATTTTTAACTTTTTATTTCTTTTCCTTTTATGTTTCTCTTTATTTTTTAATTTTTTTAAAATTTTTATTTTTAATAAAACCTTTTTTAATAAAACTTTACATGTTGTATGTTTAATTGTGTGCTTTGTTATGTGATTCCAATAAATGTCTTTTATTCTTGTTCTATTCTAATAAGGAAATTTGACAGTTTGTGGTAGGCGTGTGTACAAAGATATGATCAAATTATCTTTATTTGTTTTTAAATTCCCCGTACAAGTAGCCTTCTGCTAAGATTTTCTTCGTGTCCGTCAGGGCCACTTCTAGCTCCAACTTTAACTTCCGAAACGGCAAACTGTAATTGAAATGATCTAGCGGCAATGTCATGTTGAGAAGCTCGTGGAACCCCTGCAGAAGAAAACTAAGCATTAGTGGACTTCACGTTAGCAAAAGAAGACTTAAGCTAGTGTATACCATCTAATTTTGAAAGTGTTTTACTAAAGGGGAGCAGTTCCTTTACGTATAAGGTCGCTGAACACTCAATAAGTATTTCAAATTACGATACAGAATAATCAATTGTAAAAGACTTATTAAGATTGCTTTAAAACGAATCTGTACAAAACTTACAGGGTTTTTATTACATTTTGACCGTGATTTTTGCATAAAATGCCCAATTTCGGCGTTCTTTTTCAGAGAAACTGAAACCCTTAGACAATTTTGACTTATTGTATGGTGGAGAATAGTTATTAGTATAATTCGTAGCGGCCTCGCTTTCTGCAATTTTCTCTTATCTATTTATATATAAAGTCAAAATTCCGAGGCTAGTTTTCAATTGAATACGCTGACGGCATTTTTCAAGCTCATGGATTGAACTACTGTACTAAGCAAACGAAATGAAAAATATTTATTAATATCTTTTACCTAAATAGTGGTTAAGTTCGTAGCGGCCTCGGAATTTCGAAATATGAATTAATGAAAAAAGATCCTATTTAAAGCCATAAAACGTTCAGAATTAGCTGTAAATATCTCCTTACTCCATTATTATTAAGTTATATGTACACCAGAATTAACGTTAGTTTAAAAGATTTCAAATTATATACTTTTTTTGATCGATAAAAAATTATTAAACGTCAAATAAATGTAAAAAATTACTTCTGCACAAAATGCCACTTTTGTGATGCGTCGGCTGCTCGTAGTACTTAAAAAGCACGAGCGCGCGCATTTTGTGATAGGCCTCTTAAGGGTGCGCCGTCCGTAAGTGACAAGTGTCATATGTTTTATTTGAAATATCGTCGTCCATATTTATTTGATGCCGCGCGGCCATACTAATTTTGTATGGGGAATTTAAGGTGCTTAATAAAAAAATAATATTTAAATAACCACTTGATGAATCAAAAATGTAGTCTAGCAATTTGTAGTTTATCCATTGATGATTGTTTAGACAAAATCAGAGGTACAATAATTTAGATAAACTATAAGAAATCTACTAAACGCCGCCACTCGTTTTCATGATCTTTGCCCAACTTTAAATGATATTGTAGAAAAAACTATAGCGTGTTATGAATTTATGGTTCTGACAAATTGTAAACACGTTCCCTATGATACTAAATATATATTTTGTTCGTTTAATACGACAGTATTTTCAATTATATTTACTTAACCGTAACTGCATTTTTGGCATTTTTGGTCGGCCCACCCTTAAGTAATGACAAGAAAAAAGAGCGACAGTAGTCGCATATGATGTTTAACATTTGACATCTCACCTTAGTAATAAGCAATTTTAACATTATTTTCTAAAAAGAATGGGTCAGGTATTACATCATTTTATAACTATAAAATAAATAATGATAAAGTCTGTTACACAAGAAAGGGTTGAAATCAATATTACAATAGAAAATCACACTAATATTATAAATGCGAAAGTTTGTGTGTATGTGTGTATATTTGTTGCTTCTTTACGCTGCAACGGATGAATGGATTTGGGTTAAATTCGGCATACAGATAGTTTATAACCTGAATTAAAACATAAGATACTTTTTATCTCGATATTCCCACGGGAACGGGAACCACGCGGGTGAAGCGCGAGCGGCCGCTAGTAGAATATAGAATTAACGATGACGTATATTTTTTTACAAATCATAAAGAGAATGCAGTTAACTCATTAGAAGACATTTGACATATCAAAATGACCTTTGATAGTCGAATGACACAATATGTCACTTAATAATAATATGTCATGTTCATAATATCGATTACAGAATTTACAAAATGGCGCGCGCTTGCGCGCTTACCCGACTTCCTGTTACACTGTCAGACACTTCCGTCCCATTTCACGAAATCACTCCCACAAATTGCTAGAAAGCGAGAAAAAAGGTGTTACACATCAAAAATTTAATGAGAACAGAGTTTGTTTACATAAGACAGTTTTTTCGTATATCCCCTCGTTTTGGATTTTGTTACCCAATACTTGTACTATTATGTATTCTGTGACCCAATTAAAAAAATCATTGTATCAAAAGTCCTGCAACCTTCGATATATATACACACGTACACACGCCTGCGCACCAGACTACCACAATCTGTCAAATTTCCTCAATAGACTTTCTCCTTTATATATATGGCATACGGTTGAATATTTATTGAAGAAAAATTTGACAGTTTTGGACAGGTTGATGTGCCGGTGTCTACGTAATCGATCGAAGCCTGCAACCTATTAAAATCGTGAGCTGTATGTAACATACCGGTACAAGTGGACAGGTGACATGCCTCCTTATCATTTTACCGATGTAAGGGTCCAAGTTCACAAAGTCACAGTACTTCACGTGCATTTCTACGAACGACTGACGATACTCGTTATGTAGATATTCGAAGAACAGGAAATTGATCTGAAATCAGGTATAAACAATAAATAACAATAATAAACCAAAAGAAGTTGTTTACCTTAGGACGGAGAGGCCTTATAAACTCCATCTATAAGAATGCTCAGGAATATGTTAGAGCTAGTCAGCCCTAACGTACAGCGCGCCCCAGTGAAGCTCACACCCAGCATGAGCCAGCAGACGCATGAGCAGAGTTTCCTTATACTCAATGTAGAGTTGGTGATCTACATAGGACAGTACTTAATTGTGTAGACAGTTCCCTTTTTTATTTTATATGACTCTGGCTGATGTTTAAGCAAAAACGGAGTTCAGATGCGGCAACAGGTGGGGCAGGATTGGGCCTCATTAGTTGTCCCCTATTTGCCGGCTAGAAAGTTTCTGTAGGAAGGAGGGAATATGTATGCTGCGAAAGCATCAATTTTCTGATGGTGGTCCTTAGAGGCTTTTTACAGTCTAGAAGTTGAAGAGTCTAGAAAAGCAGAGAATATGGTTTTATAAAAAGTTACCGTGATGTTGTTATTCCAGCTATACTTGTTGGACCCCACCAGGTTGACGAAGTAGGGGCTGTTGCGGCTCAGCCTAGACACCCATAGCCTCGTGCCGGAGATGTGCTCGTTGGAAAATTTCGTTATGTTGGCTCGTTGCGGCACAAATATTAAACACTGTCAACCAACAAAGAAAACCATAAAAAATTATATATTACTCGTAGTTATAGTTACAGCTAGCCTGTATCATCCTATTGTTAGGCAAATCCTCCTGATTTTCTTGCCACTTCTCAGTCGAAGGCTCTACCAAAATCCGTACTGGTGGTAGATTCAGTTGTTTAGTTAAACAAAATTTTAGTTTATTATTTTTTGATGTGTAACATCTTTCTGCTCGCCGTATATACAATTTGTAGGAGTGATTTCCTGAAATGTGACGGAAGTTGGACGTAACAGTGTGACAGGAAGTCGGGGAAGCGCAATTTTGTAAATTTAAAATCGGTGTTATGAACAAGATATATTATTATTATATATGACATATTGTGTCATTTGTCAAATATCTTCTAATGAGTATATATTTACTGCATTCTCTTTATGATTTGTAAAAAAATATACGTAATCTTTAATTCTTTATTCTATTTTCTATTGTGATATTGATTTCAACCATTTCGTGTGTAATAGACTTTTAAGTATCAATAAAGTGCAGATCATTGATAAAAAATCCAATGAATAATTATTCGAATAAAATATTTCAGTATATTAAAGCTTTTTTAAATTTTGAAGTTAATTACTGTCACTGCTGTGGCAAATGAAATGGCAATGGAAAAGAATCCGTATTTTATGTTTTTTAGATTTTATACCTACTTAGTTTTGACGGCAATGAATGCCTGTAAAGGCTTTTATTGAACAAACGATTTAACTTTGACTTTGGCTTTGAACGGTCTTTGAACTCCATTACCACCATTCCTCACGATTTTGCTCCACCGTTTGCCAGTATCTCTCAAAGGCGTCCAGTTCGTCCCGCCACCGCCTGAGAGGTCCACTGCAATAAAGCATGTCAAGCTGTCATAGGGCTCCACATTGTGGAGATTTTGGCCCACAGCGCGTCAGGCATGCGACAGACTTTTTTTTATTTTATTGTGGCACGTCAAAATGGCCTCACCCTGCCTGATGAAAAGCAGCCAGTGAAGCCCAAGAAGTGAAAGCGTCCCATCACAGCGCTACAGACATGTAGATGTGTAAGTAAAAAAAAAAACAATTGCACTGATATTCCAGAGGAAGAACTAATGAAACAATAGATGAGTCTCAAGCTGCGAGTCTCCCTTCACTACTCACAATATTATTATCAACTTTATGATTTCTTAACCAGATGGTAACACGACTTCAGAAGCTGATCTAATCTCACCTGGTCAACCCGAGCCGAGGTCCGAGCCTTTAGAGGCGCCCTCGGGTTGTTCCGCTCCCCGATCCGATCCGAACCCCTCGGAGAATCTAGTAGGGCACGGGGACACGCACTAGTGCGTGATGCTGTTCCCTCTAGAAAACCTCATACGATGTTTCGTTTCACAAGGCTTCCTCACCTTGTAAGTTTCTCAGACTTTCTTGGGGATGGCGAAAAACTTAACGGGTTCCTCACCTTAAAGTTTCTCGCCACCCCCAAGAAAGTCTGGTGACGATGAAAATGCCGGCCGGCTTAACAATCAATAAACTCTATAAAGAAGAAAAAAGATGTAATCTCTTATTATTCTGTTAAGGTAAAAGCTTACTTGACTTGAAGCGAAGAACAGTATAATTACATTGACATTAATACTCTTAGTATTCATTTTGCAAACATAATATCTATTATTTATTTTCATTGATCCATGTATGTTGTATTTAAAATTAAAAGGTGTATGCTTCTCTTATTTGAAGGGCAGATCACGTTTAGCTCGTTTAAACATTTTATAACAACTTGAACATCAATCTGTCCTTTAAATTAAAATTAATACAACGCCGGAAATAATTATTTTGTCTTTAAATTTTTATAATAAATATAATAGATATATTTTACCCTACCTTTTCTATTTCAAAATTGCCCCTATAATTATAGCTGTATTATGTTGCCCCTCCGATTTTCACAAAATTACTTTAAACGTATTGGTTGTTTAGAAATCTGTAGGGTATAAAATTTAAGTAGAATAAAAACACTTTAATTGTACCTATAATACAAGCGCTTGATTTTTGTTAAAAGAAAAATAGAATAAAATAGAATCATCATTTAATCCAGGCAACAAATTATGTACAGATGGTTAGTTACATAGAGGCCCATATTATTATTATTATTTTACCAAGCAGAAACTTTCGCAATTCTCCTATGCGCAAAGCAGAATATAGAGTTAGCTATTAAAAAGCGCAATATATTCATCCTGAGCGACAGCCAAGCCGCGCTCAAGTCACTCATATCGCCCCGAATCGACTCTGGCTTTGTTCTGGAAACCACAAAAGCTCTAAACAAGCTAGGTGGGCATAACAAGGTGCGATTGATCTGGGTCCCAGGCCATATGGGAATCCACGGCAACGAGATGGCAGATGCACTTGCCAGGGAGGGCTCAGAGACCCAGCTTATTGGTCCTGAGCCGTTCGTGGCACTTGCACAAAGTACCATCAAGAAGGCCTTAAAAGATTACATCAAAAACAGGCACGGCATCGAATGGAAAGAGCAGCCGGGTATGAAACACTCCAAATCCTTCCTAGGCGAAAACGCCTTAGGACGGAGTAAGTTCAAATGCGGAGGCAACAGAAGGCAGGCCCGATTAACCATCGGTGCCTTGACAGGGCATTATGCCACAAAACAAATGCTTCACAGAATGCACCTTTCAACAAATAGTTTCTGTAGGACATGTGGAGAGCAAACCGAGTCAATGCAGCACCTACTGTGTGACTGCGACTCTCTGGCTAGGAAAGGAATGGGACTCCTGGGGTCGGCCTATCCGAAACCGGAGGACTTCAGGGTCTTCGCTCTTAAGGACGTTGCCAGACTTATGGCATCTATCTTTACAGTCCTCTGTAAAGATAGATGCCATACCAAGAAGAAGAGTAAAAGGATGGGGTTGCACAAAAGATCCCAATGGGTCGAAGTGTTACTGAGAGGTGGAAACCTCGGCAGGCCCCACTAAGATAAGATAAGATAAGATATTATTATTTTAAAAAGCCACTACGTGACGTCACGCGCGACTTTATAACAATTGCGCTCTGAGGCTCGGACAACGACGCATCAATTTAGCAATTACAACCATTTGCATATATTTTCATTAATTTAATTTGTACAGTTTCAAAATAAACTAGCATATAACCAGCAGTCTCGAGTCTCATTCACGACCACATCAATCATGCGCGATCATCACACACATAGCAAAAATAATATAATAAAAAGTAACAAATAGAAATTATGATATTTGTGTTTGCAGAAGCATAAAAGGGCGATAGCTCACTGGCTGAGGATGAGTAGTAGATTCTGAGCCTTTATGTTCTGATGATGAAAGTGTTTTCGTCGATGCGCATTCTTCATCCAACACTCATAAGAATAGTGTGTCAAGCAAGAGTCGTATAGACACGTATAGGTGACCGAAGCTGTCAATCGCGCTCACTTCTCGTTGCACGAAGAGCACAACGAGCAGTTTCCACTGCTTGGGTCGTCAGCACTTAAGTTCTACTCTTTGGTATTATTCGACGTAATAAGCGCGCTCACTTTTCGGTACATTGCCAGTTCCACTAGCCTACGCGGCTGGCTTGACCGGAGACGGGACCAGCACCGTTTGGAATAAGCCTATTCTCTCTTTATACTTTCACCGCTACCCAAATTTTTAAGTTATTTTTGGACATGGCTTAGTGCTCCGCAGACAGAGCAACTTTGATTTGTAATTGCAGCAACAGGCAACTTGTAACTAGCTGTTTCCTATATATTACCCAAAGAGACTATTAACTAACTAGAATCCGCTGACTGTTGCCTATGGATTTGAAAAGTTTATTTAGAATTGCGGCAACTGTGACCTGGTGCTGCATCTAGCAACCTTTAACGAAAACTTTAATTGTTAGCTTCGTCTAAGTAGACAATTTCAGACAGAGACGGACAGTTAGCGCAGACAGTTAGTAGCAACCAAAGTTCGCATTCTTTCTAATCGCCTCTGTGGTCTAGTGGTCAAGACCGGCCTTATACCCAGAGTTTGGTGGTAGGGCTCGTGTGTCCGCCTCGCTGGCTACCACCATCTTATCTAATTATGTCGCCATAACATCAATGTTTGCAGCATTGTTGTGTTCCGGCAACTAAAGATAAGACATAGCCAGTGCCTCAGCAGTTAAGGAATCCGGGTGAAGTGCGCTTTCACCATTGGCTTTATCATCACTTAACATCGAGTGATGATGGCACTGTGCTTACCCGTAAGATATTTAAAAAAGTTGCTCTCTGTGGAGTGTCTATAAAGTAGTGGTCGCCCAGTGGTCGAAATTCGACCGTAATTTTATTAAGGCTGCACGGATTGTATCCTAAGCGATGAAAAATTAAAAAAGATAGAATTTGAGTTTGGATTGGCATTGACAGATTTCGGCCGCTCCTCTTCCATTTTTTTGAAAAGAGTATATTTGCGTGTGTGTCAAATACATGGTAGTGTGTGTAATGTTTGTTTTATTAATTTAATGTATTTTTATGCATAATTTAAAAATATATTAACACTGTATTCCTTCTCTCTCTCTCCTCTATATCCTATTAATAAACGCGAAAATTTTAATTAATTTTAAATGCCTTTTTTACTTGGTCAACTTGTTGGTGTTGGTGCAGGTAACTACTAGTAATTATAGAACAAATGTTATAGTAAAATTATATTCACCGATTATGAACTCTTTTAGTTTTGTATTAGAAGCTAGGTATTAATTCGCCAGACCTTAGGTATCACATGTATTCATAAAACCAACATTACCACCGTTCGATAAATTATATCTTATCAAACCCATTATTTGTCTCAAAACCACGAATCATGTGCAGTGCAGATTGCCAGATATTTACAGATCCTTTGCACGACTTATGTCTAAAAAAAAAATGTCCATCATTTCAAAATAGTCTAATCAGTAATTTGACCAGCCATAAAAATGTTTAACTCTAAAAACGACCGACCAGATACATGACCAACTATAATAACGTCCAGCCACAAAAATGTAGATTACTACCTACTTATTGTTAATAAATGTTTAGTTATCTAATATTTATTGACGAGAATGAAAGCTTAGTAGAGAAGAAATAGAAGAATTTACGTAATGCCATGAAGGTGCAAATTCGAATCACGCTTATGAATGTTTTCAAACGTTCTTTCAGTTTAAAGTTTATCCACAGCAGAATTGCTAAAGCTTTAGATCTTAGGACTTTTGTAATTGGCCCTTCAAGTTTGCAATAATACACTCTTAATATTTTTCATCTCATCATGCTGTTACCTATTACCTTAGAATAATAACCATAATACCTATCCCAGAACAGTGCCTTGTTCCGTTATTTTAAAACGTTCACGCGTTGGAGTGTATCTGAGATGAGAGATGATATTGAGATGTTATTGATTAGCACTTCGGAGTCCCAAATAGTGGCTCAAAATATGTATTCTAAGGTACTTAGGTAGTTACTGCAAACTCAGTATTGTAAATAAAAAACGAAATTGGATGAAATAAATACTGTAAATTGAAGTGTTTATTGTATAATTAAACAAAAATAAATAAATGCGTTAAATACAAGTAAGCATAAAAAAATACCCTCCATTACCTTTGAGACGAAATTTGAGAAAAATATTACAAATTACTTCTTAACCTACTTTCAAAGAGTCACTTGCCCAAGCTTTTCTTCAAATTCTCAGCCAACTTATCCATAAACTCAAAGGTTTCATAGTAGTCTGACCGTTTGACATTGTTCATTCCCTTGATGCAAATAGCAAGATCTTTGGTCATTACTCCAGATTCAATGGTGTTAATGCAGACACTCTCAAGCGTCTCAGCAAAGTTTTTGAGTTCAGCATTATCATCTAACTTGGCGCGGTGAAGAAGGCCCTTGCTCCAAGCGAAAATGGACGCAATTGGGTTGGTCGAGGTCTCCTTTCCTTGTTGGTAGAATCGGTAATGCCTAGTCACCGTTCCGTGAGCAGCTTCTGCCTCTACAGTTTTGCCGTCAGGGCAAATCAGCACAGACGTCATCAGGCCCAAAGACCCATAGCCCTGTGCGACAGAATCAGACTGCACATCTCCATCGTAGTTCTTACAGGCCCAAACAAAGCCACCCTCAGACTTCATTGCATAGGCAACCATATCATCAATCAGTCTGTGCTCATACCAAATACCTTTAGCCTCATATTGAGACTTGTAGTCCTTTTCGTAAATTTCTTGGAATATATCTTTGAAACGACCATCATACTTCTTCAGAATCGTGTTCTTTGTGCTCAAATACAGAGGGTATGCTCTATTTAAAGCATATTTGAACGAGGAGTGGGCGAAGTCTACAATGGATGCGTCAGTATTGAACATACCCAGAGCTACTCCAGCAGCATCGAAATTATTAACGACATGCCTAATCGGTTCTCCAGATGGGGGAGTCCAAATAAGCTCTAGTTTACATTTTACTCTTTCACGTAAAAACTACTGAATGGATTTGGAAGAAATTCGGCATACAAATAGTTTATAACTGGGAATAACACATAGGATACTTTTCATACCGATATGCCCACGGGAACGGGAACCACGCGGGTGAAACCGGGAACCACGCGGGTGAAACCGCGAGCGGCCACTAAGTAATACTATAAGTGTGCAAAATTTCATACTCCTCCGTCCGCGCAATTTTTGTAAAAAGGGGTACAAAGTTTTGCTTCACGTATTAATATATAGATGACAGACACGTAACATGATTGGTTGCTAACGTGATATTGTCCGTTTGTCCACAGAGCATCCTCGGCGAGTTCAACCGCGAGCAGGACGCCTTCATCAAGGGGCAGGACGGGCGCGGGGGCGGCGCCGCCATGGCTCCGTGGATCGGCGCCCCCAACGAGCCGGCCCTGAAGGAGGAATGCCTATCTCTGTCTACTGTAAGTATACAAAACTATCAAATGTCATTAATAAATGTTCAACCAATTGCCATAGATATAAAGTTCAAAGACAGTTTGATGCGCATGCGCGTGTGGTGTCGACACGTGGTGTCGCGTCGCGTTTTAGTAAGTAGTATGTTTCCACCTTCACGTGGTGTCGCGTCGCGTTTTATTAAGGTGGAAACATACTACTTAATGAAACGCGCGACCCGATGTGCACCGTGCACATTACCTACACGCTACGTGATGCTACAACACGCTTCGCTAGTGTCATAGCATCGTGAAGGACGTAAGTGACAAAAATATCATAATATCAGGAATGTTCTCGAATGACTGACGCGTGGCGTCGGGTGTTAACTAGAAACACACTGCGTGCCAAGCGTCGGGTGGGGTGTGTACCCCCTCTCCCGGCAACACGCCGATCTAGGTCGTATGGATTTTTCCGCGTGGGAGTGCGTGTCATCACATGGTGTGTTTTATATGTGCACCTGACCATAATAAATGTATGGGATTGATTACTACTGACACGCGTCGGATGGCGTGACGTGGCGTCACGTTTTAATAGTATGTTTCCACCTTTAGTCTTCGCGTCTGGACTCCGTTTCCACTTAATATCAGGTGGAGTGGAGTCATTCGCCGAGCTAAGTATTAAAAAAATATATTTTTTGCATCACTGCAAATCCTATCACGGGTACTGGTCTGTTCTAGGACCGGAGGAACTTTGTGCGCGCGCCGCCCGCCGGCGTCGAGTTCGACTTCGATTACGACAAGATGTACCCGGTCGCCGTCGCCATCATGGCCGAGGACCCCAACCTCGAGAAGATGCGCTTCGATCTCGTGCCAAAAGTGTAAGTCCTCATACAAGCATGTGCGTGAATTTAACACTAAAAGTAAAAGGTTGCAGTTTTAAGGCTATATACAATGTTATTTTTAGTTTATACGAAACCTGTAAACTGTTTGTTCAGAATCAGTAATAGAATCGATTTAGATTTTTTTTATACCATGTTACTTACATTTTGACAAAATAATATTTACAAAATCTCAAATAAAGTATACCCTACTAAAAAACACAACGGGACAGCACAAAAAGCTTGTAACTTCGTGAGTTTTCAAGATTTTTTTTTTTGTGCTGATTCTTTAAATATTAATATTTGACCCGTGTTTCGATTTTCGTATAAACTAAAAATAAGGTTATGTATAATAACCCTCGACCGACAGTCGTCGGTGCTACCATCGTCGGTAGCGTAGTCGCTTATGAAACACAGCAATACGACGCTGACCTATACGTGCCACCGATGGTCAGTCTAGCACTGTTTTAGCCCTTTGAGTACATGATTGTACTCAGCTTGGGTGAAGGTAGGGCTTAAGGTTTTTAGTCCGGCTGGCTGGCTACCACCATCTTGTCTAAGTATGTCGTCACGACATCAATGTCAGTAGTTAGTAGCTGTTGTGTGTGACCCGGCAGTTAGAGATAAGATACCCAGTTCCTCAGTTGGTGAGGATTATTGTTGAGGAATCCGGGTGAAACACGCTTCCACCTTCGACCTTATCATCACTCACACCAGGTGACATGAACTTCTTTTTTTTTAAACTATATTTTGTAAACTTGTTTCTATGTGCATAGTCGTATTGCAAATCCAGTTAAGGCGACGCACCGCTAAACAATAAATCTCATACGGAGCGTTTGCGCCCCGTACCATAAGAAAAACTGTTTTTTTTCCTTCAAATTAAAACTACAAATTATTAAAAAAAAAAACTACAATATTGAAGTGTGTGTTAAGACTAATCTACTAAGAAAATTTAGATGTTTAAATCGGTCTGGTTAGCCTGTAAAATGCAAATCTATGTTTTAATCGTTTTATCGTGTTTCTTTCTGCAACTAGCAAAATGAAGTCAATTAAATGAAAAATCATGTCATCAAATATCACTTTCATTATGTTTTGTAATTGTTGGGATAAATCAAGATCCCCGCCACGTAAATTTCCAATGCGTCGCCTTAAAGTATTTATTGATAATGCACTCTGTGAATGTGAGGAACTTGATGCTTTTAAATACAGGATTTTCAATGATCGGTAATAAAACAGAAAATGCGGTGTAGTGAGTCGCCGCAACAATCTCATTTCACAATAATTTCCAAAAATACAAACTTTAGCTTTCTAAATAAATCCAAGTATTGTCAGATTGGGCCTTGACAAGTGGCATAACGTAGAGTACGAGTAGAAATGGAATATAATGTTTTACGTATGGATTTGGAAGAAGCCAATCAAACGTCATTTATATCATCATCATCGTCATCATCATCAGCCCCTCTCGACCCGCTGCTGGGCATAGGCCTCTCTTTGCTTATGCCATTCTCCTCGATCCTTTGCTAGTCTGGGCCACGAGCATTCTATCGGTATGCCTCAGACTAAACCCTCAGACTAAGTTCTGGTGTACTGCAGACTTTACAGCGCCGCCGAATGTTTACGGAAAGCGAGTTAATGAGTTTTCACCGGAGAGGGGATAGATACTACAATCCAGATGGTGACCCTCTACGTTCAGACTTCATTATCGAAGCTTAGCTTAGGTATGGCTTGGTATACTTCGTTATATAGACTCGGCATGGCACCATTAAACGTTAAGTATAGTTGTAGGTGGTAAAGGTCGATTTTTCAATATAATACTTAGGTTAACGGAAGTCTTAAAACAATATGTACGATTAATTACTAATATACCTGTTCTTGAAATGAAGTTATTACAGGTAGGTATGTCATGTTTTTTTAAGATTATCAAAACGTTTTTTTTGTGAAAGAAAAGTATTGTTTACTTGATTCTGTTGGTAATCAATTTTGAATGGTTTGAAGTACCTAGAGACTTAAGAGATTGACTTGGAAACAGGGTTGCGGATGCGAGTTTGAATAGTCACAGATGGAATTTAAAAAATATACCCCTTTAGATAAAATCAATAGAAAAGGGCACAAAATAATATGCATTTTATCTTAATTGCATTTCATAATCATATGATAAAATGTTTTTTTTTATCTTTGTTTTTATGGGACTTTTGCCTCTTGGCATGGCTCTTGTCTTGGCATCCCATTAAAGCACTCAATTATCACACATCTATTAATATTAGAAGGATAAAAAAGAATTATTTACTGTACAACTTCATTTAACTGCACAAAGAAGATAAAAAGTATGTGTCATAAAATCAAAAAGCCACCCATCTATTTCCAGCATCACGGAAGAGAACTTCTGGCGGAACTACTTCTACCGCCTGTCGCTGATCTGCCAGGCCAACGAGGCCGACGCCGCCGCCGCCGCCAGCCGCCAGCTGAGCACCGACGACTCCCAGGGTACGCCGCACACCAATCACACGCCACACACCACCAACCACTCATACATCATACGCACAGAATAAATAGGTACAGAAGTATCCGACTGATAGATAGATTAATTGCCTACGCTCGGTCGATTGGACTACGCTATCGTCATTTAAAAGATGCTAAGTACTTGGGACCGCAGGAAGTTTTGTGTACAGCCCACCTAGACAAGTGGCATAACGCTCATAGAATAGTAATGAAATAGAATGTTTATTGTATGGAATTGACATTTAAACGTATCGTTGACTTATGTCAATCCCGTACAATAATCATTGTATTTAATGTCTACTATTCTATAAGCGTTATGCCCAGGGGGGCTAGGGAGACAAGTGGTTGACTAGGGGGGCAGATCTCCAAATTTCAATAGGTGGCACTGAATGATGCTAATTTCTGAATTTGACTAGGATTAGTCTTACCTAAGGTTGGCGCCTGCATTATGTAGCGATTTGTGAGATTAAAGTATTTGAAACAAAAACAAAAAACATTTTTATTTATTGATGTATTTAATGAATACGCATCAGTTTTTTTATATAAACGTTGTCGACTTATTGTAGCAAAGTGCCCGTGTTGAAGGGCTGAGTTACGCACAACTGGCGTTCTCCCGAGTGTAGTCGCGATCACTGTGTTGGTACAAATGTCTGAGTGCGTGCGCCCTGTGTCGCTCGTTTGTATGGAGCCGTCCTTCTGTACCTATTTATTTTATGCCACAATTGTGTCTATAAAAGACAGCATCAAATTGATATAGCAACATAAGAGGTCAAAAATACCATTGTCTTCAGGAAAAACTGACTACTTATAAGATAAGTTTCTGATTAATCATTGTCAACATGTCTGATTCAAGCTAATTTAATCTTAAAACTTACGCATTAGAATTTGTTTTACTCAAACGTGAACATATTTTTGACAAATTCACTAGGTACCTATGCTTCGATCAAATTGATGCTGTCGGAACGGAACACAATTTAGCACTTCACCTTTTGGTCTCCCATCATGTTAATATATTTTTTATTTTGATTTATGAGCCAAACAAGCGCACGGTCTTGTCTGATGGTTAGAAGTGAACGCAGAAGTGCCGCAAATTTGCAAAATTGAAAAGGGGTTTTATTAGATCGTTTGCGTTGTTGATGATGCTGATGAATATGTTGATGACGGTGTAAACAAAACAAACAGAAAAAAATATTCAAAAAAATTATTTTTTAATCATTTTCACGAGCGGGATTCAAACCCGCATAATCATTGATAAATATTGAGTTTTGTTGTTCAGTACTCAATTCTTATCACAAAAAATAAAATATATGTAAGATAAATAAAATGTGACTGTTTTTCACAAATAATTTTAATAAACATAGTATATTAAACAGTATTTTCACGAATAAACGTGAATAAGTTGTAATAATAATAACTGAGTCTACAGTTTACATATTTAAGTACTTACTGTTTTTTTTTATAATTCCTTTACTTTGAAACGTAATTTGTGACTTTTAAATGTTTTACTTGTTCAGCTAGTCGGCCTAGCAACACTATTCCGCACACAAGACCCTGCCTTGGTTGGACACTCTATTATCAATTAAGTATTTGTTTTAATTAAGTACGTCAAGATATACTGCACTTAATATTGTCAAGATTGATTAAAATATAAAAAATGAAATCATTAATTTTTACAAGGGATCCCTTGTCTTAAACGCTGTTAGTTTTTCGTTCCTAGTCATGTTCGAGTCGACTACGACTGTTAGGAACTCCTAAATACAGTAACATATAGACAGACGCGCTTCAAAATAATATATAATATTTTAAAGTTTCTTATTTATATTATTATGAAAATTGTACAAAGCAAGTTTGTCATCTATATATATTATAATGTATTATTTTTAAGCGCATCAAATTCAACGTACTAGCAGCACATTTGCTAATTTGCTCATTAATTAAAACGAAATACAACATATATTTATATTTTATTTCCTTTTGTTGTTTTACGTTTCCCTGTTTTCATTTGATTTTCCATTATCCTGCCAGACGATAGGTCGACAAGCGACAGCCTGAACCTTAATGATAAATCGTCGCAGGAGTCGATTGATGATGTCAAGAAACGGATTAAATCCATGAAAGTGGATAGAGAGAACGAAGACGGTAAGACCTGATGATGGTTTAAACCATAGATAACCACTGAAATGAGCACTAACAAATTCCAATAAAAAAGTCTAAACTAAATTAGAAATTATTCAAACACAATTTTAATTAAAAAAAATATAATTCTTTAATTTTTGTTGTTATTTTTTAGTATTTGCACACACAAGTGCACTTGGTTTCATTTCTAAATTTAAATGTTCAACTTTCGTCTTTAAAAACCTACAGGTTGAATTTGTTTTCCTTAAAAACGAATAGTGTAAGTATGGTGCAAGTTGTAACGATAAACAATTTTGTTTAAGTAATGGCGGATTTGCCATATTGCGAAATATTGCAATGATTGTTAGAGATGTAACAATTTTATCAACTTATCTTCAATCGATTTTTACTGACCATATCCTTTTATTTTTTTTAGTAGTTTAGTTCACACACTTTGCCATTTAATTGTTTTTGTTTCCATTTTTTTAATTTAACGGTTCATACATTTCTCTTTAATAACTCAAACCATAATTCACAATGTAGACACTTCTAAATTATAATCTTTCAAGCAAACCAACTTTGAGGAATATTGTATGATTTATTTGCATGCTTAATGTTTCTTTTAACTTTGATAATTATCAAAAGAATAAAACCAATCTACTTTACATAATATATTTTAATTCGGTTTGTATATTATGTGACACTCGTGCAATTCTGACATAATGCTTCAGTGTAACGATGCTATAAACTACCAATGAAGTACTTTTAACATCAAACATTTCATTTTATTGTTAAGAGCAGTATAAGTTTTTTATATAGAACTTTCCAGCCATGTTTGATTTTAAATCATAGATGGCATTACACCCTACAACTGTCTGATTAATATCAATGTATGTACATATCAAGGCGTCTGTGTTAAATGCAAAATCTTTTTCTTCCCTGGAATGCAGCTTAAGCAAGATGCACGGACAACTAACGGGCAACCGCAATCACTTATTAAATTTCCATCGTGATATTGGAGGTTTATATACTGCTCTAAACACTTGACGAAATCTAAACACCAACTTTGCATTATCTCGTATATATCACATAACATTATATATTCGTTGCATAAACGAAGACGAACCAGATGTCTGTCGCGTGTATTGATAGTAGTATATAAATCTGATACATAAAACCTAGTCGATATGTAGCTTGCGTTAAGCAGAATGTATTATGCCATTTCAAAGATCTATCATGCGAAATGTTTCAACCTTGATAAAATAATGCCATCACAATTGTAGAAATAATAGGAATAGATGGAACGCACATGCATTTCGCTTACTACCACATCGGTTTGTCAATGAAATATCACCAATTTCGCATAATGCATTCAGATTGTAGCATTATTATATTGTATGTTGTTGTCAAATGGTATCCAACTTAATCTGTACTTCATTAAAGATAAATATAAACTAATAACTTTATTTTATATATAGCTCCATTAAAGTGTATTTTTAGATGACGTTGTCGTGTTATGTTGAATTATTGAACGTTTGTTATGGCGTTATTTTGTCAAGTACACCCACTAACTCACTGTTATCCTTTCACACGTCTACTTATATCATTTGAGCGTTGATGCGTATTGAAAATTTATCACTGTTTGCTTAATTCATTTGAAATCTTAAAGTTTATATAATCTATGTATCACTACAATGTCATATCTTCATCCTTGTTGTTATATCGTGTGTCGTATATAAATGAATAAATGTTATGACAATATAGCTTCTTTATCCCATAATTTGAGGATGTAATTGTATATATTGCAGTGTCTGTCTTTAACCTGTTGTCTAACAATTAGGTTGGCCTGTATTTCAATAGCTGTCCTCATAAAATAATCGGATGAGACATTTAATATGACTAAAAAACACTCTAAAGCTGTTGAAAAATAGTCCTCGATATTGCGTATACTTACTTGTCTCAAATATATACATTTTCTCAATGGAAATATTTTAATGTCTACTAAATGTTATATATGTCTAAGTATCGGTTAAGGTTGCATAGCGATAACGTCACACTGTTCATTACGATTCGGCTCAGTAGTATTAATTATAAGTATTTATTGTTCGGGTTTTGACATTGCTACTGATATGGATTTTTTTTCCTTTCGCTTTGAGATTGTGGTATCGCTTGAAGTTTGGTTGTTTTGAGTTTTGATTTCTCTGTCTCAATGTTTCGCTTATATTTCTCAAAGTTGGTCCTACGAGTACATGTCAGTTTTGTTTGTCTTCTCTCGATATTTTCTCTGTTTCGCGTAGCAATGTTGAAACTTACCCTTTGTATATAATAAATAATTGTGTTGTCAGACTCTCTAAAATCGGAAATCGTTGAAAAGCTTAAGATATATACATAATTTATCTTTCTGGTATGCTCATTTGTAGCAGTCGCGACATATCACTTATGGGTGACGGTCAATTAAAAACATCCTCACAAACTGCCGTATAATGGTCTCAGGGAAATTTTTAAATATTTACGCTGGCAACACATCCCTATCGTTCTCTTTTACTTTTGTAATGATTTACAACTAGATTATAGTCAATATTATAATCTGAGGAAAATAATCCAGTGTTATAAAAGTTGTGTAGAATTATAGTTGGTAATAAACACATTTATATGATATAGGTGTTTGGAGAGTCGTAGTGGGAAGTGATAATACTCAGGCCTACAGTGTCGCTTGTACTCCCCATTTTTTTGTGTAATTATTTGGATGTTAGCTTCGACATGAACGCAGCAATAATTGGTTATGTGATTGCGTCTGGCCTATATTGCCATTTGTGAGACTTGTATGTGTTGAATTCAATAATAAAGCAATAGATGCGGCAACACCAATGTCTAACTGAACAACTCGTTTCAAGTGTGATGTGTATGGCGGATCCGAACGAAGAAATAAAAGGGGATTGGATTCATTTTAATTAGTAATCCACTTGGTATTATATTAGTATCTTATAGCAGTTTAAACTCGACAGACTCTTCCTTAACTTTCAAATACAAAAGAATCAACAAAAATATGATTGTAGAAGATGCCTCGTTATTTAGTTTCTAAATGAAATTTCAAGTCGTAACCCAGTGACAGTTCTTATATAGATTATATCACTTTTTACTGTCAATACTTGGAAAATTGTTTAGCGAATTACAACGTATAGTTATAAAATGAATCGGCATTTATAGTTAGTTATTATGAATTGAAATAATTATATTATTCTAAAATAATAATGGACTTGTTATTTCACGAAACGTACGCCCTTAAAGCCCTTTTCCTGTTATGCGTATTTTCACCCGCGTGGGATCTGGTCCGCATGCGGGTGCATGCTCGTTCCTGGTCACACGCAGGACAAAGATTTCGTTCGCCGCTGCAGCGTCGTGCGTGACGCCAGTGATCTTACTCGTGCAAAGAGATGAACGTTAAAAAAGTAATTATCGCTTCTCTCATTTTAAGTTCCGTGGCAAGATCGTTATGTATTTTAACGCAACGAGGGTCGTGATATGATCCGCTGTCAAATGTATAAGGAGTAAAATTAAATAAATAAGTCTTCACCAAAATCTTTCTGTTCATCCTTAGTTAAGTTTTCGTAATTTGGAATTATTTATCTATAAATTTCCAGCCAAGCAGCCGCCCTTGCATTCCGGTTTTTGTAAAGATCGTCCTGCTTGTTCCACAACAAAGGACGAAAATGCACTTCAAAAGTAAATCTTTCTTTATCAATTTTCATTTTTGTTTGCGATTGTATGCATACAATGACCATACGTGTAACCCGCACTACAGTAAAAAGCAGAAGAAGAACGCGCCCCGCAAGCGGGGTGCGCGCCCGCAGCCAATCCGCGTCCCGCGTGATAGGAAAAGCATGTATTAAATTATAGGATGCCGGCAGCCCGCATGCGGACCAGATCCGCACGCGGGCGGCTATCCGCATGACAGGAAAAAGGCCTTTAAACGTAGTTATTATTAGTTTAGAATGAATCTTTAAATTTTTTATACAACCTTATTTTTAATTTATACGAAAACCGAAACACGGGTCAAATATTTTCATTGAAAGAATCAGTACAAAAAAAATATCTTGAAAACTCACGAAATTACAAGCTTTTTGTGTTGCCTCTTTGTGTGTTTTTAATAGGGTATAATTTATTTGAGATTTTGTAAATATTATTTGGTAAAATGTATCATTGTATAAAAAATATTGATATCGATTCTATTAATGATTCTGAACAGTTTTCAGGTTTCGTATAAACTAAAAATAACATTGTATAGTACCCACTCTCATAGTAGGTATAGAAAAATTACGATTAATATAAATTAGAATGCAACATAAGCTTATAAAAAGGGTAATGATATGTTTCAACTTAATTTCTCATTGATTGTTGTTTCGATTTAAATTTGTGTCAATTCTGATGAGCGGTTATCGTAGCGACACCAGCGTTCGACGCAGTAACCCAGTCCTCGATACCAGTATACGTCGCCAAAAATGTCATATAATTTGAATAAAGATTATCCAGTAGGATGATAGCTAGGACAAAATATGGTCTATATTAACCATTTTACAGTAAGAGGGATGTATGTTCCCACCACATTTTGAACTCTAAGTGATTGGGATAAGATTAAAAACAATGAAATATTCAAACATGTTCTGTCTGTTAAGGGTTAAGAAATCAGTTGCTGAACCTAATTGTATAGAATAAAGGAATAACATGTCTAACACTGGTCCCACTACGCTACTTAATATAAATTTTACTTGACGTGTCTAAAAGCAGTAGCAATCGTTTCATTTAAATTCAGTTAAAAAAAACTGGCAACCGCCTTCTTACAGAATTGACACAAGACGCTGCTACTAATCAATCTTAAGTTTGTTTGTAACAGAATTGACACAAGACGCTGCGCTGTTACTAATCAATATTAAGTTTGTTTGTAATAGAATTGACACAAGACGCTGCGCTGTTACTAATCAATCTTTATATTGTTTGTGACAGAATTGACACAAGACGCTGCGCTGTTACTAATCAATCTTTATATTGTTTGTGACAGAATTGACACAAGACGCTGCGCTGTTATTAATCAATCCTTAGTTTGTTTGTGACAGAATTGACACAAGACGCTGCGCTGTTACTAATCAATCTTAAGTTTGTTTGTAACAGAATTGACACAAAACGCTGCGCTGTTATTAATCAATCTTTTATCTATTTGTAGCAGTATTGACACTGCGTTGTTATTAATCATCATTTGTTACCGGCGAACATTCCAGAACAATGGGAGAAGGAGCTGGAGGCTGAGCTGAAGGAGTACGAGGTGGTTGCCGAGAAGACCGCCGACGACAAGTGGGAGCGCGAGTGCGACGACCTGCTGGCCGGAGACCTCGACCTCAAGTAGAGGGAAGGGGGATAGATAGAGTGGGGAGAGAGGAAGGGGGACGGGTGAGGCGATACCGACCCTGCTAGAACACGGTTCACCTGAACTTAGGCTTCATTATCATCATCATCATCAGCCTATACTAGTCCACGGTTGGATATAGACCTAGAGTTGCCAGATGATAATTTAAAAAATATTTTTTTTTTTTTTTTTTTTAATTATCATCTGGCAACTCTAGGTCTATATCCACGGTTGGATATAGACCTAGAGTTGCCAGATGATAATTTAAAAAATATTTTTCTTTTTGCTTTTTTAAGTCTACCTGTGTGAATCTGTCATCGGTTTTCTAATGTATGATTGCATAGCTAACTCATGTTTTGTTACTGATTCACGTAAGAAAATAAAAAAAGGCTTTTTCTTTAAAAAAATAAACTAATATAATTTTTTTAATACTTTTTATTTTATTTGAATCATTATTTGATCTGAGCTGCCAAGATTTACAAAAAAATCCTAGTTTTTCAATGAATAAGTATGATAATCCGTTTGACTCTTGGCCACGCTGGCATTGCGCACACACTTCAGCATTATTTATGAAATGAAATGAAATATATTTAATTTGCGCTTGAGAAAGGTACATTTTTGGTCTTATTCTAGCTTTCCTCTCTTTCTCAGCTGACAATGTAGCATGCAAACAACTTTAAACAACAATTACTTATTAATTAATTTTAGCATTATGTGACATCTTGTACTATAAATGATCTCCAGGTTTGGTATCGTTTCATCCTTCACTTAAAATATATAATTACAGCTATTAATGTAGAATACAACATAAATACAACATTGCTAGTAAGCTCAATTGAAAACTTGATGTCAATGTTGGAAATATAGCATTTATTATATCATATTGTCGCTTTGTATATATCTGCCTCTAAAACTAGATGGGTTAAGCTTTCTATCTAACTTTTTATCTTTATATTCCATAATATTTTCATAAAATATTGAAAATCTTAAATATCACCGTGTCAGTTTAGATTATAAATTCTAAATAAAATCCTTGGTTTGTTATACCGCCAAGGGGCGGTCATGTTTCTGAATAAAAGTTTCACTCCATTTTTAAATAACAAAACAGATAATATGGATGTTCATACTTACTTTGCCGGCCGCTAAACTCGCCAGATATGGTTTTTCATATTAACTTTGCCGGCCATTGCTTGCGTTTATTTGACCAGTAAAGTCATTTTGATTTATCTAGAAGAAGGTTGTCAAGAACAATGACCCTAGTTTTCTGGGAGAAGGTCTATTATAATGGACTTATCTCATAGTTTCTTAACGTCGCGCGTCATTCTCTTTGTTATGTAAATAGTGTGGATATTATTTTGTAAACTTGGTTTTGTATTATTTACATGTATTTATGTTAAAAGTGTTTTTTATATATCACTAGCAGGAAAGCTATCAATAATAAAATATAACATTGATTTTGAATCACTTGAATAACTGAATATTCTTTCCTTTCTAAGTCATTCCCTACTAGTAGAATGACTTGTCGTAGAAGCATAACAACTAAGGTTTCAGGGTTGGTAACGCACAAGTTACACCCTGGATGTAATAGGCTGTGGATGGAGATAACTTATTGTCAGGAGAACGTAAGCTTGTTTTTTCAAACATAAACAATGAAACAGCCCCTTGCTTTTTCCTTGCGGCTTCTTCTCGGTACGAAATCACCACCGGCACCGTAAGGTTGACGAAGTTATGGCTTTGTTTTGACCTTCGTAAGGATTTGTTCCGGATTCGTCGTGTTCCTGATTCGTCGTATTCTAGATTCGACGTATTCCAGATTCGTCGTAATATCTACAGTCCACATTATTGTTACTTATTTTAATGAACAAATATAAGTAATGGAACAAAAACTCTCCTCGATAGAACAAAAAACAGTTTGCTACTAACTCACTAAATGCATAAAATTAAACAATTAAACTCACAATTCACAAAGTCTAGAAAGGCACTCAATAACTGTGGATTTATTACTAATAAGATCTTTAATGATGTCCTTCTCTTTTTTAAATTTAATTAAATCTATAGAAAAAGACGGCCCGTCTTCGTTATATTTGGCCGGAGTGCAAAAGATTACTTTTCTATTCTTATGTCCTGATAGTTTGCTTCACATCTCAATTTCTTTATGAGCCTACTCGACTGTACGTATTACGACTGATCTGGAATACGACGAATCTGGAGTACGACGAATCAGGAACACGACGAATCCGGAACAAATCAAAAATACTTGTAAAAGTTCCTTTTGAACAAAGTTTTGATAATTACCTATATTTTTTAGCAGATAGCAGATAGCTGATCTGCTAGTGATATAAAGAAATAATATTTTAAACAATTTTATTATTTATTTCGTTATAAATAGGGATTGATAATAATATAAATTTGTTATTCGGCCACTACCATTTTATATAAATCTGTCGACACACCAACAATCCAATAGCATTGTTGTGTTTCATCAGTTAGATATAAGATAGCCATTTCCACGGTAGTTGAGGATTCGGGGTATACTGCGTTCCACCTTCGGCCTTATCATCAGTTTACCATTTAAAGAGAAGAAAGCAGAGAGCTTTCCCTTGTGTGTTGTTAAAAAATTTAAAATTATTTTTTGATTGAAAGGCCGAAATTTTTCGTGTGGAGACAAAATTGATTTTAATTTTAATTACAATGTAATATAATTTACACTTTTAAACTTACGGGTTCCATAGTTATCAAAGAATTTAAACGGGGCTTTTAACCCTATTCTTGGCATAGTGGATTATTTGAGACACTTAACTTATAAACAATTTCGAGTAGTGAAAAAAGAACACATTTTAAACAAAAAATTTATAAAATTCCACAAAAAAACTGCCAAGTATAGGGTTAAAGGTTTTATAGGGAAAGTAAGAAGGCACGATACCTTTTATCCCCGTTTGGTTTGCTTTTATCCCCGTTTAAATTCTTTGATTACAATGTAATAGTTTAAAATATATAAGTACCTAATTGTTTACATTATTTATAGTATCCTAGTGTGTAATGTCACATTCCTGTAAAATACATGTTTGATTAGATGCGTTTATCTTAGTCTGGTCTTTTATTTCATTCCTAGTTGAAATTATAATTTTCTCTCATTAGACGTGGATAAGATAGAGTTGTGACACAAAATAACAAGAGCCAGGCAGTAAGCGTCATACATACCGCACTCGAGCGACGTAGGTACAGATAGTCTAAGGGATGATTCTCATTAGAGCGGGCCGTGCCCGGGGCGGGCCACGTACGTGGTCCGGACGGGGCACGGATTTGAAACGTTACATACATTTTGTATGAAGCAATTTATATTACACCGTGCTTGATCCGTGTCCCGTCTGGGCCCGCTCGACTCTCGTCTACACCACGATTGTTGCATGGTCCCGCCCCGCCCCCTCCACGTCCCGTCGTAATGCGAACACTATTCCGTGCTGTGTACGGGCAGTGAGCGACGAATGTTTAGTGATGATCCCTCACTTTACGTTTACGTTCTATTTGTTTCACCGATTGCTGATAATGAATGATGAAAAATTAATAGAACTTGTCCGAAAGTATTCTGAGTTACATCATGTCACATCAAAAATACATGGATACAAAGAGGAAGGATTTATTTATATATTTTTTTTAATATAAATAAAAGCGTGTTACGTTTTGATGGAAAAACAAAGAACATTGAGCATATTATTACACCTTCATTACCTATTTTTCTTTTGCAATCATATTGTTACACGCTTATAAGTAAGTATATAAAAAAATCTTATTTGGTTTAAATAATTTTTAACTTTTTAGTTCTTTTTTTATTGTAAATAAATCGTACAAGCGAGAGTTAAAATAGTAAATATTGGTTACGAAAACCCCATTTCAGCGAATTTGGCTTTGATAATGTAATCAGCCATCTCCAGGAAAGAAAACTCCATTCTTATAAAATCACAGTAATTGGTAATTATTCACATCACTACGCTACATTGAAGCGACAGTGGCGGCTTATAACCCGTTTAACACACGTAATATAAATTGTGCAGCACGGACGGACCCCGGCCCGTCCCCGCCCCGGCCCGTCCCCGCCCCGGGCACGCCCCGCTCTAATGAGAATCATCCCTTACTCTCACGGACACGGGACACGGCATCTCGCGACAGCAGCGCTCGGACATCTCCTTGTCTTGTGGTTGTGACAGGATAAAGTTAAGAATGCTAGTCCAAACGAATCATAACAATGATTTTGCGCTAACTGCCTGGAGGTAATGGTATAGTGATTTTGTCATCTTGACAGCGCGACGCCACCCGCGCACATTCACACAAAACTGGGGTCTCCACGGTAGATCAGCATTGCAGCTTTTGTCCACTGCAACAAATGCTAAGTAGAGTCCTTTTAGAACACACTTTTAATTATGATTTGTTTGTTATGTTTGAAGTACATAAGTTTATAGGTACTGTGTTCTAATAAACATATTTCATTTCGAGACTATGATACGACCAACACCTCAGTCTCCCTGTGACCACAGACCCTGCAAAGGGTTCGAAACGTCAGAATAAACATTAAATAAGTAATGTGTAAAATAAACGCGAGTATATCCGTAAAAGTTGTTTCATTTCATTTTCATTTATTTCATTTTATCTTTCTACTTAGAAGTAGTTGGGTAGACCCAATAGATTCAATTTAATACTGTCCCGTGCCCTTAAGCCCGGGCTCGACCGCGAAATGAGCGAGCTCTCTTGACTCGCAACGATAATTTTCATTAGAGGCTAGCGGTGAGGCTATCTATGAAAATTATCGTTGCGAGTTAAGTGGGCTCATTAATGACCTCGCTCATTTCGCGGTCGAGCCCGGGCTTTAGCGTGACATGGTGTTTGGTAGGTAGGCGTAGCAGGTACCGAATAGAATTTAAGAGCGTTTACGCCGCACACTAGCGCCACTAATGAAAATAAAAACATATCTAGTAATTAGAGATAGAAAATCAAATTTTGCTCAACAAACTATTTGAATGAAGTAATTTAGCTTTTTTACGGCACCTAATAAACACCTCACATGTTATGGTTTAGTTAAAAATAAGACGTTACGGCCACTTTTAACTATAACGCAATATTTAACTAAACCATAACATGTCAGGTGTTCATTAGGTAACGTAAAAATGCTAAATTACTTCATTCAGATAGTTTGTTGAGCATAATTTGATTTTCTATCTCTAATTACTAGATATGTTATTTTTTTCATTGGCGGCGCTAGTGTGCGGCGTAAACGCTCTTAAATAATTGTTGTGAAATAAGATTGTGTAAGGTGTACGGTGTATGCTCTAAGGTACGGTGTCGCAAATGTCGATGTCGGTATGAAAGAGTTTTTATTGTTGTCTTTTAAAAGTTTATGTCATGACAAATGTATATGTGACTATTATTGACCATAAAGTTATTATATAGTATAATAATTTTATGCTATTGACACACTGTCGTTATTATTGTAATGTTGTATTGTTAAAACACACACACATATTGTTTTGCTATTTTCTAAGTTTATTCGAATACAGTGAATGAATTTTAGAATAAATTGGAGTTTAGATATAAGGTGAGCACAAAGCACGAAGACTATACACTTAGATGCTTCTTATATGAGTGATTGGTCTCACTAGATACCGCCCGCCAGCGTAGGTACTTGCTAAATGCGGCAAAAAATACTACGCTGAAATCGGCCTACCCGAGTCAGTCGCCTGCTGTCAGTCGCGTTGCAAACTGTGTGTGCGGTGCGCGTACCGAATGTTTTGTTAAATTTTGGTCATAAACCGAAGTATAATGCCAGTTTGCGAAACTGTAAAAATAATACTACAAGAAATAAGAAGGACACCGTTCTTACACACACTACAATATTGAGTTGACTCATTCACGGAGCTATTGTTTCTAGGTAGCGCGCTAAGGTAGCGTGGTATCTAGGCGAGCGCAGCGAGACCAATGATATTTTATAAAACAAGAAGAACGAGACCAATCATTCATCTAAGACTATACATTTGTAAACCTTGACGAAGGTGGAAATAGTGATATCAAAATGGCATGAATATCTATCAGAGTAAAACTAACCTACATTTCGCAAATAAATACATTCTAATCCGGTGACATGGTATTCCAATGATGCTTATCTTGCAAGATTGCAATCTTGCGAGTTGACGAATAACTCGTTCTTGCAATTAAAATAATACTACCTACATAGACGAGTAGCTCGATGGCGCAGTGGTTAACGCGCTTATGAAGATAACGAGCCAAACTTCAATTAAAAAAATATTTATTTATTACGACAGAGTTACAGCAAGATACTTATTGCTACAATATTCAATTATAACTAGTTACTATTGTCCATTTATACTAATATTACCTATATAAAGGAAAACTAATCACTCAGCTTATTTAGTGTTAACGCTTGACCCAGGTGGGGTTGCTGATGGTGTGCAAACGAATGATATTTGGCAGGGGTGCTCAACCTTAACTCGCTCGGCCAGCGATTACTGAAGTAAGCAATTTTCGCAAAGGACGGTCATTGGATAGTTGACCAAACATTTATCATCTTGAGCTCCTCCATGCTTCGGAAGGCGCTTACAGTCGGTGATCCCGGCTGCATTAGCAGTCGTTAACAACCACCGCACCGCACTGGGCTCGCGTGGTGGATTGTAGCCAGTTCTGTTCAGTACTGTCACCGTCATGTTCTCCATGCTGTACCTACATAGGTATACCTACCAAGTTTGGCTGTTTAGTACACCTAGCTGTTTTTGTAGAGTGCGTTTCATTTTTAAATAACACGTCAACAGATTGCCTTCCGCTAAGAATAGAATACTAGAACTCATAATGTGTTAGAAGGTATTAACTAATTATATGTTAGTGAGGTACTTACTTATACGGGACAGATATGGAATTCCAACAAACATTGCTGGCTTGCGTGTATGTGGCCAGTACAACAATTTCGATTTAATCTCGAAGAAGGTTGTCAAAATAATGACCTCATTTCCTGTAGGTACTTAGCTTCAAAATACCAGTACGGACTCGTGGTCACACCAACATGTCACACCAGTGTGAAAATCAGGATTTTTTTTCCTGTTATTTACACTGCTAGTATTGCAACACCTTTTATCGTCTAATAATGAGTGAGGTGAAATATTAATACCTATGATTATATAAAAAAAGTCATTGCCTATGATGAATAAAAACACCGAAGTATCGATATGTTTGATAAATTCAATTCATGTCACATTAATTTTGTGCAAAGGGATGCATTATGTTTCGTAATGTAGCCTAACCTTTGTTCTTATCTTCTATCACTGGCGACCACGTAGGTACTTACCCCCTTACAAATAAACACTATTTAAGCATTTATTTAGTTAATCATTGTTTTGTCTCTTTTTCTCAAATTGAGAACGACGTTTGTGTGACGTTGACAAAACAATGATTAACTAAGTAAATGTTTAAACAGTGTTTATTTGTAAGGGGGTTAGTTATTAAAACTTCTTTGATTTTTAGTTGCACTAGATTTATTATTTCCAACATAAAGTACCAGGCTACCATAACTATGCAGGAGGTTGCTTATTAATATTAAAGGAATATATAGTCTTGTAAATACACTAATAAATATATATATGAGGATGAACATGTATTTACCTACCTATAGCACATGAGTAGGAAATACCTGAACCGAGTCCAAGCTTCCTTATAGCTTGTAGGTGGGGTTGTCACATGAGGATAAGATAAATGAGACAATTTTTTTTCATAAATTTATAAATTACCTATTCTAAATATATTATTTTTATTGATTTTGTTTTTTTAATATATTTTTTTTTCAGATTTTAATAAATTCTAACCTGACTAAGTCTTTTTTAAATACCTACTGAATTGGGAAACACTAACGTGTCGATCGACGATCAAATGTACAATTATACACGTTCTAAGATTTCAGTGACAATATTTATTATGTTTGCTATAAGATCGAAGTGTTCGTGAAACTGCGTGAAATAGGCAATATTTTTATATTTCTAGCGTTGTTCACACACACCCCTCTAATTTAAATCAAACACAACAAAACCCTCAAACAATTACAATATTTTACGAGCGATGACAGTTCCTCAAGACGAAACAACGCGTTGACACTCGCCGAGATTGTCCGCTGGCTGTGCCGGTGCAAACCGGTTTGTCCTCTCGCGGCGCGTAGGCACCTACGTGAACCCGTCGTCGGTGAGAGGTCACGCACACATGACCGTGCTGTGGTAGTAGTGTACCTATCACAGCGCGCTCTAAGGAAGCTTGGACTCTGTTCGGGTATTTACTCATGTGCCTTATAGCACGGACAGTCAATGAGTTGAAAGATATTAGTAGAGATTATAATGAAAATCCGTACCTACCTTTTATAAGGGACATAACACCTGCCTCCCTACACATAGACCGTCCGTTATTGTTCCACTGATGCCGTAGCTCGCCCGCCGCAGCTTGATGTAGTGGGGGCTGTTGTGTCTGAACCGTTGCACCATGAATGCAGCCCACACCACGTATTTATTAATCACGTGGTTACATGTCACTCTGACCTCTCAGGTAACAGATAGTAGCACTATGCTACATCACACATGAAAAGATACGAACTATTCAGTAAGTAAATAGTCTATAACTGTCCCACTGCTGGGCAAAAGCCGCCTTAGTTAGAATCAAGTCAATAATTCAATTGATGGGTAATGGCTTAATCAATACGCTTGCTTACCGGGCTAAGTATCGAAAAATTTAAAACACATTTTGTCTAACCTGGGAATTGAGCCCGGGACCTTCGGGTATCGGGCCGAGCGCGTCGCCACCCGGCCACCGAGGCTTTTGGCTCACCGTCAGCCCTTATTTTGTGCGTCAGGTAGGCAAGCACTACCGCTTCTGTGCTAACTGCCCCTTTGCACAATAAAAATGTAGAAAGATAGTTTTGAAAACACAAAAAACACAGGGGTTAAAGTTACTCGCGTCCGTAGGTTTACCCTTGAGACCCTACACGTGACCCCTGGGTGGTGCTAAATGAGTGACACTGTCTGAGTGGTAGAGCCACGCTGCGTTGCAGCACGAAATGGGCGTAATACCACCCTCTCACAGAATATCGGCGTGAAACAACGGCACTCGTTGCTGTTGTGTTTCGTCCGGTGAGTGAAAGTACCGGAGGCCCATCTCTTACCCCTCCCCCCCCAATTCCTACTCCCTCCTCAAGATCCAACTCCTTCTTCAAGGTCGGCAACGCGTCTGCGATTACTTTGGTTTTGCGGATGTCCATGGGCGGCGGTGATTACTTTCCATCAGGTGACCCGCCTGCTCGTTTGCCTCCTTTTAACATAAAAAAATAAAAATAGATAGCTTTTCCTTTTGATTATCCATAAGCCGGCAGGAATCCCACCCAATTATGTATTGCAGCAGTGCCCTTAGCATCCGATCGCATTTTTACTTCTATACACCTAAGTAGGACGCTCCCCGCGACATCAATGGCCCTTTTCTAAAATAAACATTAAAAAGCAGAGTCTTTTATCTTTACATTTAAAAAATAAAACTTATTAAGTGTTTTCAATTAAATTATCTTAAATCAAAAATCCTAATTGTGCTTATCAAAAATTTACAGTAGGTAACCACCAGGATAGTTAGGATTACCTACATGTAGGTTATTTGAAATAAAATTCTTGTGACCAAGTTACATATTTTCTAATACACTGGGCCGCAAAAATTCCGGGTCGCTTATAAAAAGTGTGATAGTTTCTTAACTACACAACACAAACTAGTGAAACTGTAGTATGTTATAGATGACTGACTTATACATAAAAAAAATACATAACACGTTTGTAAACTGTATAATTTTATTTAAATACTAAAAAATACAAAAAAAACCACTTTTAACTTTTGACAACAAAAATATACAACACAGTTAATCTGCAAAATGAAAGCTTTTCTGTAAATTTAATATCTTGTATTTCCTCCACGAGCCAGTATCGATTCATTAAGACGATGTGGCATGCTGGAAATCGAATTTCTAATACGGTTTTGGTCTATGTTTGACCATTCTTCTACTAGCGCACTTCTTAACTCACGTAAGTTAGCTGCAGCTGGAGAGCGTTGTTTAACGCATCTCCCGAGCTCGTCCCATAAATGCTCTATGGGATTTAAGTCTGGGCTGCGAGCTGGCCACTCCATGCGGGTGATACCGACGTCTTGAATATACGCGTTGACCAAATGTGTTGTATGTGGTCGCGCATTATCGTCCCTAAAAATGGAATTTGCGCCCGCATTCACCAAGAAAGGACCAGCATGCTCATTTAAAATCTCCTCTACATATCTGGGAGCTGTCAGAGAACCGTTTTCTATAATTACGAACTCCGTACGATCCTCTGAAGATATCCCAGCCCAAACCATTATTGATCCTCCACCGAATGGCACCTTTTCCTCAAAACACGCTTGACAATAACGTTCATTGGGTCGCCTATATACTCTTCGTCTCCCATCGTGTGCGAATAAACAAATCTTGACTCATCGGAAAACATAACCCTGGACCAATCTTCATCTGTCCATCCGACGTGTTCTCGAGCAAACCGCAACCTGGCAACTCGATGTTCTCTGAGCAATTTAGGGCCATTTGCTGGCCTATGAGGCTTTATATCAGCTTCCCGAAGTCGCTGCCGGATCGTGTCAGAGCTTACATTGTTGTGGTGAATTTCTTGAAGGCTATTTCGGACCTGAACAGCCGTGAGATGTCGATTTCTTAACATAGTACTCACGATGAATCGGTCTTCTCGTGTAGTTGTACACCTTGCCCTGCCATTCCCTGGTCTCCTGATGTTCATGCCGGTCTCTTGAAATCGCTGGAGTACTCTTTGGACTGTGGATAAAGATACACCTACTGTTCTAGCAGTACTCCGCTGACTGCTTCCTTCTTGTACCATGGTGATAATTCGTGTACATTCTTCAGTAGATAACGACATGTTGGTGCATGGTTGATGCACAAAATACTGTGACCAGCCAAAAAAACTGTTTATGACGACAGCTCGGTTTGAAACATAAACGAGAAAATTTTCTATTCCAAAAATTTTAACTTTGATATTTTTCAAAAATCGGAATTTTTTTTTTGAAGCTGTAACTTGTTCATATGCAACCTCTTTTGATATGTATAATAAGCGTCAGAAATCTGCCTATAATATATTATTTATACGAGGGATCTATGTAAATAACTTTGGGAGATATCGCGGTTTTTCTAAATGACCCGTTATTTTTGTTGTCCAGTGTATTATAACTGGGACCAAGTTAATTTAGGTTTAAGGATGATTGCACAACTGAATATTTTCTAGGGGCTTATTCGTCCTATTGTGATGCTGGCTTACTTGACCAAAAGAGGGAAAGTAAACACTAGTGAAGGTTGATCGTATTCGTTTTATGTTGCATGACCATTATTGATATTTTGTTAATAAAAATAAACAAATACATTTTAAGACATAAAAAATCATTTGAAGTTTTAAATACATAACACATTGGTGAGTTGTGCAAAAAATAGGAGGTGAATAGTGGACTTAGAAAATCATTAGAAAACTACAAGTGTATCCCAATTGTTATTTTAACAGCTTACCCCCTTATTCATAAAACTATTAAATCATTTTTTTTCATTATTTAACTTGTTATTCATTGTTTTGTCCCTTTTTATCAAATTCAAAATGACGTTTGTGTGACGTTGACAAAACAATTTTTTTTTTTTTTTGGTATTGCTTAAGATGCTTAACTTGCATGAACAAGCCGTTGCCGCCATCTAGCTTTTGCGAATAAAAGAATAAATACATGGTCGAAATTTTATTTTCGTAAACCTTATTTGTAAACGACCAGCGCAGATTTATTGTTCGCATTAGTCGCTTTCTTGGCTTTGCTGGCTCTGTTGGGGTTCTCCTTAAGCATGGACCAGTATAAGTAGGCTTGGTATATGACTTCCTTCGTGTCGGCGATCCACAGCAGCACCTCCACACGGCCGTACGTGAACGGGAACACGTTGGGGAAGTCGTCCATAGTCACCGTCATGTTCTCAAAGCTGTAAGTGCCCTGCAATAAGTTCGGCTGTAAAGTATTTGTCGAACAGACAGTCGGGACTCCCCGATCCGATGCGAACCCCTCGTTGAGTATAGTAGGCCACGGGGACACGCAGTGGTGCGTGATGCCGTTCTCTCTAGAAAATCTCTGACAACGATTCGTTTTACACGGCTTGAGGAGCCCAGTGACAACGAGCCAACTCTCCCCTAAAAAGACAGTCAGGTATACATCATCATCATCATCATCTCAGCCAAAGACGTCCACTGCTGGACAAAGGCCTCCCCCAAGGATATGAGGGGTATTTGCCGTAATCAGTCAGGTATACACTTCACACAAAATGAGAATGAATGTGCATCCCACCACATAACCTTTCTAAACACAAAACACCTTTGACGCTTTTTCTATGAATTAATTTGTTTAACCACTTTTGGCCTTTAACAGAGTTACCGGATATAAGCGGCTTGACACTTAATGGTCTTCATTCACGGGAACAAAATTTGGCTTGGCGAAGTGATGGAGGATCACTTCAATTAAATGGATTTTGGAATGTTTGGAAATTCAATGCTCGGAGCGATCGCAATCTACGTACGTACCTAGTTATATGATTTTTGGTGTGATGAAGTATACCTACCTAGTGCTCGTGAATATGACTCCTTATACATCTCGTAGGTGGGTTACAAATTACCTTGTGAAAGGCATAACTCGAATGTCTCTACAATGTATTTGGAAACTGTTTTGTTGAAAATCATCATCATTATCATCTCAGCCAAAAGACGTCCACTGCTGGACAAAGGCATCCCCCAAATAATGGGGGGGGGGGGGGGGGTATTTGCCGTAATCGCCACGCTTGGCAGGCGGGTTGGCGATCGCAGTAGGTAGGTTGAGGTTACCCTCAACCTACCTACTGCGATCGCCAACCCGCCTGCCAAGCGTGGCGATTACGGCAGAGAGATGCTCCCATCCTCTGGAATGGTCCCTTAGTCGGCTTTTACGACACCCACGGGAAGAGATGGGGTGGTTTTCTACTTCTTTATTTACATACTTCATAATTAAACTTTTCTTGATATAGAAACTATCAACGTATAACGTTATTAAGCCCCGATTTTTCAATCCTCAGATATGTTCCAACGAATAACATTATCATTGTGACATATTTTCTAAAGAGAATCTGTCACTAAGTCAAAATTATTCAATAAATAAACTATATCTGACGATTAAAAAATTAGCCCTTAGACTGCTTTAATTTAGGAAACCGTTGCAACATTGCGATAATCGATCTTTTAATTTTGTCAAACAAAAACATTTATCTGTGCTGTCGGGCTGTTACATCGTAGGCTACATCATCACTTACCATCAGGAGAGATAGTAGTCAAAAATGCAAGCCTATCGAATTATAAATAAAAATAAAAATAAGCTGTGTTTTCTTGTTATTTAACTCAATAAGATTATTGAGCCCCATTTAAATATGAGGTCCTGCACCCGATTGAGCTCAATGACAAGATTCACCCGTTTCTCTCCCGTCTTGACTTGTCTAGCCACAGGGTGACCGTTATATCCACTGTGCACTGTCACTGTACTATCATCTGCATAGCAATTAATATTTCCAAGTAGAAGCATAATATATCATTGATATGCAGAACAACATAAATGGGGAACAGCGTAGGTGACATCACGGAACCTTGAGGAACACCAGCATTCACTGACTTGAACCGCGAGGAGCATTCATCAGAAAGGACACTTATTTGACGCTCATGCAGGAAGTCTGCGACCCAGTTGCAGAACTGAGCATGCATACCGTATGCCGGAAGCTTAAAATTAGCCAAAAATTAAGAGAGAAATTAAGAGATTACGAATAGCGCCAGAAATATGAAGCCATCAAACAGAATTTAATTATGAATATTTTTTACCGATCTCAGACAAAAGAATAAATGTGATACAAAGCATATTTTTATTTAAATTTTAGCTTTTTATGCTTTTTTTACGATTTACTTTTAACAAGTTCATAAGAAGAAATCCTACTTAATTGTGAAACTAATGAACATTATCTACCACGCAAATATCATTTCTCTCCTGGTACAGGTCATTACTTTTCAGGTGGTTTTCATTACCCTCAACGCGTTCATTACTTTCCAACGACTTAAGTAAAAAAAACTTCGAATTACAAAGGTGCCTTTCTTGAACTATTATATAGGTACTTAAACCTATAAATGCATTTTAGAGCAAAAATAATGAGAAAAATATAAATATCACCAAATTGATAAATCTGAACGAAACGCGATAACGATCCAAGTATGGACCGAACAATCCTTGCTCACCACGCCGCCGCCGCCCCCGCCGCTGTAATCCAGTTTAGTCAGTGACCACTGGTCTTTAGAATAAAAAATATGTTTTGTAAGTATTTCTATGCAGCGTTGAGAGAAAACATTTGTCCATCATTATTGACTTACAATATCATTTATGACTGAGCTTTTCTGAATACAGTTCCTCGTGACTCCAATATAAGTTTGGGAAATTGTCTATTTACGCTTTCATTTTTTTTATACGTAGCACGGCAAATGACTCCATGCCACCTGATGTTAAGTGGAAATGGAGTCCAGACGCGAAGACAACTGGTGCAGCGTGAAAACAACGCAGCATCAGTCAACCTCACTCTGCCGGCCCACAAGGTGCTTCTTCACGCCTCGTTTGAAGGACCCCACATAGGGCTGTTAAGTTGATCACTAAGTCATTGTAATAGGGTTCCTGAATTTTAGCGTACTTTGTCTACATGCAATAGTGTATGTAGGTAGAGTAAAGATAAAAATAATGTAGACAATACGAGGAGTCGCAGCTTAGGTTTCTAGCTGTGACTTCTCGAATTTACACATTAGCTAATACATTACCGTAATTTATTAGCTATAATGTGCAAATTTGAGGATAACAATGTTATAATGCTCGAACATTCGTTGCAGCGTAGATCTAAAGTGCACTACATACACGTAGTGCAAAGGCAGTCAATGTGTTAAGATATTAGTAAAGATGACAATGAAAATCCATACCTTATTGAAGGGACATGTATATCCTGTCTTCCTGAACATAGTGCCGACGATATGCTCCTTATTGATCAAGTCGCAGAGAGGGTAGTGGAGCTCTATGAACGTTGGCTTGTACATGTTGCTCAGCTTTTCTTGAATGAGCAAGTTCACCTGTAAGTGGCACCTATTTTACAGTATCTCAAATATATTGTGGTAAAAGAAATACAAATTCCAGGTTTCCTTAATGTTACTAAAATTATGTCAAGACTAATGGCTCACACGTGTGGGCCCGACAAGAAATATTTCCGCAGCTCTCTGCTCTTCTCTAGAACTTTTATTTTAACTGAATAAAACATTTTGCGCCTACCACGGCGTCCTGGGAAACACTGGTGGTTATGTGGGAGAGTTGTCCCTCCACTCCCCTACACCCTACCAGTCCCTAAGAGCTCGACAGGGCAGGAGAGGGGCGGGTCCTGCATTATTATACCTACTGGCAAACTAACCGGGCAGAGCTAACGTGGAGCAGTATTTCCACACGACCGCGCCGTTACATCTCTATGGCCGCCTTTTTGACTAGTCACACCGGACGCAGTTATAACGCGGGCCGGTTTAAGGCTAAGCATAAAATATGCTGAGACGCAGGCGAGCACATAATGGTACAGAGTGGGGCAGGGCGTAGCAGGTGACGCACAGACAACGAGCGCATGCTGCAATTCACGTCACAGGCTCCCAGCTGGTTATCGGCGAAGACGGATTAGTAAGCTAAAATGGCAGTGTGCTGGCCATATTAGTAGCACCATTAGGGTAAACGAGTTCTCGAGTGGAGACCGCGTATCGGCAAACGTAGTGTAGGACGCTCTCAGACTAGGTGGAGCGACGACCTTCGCAAGGTAAGAGCTGGATGAGATAGATAACGACGGATCGTGTTCAATGGCGTGCACTTGGAAAGGACTATGTCCAGCAGTAAATTAGTGGAGGCTGATGATGATAGGGGGAGTGAAAGCCACATTTTTAGCTATGGCATCCAGGCCCAGCAGTTAGACGCTTCTAGATTAAAGATGAAGTGACATACTGACCGTGATGTTATTGTTCCACTGATGCAGTATCTCGCCCGCCAGCTTGATATAGTGGGGGCTGTTGCGTCTGAACCGTTGCACCGTGATGGCCCCCCACACCACGTATTTATTATTCACATACACATTCTCCGACCTCTCAGGTAAAAGATAGTAGCACTATGCAACAAAAGATACAAAGTTTTAAACTGACAAAATAATGTAAAGATATTGGGAAAAGCCACCAAAGAAATAGAAGAAGAAATATGAGACAGAAATCTGACCCCAAGGCCGCCAGGCCAGACATTACTTATTTTCTCAAATACCAAATGAAATAAATAATTTAATGGATTATGTAGTAAGTTACTATGTAGGTACTTTGAGTGTATAGCTTGGGTCGATGACCAATCTACAAATACGAGGTGCTAAAGGTACGCACAAAAACATAACTTAATTTTCTTATAGTCTCAGTGCTGATTTCAATGATGGAGGCCTTTGCCCAGCAGTGGGACAGTTATAGGCTTTTTACTTACTTACTTACTCAGCGCTGATTTTCATGTATGTTATAGAAGATATTGTTAAAAATTTATTAATCAGTACCGCCAGACACTTTTCTTGTGCAGTTACTCCCACCAGAGCTGTTGCGATTGAAGCGCCTACTGTTTCTGCGCGCATGCAATTCTACAAAATGACCAGCAACGGTTTGCTTTCTTGTTTGACAGGTCTGTGTTATTTGGAAGCTTTGAAGCGTCTGGGCACATGAGTAAAAATATCCTACAGAGACCAAGCTTCCTAACAACGCGCCAAATTATTATTATTCTGATAGGGCTGACACCTGTTGCACGTTAAAAAAATTATGGAGGAAAAATAAAATAAAGTAAACAAGTACTTTATAAAACGTGTATTTCAAAAGGTATAAAATAAGGTTTAGTGTAATTTGACACATGGGTCATAACATTCAAAATTTTTGTATCATCACAAAAATGGAACAAAAATGAAAAGTGTAACAAAAACTAAAACTGTAACAAAAAATAACAAGGTAGAATTATTAAGGTCATTTCACAGTAATAAAAAAAAAACACATGTGTGATTGAATTATTTTTAAATTCTGAAAAGCGTTTAATAACTTATATTTTTTTTGTAATAGTTAATTAAATATCGTAAAAATTTTCTTTGAATTTTGTCGTTTTGCGACTGACATTTTGTATTTACGTGTATTGCGTTTTCTTACGTGTTGTGTTAACGCGTTGTGATGTTTTTTTAATGTAGTATCTGCAGTATTAACATACTTTCAGTATTATTTAACTAAAAAGTTACCTACATTATTTATCTTTGCTAGGGAATAAATTAAATAAATAGTCACAGACGATAGTTTTTATATATTTTCAAATTACTGTTGGAAACGAAACGCAAATCTCGTTTAAATAATAAAAGCTAATTTAGTTAATTTCTAATGAAAATAATTATATTTTTCATACATTTTGAGGTTAGGTTTCGTCAATTATGAAAAATTCATATTTCGGGTTGGCTTTAGTAATCGGCGGTACGAATTAAGAATTGATAAGGGTTGGTTTTTATAGGGGTTAGTTACCCCTTTCAATCGACACCCCCACCCGCGGAGATGCGTGGTTTTTTTTACACGTATTTGAAGTTACGTAAATCCTTAGGTACTGTTGGTTAGGTTAATTTTTTTTCCCGAGCGAAGCGCAGCGTAGCCAGGTCCAGTCACGGAAGAGGGGAGGGTCAAAAAAACCCCACCTCTCCCCGCATCCCCACCCCCTCCGACTTCCGCCGAATACTAAAGCAGCCCCCATATCTCAAAAACTATCCACGAGGGGGGGCAGTAGTACAGGGGGGTAGGCCCCCTCCCTCTCTCCCCCTCCCACACCCTCCTCCTGCCATCTTTGAGGTCCCGGGTTCGATCCCCGGTCGGGTCAATTTAGAAATTATTGTTTTTCTAAATTGTCTCGCGTCTAGGTGTTTTCTACGTTTAATAAGTATGTATTTAAGTATTTTAAGTATGTTTATCCGTTATCTAGTAACCATATAACGAGTTTCATAACGAAGCTTCTCTTGGGCTAGATAATTGGTGTGAGTGTAGGAAATTTATTTTATTTATTTATTTATATACATATTTACAAATGTTGCACTATTATTTTTAGATTTCAATTTTCTATTATTAAAACAATATATTAAATTCGCATTCGGATTGCTTAAAAAATGAAAAAAAAACCCAAAAAAATACCTCCTCTTTTTCTGTTGGTTTAAATAAATCATAACAGTTGGATATTAGACAAATACCTACTCCTTCTGTGTCCGACGTCCCAACTACTCCAATAAGTTGTAAACATAATGATCACACTTTGTGCAAGAGCTTGCACCGTAAAGAATACATATACCTACACTAGAAAAACCCACTAGGTTGGAGTTAGAGTTACGAAGTAACTATTTAGTAAGGAGAGCCCGTTGTGCAACTGTGATACAGATGCTAACGATAACGATATCATCTTACATCTAATAACAGAATGCCTAATAAACGCCAAGGCGAAACAAGAACTAGAGCAAAAGATAGATGGTCTCGTTAACAAAAATTCGATTTAATTGATAATTGAGAATAATAGCCTAATAAAATATATGGAGGCTATTGTAGATATACCTACGAAATAAAAACAAGTGAAAATTGTAGTGTTTGTAATGAATTAGAATTTGATATTTGTAAATGTATTACTTAATAGTTATGTGTTGTAAAAACGTTAATTATTAATCAATGAGAAGTTGGAAAAATAAATAAAAGAAAAAGAAAAAAGAAACTATTTTATCATCTAAATCTATGAAATTTTAAATTCTTGTTGTGTTTCGACGTCGACTTACACCCGTATACAGAACAACGTGTATGCACCATTATATTCAATAGAAATCACTGAACGTAAATTCAAAAAACGTTTAAAATACGCAGTACGCGCACGTGGCTGCCCTTCACGGTAGCTCCCACAAACTGCGCTTGTTTGTTGGACACTCGCCGCAGCGCCCGCTTCTCCGCGGGTTCCCTCCCTTGCTCTGCGAGAGTACCTTCGATGCGCAACTGTATGCTTATAAACTGTGGTACTACCTTGTTACTGTAGATTGTTCATCATTGACCCCGATAGGTAGGGTATGGCAGCTGGAACTACAGGTCCGGCTGTCTTTTCAAGGGTACCACGGGAGTTCCGGATCCTAGGCCCCCTGCCGGTTATGCCTTCGCGGGCGTCTCCGGCAGGCCCCGGACATGGGTTGGACTCGTGGTGGCATGTGGTTAGCTATAGAAGTGGGAATGTTCGTATGCCTGGTTGGTCTGGCCAGGCTTCCATTTCGTGCATAGCGAGCAAGTCTTAGTAGCGGTCCGGTGGGGGCCTGAAGTGAAAAGACCTGCGGGGCACGTGAGTTGCCCTTAGTTGGTTGTACCGCTCGGTGGTTTTCACTGAGTGGTTACTCCAACATCTCCGGCTAGTAGTGGGCACCTCTACTAGTCTGGATAACTAGTAGAGGTACCCGCTAGATGCAAAGGCCTCTGGTTTAATCAGCCGCGTAGGAATTTGGAATTGATCAGGTGCCTGGATGGGTACCGAGAAGTGAGTGAGCTTACAACTCCGCCACCAAAGAGGACATTTGGTAGTCGACTTTAGAGTTGACGGCCCGAGCAGTGGTACACTGCGAGTTGTGCTCTTAGTGCAACGAGAAGTGAGCATGCTTACAGCTCCAGATACCTATCTGGATATTAGGTAGTGGACTATATGTGTCCACGGGGCAACTAGCTCGAGACACTAGTCTTAAAAGTACCGGATGAAGGATGCGTACCGGCGTGTTCTGATCTGGCGTTATGACCTGACGTAGATGGTCCCTTGCGCTTGCGTAAGGATGTCTGACACCTACTTTGTAACCGGAAGGTTGGTAAGGGGGTGTCAGTATAAACTTTAAAGTAGTGTGTAGCAGGGTGTTCATAATTGACCCAAGCTAGCAATATGCATACACTCAAAGTACATACTAACACTACTTAGTCCAACACATTTGGTTTTTGAGAAAATAAGTAAGGTCTAGCGGCCCTGGGATCTTGGTCTAATACATTTATTCAGTATCACACAACATGAAATGGGATAAATAAAACATTTTTATCAATATGTACTCGTATAGGTATGACACTAAAGGCGCTTCTTCTCAGCGTTAAAATTAGTCGTAAGATTTTAGTTATGATAAGACGCTGGTCTTCTGGTCCACAGGTTTACTTTTCCACAGTAGCCAAGGCAAAATGAATTTGTAAACTGGTGTTTGTTGCAATAAAATTATTTTTCATTTCATTTTCATTTTTCATATTCTGAAGATGCCCAGACTTAAAACTAAAACTAAAAAGAGAGCAGTGCTTGCTACACACTCTACCTAAGTGATAATCCATTCCAGAAAAGCAAGTACCTACTACCAAAGAGTATGTATAGGATTGGCAGACACACATTCATGGAAGTACCCATGATGTAGGGTAGTGCCACCAGTTTTCGACATGAACCGGTGATCGATATATTTTATCCTTTAATTATTAAAAATTGGGGTTAGCAACAAATGTTAGTATTTAGCCACCGTTGAATATACGAGTAGGCTGCTGTTTTCTTGCTGTCATCCCGTAAAAAATCAATGACTACCAATGTTATTTTTTGGCGACAAAAAGTGGGTTACCTATTGAAACGCATAACGTTTTTAGACATAAACTGAAAATGCATAACGTTCATGGCCATAATCGTCACTTGCCATAAGTCTTTATAGCATGACTTCATAACGCATATCATCATATGGCCGAAATCTGTAAGGCATAATCATGGAAAGGCATAATTGCAATAATCATAATTAACAAAAGGCATAATTTAAATTTGCCATAACATTCAAAAGCCATACATTTTATCATACACCTTATCATGCATGCATGCAGCAAGCATGCAGCTAACAAGCATGCGGCATGCAAGCAGCATGCAAGCAAGCAAGCAAGCAGCATGCAAGCAAGCATGAACCATGCAAGCAAGCATGCAACATGTAGCAGGCATGGTTTCTGTCACGGCTCCGTCGCTGCGGGGCTCCGGCGTTCCCACGCGAGCTTATCGTCGCAGATGGTTTTCGCTCTCCACCTGCTCCTCAGCTCGCGGGCCGCCTCGCCCCTCCGCGCCTACGCGCTTCTAAATTACACTCTAGGAGTAGGACAGACAAGACTACGTGGAGTCGGATTTGCAGCGATTCGTTTCTGTCACTGACTTTTGTAGCACAACATTACTAAAAACACAACGTATTAACTTTTTAAGACTATATTTTAAATCAAATTAAGGTTAAAATGCTATTTATATAAAAAAATACATAATTTAACTTAGTCAAATTATAGCAAGTGAATAATATAGGTAATGTTGTTAGTGGATAAAAGAAGTGTATTTAGACCAAGTAACAATGATATCCAATGAACATTATATCAAAACAAAATTATGAATGTTAACAGTTATGCATAGTATAGTTATGCGTTTTAAAGTATGCTTATGTCAAACAAAAATATAGATTTTAATGATTATGATTTTTTACATTATGCCTTTCAACAATTCTGCGTTATTAATAAATCTTAATGTATGTTTATGCATTATTATGCATAAACATACATTAAATATTATGCCAAAAAATATTATGCTTTTTGATTTTTATACCATATGATGTATGGCAATCGAAATTATGACAATAAACGGTATGCGTTTTAAAGTGTCACCCAAAAAGTGTGCTAAATGAATTTATGAGTACTAGCACTGCGTACCAGTTCTTATAGAGTGGGACTTTTCGGTGATTCCAAGTTAAGTGCGCTTACATCCTAGGCCATAAAACATTATTTTATCTCGGCATTGTCCTCAGCTTGCCTATTTCTTAACTAGGCCCCGGGTCTGTTTATTGACCAACATTACATAGCACATTTCCAATCCACCATATTCTAACGCCAATCTATTAAGCAGTAGGTATATTGATATTTACAGTAATTATTGACATTGAATAAGGCTCCTTGGTTTGGGTAACAAAGTACGAGAAAAGATAGAGTTGATGAACTGCACGGGTTGATCAAAGGGAAGCGCACCTGACTCCTGACTACCTGACTCCTCCGGTTTGTCGGAGGCTGTGGGTTCAAATTCCGCTAGTGTAATTTTTTAACGCTTTTTAATACTATGACAGTTAAATTTTGTTATACTTTTCGTTTTCGTTGACTTGCTCGATCATAGGCACCCTGATACTGTTGCCGTTAAAAAGAAAACTCACCGTAACAGTTGCCAATACTAAATGCAACACATAAGTTTTCAGTATCATGCCGGCTTATTTTTCGCAATTTATTTTGTCACTTTAATCAGTCAATATGGCAACTACACTTACTGCAAAAAAATACATATGAGCCCTTAATATCGATGCTAATCAAATGTGAATTAACGCAATACATTACGCATTACATTATTATCTGATGGGTATTTAATTATAGATTCGTTTGATAGTGTATTCTGTTATTTAAATAAGTGGCTTATAAAAGATTAGCCGTAGAGTTCATGCTACTGTATGGCAATAAAACAACTATAATTATCAAAAATAACTGCAAAGAGAAAATACTGCAAAAGAAAAAAACAAGCTCTAAGATCCCAGAATTCAATTTGATGAATGTTGAATGCAACGTGAATATTTCTAAATACATTGAATACTTGTTGATAGTTGTTGCAGGCGGGCGCGGACAGTGCCCAACCAAAGAGAGTGCGGATTTAATTGAGCTAGCCACGGCCGCTTGGTTGATGATTGTCCCCGTCTGCGACAAATATCAATATTCAATGTATTTAGAAATATTTCACGTTTCATTCAACATTCATCAAATTGAATTCTGGGATCTAAGAGCTTGTTTTTTTCTTTTCAGATTTATCTCATTGCAGTTATTTTTGATAATTATAGTCATAAACCACACACGAAGTCAAAGCGATCGGTTAGGCGGTCGGGCTCCTGGGCCCGCGTGCTGGTATCTACCTAGGCCCAATCTCCCTATCCATCCGTTGGAAAGGCTCGTGCCCCAGCAGTGCGGACATAAAACGACCTGCTGGTGATGACGGTGACAGCAACCGACGATCCGGCAAAGGTCGTGGGAAGCCGTTGTACGCGAGCAGCATAAAACCGGTCGTTGTGGAGATCCTTGGGAGAGAGTTTTGTCGGCAGTGAAAGTCTTTTAGCTGAGGTGATGATGGTGGTGAAGTGACATACTGACCGTGATGTTGTTGTTCCACTGATGCCGTATCTCGCCCGCCAGCTTGATGTAGTGGGGGCTGTTGCGTCTGAGCCGTTGCACCGTAAATGCAGCCCACACCACGTATTTATTATTCACATACATGTTCTCTGACCTCTCAGGTAACACATAGTAGCACTATGCTACATTACACATGAAAAGATACGAACTATTAAGTAAGTAAATAGCCATAACTGCTGGGCAAAGGCCTCGATCATTGAAATCAAGTCAAATTGCTGAACCCGGGCTAAGCATCAAAAAAATTTAAACACATTTTGTCCAACCTGGGAATTGAGCCCGGGACCTTCGGGTATCGGGCCGAACGCTTTGCCACAGCCACCGAGGCGCCACAAACTTCTAAACAGACAAAATAATGTAAAGAGATTGTGGCTTAACACAGTGTTGTGAACTCATCGTCACTTACCGTCAGACCTTATTTTGTGCGTCAGGTTAAATGTAGTCGAGCACTACCGCTTCTGTGCTGCCTGCCCCTGTTCAGCGGACGCCAAAAATGATACTTACTACACTTACTTGTATTAGTAGTGTATTTCAAAAGTAACATATGGTATGAATAACAATGACACGGCGGGGTACTTATCATCGCCAGCAAAAAACACAATAGTGCGATTCAAAAAAATGTCTCAACAAATACGTCGCCATCTATTGACAAATGTCAGAACTACTCAAACTTACTAAGAGTAAACAGCCCCTTTGCAGAATAAACATGTAGAAAGATAGTTTTGAAAACATACAAAAAAAATAGCTTTTCCTTTTGATTATCCATAAGCCGGCAGGAATCCCACCCAATTATGTAATGCAGCAGTGCCCTTAGCGTTCGATCGCATTTTTACTTCTATAGGAAGTAGGACGCTCCCCGCGACATCAATGGCCCTTTTCTAAAATAAATATTAAAAAGCAGAGTCTGTTATCTTTACATTTAAAAAATAAGAATTAAATTATCTTGAATCAAAAATCCTAATTCTGCTTATCAAAAATTTACAGTGGGTAACCACCAGGATAGTTAAGATTAAGTAGGTTATTTGAAATAAAATACTTGTGGCCAAGTTAAGAGTTCGCTCTATATTTAAATAACAGGTCAGGTTTTTTTATACTTTCATACTTATTTATATACCTACATAGGATATACATATTTTAATACTTATTTTGCCAGCCAGCCAGCAAAAACACGCGAGATATGGATTTTCATAAAGTATTACTTGCCACTGCTCGCGTGTATTTGCGCACTAGTACAGCAATTTCGATTTATCTCGAAGAAGGTTGTCAAAATAATTACCTCATTTCCAAGCATGTCTGAGAAATAGTACATTACTGCAGCGGCCGGCAAAGCAGGCGTTGATGGACGAACGTGAAAATATGGGCCGCGGTGGAGCCGGGTAAGGGCAATTCGTCCCACTCTAAAACTAGGACCAGGGACCAGTTACACATTTTTTAATTTTATAACTGGAACCACGTTAACCTTTTTACCGCCAACAACTTCTATAGAAGTTCGAGATTTTTGTGCCGTCCACGCCAGCACTGCTATAGAAGTTCTTCTTTGTACCTACTTTATTAAAATACATTTATACGTTGGCGTACAGCGGGACATCGCGTGCAGGATAGTTGGGCGGTGAAAAGGTTAATTTAGATTTAGGGACGATTGCACAACTGATTATTTTCTAGGGGCTGCTTATTCGTCCTATTGTGATGCTGGCTTACTTGACCAAAAGAGGGAAAGTAAACACTAGTGAAGGATGGTTGATCGTATTCGTTTCATGTTGCATGACCATTATTGATATTTTTGTTAATAAAAATAAAGAAATATTTTAAACATTTTAAGACAAAAAAATATTTGAAGTTTTAAATACATAACACATTGGTGAGTTGTGCAAAAAATAGGAGGTGAATAGTGGACTTAGAAAAACATTAGAAAACTACAAGTGTATCCCAATTGTTATTTTAACAGCTTACCCCCTTATTCATAAAACTATTTAATCATTTTTTTTCATTATTTAACTTGTTATTCATTGTTTTGTCCCTTTTTATCAAATTCAAAATGACGTTTGTGTGACGTTGACAAATAAATATTAATTTTTTTATGAATATGTTAAATGAATAAGTAAAAGTTGGATGTTCCATTGGTGGAACGACCGTAAATAACATCAGTTAGGTACGCAGACGATAAGGTGTTGCTGAGCCCGTCGTTCAGTGCCCTTAGAAAGTTGATGAGGCTGTGTGAGTCGTACGCCGAGTCACACGGTCTCAGATATAATGTTAAGAAGAGCGAGCTGATGGTGTTTCGGGCGGGACGTAATACTCCCTCTGACGTTCCGCCTGTGACACTTATCGGTGTTCCTCTGGAGAGGGTTTCGCAGTTCAGATACTTGGGGCATATTGTCACCGAGGACCTGACTGATGATCTGGATATCGAGTGGGAGCGCAGAGCGTTGGTGGTGCGGTGTAACATGTTGGCTCGCAGATTTGCAAGGTGTACAGGTGAAGTAAAATTAACATTGTTCAGAGCATATTACCAACCCTTTTACACGTGCAGTCTGTGGGTCAACTACACGCAACGCGCCATCGGCTCTCTTCGAGTACAGTATATTAATGCTTTCAGGATGCTAATGGACCTTCCTCGGTTCTGTAGTGCATCAGGGATGTTTGCAGAAGCCCGTATTGATGGATTTCATGCCATCCTACTCAAAAGAATTGCCTCTCTGATGCACAGAGCCACTGGCATCCTGATGGCATTAACTGATAAATCGGATTTCCCTATTTGGAGGCACTGGGATACTGCCCACGCCAACGTATATTAAGGAAAAACAATGTAATACTAACATAGATAATAAGTTTTATTTGTTACTAACACAATTTATGGGCTACGCCTGAAATAAAAGTTATATTATAAGGGGGTTAGCATTAGGAACTCCCGAAGCACGGAGGAGTTTAATACATTTGATTGTATCACCCATCTGGTATTGCATAAGATGCTTAACTTGCATGAACAAGCCGTTGCCGCCATCTAGCTTTTGCGAATAAAAGAATAAATACATAGTCGAAATTTTATTTTCGTAAACCTTATTTGTAAACGACCAGCGCAGATTAATTGTTCGCATTAGTCGCTTTCTTGGCTTTGCTGGCTCTGTTGGGGTTCTCCTTAAGCATGGACCAGTATACGTAGGCTTGGTATATGACTTCCTTCGTGTCGGTGATCAACAGCAGGAGCTCCGCGCGGCCGTGCGTAAACGGGAACACGTTGGGGAAATCGTCCATAGTCACCGTCATGTTCTCCAAGCTGTACGTGCCCTGCAATAAGTTCGGCTGTAAAGTCTTTGTCAAATAGACAGTCAGGACTCCCCGATCCGATCCGGACCCCTCGAAGAATTTAGTAGGCCACGGGGACACGCACTGGTGCGTGATGCCGTTCTCTCTAGAAAATCTCTGACAACGATTCGTTTCACACGGCTTGAGGAGCCCAGTGACAACCAGCCAACTCTCGCAAAAAAAAGACAGTCAGGTAGTCACACTTCAGAGAAACGTAGCGATTCTACGCCAGCCACGCCGCGCTTACAAACTCAGTCCACACGTACCTAGTTATGCGATTTTTGGTGTGATGAAGTGTACCAACATAGTGCTCGTGAATATGACTCCTTAGACATCTCGTAGGTGGGTCGTCATCACGTTTCGTTCAAATTACCTTGTGAAGGGCATAACTCGAATGTCTCTACAATTTATATGGAAATTGTTTGGTTGAAAATATCGCAGTCTAATCAAGCTTAAATAACCCTCAGCCTGGCTCAGGCTGGTTGTTTTTAAAAGAATTAGCTCAGAAAAAAACATGTCAAAATATAATTTATCTCCCATTTTCAAATGACCCATTAGATAATTCAAAAATGTTTTTTACTTCTTTATTTACATACATTATAATTAAACTTTTTGTTTAAGATATAGAAACTATCAAAGTATAATTGTTACGGAGTAAATACTTCTTTTAAGATTTTATACATTTTCTTCTTTTCTAAGTGTCATTCTTCTTTTGTTCTGTTTTTCCTTTCAATTGTCATCGTTGTTGCTGTCTTGGTATGTTTTATTTTATTATTTCTTCTTCTATTAATTATAATTGTACGTTTTACTTTGCCTCTTATTTCCTAATACAGTCCACCTTTTCCTCTTCGCCTCTTTCCGTTACATTTTGGTCCTTTTCGCTCGGCAAATTTTACTTTCATAATATTTTTTCATTGCATTTTTTTCCTTACTTGCAATTTTTGTTTATTGTTTTTTATGAAAGTAACCATGCTTACAAGATCGCAAAGTAAAGCGTTAGGGTCGAGCGCGGGCGAGGGTTCGCTACCAGACTCCGGCACGCCGCATCACAGCGACGCCGCCGCGCCTGTGCCCGCTTTCGTGGAGCCCGCCCGTGCGGCGGACGAAACGACTGTTTCAGGTATCAGCACCAGGTCATCAGTGACGATACAAGCACGCACCCTTGCTGTTGAGGCAGCATATGCGCGAAAAATCGCAGACTCAGAGCGCGCTGTTCTCGAATTAGAAATGCGTGCAGATCTAGCTCAAATTGCTAGTGACAACTGTACAACTAGCCGCCGTGGCAGTAGCCGCGCTGCTGTTAGTATTCGCGGCAGTAGCCGTTCAAGTAGAGGTAACGTTGTAGAGTGGTTAGATACGTTAACGCCTACTAATGAGTGTACCTTTGTAGACCCCTGTGGAACTATCACTGCGGCCGCACCTACCCCTGTGCGACCCGGTAGTCCCACCCTCGCGGTTATAGAGCGGCCGGTCGGCGCTGCCACTGAGGATGCCCCCTTGCCTGTGCATCCCGGTAGCCTGTCCCTGGCGGTCGCTGCGTTTCATTGTCCAATCCCTGCGCCCACCGGCTGCGGCGTCACTTGCGATCGTACTGCGAGGCCTAGTCATCTTGCACTCGATCCGACGCTGCCCAGGCCCATTTACGAGGCTGCAGGTGACACTCAAGAAGCTTTACACGGACGTACCCTACCTAGCAATATTTCAAATAATCAAAATTGTTCTGATTTCGATAAATTGGCACAAGCTATACAAAATCTATCTAAAAATAAAACTGAGAGTCGCCTACCTAGTTTTGATGGCAAAATATTTGATTGGCTCTCCTTTAAAAGAGCGTACGATGCCTCTACGGCGTCTTATTCTTCTATGGACAACTTGTCTTGCCTAAATGCGGCGCTCTATGGCCCAGCACGTGAGGCCGTCGGTGCCTTGCTTTCCACAGCGCACGACCCGAGTGAGATTATGTCCCTTCTGGAACTGCAGTTCGGTAGACCAGAGCTCATCGTACTCCAAGAGGTAGCTGCAGTAAGAGCTCTACCTAAAGTAAACTCTGAGGGCAAAGATTTGCATCTGTTTGCTGGCCGTGTACGTAGTTGTATTTCTGTTATAAATTTTCTTAACAATAGGTCTTATTTAGAATGACCTGAACTTTACAATTCTTTACTTTTAAAATTATCTCCTGCAATGCGTGCACGTTGGAAAGATTATGCTAAGTTTCGTTCCAACCCCGTTTTAGGCACGAAGTTAGAGCTGTTGGCTGACTTCTTAATCGAAGAGGTAAACTCAGAGTTTCAGTTTGGAGTAATTACGGAGACCATTTTGTCCAGCCAACCGCATACCTCAAAGATGTCTCAGGTTAATGTGGTAAACTCTAAACCAAACTTTACTTATGCAAGTTCTAATTCATCTGCTAATAATAAACATTTTATGTTACCAAATTCACAAAATATTTTAAATAGTTGTTTGTACTGTCAACAATCTCATATTATTGACAGTTGCGATAAATTTATTCGTCGTGTTGTAATGACTAGACTGAATTGGGTCCGCGACCATAAAGTTTGTAATAGGTGTTTGAAAAAAGGTTCACATACTTATAGGTCGTGTAACCCCAAAACGTTGTGTCAAGTAGATGGTTGTAAATACAGACACCATAAGTTATTGCACAAATATGAATCTGTAAATTCTCATGTAACAACAGAATCATTTATGCATCAAGTCGAACCCGTGCCGTGTTGCTCGACTACACTTTTAGTGTCAAAAACCGAAACTGTCGCTCATTCAACCTTCAACGGGCATTTTAAAGCCCTTTTAAAAGTCATAGCGGTAACCGTAAGCGGGCCAAAGGGTTCTGTGAATATATAATACATACTGTGAAATGCAATGTAAACTTTTTATTTTATTCTATACAAATTAAGAATAACATAAAAAGTTTACATTGCATTTTTTAAAAGAAAATATTGTCTTTGCCATCAAAACATTTGACATGGTTGTCAAGGCTTTGTTTATAAATTTTCATTGAATGGAAGTTATTTTATAATATCTAAAGAAGTATTGTAAGAAAATAAGGACAACCATATATAATTTGTTAGAAAGATAGAACGAAACAACTGGACCTAAAAATAATGTGACTACAAGAGATTCTTATAAAAACATGCTTAGCAACAATAAAAACCGTAAGTATTTTCGTATTTACACAAACCTTTCTCTATCCTCTATCTTATTTACATGTTATAAAAAGTGAATACTACAAGGGTTCTGTGAATACTTTCGCACTTTTAGATGACGGCTCGTCCAGCACTTTTTAACCGACTTCAAAAAAAGGAGGAGGTTATCAATTCGACTGTATTTCTTTTTTTGTTTTTTTATGTTTGTTACCTCAGAACTTTCGACTGAGTGAACCGATTTTGATGATTCTTTCTTTATTTGAAAGCTGGTGCTTCCCGTGTGGTCCCATTTTAATTTGGTCCAGTTCTGATGATGGGATCCTTGAGGAATTGAGGGAACTCCTCAAATATTGTAGGCATACCTATCGCGATTTTGATATTTTCAGAAATAAGTCAAGCATTTGCATTCAGAAAGTATCATTTGATGAAGTGTAACTGATGAAAAAGACCACAGATTGCCATCGGAACTCCTCAATGATAAGTATTTCACGGGTGGCGATAAAATATCTCGATTAAGATAGTTAAGCGACTATGACGAAGCAAAAGAAGACAGGCACCGGAACTCAGTTTTTGATTTCCTACTTTGGGATAGGCGTTTCTCGTTTTCTTCGCTTGTCTCATTTAAACGGCGCTGTCTCATACGAGCAGCGTGTTTAGTAGGTCTACTCATATTCGCTTTTGATAAATAGATCGAAACGAATCACTAAAAAGCGAAAAATAAACAAAAATTTTAACAAAAAAAAAAACCGACTCCAAAAAATTAGACTGATAAAATTGCACTAAAAAGTAAAAAATAAGCGTTAGACTTGAAAAATAACAATAAGTGTATTTTTTCTTAATAAAGTTATTGTCTGTATAAGTCTAACGCTTATTTTTTACTTTTTAGTGCAATTTTGTCAGTCAAATTTTTTGGAGTCGGTTTTTTTTTTGTTAAAATTTTTATTGACAGCGAGTTATCGACTCAGATAGGTGTCAGTGGCCCTAGGTCACAAGTAAAGATCGATTGCATGGGTGGATTATCCAAATTGACGGAATTCGAATATGTAGATTTTTATATTAAGGGTTTATATGAGCCAGAACTACACAAAATTCACAAAGCACGGTCGGTGCCGGAATTAGGGATTGCACGCCAGTCGGTTAATATTGAAGACATAAGGCACCTTTCTCTTTCAAATCTCACATTTGAAAATGCTGAACCGAAGTTAATAATTGGTATTGACAATTGGAGTTTGCTTACTCCACGCGAAGTACGATGCGGTTCTAAAACACAACCAGCCGCGTGTCTAACGCCCCTAGGTTGGGTAGTTTTTGGGTTTACTTCGAGTAGGACTTCACCGGCTTACCGGTGACTTTTGTTAATCATAGCCTGACTACTGATGATTTTACGGAAATAGAAAACCTTATTCGAGATAATTACAAGCTAGAGTCAATCGGTATTGTTAAAAAACACGTACGATCCGCCGCGGATGAGCGTGCCTCGAAGATAGTTGAAGATACAACTCGTCGTTTACCTGATGGACAGTTCGAGGTCGGTTTGTTGTGGCAATCTGATGATATTAACATTCCAAACAGCTATCCTCTAGCGTTGTCACGTTTCTATAGTCTCGAAAGACGTTTCAATAAAGATAGAGCCTACGAAGATCAGTATCGTAAGAATGTTCATGCTATGATTGACAAAGGTTATGCTGAACCTTGTAACAGCACCTCGGATTCGAAAAGAGTATGGTATCTGCCACATTTCGGTGTTGTAAATTCTAACAAACCGGGGAAATTGCGCGTGGTACACGACGCCGCGGCCCGATGCCAAGGAGTTAGCCTAAACTCTCTTTTATTGACCGGCCCTGATCTACTGCCTTCACTTTTAAATATATTTTTTCGTTTTCGAGAGGGCAAAGTTGGCATGACAGCTGACACCAGGGAAATGTTCCCTCAAATCAAAATAAGGCCAGAGGACAGAGATGCGCAGCGCTTCTTATAGCGCGACTCTCCCGGCTTACCTGTTTCAGCGTATAGAATGTCATCGATGATTTTTGGCGCTGCCTCTAGCCCTTTTACCGCGCTCTATATCAAAAACAAAAATGCTGAAGAGCATAAAAGCTTATATCCCGAGGCCGCTAATGTCATTATCAACGATCATTATATGGATGATTTCATAGGAAGCTTAGATAATTCAGATGAAGCCGCCCGTCTAGCGAAAGACATTATAGAGGTACAAAGGCGAGCGCATTTTGAAGTCCGTGGGTGGGTTTCTAATGATTTTAACGCGCTCACTCTTGTACCACCAAATTTAAGGTTTATGGATAGTAGTGAATCTGTAGAATTAGGGCATTTTCCGCAATGCGTGCGCACCTTGGGCCTTATCTGGTATCCTTCAACAGACGAGTTGGGTTTAATGCTGCTGCTTTGAAATCATCCCTCAAATCACCTCATAAAATTACAAAACGTCATGCACTTTCAAGTTTAATGCGGGTTTTTGACCCATTAGGTATATTAGCTCCCATCATCACCAGAGCTCGTATCATATTTCAGGTAGTATGGCGCAGGGGAATTGATTGGGACCAAGAACTTCCTCAGGACCTTAACACTAAGTGGACGGTTTGGCTATCGGATATATCCTCTGCGGCGAAATCCGTATCCCGCGCTGGCACTTGGGAGGCTTGTGGTCTCAACCAACCTTCTTTGTTAGAGCGTGAGCTGCACGTTTTCTGTGATGCAAGTGAGCATGCGTTTGTAGCTGTCGCTTCTTGGCGCCTAGTATTTGCTAACGGAAACGTGCACCTCTCCTTTATAACTAGCAAATCAAGAGTAGCACCTTTAGCTCCCGTCACCATTTCTCGCTTTGAATTACAGGGAGCCATAGTTGCAGCTCGTCTCGCGGCCACCATCTGCGACGCTCATATAAACAAACCCATTAAGCTATATTTTTGGACTGACTAAAAAAATGTTCTAGGATGGCTTCGCAGTGATGCGCGATCATTCTTGCCCTACGTAGCTCATAGACTAGCCGACATTCTAGAACTTTCAACATTGTATGAGTGGCATTGGCTTCCTACAATATTGTACGTCGCAGATGATGCCACTCGTGCGGATTCAAGCGTTTTTAAGAACAATTGCCGCTGGATTGAAGGTCCAGAATTTTTAAAATCGCCTCATAGTGATTGGCCTGTTGAACCTCATAATGCTAAATTAAATACGGACGAGTTGAAACCGACGGCCAAAATTAATTCATATATCATTAATGTCAACACCATTCATCAAGCCTGTTGCAGCGAATCCGTCTCGCTTTAGCCAATGGTTTCGTTTATTACGGTCTACAGCACGTGCACATGAATACATCAGGCGTTTGAGAGGTAGAGCTAGTGTGAACATCTCAACTGCGCACACGCCTGCTCCTAGAATTTGTATAACTTCTGTCCACCAGCTTCCACCTCTTACTGCAGAATGCTTGCGCCTAGCCCAAATTCACATTTTACTGCAGTCACAAAAAGACTCATTTCCAGAAGAGCTGGCTGCGTTACATCTGGGAGAGCCGTTGTCTCGTCACAGCAAGTTGTATAGAATTCATTTTATTTTTGGCAAAAATGGCTTAATGACGCTATCAGGTCGCATTGGAGCAGTTGAAGAAGCAAGTGGAGTCACCAATTTTCCAATCGTACTCGACGGAAGACACCCAGCTGTAAAACTTCTGATAGCTCACTTTCACCGGCGCTTCGCACACGGGAATCTTGAAACTGTTGTCAACGAACTCAGGCAGCTGTTTTGGATCTTAAAGCTAAGAAGCGCCTTTAAAGCAGTTGCACATGCCTGTCAGTTTTGCAAAATAAGGAAAGCCATGCCATTAAATCTTCCAATGGGCGATCTCCCCGCAGTTCGTCTAGCCCATCATCGCCGCCCTTTTACTTTTGTCGGCCTTGACTACTTTGGCCCAGTGCAGATTACTGTCGGTAGGAGACATGAGAAACGTTATGTTGCATTGTACACCTGCCTCACAACTCGGGCTGTACATTTGGAGGTAGTCCATGACCTCTCAACTGACGCAACACTGATGGCTTTAAGAAGGTTTACAGCTCGTCGTGGAAGCCCGCAACAGATCTGGTCCGACAACGGAACTGCATTCGTCGGTGCTGCCAAATTTATGCGTCAACTCTATGGTCCAGCAGTGCAGGAAGAAACAGCCAACCACAACCTCGGCGTCCACAGCTAACCATTTTGGCAAGACCGAGCCACAAGATCTTTGTGGGCGAACTTGCTGGCGCAAAGCATTAAGACTCACAGATTTATTTTGGAACCGATGGGTGAGAGAGTATCTCCCGACTTTAACACCTAGACGAGGTAACAGGAGCGGTGACGGACAGACCTTAGATGTGGGAGACCTTGTATTTGTGGCAGACGGAAATTTACCGCGTGGAATGTGGCCACGCGGCCGCATTTCAAGAATATTTCCTGGTGCAGACGGCTTGATAAGAGTAGCCGAGGTCACCACCACTGGAGGAGTCCTTCGCCGCCCCTGTAAGAAGTTGGTGCGACTTCCTGTATAGTTTTTCCTTTCTATTGTATATTATTTTCTCTCCCTCTCTTTCTCTCTTACTTTATTTTTTATTTTTGAAAGAGCGGGAAGATGTTACGGTGTAAATACTTCTTTTAAGATTTTATACTTTTTCTTCTTTTCTAAGTGTCATTCTTCTTTTGTTCTGTTTTTCCTTTCAATTGTCATCGTTGTTGCTGTCTTGGTATGTTTTATTTTATTATTTCTTCTTCTATTAATTATAATGTACGTTTTACTTTGCCTCTTATTTCCTAATACAGTCCAGCTTTTCCTCTTCGCCTCTTTCCGTTACAATAATATTATTAACAATAAGGCCTGATTTTTCAATCCTCAGTTAAGTTCCAACGAATAACATTATCATTGTGACATATTTTCTAAAGAGAATCTGTCATTATGTCAAAATTATTTAATGAATTATGCAATGAATAAACTATATCAGACGATGAAATAGCCCTTAGTAGACTGCTTTAATTTAGAAAACCGTTGCAACATTGCGATAATCGATCTTTTATTTTTGTCAAACAAAAACATTTATCTGTGCTGTCGGGCTGTTACATCGTAGGCTACATCATCACTTACCATCAGGTGAGATAGTAGTCAAATGCAAACCTATCGAATTATAAATTAAAAAAAAAAACTTGTGTTTTCTTGGCATTTAACTCAATAACATTATTGGAGCCCCATTTAAATATGAGGTCCTGCACCCGATTGAGCTCAATGACAAGATTCACTCGTTTCTCTCCCGTATTGACTTGTCCAGCCGCAGGGTGACCGTTATATCCACTGTGCACTGTGACTAGACTATCATCTGCATAGCAATTAATATTTCCAAGTAAAAGCATAATATATCATATTTGAATATTTGGATATGCAGAAGGGGGAACAGCGTGGGTGACATCACGGAACCTTGAGGGACCTTCATGTCAGTGAATGCTGGTGCATTCACTGACATGAACCACGAGGAGCATCCATCAGAAAGGACACTTAAAGGCAAGAGCATGCAGACCGTATGCCGAAAGCTTGGAGAGAAGACCTTTGCGCCAGAACCGATCAAAAGCCTTGGTTATGTCAAGGCCACCGACTCGCCACGCTTGTTAATAGCCTCACCCCAGAGATGTGCAACGTAAGCTAGAAGATCACCCGTTGACCGCTCAGGCCAAAACCCGTATTGGCGATCCTGAATTTGTTACATCACCAACACAATAATGTAGCTCTTGATGGATAAATAAAATCCTTCTTGTATTACACATTACTTAATATTTATATCTATATTACTTTTCTCAGGATCCAATGGCAAAAAAGAAGAAAAAACAAACGAAAGAAAAGAAATTAGCCAAAAATTAAGAGAGTTTACGAAAAGCACCAGAAATATGAAGCTATCAATTAGCATTTAATTATGAATATTTTTTTACCGATCTCAGACAAAAGAATAAATGTGATACAAAGCATATTTTTATTCAAATTTTAGTTTTTTTATGCTTTTTTTACGATTTACTTAAGAAAAATCCCTACTTAATTGTGAAACTAATGAGCATTATCTACCACTCTCTTATACAGGTTATTACTTACATTACTCTCCAGGTGGTTTTCATTACCCTCAACATGTTCATTACTTTCCAACGACTTAGTAAAAAAACTTTCGACTTACAAAGGTGCTTTTCTGGAATTACTTTTCTGGTACCTAGACCTATAAATGCATTTTAGAGCAAAAATATTAACAAAAATATAAATATCACCAAATTGTTAAATCTGAACGAAACGCGATAACGATCCAGGTATGGACAGAACAATCCTTGCTCACCACGCCGCCGCTGCCGCTGTAATCCAGTGTAGTCTGTGACCACTGGTCTTTAGAATAAAAAAATATGTTTAGTAGGTATTTCTATGCAGCGTTGAGAGAAAACATTTGTCCATAATTATTGACTTACAATATCAATTATGACCCAGCTTTTCTGAATACAGTTCCTCGTGACTCCAATATAAGTTTGGTAAATTGTTCATTTACGCTTTCATTTATAAGGCTGTTAAGTTGATCACTAAGTCATTCTAATAGGGGTCCTGAATTTTAGCGTACTTTGTCTTTATGCATTAAAATGTAGGTAGAGTAAAGATAAAAATAATGTAGACAATACTAGGAGTCACAGCTAGGTTTCTAGCTGACTCCTCGAATTTACACATTAGCTACTACGTTACCGTAATGTATTAGCTATAATGTGTAAATTCGAGGATAACAATGTTATAATGCACGAACATCCGTTGCAACTAAGTAGATCGAAGGTGCATTACATACACGAAGTGCACGGGCAGTCAATGTGTTAAGATATTAGTAGAGATGACAATGAAAATCCATACCTTATTGAAGGGACATATATATCCAGTCTTCCTTAACATAGTGCCGATGATATGCTCCTTATAGACCAAGTCGCAGAGAGGGTAGTGGAGCTCTATGAACGTTGGCTTGTACATGTTGCTCAGCTTTTCTTGAAGGTTCAAGTTCACCTGTAAGTGGCACCTATTTTACAGTATCTCAAATATATTGTGGTAAAAGAAATACAAATGCCAGGTCAGGCTACGGTTTAGACGAGTCAGTTTGGTTTCCTTAATGTTACTATTATGTCAAGACTAATGGCTCACCCAAACGGGCCCGATTAAAAATATTTCCACAGCTCTCGGCTCTTCTCTAGAACTTTTATTTTAACTGAATAAGACATTATGCGCGTACCACGGCGTCATGGGAAACGCCTGTGGTTATGTGGGAGATTTGTCCCCTCCCTCTCCTACGCCCTACCAGTCCCTAAGAGCTCGACAGAGCAGGAGAGGAGAAGGGTCCTGCTCTATTATACCTACCAGCCTACTAAACAGGCAGAGCTAAAGTGGAGCAGTATTTCCACACGACCGCGCCATTACATCTCTATGGCCGCCCTTTTGACTAGTCACACCGGACGCAAATATAACGCGGGCCGGTTTAAGGCTAAGCATTAGACGACCAGGAGGTCGTCTAATGCTTAGCCTTGCGGTGTGCAAGCCACTCGACCAAGGATGGTCGAGTGGCTTGCACACCGGTTTTCATGGTGTCGCCATCTCTGAGGTCCCGGGTTCGATCCCCGGTTGGATCAATTTAGAAATACCTGTTTTTCTAAATTGTTTCGGGTCTGAGTGTTTCTTATGTATAATAAGTATTTATTTTAGTATATTAGTATGTTTATCCGTTGTCTAGTTAACCATTTTCTCGAGTTTCTTAAGGAAGCTCTTCTTGGGGCTAGATAATTGGTGTGAGTGTGGGAAACATTTATTTATTATTATTATTATTATATGCTGAGACGCAGGCGAGCTCACAATGGTACAGAGTGGGGCAGGGCGTAGCAGGTGACGTACAGACAACGAGCGCATGCTGCAATTCACGTCCCAGGCTCACAGCTGGTTATCGGCGAAGACGGATTAGTAAGCTGAAGTGGCAGTGGGCCGGTCTTATTAGCCGGACCATTAGGGTAAACGAGTTCTCGATTGCAGACCGCGTATCGGCAAACGTAGTGTATGACGCTCTCAAACTACCTAGGCGGAGCGACGACCTTCGCAAGGTGGCTGTTAAGAGCTAAATGACAGTAGCGACAGATCGTGTTCAGTGGCGTGCACTTGGAAAGGACTTTGTCCAGCAGTAAACTAGTGTAGGCTGATGATGATGGGGGGAGTGAAAGCCACATTTTCAGCTACGGCTTCCAGGCCCAGCAGTTAGAAGCTTCTAGATTGAAGATGAAGTGACATACTGACCGTGATGTTGTTGTTCCACTGATGCAGTGTCTCGCCCGTCAACATGATGTAGTAGGGGCTGTTGCGTCTGAACCGTCGCACCGAGATGACCCCCGACACCAAGTATTTATTATTCACATACACGTTCTCTGTCCTCTCAGGTAAAAGATAGTAGCACTATGCAACAAAAGATACAAAGTTTTAAACTGACAAAATAATGTAAAGATATTGGGAAAAGCCACCAAAGAAATAGAAGAAGAAATATGAGACAGAAATCGGACCCCAAGGCCGCCAGGCCAGACATTACTTATTTTCTCAAATACCAAATGAAATAAATAATTTAAGGGATTATGTAGTAAGTTACTATGTACTATGTACACTGAGTGTGTAGCTTGGGTCGATGACCAATCTACAAATACGAGGTGCTAAAGGTACGCACAAAAACATAACTTAATTTTCTTATAGTCTCAGTGCTGATTTCAATGATGGAGGCCTTTTCCCAGCTGTGGGACAGTTATAGGCTTTTTACTTACTTACTTACTCAGCGCTGATTTTCATGTATGTTATAGAAGATATTGTTAAAAATTTATTAATCAGTACCGCTAGACACTTCCCTTGTGCAGTTACTCCCACCAGAGCTGTTGCGATTGAAGCGCCTACTGTTTTTGCGCGCATGCAATTCTACAAAATGACCAGCAACGGTTTGCTTTCTTGTTTGACAGGTCTGTGTCATTTGGAAACTTTGAAGCGTCTGGGGCAAGTTACCGCCCACGGGGAGTGTTTGGCAGTATTGACAGAAGTTCTTAACAATAAAATCAGCACTGAGACTATAAAAAAAGTGAGTGGTAGTACCTTGTTACTGTAATTGTTCACCATCTACCCAAGCTAGCAATATGCATACACTCAAAGTACATACTAACACTACTTAGTCTAACACATTTGGTTTTTGAGAAAATGAGTAAGGTTTGGCGGCCCTGGGATCTTGGTTTAATACATTTATTCAGTATCACACAACATGAAATGGGATAAATAAAACATTTTTATCAATATGTACTCGTATATAATACTAAAGGGGCTTCTTATCAGCGTAAAAATATATCGTAAGATTTTAGTTATGCTAAGACGCTGGTCTTCTGGTCCACAGGTTTACTTTTTATAGTAGCCAGGGCAAAATGAATTTGTAAATTGGTGTTTGTTGCAATAAAAACATTTTTCATTTCATTTTCATTTTTTATTTTCTGAAGATGCCCAGATTAAAAACTAAAACTAAAAAGAGAGCAGTGCTACTCACATAATAATAATAATAATAATATAGCCTTTTATTTAGATCTTTTTACAATAGTTTAAACTTAAAAACTAACACTGGACTTATAAACTATTTATTTATACTAGTATCTGTTGTTTTGTTTCTTTCCTAGATCAGTTTGCCAGTCGGCAAAGGCCTCCTCCAACCTTTTCCATTCTTTCCTTTCTTGTGCTACTCTGTTCCACATGACTCCTGCCACTTGTCTGATGTCATCATCCCACCTTTTATGCGGTTTGCCTCTCTTCCTTTTGCCTTTTCTGGGGTACCATCGGGTCACTCTTTTGCTCCATTTGTCGTGTCCTCTTATTACGTGGCCAGCCCATCTTCATTTAAGTCTTTTGATTTTTATTGTTACATCTGTAGTTTTTGTTTTGTTTCTAATGACCAGGGTTTTCCATCTGTCCGACTTTTTGACATTTAGCATGCTCCTTTCCATTGCATATTGGCAAGTTGCTAGTTTGTTTAAAATCTCTTGATTTAAACCCCATGATTGGCAGCCGTACGTAAGAACGGGTAGTATGCAGGTGTTGAACAGTTTACTTTTATGTTTATATGAAGCTTTTTGTCTTTCATGACTTCTCTCAAGTTCCAGTATCTCTTCCAGCTATTTGCAATTCTTCTCTCCACTTCTTTTCGCATAGGTTCTTTTTGAGTAATAAGTTGTCCCAGATAGATGTACTCGTCGGTATAGTCAATTATTGTGCTCCCTACTTCTATGGTATGTTGGTTTCCATTTGTCATCACTCTAGTTTTCTCCGGATTCAGTGTCAGCCCAACTCTCTCACTTTAAGTTTCTCGTGTTTAAGTCTTCTGATGTTTTTGCCAGTAGCACTATATCGTCTGCAAATCTCAGATGAGACAGAAACACACCGTCTACTTTAATTCCTAGATGTTCCCAATTAAGTCTTCTGAATATTGATTCCAGAACTGCGGTAAATAGTTTCGGGGATAGGGGATCTCCTTGTCTAACGCCTTTTTCCACTTTGAAATCATTGCTTTTCTTTTCGAGTTGAATTCTTGCTGTGCTGTGCCTGTATATGTTTCTTAATAGTCTGATGTATCTCTGTTCAACACCTTGTTCTAGTAGTGCCTCCCATATTTTTTCATGTAGTAGAGAATCAAATGCTTTACTATAGTCTATTAATGCGATGTAGTATGCAAGCTGGTATTCACTATATTTCTCTAAAACTTGACGCACTACGTGGATATGGTCAATTACCAAATAGTCTTTGCGGAATCCTGCTTGTTCGATCGGTTGGTGTTCATCTAGGTTTTTTTCAATTCTTTTTAAAATGATCTTAGCGAAAATCATAAATACGTTGGACATAGGGTTGATAGGGCGATAATTACCAATGTCGTATTTATCCCCTTTCTTATACAATAGGATGATGTTGGACTCAGTCCATTTTTGGGGAATGGTTTTGGTGATTATCATGTCATTGAAGATATCTGTGAAGACTGGTATCAGGATTTCCTTGCTATGTTTTAGAATTTCGTTGCTTATACCATCGGGTCCGGTTGCTTTTTCTTATTTTTGGGTCTCAATAGCTTTTCTGACTTCGGTTTGGAGGATACTTGGAATATTTGACGTTTCCACCAGATCTATTGCATGATTTTAGTTATGCTAAGACGCTGGTCTTCTGGTGTACAGGTTTACTTTTTACAGTAGCCATGGCAAAATGAATTTGTAAATTGGTGTTTTTTGCAATAAAAACATTTTCATTTCATTTTCATTTTTCATTTTCTGAAGATGCCCAGACTAAAAACTAAAACTAAAAAGAGAGCAGTGCTATTCACATTACCTAAGTGATAATCCATTCCAGAAAAGCAAGTACCTACTACCAAAGAGTACGTATAGGATTGACAGACACACATTCATGGAAGTACCCATGATGTAGGGTAGTGCCACCAGTTTTCGACATGAATCGGTGATCGACATATTTTTCCTTATTGCTGTCATCCCGTAAAAAATCAATGACTACCAATGTTATTTTTTGGCGACAAAAAGCGTGTTGAACACTGGTACCTACTGCAACTGCAAGTGTTGCTAAATGAGTTTATGAGTACTAGCACTGCGTACCTGTTCTTAGTGAGTGGTACTTTTCGGTGATTTACCCCATGCTCCAGAATGTGTATTGTGCTCCAGGTCCGCCACCTTAACTAATACCATTGGTATTTGTTTCGTGGTATTGGATTGGAATAGATCCCCAGATAAAATAAGTAGTTCATCCTGAATTCAGGATTCCAAGTTAAGTGCGCTTACATCCTGGGCCATAAAATGGTACAAATAAGTTAACATTATTTTGTCTCGGCAGTGTCCTCATCTTGCCTAATTCTTAACTGGGCCCCGGGTCTGTTAGTATATTTCCAATCCACCATATTCTATCGCCAATCTATTTTTTTTTCAAATTCAAATTCAAAATCATTTATTCAGTTTAGGCTACAAGTAGCTCTTGTGAATGTCACTATGCCATCGGTTCGCAAGTCTACTCTGGGCGGGAGATCTCAGTTAAGAAGTAGGCAAGCTATTTATAAATGTTTATATAATTTTTAACGCAAATTTTGTTGCGAACAAATTACAAAAACACAAATGTTGAAAAAATTTCCACGAGCAGGGTTTGAACCTGCACCCTTCTGACATACCGGGTCAGGTGCTCTTCCAATTGAGCTATTGTGGTTCTAACCAGCCCGCCGAAATTATTCAACACTATTTACTTTTTACTTTGAAAGCCAAAGGCGCCCATTCAATGTTAACAACTACCGTCATTAACATCCGATCATAATATTTTACAAATACTAAAGATCAGTTAAGAAGTAGGCAAGCTATTTATAAATGTTTATATAATTTTTAACGCAAATTTTGTTGCGAACAAATTACAAAAACACAAATGTTGAAAAAATTTCCACGAGCAGGGTTTGAACCTACATACATACATACATACATACATACATACATACATACATACATACATACATACATACATACATACATACATACATACATACATACATACATACATACATACATACATACATACATACATACATACATACATACATACATACATACATACATACATACATACATACATACATACATACATACATACATACATACATACATACATACATACATACATACATACATACATACATACATACATACACTCGAGATAACCCTCCTTCTGACGCTGTCGGGTAAAAAAGAAGACTTACCGTAACAGTTGCCAATACTAAATGCAACACATAAGTTTTCAGTAGCATGCCGGCTTTTTTTTCGCAATTTATTTTGTCACCTCAATCAGTCAGTATGGCAACTACACCTACTGCAAAAAATTACATTATGAGCGCATAATATTGATGCAAATCAAATGTGAATTAAGGCATTACATTATTATCTGATGGGTATTTAATTATAGATTCGTTTGATAGTGTATTCTGTTATTTAAAAAAGTGGCCTAAAAAAGTTTAGCCGTAGAGTTCATGCTACTGCATGGCAAAAAGTAAGTGTTATTGCAATGATCGAGTTTAGTTTTATCTAATGGTTTTGTTTTGTTTATATAATTTTTAACGCAAATTTTGTCGCGAACAAATTACAAAAACACAAATGTTGAAATAATTTCCACGAGCAGGATTTGAACCTGCACCCTTCTGACATACCGGGTTGATGCTCTCCCAATTGAGCTATCGTGGTTCTAACCAGCCCGCCGAATTATTCAACACTATTTACTTTTTACTTTGAAAGCCAAGGCGCCCATTCAATGTCAACAACTTAGTAGTTTTATCTCCCAAAAAACAGCATATTTTAGGCAGGAATAATTATATTAAAATTAGTCTAAAGAATTTGACACATCATATGTCCGGCAGATCCATGTTCCTAGTCTCTAGGCGTAACATGCTTAATGCTTCTTAAGAGCGTTTACGCCGCACACTAGCGCCGCCAATGAAAAAAAAAACATATATAGTGATTAGAGATAGAAAATCAAATTATGCTCAACAAACTATCTGAATGAAGTAATTTAGCATTTTTACGTCACCTAATGAACACCTGACATGTTATGGTTTAGTTAAATATGGCGTTATAGTTAAAAGTGGCCGTAACGTCTTATTTAACTAAACCATAACATGTGAGCTGTTCATTAGGTGACGTAAAAATGCTAAATTACTTCATTCAAATAGTTTGTTGAGCATAATTTGATTTTCTATCTCTAATCACTAGATATGTTTTTTTTTTCATTAGTGGCGCTAGTGTGCGGCATACACGCTCTTAAGAGCGTTTATGACGCACACTAAAATCAAATTATAGAGATAGAAAATCAAATTATGCTAACCAAACTATTTGAATGAAGTAATTTATCATTTTTACGTCACCTAATGGACACCTCACATGTTATGGTTTAGTTAAATATGGCGTTATCATCGATTTAGAATACCTAGATACACCAACAACGCCTCACACGCGGCTTGAATCAATTGTGCTAAAAACGCGTTTTAGCACAATTGCACTCGTAGTCGCGCGCCGATCACCGTCAAGTCAACATGCCTAAAAACAATACTTCAAATAGCTTAAAAAAGGATGGGGTTTCGTATATTTGCTAAGTATTCATTCAAGGTTTCATAATGTAATAAATTTGTGGCTAAATTTACCTTCTACCTAAGTAAAAACATTATTTTTCTAAAATAGTTTGAATAAATCGCTTACGCGGTTGTCCCTTTCCCTCGCGTGACGCTATTCACGTGTTAAAAAAGACGAAAGATTCATAAAAGTAGAACATAGTTAAATACTAAATATATAGAGCCGCCTGTTTAGTTTTTTTAAAGTTAGTTTTGTAGTTCACATCTTTTGGCGGTATGTTGGTATGTTTCTATGGAATTAAAATTAATAAATGTTTTTCAGCTACTATAATAAATACTCAGATCAAAGCGAAAATAATAATTATTTATGACCGATAAGTTCTGTACCTACCGTGCTTCTACGATATTTGTCAAACATTATTTTTTACACGCTTTGTATTAAATTGCAATGCATGTGTGTATGTAAGTATGTTTGTATGTATGAATGTATGTTTGTTCGGATCAAATCTTGCAAATGAATTTTAAAGCAGTTATCCTCCTCAACCGATTGAGCTTTTTTGCAAACATATAAAGTCCGTTGAAAATGTAATATGATGGTACCATCTAGCTGGTCTGATGATGGAGACAGAAGGTGGCCATAGGTAATGACGTAGGCTGCAGTAGGCGGACAGATTATTGTGAAAACAACGATCGTTGGCCTAAGTAGTAGTAAACAAGTTCGGTGACCGCATTAGGTGAACGAAATAATGTAATTGCCATTTTGGCCATGTTGGCGGTTTGTGTTATGCGTCTAATGATTTATACCTAATTTGAAATGAATCTGAAAAGATCATTAGGCACTATATTAAAATAAGTGGCGGAAGTACATTGTTAAGGCGGTATAATGGTATTTTTTTACGATGCAAATACTGCGATGTATAATGCACATGAAGCTATTTAAAAAATACAGATGCAAGTGATCAATTTCACCATATTTATAAACTGACAAAATCAGTAGTTCAGAAATATGTGGATGTGCGTCTGCATTATATATGTAAAAAAGAAAACATTAAAAAAATACTTCGAAACCAACACAAGACAAGACAAGTTAACAATATATTAAACTTTGTGTCAGGGTACATAAACATATATGTTTTAATAATAAGTTATTTGTTTTATTTTTACTATAATTTATAAAAAAAATAGTGCAACTAGCATTACACCAATTTTATAAATTGTACAATACGTACTTGAAAATCATTTTGTTGAACACGACTCCACTTACTCTGTTCCTACAAGAGGCGGAGATCGTTAAATTTTACGACTTTCGCGATGATCGCATTTTGTAATGTCACAACCGCCTAACGCGTGCAATACAAATAAAACCTTATCTGTGGGGAATACAATTGTATTTAATTTTTATAAATAAGGTCTTAGCACATTATACGTTTTTAAATTGTCTACTATACACGTATACTTACAACTAAGCGAGTCGGGACACTTTTTCGATGTGAATTTGTAGGTGACGGTGTATCTAGGTATTCTAAATCGATGGGCGTTATAGTTAAAAGTGGCCGTAACGTCTTATTTAACTAAACCATATATATTTATATTTATTATACTTCATTCAAATAGTTTGTTGAGCATAATTTGATTTTCTATCTCTAATTACTAGATATGTTATTTTTTTCATTAGTGGCGCTAGTGTGCGGCGTAAACGCTCTTAACTGCAACTCATTTCAGCTTAGCTATTTCGAAATCAAAATCTGAAAAGGAATCAGGTTTGTGACTGCATGACATAGGAGTCCTGACGGAATGCCTCTTGTTCCTTGAGCGTATGGAAGAGTCTGGTTTTGGATGCGACATGTGTGGATATTGTAACGAACTAAAGTTTGATAGCCTTTTTATTATTTATACTAAAATGTATGAAAACACATTATTAATTTAATTCATATTCTCTAATAAATTATATATACTTAATTATTAATATAGAAAAGAGTTTAGACTCTTTTCTATACTATTTGGTAAAAATCTCATTATATTTTGGAATTATATCTGTTAAACCTCTTTACATTAAAAGAGATATTTAAAAGAAAAGGAGAAAATGAGTTTTGAAAACTGTCATGAAAAATTATTTTGACACAGTCAGAGGTAGGTTGTGAATCAAGGAAGTTGTAAGAATTACGTGAAATATAAAAAAAGGAGGAGATGATAGCCATATTGAAATCATAAGGAAGTCAGAGTGGAACATGGCTTTTTAATTCAAGATTTAAGAACTTATTAAGTAATTCAAGTTGAGTTTAATGATCCTTTGCTAATGTCAAAAAGAGAGTAATGGTGAACAACGTAGAACAGACTACTTAATACAACTTCTGAATGTTGGGGAATACCTTTGTATATTATAATACAATTCATTAGTAGATTTTATTTTTATAATATTCAAAGTGGAAAGAGGAAACTTTGGCATGGACTGTTCTATTAAATGAAGCAAAAGAAAATCGGATTTTCATATCTCAGGAACTGGTATTATATTTTGTAGTTTTGTTGTGTGTCTTTGTTTCTGTTTGTCTCTTTAAGTCCAATTAACTAAATGAAACGATTGGAGACCATTTTAAATATAATTTAATGTCAATGCTCAAAAGGAACAACAAATATTATGAAAGATTACATGGTAAGGACAATAATATTCATTTGATTTAATTAATTCTTTCCTTTTCGGGTTCCCTTAATGACTTCTTCCTTTACCAACTTTATTACCCGAACTTTGAACAAATCTTAATTACTTTTAATTTGTACGGGACACACTCTTCGAGTCTACATGAAACTTTATGTGTGCTACGGGTTTGCTGAGTGACAAGGTCTGCTATTCATCAACGACTCAACGAGCCGGAGACTTCGGGGTTGCTGACATCTGGAAATTGGGTATAAAACATGAGTCAAGATTTGCTGGTACAATCTTATTATTAAATATCAAAGGCGAGATCTAAAGTTATAACTTTTGGAGTAACATCTACTGAGAGAATTTCTCATTATTTGTTAACTTTCAAACTTCAATTAAGGTAAGTGTAATGTTTATTGCTCTGTTTTAAAGGATGGTCACTTCTGATTCATCTCAATTATTAATAATAAAGATATAGACATTTTATAATTAAAATTATGACATTTCTTAAATATAAAAAAAGGGAGATTTGAAGTCTAATGTCAGTTATCAACTATTTTTTTAATAAAAGTCAGTGTTCCTTTTGAATATTGTTTGACATTGGAATAAAAAATAAATAAACAAAACAAAATTTGATTGTCTTGATCACTCAAGTGGTGGTTGCTGAAGAGTAAAGAGCTCTGGAGAATTGGAATTGAACATCTGTGAGTTAAACAATTACAATTGATAATATAACCATTTCTAATAATACCTTCACAAATAATATATAATTTATTTTAATTATGTAAATTCAAACAATAGTTTAAATTCTTTTCTTGCTAAACAAAATTAATACTTTTAGTTTGAAATTTTCCTTTAATATTATTCTAAGATTTATTCTTTTCTTTTGATGTTTTAAAATTCAAATAACGTAGTTTAGAAACCTAACCATTCATTCATGCTGAACCTTTTACCTTTCTTCTGATTATTCTCTTAATTCAAACTCTAAATAGATTAATACATTATATTATACTTCCCTTAAAGAAATCTTTTAATTACATAATTAGTCAGTCGAATTCATTTCATAAATCTGACGCTATCTTCCTCACTTCTGTTTACCATTTAATGATGAAATAATGCTTTTGGTGATTAGGTTACAATCTACAAAACCAAATCTATCTAATAAACGTAATCACCAAACAGCTCGCGTAAATCCAACAGAAATTAGAAATCTTATTAATACAAATTTAGGGATTTACCTTGATTGAGAATATTTACAACTTAATAATTCAAAGAGTAATTGTTTTCGAATGGAAGTATGTAAACAGTATAAATTCTCATAATCACAATTCCATTTAACAATTTATACTGACAACTTCCGAGGCTTAGAGACCTATGGGCTCAGGTATGGTTGTATCCGTGTCAGTGGCAGTGACATGTCAGTGGGGTCTACTGGGTAATGCGAGGTGATAAGTGGTTCGATTCCTCTTTGGCTTGCAACAAGCAAGGCAATAGCTCAAAGGAAGAGCCCCGACACATGCCGGTAGATTACCCACTGTTCGAGCCAACCATACAGTGTTCATTTCATTCCTCAAAAGCCTCTCGCGTTCTTTCTTAGGATTAGAAATAGGAAAGGTGTGAAAAGATGAATGTTTGTAATGTCCCCTTTATTTTATTTTATTTGTTTATCTTTTGTTATTTGTTGGTTCATCTCCAGGAGAGCCCCAGAGTTATATATGTGGACCCCTTCATTACGTCAGCCACTATATTTCTGGAAGCTGTGTTGTCGTCTTTTGGGGCAGACGGGGCGGGACTCTGCAGGGTCACGCTGGCACAACTCTGTACGAATGAACTTACTAAGTAAAAGATAATCAAAGTCTTTTGTTATCATTCTTTCCTTTCGCGTTAAATGTCTAACTTCATGATGATGGTTTGAGAGATAGAATTAGAATAGGGCCAGGTTTGTTTGGGTCCTGTAGGCCTCGTCGGGTGTTTGACCTAGAGGCAGCAGAATAGGTGCGTCCAAGGGAGGTCAGGAGGGGGCGCTTAGTTTAAAATCATTACTCCTCTATTAGAAACTGAGTTGCGCTCACACCCGAGGACTCAAATAAATTGCCAAATTCCGGCATTGTCCCTTTAATTAATTATAAAGTAAATGAACAACATTATCAGAGGCTGTCTGCCTAATAAAATTCTTGAGTTACTTATTTATAAAAAATTACACAACGTAGATTGGTCCTACCATAGACTTCACTTGCCTATAACAAAGACTATTTTTGTTTTCCTTAAAACCTTAATATGGTTTATTCTTCTTGTTGCTTTACAGTTAATAATAGACTGACTTAGTATACAAGTTGAATTCTTATCTTTCGGTCACGAAGTGAGATTATAATAAGATAAATAACTCTTATCCTTTGGCCACCGAAATGAGATCGTCACAATACTTTGGCCCTGTGTCTCATTGACACGACATCATCCCAGCCATGTACGGCTGCAATCACAGCAGAATTAAATGAAATTCGATAATACCGGGATTTTGGTGGGACTTTGCTGTAGAGACGATGGGCCCCTGGGGTCCTAATGCGAAGTTGTTTTGAAAAGACGTAATAGCTCGCCTGTGCGAGGTAACGACCTGTACTATTAAGTATTCTGTGGTAACGGGTGACCGCAGGCCTAGCGGATGCATAGCGCATTAGCCACCTCGGGAGTAATGCCGCCAGCATTTTAGGAACATTGCCTCGGACAGGCGTGTTAGTAGAAACATTTTGTTTCATTCATTCATTTAGAATAGTAATTGGTTTTTAAGTAATAAATGTATGTCTATACTATTAAAGTTTGTGTATTTGTTTGTTTGTTTGAGGATGGTAATCTCTGGAGCTACTAGTCTTAATCCAAAAATTATTTTACTGAATGAATGATACATTCCTTGTGATTAAAATAGGATAAGCTATATTTTATTTTAATAATTTCTTTTTAAATTAAATAAAAAAATTGATTTTACGCTTACGTCAGCCTTTCTGGTAGCATAGGGGTCAGTGCAGCCGTCCGGATTGCGGAAGACCCAAGTTCGATTCCTAGCTGGGTCGGGTAGGCATTTAATATTTTCACTGTATTTTATAAATATTTAATTAACCTTCAGTGCAGCAATTAGCTCTTGAAACAAAAAATAAAAAGTTACTAATTTAGGTTTATAAAAACAATTTTACATGGAGTGTTGATTGGTAAAATGAACATTTGCGTTTCGTTGCTTTTTATCTGAAACTTTGTTAAATAACTGTCGAAATTTCGAATGGTAACCAGAACAAGGAGGTAAAGTCCAGTTAATTTAGAATTAAGTAGAGGAAAGTAAAGGAATCATTTTATTTGTTTTTAAATATTGATTCTACGTTTGAAATAAAAAACAGTAATAAAACTAGGTTTTAATTACTCTCCCCATAGGTGATAAACATTATAAATAACGCCCGGACGATTTGATTATTTCAATAGTTGTAATCACACTGCACTGCTCTCTCAAATTGGGCATTTTTCAAACTGTGCGGGTTTTAACTTTTAATATTGAAACGAATCAAGTGTGCACTAAATTATTGTCTCATGGGTCGATTGAATCGTAGAATTCTTTGATAGATATATAAAAATATAAATATGTATATATTTGATGTATATAGATATATATATATATATATAGATACCTTTACGGTAAATGTTGATCAGACGCGACTTCACGCGAGCACTTTGTTGATCCGAAAATGTATGTTGATCCGGCGCCTTTTGTTGATCCAATATGCATCTCTGGTAACTAATGTGACTCCGGCCGGATCAACATCTACACTCACGGGACTGCTTACTAAAGTTCGCCGAAGTTGATCCGATATACAAATCCACCTTGCGATAGTTACGGAAAATGTTGATCCGATTTAAATGAGCCAATCAGAGCACAGCAAACGATCGGATTGGCTGAAAGCAGCCGCGACGTTGCCGTTTCGTATCTTTGGCCACAAAATACAGAATAAAAGCTTTATACAATGTGCGTTTCGACAACCACTCACGGACACGGAGTCAGTCGGAATCAAAGGCGGTTTCTGGGTAGTGCGAGCGCGAGTGCCGCCCGCTGCGTTGTAAGTCAATTGTGAACTAGTTTACGTTATCGTCTCTCACAAGGGAACTCCTCAATGGTTAAGCGTATAGAGTTGAAATTTGGTACACATATGTACACCCGATAACAATGCAATAATGTGGTGACCTTGACCTGATGCTGCAGCGAGGATCGTCTCTCACAAGGGAACTCCTCAACTGTTAAGCGTATAGAGTTGAAATTTGGTAAACGTATGTACATCCGATGCCAATGCAATAATAAGGTGACCTTGACCTGATGCTGCAGCCAGGATCGTCTTCTCATGAACAACTGTAAACTGTCTTGAGTTCAAATTTCACAGAATGCTGGTTATGGCTTGTGTTCACTACACAGTTTGGACCCGCCAAACCGGCGGATGTCCAACAGTGGACTTCAAATGTTTCTTGAGCTATAGTTTGTCAAAACAAATCTAATGAGCACAAACACGACGAGGATATTGCTTAGTTGAAGAGTTCCTATGGCCAACTTCCGGCTTCCATCATCAGACCAGCTCCATGGTACCATATTATTGCATTTTCACCCAAGATACCTCATCATCATCATCAGCCCAAACTAGTCCACTGCTGGACATAGGCCTCCCAACAAGGCGCACTACTGAACCCAATCCTCGGTTCTCCGATTCAGTCGCTGCCAGCCACCTTACACAAGATACCTAGGTATGCCAAATTTTATCTCAATCAGGCACCGGAAAGTAGGTCAAAATCAATTTACATGATTTGAACCGGAAAGACATACAGACATACGAACGAAGCTAGTTAATTAATAAAAGCTTGTATTAGGCAATCCATACTTTAATATTGCATACCTACTTATATTATAAAAGCAAAAGTACTATGTCTTTCTGTTTGTCTGTTACCTCTTCACGACTAAACCGCTGAACCGATCTTCATGAAATTTAAAATGAAACAACTTTTACGGATCTACTCGCGTTTATTTTACACATTCATCATCATCATCATCATCAGCTCATTTTTGTCCCCACTGCTGGAGCACGAGCCTTCCCTATGGATGGATAGGGAGAACGGGCCATAAACCACCACGCGGGCCCAGTGCGGATTGGTGGTTGTTAACGACTGCTAATGCAGCCGGGACCAACGGCTTTACGTGCCTTCCGAAGCACGGAAAAGCTCGAGATGATAAATTTTTGGTCACCCATCCGATGACCAGCCTTTGCGAAAGTTGCTTAACCTCAACATTCGCAGACCGGGCGCGTTAACCACTGCGCCATCGAGCACATTACACATTACTTTTAGTTAATGTTTATCCTGACGTTTCGAACCCTAAAATAAATGCGAGTAGATCCGTAAAAGTTGTTTTATTTCAATGTGTAGTGTTCACGTAAAGTTTAGAAAACAATTCATAATTTTAATTTGTTTTGTGTAAACCTGTTTTAAAGGATAGCGACATGAGTAAATAAAATAAAAAAATGAGTGCCTCAAGCTTTTAAAATTGAAATGTTCGTGCTCACCTTGGCATTGGGTCATCCATCTAATTCATCTAATCAAAGACAGAATCCACATTCATAACAAACTGAACGTACGAACGTACGAACTTATTTTCCCGAGTTTCCTATGGCCATCTTCCAGCATCATCAGACTCTGGTTACCATCTAGCGCCAAAGTACTCGTCAAGACGAATCATACGAGCCCAAACTCGATGGGATTGTGTCGTTTAATTACCGAGTTCCTATGGCCATCTTCCAACTCCATCATCAGACCCTGGTTACCATCTAGCATCAAAGTACTCGTCAAGATGAATCATACGGGCCCAAACTCGATGGGGTTGTGTCGTTTAATTACCGAGTTCCTATGGCCATCTTCCAACTCCATCATCAGACTCTGGTTACCATCTAGCACCAAAGTATTCGTTAAGACGAATCATACGAGCCCAAACTCGATGGGGTTGTGTCGTTTAATTACCGAATTCCTATGGCCATCTTCCAGCTCCATCATCAGACCCTGGTTACCATCTAGCACCAAAGTACTCGTCAAGACGAATCATACGAGCCCAAACTCGATGGGATTGTGTCGTTTAATTACCGAGTTCCTATGGCCATCTTCCAGCTCCATCATCAGACCCTGGTTACCATCTAGCACCAAAGTATTTGTCAAGATGAATCATACGAGCCCAAACTCGATGGGGTTGTGTTGTTTAATTACCGAATTCCTATGGCCGTCTTCCAGCTCCATCATCAGACCCTGGTTACCATCTAGCACCAAAGTACTCGTCAAGACGAATCATACAAGCCCAAACTGGATGCGGTTGTGTCGTTTAATTACCGAGTTCCTATGGCCATCTTCCAGCTCCATCATCAGACTCTGGTTACCATCTAGTACCAAAAGGACTCGTCAAGACGGATCAAACGAGTCCAAACTCGATGGGGTTGTGTCGTTTAACTACCGAGTTCCTATGGCCACCTTCCGGTTCCATCATCAGACCCTGGTTACCATCTAGCAACAAAGTACTCATCAAGACGAATCATACGAGCCCAAACTCGATGTGGTTGTGTCGTTTAACTACCGAGTTCCTATGGCCACCTTCCGGTTCCATCATCAGATCAGCTCCATGTCATAATAATTTTGCATTGTCGTCCGATTCACACATGCATGCAAAATTTCATCTCAATCGTTAACCGGGAAGTGGATCAAATTTAACTTGCCAGATTTAATTACAGACGAACAAACAACGGGGCAGGTGAAACTAAATAAAAGCTTGTATTGTAAAATTACACAAATTCACTCTATATTCTACTGGGTTCTCTCTCTGCCACACGCAGAACGCGACGTTGCCGCTTTGTGTTCAAGTACCTATTCGTCCATTTTGGCTCCGGATCAACTTAGTCTAAGTAAATGTCGCATATAAGTTAAATACAAAGAAATCATATTCAGTATGATTTTTTCGAACGTTGCTGGATCAACAAATGTTGGTCAAATCGCTGACGAGTATGTTGAAAACCTGTAAGTGCAGTTCCACCGACGTCACACGCGCATCAATGACGGATCAAAGTATATCAGTTTGCGCTACGGGGAGCCGAGTATATACGTAAAATAGGTGGATCAACAATTGTTCTAACTTCACACTGGAGCAACATTTACCGTAAAGGGTTGATTATGTATACATACATACATACATACATATAATCACGCCTCTTTCCCGTAGGGGTAGGCAGAGACCACTTTTTTCCACTTTTTGATGTATATATGATGTATATAAAAAAAATGCTAAAATCTGCTTCAATATATGACGCCAAAATAGTCGTAGCAAAATGGCTCTTAACCCTCACTTACGATTCCACAGAAAAATTACTTGTTATGCTGTCATAATTCCAAATTACTAAATTGAATATTTTATATATATTTCATTTGATATATATCAATATTATTTTACAAATATATAATATATATGTCCATATTCATCACATACATTTTGACAAATCTGTGTTATGCCAATTACATCGTCTATTATATATATTTTATTTACTTTATTATAGTTTATATATGCACCTATTAATTTTTCTCCAACAGTCGGAATAAAAACAATATAGTATTTTATAATTAACTTAAGTTTATGTAACTTTAGGATGATGAGATGAGGCTATTTTTCTTGTTAATCGTACTGGCATCAACGAAACAAAATTTTTTTTAGTATTGATGTCACAGGTAAACTGGTGATATATCTTTACAACAAAGTAGGATGTAATGTTGCTTTATGATACACTGTATAATCCTGTATTATCCTATTATTGTTGAAATAAACATTTTTCGTTTTCATTTTCATTTTTCATATTAATAAAATTAGATCGTCACCGGAGTTAACCTCTTAGCCTACCTGTGGTTCTTGCGAATAAGGCGGCTCAGCCGTTGTCCCTGAATGTACCACTATCGAGCACGTAGCTTTATAAGTCGCAACAGTACTTATAACATAGAGCTCTATCTTGGTACTGTACCCACGGATAAAAGTAACTACCTTTTGGAAGTCGAATTGAATGTTATATCCAACAAAAACGACACATCATGGGTAGGATTCATAATATTACAATTATAATGTATTATTAACATAACTTAATAAATTACGATGGTCTCTTACATAAGAATAAGATTGATTAACGGGATTAACACCATATTTTTATTCTATTGTTTGAGTATTCGATATATTTTTTCAATTTAACATATAATATTTTTTAATTTATATATTTCGGCACAGGTATGTACATGCGCCATGATCACGGATGCACTCCAGTACAACATGGTAATAATCCCGTAAATATAAATATTGTTCTAATACTAACATTATTCTAAACAATTAGTATCACAATCACTATTCACCACTCTGCACATCTTCTAAGCTGTCTGGCAAATTCCTGCCCTTAGTCTCTGGAAGAAGCAAGCACAGTGCCCCCGCTGCTATTGGTGCTAAGCCAAACACTACTGTCGGCAGCCAGGGTATGGTCGTCGCCAAATTCGATATAAAAGGTGCCAGCATAGATCCTATCCTCATACCAGTCGATACAGCCCCCATGCCCATATTCCTTACTACTGTAGGATATAGCTCAGAAGTGTATATGTATATGGTAGTTGCCACCACAGACGCGAAGCTGACTCCCAAGGTGCCGAAGGTTAGTTGTAAGGCGAAGGTGTTTGGTAGACAACCCAAGAGTATGATGCAGAGGCCTCCAAGGCAGGAGAAGAGGATGGTGGTGATCTTCCGGCCGAAGTATCTGATCAACCAGATTGAACCTATTATGGAAGGTATCTGGAAAGAAATAAGTTACTTGTTAATATTTATCTAAGCATTTGTTACGTACCGGATTTTTTCAGTCAGGTTTATAATTTATTAACTTCAGACTTCGCGTGAGTACTGTTCGGACGGTCACCAATTTTTTTATTGCGTGCTCCCAAACACAAATGTATGTGACTTGATCTTCGTGATCTTCGACGGATAGTGGGGTTTTTCATCCAAAAGCTTTTCTTACTTAGGAGTAACGTGAAGTTTTCTACAAGTAATATAAAAAGTTTTTTAGAATAGGTTAAATAAGTCCTAAGATTAGTTCCTACGTACTAGTACTGGCAAATTTACTGCTCCATAATATAAGAGTAGATGTATTATGATGCATCCTGTATTAAACGACAAATAAATAAACCACATCCTTCCAGGATCCTGAAATATATACATATAGTACTTTAGAACAAATAGTGAGTTAGGATTTGCAAAATATATCTACAAAAAAGTCGATAAACCTACCTGGATTGCTCCCGCAGCAAACACCGAAATAAAAGGATCAGGGCTTGTCTGGCTGATATACTGGTTCAGCCCGAAGAAAGTGACACCGGTGATGAGCCAGATGCTGCAGCAGCACAGCGTCTTGACCCTCAGTGAGCGGTGCATGAGCTGGAGGTAATTGGGTCTTGGCTCATCCGACTTACTCAGGATCGCATCTGATATCGATGTCAGGGATTCTTTGATTTTTTCTGTTGGCAACTTGTTCCTGAAAGAATAAGAGTTTATCTACATTTAAAAAGTTAGGCTGATGTCAATTCATAGCCTAATGCTCGAAGGCAAGTTTCTGGAACAAAAAGGTCGGGGATCTTTAGGATGGGACGTGAATGGTAAGACGTAGACGGTATAAAGACAAAATTGGTTAAATAAACGGCATAAAGCAAAAACATAGCACGAAAACAACTCAAATTTTATGCCGAACCTTTTATGATGACGATAACATGGTAAGAGAGTTTATTATTGTTATTATAATTAAATAATTATAATTAAAAAGTTACACATCAGTTTGAACATGAGTAAGTGTTTGAAAAATCTCAAGAAAACAACCACCCTCCATGCTTACATTAAAGCAGCTCTGGTGACTATGTCGGTAGCCTCATCCACCCTGCCCACGCTGACCAGCCACCGCGGAGACTCCGTCAGCAGGAAGAAGTAGCCCAGGTAGATAAGGGGCGGCACGGCCAGCGCCAGCGAATATGTGTCCCATTTCCTGGAGGTATCAGAATTCATTAACTTTCTACTATTGGGCAAAGGCCTTTATTGAGATCAAGTCATCGCTACAACTAACGAGTACTGGCTTAATCACCACGCTTGCCAAATGCGGGCCGGTGAACTCAAATCCTGGGTATTTCAGTGGCGATAGCCAAAGTAACATTAAGAAAACAATAGCGAAGTTCGAAAAGAATAAAATGTATGGGATTGACATAAGATTGACCCTGTGATTTAGCGCAGCTTATGTCAATCCCATACAGTTTATTCTTTTCGAAGTTCGCTATCGTTTTCTTAATGTTACTTTGGCTAATCCTACAGGTTCGATTCTTTGGCTAATCCTACAGGTTCGATTCTTTGGCTAATCCTACAGGTTCGATTCTTTGGCTAATCCTACAGGTTGATATCCGGGGGACCTGTATGGTCCCCCGGATATCAAGCCAGGCGTGAAACCCATTACCTACTTGTAGTTTTTTACTGCCACATATTGTAAATTTGTAAATTTGTAGGTACTGATGATTCTTGTGCGGTCGACTAGTACTAGAAACGTCAAGACATGAATTTACCACGAAATTGAAACATTTAGTTAACAGAGTACTTCTACAAAGTCTAACAACTATTAAAGGTGTTTTATTTTTAGAAAGCGTTACTTATTATATTGATTTTATTGCTGAATACGAGAGTTACCCAACAAATAATAGTTAATTATTTACTTTGAAATAGAGTTAACTTGATAAGAATTTCACCTTTGGGATTCGTCTGTTCATTACCTGTAGAAGTACGCGAACAGCGGCACCGTCATATGCCCTACTATGAACGGGATCTGGAACAGGCAGCCCAGCGCCTCCCGGTACCGGGGTCCTGTGGTCTCCATCACGATCACGAAGGAGACCACCATGGTCCCCGCCGTCGCGAACCCCAAGAGAAACCGGAGCACGGTGAAGGTGATGTAGTTTGGCGAGAAAGGGATCCCGAACCCGAACACGATCAGTGCAGTCACGGAGAATAGGAAAGTTAACTTTCGACCGAACCTGAAAGAAGTTGAGATTTTTTTTTTTAATGTTCAAAGTAGGCAAACGAGCATGCGGATCACCTGATGGAAAGTAATCACCGCCGCCCATGGACGGGTGTCCAAAACTAAAGTAATCGCCGGTCTTGAGGAAGGAGTTGGATCTTGAGGAGGGAGTACGAATTGGGAGGGGGGAGGGGTGAGAAATTGCTTGTAATTCGGCTTTTGATTAAGGACTTGGGGAAATGCCTTATGCATCATCAGTCTGATCATCATCAACAAAACATTATTTATTGTAGGTTAATTATGTGGTTGTCCTTTATACGAGTATTATGTGTGGTTTTGTAATGGAAAGTGTCCTTCTATGTAATTTAACGCTGCAAATTATAGGGATAAAGGATATACAGAGTTGATATTAATTTCTGAGTTTCTTGCCTCTCTACAAGAGGGTCTTTGACAAAAACTACACTAGGACTAGTATAGGCTGATGATGTGAACAATTGAATACAGACCCGTAAAATTTCAATGAAAATCTATGTTTTTTGCTTAAAGTTTTGGACACTGGTGCCAATACGGGCTCCCGCTATGTAGACTAACGAACTGACGATGACGTGGTGACATTCATAAGAGCTAATTCTTGTAGCCTAAACTGATGTTCTGTCAGTACAGAAAGAGAGAACTCATTCATCAGCATGAATGAGTTCTCCGCCCTTGGGCGTGTATTTTATTGAACTCGCACCGAGTTCAAACCCAAGGGTTACATTACATCTCTCGTATACGTAGGATCTATCTATTTGTATAAAAATTTAAACCATAAAATATCTTGGTAATTTACTCATAATATTATTAGCCATAACAAATTTAGCATAATTGTTGTAATCATAAATACAATCACCAAAATCATGTTTAAGAATAAAATTCACAGTTATAATTTTAAAAAGGCATAATGGTGTCAAACTATAATTAACCTAGCCTAACCTAACTTTTTTTTAACTAACATGACGAAACACTATTAAGCGACTATACATTATGCAAATTATAATTATGCATAAATATATTAGTCTTAATTATAATTATGCCACAATATTTATATGCTGCAAAAAATCAATTATGCCAAAGTAATATTATCCAAAAATACATATACCAAATTCGTTATGCTAAACTATTTTAGGAATAAATACATTATGTCAACAAAAGGTATCCCCGTTGTGGGACCACTCTAGAATTTGCACACACAACACCCTGCTACTGCTGCGGACGGTCCACCAAAGCGGAGGACTGCGGATAGCGGAGCGTGTGCCGTCGTCGTTGGCGTCGCCCTCGACCTATGCCCTGAGTGCCTGTGAGTTTTGTTTATTATCCGTATTCATTTGATTACGATTACGAAAACGAAAATTAGTATGGCAAAAATAAAAAAGTAAATAAATAATATTATTATGATGACTTCGCACCGCTTTGACAGTTTCCATGGCAACAAAACAAATAAATCATTCGTCCGCTTAAGAACACCCGTATACCAAGATGGACCCCTATAGCAGCGCCACCTACCGGGTCCAAATGTAAATCTAAACCATTCTCGAATCCACTTGAACACACACAGAGAATCCAAATCGGTCCAGCCGTTTAGAAGGAGTTCATTAAGGGTGCGCCGTCCGTAAGTGACAAGTGTCATACGTTTTATTTGAAATGTCGTCGTCCATATTTATTTGATGCCGCGCGGCCATACTAATTTTGTATGGGGAATTTAAGGTGCTTAATAAAAAAATATTATTTAAATCACTTGATGAATCAAAAATGTGGTCTAGCAATTTGTAGTTTATCCATTGATGATTGTTTAGACAAAATCAGAGGTACAATAATTTAGATAAACTATAAGAAATCTACTAAACGCCGCCACTCGTTTTCATGATCTTTGCCCAACTTTAAATGATATTGTAGAAAAAACTATAGCGTGTTATGAATTTATGGTTCTGACAAATTGTAAACACGTTCCCTATGATACTAAATATATATTTTGTTCATTTAATACGATAGTATTTTCAATTATATTTACTTAACCGTAACTGCATTTTTGGCATTTTTTGGTCGGCCCACCCTTAACATACACACGCACATAAGACTTATATAAATATAAAGATTGTAAATTATTATTAAATTTAACTTTTTATTTTTAAGCGCTTATTGCTGCACTGAAGCTGAATTAAATATTTATAAAATACAGTGAAATAATTAAATGCCTACCCTAAATTATTATTATTAATATTAGTTTTATATTATTACTCTCTAGGGTTGTCTCACTACATATCATGTATTTTATTGGAAAATAAAAAACTATTTTTATAATTATTTTATTTATTTATTTTGGTATTCAAGCAGTGTCTCCTAGCGGCATACGAGAAGAGTTAATATTTTGCCATATGAATTCTCGTTTTCGTTGAAGTGATCGAATGCGAATCAAACTCGCACGTGGCTTCCTGATGCACGTAACAACAACGGTAACGATATCGTAGCGATTAAAGTCGTTGAAACCAATTTTGTATGCCCATCCGTCAATCGAAGCGAATTTTAACTCGTTTGTACGGAGTTTTAACCCACCGCATTTAGATTAACCGATGGTTATTAATAAATAAATAAATAAACGTTTCCCACACTCACACCAATTATCTAGCCCCAAAAAAGCTTCCTTAAGAAACTCGAGAAATGGTTAACTAGACAACGGATAAACATACTTATTATACATAGGAAACACCCAGACCCGTAACAATTTAGAAAAACAGGTATTCCTAAATTGTTCCGACCGGGGATCGAACCCGGGACCTCAGAGATGGCGTCACCATGAAAACCGGTGTGCAAGCCACTCGACTAAGGAGGTCGTCCGTCGGAGGAGGAGGAGGTCAAGGAGGAGGTTATTTGGAACTTCGTTTTGTTTGGAACTTTAAAATCGAATGTTAGTATGAAAAGTCGCTACGAAATCGTTACGGTTTTTGTTATGGAAATTGGGGGCTGCCAAACGTGAGAACTACATAGAAAATTTCATTCACATTATCTGACACATACACATACATTTACATGTATTATTTATTGATTAATATTTTTTCTATTATCCTTATTACCCTTATTTATATACAATCGTGTTTTGCCTGCCTTCTTTTTATTTTATGTAATAGATTCTGTGTCATTGTTTTATCAAAATAACTTGATAAATACGGTACCATTTTTATCTCAGGATAAGTGCCCACTTATGTCTTATTAATCAGAAACATACGTAAATACGTGAGCATTTATTTACATACACTACACTTACTCTTTTTCGTATAGACGAAATGCTGTAGATACTCGTAATATTTTTAAAGGACATAGACTGGAATATAGACTTCTATTTCTACTTCTAGAACTCTCATAGAAAATATTTATAATAATGCATTTTGTTTTCTTGTTACTATTTTTCAGGGAAGTGGGGCGCCGTCTACGAGAGAGGGGTCTTGACCCTCGCTCCGAGTCATTCCTGATGCAAAGGTTGTCTATCGCTGTTTAACGTGGGAACGCGGCAAGTGTGTTGGGTACCTTTGTACCTGGAATGACGCGGGGAGGGTTATTTGATTGAGCAGTGGTTGTTTTTATTATTATTATTAAGTACCTACGTAATTACTGTTTTCCTCATAATAAATTATGTTACAATATAATGCATAAAAATAACAATAAAATAAGTAATGTAACTCTGCTACGCCGCAGTCCAGATGCTCCACAGCAACTTAGTGGAGCAAGATTGTGCATCACTAGCCGTGCTCACCTTGCCCAGCCGAAAGTAGCTTCTAAACACCATGTTTAAACAAATTGATCAACTCACCTGTCAGACATGAATCCGAAAACTATGCTGCCGATGAGTATCCCCAGTTGCAACATCATCTGCGTGAAACTCGCGAGCCAACGCCTCTCGCAGATCAAGTCCCACTCCGACACTATGGTGCTCTCGAAAAGTCCCGTGTCGTACTCATACCTCAAACATCCTTTATAGCAGGTTGAGTTCTCAACAGTTATTGTGTTAATATCCGAAGATTCTGGGAAATCTGCGCACCAAAACGTTATGCTCGGCGTAAGAAATAGTATAGCCATTTGCACCCATCCCGAAGACAGCTTCACGAGAAATACTGATGAGAATACAATGAATTGCCACGTGCCGAATTGCCCAACCAGCTTTGATAGAACGTCTTCCTTCGGCCCATTACTATGGCTTTGACTTAAAATGCTCTGTATTGTTTGAACCATTTTGTTTGTTGCTTTCGTTTCTATCGAATCATTTCTTTTCTTAAACTCTTGTTCAAAGTTGTCAGTTTCTTACGTTTCTTGATAGATCATCGCGTTTACTTCCAGACGCCTTGTGTGATTCCGTCGTATCTGTATTGACTTTAGTTGACTTATCTCTTTGCCTCGATGATGCCAGTATCTGTTGATAACACGTGTAAAGAGATAAATTATAATATTTACTTATTTTATTAAGTACATTCATAATTTTAATAAGATTACAATAATGAGTAGTATTTGTAATGCTGCTTAATCAACGTCTGTTTTATTGATGTTTTTATTTACTGCGGTAAAGCGCTTGGCTTCCTTTTCACTAGCTACGGTGAGGTTCATTCGTTATTCGATCACGTTAGCGAAAACGAGAATTTGTATGGCAAAATGTTAACTCCTCTCGTATGCCGCCAGGAGGCGCTGCTTCAATGCCATACTTATTTTCGTTTTCGTAAACGTAATCGAATGAATACGAATAGTAAACAAAACTCACGGTAGGCACCCTGATGGTGAGTTAGAGTGGTGACTTTGGAACCTCGCTGGTGATCTCGAAATTGAAATTGACATGAAATACACTACGAAATATAATATTTTTTGCGTTATTAAAAGACCTACAAATAAAGGTAGTGTAGTATTTATTTACAAACAAAGACAAAAACAAGATAATAAATAAACTACTTAAAATTAAACTTACAAAAAACTATAAACTATAACTACTACTAACTATAAATAAAAAATTTGCCCCAAATCATCCCCATCAGGCAGAGTGCCCAGTAAGCTAGCAGCATTGCCACATTGGATAGCTATACTTATACGCTGGCCCAAGTAGCTGCTAGCTCTGGGGTCCCTGGTGGATTCTACAATTATTTTTTTTGCATTATTTACAATTTACATAGCGTTCGAGAGTTCACGGCATCAAAATTAAGTTCCCATTGACCTTGAACTAGAGAAAAAGTTTGAACTCGTTATTTATATCATAGTGTGAGTGAATTAGTCATCGTTCAAAAATCGCCCCCCTGATAACAAAAAGCACACTTTGACGAACATATTCAACTTTGTTCCAAACATTGCTGTTATTACGGTTGACATACATACCTACATAATATATAAAAGGGTGGTTAGCCTTACCACTTACTAAACGGAGTATCAATATGTATATTTACATAATAATTACAGATAATTGTTTATTTCTCACCATAATCATATAGTTGACATTTCGCTTAATTATTCAGTCTAATACTTAGTTTACAACTAGATAAACTAGATAAAAAGTTTAGAATTGAGTTCTAGATATTCTTATTATGTTATTATCATACCATAATATCAATGCAAAATATCCGAAATAGTAGATGACATCTTTCCATTCGCTTCCACACCATATTTGATCTCTAAGTATGTACCGAGAAGGTCGATACTGCGAAAATGGGCACGCCCCTGACCGAGATTGATTCATCTGCGCTTATGTTTTTCTTTTTATCACCTTGCTAACACATTTAAAGCTTATACAAACACAATAAACTTATATTGGAACATTATATAGGGTCTAACAATATTAATAAGCGAACGTTTAAGGGGAGCATCTATACATCACACTGAGCGTGCTTACCAAATTTGGTCCAAAACTACAGGCTCGTTACCGAGATAATCAACAAAACATTATAATAATTCACCGAAAAATACATCCTTTCCAAACCCTTACAGCTGCAGTACACGCACACAAAGATAGCCGAACATGCCAAATGTGTGCGTGTATCTGTACACTATCTTTTTATTGACGCTTGCGTGCGTGTTAGTAAAGATACAGCATGTTTCATGATATGCATTATTTTAATTGATTTAGTTTGTTAGAAAACATAACCTTGAAAAATCACTATAAAACTGGAGCCCATTTTTTGTCATTGTATTCTGAATGATGTATAGATACCGCCCTTAAACGTTTGCTTATTGATTTTGTTAGACCCTGTATAGGTACAAGCGTGGCAATTAATTCTAATACAACGTGTATCTGATAGACGTTTTTTTACGTCTTACGGGTAGGTACTTGGCTTTTATCTCACCAGATGTTAAGTGATGATAAGACCGAAGGTGGAAGCGCACTTTACCCGGAATCCTCAACTACTGAGGCACTGGCTATCTTATCTCTAGCTGCCGAAACACAACAATGCTACAAACATTGATGTTACGGCGACATATTTAGATGAGATGGTGGTAGCTAGCCAGGTGGACAAACAAGCCCTACCACCAACCAAACCGAGAACACAAACATGTAACCCCCGATGGGAATCGAACCCGTGACCTCTGGGTCTAAACCGGCGGCACTAGACCCTAGAGGTGATTAAAAAGTGGCGGTGTAACCACGTGTTTATAAAAGAAATACCGATCTCGATCTTGTATGCAGATAAATTATTAACTTGAATTTTTTTAACATTTTTATATTTAGATATTATATATTTCTATTGAGACGTCACATCAAAATAAACATGTCTCAGCATTATAATATAGCGGTTCAGTCCCCTCTATATACTAACATGATTACTGCTGCTTGCTTATGCGCGTCACTCGCATGACGTCACTAATATTTATATTTAATTAAGGCGAGGGTTTCCAAAAAACGGTGTTTTTAAATGAGTTTTATTCGAAATGTAGGTATAAGAATATTAAAACCAAAAAAATATATGTTATTCATTGGCCTTTTATACACGATATTTTACACATTCCTGCATCGAATATAATATCAAATATACGTCTTATTAATAAACTAAATATCATTTTATTCAGGCTATACACCGTTTCAGACAAAGAAAATTATACCAAACCAATTGTCTTTGAATATGTAATAGTTGTCGGCCATCATAATTTTAATATTAAGTAAACGTTCAATAAAATCCACATTATTGCCTAATTCGACGCTCGCTCCATCATTCAGTCCCGAGCGGAGCGCTTTGGAAATCTCACAGTCGGAAACGCTCGCCTTAACAACTGCATGGCAAATTAAAGTTTATAATTATGTCTAGGTAGCTCTACATACAAGATCTAAATCGGCTACACCTTTGACCACACTTATAAGCCAACTGACTCACGGTGTATAGAAGCGTATGGTATACCCATCGATTGTTAGCGATGCCGATTCTACGAAGGAGACCTTTGACCTGCAGTGGGACAGTATTATAGGCTAATTGCTTTCTATATCCTTCATCTCGCCAGATGTTAAGTGGTGATAATGCCGAAGGTGGAAGCTCACTTCACCCGGAACCCTCAACCACTGACGCACTGGCTATCTTATCTCGAACTGTCAAAACACATCAATGTTAGTTTTCTACTATCATTATTGTAATGTAAGATTTAGATATGATGGCCTTAAAACAAACTTACAGCGATCGAACCGAGAGGGACCCGCAAAGGATATTGTACCCGGGACATCCGGGTCTTAAGCCTGTGGTGAAACCACTAGACGACAAAGTCGTCAAAAGTAAGGTCTCCTCACTTTATAGAAAAATGATTTTTTTGTAATGAATATTAAGTTATTGTTTTCTAAAGCGAACACTGCACATTGAAATAAAACATTTTTTACGGATCTACTCTCGTTGTAATACACATTACTTATTTAATGTTTATCCTGACGTTTCGAACCCTTTGCAGGGTCCGTGGTCACAGGGAGACCGAGGTGTTGGTCATCTCATAATTAGCTGGTAGCTTGTATACCCTAATTTAAATTTAATCAGGTGCGTACGTAAAAACGCAGAAAGAGCTTACAGTATCTTTTGTTCTGGCAGTATGGTATTAAGTTTACCATCGCCCTCAAAGACATTTAAACATGAATATAAAAGAAATGCTCATTTTGAAACCCCCAAAAATAAAATAATATTTTAATGGCTTGCAAATTACTGCTCACCTCGGATGTAGTCAGTAAAAGCATTAGAATTACTTTTACCGTTGAGGTCATCACTCATCGCTTATAATTATATATTGTTTTAAATGTCTTTCGGTCATTACTTACTGTTACTGTATAATGCAATGGTAATGGTAATGTAATGTATACTTACCTATTTAGTATCTGTTTTTTTATTAAAAATATTATTTCAATAGATAAAATGTGTTTTATATTTACAGTACAATATAGGATTAATGTGTGTGTTGCCAGTGATGACATACGGGACTGAGACGTGGTCGCTCACTATGGGCCTCATAAAAAGGCTCAAGGTCACTCAAAGAGCAACGGAGAGGGCTATGCTCGGGGTTTCTCTGCGTGATCGAATCAGAAATGAGGAGATCCGCAGAAAAACAAAGGTAACCGACATAGCCCGAAGAGTTGCTAAGCTCAAGTGGCAGTGGGCAGGGCACATTGCCCGCAGGACTGATGGCCGCTGGGGTGGGATAGTCCTGGAGTGGCGACCGCGTACCGGAAAGCGCAGTGTGGGCAGGCCTCCAACAAGGTGGACCGACGATCTGGTGAAGGTCGCGGGAAGCCGCTGGATGCGAGCAGCACCAAACCGGTCGTTGTGGAGATCCTTGGGGGAGGCCTTTGTCCAGCAGTGGACGTCTTTTGGCTGAGATGATGATGATGATGATGAAAGGATTAATACATTATAGAAAAATGTGCCCCCTTTGCACAAAAGATCCCGATGGGTCGAAGTGTTGCTGAGAGAAGAAACCTCAGCAGGCCCCACTAAGATAAGATCCCCCTTAAATGTTTATTTTATTCTGTTTTTTAGTATTTGTTGTTAAAGCGGCAACCGAAATACATCATCTCTGAAAATTTCAACTGTCTAACTATCACGGTTCATGAAATACAGCCTGGTGACAGACAGACAGACGGACGGACGGCGGAGTCTTAGTAATAGGGTCCCATTTTACCCTTTTGGTACGGAAGCCTAAAAATGTCCTCCAATGTATCTATTTTAGTATTAAGGGCTTAGTTTCGTTTCGGCACCTACCCATTTCGGCACCCCAATTTCGTATTTCTTAATGAGAAGAGCTCTTTGACCTCATCCCACCTTCACCCTTTCTTCATTTTTATAAATACACTGTAAAGGCATCTTCTCAACATTATGTCGTCGCTGCTGGTCGTAGAATTATTTACTCAGTATGTTTTCCAAAGTATTAACTTAGAGCTTACACTAAAAGACACGTTTTCAACCCTTCAGTGTCTCTGGTCAAAAACAGAAGTGCTGTCAATAATTTTTGAACGAGTGCGTTCTGTTTTACTCAAAATAAGCTTTTAGATTTATCTTGTCACCTACACTACGTAAGAATGCGTTTTTAATCGATGATTCGATTGTGACTTTCAATCAATTACATTTAAAAACCTTACGCAATTTTATAAGAGTTATTAACCTTCGTTTGTAGATTTAAACAATAGTTATATTGATTCGGTGCACTTGTAAGGTCACAGCGTATAGAACCTTTTGATCACGACGACCTATACTTACTCTGAACTTATGTATTTCTTCATCATTAAATTGGACAACACGTATGATAAAGAGGACATGAATTGAATGTAGTATTCAAGAATTTTTTTAAATAAGCTGAATAATATTTACTATCACATGATTCAACATATTTTTTTTGTATAAAACCTACCAAAAAATAATTTTGCAAAACATTGTAAAAAAATAACAACTGTATACAATAATAACAGTATACATGTCTCTATGTATAATCATGGTAATACATACCTCGATCAAAATGTTTTTCTTCAAGATTTTAAGGTTGGTCTCATAGTAAAAGTTGAGATATATTCAGTAACTAAGCACTTAGTGCTTTACAAATAAACAAATAATATGCTCGGAATAGTTGTTCCGTGTTTTATTCTTGTCATGTAAAAGTCATTTCAAATTAGAGTAAAAGAGACAAAACACGGAATAACTATTCGGACCTTATTCTTTGTTTATTTGCAAGGCACAACCGATCCGATCCGAACCCTTCGGAGAATCTAGTAGGGTAAGGGGACGCGCACTTTTAAGTGTGCGATGCCGTTCCCTCTAGAAAACCTCTGAAGGTGATTCGTTTCAACACGGCTTGAGGTTTGAGGCTTGAGCTTTACCCTTCACGTACCTCGCCGCCCCCTAAAAAACCCGGTGACGCTGAAAATGCCGTTTGAGGCAAACAGCAATCTCTCTCAAAAAAAAAAACCAGGCACTTAAAATATTTTCAAAAATAGTGCTGTATAAGTCTTCAACCGTTGGAAATTATCGATGACCTAAGTTTTAAACCTGACAGACAAGACCAAATATAAGAAAAAATAAATTATTTTTTTCTTATTTGGTTTTAATTTTTGCCATTGCAAATGCTGTGCATATATGTAATGGTCATAAGCACTAGCATGTATTCTTTAGTGATATGTTATATGTACCGTATTTTTGTGGTGATGTACCCTTGAATAGATTAAATAAATAAATTATTGAACTGTCAACAGAAAATAGATCGGTCATCTTAAAAAAGAATGGCTTGCTTCAATATTAACCTTGCAATGTGCATGCGTAAATTGTAAATGAAGTTTACATCCTCGTCAATGAATAGAAAGTAAGTGGATTGAGGAAATTCCACTAAGGTTGCAAGTGACGTCAGAAGCGGCAACGTACGTGATAAGTAGTACTTTTCCATGTCAAAAATAATATTTAAACACCTCGGTAGCTCCGGGTTCGTTTCCCGACGTGGGCACATGCTTGTACTCGGTGTGGTTGGTGTTAGGGCTTGTTTTAAGACCGCCTGGCTAGCTTCCACTATTTTATAGAGCTCGGCCCGATATCCGAAAGTCCTGAGTTCAACTCCCATGCAGGTAAGACACAGTGTGTGTAGGAAGTTTCGATGCATAGCCCGGGTTTGTGATCACCAACCCGCATTATTCAAGCGTAGCCTATGTAGCGATGAGTTGATTTCAATGATGGAGGCCATTGCCCAGCAATGGGACAGTATAGTATAGACTATTTACTTAATTGAAGTAACATCCGAATTTAGTCTATTTTGGCAAATTAACTTATCTATACTATCAGTAAAGAGGTAACGTTTGTGATAATGTTTGTTTTCTAAAGTTTACGCGAACACTACACATTGAAATGAAACAACTTTTACGGATCTACGCGCGTTTATTTTCACACAGGTCACAGGGAGACTGTCTCCCTGCGACCACGGACCCTGCAAAGGGCTCGAAACGTCAGGATAAACATTAAATAAGTAATGTGTAAAATAAACGCGAGTAGATCCGTAAAAGTTGTTTCATTTCAATGTTTGTTTGTTTGTCGGGGCTAATCTCTGAAACTACAGGTCCAATTCCAAAAATTCTTTCACTGATATAATGCTACATACCTTGCGGGTGACGTAGGCTATGTTTTATTTTGATAAATATTAGTGTTCATCTCGAAATCTCTAAATTTGTAAATCAAGTCGGTTTAAAAAGCGCTGCTTAGCTGCTTCATCGGCGTACGCTGACCAAACGGATGTTTAAATAAAAATAATCTACGACTAAAATGTTATTCATTAGGTAATGAAAAAAAATATTATGTTAATTGAGTAGCAACCATTTGGAGTGTCTTTGTATTTGAATTCTTGATTGTTCTTGTGTGTATTGTGTTATTCACAATCAAGTTAATATGTTTCTTTATTTTATTTTCAACTACAGTTGAAAATAAAATAAAATTACGGAAAGTTTATTTACGCAAAGATGGTAGGTAAAGACAAAGACAAAGACAAAGACAAAGACAAAGACAAAGACAAAGACAAAGACAAAGACAAAGACAAAGACAAAGACAAAGACAAAGACAAAGACAAAGACAAAGACAAAGACAAAGACAAAGACAAAGACTTTTAATTACGCTTGACAACAATAAACAACAACTAATGATACAACTACTAATCTATATAAATAAAACGAAAATCTATTACCCTCAGAGCCCTACTTTGATTAGGTATGCTAAATGTGGCGGCAAGGTCAAGATCGGCGAGTTTATTCAAAATTGGTGATTATATGTTCAATCTACATCTACCCCTTCTTGATTTAATGATAAAAAAATACATAAGCGCCTACAGATAGGTCGTGTCGTGATCAAAAGGTTCTATACGTTGTGACCTTACAAGTAGACCGAATTAATATAGGTAACTATTGTTATAATCTACAAGCGAAGGTTAATAACTCATATAAAATTGCGTAAGGTTTTTAAATGTAAAAATAAAATGCTGTTCTTGAAAACGGCTAAACGGATTTGGATGAAATTTTGTACATAGACAGACCGTGACCCGGACGATAAACGATATAGTCGTTTACAGGTTATCCCAGTAACAGGTTACTGTAGGATCGTGTAGTAATTGCAAACAAAGTCGCGGGCAACAGCTAGTTTAAATATTTATAAAATACAGTGAAAAAATTTAATGCTTTCCCGACCCAGCCAGGAATCGAACCTGGGTCTTCCGCAATCCGCGCGGCTGCACTGACCATTATGCTACCATTATAAATATTTTCACTGCTTTTTGATTTTTGACTGATTTTTAGCGGCAGAGTGCCATCTATCCAACGGTTATTGCAACCGATGGCTATGCATATTCTATGCAGATCTTTACAGATGAAATACCACAATAACTCAACTACTTATTGTTTTGAAGTGCAGTGTAGCCGCCCGGATTGCGGAAGACCTAGTGGCGGCAGCGAAAGTAACATTAAGAACACGATAGCGAAGTTCGAAAATAATAAAATGTATGGGATTGACATAAGATTGACCACGTGATTTAGCGCGGCTTATGTCAATCCCATACAGTTTATTCTTTTCGAACTTCGCTATCGTTTTCTTAATGTTACTTTGGCTAATCCTACAGGTTCGATTCCTGGCTGGGTCGGGTAGGCATTTAATTTTTTCACTGTATTTTATAAATATTTAATTCAGCTTCAGTGCAGCAATTAGCACTTAAAAATAAAAAGTTAAACAGCTGGTTTGTTATTATTATTATTATTATTATTTTATGAGAGTATGCTGATTGCCTCATTTTTATTTTTGCTGTTTTTCAGCTTCACCGGGCTTTTTTGGGGGCAGCGAGAAACTTAAAGGGTTCCCCAAGCCGTGGGAAAAAGCACCTTCGGAAGTTTTCTAGAGGGAACGGCATCACGCACTAGTGCGTGTCCCCGTGCCCTACTAGTTTCTCCGAGGGGTTCGGATCGGATCGGGGAGCGGAACAACCCGAGGGCGCCTCTAAAGGCTCGGACCTCGGCTCGGGTTGACCGGGCCGTGGTGGTGGGGAGAAGCGCCCAGGTACATGTCTGTACCTGGAACAGAGCGCGTGTGAAACGGGTCGTTGTACCCTTGTTCTACGAGTACGGTGTCTTGGGCCTAAACTAGTGTGTATGTTTAGTGTATTCTGTAAATATATTTATATAAATATACTCGTTTTTGAAAGCAATAAACGCATTTATTTATTTATTTATTTATTTAAATGTGTAATGGCATTTAGAGGATCGGGCGGAGTTTGTTAATACAACCAAAGAAACGCTGTGATAATGTGACGTCAAATGGCCGCGCGCCCTCAACTCACGGAAGCTATTCGTGTATGTAAAATTAAAACTACTCGGTCTATTTGAATAAAACAAAAACTAGGTACATAATGTTACGTTAGTTACGCGACAAAGTGTCAAGCGATTATATGTACCTACCCATTAATATGCTTCATTGTAAATACATGTAGCTATTTGCAGCATAAAAAAATAAAGTCATTTAAGTTATGAATAAGTAAGTAGCAACTCGCCATTTAAGATCTAAAGAAAAGATTAATCTAGGTGTTTTTTAGTAAACCGGTTATATTGTTTGACATTTTAAACAGCATAACTAATATTATTAATGTTTACAAGAGTGTTTTTTTGTTATTCTTTCACGTCACAACGGAGCAACAGATCGACGCGGTTGTTTGCAGTTTTGTACTTATTGGTACTTAGTATGGGAGGACAAGAAATACTTTATACTACTTTTCAATTCAGTTAAATTTCAGTTAAAAATATTGCAGCGAGCAGCATCCTTGTCCGAATTTCTATTACATTTATTTTTTATACGTAGCACGGCAAATGACTCCATTTCACCAGATGCTAAGTGAATGTGGAATCCAGATGCGACGACAACTGGTGCAGCGTGAAAACAACGCAGCATCAGTCACCCTCACCCTGCCGGCCCGCAAGGTTTCCTTCACGCCTCGTTTGAAGGACCCCATGTCATAGGAAGGAGGGAAAACGTGTGCTGGCAAACTATTCCATGTTTTGGAGGTGCGACAGAGAAATGAGTCACCAAATTTCTTAGTGCGCGACGGAATATTTGAGACAGTGAAGCGGTGACTCCGAAGAGCAGCACGTGTACTCCTATGGAGGAAAGGAGAAGGTGGGATGAGGTCAAAGAGCTCTTCAGAGCACTCGCCAAATAAATAAATTTGGATAAGTATATTATAAATAAAATAAAATAAATTACTATTGGTCTCAGTTTTTGTAGTAAGATGGCAGTTTTTAGAACACACCAACCTGCATTGAGACGTGGTGGGTAAAATAACTCCCATCTACCCATATGGGTACTGGATAAACTAGGACTAGAACTGGACTAAGTAGTTCATAAATGGTCGCCTTTACTTGTGACTTCGTCCGCTTAGATTTGAGAAATTAAAAGGAAATCTTTTTTATCAAAATTAAATAAAGCCGATGTTACGCACAAGGTATAGAGCATTCTAGCGGAGAAATAAGTTTTGGGATTGGACCAGAGTAGTTACAGAGATTAGCCCCGACATACAAACAAACAAAAAAAAGGCACAAATGTTACCTCTAACATATTAATATTATAAAGAGGATGGCTTTGTATTTTTGTATGTTTGTAACGAATAAACTCAAAAACTACTGGACCGATTTAAAAAATTGTTTCACCATTAGAATGCTACATTAACGCTGAGTAACTTAGGCAAAAAAAATATCCACTCGTACGAAGCCGGGACTGGCCGCTAGTTAGAGAAACAAACAAAATAAAATATAGAAACTGGTTCCTAATTATTATTGTTATCATTATTAGGTACTTATTTTTAGTATGTAACTGATTTGTTATAATGTTTGTTACTCACCGAATAGTTCAAGATAGCCTTAATTACAAGTATCACCGTACACTAATCAACACTGAAGATAAAAAATAAATTTTTAACCAGTTTTTAATAGTTACACTAATATTTTAAGAAGTATGAACAGTCATATCAACCTTATCAAGATGGTGTTTTGACGCCGACAGACGGAGCAACTTAGCAGACGGCAACACAAACACTGAGTAACATTGATAACGCTATGGGTCGCAGGCTCGCAGGCGCAGGCGCAGCCCGTCGATCCGACATAGTAGCGAATGTCTGGTTTTATGATCGCTCACCGCAGACCTTGAATTTAACAACGGCAATGCATAAGTAAGGCTCTAGATACTTTTCGTTTTAGTATACCTATAAATAACATTAATATTCAATATTTTATGTTTTCAATCTATGTAACAGTTTATTTTTGTACATCGCTATAACTTAATATGAAACAAAGAAAAATAAAATAACAAATTAAAAATTAAACACCTACCTGTAAATAAAAGATGTTCCTTAACTGTTGGGCTCTCGGAAACGATCTTAAGAATGCTGGGATATAAAAAATAATAATTTTATAATATATAAAGTACAAAAAATTCAAATTAAAACGAAAAAACAATTTTCCTGTTAAAACACAATGTCTTAAATGATATTTGTTTTCATTGATCGATTGATATTTTTTCTGAATTACTTATAATTAGTAAGCAACTTGGCGTGATATAGATATAACTATATGGCTTTTCCAACAGGTGACTGTTACTGCAGTAAGCTATTGGGCAAACACGAAAACATCGGATTTGTCAGTGAAGCAGCAACAAGACAGCATTGGTGCGTGGCGCAGTGTCCTCATGCAAAGGCCGATTCGTTAATGCGCAATATATTTAGATTATTTTTTCCCGCCTCGCGCACTTTGTTGTTCTTTTCATCACCATCACCATCATCATCATCTCAAAATTTTAAAAGAAAAAAGTTTTTTTTTATAGATAGCTCGGCAAATGACTCCATCCCACCTGATGGTAAGTGGAAATGGAGTCCAGACGCGAAGATAACTGGTGCAGCGTGAAAACAACGTAGCATTAGTTAACCTCATTCTGCCGGCCCACAAGAACTCTTCTTTAATCTGTGCCCAAGGTGCTTCTTCACACCACTTTTGAAGGACCCCATATCATAGGAAGGAGGGAAAACGTATGCTGGTAGACTATTCCATCTTTTGGAGGTGCGACAAAGAAAGTCACAAAATTTCTTTGTGCGCGATGGGATATTTGAGACAGTGAAGCGGTGACTCCGAAGAGCAGCACGTATACTCCTATGAAGGAAGGGAGAAGGTGGGATGAGGTCAAAGAGCTCTTCAGATCACTCGCCATGGTATATTATATAGATTAGGATTAATCCGCTATTAACACAAATAATTAACAGTCCTGTTATAAGCATAGATCGGAATAGGTAGAGTTTTTTCTGTGAATTGCGTCATAACGTTATCAATAGTATGGATAACCCGATAAAATAATAAGAGAAAATACACTTTTAACTCTTTTGCACGTCAGACTATCAAGGTGTGATTTAGGTGATCGTTACTGGAGATTATTTCCCAAAATCTTATACTTTGTTTTATCCAAATTTTGGAAAAAACAAAGTTTGCTTAAGATTATCCATGCTATGCTAACATTGCAAAGGTATGTCAAAAAACTCTACCTAATCCGATCTATGGTTATAAGCTAGAATGCCTGTGTTATTATATGGGTTCACGTCATTGTCTAACGGAGTTATGAAAATTGAACCACGACAGCATCAAACCGCGGCCCGTTTGGTTACCGACGACACGTGAATTTCATGTTACTCGTGAATTGTTTAAAAAGTAACATTTTATGAGCTTCTCTGCTACCACACTAAACTGATAAAGAATACCAATTACTACAGTTCTTATGATCATGCGCTGTCATCATAGTGATTTTCACACTTTTTTTAAAGATATCTAGGTATCTATCTTACTTTTTTTAAAGATATATATATGTATATCTATCTATCTATCTGCCGGTTTGGTGATTATGGGTTTTGCACAAAAAGTCCCGATAAATAAGTGGATAAACTAAGATACCACTAAGATAAGATGAGATAAGATGAGTTTTACAGAAAAACTTATGGTCTAATCCCAATGTGAAAATAACTTGAGTCAGGAGATGGGAAAAGGTTGGAAGGAATTATTTTATCAATTTTCCTACGTAGTATACGAAAATCTCGGGTTTATTAACCGAGTTTGGGGGAACGTCCCACCGCCTTTGTTTTGGTTTTTGGAACGATTTTTTCTGTCGCCCTCAATGGCATTTATAACGCAACCGGGTTTTTGAGCGGTTACTCCCAAAGCCGAGAGTTGACAGCTCACAAATTCTCGAAGATTTTCTAAAGGGCTGGCTGGCATCACGAAAGCAAATCTCCTATGGAAACGGGACCACCATCTTAAATCATAATAAGTAAAGTAAACAGCCTAAATATGTCCCACTGCTGGGCAAAGGCCTCCATCATTAAAATCAAGTCATCGCTACAATTGATGGGTATTGGCTTAATCAATCAAAAACCCGGGCTATGCATCGAATAATTTGAAACACACTTTGCCCGATTTGGGAATTTATCCCGGGACCTTCGAGTAGTGGGCTGAGCGCTCTGCCTCTGGGCCACCGCGGCGAGGCATGAATCATAAAAACAAATCATATTTTTAGTTTTGTAAATTTTAAAGACTCTTTCTCTGGGGTCGGCCCCATCGCCGTCGTCATCATCGTCGGTCGGGTGGGTATGTCTGAGGATCGTGGTCAGCATCAGGGTTGCATCTGGAGCGGATGATCTGCCTCCACCGGTTTCTGTCCAGCGCGTCTCTTACGACCGTGTACAATTTGGAGGACGACGAGTCCTTCACTTGATCGGTCCATCTTGTTGGTGAACGACCGCGCGATCTTTTGCCTTCTGTGTTCCCAACACAGAACAGTTAAATCTATTCCGTGGTTCCCAACCACAATCAGTTTTTCCAGAGTTTCGTCGCCTCTGCGCGTCTATCTTAAAGACAAATATTTACAAAACAAATGCCTCTATGTCGTTACAATTATAAGATTTATATTTCTACATAGGCCTCTCTAAGTGCACGCCACCGAGCACGATCCACGGCTACTCTCATCCAGCTCTTGCCAGCCACCTTGCGAAGATTGTCGCTCCATCTAGTCTGAGGCCTATGTCCAGCAGTGGACTAGTATAGGCTGATGATGATGATGATGATACCTACATGTATACCATGTACCTCTTAGAGTGGTTGGAGCATTTCGAACCCAAACTGTTTCGTCTGGTGTAATGAGACACTTTAATACCTTTTCTTTAGATTTTAAATGGCTGGATCGAATTTTCAACGTAACTACTCAAGTTCTCTCCACAAATCGCTAGTTTTAGTAATAGTACATGTATAGTCTAATTATTTGAGGTCGAAGGTACTTATTTACAAGGAAAATATGAAGTTTTCCCGCTTATCTACCTAATTGATAAACACGTTCAGTCAAAGACTTGTCGACTTGAGGAAAAGATGTTGGCGAAGTTCGCTACACGTTACTTAAGGAAACAAATCGATGCATAGTGATAAACTAATTTTGTTAATATATAAGTCAACACTTGCCAAAAACAAAATCTATTTTGGTATTTAAGTATTTCTCGTAATGTGTCTTTTATATATTTTCCATAGGAAAAATATTTTTTCCTATTGGTTTGTCGGTTCGAAGATGGAAGGTGCATGACTGCGTCTTTGACGGATTTGGCCTAAGGGATTCTGATCGTAATATTGGCAGATCTTTTCCAAGGTCGTCATCAATCAGTACCTTGAAAAGGTAAATTTGTACTGAACAAACATAACATCTCACATATACCCACTCATATCGTATTTATTGTTATAAATTTAATGTGAATAAATGAATATGAATTTGAAACGCTGTATCAAATGTATCAATTTGCGACGTCGTCATACAAAAGCGATCATTGTGAAGACATAAAATAGAGTTGGTGCCAGCACACTTCCCTGTGGCATATTTTAATTAATCCTGATGTTTCAACAAAATATTATGTAAAAGTAGATTCGTATAAAGTGTCCTACGCATACACTTTAAGACGACGACGCATTGGTAATTTACGTGGCGGGGCATCTTGATTTTTCTCAACAATTACAAAACATATGAAAGTGATATTTGATGACATGACTTCATTCATTTTATTGACTTCATTTTGTTAGTTGCAAAAACACGATTTTTCAACTTTAATAACAGAGAAAAAAATATCAAAGTAACCTCTTTTAAAACATAGATTCACATTTTACAGGCTGACCAGACCGATTTAAGCATCTAAATTTTTTTAGTAGATTAGTCTTAACACACACTTTAAAATTGTAGTTCATTATTTTTTTTTATAATTTGTAGTTTTATTTTGAAGGAAATAAAACAGTTTTTCTTATGGTACGGGGCGCAAACGCTCGTATCAAAACGTATGAGATTTATTGTTTAGCGGTGCGTCGCCTTAAACAAATTATTAAGTATGATTAATTACTCGTATTACATATAGTAGCATTTATGCGTTGTTATATTTTTGCTTAACCAGTATAAGATAATTTGTACACTCGGGCAACATGTATTTTTAATTGACATAAGATGACTCTTGCATTTGAAAATTTACATAATAAAAATAATGTATAAAGTAATTATGCTGACCAATTTGAACCTCAAGCGGAGCGTTTAGCATATTTGAGATTTGTCTCATCGCAATAAAACTGGTTTTGCATTGTCAGCTGTACAAAGTCGTGTGGCTGTGTTTGATTTATCCCGCTGTGTTTTCGTACATGATGTTGAAGAGGCTAATCGAATAATCTACATCTCGTAGCAGACGGTAAACTAACATGGGGCGCGTTTTCGCCATTGTCTCTTGGTAGGTCCTCCATAGTCTCAATTAAACAACACACTACTTAATTTTACACACACAGTTTAATTATTCTAATAATAGTTTACATTAGTCACTTAAATAACAGCTATTAACTCACTAACTAATTTTAATGTCTCTTCCTATAATTAATCACTATTGTACACTGATAGTCTATTCTAAGTGAACTTAGCAGTTTCGATGCGCGCCGCGTGTGTGGACCGCGAGAGGGTCTCAGATTCAATGCCGGGCGGCCGCGATCGACTCTACTCACGAGTGATGTGCGATGCTAGCACAACCACACGGTGTTCACAGTATTAACAGTTTGACCAATCAGGAACCTTATTTCCATAAACAATGACTGAAGCTTAATATCTACGTATCGCCTATCGCTAAGAATTCGCTTGCGACGACACGGCCAGACTGACAGGTCACACGTCCTCGTGTGTCCCTGAAACAAATGTCATACTTGGAGTAAACGGTAGCGCTCGGCTTAACCTGACTACAAGGGTAAGGGTAAACAGATAACAAAGCAGAGTAAAAACAAGAAAATGAATGCTTCAATCTTCTTCTTCAATTTAAGAGCTTAGCTCTTCCAACCATCATTCAGTAAATGCCTCATAGTAAAGTCAAATTTGATTCAATCAAGTGTAGCTTTAACAAATCACAAAGACGCTCACACATAAACATAGCTCAGGTGTCACACAGACAAATCAGTGAGTGGTCACACAGACCCAGTAGGTGGTCACACAGACCCAGTATGTGGTCACACAGACCCAGGTCAAGTCACACAGACAAGACAGTAAGCGGTCACACAGACCCAGGTCAAGTCACATAGACAAGACAGTAAGCGGTCACACAGACCCACATCACAGCCTCAGGTCACCCCACATCTCCAGCCGCGCATCGCGCCCTGTTCAATTCAAGTCATGAATTGCAGTTACGACTACAACTGTAGCATGTGTGCGACAGAGACAAAGTCGCCGTGCTATGTGTGTAACGTTATCAAACTTAAGCAGAAGTGCCTTCATCAGGTCTTTCTTCATCAGATTCTAATTCAGGTGGTAAATTACTCTGAGGCATTTTTCGAAGACGATCGTGTGCGTACTTGTAAGTTCTGTTGCTTGACAATGATTTCAGAGTATAACGATCGCCATCGAGTACTTCGATTACTTTAAAGGGTCCTTTATATTTAGGATCTAACTTAGTTTGGTTTCTCTCTTCATTTTGAAGGAGGACAAGATCTCCAACATCAAACTTTACTAATTTAGCCTTATTTTTATCAAAACGTGACTTTTCATAACTGGCATTTCGTTCGATATTGTGGGCTGCTTGTTCTCTCGTATGAATTAAGTCTACTTCAATTTCAGTATCATTGAAAGTCAAAAGATTAAGTGGCCTTGCTACACGTCCGATCATAAGCTCTAAAGGGCTCGTTTTTGTTACTCGGTTAACAGTGCAGTTTATCGCTAACTGAACCTCTTCAAGAGCATCTTGCCACGATCTGTCCGATGTCTCGACCGCAGTGAGCATCCCCTTAAGCGTGCTCATTACGCGCTCAACCTGGCCGTTTGCGCGACTCGAACCAGTAGCAATAAGATGCAGGTGAATATTATGCAATTCGCAGTATTCTTTGAAATCTTTGCTCGCAAAACAACGACCTTGGTCTGCTATTACTCGTGAGGGCGCACCAAAGAGAGCAACACTCGACTTAAGTGCTCTTATAGCACTAGGCGTATCTATGCGGAGTGTGTGGTACAAAAGTACGAACTTTGTGAACGCGTCTATAAGTACTATGACGTATTCTTTCTGATCGTTCTTACCGCTTAACTTCCCGGATATATCGACGTGTACAGTATGCCATGGAACAGTAATTTTTGGTATTGGATGAAGCTCTGCTTGCACTCGACCGGAGTGTGATTTAGAAACTTTGCATGTAATGCAGTTGTCTACAAACTTGCGTACATACTTAGCCATACCATCAAACCAGTAGTGTTCGTACATCTTTTCTAAAGTTTTGTCTGCCCCTAGATGCATTACTGATTCATGCACGTGATTAATAACCGCCCAACGAAAAGCGCGCGGTACTATCGGTAAACAACGCGTGCGGTTATTTCTCTGAACACAACGATGCAAAACACCTTTTCGGGTCTCATACGTTTTGGCAATGTCTGCAGGGAGTTCATTTTCTTTTAGCTTTACGACGATAGTTTGAATTTCATTATCACGCAACTGCTCAGCTAAAAGCCAATTCTCAGAAAGTGTACTAAGATCAATCCGTCATTGTTCTACCTTATCGGTGACTACAGTCAACGCGGCGTCGGTTTTAAGTGATTCGGGTATAGGGTTACGAGATAAGAAATCTACGTGAGCCATACGCTTGCCCTCTCTATAAACAATCTCAAATTTGTATGCCGTCCCGTTTTTGTACTAGTAGAATCGGGCTCGCGTACGGGGAATTACTCGGCCGGATTATGTTCGCACTTAATAACTCATCTACTTTACTACGCACTACCTCTCTCTCGTGTGGGCTAAGGCGATAAGGGCGCCGATAAACAGTACGAGTTGGATCTTTTAAACGAATTTTTAAATCACCAGTTGTCACACGGGTTTGCGGTAGGCCGTTAATAAAAGTAAACGAAAATTCACCCAATACGCGCATGAGACTATCTCTAAACGCAGCCGGTACATCAGTTTTTTTTTTATCATACTAAAGCCTTGAAATAGTTAAACGCTCTTTAGACAGGCTTACAGTCACGTCATGTTGTAAAATATCTGAACCGATCATTATATCATGCGGCATGTTTTCGTCTGGCAAGATAAGGAACAAAATTTTTAAACAATGCCCGTCTATAAGTACGTCACATAAAATTTGTTTAGTGGCATAAACATGCGTGTTTCCTAAACCTATCAAACGAACGTTAGTAATCGAACGCCTTCCCAAAAATTTGTTTGCTATACTCTGTTTAACGAGAGAACATTCAGCGCCACTATCAAAATAAAAGGGGTACGGCTCACCGGATACTTTCAACTCTCCACGTACGCCTTGGACTTGACAAGAGTTTACACGCCGTTCTAACGCCTTGCTGGCCCCGGTGCTGACCGGCGCTGCGTTGCCGCCGCCGCTGCGTGCTGCTCCGCTGCTCTTCGGACATCTTGTTGCGAAGTGGCCTTTTTCCCCGCAGCGGTAACAAGTTACATGAGAGTGGTCTTTCATCGATGATGATGATGTTGATGATGATGCCAACGGTTTGAATGATGTAGTCGACATCTTACTCTTTCGTGCACGACATTCCATCCACTTGTGTCCGATTTTGTAACAATAGTTACATTCGACTTTGTTTACATTAGTTTGAGTACGTTTCACATCCGGAGTGAAGCTTTCAAGATTTCGGTCCTGTTTACGTTTTAAGGAATGCGCTTGTATTTCTTGCACTAATTTCGATCTCGTTTTGATTTCAGTCGTGAATGCCAAACGATTGATGCGATTATCAATTTGTGCGACATGAGCCAGTACATAAGAAACAGCAATTTCCTCCGTGGTCATATTCTTCCATTTAGATAAAAGTGACGTCATCAGGCGACTCGCATATGCAGCCAAACTTTCGCCTTCCTTCGGTCTGCTGTTGTGAGTGTTTATTATAGTAGCTGCGCAGGTCTCAACACTATCGTATCGTGCTAAGAAGAGGTCTTTGAACTGACTCCAGGTCATACCAGGATGTGAAACTTGAGAAAGCCACAACGAAGCACTGCCTTTTAGGGACTTACTGAGTGCGATGATCAGAGCTCCACCTTCCAACGGGTTTTCTGTTAAGCAAATGTCCACCGTGGAAGACCAGGAACGAGGGTCAACATCTGGCAGGTCTGGATTAAATTCCGGCAACTTTATTGCAGCTGATCTCGTTGATCCGTGCATAGCCTTAACCATGCGCAACATTGTTTGTGACTGCTGTTCCAATAACTGCTTCCAATAAGCATCAGATTGTGGTGCCTGAGCAGATCCCACTTCTGATCTCGTAGCAGACGGTAAACTAACATGGGGCGCGTTTTCGCCATTGTCTCTTGGTAGGTCCTCCATAGTCTCAATTAAACAACACACTACTTAATTTTACACACACAGTTTAATTATTCTAATAATAGTTTACATTAGTCACTTAAATAACAGCTATTAACTCACTAACTAATTTTAATGTCTCTTCCTATAATTAATCACTATTGTACACTGATAGTCTATTCTAAGTGAACTTAGCAGTTTCGATGCGCGCCGCGTGTGTGGACCGCGAGAGGGTCTCAGATTCAATGCCGGGCGGCCGCGATCGACTCTACTCACGAGTGATGTGCGATGCTAGCACAACCACACGGTGTTCACAGTATTAACAGTTTGACCAATCAGGAACCTTATTTCCATAAACAATGACTGAAGCTTAATATCTACGTATCGCCTATCGCTAAGAATTCGCTTGCGACGACATACATATAAATACGTGAAGCAAAAACTTTGTACACCTTTTTAAGAAAATTGCGCGGACGAGGAGTATGAAATTTCGCACACTTATAGTTTATATAGAGAAGGAGTACAGAATGTTAATATTTTTTTTTAAATAATGTATTAAAAATACATTAAATCAATAAAACAAACATTACACACACTACCATGTATTTGACACACACGCATATATACCCTTTTCAAAAATTTCAAAAATTAAAGAGGAACGGCCGTAATTTTAATTTTTCATTGCTTAGGATACAATCCGTGCAGCCTTAATAACATTACGGTCGAATTTCGACCATTGGGCGACCACCAGTCATACTAATATTATAAAGAGGAAAGCTTGTTATTTTTGTGTGTTTGTAACGAATAAACTCAAAAACTACTGGACCGATTTAAAAAATTGTTTCACCATTAGAATGCTACATTAGCGCTGAGTAAGGCTATATTAAATAAAAAGAAAAGTCCACCCGTGCGAAGCCGGGACGGGCCGCTAGTCTGATTATAAGAAAATGATTGCTTTGGCACAATGTAAGAAGATTCAGAGAAGGTAAGCTTAATACATACCGCGCTCGAGTAACGCACACAAAGACCACTTGTACGGACATGGATCTCGGAACAGGTCGAAACAAAATTAAAAAAAAGACTAAATTCAATGTATTATTCAGTTATTATTCAGTTATTATTCAGTTTAGGCTACGAATAGCTCTTATGATTTTTTTAGAGAGATTGCTGATTGCCTCAAACGGCATTTTCAGCGTCACCGGGCTTTTTTGCGGGCAGCGACGTACGTAAAGGGTACCTCAAGCCGTGTGAAACGAATCACCTTCGGAGGTTTTCTAGAGGGAACGGCATCACACACTTAAAAGTGCGCGTCCCCGTGCCCTACTAGATTCTCTGAAGGGTTCGGATCGGATCGGAAGCTCTTATGAACGTCATTATGCCATCGGTATTCGTAAGTCTACTCTGGGCGGGAGACCATGTACTGAGCAGAACCGGCACAAAACTCAGCAAGTGTCAAGCTCTTTTCTCCCTTACAGCGTCAAAAATATTGGAAAATGCCCTATCATAAAAACACTTTCCATCACAAATAAAAACACAAAATATACTAATAACAGTTCGAGCGCTGCTGTAGTGAGATTGCGTGTACTTGGGAGGTTGTCTATGTCTACGATACTCGAACGCGTTCGCGTGAAGTTTAACTTCTGCCGTCTCCTTATATTGTGGCTTTGGCTGTACAAAAATATATATATACATATGTAACTAACTTTTTTGTATACATTTGTCTGTTTTTTTTTGTAATCAATGTATTTGTATACTTATTTGTCTTATCACGAAATCTCCGAAACTACAACGCATAGAAAATTGACATGTGGTGGCAGTTATGGGATTCGTTTGTAAATGTTTGCTCCTCCCTGCCCCCACCTCCTGCTTCTCCCACACTCGAGATTTTCGTAGCGGGAACTGCCAGAAAAGTCTTACCTAACCAGGGGAGACAACGATCTCCTCTGGCCTCAATGTAACTGTTACCCAGAATTATTATATTATAAGTTTAAAATATTAAAATTAAAAGGTGCCGATTCGGAGAAAGGGTCCCAAAAAGTGTCAGTCATTTATTTATTTAATAATTTTTTCTTTATTTCATCTCATCTCAGCCAAAAAAAAAAAGACGTCCACTGCTGGACAAAGGCCTCCCTCGAGGATAAATTAATTTGAGGGGAATTTGCCATAATCGCCACGCTTGGTAGGCGGGTTGGCGATCGCAGTAGGGTGAGAATAATCACAGAGAGACGGTGCTGTCCATCCTCTGGATTGGTCCCATAGTCGCCTTCTACGACACCCACGGGAAGAGATGGGGTGGTGCAATTCTTTATCCCCGGCAGCACACGGGGATTTCTTTATTTATTTATTGCATATCACGTCATCATCATCATCATCATCACCAAGTCGTATTATTCAGCTTGAGGAATCCTTTAAATTTCTCGTCGCCCCCAAAAAAGCCCGATGAAGCTGAAAATGCTGTCAGAGGTAACCAGCAAAATCTCTCCAAAAATAAACCCAAGGTTTCCATGCAGTTGGATGCTCATGTTGGTCGTAAATGTATTCAACTCGCAATTAGTTACTACTAGTTGCGATATACACTTTTAAACTTTCGCGTTCCATAGTTAAACAAAGGAGATGTTCCATTTTTGTATGGAGGCTGGGCCCCCTAATTCTTACAGTGATGAAATTATATTTTATGAAAAGAGCACAAAATAAGAAATCTCTCTTTGGGATGCAACCTGTGCTGACACCGTGGCTCCCTCGCATGTTCGCGCTACTTCACTTCATGTGGGGACTGCTGCGGTAAGTGCTGAAAATCGCAAACGGCACAAATACGCAAACCTAGGTCCAAATTATTTATTTGTTCCGTTTGCGGTGGAAACAATGGGTCCATGGGGGCCGGAGGCAAAGCATCTAGTTAAAGAGTTAAGTGCTCGCCTTATCGAGGCCTCCGGTGACAAGAAGGCTGGCAGCTACCTCTGCCAGCGCATTAGTTTGGCAATCCAAAGGGGCAATGTTGCCAGCATTCTTGGGACCGTTCCCATGAGCCCACAGTTGGAGGACATCTTTTATTTATAGGTCTTTAGTTTTTAATTTTCTAATTATTTTTCCGTTTCATTTTTTTTTCCAAGTTAAGTTATGTATTGTTTCTTTTTGTTGTGTAAATATATCTTAATAAAACTTACCAAAAAAAAAAGAAAAAAAAAGGAATCTTTTCATCTTATTATATTTAAAAAAAAACAAAAAAAGTATTTATTTATTTATTTATTTATTTACTTGACTAGCACGGTTACAAACACCAATTACACTAATCAAGATAATATTAAGTATTAAATAATAAAAAAGGTCAGATAATAAAAATTCATAAAATAACCATCCTAAACTTTATCTACCTTAGCAACTTCGCTTTTCTAATGTATTTAATTATATAAAAAATATTACTTATGTTTTAAATTAGTAATGCAATGGTACTATCCATTACAGCCAGCAACCGCATGGTTTCATTTTCAGGAAATTGCATTGAAACCTTAAAATACTTTTTAGAATGTATAAATAAGTTCAGCAATAAATAATAAACACTTAAAACTTGCATTGGAACCCAAAAATAATAAGAAAAGCTTGATGAAGAAAACATGATTTCAAGTTTTTAAATATTTTTTAAATTATGTTGGGGCCATTTTATATATTTTTTTCTTTTTGGAAACATCATCTCGGAAGGCAGATCTATCAGAAAAGCATCACTTCAAAACTGTAATAAAATAAGGGCCCAAAAACGAACATCTCCTTTAAACGGGGCCGTTGTAACTCGTTGTATGATACCTTTTTACTAATTGGTTTGCGTTAATCCCCGTTTAAATTTGTATTAGTAAACAAATTGAATACATTCACAACCGGACTACTGTTCGGCTCAGTAGTTGAGGATCCGGGTGAAGTGCGCTTCCACCTTCGGCCTAATCATCACTTAGCATCAGATGGAGTGAAGGCCAAGTGCTCACCCGTATAAGATATCAAATGTAGCCGGTCCCAAAGGTCGCAGGCTTGTTTTGATCAAAGCTGTTGCGAAAATATTTAACATTTTCTAATAATTCACCATCAACTCACCATTGTTTAATTTTTTGCTTGGCTTTATAATAATGTGTTTTGGTTCGAGAAGGATATTTAGAAGGCATTACTAAAAACTATCAAGCGATCCTCATATCTGTAATCTTATCTATTTTTAACAGTTTGACTTATTGAATTTTCGATCAGTACCGCATTTATAGGTATACCTTAATTAATACTCATGCTTATATTTACCAAGAATTTCCGGGTATGATTCTAGCGGGGGGAATACTTGGTTTGGTTGGTGTCTGGTTTTTAGTCTAAAAATCTATAAATCTTTGTAAGTGCTATTAAAGCGATCCTCATATCTGTAATCTTATCTATTTTTAACAGTTTGACTTATTGAATTTTCGATCAGTACCGCATTTATAGGTATACCTTAATTAATACTCATGCTTATATTTACCAAGAATTTCCGGGTATGATTCCAGCGGGGGGAATACTTGGTTTGGTTGGTGTCTGGTTTTTAGTCTAAAAATCTATAATCTTTGTAAGTGCTATTAAAAACATTCTATACCTACTATTAGATCTTGTAGATGTATTTTCTGAATTTTAATTAATTTACTATAATTTTTACTCGTGACATTGCAGTCTTTACGGAATTGTTTTTTGGTGTGGGAAATTAATTACCTTTTTTTATATTTTTGTAGTTCAATTTTGATTACCTCATTAAGTTTTATTTTATTTTCTGTAAGCATTGGTTTGGCATGGGTAAAAAATTAGCACCTAAATTTAATAAATTTAGGTGCTAATTTTTTACTAAATTTTTTATCTTTATCGCTTAAAACATAAGCACGCCTCATGACAATGTCACCAATATTGAATTCAGCTTCCTTACGACGCAAATTATAGTGAGCTGTATTCTTAGCATGAGTATGGTAAAGCTTTGCCTGTACTTCATCAAATATATCCGCAAGACAACCCAGGTTCTCAGCATAGATATCTCGTGGCAGAAATAAAATTTCCTTGCCTAAATCTGTATCAAGGTAGTGAGTACCACAAGTAACAAGCTCTCTACCATACACTAAGAACGATGGAGTAAATCCAGTTGCCTCATTAACAGAACTGTTAATAGCAAATTGTACCTTTGGAATGACAGTGTCCCAAGTTCTATGGTCGTTGTCAACATAGGTTGATATACAAGTGATAATAGTTCTGTTGTAGCGTTCGACAGAGTTGACCTGCGGCGTATATTTAGGTGTGTAAAAAATATTGGGAACATTATATTTTTTAAAAAAATTCTCAGTATCTCGACTTATAAATTGAGACCCATTATCGAGAATAATGGTTTGTGGGATGCCATGAACCATAAACACAGAATCCTCTAAAATTCTAATAATGACCTCTGATGTAGCTTTTTTGATTGGATATATTAAACAAAATTTGGAAAAACAACAGGTTACTACAAATATATAATTATTTTGTTTACGGCTTACGGGTAAAGGACCCATAAGATCAATGGATATCATTTGGAATGGCCTTGAGCACTGCTTAGGACGCCCCATTACTCCTAAAGTTTGGTGGTTTTGTGCCTTATACTCCAGACACTTGTCACATGAACCGACAAACTTTACCACGTCCTTATGCATGCCTGGCCAGAAGTAACGTAATGTTAGACGATTGTAAGTTTTAAAAATGCCCAAGTGACCCGCTGTAGGTTCACAATGGTTCTCCCTCATAATTTGTTCTCGCGACTCTAACGGAACTACTATCTTCCACGAAAATTCACGATTATTTATGTATTTATTCTTACAAAGTCTATACAAAATATTGTTTTTTATTAAAAAATTAGGATAATTATGAGGCCTATTAACGCAACCGTTATATACTGTTTTGTACCATTCGTCTTTAGAGTCCAAATTGGAAGAACAAATGGCACTAACTTGCACCCTGGACAGAGCGTCAGGAATAACGTTGTCAACACCACGGCGACGTTTAATTTCAAAATTAAATGCCGACAATCGAACTCCCCAACGAGCCAGCTACCGGTAGGATTACTCAGAGAAAGGAACCATTTTAAAGCGCTGTGATCTGTATAGACAGTGAATGTTTTCCCATTCTCTAAGTAACACCTCCAATGCTCTAGTGCTATTATTACGGCTAAGGTTTCACGCTCCGTGATTCCATAATTCCTTTCAGAATGGGTCAAGGAACGACTCATGTAGGCGACTGGATGTTCTTTATTGTCTTTAGTCTGCGTAAGCATGGCACCTACACCGTAACTGCTTGCATCGGTATGCACCTCAAACGGTTGATTGTAATCGGGACAGGCAAGAACTGGAGCAGAAACTAAACATTCCTTCAGTTTTTGGAAAGAATCGTCAGCCTCTGGTGACCATTTAAAGGAGGACCATTCTTTTTATGCGACGTTAATCGATTTAATGGACCTGCTATTGTGCTGAAGTTAGGCACAAAACGACGATACCAAGTAGCTGTCCCAAGAAAGCGTTTGAGGCTCTTTCGACAAGAAGGTGTCGGATAACTTAATATGGCCTGTACTTTCTCAGGATCGGTACGTAAGCCGCAACTGTCAACAACATAGCCCAAGTATTTAAGTTGGCTACGAAAAAACTTACTCTTTTCTAAGTTGACGGTAAGATTTGCATGTCTCAATTTCTCAAGGACGCGAATCAAGAGTGATACATGCGATTGGAAGTCTGGCGAGATAATAATAATGTCATCGATATACGCGAAAACGTTGGGACCGAACTCACCAAACAAAAAATCGACTAAACGCTGCTGAGTTGCCGGTGCATTGGTTAGGCCAAACGCAGTTCTTTTAAATCTAAGTGATCCTCTGTCAGGAACGTAAAACGCAGTCTTGTCCCGGTCTTCAGGAGCGATTTCAATTTGCCAGAAAGATTTAGAGAGATCGATGCTGCTGAGGTACCGCGCATCCCTTAAATTGTCTAGGATTTCCGAAATGTACGGCAAGTTATAAGCGTCACGTTTGGTTACCGAATTCAATTTGCGACTGTCAAGACAAAAACGCGGTTCGCCATTCTTCTTAGTAACTAATAACACTGGCGAAGACCATGCACTTTCGCAAGGTTCGATGACGTCAAGACTCAACATTTCATCGACTTGCTGAACTAAAATACGCTGTTTCTCTGGCGACATGCGATAATACCTCTGTCGAATCGGCAACGCATCACCGGTATTAATACGGTGTGTTATTATACTGGTTCTACCCAAACCCTTATGTCCAAAAGAGATATCTTTGTATTGTTCTATAATATTGTCAGCAATTGACTTTTCAGCAGGAGCTAACTCTTCATAACCCTGAATAAATTTGTTAGAATTTGTATCTACATCAGAAACACTACCATATGTTATACTACCTAGATATTTAGGACATATATTAAATTTTCTCCAAAAGTCGACTCCCAAAATAAGATTGTTTTCAACAGCCGGTACTATGAAAGCCCTAATAATATGAAATTGATTTTCAAAATGTATAGGAATATCTATATACCCAATAGTCGGCAAAGATTGGCCTCCTGCTGCTATCACCTTAATACCATCGCCTTCAATCAATGTATATCCATGACTTTCCAAAATCTTATGAAAATTATTACCTAATATAGTAACTGCAGAGCCTGAGTCCAAAAGACCAGTAACAGACAGTTCATTTATTTTTATCGATACATACGGCTTCGAATCATTTAAAGGTTTATCTTGTTGAATTGCGGCCGTTCTATAACTTCGAAAGAACAGTTTAAGTGCTTGAAGCCAATTTTCCCAGTCCACTTTATCAAAATTATTATTTACTGTAGACACACAATTCAACGCAATTAGTTTTTTGAACTGGACGGTTTATTTTTATTGCAGTCAGGACACTGAGGTGTCTTAACATCTTTACGGCCACATTTAAAACAGACTATTTCCTTTTTGTCAGCTGTACACTGCCGTAAATTATGAGTATTCACATGACAACGAGGACAGTAACGAGCTTTAGGAGCTTCAATTGCATGTACATAATTATTATTAATATTAGTCTTATTTCTGTTATTGTTAAAATATTTACCTGTGTTTGAATTATACTTGGAAAAACTTTGTTGTTTAAAATATTGATTGTTATTATTATCTGAATTATATGTTTTATTTTGAAAATTGTTTTTTTTATTATTCCTGTATGAAAATTCAGGTGCCAAGGTTTCATGTGTCGGAGCTGGAGGTTCACGAAAGTTAGCAAGACGTGCTTGAATATTCTCATAATTGCGACAGAGAGATCGTAAGCAATCAATAGTTCTAATTTCGGTTACTGACGCCAAAGTACTTGCGTAACACGGCCGAATATTATGGAGAATAATTTCGAGCTGCTCATCTTCTGACAATTTCTTTGTTAAGCGAGAAAAAAGACCAGACATGACGGACAAATATATTATAATGTTTTCCGACTCTCCCTGGGTCCTAGAACGAATTTCGGTAAGTAATTTATAATCAAAGTCTGATTGATCGAAATCCTTTTTCAATAAAACGACTAAATCACTCCAGTCCGAAACCTGACTTCTGACACTTCGAAACCAGTGTAAAGCGTCGCCCGTGAAAATCTCTGTAGCATACGACAAAATCTTTTGTTCGGTGATATTTCTTGCCTCAACATACTCTGAAACACGTTCGATGAAAGCTCTGACACAACTCTTGCCATCGTATTTTAGCCGGGCAACATCATGAAAACTTCCACGATCGCAAGTCACAGAGACGTTCACAGGGTAAGATGTAGTCGGTGGCTCCACAACGCCAGTGGAAGACAAGGGATATGCTCCTTTGTCTTTCAAAGACCTGAACAAATTGAACAAAGATTTAAATTGTGTGACACTTGCATCATAAATTGCTTTCGTTTTCTCATCGTAAATTATACGATTGATACGGTGGTATAAATGATAAATTAAATTTTGAGCTCGAAGCAAATCATTCTGACTCAAATCAGATTCTAAGTAATTTTTAATTTTAATTAACACTTCGTTAACACCTTTTAAATCTTCTGAAGGTTCCAACGGACTATCTAAAATATCTTCTGAAGAAAACATTGGACCTAATTTCGCAATTTGTTTACGTAACTCCTGTACAGTCGAAGCAGGAGTAGTACCTCTAATAAGAACTTCGTACTCTAGTTCTACTTTTTGTAGACTCAAAAATTTAACCGGGTAAGCCATAACGAAAATAAATACCTATATAAAATATTTTATTTTTGGGTAAATGTTGAACAGACAGCAGTAAAGCAAACTTAAAAAGAAAGAAAAACTAAAAAGAACTACTAAAGATCAACTAAATCTAACTATGATTCCTTGTGTTACAAATCATAAACTTAGTAACGTTTTGGTTGTAATAAAAAAACACACACTCAAAAACAATGGCAAAATAAAAAAAACACACTCAACACAAAAAATAAAAAGCTTAAATGCGAACTAGTGTGTACATACGACTCCAGTTTCAATTTTTTTTTTTTTTTTAAATTATAAAAATCGACTACCTTTACAATGTTTTATAACTAATAAATAGGTAATCTTAGTTATTAACAAGTTAAAGAGCTATTGCTTTTAATTTAACAAAAGAATATATACGTAAATTAATAAATATCAATATGTAGGTAAACCCAAGTTGCTGGCAACCAAAAATAAAAAAACGTTTTACAAAAAATAAAAATAAAACACACATACACCAACTACTAAGCGTAAGCACAAATTAAGCAAAAGACCACGTTAAAAGGCGCCAATGTCACGGGTCAGCCGTTTAAATAAAAACAAAGGCAGACAGTGAACAAAATAATATTTATATATAAAAAAATAAAAAAAAGTTTTACATCACACTATAATAATAGGGTCGTGGGGTGAAGCCCCTTAATTTGTGCTCAGCTGTCCGGCACTTCCCTGTGTCTGCGGTGCTCGGGAGTCCAACTTGGTCGGCAACGGATGGTAGTGGGCCACAAGGTAGGTTGGTTGGTACGCGCGCGCCTGACCGGGGCATACAGCAGCCGCAGCAGTCCAGTTGTAAGACTCCAGCCGCAAAATCCCAGCCGTAAAACCCTGGAATCCACCATCGTGTGCATTAGGCAACGTCCACCGCACCAAGCTATCCGGTCATGATAAGCAGAAGGCTACTAGAAGTGACCGATAATAGTGGTGTAGTGGCTTGAAATAAATTAAAGGCAGATAGGAATTTACACTTCAAAATACTAAATTATGACCACTAGTCAACTAATTAATCAATATGCTTTATCGAAACAAAATACTGAACGTTATTTAATAACTTTATTAATTTTATTTTGTTGAAGGTAGAAAATTAAATTTATCAATACAACATTTTATGAGCCGCACGGCTACTGAAATCATTCTATAGTGAATGTTTCTTAACAATGATTTACATTTCTGTTACCTACTAGAAAACAAGGAAAGTCTTGTAATTAACCACCAAACCACAATAATTCCAAGCATAGAAACAATAAAATCAAATACGTCACTAATGTACTACTACTGTTGCAAGCTAACACAAATAATCGGTTCAACACTTACCCAATTGGGGTTGAAAACACTTTTAGAAGCAGTATATTACGATACTGAAGATATTTAATTACTGTATTTAAATAATTGATTTGGAAACGAGACGATATAAGTCTATTATGTGGAACGTACTCTCTCCAAGCCACTTCAGTGTGATCTGCCCGCAGCTAACTTTTGAATGACGCTCCGAGACCAACGCCGGCCGGTCGCGATTGCGAAACAAAAGAAACAAGTTAAAGTACAAGTAGTCACACATCACAGATGACACTTTATATTCAATTTATTTAATTTGGTGATTACTCTTATTGTATTAGTTATTTTATTAGTTAGTTTAAGACAGAAATAAAACAAGGTCTAATGAAAAAAGGTTACTATAAAATTGATGATTATTTTAATGATAAGAATGTGTGGTCATCTTAGTCTGCTCGCCTGCACATGTTATTTCACATTGTAAGTAGTTACACTTTTTTATAAAAGGTTATTATTAAAGTCAAAGAATAATTAGATGATAAAACAGCCTGGTTGTAATAAAAAACACATTATACTCTATTTGTATCAATATACATAATAAAATTAATTTATATAATTTTTATACTGATATGATAGTTTTGAACAGTGTCCTACAGATAACAAACAGCGTTGCGTTAAATAGATCATTAAGTTTTTATTTAAAGTATCTTGAGTGTGTCATGCTCTCTTTATTGTCTCTGCGGTGGTGGCGTGTGCGTCGGGTCGTTACGTTCCCTAAAATATGGTTGAGTGAAGCGATGGCTGATTCATATGTCATACTCGTGAACGGGTGCCGCCTGTGGAGGCTGGTCTGCTTTTGCATACTTATCTTATTGTTAGTATTAATTACTATAGTTTGACTTTGTTTTTCTTAAACAATTTTTGACTTTTATTAGAGTACTGTAGTGGTACTGTATGACATTGTGGAAATTGAAACTTATACCAGATGTAAATTTGATATATTAGATTTGTTTTTTTTTTTTTTTTTTTTACATGTTGTGGTTGTCTTCTATATTTTTTTGTGTTTATTTGTAATGGAAAGTGTCCTGCTATGATAGGGCATTTTTCAATTTTTATTTTTTTTGACGCTGTAAGGGAGAAAAGAGCTGGACACTTGCTGAGTTTCTTGCCGGTTCTTCTCAGTGCAAGATCTCCCGCCCAGAGTAGACTTACGAACCGATGGCATAGCGACATTCATAAGAGCTACTTGTAGCCTAAACTGAATAAATGATTTTTGAATTTGAATTTGAATTTGAATTAATATTTAAGTAAATGCGTAGTTTTAGTACCATAGTTTTAATGTAAATAGAAGCAATTTTATTACTATTTAGTTTAAAGTTGTAAATAGGTTCTTTGTTTTATTCTTAATATGTATTAAATATTATAGCTTTAATTTGTTTTCTTTTTATTATTAAAAAAAATGTAAATATTTAATAATTGAAGTCTTTTTTTTTAAATAAATATGTACGTGCAACGTTACAGGCTGTCTTGGGGAATTTCTGTCAACCGTCACTTCCACCACTGCACAAGACCGATGATTGCCTTGCCCATACTGCAAAAGAGAAAGCCGATCTCTTGGGTACTCTTTTCGCATCAAACTCGACCTTGGACGATGGGAAAAACTCGCTACCAACAATACCGCATTGCGCTTGTTCTATGCCAAACGTTCGGTTCCTGCAAAGGTCAGTTCTTAAGGCTCTTTTTTCCCTTGACATTCATAAGTCGAGTGGGCCTGATGCAGTCCCTCCCATTGTGCTTCGGACGTGTGCTTCTGAGTTGGCGCCGGTTCTAACGCGCCTCTTCCGGCTCTCTTACACGACTGGCGTTGTCCCGAGTTCTTGGAAGACAGCCCTTGTCCACCCGATTCTCAAAAAAGGTGATCGCTCAGATCCGTCCAACTACAGGCCTATAGCCATCACCTCTTTGCTCTCCAAAGTAATGGAGTCCATTACAAACTGCCAGCTCTTGAGGTACCTAGAAGAGAATCAGCTACTAAGCGATCGCCAGTACGGTTTTCGCCGCGGTCGTTTGGCTGGTGATCTTTTAGTGTACCTCACTCACCGATGGGCGGAGGCAGTCGAGAGGAAAGGGGAGGCACTGGCAGTTAGCTTGGACATAGCGAAAGCCTTCGACAGGGTATGGCACAGGGCTCTTCTCTCGAAACTTCCATCATACGGGCTCCCTGAGAAATTGTGTGCGTGGGTCGCCAGCTTTCTTTCTGGGCGTAGCATCAAAGTCGTAGTTGACGGATCATGCTCTGACCTGAAGCCCGTGAATGCTGGAGTCCCGCAGGGGTGTGTGCTGTCGCCTACACTGTTTCTTCTGCATATCAATGACATGTTGCATAACAACAGCATTCATTGCTATGCAGACGACAGTACTGGGGGTATCCCCAGTATGCTTAATGCGTAAAGCGTATGCTTTACACCGGACGTACTAATATTTCTCTGGAAAGCGTCATCGAGAACCGGAATAAACTTGTGACTGACACTGAGAACATGTTAAGTCATGTCTCGAATTGGGGCCGACTTAATCTTGTCCATTTTAACCCTTCCAAAACACAAGTTTGCGTGTTTACCGCTAAAAAACATCCCTTCGTCGTATCTCTAAACTTTGAAGGAGCTCCCCTTGATACCAAACCGACCATTGGAATCCTTGGCGTCGATATTTCGAGCGACGTTCAATTTCGCGGTCATTTGGAAGGTAAAGCTAAATTAGCTTCGAAATAGCTGGGTGTGCTCAATAGAGCGGGACAGTATTTCACGCCGACCCATCGCTTACAGCTTTACAAAGCACAGGTCAGGCCTCATATGGAATACTGTTCCCATCTTTGGGCTGGAGCGCCCCAGTACCAACTCCTCCCATTTGACCGCATTCAACGCAGAGCTGCTCGAGTTGTCGGCGACGTGGTAACCTCTGGTCGGCTCGATCCACTGGCCCTTCGGAGAGACGTTGCATCTCTCTGTATATTTTATCGCCTTTATCATGGGGAGTGCTCTGAGGAATTGTTCGGTTTGATCCCTGCCGCTGATTTCTTTCACCGCACTACACGCAATCGACTGTCTTTCCATCCACACCATCTTGATGGATGCCGATCTACTACTGTGCGTTTCTCACGTAATTTTTTACCACGAACTACAGTGCTGTGGAACCAGCTCTCAGCGGCGGTATTTCCGGACCAATATGACTTAGGAATCTTCAAGAAACGAGCCTATTCCTTCCTTAAAGGCCGGCAACGCATCTGTGATTCCTCTGGTTTTGCGGGTGTCCATGGGCGGCGGTGATTGCTTTCCATCAGGTGACCTGCCTGCTCGTTTGCCTCCTTCTGATATAAAAAAAAAGGACCGATGATCGTTGGAGCAGACATGTCCTAGAGTGGAGACCATGTTTAGGCAAACGCAGTGTAAGGCACCCTGCTGCGCGGTGGACCGACGACGACTTGAAAAAGATGGCAGGTGGTGGATGGATGCGGACTGCGCAGGACCGGGATGGTTGGCGCTCTATAAGGGAGGCTTACGTTCAGCAGTGGACGGCAATAGCCTGAAGAGAACCTTTGATTAGGTGAGTGTTGCGAAACGTATATCTATTCAAATATTAGTTGCCTGCTTGTTCTTAAATCAAAACCATTCTACCAAATTTAACTTTTTATTTTTTAAGTGCTAATTGCTGCACTTAAGCAGAATTGAATATTTTTGAAATACAGTGAAAAAATTAAATGTCTACTCGACCCAGCCAGAAATCGAACCTGGGTCTTCTACTGGGAAGGCTGACGTAAGCAAAGCATTCTACCAAATCTTAAATCAAGCTTATTGTTGTCGTACCTATTTTCTGTTGTTTGTTCCCCGTCGTCCCCGGTCTACACCAGTTGTGGTTGTAAATCTGACCGCCATATTTATATTCTTAAAAGGACTATGACCGAGTGACTGATACGACCTCAGCTGGTTCATGAAAATCATGTTTAATATTTTAGTTTAATTATAATTTCCTTGTTACGTATTAAATCAACTGCGTAACTGCTATCTTCCTGCCATGGCCAATTTGTAACCGATTACCATTAACCTTACCACGTCATGACGTCATGAAAGTCAATGTATTGAACGCCTGCACATAAGTCTATCCAATACTGTCCAATTTAACTAACGGTTCTATCCATCGGGAGCTGGCGATTGAACACCGCCTATCGTCAGTATGCCATAAGGAAACCCACAGAAGTTAAGCTTGAAGTAAGCGTTTGTCCATACAAACGTGTGGGTGGCTATGGAGCCACCCTCTCACAGAATATCGGCGTGAAACAACGGCACTCGTTGCTGTTGTGTTTCGTCCGGTGAGTGGAAGTACCGGAGGCCCATCTCTCACCCCTCCCCTCTCCCAATTCCTACTCCCTCCTCAAGATCCAACTCCTTCCTCAAGGTCGGCAACGCATCCGCGATTACTTTGGTTTTGTGGGTGTCCATGGGCGGCGGTGATTGCTTTCCATCAGGTGACCCGTCTGCCCGTTTGCCTCCTTTTAACATAAAAAAAAGCTTATATCATCTGCAGTCTCATTATATTGTATCATTCTTGTAAAAAAATCTTCTGCCTGCCTATTTTACACGACTTGTTATATTTTGTATCGTCGTAATTTATTTATTTATTATTTGGGAAACAAACAATTACATATCACATACGATATTTAAAATATACATAGAACACAAATCAGCAAAGTTTCCACAAAAAAAAAACAATCACAAAAAATCAATGACATGCAGAAGAATTCAATTCATTAGATTAATATAAATTACAAACATAAAAAAACATTAATTGTTTACCAATATAATTATGAATAAAAAAATTGTAATTAATACAAAATTTAAATTAAAGAAAATATAAATAAAGGAAAAATAAAAATATACTAAATTAAAAACAATTACTATCAATATTATTAAATGTAAAAGAAAAATAAAAATTGTTAAAAACTATAGTATATAATATAATAATATATAATAAATATATATAATCTTCATAGTCGTATCGTAAGTGATGTTAAGGCCAATGGTGGTAGCGTATTTCACCCGGGATCGTCAAACTGAGGCACAGACTTATCTCTAGCTGCAGGAACACAGCAATGCTACTAACATCGTGGTAGATTTCCAGGCGGACAAACAAGCCCCGCCCACCACAAACCATACCGAGCACACAAACATGTACCACCGCTGGGAATCGAACCCCTGAGACCGGTAGCCTCAACCACTAGACCACATAGACCTTCTGTCATTTCTAGTCAGGTGCAATTCCAAACGGACTGTCGTGATTCTGTCTGACCCTTGCTTTATCAACACTATAAACTACTACTTCAACAACCGAGGCTCTATTCGATGGGTTCGATTCCCGAACTTCCAGAGGCTCCCTTGTGGTGTGTGTGAGCCTTAAATGCTCCACATAATTGTATCAAAACCATCAGATCCGCTATAAAAGTGCATTCGACAAATTGTGACATTTACTCATACCACTATACTCATACTTTTGCAAGCGGCGAATGTTGTTTCAAAATAATATAAAAATAATTTGAAAAAATATAAGTATATATTTTATAGATATGCATACAAAATGTACAATAATTACAATTGGAATCTTCGCAACAGTTCACGTAAGTTTTTTCATAGTTCATGCCTACCCTTTCCCTTTCCGGTTTGTTTTGAAAGAGTTTGTTTAGACAGGCGTCATTTTCAGCGTCACCGGACTTTTTTTGGGGGTGACGAAAAACTTACGGGGTTCTGAGCCCGTGTGATAAAATCAGAGGAAATGAAATCGCGCACTAGAGTATCATTGTCCCCGTTCATACTAGATTCTCCGAGGAGTTCTGGAGCGTAACAACCAGAGGGCACCTCTAAAGGCTGGGACCTCGGATCGACTTGACCGAGTCGCTGGGGTGGGGTGAAGCGCCCCAATACAAGTACGGTACGAGTTCGGTGTTTTGGGCCCAAGCGAGTGTGCATATTTATTGTAGGTATCATATATATGTGCAGTGGCATTTTGAGGATCGGGCAGGCCTGCCTGTGGGCCTAGCACGAACTTCGATTGTTAACATTAATGTAAACTTTATGTCATGCTAATGTGGTAAATTCTATGAAATACTTAGTGTTTCAATTATTTGCAGTGATCGGAGTATTTAGGGCTATTTAGGTTCATTGACCGCAAACTGGATAATAATAACTGTTAATATGGATATTCCACGGGTTTCCGACTAATACTCCGGGATTCGATTATTATAATTATTTTTATCAATAAGTATAAAAAATGGTTTATGTAAGCCCATTTGCGCACGAGCGACGTTGTCAAATTTACATCAGCAACACGTTGCCAAAGTTTTTGTAAAAACGCGCGACGTTGCCGCTTTGTTTACACTCGTCGTGATATCGCTGCATTATGCGCACACACGTACAGGGAGTGTCACGGGTGTGGCTAGACTAGAGTAACGCTCCTCTTTTGGTCTCTTTCTGCAACGCTGGCATTCAATTGTTCACCGAAAGTAACATGTTGTTTATTGTGGTCTCACTCGATTACTTCGGTTCTCAGAGTGCTTTTCAATCATGTTTCGATTTTTGCGGAACAAATAGTTTGTATGGTATGTTCTTGTACAACTTCCGAATGAAAATGTTAAATGATTGTTGATTCTTGTATAAATATAAGAAATTGTTACATAAAAAAATATATGTGGTTTAATTAAACAAGTTTCTATCTATTTATTCTACTATCCTTAAATCCGTCCTTATACTTAAAGGAAGTGTATGCTTACATTCATTCGGGGAATATCCATATTATTCTATCATATGGCAAGTTCATAAAATAGCTCTACCTACTCTCTCTGTTGAAATTTTCATACAGCCGTTCCAGTCTATCCGTTGGTCGGTGATAGGGCTTGTTTGTCCGTCTGGCTAGCTACCACCATCTTATCTAAATATGTCGCCCTAACATCAATGTTTGTAGCTTTGTTGTGTTCCGGCAGCTAGAGAATACATACATACATACATACATACATACATACATACATACATACATACATACATACATACATACTTTCATACATAAAACATACATACATACATACATACATACATACATACAAACATACATACATACGTACATACATACATACAAACATACATACATACAAACATACATGCATGCATGCATGCACGTACGCACGCACGCACGAACGCACGCACGCACTCACGCACGCACGCGAGCACGCACGCACGCACGCACGCACGCACGCACGCACGCACGCACGCACACACACACACACACAGACACACAGACACACACACACACACACACACACACACACACACACACTCACACACCCTCACACACACACACACATACACACACACACACACTCACACACACACACACACCCTCACACACACACACACATACATACATACATACACACTCACACACACACACACACATACATACATACATACATACATACATACATACATACATACATACATACATACATACATACATACATACATACATACATACATACTAGAACTAGGAATATCATCATCATCTCAGTCAAAAGACGTCCACTGCTGGACAAAGGCCTCCCCCAAATAAGTATGGGGGTATTTGCCGTAATCGCCACGCTTGCAGTAGGTGAGGGCAACCTCAGAGAGATGCTGCTGCCCATCCTCTGGAATGGTCCCTTAGTCGGCTTTTACGACACCCACGGGAAGAGATGGGGTGGTGAAATTTGTCCCCGGCACCACACAGGGTTATAAAAAGCCTCAATGCTTAATCAGTCGTTAACATTCACCAATCAAGAACTAGAAACAGGCCATTATGACCATTGGGCCATAATGCGGGGATTGCCCCGCAGTTGGACTTTTATAGACAGTTGATGATTATCATAATCATAAAAGTAAAAGTAATGTAAATAGCCTATAGCTTTCCCACTGCTGGGCAATGGCCTCCACAATTAAAATCAAGATCACATCATCACTACAATTAATGGGTAATGGCTTAATCACCACGCTTACCAAACGCGGGTTGGTGATCACAAACCCGGGCTATGCAACGAAAAATCAGAAACACCCTTTCCCGACCTGGGAATTGAACCCGTGACCTTCGGGTATCGGGCCGATCGCTTTGCAACTCGGTCACTGTGGTGTTTATTATAATATCTTGACGGCAGTGTGTACGCGTGGTACCGGAACGAGCAAATATGACCTCAGTTAACGAATTCTTTGTCCGCGACGCACGAATGTGGGTCTCCAGATTGAGCAGGAAGAGTCCTTACTTCGTCAACATAGAAGTAAACATCATGCATACGTGGGCCAACAATGTCACGGTAACGTACTACTGACTAAGCTTTTTTTAAACTTAATAAAAAAATATAAAAATTAAATGCAGTAAAATTTTATAGCAATTCCAACGTCCGCATTTACAATTTTAGATTGTAAAATAGTAATACCTTATTTTTCAAATTATATTTATTTCATTTATTAGTCATAACTAAAGTGCCTTACAAATAAGCAAAGAATGAGCTCCGAACTGTTATTCCGTGTTTTGTTTCTGTCATGTGAATGCCATTTCAAATTAGAGTAAAAGAGACAAAATAAGGAATAACCACCCGTGGCCTACTCTTTGTTTATTTGTAAGACGCAAAGTGTTTTTATTGCGTAGGTGTATAAACAATATAATAAAAAAGCACCTCGTCATGACATATTATGACTTTTATAACAAATCATCCTCCTAGCGGTTCGTTCCGTCCGTCCCCACGGAGTTTGAATCCACACAAACTCCCAATGAAGGATATGAGGCGCGAGCTCTGATCATAGAAAGGAATTATATACAAATGTTGTTGGTTTTTATAATGATATATGATTATGTTCCACTTTTCGAAATTTTATTTCATATCTGAATATACAATGTTATTTTTAGTTTATAAAAAACCTGAAAACTGTTTGTTATGAATCAGTAATAGAATCGATTTCAATATTTTTTATACCATGTTACATTTTGACCAAATAATATTTACAAAATCTCAAATAAAGTATACCCTACTAAAAAACAACGGGACAGCACGAAAAACTTGTAACTTCGTGAGTTTTCAAGATATTATTTTAATTTTTTTTGTACTGATTCTTTAAATGAAAATATTTGACCCGTGTTTCGATTTTCGTATAAACTAAAAATAAGGTTGTTTAATATACATGATCTCTTTTATGAACCGTAATATGTATGTATTATTTTTATTTTATTTTATTTTCTATTAATAACTAAATAGTATTAGACACTATTAGTTTTTTGGTCAGACCGTACAAAACTAGGGTTTTCCTTTATAATTTCGACGTGGGTTGAGTAAGGAATACTTATGGGATGAATAAGGAATAAAAAATAAAAATATTGCTGTGGGTTGAGTAAGGAATAGAAATGGGATGAGTAAGGAAAAAAATATTTATGGCATGAGTTCTCGTGGGATGAATACGGAACAAACCCAGTTGGTGATCACAAACCCGGGCTTATGCATCGAAAAATCCGAAATACAAAAACACAAATGTTGAAAAACTTTCCACGAGCAGGGTTTGAACCTGCACCCTTCTGACATACCGGGTCAGGTGCTCTTCCAGTTGAGCTATCGTGGTTCTAACCAGCCCGCCGAAATTATTCAACACTATTTACTTTTTACTTTGAAAGCCAAAGGCGCCCATTCAATGTCAACAACCACCGTCATTAACATCCGATCATAATATTTTTACAAATACTAATGATCAGTTAGTAGTAGTAGTTAGTAGTAGTAGTAGTGTTGAATAATTTCGGCGGGCTGGTTAGAACCACGATAGCTCAATTGGAAGAGCACCTGACCCGGTATGTCAGAAGGGTGCAGGTTCAAACCCTGCTCGTGGAAATTTTTTCAACATTTGTGTTTTTGTAATTTGTTCGCAACAAAATTTGCGTTAAAAATTATATAAACATTTAATCCGAAATACATTTTGCCCGACCTAGGAATTGAACCCGGGACCTTCCGATCGAGGACCGAGGCGTCAACTAACTTCTTATAACTAATTGCATCATAATATAGCGTTGTAAATGCAAAAAATTAAGTTTAGATAAATATGGACAAATGCATGCATTATGAATATCATCCGTTATTAACGTATCCGTATCAACCGTTTTTAACTCGGATTTAATTCTGTTATGTGTGTAAGTATGTGGTTTAGTAATTTTGACGGCTTACATGCATTTTAATTTTCGTTGTTTGCAATAATATTGTATTTTTTTTTACATTTTGAAACCAAGATTTTTATATTATCATATTTTTATTTATACATACATATGCATTCCTAGTTTTCGAGTTTTGAACTTATGCCAAAAAACGTTAGATCTTTCGATACATGTTGCTTTTCAGTATTTTTACTTTAATCGTTTCCTACCATATTCATATTCAATTTATACATTAAAATACATACCCGCTGCAACCATGCAACCCATCAGTAGCACTACCCTCAATTTTAACTTATGATAAATGACATATAACAAAACTAAAAGTTAGTTGTTTTATTGTCACTTATCGTCCACACTTATAAAACATGCTACATAACTATGCTATATAACATGTTTTGTCATATAGTCTGGACGCACCTTTAGCAATTATTGAACGAAGATACCAGTTGATTATGCTGAGGTGTATGAATTATTGTTTTTGCAGGCCCACTTTGTGTTTTACGAGTTTCTAAACAACCAGTACCGCCGGACATTTGTGGAGATGCACACGCCATTCTGCGATATGTTCTGGAAGTATCCTATTGGCATCGGTACTATGTTTTCACTGAGGGGCGTCACCTGCCCTACTCCGCCGGTAAGAATGGCAAATTTTTTTTTGGAGAGATTGCTGATTGCCTTGGGCAGCTTTTTCGGGGGCGGCGGACACTTAAAGGGTTCTTCAAGCCGTGTGATCGAGAGACCCTCAGAAGTTTTCTAGAAGGAATGGCATCACTCATTTAAATTGTGTATGTCAGCGTTTCCTCTAGATTCTCCGAAGATTTCTGATTGTGTCCGATTCCCGATCCTTTGGGGTGCCTCTAAAGGCTAGGACTTCAGCTCAGCTCTTGTAACGTTGCAGTTACATGATACCTAATAATAATAATAAAACTAAGTTAATAATTAATAATAAGTAATAAATAAAAAAATTGTACTGTATTGTAAAGTGGTAACTGTACCGCGCGCAGCGTTCTTTTGTTTCCAGCCGGGACCGGTTCGTTTTTTTTTACTAATGTCTCTGTGAGCAAAGTGATCGCTGGCAGATGATTAAGCCACGCAATCCGAAAGCGGGCGCACGTCGCTCGGTGTAAAAGCTGGCAGATAGTCTCGTAAAGACGTAAACGACGACGTAGACGTTATTTTTGTTTCTACAAAAAGTTATTAATCTAAGCATTTCCCACAAGACGCATTGTTGGCGTGTTTTCGTTAGAAAGTGAAAGTGTTAACCCCGATTGGGGTCCGAGGATCGGCTTCGAAGCTTGAGGCTTGGCAGCTCACCTTCCCTCACATCGCTCATCGTCGGTTGCAGGCAGCCGTTGCAGGGAAGTGCCGGACTGCGGAAGCATAATATTAGACGGGCCATTCGACCCCATAGACCTTAATTTTTTTTTCTTTTAATTATAATCTTTTTACGTGGACTGGGTTGTTTCTTTTTAAACCCCCAACGTCACACTCTGCAATGCTTACGATTGATCGTTTCTCCAGATTTCTCTGACAAAGTGGAAGAAGTCCACAAATGCAATGTGAAGCAAACTATTTATCTGTCGAAATTATTTATTTATTCCGTTTGCGATGGAGACAATGGGTCCATGGGGGCCGGAGATAATGAGTTAAATGCTCGGCTTATTGAGGTCTCTGGTAACAAGAAGGCTGGCAGCTACCTCTGCCAGCGTATTAGCTAGGCAATCCAGAGGGGCCGTGTTGCCAGCATTCTTGGGACCGTTTCCCATGAGCCCACAGTAATGTAAGACTTCTTTTATTTGTACTTTGGATTTTAGTTTTTGATTTGTTTCCTTGATTCATCATCAGCTAATTTTATGTCTCTACTGCTGGGGTACGAGCCTTCCCTTTGTATGGTTAGGGAAAACAGGTCATAAAACTACCACGCGGGCCCAGTGCGGATTAGTGGTTGTTTACGACTGCGAATGCAGCCGGGACCAACGGCTTAACATGCCTTCCAAAGCACAGAGGAGCTCAAGGTTTTGGTCACCCATCCGATGACCGGCCTTTGCGAAAGTTACTAACCTTAGCAATCGCAGACTGGGCGCGTTAACCACTGTGCCATCAAGCGTCATTTAATTGACTGATTTGTTATTATTTAATTGTCTCTGTTTTTTTAAGTTAAGTTATGTTCCTTTTTGTAGTGTTTAATATTGCAGTACTATAAGTAAATATTATAACGAATGTTTTCAATTTCGCAGGGCTTCTACGGGCTTTACAACCTGACGTTGCCGATGACGAACTTTCACTACCACATACCGTTTGTTAAGTTTAAAGCAGAATTAGAGTGTACGACAGACACGAAGCAATCCATGGCAACAGCCTACCTTTACGGATCTTTCATAACAGACGGAAAAAAACGAAAAACTAAGTAACGTGGACGCCCCACTTAACTTTTGTTCATGTTAACAACTTAACGTTTTTATTGTTTTTGTTTGCTTACCGCCCACGACCGACTTTTTGTATACCGATAATCGGACCGATTTGTTCGCCGAGGATTTAGTGCCGATTTTGTGACCGACTTTTTGTAACATAGAATTCCACACATTTAATTTTTATCGATTAAAAAATCATTCACCGATTATCGGACGTGGGCGAGGGCTCTAAGAGTTCTTTGATTGTTGTGTCATTTTCTTTCTCATTAAAACGTATAATAAAATCCGATTGATGTTATCATTTTGCCTAAAGGTGCGGCCAGACTTTATAACAAAACATGTTATATAGCATATATAGCATTATATAGCATAACATGTTATGTAGCATGTTTTATTAGTGTGAACGTTAAGTGTCAATGTAACAGCCTTATAGTTATTGTTTTGTTATATTTTTATATAGCATTGTTATGTAACAGGTTACTTATGTGGACTCACCCTTTAATAGTTTTAACACACACATTTGGCAAGCAGGGTCACGAAGATACTGAGAGAATACTATCCATCCATAGCTATTCCGACGTCCGACGCGCGAACTGTCAATACCCGGACAGGTGACAGCGCAGGTGAGAGCGCGCGAATTATCGCGAAACTCTTCCGATAAAAAAAAATTGTCAAAAAAACAGTAAACAAACTTGATGAAAACTAAAAATATCACTGCGTAGCCTAATATATACCTTATATAATTATTTCAAAGTATAAGCTTTAAACCAGATCTAAATACTCAAAAAAAATGGAGAATTTAAAAAAATAGGCATTTTGCCAACCTTTTTCTTGATAATTTTTTAATGAGGGCGCAAATAAAATTATTAGTTAATAATTAGTTGTTATACATCACTGACACGGGCAAATCTTAAGGAAAATGTTGGTATATTACACTACGAGAAATAGTAATACCTTATTTTTCAAATTATATTTATTTCATTTATTAGTCATAACTAAAGTGCCTTACAAATAAGCAAAGAATGAGCTCCAAACTGTTATTCCGTGTTTTGTTTCTGCCTGTTTTGTGAACGTCATTTCAAATAAGAGTAAAAGAGACAAAATAAGGAATAACCACCCGTGGCCTACTCTTTGTTTATTTGTAAGACGCAAAGTGTTTTTATTGCGTAGGTGTTTAAACAATATAAAAAAAAGCACCTCGTCATGACTAATGACTTATTATGACTTTTATTAGAAATCATCCTCCTAGCAGTTCGTTCCGTCCGTCCCCACGGAGTTTGAATCCACATTCAAACTCCCAATGACGGATATGAGGCGCGAGCTCAGATCATAGAAAGGAATTATATACAAATGTTGTTGGTTTTTATAATGATATATGATTATGTCCCACTTTTCAAAATTTTATTTCATAACTGAATATACAATGTTATTTTTAGTTTATACGAAACCTGAAAACTGTTTGTTATGAATCAGTAATAGAATCGATTTCAATATTTTTTATACCATGTCACATTTTGACCAAATAATATTTACAAAATCTCAAATAAAGTATACCCTACTAAAAAACAACGGGACAGCACGAAAAACTTGTAACTTCGTGAGTTTTCAAGATATTATTTTAATTTCTTTTTGTACTGATTCTTTAAATGAAAATATTTGACCCGTGTTTCGATTTTCGTATAAACTAAAAATAAGGTTGTTTAATATACATGATCTCTTTTATGAACCGTAATATGTATGTATTAATAACTAAATAGTAATAGACACTATTATTTTTTTGGTCAGACCGTACAAAACTAGGGTTTTCCTTTATAATTTCGACGTGGGTTGAGTAAGGAATACTTATAGGATGAATAAGGAATAAAAAATAATAATATTGCTGTGGGTTGAGTAAGAAATAGAAATGGAATGAGTAAGGAAAAAAATATTCATGGCATGAGTTCTCGTAGGATGAATACGGAACAACCCGGTTGGTGATCACAAACCCGGGCTATGCATCGAAAAATCCGAAATACATTTTGCCCGACCTAGGAATTGAACCCAGGACCTTCCAATCGAGGACCGAGGCGTCAACTAACTTCTTATAACTAACTACATCATAATATAGCGTTGTAAATGCAAAAAATGAAGTTCAGATAAATATCGACAAATGCATGCATTATGAATATCATCCGGTAACCATTATTAACTCGAATTTAATTCTGTTACTTGTGTAAGTATGTGGTTCAGTAATTTTGACGGCTAGCATGCATTTTAATTTTCGTTGTTTGCATTAATATTGTATTTTTTTTTACATTTTGAAACCAAGATTTTTATATTATCATTATTTTTATTTATACATACCTATGCAATCCAAGTTTTCGAGTTTTGAACTTATGCCAAAAAACTTTAGATCTTTCAATACATGATGCTTTTCAGTATTTTTACTTTAATCGTTTCCTACCATATTTATATTCAATTTATACATTATAATACATACCCGCTGCAACCATGCAACCCATCAGTTGCACTACCCTCAATTTTCACTTATGATAAATGAATGACATATAACAAAACTAAAAGTTAGTTGTTTTATTGTCACTTATCGTCCACACTTATAAAACATGCTACATAACTATGCTATATAACATGTTTTGTCATATAGGCTGGACGCACCTTTAGCAATTATTGAACGACGATACCAGTTGATTATGCTGAGGTATATGAATTATTGTTTTTTTCAGGCCCACTTTGTGTTTTACGAGTTTCTAAACAACCAGTACCGCCGGACATTCGTGGAGATGCACACGCCCATCTGCGATATGTTCTGGAAGTATCCTATTGGCATCGGTACTATGTTTTCACTGAGGGGCGTCACCTGCCCTACTCCGCCGGTAAGAATAGCAAATTTTTTTTGGAGAGATTGCTGATTGCCTTGGGCAGCTTTTTCGAGACACTTAAAGGGTTCTTCAAGCCGTGTGATCGAAAGACCCTCTGAAGTTTTCTAGAAGGAATGGCATCACTCATTTAAATTGTCTAGATTCTCCGAAGATTTCTGATTGTGTCCGATTCCCGATCCTCCGGGGTGCCTCTAAAGGCTAGGACTTCAGCTCAGCTCTTGTAACGTTGCAGTTAAATGATACCTAATAATAATAATAAAACTAAGTTAATAATTAATAATAAGTAATAAATAATAAAATTGTACAGTATTGTAAAGTGGTAACTGTACCGCGCGCAGCGTTCTTTTGTTTCCAGCCAGGACCGGTTCGTTTTTTTTTACTAACGTCTCTGTGAGCAAGTTGACCGCTGGCAGATGATTAATCCACGCTATCCGAAAGCGGGCGCACGTCGCTCGGTTTAAAGGCTGGCAGATAGTCTCGTAAAGACGTAAACGACGACGTAGACGTTATTTTTGTTTCTACAAAAAGTTATTAATCTAAGCATTTCTCACATGACGCATTGTTGGCGTGTTTTCGTTAGAAAGTGAAAGTGTTAACCCCGATTGGGGTCCGAGGATCGGCTTCGAAGCTTGAGGCTTGGCAGCTCACCTTCCCTCACATCGCTCATCGTCGGTTGCAGGCAGCCGTTGCAGGGAAGTGCCGGACTGCGGAAGCATAATATTAGACGGGCCATTCGACCCCATAGAACTTAATTTTTTTTTTCTTTTAATTAAAATCTTTTTACGTGGACTGGGTTGTTTCTTTTTAAACCCCTAACGTCACACTCTGCAATGCTTACCATTGATCGTTTCTCCAGATTTCTCTGACAAAGTGGAAGAAGTCCGCAAATTCAAATTCAAAAATCATTTATTCAGTTTAGGCTACAAGTAGCTCTTATGAATGTCGCTATGCCATCGGTTCGTAAGTCTACTCTGGGCGGGAGATCTTGCACTGAGAAGAACCGGCAAGAAACTCAGCAAGTGTCCAGCTCTTTTCTCCCTTACAGCGTCAAAAAAAATAAAAATTGGAGAATGCCCTATCATAGCAGGACACTTTCCATTACAAATAAACACAAAAAATATAGAAGACAACTACAACATGTAAAAAAAACAAAACAAATAAACAAATCTAATATATCAAATTTACATCTGGTATAAGTTAAATTTCCACAATGTCATACAGTACCACTACAGACAGTACTCTAATAAAAGTCAAAAATTGTTTAAGAAAAACAAAGTCAAACTATAGTAATTAATACTAACAATGAGATAAGTATGCAAGAGCAGACCAGCCTCCACAGGCGGCACCCGTTCACGAGTATGACATATGCAATGCAATGTGAAGCAAACTATTTATCTGTCGAAATTATTTATTTATTCCGTTTGCGATGGAGACAATGGGTCCATGGGGGCCGGAGATAATGAGTTAAATGCTCGGCTTATTGAGGTCTCCGGTAACAAGAAGGCTGGCAGCTACCTCTGCCAGCGTATTAGCTTGGCAATCCAGAGGGGCCGTGTTGCCAGCATTCTTGGGACCGTTTCCCATGAGCCCACAGTAATGTAAGACTTCTTTTATTTGTACTTTGGCATTTAGTTTTTGATTTGTTTCCATGATTCATCATCAGTTAATTTTATGTCTCTACTGCTGGGGCACGCGCCTTCCCTTTGTATGGTTAGGGAGAACTGGCCATAAACTACCACGCGGGCCCAGTGCGGATTAGTGGTTGTTTACGACGCACCCCCCCACGCGAAGCACGGAGGAGCTCAAGGTTTTGGTCACCCATCCGATGACCGGCCTTTGCGAAAGTTACTAACCTTAGCAATCGCAGACTGGGCACGTTAACCACTGCGCCATCGAGCTTCATTTGATTGACTGATTTGTTATTATTTAATTGTCTCTGTTTTTTTAATTTAAGTTATGTTCCTTTTTGCAGTGTTTAATATTGTAGTACTATATGTAAATATTATAACGAATGTTTTTAATTTCGCAGGGCTTCTACGGGCTTTACAACCTGACGTTGCCTATGACGAACTTTCACTACCACATACCGTTTGTTAAGTTTAAAGCAGAATTAGAGTTGACGACAGACACGAACCAATCCATGGGAACAGCCTACCTTTACGGGTCTTTCATAACAGACGGAAAAAAACGAAAAACTAAGTAACGTGGACGCCCCGCTTAACTTTTGTTCATGTTAACAACTTAACGTTTTTATTGTTTTTGTTTGCTTCCCGCCCACGACCGACTTTTTGTATACCGATAATCGGACCGATTTGTTCGCCGAAGATTTAGTGCCGATTTTGTAACCGACTTTTTGTAAGATAGGATTCCACACATTTCATTTTTATCGATTAAAAAATCGGTCACCGATTATCGGACGTGGGCGAGGGCTCTAAGAGTTCTTTGATTATTGTGTCATTTTCTTTCTCATTAAAACGTATAATAAAATCCGATTGATGTTATCATTTTGCCTAAAGGTGCGGCCAGACTTTATAACAAAACATGTTATAGCATAATGTTTTATTAGTGTGAACGTTAAGTGTCAATAAAACAACTTTATACTTATTGTTTTGTAACATTTTTATATAGCATTGTTATGTAACATGTTACTTATGTGGACTCACCCTTTACTAGTTTTAATACACACATTTGGCAAGCAGGGTCACGAAGATACTGATAGAATACTATCCATCCATAGGGAAGGCTCGTGCGTGACCCAGCGTGACCCACAGACCAGAGGGGTGAATCTTCCAGACATTGAATAATTACAAAAATTTCATACACGGCAGCGCTATCTTCCGTAGGAGGAACCTCAAGTTACTAACTGGTTATCCATATATTGTCACTAGATGGCGGTAGTATAGATAGTATTTTAAATTAATAAGTTACGTTTAGTTATTTACTAGTAACTTTCTTATAAACACAACTTTCGTCATCATCTCAAAGAGCTCATTAGCCGAACAGCTGCGACGACGCATCGTGCTATAGAAGTGATTGAAAAATCCTAGGTTCGATCCTTCGAAAGTAAAACAATAACTTTTTGATTTTTATCTTCATTTATAAGTTTTTAATATGTTTATATAAAACTTACAATTAATATTAAACACAAAAAAATGTTAACTAGTTTTTTGTAAATATAAAATATATTTTAGCGCCATCTATCGGGAAGAAGCGTAAACGCGCACGCGAACTTCTACTACCGCCATCTATTGTACAGGGAACCTAGTTTCCCATCTTTTTTTGTATGAGAGGCACATCTATACCCAATATCATACATAGTCTATGCCCACAGACCCTCTCACGGTAACGGCATTTCGTTACAGTCCGAGCGCTGCTGTTCCGAGAGAGGTTGTCTATGTGTTTCAATCGCGTCTGTTGACTAGTGGTTAAGACCAGCTGTTTAGACCCGGAGGTCCCGGGTTCGATTCCCAGCGGGGGTACATGTTTGTGTACTCGGTTTTGTTGGTGGTAGGGCTTGTTTGCTCGCCTGGCTTACCACCATCTTATCTAAATAGGTCGCCATAACATCAATGTTTTTAGCATTGTTGTGTTCCGGCAGCTAGAGATAAGATAGCCAGTGCCTCAGGAGTTGAGGATTTTCGGGTGAAGTGCGCTTCCACCTTCAGCCTTATCATCACATAACATCAGGTGTGATTAAGGCTAGTTGTTTACCCGTAAGATATAAAAAAAAACGAGCAAGCCCTACAGTAGTCGCATATGATGTGTAACATTAAACATCTCACCTTAGTAATAAGCATTTTTAACATTATATTCTAAAAAGAATGGGTCAGGTAGGTACCTATTACATCATTTTATAACTATAAAATAAATGCAGTAAATACTTATTAGAAGACATTTGACATATCAAAATGACCTTTGATAGTCAAATGACACAATATGTCACATATAATAATAATATGTCATGTTCGTAGTATCGATTTATTTTAAATTTACAAAATAGCGCTTTCCCGACTTCCTGTTACACTGTACACTTCCACAAATTGTTTATATAGATAGCGAGCGGAAAGAAGTTACGCATCAAAAGTGTGCGCGTTGCTCGTGCGCATCAGATGAAGCTTAACTTCTTCTGCTGTCTCTTTATTTTGTGTCACAGCTGTTGCGAAAATATCACTGTTGTCTAATTCACCATCAACTCACCATTGTTTAATTTTTTGCTTGGCTTTATACAAGAAGCACTCCTAAAAACAATAATTACCTATTACAAGCATAATAATAATGTCGATATTATTTGTAAACATTTTTTTTTTATAATTTAACAAATTCAGTTTGTGAGACCTACGAGTACCTTAATCACCATCTCAGCCAAAAGACGTCCACTGCTGGACAAAGGCCTCCCCCAAGGATATGAGGGATATTTGCCGTAATCGCCACGCTTGGCAGGCGGGTTGGCGATCGCAGTAGGTCGAACCATACTTTAAAATAACGTATCCTACGTTATTTTCCATCCCCATACTTTGTTATTTTTAATAAAAATAAAGTGTGGAAAATACTTTATTTCCGACTAATGCGTGCGTTTGAACGGTATATTCCCGTTGACTTAATTTCTGAACTACTGAATGATACTCAGACTCAGGTGAAGTGAAACGAAACGCAACGCTAGTTTCTGAACGCGCTATTAAACAATAAAAAAATATTAGATAGTGCCAAGAGTACAAAGAAATATGTGTTTGAACAATCCTAGGGTTTGGCAACCCTATTAACCAATAATGCCAGATCCAGAGGTCCCGGTTTCATTCCCAATGGAGTGTACGTGTTTGTACTTAGGGATCAGATCAGCCAGATCCCGTAGTTCAGGATGCCCCGGTAAAGTGCGCCGGGGTAAGGCATTTTCCCTGCAGTAAAAAATAAACTACTTATAATAATATAGTAGGTAACATCATCATTATATCGGGTGAAAGTAATTCACTGCTGGACGATGCCCCCCCCTCTCCCCCCCAGAGATATCAACAACAAACGTCAGTAAGCTAAATTCAAAGTAATAATTTATGAATACAAATAAACTTAATAAAAAGTTTTCTTGAATCGTCAAAACTTTTTGTTTTAATATCATCATCACAGCTAAATTTTTTTAATGTTCCCAATGCATATTATTGAAAATATTGGATTTTAAGCTCTATGTACGTTTTTGGAGTTGGCAGTACTAGATAGAAATATTTTTTTTTTTTTATACTTAGCTCGGCAAATGACTCCATCCCACCTGATGTTAAGTGGACATGAAGTCCAGACGCGAAGACAACTGGTGCAGCGTGGAAACAAACGTAGCATCAGTCAACTTCACTCTGCCGGCCCACAAGGTGCTTCTTCACGCCTCTCTTGAAGGACCCCATATTATAGGAAGGAGGGAAAACGTGTGCTGGTAGACTACTCCATCTTTTGGAGGTGCGACGAAGAAACGAGTCACCAAATTTCTTTGTGCGCGATGGGATATTTGAGACAGTGAATCAAATATCCCATCAATAAATTTGGAGTTGATGGGATACAATTTTTGGAGCTAGCGGTAATATCGGCGGCCCTATCCATCCATACCAAAGCCAATGCCTTTGGTATGGATGGATAGGGAGAACGAGCCAAAAACCACCACGCGGGCCCGGTGCGGATTGGTGATCGTCAACCACGGACCGACGGCGTTGCGTGCCTTCCGAAGCACGGAAAAGCTCTTTTGGTCACCCATCTAATCACCGGGCTTTCCCAGAGTTGCTTAACTTTGGCAAACGCAGACCGGGCATTAACCACTGCGCCATCGAGCTCTATTATAGTAGGTATATTGAGTATATAAAGTATACAAAAATGTCGTTTAATGATAGCTTCTACATTATTTTAGGGCAGCGCGTGCGCATTTCATCATAATCTTTATAGCACTTACACAATATAAACAGGATGCTCCAAACATAGTGTTCCACGTCACTAATGCCCTAATCGGGCGGCCATGTTGATGTCACTGACGCTTTCTTTCGCCTCCACTCACTGCCTATGTATCAAGGATCAAGATTTGCAATCATTTGTTTGGAAACATTTTGAGTGTGAACACGATTTTGTGTTTTGTGTTTAGTTAAAAAAAGTAAGTAGAACTGTTTAAGTTTCACTTTGCTATAGTATTCTCGTTTAAGTAAGTGTAATTGTATATGTAAGTCCCCTAAAGGTACCCACCCTTTACCTATAATCTTGGAATATATAGTTTTTCCGGATTTAGTCTCTTTTATATAGTTTAGAATTAGAATTTCTTTATTAGCTAGTAAGCCCTACATATTAAGAGCACGTAATAAATATCTTAAGGGATTTTTGCATTTACTATTTACTATTTACTATTTTGTTGCCTTTTTATCTACTCGTTATAAATTAATACATCATATAACATAATAAAACAGTCTTGTTAGTAATATTATTAGCAGTAATGTTTGTGATCATGTAGCTTAAAAAAACTATCATTAATATTGTAGTGTGGCTCAAGTAGGTAACTTAAATCCCAAGTTACAACTTATTTTAGAGTTGGTTTTGTATTTAAGCTAGACTTTGAAAATTAAGATGTTTCAGTTATACTTATTGACTTACTCGATTGGTCTTATGATTAATAATTAAATTAATATATGTTTTATTTAATTTTACGCCAATTTTGTTGCGAACAAATAACAATAAAACAAGTGTTGATAAAATGCCGAGTCAGGTGCACTACCAACTTATATTTATTTATTTATTTTTATTTATTTATTTGTATATCGTGCGTGACTCTGTCCGCGCGGTGCGGGTTCGAATCCCGCTCGTGGAAATTTTATAAACACTTGTTTTTCAAATTAGGTTAATATAAGTAATATTATTAATACGACCAGTTTTGTGAACCTAAAATAAAAAAATAACAAAAATATTTATTATATTTTTGAAATACTTAGGTACTACTGTTTTTTTTATTGAATTTCCTCCAATTTGTTTTGATATGTTACTTTAATATTATAATTTAACATTTATTTATTTTGTACGTAGTTTTATATAATTATATATTTTTTAAATTATATTTCAGAAGCGATGAAGTTAACCTTGACAATAACATTGCTGTGTTTCACAAACATTTGTGTCGGGATTGACATTGACACAAATTATGAAAATAACGACAGCCAGGGAACCATCGAGTAAGTACCTTAGTGTTTAGTAAATAACTTCTTTAAGTTATGCCATGGCACTTTTGCCATCCTTATAAGACTATAGTCGTCCTGCTGAGCCTAGGCTTTCTAAATTATCAATAGCACGTTGGCACATAGGGCCATAACCCACTAGGATGAACCTATACACATTTAATTTTTAGTTCCTTACGGATAAGCGTTTTGCCGTCATCTCACCTGATGCTAAGTGATGATAAGGCCGAAACAGGAAGCTTTCTTCACCCGGAATCCTCAAACTGAGGAACTTGCTTATCTCTTGGCTGCCGGAAAACAATAATGCCACTAGCATTGTTGTTATGGCAACATATTTAGATAAAAAGGTGGTAGCTAGCCAGACCGTAGGTAGTAACCGCCTCTGTGGTCTAGTGGCTAAGACCACCGGCTTAGACCCTGAGGTCCCGGGTTCGATTCCCAGCGGGGGGTACATGTTTGTGTACTCGGTTTGGTTTATGGTAGGGCTTGTTTGTCTGCCTGGCTAGCTACCACCATCTTATCTAAATATGTCGCCATAACATCAATGCTTGTTGCATTATTGTGTTCCGGCAGCTAGAGATAAGATAGCCAGTGCCTCACTAGTTGGGGATCCCGGGTGAAGTGCGCTTCCATCATTGGCCTTATCATCACTTAACAACAGGTGAGATCAAGGCACTGTGCTTTCCAGTTAATATAAAAAAGACAGACTTAAAACAAGTCCTGCCATCAACAAAACGGAGTTCACAAACATGTACCGCGACTGGATATCGAACTTGGACCTCTGGGTCCTAAACTTAACTATAGCACATGAGGTGGACTCACGATCAGGTGAGATTAAGGCCATGTGCTTAAACATAAAATATTTTAAAAAACCAACCGGTATGGTATGCAAAGTTTCGATAAGATTAAATAACATCATTATTATATCTTAATTAATGGATTTGTGTTATAGCATTAAGCTAATTATTTTAAAGTAATATTTGTAATAAGTAGTAAGGGTACAAATTATACGGTAGATTAAATATAAAAATGGAGACTTGCAACACGTATTTTTACAAGAAGAACTCGTGTGAAAACTTTAATAACATCAATATGTTGACAAAAGCCTGTCCGATTCATTATTTGCTTTGGCCACAGAAGAGATAATGGTACATAACTATTCGGTCAATTTTGTACTTGATTATATGTATCGACGACATCGACTTTTTTCCTGACCGTACCAACGGCTTAACGTGTCTTTGAAAACACGGTATCACGGAAAACAGACCATCAGTCATCAGACTACAATATTTTGGAAACGCTTGCGACTTACTTGAAGCAAAATATATCTATTAGTTGTTTTGTAGCATAATTAAATTAAACGTTTGGTATTTAAGTAGATATTTTTGTTCCAATAAAATACAAAATATGTTCCTTGCTTTTTTTAGTAACCTTTCCGAGAATATAACCTCACGGAAAGCCGGTCAAATAAGATTTGAAGGGCAGGACGCCTATTCTCAGATCAATGACGACTTAGACCACAGAGAACCTGGTAACGGCTTTAAGTTCGAAGATACCTCTATAGACAATGGAAACAGAAGTCCTGGTCGAATCACTTTTCAAGACGACAACAGAATACAGAATACTGGTGTGAAAAAGAAGAAAAGAAGAAGACGGAAACCTAAATATCAACGATTGCCCAACAACAACGCACCAGGACTTCACCCAGCTGGTGGACTTCAATATCCTCCAGGATTTGATCCTTTAAGACCTCATTATCCAGGAGTACCAAGTGCAGTTCCACCATATCACCAAGGACCAGTGGGAGGGCCTGCTGGACTTAATTATAGTAAGTTAGCTCCTGAAGAATATTTGGTTGTTGTTAGTCGTATTTGTTACATTGCTCGTGTGGAAATGTAGGAGTTATTCAAATCGCAATCCAGTCATAACAATACAATTTCAGTGTTTCTTCTGTTATTATTTTTCAATTAAATATTTACTAATTCAATAATACACACGTAGCTTGCTATTTATCTAAAAATATTGCAGTTTTATTATAATTGCTGTAAAGAGTAATGTTTAAAAACTGTTTACATTTTCTTGACATTTACAAACATTTCATTTTCATTACCGACCATACCTTTAACACCCTCTGTGGCCAGTAATAAGATTACCAGTCTCAGAGCTAGAGGTCCTGGGTATTTAGGTTCCTGCTAGGAATCGCAGAAGGTCATAGTTATTGCAGGTAATAAATTTGTTTGGTGGTATGTAGGATTTGTTCTCGGCCCGACTAGCTACCATCTGCTTATTAAAGTTTGTCGCCATAACAACAATGTTAATATGTATGATGATGTTCCAACAATTTAGGTTGGTATCACAGCCGGTTGCTTAGTGGGAGATGCTAGGTGAAGTGCATTTCCATATTTAACACAGATTCGGGAAAAAGTTCATATCTTCAGCCTAATATTTACGTCCCATCAGGCTTAACAAAGGCTAAGCGCTTCTCCGTTGCAAAATAAAAAGATATGACTCCTAATTTCAGGGCCACCACGTCGTTCTAAGCCGACGTTCGCATCCGAAGCCCTGACAGCAGTGACGGGAGCCCTATCGTCGATCGCATTGTATGACGACTACCAGTGCGTGCCGCGCCTGCTGTGCGAAGCTGCCGGGGGCGGAGCCCTGGGGGGTGCGAGCGTGGAATCCCTGGGGTCCGCGGGTGGGGTGCTGAAGGCTGTTGCTGGTCTGCAGCCTTTACTGACGTAAGATATTTTTTTTTAATGTGGGTTTAGAACATGGCATCCTTTATGACAGTGTTAAAAAGATATGGCTCTTATATGGCTCTACTCTATTTAATTAACACACCCTATTTTCTTTCCGACCCGGTAAAAAGATCCGGTATACCTACATACAAGGTCAAGGTCAAAAATAAATAGTTTTTGACTAATTTTAGTTTTAGTCCGAAATATTTTATTTTAATAAAATCATGCGCAATTGAGCCTTCTTTCTTGCGTTTACATTTGATCTTCTATAACTTGCAGGCTTTTATCAGCGTACAATGGCGTGAGCACATCTCCTCTCTTCGTCTTCGGACGGGCGGTGTTCCTCGGCATGACTTCCAAGGGCAACACCGCCTCCTGTCGCTATGCCTACCCTCAGTGCCCCGCCGATCCTGAGCAGCTGATCCACTACCTCAACAATCACAACGGCGGCTTCTTCAGATTCTTTAACAACCCCCAAGAGAACCCTCAGAATCTTGAACAGTTTTACCATCAACTTTCTCTGCAAGGCCAGAACGGCTTACAGAATCCGCAGCAGCAATATGGATTATACGACCCGCAGTCTGCTCAACAATATCAGCAACAAGCTCCAAATCAGAACCAATTTCAGCAACAGCAATATCCGCAGCAGCAATACGGCTTATACAAGCCACAGTCAGCTTATCAAATTCAAAATGCTCAAAATCAAAACCAATTTCAGCAACAGCAAAATTCGCAGCAAAGTTTCTACGATCAACAAAACCAACATGGCTACGGATTACAACCGTTTTCTGGCGGGCAACAGAATTATGGACTTTACAATCCTCAATCGAACCGCTACCCTCAACAGAATGACTTGCACAATCAGCAATTTCAAAGTTACGAATCTGAAAATCCTTACATGAATTCCGGTTACGGTTTTTTCCAAAATTATGGACCTAAATATCCTTATAATAATCAATACGGCTTGAATGCTAACGTTAGATTTAAAGACAGGAGCAACAGCAACAGTTCTGGTAAAATACAGAGACGTATACAGAACAGACCGAATTCAGAATATATTCACACAAGTGTAGATAGCACACGTTATGATCACAAACTAAAATTCCCGGGTAATGTGAAAGAAGAAATTGATAATAAAGAAATTCCAAATGAAGATTTTGATAACATAGAAGTTGTAAGGGGTGGAAAAGCTTTAAAATTTCCTGGAGAAAGCCTAACGCCTTCTTTTTCTCAGGACAAAAATTACGATAGGAAAGTAAAATCAATTACGTTTCCGGAACCATTAGAAGAACTAAATGCTAATGCAAATAACAATTACCAAAACTACCTTTACAATCAAAATATTGGTGCAGATTATCAAAACAACGTAATTAGAGATACTGCTTTAGAGAACTACCTTAAATACTATAGTTATTATAACGGGAATGCTGTTAACACTAACATAAATAATGATGACGAAGCAATTCGAACTGTTTATATTGTAAGGGGTCATGGCGACCCTAATATGCCCGAAATTGTGAAAGTTCGACCTGGAGAGAGGGTCATTTAAAACGATAGTAACTAAATATGTTTCAAAAATAGTCAAAATAATTAAAGAAACTTTACCTTTTTGTATGTTATTTTTAACGAAAACCGCATATCACACTAATATTACAAATGCGAAAGTTTGTGTGTATGTATGTGTGTATATATGTGTGTATATTTGTTGCTTCTTCACGCTGCAACGGATGGATAGATTTGGATGAAATTCGGCATACAGATAGTTTATAACCTGGATTAAAACATAGGATACTTTTTATCCCGATATTCCTACGGGAACGGGAACCACGCGGGTGAAACCGCGAGCGGCCGCTAGTAACTTTATAAATATTTGTGAGATGCTATGTGTGTGTTGCTCCAGCGCGTTCGTATGAAGCTTACAAATTAGTGGGTCTCTTTATTAAGTAACAACACCCAAGTTTCAGAGACGTACACATATTTGTGTATAATACTTAAACTAGGTATCGAATCCGGGACTTCTGAGGTAGAATACAGGGTCACTATTACAACATTAGTCAGTAATATTACACCAGTCAATCGTCATTTATTACAAATCAATTCCTTAAGGTCTTCCCATCCCACACATTTTCACAAAGGCCACAACTTTGGTTTAACTAATTATTATAACTAAGTAGATAAGTAATTGTTTAAGCTCTACGTGTTACCTTGGTAGCTTCAGATAGTTTTTTAATAATGTTAATGATGATTATAGTAAGCTAGTAAGTAGAGCATGCTCCCATAATACGAATTTTGTTAATTAAATTTAAGTAATTTATTGAATAACAGATATTATTAAACAGTAATGATAAATATTGTGCAAAAACACTTTAATGGAAAAATATTATAATATTTTAAAACATTGTATTGTTTGCTATTGCGTGTTATATTTTTTATATTAGTAGGAGGCAAACGAGCAGGCGGGTCACCTGATGGGAAGCAATCACCGCCGCCCATGGACACCCGCAAAACCAGAGGAATCGCAGATGCGTTGCCGGCCTTTAAGGAAGGAGTAAGGTCGTTTCTTGAAGATCCCAAAGTCGTAATGGTCCGGAAATAAAGCCACTGAGAGATGGTTCCACAGCACTGTAGTTCGTGGTAAAAAATAAATGTTATTTAGTGTTACAAATAGCTGAACGTCTGTATTGGTATAATTTAAATACTTAATGCGTTAGTTTGATCAAAAGGTACTCACTCGTATATGCTTTCTTTTAGAATGAACAAAACGAACGAACAAAGTTGAAGAGAACTTCTAGGTTTTAAAGCACTTTCGTAGTTCAATGAGACACCGACAGAAAGAAGTCTTTGGGACCACCCTAAGACCTCACTGAATCCTATCCTACCACAAGGCTATAGGCAAGTCAGTTAATAATTATATAAATTGTTTAAGGCGGGTCATGATGGAACTGGTTGAACCACTCATGGCTTTTCTAGGCGACAGCTGCACAAAATGCAGCAAAAAATGCTCTGAGTGCCTAGTGTGATTCTCCGATCCGAACCCCTCGGAGAATCTAGTAGACCGCGGGTCACGCACTAGTGAGTGATGCCGTTCCCTCTAGAAAACCCTTTTGGTCTTACAAATAAACAACGAATAAGCTTCGAATTGTTATTCTGTGTTTTGTCTCTTTTACTCTATTTGAAACGACGTTTACGTGACAGGAACAAAACATTGAATAACTGTTCGGAGCTTGTTTTTTTTGTAAGGCACTTTAAGTTTCTAGCCGCTCCCAAAAAAGCCTGGTGAAGCTGTAAATGCCGCCTGAGGCGACCAACAAACTCTCGAAAAAGACCCTGGGTTGAATTTTGTTTACTATCCGTATTGGGTCTATTATGTTACTAGTTTTCGTTAACATGATCGAATGTCAATTGAAACTTTTACTAGGCACCTTGGTTGAATGCGAGATGTCGTTGTTAAAGCCCCACAGCTCCGTTAGATTTCCGAAGAAGCCATACATATTATCAAGCGTATCAGCTTTTCTGGGTGCAGTTATAAATGTATTAATAATAGTATTTTGTTTACGAAAAAGGTCTGGTTGAACTGTACTGAACCGATAGTATAACTACGCCAAATTGTGGTTCAATTAATAAAGAATGGCCTTAACATTACTTTTACACTGTAAGGACGTTCACCCAATAAAATAACGTAAGGCATTTACAACTGCCGACACGATAAAAATAAACTTATACTATTTCTATTTAGATATCGATTGTGTAGGTCTTAAGCAAAAAATGGCTCTTTGAAACATGATGTCTAAAATGAATAAAATGCATTGTTTTCACGTACTTTAATTTATTTTAGTAGGTGTTCGAAGTGACCACCGTTACATTCAACAAGTTCAGGCATGTAAAATTGTCTCTATGGTTGTTTGTACCTCTTTGCTGGTTTTGTAATTGTAAGATCGTTACCTAAACGTGTTGAATATTGTATTGACCTACACAATCGATATCTAAATAGAAATAGTATAAGTTTATTTTTTCAAAACAACCGGGTTCGATTTCCGAGCTGAGTACAGGTTTTTTTAAAATGTATGAATGCAGTTTTTCTTCTTATTAAAATCGATGACATGGTTCCTAAGAACAGATCTTCGTATGTCTTATAGTTTCAGACTTTCCCATACTGACCGATTTAAATAAGACACCCTGTATAATAAGAACGTAAGGATAAAAAATCTGTAATTGCAAGATATAAAAAAAATACTTTAAAATCACTTACGGAACACGAAAGAATAGTTTAAAAAAGAAATTGTTTGTTTGTTTGTTTTTTTATTTGTTTGTTTGAACACGATAAACTCGAGAACTACTAAACGGATTTTGATCCGGTTTTACTGAAATGCTAAGAAAATTCCGGAGAATAACATAGGCTACAAATACTCGAAAATTGTTAAATTTTGATTTGGTCTAAACCGGGATTTAATCCTTGGTTGCTTGCTTTGTTTATTATGTAACATAGGGGAATTTTTTTTAATGAGTTTTACGGCTCTGGCATTTGAGGCTCTGGCTCTCTATTGCTATCGTGTTTTACGGCTCTGGGTTCTTTGCCCTTTTGAGCCTGTCATTGATAGTTGTTGTCATGAGAATACCGATTTTGATGCGGTTATCACCAAAATGCTTAGAAAATTTCGGAGAATAACATACAAATCGAAAAATGTTATACAAATTTTGATATACGTATTTACGCGACCAACTGTTAGATACGTTCGTTGAGTTATTATTTTAGAAAAGTTTTGTTACTTTCTAAGGTAAAACCTACCCTTTATAAATCTGTGAGGCACCTAAGCGAACATTAGCACCGCAGTAGTAAAGCAACGGAAAATAAAAACAAGCTCGAAATCACGCACATCATTAAACTTGGCTGTACATAGGTACACCTTTTGTTTCATTTTTCCAAAATAACCAATAATAATATGGCTATTTAGTCGCGCCTGCGCGCGGCGCTTATTGCAGTTTTCTAATACACAGAAATGTTAAAAGTTAAAACATTACCTATATTTGGCGGTATAAACCTCTGTGTCGTTGCCCAACATAATGTCTCTTTTTTTAGTTATTCATAAAAATGTTACCTACTCATTAAATTTGGCTGTATAAAACTTTGTATCATTGCCCAAAATCATGTCTCTATTTTTTAAAATATTGCACATAGAAGATATCTTGAATTACATAGCATGGCTGTATAAACCTTTGGGTCGTTGCCCAAAATACTTAATGTTATTTTTTTAAATCTATTTGGTGAAAAAACGCGAACAGGAAAATTTAAAAAAAAATTGGCGCTCAAATTTTGAAACGAACAGAAGGAAATTTTGATGTTTTGCAATGCAATAAGTACCTATTTTTATTTTGTTAATAATTTTCAAATTATATTAATTATTCATTGTGTAAAAGTTTTTTTAAAACATTTTATGCAGGTACGTTAAATATTTCAGTACTTATTCAGATCTTATTAATTTTCAAATAAGATTTATTCATTGTGTAAAAGTTTTATGAAACATTTGATGCAGGTAAGTTAAACACATATTTCAGTACTTATTTTACATGTAAGCGGTTTCTTACTTTGGTTTCTTAACATGTTTATAGGATAAATCGGTGTTCAATGATACAATATAAGCAAGTAAGTATCATAACAATTTTAATATCATAAAACCTTTAAATAATGAATTTTGTACATACTTCTATATTACAGAAAAATGGTTTTTCCATTCTTCTATCGCATAAGACGATGGCTACCTCTGGTATCAGAGTTGCAAAAATGTTTAAGTTTGCAGGGTACAACTGTATTAGAGGCACGGACTTCAGATTTTTTTTTTATTAGAGGTAACTTCTTTCTATGTCCTGTGATCTACCTCTAAAAAGCTACCTACCTAACAAGATGCCACGAAGAAGTTCAAATTTATCGCAAGTATGTATGTAACATAAAATACTATAATGTATTACCTAATAGACAATAATATAATTTATTACAGTTCTTAATTTATTGATATTTTGTATCTACGAATAAGAACATAGTAGCACCTGGTGCCCTGCCATTTTTGAGCTGTTTGAGAGCCATACTAATCTCGTATAGGCTGATGTCCGGGATGTCTTCGGTATAGTGCCGGGTTAACTTAGCTCTAGGGTCTTTAGCTAAGCTTTGTACAGGTGGCCGTGTGGATGTGTAAAGCTGTCCATAGAACTTCTCGACCTCTCCCATAACATCGGACCTGGTCGTGACAGTTCTGCCGTCATCGGTTTTCAGCGTCGTCAGTTGGCACTGCCCAATACCCAGATCTCTTGCGAACACTTTTGAGCCTTTGTTCCGCTCAATGGCCTCTTTAATACGGTTAGTATTAAATTGGCGCGTGTCGCGAGTCATAGACTTCGAGATCTGCCTATTTAGCCGCCGAAACTGAGACGCATCACCTGAGGAAAGCAGAACCATTGCGCGCCGCTCTTCCATTAGTTTTAGGGTATGGTCTGAGAACGTTTTGGTTCCTTTTGCACGGTGGGTTTTAAAGAACTTGGACCCAACCGTTTGGACAGTTTCCACAAACCTGTTGCTGTATTCGTCCACATTTTCACAATTATTTTGGCGCTCGAAGCGATTCTGCAATTCGAGCTAAAAGCTTTCGGGGTTTTGGATTTGGATGGGTGCAGGACGGAGCGTAGACCTTATCAATCGACGTCTTTCCAGCTTAACGTTGATATTCAATGTGCCTCTTACCAACCGGTGATCGCTGCCAGTTTTAAACGCATTGATCACAGTGACATCATTGAATATTTGCTTCCTCGTCGACATGATAAAGTCAATCTCGTTTTTTGTTGCACCATCGGAACTCATCCAGGTCCACTTGCGGTGTTCAGTTTTCCTGAAAAAGGAGTTCATCATAAAGAGGCCCTCCCTCTCAAGAAAGTCCGCCAGCAGTTGGCCCCGGGAGTTCCGATTACCAACCCCAAATCGTCCCACTCTCATCTCATCGCCGCTTCGTTTGCCCAGTTTTGCGTTAAAGTCTCCCATGACAACGGTGTAATGAGTTTTGGAGGCTTGTATGGCTCTAGAGATGGTCCTCATACGTAGCTTCCACCTCATCGTCAGGGTGTGTCGTAGTAGGAGCATAAACCTGTATGACCTTCAACGAATACTGTTTGGTTATTCTGAGTATAAGGTACGCTACCCTAGGCGACACACTCCCGGTCTCGACAACGTTGTTCACGAGGGACTTGTGGACGATGAACCCGACACCACCTTGGGACAGTTGTTCGCCCTCCCGGAAATAGAGCAAGTTACCGGACTTGAGGATTATCGAGTCCTCCCCCTCTCTTCGGACTTCAGATAATCCAACTATGTCCCACCGTATCTTGCTCAATTCTTCCTCCAGTTCGTAAATCTTCTCGTCAGTCCGTAATGTGCGCGTGTTAAATGTTGCCAGGGCCAGAGTTCGTTGTTGGCGGTAGCCAAGTCTCTGCCGGAGATTCTTAGCACCCCCTGCCCCGTCGCTGCCTTGGCCGCTACCGTAGCTAGGGCGAGCGGGGCCGCCGGGGACTAGGGGCCGGTTTTTGCTGGTGTGCATGTCATGGGGGGTATTTGCCATAATCGCCACGCTTGGCAGGCGGGTTGGCGATCGCAGTAGGTTGAAGGTAACCTCAGAGAGATGCTGCTGCCCATCCTCTGGAATGGTCCCTTAGTCGCCTTTTACGACACCCACGGGTTGAGATGGGGTGATGCAATTCTTTATCCCCGGCACCACACGGGGAAGGTCTACAAAATACATGTATTTTTTTAATTTCTTACGATTTTTCTTAATTACGAAGTTAAGTTTTATGAGTTTACCTAAGGTTTATGATAAAGATGCTAAGATGGTGTCCTTAGAGCATTAAACCAACATGGTGTCAAAGAAAGAAGCTTCGGTTCAAAAAGTTAATGTTGTGATGACGGTTGATCGATGAGATTATTTAAGAAGACGCTCTAAGATAGTGTCAAAGAAAGAAGCTTCGGTTCAAAAAGTTAATGTTGTGATGACGGTTGATCGATGAGATTATTTAAGGCGACGCACCGCTAAACAATAAATCTCATACGTTTTGATACGAGCGTTTGCCCCGTACCATAAGAAAAACTGTTTTTTTTTCCTTCAAATTAAAACTACAAATTATTTTAAAAAAATGAACTACAATTTTAAAGTGCGTGTTAAAACTAATCTACTATGAAAATTTAGATGCTTAAATCGGTCTGGTTAGCCTGTAAATTGCGAATCTATGTTTTAAAAGAGGTTACTTTGATATTTTTTCTCTGTTATAAAAGTTGAAAAATCGTGTTTCTGCAACTAACAAAATGAAGTCAATTAAATGAAAAATCATGTCATCAAATATCACTTTCATATGTTTTGTAATTGTTGGAAAAAATCAAGATCCCCGCCACGTAAATTACCAATGCGTCGTCTTAAGAAGAAAACATATTATTGGGAACAGGGCAGACAAAGGATAATGATGACGATGAAGGTTATTTAACCTTTCTTCTGCTTAGTGTCAGATCCGTTCTACAAACAATTAAAATTATATAGTCACAACAGACAACAAGTTAATAAAATCGATTGCGCAAAGAAATCGTGCGGTGTAAGTCGCCTCGTTGGCAGCCCGTTCATGACATTATGCCGTTTTTGGGAAAAGCAAGAGTTTTCTTGGCGCGGGCGCCAGAGCCTTGAACTTACGGCCTGCGCGCGCGCACGGCCGGCGGAGACTTCACTCCAACGTAGTAAGGAGAAATCAAACACTCAATAATGAAGGTAGGTAGGTAGGGCGATGTCAGGTATCAAGTGTAACATTGATCACTTTAAAGAGTTTGTATGTTTAGTAGCTAACTTTTGTTCTCTGCATCTATAAGATGGCAGTTTTCCTCCTCATGTTACCACTGTTTAAAGAAAAGATTTTTTTTTAATTTTTTTTTTATAAAATCATTTTGTTTTGTTTATATAATTTTTGACGCAAATTTTGTTGCGATTAAATTACAAAACACAAATGTTGAAAAAATTTCCACGAACAGGACTTGAACCTTTGAATGGGCGCCTTTGGCTTTCAAAGTAAAAAAAGTAGTAAATAGTGTTGAATAATTTCTTGGCTGGTTAGAACCACGATAGCTCAATTAGGAGAGCACCTAACCCGGTCCGTAGAAAAAAATTCCATTCCAAAATTCCCCTGCTCGTGGAAATTTTTTCAACATTTTGTAATATTTTTTTAATTTCCACCTAGGTGTGCTAGTGGCAAAGCGCTCTGTCCGATACCCAAAGGTTTTGGGTTCAATTCCCAGATCAGACAAAGTGCGTTTCGGATTTTTAGATGCATAGCCCGGGTTTGTGACCAACCTGCATGTGGCAAGCGTGGTGATTAAGCTATTGCCCGTTAATTGTAATGATGACTTTATTCCAATGATGGTGGCCTTTGCCCAGCAGTGGGAAAGTTATAGGCTATTTACTAAATTTTTTATGGAATTAAAAACACTTTAAAAAAGTGCCTGAAATCGATTCAGTAGCCGAGTCCTTTACCAAACTTTCATGTTGTGCTTCAACTATGTTAAATGTTAAAGAAACCATTGAACCATTGGAGAACCTCATGCTGCGCATTATAATTAATAATTTTATTTAATGGCTTCGCGTGCAGCATTTAGCCAATTTCAAACATTTGTAATAAGTAGGAAGGGTGCAATTGTACGGTAGATAAAAATTAAAATGGAGTCTCACAAATTTCGATCAATTATACATACTAGATTCCCGAAGCGCTTGAAAAACGGTACCTACGCGACTTTGGTGCCACGGAGCCGTTGACGTTTGTGGCGATGAGAGTCAATATTAAGTACAAATATTTTGCAGCCTTAACCCTTAAACACCTGATTTTTTGTTTATCATAAAAAGCTTTTTTAATGGATACTATGTGCTTCCAATACTTCGAAAAAAATAAAAATATTTTTTTTTGGCACTGCACTTTTTTAATAAAAAAAAACATGAAACATCTTGAAAAAATGCTTTTCATAATAATTGATTTTCATTTTGTTTATTTCATATTATTTTTTCATTTTATAATTGTTTTAGTAATTAAGAACCTATTTCAATTTAGTTACATCATTAAAATAGAACATATTAATGAAGTATTATTATTTATTTTTTCAAAAAAGGTTGCATTCTCGTATTCAAAGAGGTGTCCGTCAAAACTTCCTTGTCTATGATGCTAAATTTAAGATAAAACTAATATTATAATATTTAAAAAAAACATTTTTTTTATTACAGAGTATATTATAAATATGTATTTTAATATAAATATGAATGAAAATTTTAAAATGGCTTTTAAGGTTACCGTTTAATTTTTGATACTCTAGGCATCTAAGGGTTTCAGTCTTTATTGTTAAGATTTGAGGTTATAGCTGAAGTTTTTCTTCTTGGGGGGAAAGTGAAGAGTCATGTCTGCGGTTTTGTTTTATTTTCTAAAATTTGTGTTATGCCGAATATTAATATGAAATAATGGTGGATTATTAACTATTAAGTGTTCGTGAGTGTGCATGAGTGTTGGCAAATGAAACAAAACAGTGCAACGGCACTTTTCAAATTCTCTCAAGAAGTCTGCGTGAGGACTTAGTAAAGCCCCACATCTTTACTGAGATATTCGAGGGGTTGGGGGTATTTCATTTCTCACTTCTCATTTCTATTATCATTCATCATCATTATCAGGAAGGAAATATTGTTTATTTATGTATTACTTGTAAGAAAAATTACTCTGATACTGGCTAAATGTGCTAATCGCACGAAGCCATCAAGTAAAGGAAAAAAAAATTGCTGAAGTTGTTTAAGCTATCCAATGGTTTTTTCAGATTTGTGATTTAAAAATTAAATATTTAGGTATGAGCATACAGGACCACTTTTAAGGTGCATTTTTGTTGCGGATTCTATATCTAATACATTATTGATCGAAGGTTGTTAGCTACGCTTTTCTTATGATCTTATGTCATGGCTGACATAAACACGTTGCACGAGGTGAGGATTGAATAAGAATCAGTACGTTTTGTGGAGAATCTCAAACGCACCGCCAGTTCGCTATACGTGACAGAACTCCAAAGATTATGTTAGACTAGCAAACATGCGCATAACCGATAAAGTTGCATACCAAACATTAAGGCTACGTTACCACCAGAGCTAGGCCAGCTACAAATCCAATTAAGCATCTTTCACATTGGCCGATCATCGGTTGGTTGTCCAAAAGTATATCAACTGAGCTCTTTCTTGCTTTGGTCTACCTGCATTAGCAGTCGTTAATAACCACCAATCCGCACTGGGCCCGCGTGGTGGGTTTATGACCCGTTCTCCCTATCCATCCATAGATCCATAGGGAAGGCTCGTGCCCCAGCAGACTGATAATGATGATGATGATGTGATGAGGATTGCTCCTTTTTTTGCAGTGTATAATAGAGTAAACCCACAGTAATCCTATTGTTTTATTTTGTTCTCGCGCACTGCTTAGATATGTAGCGCAGCTCTACTTTAAAAGCAGCTTGAACGTGATCAACTGTTATGTAGGCACAGCACAGCAGGTGCAGGGTTTGCAGGATTGCAAAAGCTAAGTATAAAAAAAATATTTTCTAAAAATCAACCAGCCTCAGGAAGCTTGAGTGGGAGTCGAACCCACGACCTTTGGATAACCGGTCCAATTCTCTGACCGCTGAGCTACCGAGGCCCCAGAAGGCTTGTTGAATTCTTCTAGTAGTTTGTGATTTACGCTGCAAGCCAGCGCACACAGCGTCACTGTGATGTTACTACACTCACAGTCGAAAGAACACTTGATTTTTTTCTAGTAAAATTTATCTTGTAACTATATACGAGTATTTCATTGTGAATGCAAAATGCTAAATAATAAAAAGCTAAGTAGTTTTTGACGGAATCATTTTTTACAAAAACATGTTAAAAAAAAACAAAAACAAATGTTGAAAAAATTTTCACGAGCAGGATTTGAGCCTTCTGACATACAAATACAATTTGTTTAAAATTTTTTCAACATTTGCGTTTTTGTAATTTGTTCGCAACAAAATTTGCGTTAAAAATTATTTAAACAAAACAAAAATATTTCAAAAGCATGTTAGTTATAGCAAACTCTATATATAATACCCTCCAGTCGAATACAAAAAGTTTAATTACTACTTGTTTCTATCAGAATGTCCATTATATTTTCAACGAAGTTTCAAGTGAGTGTAGTGTCTAGCTAAAATCACACAACAACAAAAATTACTTTTTTATTTCATACGAGTAGGCACTTGGATTTCATCTTACCTAGTGTTAAGCGATGATAAGGCCGACTAGCGACGGACCTAATGACTTAAATCACGTTCTAAAGTAGTTTGATTTAAGTCCGCCTGACTAACTGTCCACCTTATCTTAAATATGACGACATAACGTCCATATTAGTAGCTTTGTTGTGTTCCATCAGTTAGAGACAAGATAGCCAGTTCCTCAGTGGTTGAGCCTTATATTAAGTCACTTACCATCACCTGTGATGACGGTCAAAGACCTCCCCGTAGTATTTAAAGAAAACTATTTTTTCTTATCCACAATTGCTAATAAAAACAAACTATTCTATTAATAATACAGGGAACTTTTGAACTCGGTATTCAAATTCGCTGTTTTTATTAAACAAGGAAACTTGTTGCCTATCCCTGATACTTAATAGACTTTGTCTCCAACAATCAACATTTTCACGCGACCAACTTACCCCAGGAAAAGTTTCAATACACACAGAGCTTAGAAGCCCTTAGGTAAGGTCCTTCTGAAATAAGCTGCGTTATACCATAAGCACGCAGTGAAAGTGGTAGGAAGGACACGCCAGTCCGCTGCAAGAACCCGGCGCGCCCGCACGCGCTTCACGCGTCTCGAAACTTACGTGAAGTGAACGAAAAAGCATAACAAACAGCTGATTTAAGTATGCCACCAGTCTTTTCTTTTTTTTCTTTAACTAATTACACAAACGGCGCCGTTTTGTTGTGCAGTGTTTTGTTTCTAAGTTCCAAGATGGCGTCACGGATTCGTTGAAATGATAATTTGAAATCTATGGCCTGCATGGAGTCATTATGGGTGTCTTGTCTGTGGTGCATTTGTTTTGGTTTGTCTGAAGATTTTGTGAGTTTTGTTGATGTTGCTTTTGCGGTTCGAAACGTTTACCTATGTCAATATTAGTTTCCGATTTAAAAAAAGTATTTCTGTAAGAGCCTAGTTTTAAAGGCCGGCAACGCATCTGTGATTCCTTTGGTTTTGCGGGTGTCCATGGGCGGCGGTGATTGCTTCCCATCAGGTGACCTGCCTGCTCGTTTGCCTCCTTCTAAAATAAAAAAAAATAAAAAATAAATTGCATAAAAACTAATTTGAGAAAAAAAATAAAGGGAATAAGTTTTATTAAAATTATTTTTACACACATTGTGTCTTATAAAGTTAACAAACAAAATTGCATAATAAAATTTTTCCTATGGAAGAAAAAAATTAACGTTTACTTAGATTAAGTTTAAGTACGTAATATTTTTTAATTTTAAAATTTTTCACTAATAAGATTAAGTATATTTTCCTATTTGCCTCACAGTTATCTCTGATGACATCGTATTTATAGTAAATCTAATGGAGGGTAATCTGCCGCGTTATCTGAGATTGTGTTATCGTGAGCTAGAATTACGCACTAATCTTGGAGGGTCCTCACTGTAAACACAATATCTTGTTTTATGTTAATTTCGTTGCGTAATGAATGTACCTGTTTAGTGGTTCAAAGTATTTTTTTATCTGAAATAAATTATTTACTTGGGAATCGCTTTTTTCAATTGTTATTTCATGTTTGATATTTGTAATTATTTTGATCTATCACAGTCATTGTAAATGTAAAACAATAACATTTATTTTAATCGTTTTTTACCTTTGCCTGTATTAGTATTTATTATTATTAATAGGACGAAATAATAAAAAATGAAAAAAAATTATAAGTAAAAAGAAAATATGTTTTTTAATAACTTTTAAAAATCGAACGTATTGTTCTGAAACCAGAAACCAGATTTTTTTCATAGCTGAATTAAAGGGATAGGTACATAGAGGGATACTAAAATAAAATATATTTATTTTTCTTTACAAAAATGAGAAACATGAGAAACAATAACATTGCATTCCTTGGCTAGTTTTAATTAGCCATAGACAAACTAGAGTAAATTTGCTATAATCAATCCCCCAACAACTTTATTCTCGGAGTGTTTTCAATTTTAAATTATTTTTAAAAAAAATTTTTTTGCCATCTTGCGAATTATGTCATCGGCGGGGGTGCTGTCATAGTTTTGTGGTGGGGGATGAGAGGTTAACAATTATCTTTGAGCCCGTTCCAAAACCAAGTCTTTCATTTTGGTAGCCCCACCCCACACCGGTATGCAGTACATATTTTAAAATTGACTGGGTTAACGCTATATATATATTATTCAAAAGATCTTTATTAGTCACATGTCGTAATATTTTAAAAATACAAATAAATTTGCGCACTCTTCCTTTAGCTTGCTTGTTTAGTTTATTAATTGCATTTTATGGAGAAATTATGTAGCTAAAAATGTGATGCCATAGCTATGTAAAAATTTAAGTCAATGTCAAACCTTATCAATAACGAAAGCGGTAGTGATCCTATATATGTAGGTATATATTTTAAATACATAGCATTGAAACACACTTGGACAAGTTTTCACGGTAAACCGTCAAGTTATTTGCTATTCAAAGGTCATTTTGGCGCAGTTTTATTTTGATAGTTGATATCCATGAAGCCGTTGACATGTGCTGGAGAAAATTCACTCACTCAGTGTTACTTACTTGGGTGACACAAGTTTTTTTAGAGCACTGTACTAAAAACATGTATGATAGACATAAAATAAGTTATATGCTAGATTGTGTGTTATTAACAATAAATAAACCAAATTTCCAAGACAAAAAGAAACAGTAAAGAAATCATGCGGGTATGACTATGAAATCCGAGTTTTAATAGATTATTAAACTGTATCGTTAACTTAATTACCTCCTTATAAAGATCAGTATATTCTTCTGTAATATTTTGACAAATAGTAAGTAGACTCTTTACTATTATAATAGTAAAAAAGGTAATTGTTTAAGTGTACTTGCACTTAAATAATGACCTAACTTATTTTAAAGTAAAATTCTAGATAATCCAAAGAACTCTCCAATCTGTATATAAATTGTATATTTTGTAAATAAACGTGTTCAAATAAATTCCCGAACAATTTAACTGTCAAGAAAAAAAGGGAAAATAGAACTTTTAAGTTAACAGAAACACAGCGCTCTCTTCTATCATGATTTGAATTGTCTTCATCTTTAATAAAAAATATAAATAAAATTTGCTTACATTTTGTAAGCTACAGTATATGCGAACTTTACACGTTGAAATGAAACACTTTTTCGAATCTACTATTTTAACTATTTATTATACATATATACTATTATTTTATTCTGACATTTGTACTCTTCGGAGAGTTGGGTCAGTCTCCAAAATGAAGCTGCTTATATTGGCTGGAGCCAAAGACGAAAAGAAAAAAAGGCTTTACCAAAAAAAAAAGAAATCCTAAACAAACCATAGTTAGTTAGTACATCACACCAGGTCAATCTTAGTCGTTGTCGTCCATGGGACACGGTTACAGAACCCGTTCTGTGCTACACGACAAAATTGAAAACACACAACGTCACACACAACAGCATTGCACCAATGCACCACTGAACTTAACCGGGTTGCATTTGACATCCAATGGTCCCCATACCAGAGGGCCATTCAATGAATAATTCATGGTTTTTGCTTTTTAAATCGGATACACTTTTAGGGTTATCGGGTCTCTACAAATTTATGATGCTGTTTGTAATCAGCTGATATTTAAAAGCCGCTCTTTTAAAAATCTTCTGGTGTTCTTCTAATGGAGTGTGTTGTAAGTTAGAGTGTAAATTCATTTGCTATCAGCTGACCTTCGCGGTTGAATTTCGTGAGTAAAATGCGTTTACTATTTACGGATTAGATTCTTGTTCTTTCAATGAAGAGGTGGTCTTAAGGCAGGTGATTGGGCTGTTAATTAAAATAGGAGACTTACAATCAGTTGAGTGGTTGTACAACTGAAGTGTTGGAAGTCAAATTGGGAGCTCGGGTCGAAAGCAAGATATCGTGGTTAAATCCTAGCTACATTAGATTCCTGACGTGAACGAACGCGTTTATAAAGCAAGCAAGGCTTTCTGGAGTGGTTAACAAGAAGATAATAATTATCTTTAGTTCAAATTCAAATTCAAATTCAAATCATTAATGCATATCACATTACAATATCTATACTAATATTATAAAGCTGAAGAGTTTGTTTGTTTGTTTGTTTGTTTGTTTGTTTGTTTGAACGCGCTAATCTCAGGAACTACTGGTTCGAATTGAATAATTCTTTTTGTGTTTGAGGAAGGCTTTAGGCTATATAACATCACGCTGCGACCAATAGGAGCGAAGCATCAGTGAAAAATGTTGCAAAAACGGGAAAAGAGCCTAAAAAATTAAAAATGCTGCCGAAAGTCACTATTCCACGCGGACGAAGTCGCGAGCACAGCTAGTAATACAATATAGGTGGAAAATTTGTTAAGGTATTCATGTGACACCCTGCAAGGGCACAGCAACAGCATCAGAGGATAAAAATGAACTTAAATTATCTAGTTATAGTTAGTTCTACAGTAAGTATTATTTTAAGTGGATTTATAATTATTCTCTGTTTTATATATTAACAATTTCAAACCACTCAAAACAATTAATACAATTTATTTAGTTCGGAGACTCAGTAAAACAATATTTTAGAAATATCTTAGTATCGATGATTTATATTGTTTTCTAAAGTTAACGCGAACACTATCGATGATACATATATTAAAATCTATCGATCTTATCATTAAATACCATGTGAAAGAAGCCTTGGCCTATAAAAGCATTTTTTTTTAATTTCTTTGCAGGTCCTTTAACCGTTCTTCTAATTTTCGGAAAACGGTCAATAAGCTATATTAGTTGTAAATCGTATTGAATTTATTTGCAATTGATTTATAGCAATTCATAATATAAAATATTTTCGTTCACAAATTATTAAAAGTTTTAGTACCTTAGAGAAAGCTTGCAAGCCGATACCCATAAGTTGTAGAGATGACTTAATTTCAATGTTGGAGTCCTTTGCCCAGCAGTGGGACACTATATGACCTTTAGCTGATAGTGATTGGTTTTATTTGATTAGATTATGTTTAATTGTAGCGATGATAGGATACGATATCAATAACAAATGCCTTTACCCAACTTTGGTATAAACGCTCTTCCTGTTACTAGTAAGAGAGGTTTTAGTACATAAAATAGAAAAACAAATAACACACAAAACAAGATTCTACCAAAGAGATCGAATAGAAAACCTACTCAAATATTTTTATGATTTTCTCTATCAACCGAGTTTCGTAATGAAGGAAGCCGCTTGGAGTCGTCACTTGTCTTAGTTAAAATTCCGTCGAAAAATAGAAAGATGCCCGCGGCCGCGCTCCGGAAGCCGCCACGGAATATGTCCTGCCGCCTGACGCAACTCGGACAAAAGAATTAAATAATGCTGGCGGAGCTGTGGCTCATTGTTATCGATACTTTTGTTTGTTATCGTAGAAAATGTTTGAGCCAGTCTGCTAGGTTCGTAGAGCAAAGTTTTTTCTTTCATTTTTTATTTATTTGTATTTCTTTTTTAGTTTTGTTTTTCTTCCTTTTCTGATAAAATTTCAAATATTATTTTATAGATCATGAAGGTTGGTTTTAGTTAATAGTGAGATAGACTTACTTCAATTTTTTAACTATGTCTGTCTCTCTTTATCAAAGCTATACTTCTATATAAATCTGTAGGCTCTGTCTATACATGCAATTTTTCTGACAAATTTTAGAATAAATATTCGTTTTATGACTCACTGACACCAATTCTACTATTTTTGAAGTTTTTGTCTGTCTGTCTGTCTGTCTGTATGTATGTCTCATATAACTCAAGAACATCATCAGCTCATTTTATGTCCCCACTGCTGGGGCAGGAGCCTTCCCTTTGGATGGATAGAGAGAACGGGCCGTAAACCACCACGCGCTCAGTGCGGATTGGTGGTTGTTAATGACTGCTAATGCAGCCGGGACCAACTGCTTTACGTGCCTTCCGAAGCACGGAGGAGCTCGAGATGATACATTTTTGGTCACCCATCCGATGACCGGCCTTTGCGAAAGTTGCTTAACCTTAGCAATCGTAGACCGGGCGCGTTAACCACCACGCCATCGAGCTCCTCAACTCAAGAACGGCTTGACCGATCTTGATGAAAATTTGTATGTAGTAAGAACATGAGATTGTGCAAATGATAGACTATATATGATATTGGTAAACCTAATAATTATTTTATTTAGCATTTATTGATCCATTATTTTCGCACAGTGAAGCGGGCGGGTGACGGCTAGTATATATACGTATCGGTACAATACATTTTACGTTTGATGTTTTTTCGAAAGTCGAAAAGCAATATTAAATGTGTTCAGGTTGTATCGCCAATCAAGACTAGTTTTTAATTTTTTTATTAACATAATAATATTTCGTTCCACTACTGGGCAAAGATCTCCTCCAAACCTCTCCATACTTCTCGTTAGTGGACTTTATCTCTGACGATAGTCATGACTTAAACGAAAACTTAAAAACAGCAAAGTCTCAACAGAGAAACAGGTAGATTCGAAATTAAGTTACTTATACGTGAAAAGTGGCAACAAAAACAATACTCGTTCCACACAACGATATTCTATAGTAAAATGAAAGACACTGCGCAATATCTTGTTTTTGCTTTCGCTGCTATGCTAGACACACCATCTTGTTTACATAAAACAAAGGATGTAACTTTGCTTTGTATAGGCGGCGGCACGACTTTTCACATTGTGTCTTATTAAGCTACCGCTTATTTAAAAGTGTCAAGTGTAAAATCAAGTGTGTATCGTAAGGACCTGAAGAATTATTTTTATTGAAATGAACCAACTTTTACGGATCTACTCGCGTTTATTTTACACATTATTTTTAATTAATGAGGTGTTGATCGTCTCATAATTAGTTAGTAGCTTGTATATTCTCATTTAAAAGTAATGTGTAAAATTTTCCTAAAATTGTTTTATTTTACTCTAAAATTTCGTTTTTACTTTCGATTCGGTAAGTTTAAATAATAAGCAATTTAATTAATTGAATTAATTCATATGATTTTATATATCATACCCACTAAACACAACGCATGATTATCCATTATTATAACTTATAATCCAAACTGCATTCACACGTCACTTTTTATCGACAAAACCCGGTTACAACTCTAACCTTTTCGCGACATAAAATAAAAATACTTCGGACACCTACCGAAGCTCGGAGGGCCAACTCCTAAGCTCGCTTCCTACTCACGAAATAGATCAAACGGTGCGCGGCCGAAGATGAATTCCCGCCATAATCACGTTTAATAACTAATAAACGCAACTAACTTTTATCGTATGCGTTGCTGTGTCGAAATATTTTGGCGCCAAATCGTTGGCATTTGATTTGGAATCCTTTGAAGGCGTATTTTGTTTTGATTATTTATTTTTCAAAGCACTCCTGCGCGCTTTAGTATGTTTTTTCTGAAGTGCTATGTTTGGTCTGTGGTTACGTTGTAAAGCAGTTGGTTTAATGAATATTTGATATTTTATTGCAAACAAATTTTATTTGTATTTGTTAAAAGGAAGTGGAGGAATAGTTCGTATTTTGTATGATCAATGATGATGTGTGAACATTTATTATTTTGTTAAGATATTAACAGGAAGTGGATGTTGTTTGAAAAAAGCTTTTAGCTTTCAGTCAACCACTTTAAAAAACGATTTTATATGACTACACTTGTTTTTTCAAATTCTTTATTTCGACTTAGTTATAACTTCAAAATATCTTATAATGCACTATCAATTGTTAAAATGAGTGTCACTTTAAATAATATGTTAATATTAATAATAAAAAATAACTATACTCACAAAGTTAATAGATATGTTTGTACTACTTTTAAATCAGTGACCCCAATGAATTAATCCGGCGTGACCAACATGGCGTCACCCAATTTCGCGGCAATTCTGTATTCTATTTTCAAATTCTACAACTGTCGCGCGCTTCCTGCTTCAATATAGACGAAGTTTTGGAACTGTCACACAGTTGCATTTCATTAGGCTCCCTAACCCTTTAAAATATCATATAGCATGGGATCATTTAAAAAAGCTGAGATTCCAATTTCAAACGCGATACGAATATGCTTTGATTTTTCTTTTTCTTTTTTTCTTTATACAACTGAAGAAGGTCGGACGTTGAAGATAATATTTGAAAGCATTCCAGAAGGTAAGTTGTAAACGTGAGATGATGATTAAAACATTTTTTTGTTATACCATTTGGTCAAATAGAATCATTGCAACACAGATTAAATACACCACACTGATGTTTGACATATTATTCCGATAGAATTGCACAATACATAGTTTATTGCGGACGAATTGAACAGAACCGATGATTACATTACAAAGTACTTAAAACTGCATGATTAATGAGTAAAATATCATATTATTTGTAGCGTGGAAAACTTCAATGTACTCGCGTGTAGGACAAATCGAAAATTGACTTTCCTACATCGTAATAAGATAGAAATTGTGGTGGACCCGTACGCCTGTCTGTAGGTTTACCTATAAGGTAAGTGGCATTGAGTTAAAACGGCTTGTGTGACTAATCGAGGCTCCACGGCGACCTTAGCTCAGTCACAATACAAAATTTCATTTATTTGTATGAGAAAATAAAGTTTTGTATCGTTAAAACGATTGTCTAACATTGCAGCCGGCTAAATATAGTATGTTTTAAAGGTGTGTCGTAACGTCGCGTTTGCTTTGATCGCTAAAGTGCGAGTAGAATTTGGAATCTCCATCATCAACCGAAACTAATAACTCCTTATTAGTTTCGGTTGAGTTTACATTTTTCCTGGTTTGCTTTATGGCTTAATTAAATTGGAGCATCGAAACCACCAATCGTCTGACTTCAAACATCACACATACATGCATCCCGGTCATTTGGACAGTCAAAGGAGAACAACCACTTCGTATGGAGCTTTGGTACCGGTAATAAGTTCTTTGTACAGCTACAAAACTTTGCCATTTTAAACCTTATTATAGTAGTATAATTATTGTCTTTATTTGAGTTTGCTAGCTAGCAGGGTTAACTCAATTAGTTTATTGAATTGAAAAACAATAATTTCATCAAGAAATGTTATTTCTGTTATTAACAATATTCTAAAACCGTTTTATTATTTATCTAGGGCAACCTAAAGACATATTAAGTAAATTATATCTGTGCTAATATGTAGCGTCGTTCTCGGTGTGATGATAAGCCACAGTTTATACAAGAAGTTCTCTCCATGTCTGTGAATTTGATAGACATCATTAAACTCATAATCATTACTTATGTATATAACCTCATAATTTATTTATTTTTATTAAAAAGGTAGGTAGATAATTACCGTAAACTGTAAAGTCTTAGTAAATAATCAAAGTCCGTAGGATAGCCGTAGTCTGTTTTAAGTCAAGTCCAATCGTCAGTTATCCAAATCACAAGCGCAATCAGAATCCGTAAGAAATAGCATAAAACAGGTAAATAATCGTAGGAAAACACAAAGACACTGGTAGTTTCAACAAGCATTCGCAAGTGACACTAGTCACTACACTAGGTACAGGTGCAGGGTGACTGACACCGAGTGACTAAAAAATCGATTGGTTATCGATTACATTGATCTATTGAGTTACATTAAATAATTATGCTGTTTTTTCAATGTAAATGCACGAATTAGAACTATTTACCTTTTTAAAGCGTTTTCTTTAGTTTTCTTTTGTTAATATACACGAATTATTGTTTTATTAATTTTTAATAATTAAATCGATTGTAATCGATTTGCTTTTTGCGTTCCTTTTTACGGTATCTACGATTAATTTATCAATAACTTTTAAATACGTTTTTAGGCTTATTCTGCTAGTTTCGGTTCCCATTTTTCCGTATAATATACCTTATTTAATGCTTAATATAATATCTAAAATCTACGAATGTACAACTCATTACAAATCGGTACCATTTTGGTTGATCTCCTTTCCTTTTTATATGCTACTTCCACCTCTACCTATATCTGAGGGCACTTCAGAAACTCTTATCTCGCTCCGTGCTAACTCTTGCAAATAAAAAAAAATCAGCGACCTAGGATCAGCGGTTTGGTCTTTGGTTCTATGTTGATAGTTTTCATAGTCAGTCAGGACTTCTCTTGTTGGCCACTTGTGTGTTTATTGACATTTCACTAGTGAAATCACACTGAACACATGACAAAAAACATAGACAATAGACAATAAATGACGACATATAACTATGTTTTTTGTCATATCAATAGAATGTTTCAGTAGGAAGATACTCGGCGTCTTCCGTGATTTTGAAGTATCAAAATATAAAAATAACTTGCCTAACTCTTAACTGATCTTTATTATTTGTAAAAATATTAAGATCGGATGTTGATGACGTAGTTGTCGACATTGAATAGCGCTCCTTTGGCTTACAGAATGTAGTAGTGTTGATTAATTTCGGCGAGTTGGATTGAGCCACGATAGCATAGTTGGTATTGCACCTGACCCGGCATGTCATGGGGTGCGGGTTCGAATCCTGCTCGTGGAATTTTTTCAACACTTTGTCTTTTATCAAATTGTAATTTTTTCGCAATAAAATTTGCGTATAATTATATATAATCAAGCTGAGGACAGGGCGCTATGGCGCTCATTAGGGGAGGCCTATGTCCAGCAATGGACTAAGATAGGCCGATGATGATGATGATGATGATATATAATCATATCCTTAGAGAATTCTCGAAATGCCCGATACCCTCATTTGCTGCGACATAATATAACTCGTAGAGATAGATAGCACCTAAAAGCTTGACTGGTCTGTTGTGACTGTGTTCAACCTTAAACTTACTTAAAATGTTTCCAAACTTTTCTTTGCTAGTAAACATGGTTTTGTTTACTCAAGAACAAACGTTCGGAACCGTCCCTCGACACGCAACGTTGAAAATGACGTCATTGAGGACCGTGGCAGGCACATTCATAATACCGTAGCATTAAAGGCAGGTACTAGGCACTTAATAATTAGGCATGTCAGTTATATAAATGTCTTTGTTTGAATAGATTCTAAGTATCTCAAAAACACTCTTTATATTTTATCGAGTAATTATTAGGTCCTTATCTATAAAATTGACGTTTTGTATCCCTGTGTGGTGCCGGGGATAAAGAATTGCACCACCCCATCTCTTCCTGTGGGTGTCGTAAAAGCCGACTAAGGGACCATTCCAGAGGATGGGCAGCAGCATCTCCCTGAGGTTACCCTCAACCTACTGCGATCGCCAACCCGCTTGCCAAGCGTGGCGATTACGGCAAATACCCCTCATATCCTTGGGGGAGGCCTTTGTCCAGCAGTGGACGTCTTTTGGCTGAGATGATGAAGACTTTTTATAAAATTTTATTTTTCATACTAACGTTTTTTTAATTTTCTTAGCATATATTTATGTTAACACTATAAAAATTGTAGAGTAGTGTGTTTGTTTCACTAGCTAAATATAGCAGACATTAAAAAGAAAAAAATCACGTCCCTTCAAAGCTACAATGAAACAAAAAGACAATTCCGCGAACATAAAAAGTAGTCAATTTAAAAAAAATATTGGGCGATAAAGACACAAAATTAATAATCATTGTTATTACTGAAGCCTAAGTAACATAGTCCTAACTAAAGATATATAATAATATTAACAAGTGAATACTTTTAATAAGTGAGAAAAAAACGTCCATTTCATAGGTAAGGACCTAATATGATATATTTTAAACTATGTAAGCCTTATAACAAGGATTATCGCATTAGTATACTCGGCATGCTTTTATTACCCGACGTATCGACCGAGTTGCACCGGCCGTGGTCACGGGCTGACGGCTGTCGCGATATTTATGTTTGTAATGTACTTTTATCTTTTTAGAAGTTCTTTTTTTATTCCACGATGAAGGATCGCTTTTCCTCCATCTCATCTGTTATAAAGTGACGATAAAGTCAAAGGTAGAAGAGAGTTTTATCCCAAACCCTTTACTGAAGGAACACAACAATGTAGCTATATAGAAAGACTTAGAATAAGATAGTAGCTAGCCATATTTAGAATAACGAACACTTTTATGATAGGCAGGCATAAGTGTCCTGCTATGATAGGGCATTTTCCAATATTAATGACGCTGTAAGGGAGAAAAGAGGGGGGGGGGGCTGTGTGGTGCCGGGGATAAAGAATTGCACCACCCCCTCTCTTCCTGTGGGTGTCGTAAAAGCCGACTAAGGGACTATTCCAGAGGATGGGCAGCAGCATCTCTCTGAGGTTACCCTCAACCTACTGCGATCGCCAACCCGCCTGCCAAGCGTGGCGATTACGGCAAATACTCCTCATATCCTTAGGGGAGGCCTTTGTCCAGCAGTGGACGTCTTTTGGCTGAGATGATTATGAAGGGAGAAAAGAGCTGGACACTTGCTGAGTTTCTTGCCGGTTCTTTTAAGTACAAGATCTCCCGCCCAGAGTATAGACTTACGAACCGATGGCATAATGACGTTCATAAGAGCTATTTGTAGCCTAAACTGAATAAATGCTTTTGAATTTTTATACGTGCTTTCGGTGGGAATCGACCTCGGTGCGGTGGTTTTAGTTACTAGAAAGCAACAACGTTTAAAGGACTTGGGCTAAAACAAGGTTCGATTCCTGGCTGGGTCGGGTAGGCATTTAATTTTTTCACTGTATTTTGTAAATATAAAACAAGAGTTTAAATCACACAGCACTGTTCCAGTGCGGGTTGGCGGATGAATGTGACCACATTACGATTACTAAGATGCTACGATACGACATATTAATAAGGAGAATTCTTTTCAGTGTCATATGGATCAAAAATGTTTTATTTGTTTCATTTTATGTTGAAATGAAACAGCTTTTACGGATCTACTCGCGTTTATTTTACACATTACTTATTTAATGTTTATCCTGACGTTTCGAACCCTTTGCAGGGCCCGTGGTCACAGGGAGACTGAAGTGTTGGTCGTCTCATAATTAGTTGGTAGCTTGTATACCCTCATTTAAATTTAATCAGGTGCGTTCCGTTTTACGCAGAAAGAGCTTACAGAATCTTTTGGTCTGGCAGTATGGTGTTGGGGCTGGGATTTAATATTTTGTATGATGGGATCCCAGGCTGGTGGTAGATTCCAACCATCTTCTCTATTGAAATTAGGACGTTTTTTAATTTCAATAGCCTCGCGTATCATCTTAGGGATGAATCGTTGTTCTCTAGCGAGTATTTGTGGTTTATCAAATCTGTTGTAATGGTTGGGCCCCTCTACGGAATGTTCGCATACTGCAGACTTATTTTCGCGCCTATATGTTTGACGTCGGCTATATGTTCTTTAACGCGGGTTCCTGCACTTCTCTTTGTTTGCCCGATGTAAGAGAGCCCACAGTCGCAGTCCAGTTTGTACACGCCTGCATCTTGAAGGGCTATGTTGCACTTGACAGGTCGTAAAAATTGGTTGATCTTCTTCGGCGGCTTGAAGTAAGTGTTGATTGAAGCTCGCTTTACGATATGTCCAATCTTGTCAGTGACACCTTTCATATTTGGAAGTACATCAGGTTGGCGCTCGACTGTGGTTGGTTTATTGCGTTTTCTGTGACGAAGCCGTGGTACTTTCAGTTTATTATCCTGTAGTACGTGCTTGACATGCTGAAGCGGCAGCCAGGTGTTGGGTGTCGCAGATGCCGCGTGCTCTCTGAAACAAAGATATCTCTATTTATATATATCTATTATATATCTTCATTTTATATTGTTGTTTTGTGTAATAGCTATCTACTGATAAATTTTTTTGCTATTCTATTCTTTAATATGTAATTTTTTACTTTACCAAATAGGTTTCTTTCAATAATATCAAGTTTTTATCACATAGAAAGTGACATTGCCCTTCTACGTCGCATTCTATGCGTTGCTAAGTTCACTTTCAGAATTTACACCACGGGCCGGCTCGAACTGGCCCTAAACGGTGTCACTGGGCTGCAAACAACCTCACGACCACTAAATATGTAAAACACTAGCACGCTATGAGTTTCCCTTTTTCCGTTTAATATTGTAATTTGACCTAACCGAGGAGATAATGTAACACTTTTAAGTTAAAACGACTCGGTGGCCGAGTGCGAGAGCTCTAGGGCCGAAGTCATCTGGTCTTGGGTCCAGTTCTAGGTTCTATCCTAGGTTTGTCAAAATGAGTTTCGTATTTTTCAATGAAGAGGCGTTGTGATTAAATAAAGCCTAATTTTAGTGATGACTTGATTTCAATGATATAGGCCTTCGCCCAGAAGTGGGAAAGTAAACGATAAATTAGCTAAATGGTGAAAATACATTAAAATGTATAGATCTAAGTAAAATTTAAAATCTAAGACCCAAAATCCGTAGCGAATATAACTAAAATGCATGAATGTCGTTAAAGATGAAAAAGATAAAGTGTTGAAAAAAAATTGTAATTTGTTCGCAACAATATTTGCGTAAATTTATATGTAAACAAACGGCCGCTCGCGGTTTCACGTGCGTGGTTCCCGTTCCCGTAAGAATATCTGGATAAAAAGTATTCTATGTGTTATTCCAGGTTATAAAATATCTGTATGCCGAATTTCATCCAAATCCATTTAGTCGTTTTTACTCGAAAGAGTAACAAACATCCATCCATGCTTACAAACTTTCGCGTTTATAATATTAGTAGGATAATCGTTGTTAAGAATGTTTCAGTTTTTTAATGTTTTCCATTGACTGTCAACATTTTTTCTGTATTTACTCAACTAATAGGAAATTTATCGGCTTTTTAGTTAAAAATAATTAGAGCTCTGAAGTTTGTATGTATACCTATAGGCTGCCGAAAAATAAAATGTTTTTAAAGTTTTTTCCAATATATTGTGTGGTTAGTGTCTCCGGCGGGCGCCGGCGCAGGTCGCCACCGTCAGGGTCGCGCGTAGGCTGCGCGTGCGCTGGCGGGACTATCGAGACTCAGCTCTTTTAGAATGCCGTATTTTCTGCGCAAAACGATTGGGTGACAAGCGTAAAGGATTCGGATTCGGTGCCTTAAGGCGTGAACATGGCCTTTCGTATATAACAATTATGATGATAAATATCTTTAATACCATCACAAAGCATTAATAGACACGATAATAATAGTTCCTTTGGAGTTTCTGATGAGGTAAATCTTTCTAATTAAACTTCCTTAGCTTGGTCATGAGAAGTTAAATAGAATTTACAAAAAAAAATATAATGTTCGATTAATGCGTTTGTTTGTGTGTGTGTGAGGAGATTTGAATGTTTGTGTCTGAATGAGTTGTTTTGTGTATTGGCACGTGTTACAGTAGTACACATAACAAATCATGTTTCCTAACCGTATTAGAAATATTATAACAATAAGTCGAAGTGGGAACAAACTTCATATTCGAAAAGGTCTCCATTTTCGCCTATTTCTCATAGTAATTTAAATTGGTTTTTTGTTTTATCAAATATTTTTTTATTTCTACAAAGGAAAAATCGCTTGGCTTTGATCTCAACTGATAGTAAGTGACGATAGGGCAGAAGGTAGCGCACTTCACCCGGGATCCTCAACCACTGAGCGACTGACTGATTCACCGTACTACTTCACCTTCATCATCATCAAAATAATTTTTACTTTTTATTTTCAAGTGCTAATTGCTGCACTGAAGCTAAATTTAATATTTATAAAATGTATAAAATACAGTGAAAAATTAAACGCCTGCCCAACCCAGCCAGGAATCGAACCTGGGTCTTCCGCAATCCGGGCGGCTGCACTGACCGCTATGCTACCGGCTGCTTTTTAATTTTTCGAGTGCTAATAGCGGCACAGTGCGCCATCTATCTAACGGTCATTGCAACCGATCATCATCATCATCATCATCTCAGCCAAAAGACGTCCACTGCTTCTGCTGTCTCAGACAAAGGCCTCCAACAAGGATCTGCATATTATGGGGGGTATTTGCAATAATCGCCACGCTTGGCAGGCGGGTTGGCGATCGCAGTGGATTAAAGGTAACCTCAGAAAGATGCTGCTGCCCACCCTCTGGAATGGTTCCTTAGTCGCCTTTTACGACACCCACGGGTTGAGATGGGGTGGTGCAATTCTTTATCCCCGGCACCACACAGGGCAACCGATGGCTATGCAGATTCATCTTTGCAGATGAAATAACCAAGTTCGATAACACAGCGCTATAGTAAATTTTTACTTTTTATTTTCAAGTGCTAATTGCTGCATTAAAGCTAAATAAAATATTTATAAAATGTTTAAAATACAAAAATTTTAGCGTTTAATTTTTTCACTGTATTTTATACGTTTTATAAATATTCATCATCAAGTTGTTTAAGTATTTTTTTGAGTTGTTTAAGTGTTTAAGTTTTTTCGATTGAAATAAGCAACAGCTATCTTTTGCATCTCGGCACTTGTGGTCGGTAGTACTATTAGTTATTCTGTGCTTATGGGCCCGAGATAATGACTAGAAAATAACTTTAACGAACCATCTTTTATCTGGTACGCGCGGGGCATTCTAACTAAGATAGTTAAGTTCAGAGATAATCGAGCTTTGTGCTTACCGACGATTCCATGAATAGACTACGTTGATAAGTTATGGTTTGTTTATTATAATAAGGAGGTGCTTTTTCATAATTCTTAATTGGAAGTTTCTTTTCTTGACTTGATTATTTTTGTATATTATGAAAATTTTATTTTTGACGCTGTAAGGGAGAAAAGAGCTGGACACTTGCTGAGCTTCTTGCCGGTTCTTCTCAGTACAAGATCTCCCGCCCAGAGTAGACTTACGAACCGATGGCATAGTGACGTTCATAAGAGCTATTTGTAGTCTAAACTGAATAAATGATTTTGAATTGAATTTTCTTAATTTTGTGTTCATCATCATCGTCATCATCAGCTCATTTTTATGTCCCCACTGCTGGGGAACGAGCTTTTCCTACGGATGTATAGGGAGAACTGGTCATAAACCATCACGCGGGCCCAGTGCGGATTGGTGGTTGTTAACGATTGCTGATGTGTTTGTTTGTTAAAAAAATATTTTCTTTTTAATATTTCTTTTTTTTAATTTACAACGATTTGACGTTTCGTTTCCATCTTACCAAGAACCGTAGTTAGCTTGAATATGGCGACAGACTCACGTCTCACATCACATCACAATCAAAAATCATCAAAAATTGTATAGTGGAAAATACTAAAAATAAGATATGTATGCAAGAGCAGAAGGCTCGTGCCCCAGCAGTGGGGTCATAATGTGAGCTGATGATGATGATGATGATGACTTATTAAACTATGTTTTTGTTGTATGTTTCTTGAACTAGTATTGTTTGTTCCAGGTTCGAAGCCAACTTGAAGCCAGTGTAGCCAGCTGTACCATGCGCCTACTCCTGTACAAACTATCCAAATACGTGTGTGCGTCAGTTCTGTGACCATGGTGACTGTGTGTGTGCGAGCTGAGGTTGTGTACATTGCGGCCCTTTGATTGGTAAGTTTTAATATATAATTGATATTTATTTATTGTTAATGTAAGTACTAGCGGTTGTCCGAGCGAAAGCCTGTATTTCCTGATTTAGATACAATCAGTTCAGCATCAATGAAGAAACACTCAAAATCAATATAATATTTTTTTCCGTAGGTTATTAATAAACTCTTCATTATTAATAAACTCTTCATTATTAATAAACTCTTCATTATTAATAAACTCTTCATTATTAATAAACTCTTCATTACACTTGAATTCAAGGAACCACCGTTCCTGTCTCCAATATACCATTGCGCACAAAGAAATTTTGGTGACTCGTTTCTTTGTCGCACCTCCAAAAGATGGAATAGTCTATCAGCACACTTTTCCTTCCTTCCTATGACATGGGGCCCTTCAAAAGAGGCGTGACTGAGGCGTGACTGCATCTTGTGACTGATGCTGCGCTGTTTTCACGCTGCACCAGTTGTCTTCGCGTCTGGAGTCCATTTCCACTTAATATCAGGTGGAATGGAGTCATTTGCCGTGCCAACCATAAAAAAGAGTTAATTCAGTGATCGGAATGAAAAGGCTAATTCACTTATGCCTGATCTTACCATTGACCCCTAAGTGTTAGGTGACCCCTAAGCCATGTTAGGTGACAGTTGTTGGAGCAAAACCGTCACCTAAAATGGCTTAGGGGTCACCTAAAACTTAGGGGTCAATGGTGAAAATGGGCATTAAAGTAGCTGACAATACAAGACTAGGAATGGTTTAAATCTAAAAAAAAATGTCGTTATTTTATTTGGTTTTAATTCCTGAATCCCGGAAATAGGCAACTTTAGATAAATTAGCCCCCTTTGTTCCGACCACTGGGCAATATTGAACAAGAGGAAGACATAAAATAACCTCCCAACTAGAATTCGTTTATTTTGTCTTAGAGAAAGTCCAACATCCGCATGAATCGTTTTTCAGAACAAACTCTGCAAATTATTTTTGCCATTTTTTTTTCTTCACCAATGTCACACACAAGATAAGGAGGCCCAGAAGATAAACTTCATAAAAACCTGCTCGAGCACCGCACACATACACCCTCTTACGGACACGGAATCTCGGAACAGCTCGGAACAGTCCGAGCGCAGCTCCATGTCCGTGAGAGGTTGTGAATGAATGAATGAATGAATGAATAACATTTATTGGTAATACACGACACATACAAGTCACATAAAAAAACAGGAACTAAAATAGCAACTTAAAATACAACCCTAAAATTCAAAAAATTCTAAATTCAAAATCATTTATTCAGTTTAGGCTACAAGTAGCTCTTGTGAATGTCACTATGCCATCGGTTCGTAAGTCTACTCTGGGCGGGAGATTGTGTACTGAGAAGAACCGGCAAGAAACTCAGCAAGTGTCCAGCTCTTTTCTCCCTTACAGCGTCAAAAATATTGGAAAATGCCCTATCATAGCAGAACACTTTCCATTACAAATAAACACAAAAAATATATATAAGACAACCACAACATGTAAAAAAACAAAATAAAAAATGTAAGTTAACAAATTTACATCAGATAATTATGTAAAAGTTTCAATTTCCACAATGTCATACAGCACCACTACAGTACTCTAGTACTCTAGTGTAACATAGTATGTGTCAAAGGGCTCCGACTCAGTTTTTTTTGTTGTAACCAAGGTCACAACACTGATATTCTGCCGAAACCCGCGGAGAAAACTCGCAACGTGGCTCGCGTTTAAAATTGTACTAATAACAAACTGCCTGGTACTAAAATCCTATAGTTGTAAGTAATAAATATTAAAAGACAAAAGCCTGCATAGTACTCTGCCGTCATAAGGAAAAAGGGCACAACTATTTTTTTTTTAAATTTGAGTTAGATACATATTTGGAATCAGGAGAAAAAGGCCTATATTTTCAAACCCGATCCTGATTTGAAAAATGTTAGATCTGCCTTTTTTAATCTGTATGGTGCATAAAAATAATTAGGTATTTAAACGTATTGAATAAGTAGATATATTACAAACTGTATGTCTGTGAATACAGGCAATAAATAAATAAATTAACAATATGGTTCGTACTATACAACGTGTAACAGATTAAACGCACACCCTCTTAAGTGGTGACTCAGTCCATGAAACTGAACAACTTTTGACCTACGACTTTTCAAAATTCACAAAAAAAAATCGTCTCTTCAAACGAATTCACTCGGTCAGTTTTGGTCTAAAGATAAAATTTTTTTTCGCGATTTTCCATAAGTCGTAGAAAAAATTGTTCAGTTTCATGGACTGAGTCACCACTTAAGGCGAGCGTTTGCGCCCCGTACCATAAGAAAAACTGTTTTTTTTTCCTTCAAAATAAAACTACAAATTATTAAAAAAAAATAACTACAATTTTGAAGTGTGTGTTAAGACTAATCTACTAAGAAAATTTAGATACTTAAATCGGTCTGGTTAGCCTGTAAAATGTGAATCTATGTTTTAAAAGAGGTTACTTTGATATTTTTTCTCTGTTATAAAAGTAAAAAAATCGTGTTTCTGCAACTAACAAAATGAAGTCAATTAAATGAAAAATCATGTCATCAAATATCACTTTCATATGTTTTGTAATTGTTGAGAAAAATCAAGTTTCCCGCCACGTAAATTACCAATGCGTCGTCTTAAGAGGGTGTGCGTTTAATCTGTTACATGTTGTCGTTGTACAAACCATGGTTGTCTATGGTGTGCGTTGCTCCGAGCGCGTTGCTTTGAAGCTTACTTTCTGCTCTCTCCATATTTTGTGCCAATGGTATGAGAAAGTGTGACTGCTTTTTGCCAGCGCTCAGTTCAACTGGTTTATTTTTTTAATTATTCAAATGATCAATTCTTGCGGCTGTCCGATCAATTAAGGTGGCCGATTGATTGGAATTGCACAATTGTCGTCACTTATAGCGCCCGATGAGTGTTGACCAATTTCGAGTGGTCGGTGCAAGTGATTAGAATAGAATAAATAGAATACAAGTTATTGCAGATACTGTGTACAATTTGCTAGTGATCAGACGAAAGAGAAATTGATATTTATTAACCATCAAAGAAAATCACAAGTTACCATAATCGTAAATTAAACTACTTAAAACTAAAATTATAAAAACTATTAGCCGTCACCCGCCCGCTTCGCTGTGCGAATATAATGGATCAATGAATGCTAATCAAAATAATTATTAGATTTACCAACATCAATATAGCCTATCATTTGCACAATCGCATGTTCTTACTACATACAAATTTTCAAGATCTGTTAACTCAAGATCGGTCAAGCCTTTCTTGAGTTAAAATTGGGCATACAGACAGACAGAAATTTCAAAAATCGTAGAATTGGTGTCAGTGAGTCATCAAAATGAATATTTATCCCAAAAGTCAGAAAAATGGCAAGTACACACAGAGCCTACAGACTTATATAGTGGTATAGATAATAATCTATGACTCTAGCTATATAAAAAAACAAAGGAAAATTGCTTGTTTGCATTGACGAAGACGATAGAAACACAATAAACCAATATGCGGTGATCTCAAGTTCAATTCCCAGTTTAGACAAATTGTGTTTTAGACAAGTATTTTCGATTCAAAGCCTGGATTGCTGTTAGCTGTCATCCCGTAATTTATAGCGACGACATTCACAAGAGCTACTTACAGCCTAAACTGAATAAATGATTTTTGAATTTGAATTTGAATTTGACGAAAGCTGGTGCCACAACAGCGATGTTATGCTTTATTATTGCAGTTTGTAACTTACTGTTATGATTCTTGTGTAATAATAGCTTTTTATACATATAGGTAGATAGATAATACTTTTATTGCAACACTATGAAACATAAACATGAACACAAATATAAATAACTTACATAGTTACAATTTGGAGGTATCATCGCTTTAAAGCGTTTTTTTTCGAAAACCAGTCGAATGGAGAGAGCTAATAAACTGTAAGATCAGAGGTGAAACTATTGAAACATACTAGAATAGTGTATATTTTATAAATTAACCCTAATAATATATAAACTTACATATACATAATAGTAGTCTCAGGTAGGAAAGTAGCGGATATGGCAGGTAGGTACTACCCATAAAAGTTTTACCCCATGTTTTGGTACGTGAGAAATATGAAATGTAGGTACACCTATTTTTACCACATGATTGCAATAAATAGCTTTGACTTTGATTTGGAAAAAAACTATTTGTCCAACAGCTAGGCAAATGTCTAAGCCAGGAGAATAAAGACTGGCGAGATCGCGGCCTCCCGTGACTCGCGCAGTCCGAAGCACGCATACATTCGCCAAGCTATGTGGTGGTAACATCTGACCAACTCCTGACACACTCTAATTGAGTTATTGCTCTGCTCGTGCGCAGACTGACTGTGGCCTCGCTCGCGCACCCGACCAGCTTTTATTAATAAACTCTTCATTGCACTTGATATACGCAAATTAATTAAAAACAGAAATGTCGTACAAAGGTTGTTTGGTTGTACATGTTTATGCAAATATTTTTTATTTATACACTATTTTACACTAAAGGTGATCTTAATATTATACAACGTGTAACAGAAAGTTCCGATTCCGTATCCGATTTAGATCGTAACAGTAACTTTAATTTGTTTGCAATTCTTTTTTTTTAAACTTTCATACACTCACACCAATTATCTAGCCCAAGAGAAGCTTCGTTATGAAACTCATTAAATGGTTACTAGACAACGGATAAACATACTTAAAATACTTAAATACATACTTATTATACATAGAAAACACCCAGACCCGAGACAATTTAGAAAAACAATAATTTCTAAATTGACCCGACCGGGGATCGAACCCGGGACCTCAGAGATGGCGACACCATGAAAACCGGTGTACAAACCGCTCGACCATGGAGGTCGTCAAATTAAATATTACTATTGGGACTTCACATCAAAATTAACAACAAGTCTCAGCCCTAGTGGTTTAGTAACCTCTGCGTACTTACATTTATGATCACTGCTGCTTGCTTACTAAGGCGCTGCTAACGCGCAAAAAGAAAATTTAAAAAAATCCGGCGAAGACTGCTTTGTAGAGAAATAAACAAGAGGAAGAAGAAAATAAGTGGGGAAAATGGACGTAAATACATAACATACACTTATGTGCTTGGCTACTTTTACTATTTACATAAGTACCTAAGAAAGAGAATTGAGAATTAACCCAATGACTTACCACAGCGCCAAACAATTATCGTTTTGCTTTTGAACTTTGAAAAGTGGTTTACCAAAGAAAAACAAAAGAAAATAATTTTAAATTTAGAATTTTGACACCGCCATATTGTTTCCACACTTTACATGCTCGCTCGTAGCTACTGCGCAGACGCGCTGCCTGCGTACACGCACGCTGCGCTAAGGTCGCGCGCGCAGCATTGACCCGTATCGCCTTATAGGGCGGTTGCGAAATATACCCTGCCAGGTGTTCTGGGCTACGGCGAAGGTTAGAACCTACTTGCTCGTGTTGAGGGTAGGCCTCTGCTGAACTAATGTAAACCTATATATGTATTTACATAAACAGACCTAGAGGTCGAAGTTCCAAACGCTGGTAAAACCAGATATCTAAAGAACTAGAGATACTTATCAGCACCGGAAAGTGTCCTGCTTATGATAGGGCATTTTCCAATGTTTTGACGCTGTAGGTATATGTAAGGGAGAAAAGAAATGCTCTCGCTGAGTTTCTCGGTTCTTCTCAGTACAAGTTCTCCCGCCCTGAGAACACTTACAAACCGATGGCATAGTGACATTCATGAGAGCAACTTGTAGCCTAAATTTAATAAATGATTAAGATTTTAGATTATTGAATTTTTTGACGAACCGCAACGATACTCAGCAAGTAGATAATTGTACAGTCAAATACACTACGCATGCACACTAAAATAGGCCCAAGACACTGTACTTGTAGACCAGACGTACAAACACCGGTTTCAGTCGCACTAAATACCTTACTAGCGGCCGCTCGCGGTTTCACCCGCGTGGTTCCCGTTCTCGTGGGAATATCGGGATAAAAAATATCCTATGTGTTAATCCAGGTTATAAACTATCTAACACGTTTGCGCGATGCTATCCCTTGTAGAAACCCTTTAAGGATGTTTCCATCACACGGGGGGACCACAAACCGTCGGGGTTAGGTGTAAAGGCCGTAAGTGGCCAATCCTTACCTTTCTTTATGGGCAAGCACTTGGTATTCACTTCACCCGATGTTAAGTGACGATGAGGTCGAAGGTGCAAGCTCAGTTCTCCTGGAATCCTCAACTACTGAACTAAGACTCTATATAAATAATAAATAAAAATAAAAATCATTTATTATCAGACCACGTACTCCATAGATTGTTAGTACAAATTAATTAACCTTAAAAAACTATGTTAGTCCCACATACTTAAAAATAATAAAAATACATACACAAAAAAGAAACAAAGACACTAAACAACCAAAACAGACTCCTTGGGACACCGGCCAACACAACGAATGTGCAAGTCCGTAAACCGCCCGAATACTGCCGCGTCCATTCTGTCTGCTATCATCTTCAGGATCCCATTGAAGCTCCCCCGCAACCTTTGCACTATCGAGGGACTCTTTTTGCGCATGATGGCGTAGAAGTCATCCACACCAGCATCCGCAAACATACCCGATGCGCTGCAGTAGCGCGGGAGCCTCAACAGGGCCCTGAAGATCTATAGAAGCATCCATTCCGCACAGCGCCCGCGCGTGGTGGTTATTGGCCCGTTCTTCCTGTTGTATTTCTATCTATAGGGAAGGCCCCAGCAGTGGGGACATAAAATTAGCTGGTGATGATAATGATGGAACAACTTGCGTGTCGTTAAGTAAGGATAGCTAGTGTGGCACGACTAACTGTCTTCACACCTGGCCTTCGCTATTACTTAACACCAGTTGGAGAGTGGAGTCATCTACCTATTAGGAGTACCTACTGACTTGTTGACGTTAAAGCGAATATTTTCAACAGCACGTGTCACAAAACGGTTCCTGTGCCAAATAAGGCGTCACTTATGCAGCATGGAGGAATCTATTACGTGAGTCAGTCTCCCACGCGAGGACGTGACTTAAAATAATGACCGCGATTCGCGGAAACCTCTGCTTGGTGGGTTGTTGTGACAGCGCTTATTGCAGTTGTTTATGTGTTGTCGACTGTACGTAATTGTACGTAATTGTTTTTGTTGTGTGTATGGGTGGCCGTTGACGTTACGGTAGGAGATAGGCCAGGGTGCCGATTTTTGGGTCGGTGACTAATTCTCACGCTATGATATCGATTTTAAGTGCTCCTTTTTTTAAAATTAAGGTGACGAATAACACTGGTAACTTATTTTTGACACGGTAAATTCTCGAACAGTGTATATTAATGATCAAATTGTAAATATTGCAAAAAATATGGTGTTACATGCGACTTTTAATTCCGAGATCGCTGGTGAGATTTAAAAATCGTCCCCAAGTTCGCAAAGTTATAGTGCCAGCATTGCCCATCATTCGATAATCTTTATTACTAATACGTGAAGCAAAAACTTTGTACCTCTTTTTACGAAAATTGCGCGGACGGAGGAGTATGAAATTTCGCACACTTATAGTTTATATAGAGAAGGAGTACAAAATATAAATATTTAAAAAAAAAATGCATTAAAATACATTAAATCAATAAAACAAACATTACACACTACCATGTAGGTATTTGACACACACGCATATGTATTAGACACACACGCATATATGTATACTCTTTTCAAAAAATTCAAAAATGGAAGAGGAGCGGCCGAAATCTGTCAATGCCAATTCAAACTCAGATTCTATCTTTTTTAATTTTCATTGCTTACGGTACAATCCGTGCAGCCTTAATAAATTTCGGTCGAATTTCGACGACTGGGCGCCCACTAGTGTTAATGAAAACGAAAGTCTCTATGGCATTGAAGCAGCGCCTCTTGACAACAAAGGGGAGTAAATATTTTGATTCAAAAGCACTTTCTTTAGTTTATTTGAATAAAAAATGTTGACTTTGACTTTTGACTTTGACCAAAATAATTTCCATACAAATTCTTTTGATTTTGACTTTGCTATACAAATTATCTTTTTTGTTATAGTGATCGAATGGCATTTAAAACTTGCACATCGAGTTTTTTCATGATTTGAACGTGTTAAAAATTAACATTTTTTTTTATGAGACGCCACCTATGACGCTTTCAATTTTGAGACGTTTCGTGTCGGTTGGACCGCTGCTGCCGCACGTTTTCATATTAAACGCCAGCCGCACGACAGCCGCACGCTTGTTTATAAGGAACGCAGTGCAAACGCACGACAGCGGTCCGACACGAAACGCCTAATTTGAAAGAGCCCTTAGTGATGAATTTGTAAAACCAATTTGTACTCAAAAGCAACGTAAACTCTAACTTGAACCAATGGTAAATATTGGTTCGGGGCGGACTTTTGACAAAAATTTAAAATCATTTATTCAATTTAGACTACAAAATACACATTGATGTCACTATACCATCAGTTCGTAAGTGTACATGGGGCGGCCCTAATACTATTACTTTAGATTAGATACACCACCACTGGAATAGCCGAAAAAAGAACAAATAGCCGAAGATCGGGCTCAGTGGCATACATTAAGAGAGCCCTATGTACAGAGTCCAGCAGTGGACTTATGTGGGCTGATTATGATGACTACTGGTAAATAAACCCGGTACCTCTTGGTCTGCAATCGTTTATGCAATCACATAGGCGGTTAAACGCAGCAGCTAATCAGCCATAATGGCTGACGGAAAGTGTCTCTATCTTCATAAAAAGTTCACTCGCAGATTGACATATGGACATTCCCACACGCAATAAATCACCACCAGACCCGTTTGTCTAGGCGGTAATCAGGGAGGTAGGTTTCTAAGTATCTTATGGAGATGCCGATTTCACTATAAATAGAATGATAATTGGTCGACTTAAGCGTTTTGCTGAGGTTTCGTCCTGCCTGGCGATAGGATTAGACTTACAATCTGGCTGGATATTGACCACCCTTTCTTAAAGCTAGGAAAAATGCTTGACACGTGTTATATGTGATTCTTGGAGTCCGGCTCGAAGGACCAGAATTCTCTGGAATGTAATAAATAATTGTAGTATATTTTTAAGGTCTCACTATTCAAGGTATTAGGGCTTACATAAAAGTCAACATTTAAATGCAATAAAATATAATTAATTAAAATCGTAAGTCGAAAACACGACAACTCTCAAAATAGTAAATTAAAAAGTAAAGTAAACAGGCATATGCTGGACTCAAGCATATTGAAACCAAGTTATCTCTACAATTGATGGGTAAGACTGTTTAAATTATTAGCATATTAAAACTTATCGTCAAAAAATGGAAATTACTCCAATGTTTAGAAAACTACAAACCAAAAATTCAGATGTGGCAACTGAAAAAAGTATCTTAGCCTGTTAGAGCTATTGTAAATTACCATTATTCGTCTAATAATGTTTCTATTACAAAGAAAACTCTTTACTGTAAGCCTAGCTGGACTATAAAATTCTATTCCGATCGAGGACAAAGTCAGGGGCGACCTGCCTCCTAATCCTGACCTACCACACGCACCCATGTTTCCTATAAAAGGGATTTAACTTCGATTCACCGTTATTTTTAACGAGACATCTCGAGAATGCGTTTGAGCGAGACAGTGAACAAAACTTTATACGTGCGAGCGAGATGGAGACACCATGTTTTTGGTGCGACTTAATTCTGATTTATAAAGTCTAATATTATTTTTATACTCGATACTTCTATATGTTTCCAATGGTATGTCATTGAACTTGGGTGCTGTTTACGGCATGTTTAATGTCACATTTCAATAATGCTAATTCGACATTTAAGATGGCGTCGTATCGTACCTAAGGCGGTCCGCAGACAGAGCAACTTTGATTTCCGATTGCAGCAACAGGCAACTTGCAACTTGCCGTTTCTATATAAACTAAAGAAACTGCACAGGCACAGCAACTCAGGTTGCGACTTTCAATGATCGACAACAGTTTCAGTTGCTGCAATCGATGATAGAATCCGTCTTTAATTGATGCAACTAGGAACTGTCTTTGTACTAGTTGTGTTAAGTTGCTGGTTTCCCCAACTGTCAAACACTGACAGTTGACTATAGATTAGAAATGTTTGTTTAGAATTAAGGCAACTGTAATTGAGGTAAACTGTTGCTGCAACTGGCAACCTATGACAAAAACAACGTTAATGATGACGGTAGTTGTTGACATTGAATGGGCGCCTTTGGCTTTCAAAGTAAAAAAGTAAATAGTGTTGAATAATTTCGGCGGGCTGGTTAGAATCACGATAGCTCAATTGGGAGAGCACCTGACCACCGGGTCAGGACCGGGTCCGGGACATACCGATGTCAGAAGGATGCAGGTTCAAATCCTGCTCGTGGAAATTTCTTCAACATTTGTGTTTATGACAAAAACTTTTAAAAAATTGGTAGTGTCTTCAGCTAACTTGATAGTTTCAGCAACAAAAGTTGCTCTGCTTGCGGAACACCTAAAGCTACGTGGTGGGTCTGGGAGTTTGTTTCTAACCCAGATACTTGGTGAATTGTATGTATGGTATGTATGGCATGCATGGTCACGACTCTGCTATTTTGAAACGACCACAATCGCTTTGGTGGCCTAATTTTGTTGATACACCATCATCACTACTCATGTTATGTCCCCACTGCTGGGGCACGAGCCTTCCCTATGGATGGATAGGGAGAACGAGCCATAAACCACCACGCGGGCCCAGTGCGGTACAGTCGTTGTTAACGACTGCTAATGCAGCCGGGACCGACGGCTTTATGTACTTTCTGAAGCACGGAGAAGCTCGAAGTGATTTCGGTCACCCATCCGATGACCGGCCTTTGTAAAAATTGCTAAGCTTTAGCAATCGCAGATCAGGCGCTTAACCACTGCGCTATTGATACTCCCATGTGCAGTCTTCTAGTTGTCTCTTATGACACACTCGGTAAGACTTGCCCCCGCCTGATATCATCTAAATGCCAACTACATATTCACATGATACTTACACTCAACATTCACACTTGCTTAGACACAAGACACTGTACTCGTAGAACAAGGGGACGACGAACCGGTTCACACGCGCTTTATACCAGGTACAGACCCTTTCCACCCACGACGCGGCCACCCGGGGCCTATAGAGGCGCCCTGTGGTTGTTCTCCCGATCTGATCTGAACCCCTCGGAGAATCTAGTAGGGTACGGGGACACGCACTAGTGCGTGACGCCACTCCCTCAGTGGTTAGCACGTCTGCAAGTGCTGAGGCAAAGCAACTTTCGCATAGGCCGGTCATCGGATGGGTGACAAAAATATACCAACTGGAGATCCTCCTGAAGCCACGTAAAGCCGTAGGTCTCGGCTACATTAACAGTCGTTAACAACCACCAATCCGCAAACCCGCGTGGTGGTTTATGGCCCATTCTCCCTATCCATTAATAGGGTCCTCGTGCCCCAGCAGTAGGGACACAAAATGAGCTGATGATGATTAAAGAAACAGTCACAACACAGCTAACTAGTATGGAATGCCAATCCCTAAAAGTATAAGTGTGCGATTGTACCAATTGTAGATTTGAACAATGCATTCCTACAGCGATCGCGCGTTAGGTGACATGGCGAACACTGGACGTCCTTGGTTCGATTCCCGGTACGGCCGGCGGATTAACGGCCGACACGTCTTCGGCGTGTACCCATATTTTTTATTGAGCTATTTATAATTCGACTTTTTATAGTGACGCTTCGGAAGACAATAGATTTTGGTTTGATGGAAAAGTAATTCGTCTGTTGCTTAGTAAACTAAGAGAAAGGGTCATAAAATTTGTTTTTGTTAATGTGCATTTGGGAGGCCTTGTCCAGCAGTGGACGTCTTTTGGCTGAGATGATGATGATGATGATGATGTGCATTTGCTTGTAACTAACATTAGTGTTTAAGTATTATTGTAATTACTAACAGTCTATGGATTTGATCTGAAGTGAGATAAATAACAATTTTAACCCATCACGCTGGCCCAAGACATATTTTGGTGGGTTTTGACAACTACCAGCTATGTAACAGTAACCACCGTGATCAACGGCTTAACATTCCCTACGAAGCTCCTCCAAACTCATGTTACGGTCACCCATCCGATAAAAGTGGCATGACTTTCAACATCGCAACAATGTGAAGGAAAATGCTCACATTTACATGCAAACATTCCTATTCTAAATAGATTAACCCGATTGCCGGTGCCCGCCGCGCCGCCATAAAGATGTCACCATATATTGAAATGAAATTATTTATTAGCGTCAAAATGGCGGCGCCAATTCACAATGATAATATTTTCAAATTGTCAGATGCAGTACTGAAATTCTACTATTTGATACCCTAAGTAAAAAATCGATAGATAATAATCTACTCGGATGTGTTGTTTCTTGTGCTTCTGCCACTTTGACGTCAAATTGGCGGGACCAACGTTTAATTGTTCTAACTTAAGAACGAGAAAGGTATTAAATTTTTTACTTAAGGTATCAAATAGTAGAATTTCAGTACTGCATCTTACAATTTGAAAATATTATCATTATGAATTGGCGCCGCCATTTTGACGCTAATAATTATTTATTCAAACTTCAAGTGATTGCAATAAGATTGAAAACCAGTGAAAATTTGTTAAAGCTGAGGTAGCTCCATCTAAAATAGTATGGAAATAGGCAAACAAAGCCAAGTGCACTATCCATACACCCAATGAGATTACGCGTGACTCATACATAATACCATTACGCTGGGTGAAGGCAAACGCGTAGATGCGCCTGCGTCGATCCCCTACCACGAGTTCGCGAACATTGAACTCGATAGAGACTGATAACGAAAAAAGAAAAAGAAAGATACCTACTATTTAAGACGTGTTGGGACACCCATGATTTAATAAACATAATGTATAGTCGACCATGAAATTGCTATCACTTCCATTACAATAAAATTTCGCTAAGGCTCATTGTCATTACTGACAACGTATCTGTCACTTGGTTTTTAAACAAAAATAGAACTTGTTGTTTTATTATATTCAAACAAAGTTCACTTCTAAGGTGGTAAAGCAATTTCATTGTCGACTAAGCCACTGCTGGGCAAAGGTGGAGAAGGTCGATGGCGCAGTAGTTAACGCGCCCGGTCTGCGATTGCTAAGGTTAAGCGATTTTCGCAAAGGCCGGTCATCGGATGGGCCAAAATTTATCATCTCGAGCTCCTCCGTGCTTCGGAAGGCACGTAAAGCCGTTGGTCCCGGCTGCATTAGCAGTCGTTAATAACGTGGCGTGGTGGTTTATGGTAGGGGACCACCGTTGATAATGCTTAACAACGTTATTTTTTGTTAACGTTGCCAGTCGACTCTATTTATCGTAATTAACAGCTTTTTGTCGCGCTTAGGCAATCTGTTGTTAGCTTTGTTAATCATTGGAAGTTAATTAAAGCTTTTTGCAAGATGATGATTGATTCATTTCTTTGTCGTGCAAATAGATTAACTTTAAGTTTGATGACTGCACTCGCTTGATGTTTTATCGAGACATAACATGTGTATTTCTAAAATGGATAAACTGTAGATGCCTACTATCTAATATGTAAGAAAATTGTATACAGTTATACAATAATAACAAAAAAATACTTTTTATTTTCAAGTGCTAATTGCTGCACTGAAGCTAAATTAAATATTTATAAAATTTATAAAATACAGTGCAAAAATTAAACGCCTACCCGACCCAGCCAGGAATCGAACCTGGGTCTTCCGCAATCCGGGCGACTGCACTGACCGCTATGCTACTGGGAAGCATCTATGGTATGCTATGCATCGGTTGCAATTGCCGCTGGATAGATGGCGCGCTGTGCCGCTATTAGCACTAAAAAAAAGCATTATAAAGCAGTGACAAAATTCAGCGCTTACATTAGCCTTCCCGGTAGCATAGCGGTCAGTGCAGCCGCCCGGGTTGCGTAAGATCCAGGTTCGATTCCTGGCTGGGTCGGGTAGGCGTTTAATTTTTTCACTGTATTTTATAAATTTTATAAATATTTAATAATAAAAAGGTTAATAGCCCAACTGTCCCACTTTCGGGAGGGCTCCATCATTAAAATCAAGTCATCACTACAAAGTATGGGTAATAGCTTAATCACTACACTTGCCAATTGTTTGGTGATCACAAACCCGGGCTTTCCGAAAGAGATCCGAAACACACTATACCTGACCTTGGATTGCGATGGAACCCAGGAACGACGTAGTAAATGCCAGGATTATATTTATATGTTAAAAAAATCAACTTTAATTAACTTTACTGATAAAACGCTGTATCAAATGTAGAGCATTTAAATCAAACGTAAGTAAAAGAAGTTTCGCATCAAATACATATAGGAATCACCTGTTTCATTTGTATTTGAAAAAAAACTTTGTACAAAAACACAAATGTTGAAAAAATTTCCACGAGCAGGATTTGAACCTGCACCCTTCTGACATACCGGACTTCCGATATACATTCTGATATAAACAAAACCATTTTAAAAAACTTTGTGCTTCTTAGTTTTGCTTAATGTTACTATTACTTAACTGAATGTGTACCGAAATTAATTATAAATAAATGAAATTACTCTTTAAGAAACGACGGTTTTAGTGAAATTCAGAAATGTAATTTTTCCTCAAATGAATTTGAATAAATACATCAACATATTCGGGTATTGTTCTTTATCGTATTTATGATGTACAGTCAACGCACGACTCGTGCTCTGGCTGTCACGATGACAGCTGATTGACAGGTAACAAATGAAGCCAGCGACAAATGGAAGGTCATGAACATGATTCAATCGTCATGTAAACTTCGGCGAAGAGCAAGACACCGACAACAATATTGGTATTAGCTATTCGATTTGTTTATTTATATAATTCGGTTCCAGCGTACTAAATACATTTCACAATCATTAAAACTATATTAAATTAAGTATGTGGGTATTGGCACCAGCAGTGGTTGACAAGAAGCACTTACCGACATTATTTTGTTTTTAACATAAAAAAATATTAGTCTACAATGGATTTTTTACTTTATCAACAATCTAATACAGACCATTTGTTTACTAGCTGTAATCCAGTATTTCAATGAAACTCTATTTATTTTTTAGCGGCGATATTATGTTGTGTCGACCACTGACGCCACTACGATACTTAATTAAACTTAAAACACTTATAGAAGAAGACATGTTTAAGAAGATACAAAAAACCTTTACTTTTTACATTAAAATTATACTAAGATAAATGCAGGAGCTCGATGGCGCAGTGGTTAACACGCCCGGTCTGCGATTGCTGAGGTTAAGCAACTTTCGCAAAGGCCGGTCATCGGGTGGGTGACCAAAAATGTATCATCTCGAGCTCCTCAGTGCTCCGGAAGGCACGTAAAGCCGTTGGTCCCGGCTGCATTAGCAGTCGTTAACAACCACCAACCCGCACTGGGCCCGCGTGGTGATTTATGGCCCGTTCTCCCTATCCATCCATAGGGAAGGCTCGTGCCCCAGCAATGGGGACTTTATAAGCTGATGATGATGATGATGAAGAAATATGAAAACTTGTTGTTACTTTTCGCTCAGTTAGTGTTGCGGTCTTTCCGTATCATCGGATGGGTGACCAAATCTAAATATCTCGAACTCTTCTTTATTTTAAGCACATTAACGGTAGATATATTGACTATTTCATAACTGCAACAGACTCAACATGGTCTTCAGTGTAGATTTTATGTTAATATCGTATTGTAATAGCGATGTAATGGTTTGTTTACTCAGATGGCTTGTAGTATACCTACTAATGTGTCAATGTCATAGCTTAATGCATATTTATGTATAGTAAAATAATAAACAGACAATAACACACACACAAATAATGATGTTATAAACCTCAAGATATTTACAAATTTCATGTAATGAGACATCATTGATAAATAGAGAATAGAAGACCTTCGTCATTAAAACAAGTAATTGCTGCAATTGATTGGCTTAATCACCATGCTTGCGGGTTAATGCGGGTTGGTGATCACAAATCCGGGAATCACAAATCAGGAATAAGTTTTAATTAGTTTGGCAATCCAAAGGGGCAATGTTGCCAGCATTCTTGGGACCGTTCCCATGAGCCCACAGTTGGAGGACATCTTTTATTTATAGGTCTTTAGTATTTAATTTTCTAATTATTTTTCTGTTTCATTTTTTCTTTTCAAGTTTAGTTATGTATTGTTTCTTTTTGTTGTGTAAATATATCTTTAACAGGTAGATATCAGAACATTATGTTTAGTTGATACTTTTGTTATTAACTGTACATTATGTGTTTGCTTATTAACAATCAGGAATTGAATACAGGACCTTCGAATATCAAACTGTCTAGCCACTCGGCCACCGATCGGTATTGATAAGTAAGAAAATAATTTAAACTATTTATAAATGTTTATATAATTTTTAACGCATATTTTGTTGCGAACAAATTACAAAAACACAAATGTTGAAAAATGTTTGAATTGAATTGTTATGAAATGAATGTTTTTTTTTTAACTATTTAATGTAAAAGAAAATTTGAAGGAGGCTTACATCCACAGAAACGAGAACGGCTGAGAAGAAGAAGAATGTAAATGTAAAATATTAATTAAACACACTTTTAAAGATTATTAAATAAAGTTAAAAAGATATGTCTTTATACGGTTCACATACTTACGTTCATAACCGTAAAATTTCTTTGTTCAATTAAAAACACCATAACAAATAAAAGATAAGTTATTGATTCATGAAGAGGCTAGTACAACATTTGTTCCAACATTTGACCCAACGTTGGCACCACAAAAAGTTGTTTGTCCCAAAACGGCGCTGCTGGAATGTCAAAAATCGTCTGGAGCGCGTGTGACATGAATGGGCGCGGCTAAAACTGTCTTCGGGAGTAGTCCACGTGGTAACAGTATGCCAACTCGCTCCCAGGAGCGATATAACATATAAATAAATATAAAATAATAATAATATATATAAATAATAATAAACTTGCATATATAACTTACTTTAACATATATAACTTGCAATAATTAACTTACCTTTGATGAAACAACTTTTACGGATCTACTCGCGTTTATTTTAAACATTACTTTTAATTAATGTTTATCCTGACGTTGTTTCATTTCAATGTGTAGTGTTCGCGTAAACTTTAGAAAACAATATATTACACCTTTTTTTTCTTTTTCCCGCTACAAAGTTTATATTACCTACTGTTTGCTTCTGTATAACTGGCGGGAAAAAAAAAAAAAAGGTGTGGCATGCCCCGGCGCCGGCGCCGCGTGCCGCGCGGCGTCGCTGCCCGCGCACCTGTCTCTCCGCGCTTTTGTTTTTTGTCTGTGGAATGGCGCAGATAATAAAATTATGCAATGCTATAATGAGGGCTGTTCACACCTTTTTCTGTCACTGTTTAACGCCATTTGCAATTCAGGTTAGTGTCGTTCAATTTCAGTATCACTATAGTATTTTCGTTTAACTTTACAGTAGTTTTTTTGGTTCACTTTCCATAACGTTACGCAAAATAAAACGATAAAGAGAAAATATCGCTGCGTTATGCGCACATAACTTTTTAGGCGGTTATATCTAGACAACATAAAAACTGAGTAGATAGATAGATAGATAGATAACGTCTTTATTTGGACACTATAGACACACACAATATACAATCGTAAATAAAAAAGCAACAATTACACTAAACATAATTTCATAACACAAGTATTAAAAATACAAAAATGTGTGTGTGCCGCAGCATCTCAAAAGGGTCGTTGCTCAGCGTGAGTAGGTTACACAATAAAATATTAATCACTAGTGGTTGCCCAGTGGTTGAAATTCGGCCGTAATTCACAAAATATACAATGTTTATACAAGATAATGTAACATACGAGTATATTATACATACATTTTATGTTTCTGCACTCTTTTGCCCTAATACTACTTGAGACATCTCAAACTCCGTGCGTGCAATGTTTTATTGCCTTAAACACACATTTTTTTTAAAATATCTTATTTGAGGAATAAGTACTTCATTTAAACATCTTTACCTAGAATCTATTTTTTGATCAAATTACCACACTTGTTTATCACCTATTTCGTGGTGATATATTTTGATAGGGTACAAAACATCCCACACTACTAAGGACACAAGAGCTGCTTCATAGAGTCATAGACTACATTGTTTGTTTACACGGCCTACCGTGGGTCAGTTGCATCGCCATCGCCATGAGAAACGGAACGACTGTCTCGGCCATTGAGATTTATGCGCGGAGGCAATGCCCGGCAAGTGGATAATGCCGCAGGATACACGACCCCTGATCACTATGCTTTTGCAATCAGGTTTTACGACTGTTCTCCAACTATCCTTTAAAAGCTGTTTGTGTTTTATATACTGTTATAGTTTCCCGTTCTCTTATAAGGGTGGCCCACCAAAAAATTTCAATAGTGTAGTCACGGTTAAGTTGATATAATTGAAAATACTAGATATCGTATTACATAAACTAAATATATGTTTAGTATCAAAAGGAACGTGTGTACAATTAGTCCGATCCATAAATTCATAACACACTAGGTATAGTTTTTTCTACAATATCATTTAAAGTTGGGCAAAAATCATAAAAACGAGTGGCGGCGTTTAGTTGATATCTTATAGTTTATCTAAATTATTGTACCTCTGATTTTGTCTAAACAATCACCAATGTCTAAACTACAAATCGTCCGTCTCACATTTTACATTTATCGAGCGGTTGTTTAAATTATTATTTTTCAAGTTAACACGTTAAATTCCCCATACAAAATTAGTGGGGCCGCGCGGCATCAAACAAATATGGACGAAGTCATTTCAAATTAAAAACTAATCTTTTATAAGATTATAAACTATAAATGTAACAATAAACAGATACATGGAACATACAAAGGAATGTTAAAATAAAGAGGTAATATAATATATAAGAGATGAATTGAAAACATTCAATTATAAAAGTATACAAAACAAATGTAAATCAATATATTAAAACGTAAATATATATATTTACGTTTATTATACTCTATTTATACCCTTATACCCTATAATTATACCCTTCCTTCTCATTTGCCATATCGTTTATACCAACCCGCATTTGGCAAGCGTGGTGATTAAGCCAAACCCATCAATTGTAGCGATGCCTTGATTTCAATGGTGGAGGCCATTGCCCAGCAGTGGGACCGTATATAGGCTATTTACTTACTTACTTATAATACTCTAGGGTACACTAACTAAGGTATACCTTTAAGGGGTCGCAGGCAGAGTCGGCACGTTGATCATTGAAATAAAATAATTGCTACAATGACGGGTATTTGCATAACACCTCATCATCATCTCATTTTATGTCTCCACTGCTGGGGCACGAGCCTTCTCTAAGGATGTATAGGGTGAACGGGCCATAAACCACCACGCGGGCCCAGTGTGGATTGGTGGTTGTTAACGACTGCTGCAGACGGAAACAACGGCTTCACGTGCCTTCGGAAGCACGGAGGAGCTCAAGATGATATATTTATGATACGATGACCGGCCTTTGCGAAAGTTGCTTAACCTTTAGCAATCGCAAATCGAGCGCGTTAACCACTACACAAATCCGGCACAGAAAAAACCGATAACACTGCATGGTTTAACGACTGTTCTCCAACTATCCTTTAAGTTTAAGCATCCAGCTGCTAGCTAAAACATTGCAGAATGTCTTACGACGTGTAGAAAAACAGCGGCATTTGCCTATGTGATGTTATCATTATAAATTCATTTTAGGTGCACTGGATTTCAACTCTCTTCAAGTAAGTAAATTGCCTATACTGTCCCTCCATCATTGAAATCAAGTTACTAGTACTGTATGACATTGTAAAAAATTAAACTGGTAAATTATGTTTTTGCAAACTTAAATATATTATTTATTTATTTTTTCTTTTTTTGTGTTTTTTTACATGTTGTGATTGTCCTTTACATTTTGTGTTTTTATTTGTGATGGAAAGTGTCCTTTTATGATAGGGCATTTTCCAATATTTATGACGCTGTAAGGGAGAAAAGAGCTGGACACTTGCTGAGTTTCTTGTCGGTTCTTCTCAGTACAAGATCTCCAGCCCAGAGTAGATAGACTTACGAACCGAAGGCATAATGACGTTCAAAAGAGCTATTTGTAGCCTAAACTGAATAAATGATTTTGAATTTTTTGAATCACTACAATTGATGGGTAATGGCTTAATCACCACGCTTCGCTTGCCAAATGCGGGTTGGTGATCAAAAACCCTGGCTATGCATCGAAAAATCCGAAATACACTTTCAGGGGGTGTCAGTAGGTATAAACTTTAAAGTCGTGTGTAGCGGGGTGTCCTTAATTGATGTCCCGTTTGTGTAGGTTCTTTGTGCCAAATGATTTAGGTTATCGTCGGCATAACTTGATCGAATTACCAGCAGCATATACCGAAGTGTGTAAAATACATAAATAGGTTACTAGGTAGTTAATAGGTAAGTGGATCGTAACAGACTGAGTGGTCTCAGGAGTATTATTGCGTTAAGTCATTAACAGATACGGTACCTAGTTCCTCATTGGTATTTGTTTATGAAACCAGCTGACCCGGCGGACTTACCGCTTTAACAGTTTCTATGATAACAAAACTAATCGTTAAATATTTACACGTGAAAGCGTATCAACAAACAAACAAAAAATAAACTCACTTTTTTTAATAAAAAGTATCTTATGTCCTTCCCGATACCTTTGAGAATATGTATTCAAGGTTTCATGATGATCGGTTAAGTAGTTTCTGCGTGAAAGCGTAACAAACAAACTCACATTCACATTTATAATATTAGTAGGGATGAAGACGGCATACGAGCAGACAGGCCACCTCGGGAAGCGGCCATCGCCGCCCAAGAACATCTGCAGCATCTGGGAAGCCTATGCATTGCCAACTAAACAAAAAGTAAATAAGTAAATATATAGTACAAAAATCACATTTATTTTGGTAGTGGCCCGAATCAACGAAGCTAATAGGAGCCCTTCTGCGATCACAGAAGTCCAACAAAGACATCGCCGATCATACCATGGTATGAGCCGTGGTTCGAAACACCCAATTTAAAAAACGTCCTTCTGCGATTCTCACCGTGGTGCGAACCAGTCGTGGTGTGATTCGTTGAAGTACCCGCGCTTGGCCTTGATCTCACTTGATGCTACATGATGATAAGGCAGAAGGTGGAAACGCACTTCACCCGGAACCTCAACTACTGAGGCACTGGCTATCTTATCTCTAGCTGCCGGAACACAACAATGCTACAAACATTGATATTATGGCGACATATTTAGATAAGATGGTGGTAGCTAGCCAGGCGGACAAACAAGCCCTACCAAGAACCAAAACCACATTTTGTAAAGGCGACCTTAAGATGATGGACAATGAGTAATTGGATAAAAAAAACCTATCCAATGGCATCCGTCGCTCGAAGAGACGAGTTCCCTTTTCGGCAGCGCCTTTTAAGGAGTTCGCTTCGGCCTTTCGGCACTGCGTCGTAACTTTCCACAAGGCCAATGACCTTATGACATAATCTAGTGCACACTCGATCAGATCATCGCAAAAAAGTGACCTAGATCGGAGCTGTGCGAGAGGTGAATGACACTTTGTCCGGTCGTTCATTCATACAAATTTGAAGTAAGGGCTGGGACACGCTTGCATGATTTCAACCGCCTCTGTGGTCTAGTGGTTACGACCACCGGTGTAGACCCAGAGGTCCCGGGTTCGATTCCCAGCGGGGGGTACATGTTTGTGTACTCGGTTTGGTTGGTGGTAGGGCGTTTTTTGTTAGCCTGGCTAGCTACCACCATCTTATCAAAATATGTCGCCATAACATCAATGTTTGTAGCATTGTTGTGTTCCGGCAGCTTGAGATGACATAGACAGTGCCTCACTAGTTGAGGATCCCGGGTGAAGTGCGCTTCCATCAATTGGCCTTATCATCACTTAACATCAGGTGAGATCAAGGCACAGTGCTTACCAGTTAAATATATAAAAAAATCCCTTCTAAAACCTTATGAGAACGATTGGATCACACGTCTTGAGGGGCTTTTAAGTTTCTCGCTGTCAAAAAAGTTCGGTTACACTGTGAAGATCAAAATCAATAATGTAAAAAATGTAGTCATAAAAGATAATTTTAAAAAAATTTAAAAAAATACAAAATGATTTAACGAACTATTGGTGAAGATAGTATTATACCTTTAGTGTCTGGTGGTTAAACCGGGTCTCAAACAACAGGGATCCCGGGTTTAATTTCTAGCGGGGGTAAATACATGTTTGTACTAGGCTTGGATGGTGAGAGGGATGGCGTCATCTAATCAAAATATGTCTTTAGATAAAAAACAAAAAAATAATTTTTTTCGATAACAGCAACCTGAGCAACAAAATGTCCTTCTGTAAGTAAAAGGTATTTACAATGTCAATGTCAAAGTCAAATCTTTTACTCAATACAGACCTTTGTAGGCACTTATTGACGTTAAAACTAAGTATAAAATACAAATAATAATGAATTATTAGTGGTCGCCCAGTGGTCGAAACTCGACCGTAATTTTATTATAGCTGCACGGATTGTATCCTAAGCAATGAAAAATTTAAAAAGATAGAATGTGAGTTTGGATTGGCATTGACAGATTTCGGCCGCTCCTCTAGCATTTTTGAAATTTTGTGTCAAATATATGGTAGTGTGTGTAATGTTTGTTTTATTGATTTCATGTATTTTTATGCATAAATTTTTTTAAATATGAACATTTGGATAATCTTCTCTGTATAAACTAAAAGTGTGCATAATAATACAGTAATTTCATACTCCTCCGTCCGCGCAATTTTCGTAAAAAAAGGAGTTAAAGGTTTTTGCTTCACGTATAAAATATATAGATAATTTAGTTAACCGAATCTACTACCCGTTCGGATTTTTGGTACAGAAACGCTGGACCGATGATGGTCACTACAAATCTTGAATACTTAAAACGAGTTCGTTAATAATCTTAATTTTCTTCCTGCATCACACCACCTAAAATGTGAGGTGAACAATTGACATTTGGTTTGTGGAAACATTTCCCCTTTATTGGACCATGTTTTCCTTCACCTACGGCTACTGAAGTAATGTGGAGGCTGTCCCTTAATTCATTTATCACTTGCAAGCTCATGACTTTTACAATTACATTGATATCCTGTACCTAGTATTGAAATGAAATGAAATGAAATGAAATATATGAAATGAAATGAAATATATTTAATTTGCGCTTGAGAAAGGTACATTTTTGGTCTTATTCTAGTTTTCTTCTCTTTCTCAGCTGACAATGTAGCATGCAAATAATTTTAAATAACAATTACTAAATATTCTAATTAATTACATACATATAAAAATACAAAATTAACACTTCAAATTGTCAAAAACCAATTAAATAACATTTTAATAAAAATACAAAATTAATTACTAGAAATTGTCCCTATTCAAAAATATGTCAAAAATATGTCAAATCAATATTATAATGTCAAAAATATGTCAAATCAATATTATAACATTAAATCTATGTATTATAACCACAGCGCAGCGGCCTAACTTATAATCTGTGGAGCTTATAAACTTCACTTCTCTATTGCAATGAAAGTGTTAATTAAGATGTATATTTATATTTATTGGGTATATAACAAAGTTTTACACATGAATATAAAAAACAAAAATACCATAGACTTACTTAAAAACAGTTATTTATTTATTTATAAAAAAGACAAAAAAACTTTCAGCTATCTATATGTATACCTATATAAAGTCAACACGCTTATATGCTAGGATATTAAATCAAATAAACATGATTATGGTTATATATATGTATTTAATTTTACGATGCTGGTTCGAATCCCTCTCATGGCATTTTTTTCAACACTTTGACTTTTTCTTTTCAAAAACAGTTAATGTTAAGTAACAGGTATAGGTATATTTGCTTTTTGAAAACAAGATGTTTTTATATTTCTTAATAATACTTATAATAATAATACATTTATTCAAAGTCAACAAATGGACCAATTAGAACTGAAAAATTACATTATGGTATGTTATTTTTATTATATTTTTTTAAATTCTGAAGTTTTTTTTCCCGATATATTATTAGTTGGTCATAAATTACGTGTAGATAACGGTATATGAAGCTATTCTTTTGCGATCAACTTAAGCAGTTACTACATATTTTGAATCGCAAGAATATATTTTTATAATCTACACATTAAAACATCATACCGCGATCTAATAGTCGCCTTCCTGGTACAGAGACAGATCTTGCGTCTCGCTCACTCATGCATTTCACACAATCGCGATTGATAATCAGCATAATCAATGCGATTGATTTGCAATTAATATTATCATTAGCGAACATGATTTCGATTACGCTGGTTCCGTAATTACATTTGTAATTATAAGATCAATCTATATCGATAATATCTCTAGGCGTTAAAGCAACGCAGTGAGACTATGTTATACGCTTCAGTGAATTTATAATATGTATGTACTAGCTGTTAGAGGTTGAGGAGCTCGATAGCGCAGTGGTTAACGCGCCCGGTCTGCGCGTGCTAAGGTTAAGCAACTTTCGCAAAGGCCGGTCATTGGATGGGTGACCAAAAATGTATCATCTTGAGCTCCTCCGTACTTCGGAAGGCACGTTGCCTCCGTTGGCCATTGGTCCTGGCTACATTAGCAGTCGTTAACAACCACCAACCCGCACTGGGCCCGCGTGGTGGTCTATGGCCCGTTCTCCCTATCCATCCATAGGGAAGGCTCGTGCCCCAGCAGTGGGGACATAAAATGAGTTGATGATGATGATGACTCCCCAACCCACCGCGTAGCGTCGCGTCGCCCGAATGAGCTAGTACTTCATATTCGCATAGCGTTTTTTCAGGCTTTTTTAAGAGTCATAGCGTGATGTTCGATTAATAGCCTTCCACAAAAATTAGGCTATCAAAAGCAAAAAGATTTTTTGAAATCCGACTGTTAGCTTTAGAGATTAGCACGTTCAAACAAAAACAAACTTTTCTAATTTTGTATATTAGTACTAGTGGACCCGGCGGACTTCGTACCGCTTTGACAGTTTCCATCAAGTGGTTCAATTCTCTTTGGTTTCCATGACAACAAAACAAACAAATAATTTTGTATTGGAAAATTAAATTGTCGTTTTTAGTATATTTATAGTGTGATTCCCGTGGGAATATCGGGATAAAAACTATCCTATATGTTAATCCAGGTTATAAACTATCTGTATGCCGAACTTCATCAAAATCCATCCATCCGTTGCAGCGTGAAGAAGGAACAAATATACAGACATACACACAAACTTTCGCATTTATAATATTAGTGTGATAGATAGATGTTAATGTTAGGTTTATGTTATTGGTAGATAGTAGGTAAACTTCTGTGACTGGCAAGTGCGGTCCGAAATCTCAGGTGGCAAAAGATTTAAGTGGGTACCCGCCCACTGGCCTGCCGAGCTCTTCAGGTCTGGATAGGGCATGAGGAAAGAGAGGAGAACCCCACAAAACCATCTGCGTCTCCGCTGACGCAGCGTAGTGATACGGGCGTGATGATAAGGATTTAAATAGTCAAAGTCAATTACTGTCCCACAGCTGGGCAAAGGGCTCCATCATTGAAATCAAGTCATCCCAAAACCAGGCTATGCATCGAAAAATCCGAAACACAGTTTGCCTGACCTGGGAACTGAACCTTTGGGCACATTTACTCATGTGCTTCGGGAATCGTGCCGAGCGCTTTGTCATTTGGCCAAATATAACTTTGAATTGTTATATTTTATTATTGTTACAGTTGCCTACATTGTTTTGTACACCTACCACGTCTGATGTGATGACGCGACGCCAAATTGTCAAAAATTAAGGTCAATTTTGTCCGCCAATTAATTAGAATCGAGTATTTGCGTAATACGCTTCACTGAGCAACAGAGAACAGAAAGACAAAAGAAATGAGAATAGAGTAACATTACAATACAAAACAAAATTAAATATTTACGAGAATCAACAATCGATGGGTGTAGCCAATATGCCAATACCCATCGATTGTAGTGATGACTTGATTTTAATGATAGACGCCTTTGCCCAGCAGTGGGACAGTATATAGGCTGTTTACTTTACTAAAAGAATAAAACTTTCTTAATTTCAATCGTAGAGACAGCTTTTTTGTAGATATTTGTTAAAAAATTTTTACTTTTTATTTTCAAGTGCTAATTGCTGCACTGAAGCTAAATTACCATACCATATTATTATAATTATAATTATTATAAATATGAAAACATTAAAGCACGGAATTCAAATATTGTTTACAAAATGCAGTTCATCAGATTTGTATGAGTAATGCGGATTGCAGTATGACGAATTGTATGTAGAAGCCAATTCCAATAGAGTTTTAAGATTACACACAGCTACAAATGAAATGGAGATACGGCATATTATTTATTGTAGTAGAGTTTAGAGCAATAATGTTAGTAAATAGAATGGTTTCCAGTTAATATTAATTTCATAATTAATAAAACAGTCTGTTTACTTATCACTTGTTCGCTTTACGACAGATTCGCTTTAGACAGATTCGCTTTAAGGCAGATTCGCGTTACGACAGAAGTACAGTGGTCTAGAAAAGACAGAAGAAACCAATTAATAAGAAAATAATTAAAAAAAGGAGGTCTTAGATTCAATTCCTAGGTTGGGCAAAGTGCCGTAAAATGTTTTGATACATAGCTGGGCGTATGATATGATCACCAACCCGCATTATGCAAATATGGTGATACGCCAATACCCATCAATTGGAAACCATTTTTTGGAATCATTTATCAAACACAAAATGTAACAACAACAAATAACAAACATAATATAATAATTATATAATTATGTAGCAATGGCTAGATTGCAATGGTGAAGGTTTCTGCCCAGCAGTCGGACAGTATATAGGCCATGTGTAGACTTACGAACCGATGATGACATAGTGACACTCATAAGAGCTAATTTGTAGCTTAAACTAATCGTGGAGGTTAGCCTCAAAGCTCCTGCAGCTTCAGCTCGAGGAAAGGCGCGCGGTCATGACACCTAGGTGCGGAGTCTGCACTAGCCTTTTTGTTTAACGGTCGCGGGCCGGACTTCAATCATTCACGGGCCGGAGATGGCCTGCGGGCCGTAGTTTGCCCATCCCTGGTCTACGGTAATACAAATGTTTTAACAACGAAATTTTACCTATGTAACAAATGATTTTGAATTTTGATTTATTTTGAATTTTTTTTTTTTTTTTAATATTATATAAAAATTGGATAAACGTTCCAAAATCACGAAATTCTGCAAAAATATATTTATAAACCTGCCCAAAGCGCATTGTGTCAAAAACCAAATATCAACCGGGTCCAACGGCTGAACGTACCTTTGGAAGAACATATAATAAGATCGAGATATTTAAATGTGGTCACCCAATATGACTATTGCAAAATTTACTGACTTTTACGATCATTAACAGAATGCACTACGCTATAATAATTATCTTTTAAAACTATTTTTACAACCTTTGCATGCAAATTGGTTGGGCAATAGTTATATCAACAGACTAGTAACATGGTCATTATGCATATTTAATGCGGTATTTATTATAAAGTTTATTTTTATAATAAAAACGTGTGAGTGGATCTTGTGAAGAATGTTAAACGATGTTAATTTGCATAGTCGTTATTATGATATGTGTGCTGTATCGCAAAACTATTTTGCAATACTTAATCTTATGCAGAACGCACATTATTTTATTATGTTAGTTTTAACTAAAGTGATTTATAATCTTATTAAAGTACACACGGCGGCAGATCAACCTACCCAAAACTGTCAAATTTCTACAATCAATTTCGAACTTTAATGTTTGGTTATAAGGATCAATATTTATTGGTGAAATTTGACAGGTTTGGGTAGGTTGATCTGCCGCCGTGTGTACAATTTTTATTAGTTAATTTTCAACCGCCTCTGTGGTCTAGTGGCTAAGACCACCGGTTTAGACCCAGAGGTCCCGGGTTCGATTCCCAGCGGGGGGTACATGTTTGTGTACTCGGTTTGGTTGGTGGTAGGGCTTGTTTGTCCGCCTGGCTAGCTACCACCATCTTATCCAAACATGTCGCCATAACATCAATGTTTGTAGCATTGTTGTGTTCTGGCAGCTAGAGATAAGATAGCCAGTGCCTCACTAGTTGAGATTCCCAGGTGAAGTGCGCTTCTATCATTGGCCTTATCATCACTTAAAATCAGGCACTGAGTGCTTATCGTTATTAAAAAAACACGTTTTAATTATATGATATATATAAAATTCTTGTTTCACATTCATATTTGAGTTGACATATTCCTCCGAAACGGCTCAATCGATTTTTAGGAAATTTTATAATGTATATTTGGTAGGTCTGACAATCGGTCGTAATCTGTTTGTATATCCCTAAGTGATAAGGGTGGTCTACCCCAATTTTTTGTTTAATTTTCCAATACAAAATGTTCCTGTAAAAAATAGCTGTGAAACATGCGATTTGATTGTATTGTTGACATAGAAATTGTCAAAGCGATACAAAGTCCGCCGGGTTAGCTAGTATTTTATACTAAATTAATGTTTATGTAAAGAACTGAATCACATAACATCACTAGCTCAATTTAACGTCCCCACTGCTGGGGCACGAGCATTCCCTATGGATGGAATAGGGAGAACGGGCCATAAACCACCGCGCGGGTCCAGCGCGGATTGGTGGTTATTAACGACTGCTTATTTAGCCGTTTAACAGTTTAACGTGCCTTCTGAAGCAAGGATGACCTCGAGATGATACATTTATGGTCACCCACCCGATGACCGACCTTAGCGAATGTTGCTTAACCTTAGCACTCGCAGACCGGAAGCGCTAACCACTGCGCCATCGAGCTCTTCGATAGAAGATCTGAATAACAATTGTAAAAGTTCACCTATTTTGTAAATTACCAATATTTTTACTGCTATTTATAATTGTTTACTTGCTGAATATGATAGTACTTACCTTCTCATAAAATAAATATGTTTTACTTAAAATTAAATAAGTAATATCTTAATTTAGAAATGTGAATTCACCAGTATCAGGATTCAGGACGCACATCTATTTATTTATTCTGTGCTTTTGTTAAAGCCATAAACATCGTCTTATTGATAAAACTTCAATCTTCTAAACACTTCTAGAGACTACTTCAAGACATTAATAGCAAAAGAAAGAAAAAAATGACTTTAAATCCTCTGACTAACCGGGTCAGATGCGCATCTGAAATTAGAGTAATTCTTTGAACACTTTATTTTAAAATAATGCCATATCCACATTCGTGTTGGTTGTAGTGGCGCGGGCGCAGTGCATAGATCATCGAACCCTCGTGATTGGGATGCGCGAGTGACTCCGTTTATTTATACACATTTGGGTCATAACGCATCACTATTGAGTGTTTGACTGAACATTGCTAGGGGTGTGCTGTTAATCCGATGTTTAAATATTTCTGAAACTTAAGACACTAAAATGGGTTAACGAGCAAAAACTAAAATACAAGTATTTATTTATCGGTAAACCAATAGTTTTTTTTTGAGAGAATTTGCTGATTGCCTCAGACGGCATTTTCAGCTTCATCTGGCTTTTTTGGGGGCGGCGAGAAACTTAAAAGGTTCCTCAAGCCGTGTGATACGAGTCACATTCGGAGGTATTCTAGAGGGAACGGCGACATCACCCAATAGTGCGTGTCCGCGTGCATTACTAGATTCTCCGAAGGGTTCGGATCGGATCGGAGAAACCAATAGTTGGTACTATACAAAACCACTTCATTTTAGAATCCGGCTCGAAGGACCATTTTTTAGTTCAAAACTAGAATTTAAACAGGAACTCTGTCTGTCATATCTCAATTATTGACGATAATTGAGATAATTATGTGTTTAAAACTTTGCGATCACAGATTGGTATCGGCCACGATAGCCCAATTTGTAGAGCCGTGATTGAATTGCCAGGGTTAAAATCCTTCACACAATGAAACATTTAAACGTATTTTCTGTTTACAGATCGATCAACGTACGAAATTAGGTACTTATTTAAATATTTTTAAACGCACTAAAACGAAGTAGTTACTACCATCTTCTATTTATTACTTGTATGTTTATGTAATCCCAAAAAAAACAACCTTGAATCTATGAAACTAATTGTAGGTTTTAATTAAGTAAACTGTTGTTTTAAAGACTTGAAAGAGATTAATTGCTATTGGGCACCGCCCGCCGCCGCCATGACAGTTTTATTGGAGATACAGATGCCTAGCAATTTGTTTGATAATTTAATAGTTAGTCCACAATTGGTAGATTAATTTACTATTTGTAATAATTAATGTCTTCATAGACACTGACGTACCTACATATAAATTATTTAAATGTTTGGAATTGCTTAATTCATTCAAATTCAAGTTCATTTATTCAGTTTAGGCTACAAGTAGCTCTTGTGAATGTCACTATGGCATCGGTTCGTAAGTCTACTCTGGGCAGAAGATCTTGTACTGAGAAGAACCGGCAAGAAACTCAGCAAGTGTCCAGCTCTTTTCTCCCTTACAGCGTCAAAAATATTGGAAAATGCCCTATCATAGCAGGACACTTTCCATTACAAATAAACAAAAAATTTAGAAGACAACCACGACATGTAAAAAAACAAAATAAAAAATCTAAGTTATCAAATTTACATCAGATAATTGTGTAAAAGTTTCAATTTCCACAATGTCATACAGTACCACTACAGTAATCTAGTAAAAGTCAAAAATTGTTTAAACCCTTAAACAATTTTTGCCGCCGACCAAAAAATGCCAAAAATGCAGTTACGGTTAAGTAAATATAATTGAAAATACTATCGTATTAAATGAACAAAATATATATTTAGTATCATAGAGAACGTGTTTACAATTTGTCAGAACCATAAATTCATAACACGCTATAGTTTTTTCTACAATATCATTTAAAGTTGGGCAAAAATCATGGAAACGAGTGGCGGCGTTTAGTAGATTTCTTATAGTTTATCTAAATTATTGTACCTCTGATTTTGTCTAAACAATCATCAATGGATAAACTACAAATTGCTAGACTACATTTTCGATTAATCAAGTGGTTATTTAAATAATTATTTTTTATGAAGCACCTTAAATTCCCCATACAATATGTATGCAAAAGTATGGCCGCACGGCATCAAATAAATATGGACGACGACATTTCAAATAAAGCATATAACACTTGTCACTTACGGACGGCGCACCCTTAAGAAAAACAAAGTCAAACTATAGTGAATAATACTACAAATAAGATAAGTATGCAAGAGCAGACCAGCCTCCACAGACGGCACCCGTTACGAGTATGACATATGCATCAGCCATCGCTTCGCTCAACCATATTTTAGGGAACGTAACGACCCGATTAGATGCTTTGATGTAATCCCCACTGCTGGGGCACGAGCCTTCCTTATGGATGGATGGGGAGAACGGGCTATACCACCACGCGGGCCCAGTGTGGATTGGTGGTTGTACACGACTGCTAATGCAGCCGGGACCAACGGCTTACGTGCCTTCCGAAGCACGGAGGAGTTCAAGATGATTAATATTTGGTCACCCATCCGATGACCGGCCTTTGCGAAAGTTGCTTAACCTCAGCACTCGCAGACCGGGCGCGTTAACCACTGCGCCATCAAACTCCTCCTAGATAAAGATAATAGTTAATTATAATACTCTATAAAATCTCTCGCCAAATGCTATCTAACTGATAACGGTTTTGCTAAAAATAGTATTGATATATTATGTTATCCTATCAATGTATGAAAAGATAGTAATGATTACCAACGACCTTCCGAATTCGCGTACTTTGTATGTAAGGCCAATTTTAAGTTTCTTTGATATACGAATTTGAGTAAAAATTAATATAATTTAATTGATTTGATTTAATTAATGAGACATTGTTTACTAACATAAATTAAGAATATTTTGTAGCTAACACATGAATATGGACTTTGTGTAGTCTGGAATAATTGATTTATTTTTATTTTTATTATTATTAAGCGAGAACCCACCTTATACTTTACCTTAAACCTATATTAAGCGAAATTTTAATTCTACACTTCTCCATGGCTCCCTGTGTTTGTGCTTCTCTTATAATTTGTTTATAGTAACAAAGCGATGTATCGCTAAAGTTTCCATTTTCACATAATCGTTAGTTACTCTTTTGTTTCGGTGTTCTCTTTTATATCTGAAATATTTACGTAATTGAAATAAATTGTAACATTGCGTTGATTGCCTGCAACGATCTAAAGATAGGGCAAACAAGACCAGCAATGTACACATGGCACATCGGAAAATTGCGTTATTGTATCAATTTGCGTACAGATAGTGTTTTGTTTGGAGTAGGTACTATATTTTTTTGTTTGTTATGCAAACCATGCGAGTAGCAAATTTCCGTGAGTGAGATTCGAACCCTGCCAAGCTGGTGACCAAGCCTGATTGGCTTATAACAGAGCTCCTTCGCTTCTACGAGCTGCTGCAATAAGCTAATAGCATTGCTAACGAGTGTCGCATGACACCTTAATGATACAGCGACCTTCCCAAATACCTTGGAATCTTATCAGAGCTTTCACTGCCCTTGTTCGGTAGCTGATTGGCAGAACTACTGTTATTTACATTAATTCATTAGGTTTAATATTTATTTCAAATTTTATTGAAACAACTGAAAATTATTTAAAAAATGCAGAATTATGAAATTTACCAGTGGGACGTTAATGATTATGTAACCTGACCTACATTGACAAGTACATCATTTGCCTCATACACTTCTCAAACTTATTGAAAATTTCCAAAGAAAAATTTCTGAGTAATTGTTTTAATCGGACGCGTAAACAACTTGTGACTCAACCTTTATCGAAGTCTGAATCGTGTGTTTACAATTGGTCGCCCTTTTATACCTATGAGTAACGTAACATAAAACATTACGCGATAATAAAACTGCTAATAATATATATGTTGCCGAATAATAACAAAACAGCAATCAGGAAGAACATAGTTATCTAACTTTGTAGAAAGATAAAAATCCCTAAATAACTACATTGCAAAAATTTCAAAGTTTTGGTAATCTTTGTTATTTGATAACAAAAATTTAAATATCACTCATTAAGATATACAGAAAAAGCTAGTGCTAAGAGAAGATATCAAATTGTTTTTATATTTTCTTAAAATACCTTCTATCCCTTCTTTTGTATATTTTTTAAAAATAAGTTTAGCTGCTTTGAACAATTATTTACCTAGGCTGGAAATCAAACCGACGATATAGTCAAAAAACACTTTTTTATATTATTTATAGTTTTTTTTTTTTTATTTACAGGTTTCCCCTAAATTTTAGGATTACAAATACTAATCAAACAACAATCACTGAGATGTTGAGAAATAGGTAAATTACACATAATTTTAGCTTTTTTTTTAGGTACTAAATAAATACCACTTTAATTGTAGCTAGGTACTAAATAAATACAAATAAATAAATATTATGATGACGATTATACGATTATGAGTAATGTACAATAGAAGAATTAACATACATAGTTACCAAGCAAGATAAGATCATATAACGGTATGTACTACGGCCACAAATTATTTATCATGGATTAACAATACATTATCCTTATTAAAGTCTTGCTTTATCTAGGTACCTATATTTAGTCCAATGTATTTTACGAAATACGTAAGATAGTATGTTCTTCATCATTATCATCATCAGCTCATTTTATGTCCCCAATGCTGGGGCACGACCCTCCCCTATGGACGGGTAGGGAGAACGGGCTATTTACCACAACGCGGGCCCAGTGCGAATTGGTGGTTTTAACGACTGCTAATGCAGCCGGGGCCAACGGCTTTACGTGCCTTCCGAAGCACGGAGGACCTCGAGATGATAAATTTTTGGTCACCCATCCAATGACCGGCCTTTGCGAAAGTTGCTTAACTTCAGCACTCGCAGACCGGGCGCGTTAACACTGCACTATTGAGTTACTCCAATGATCTTCCAATGAGCTTCGCCAACACATAAGTATGTTCTTGAAACTAAGATTACTTATCTACGTCACTTCATTCAGAATAACAAATTGTGATAATGATATCTGATACGGTACATTAGAATCATTATCGCGAAAGAACTACAGTATCTATCAGTAGTGAGTGATCAAGTGAAAAAAGAAGTCACATTAATAGATACCTTCATAAATTCGAATTTTGAACCTGAATTATCAAATTTTCTGTGTAGTTTATACTAAAATGAGTTCTTATTTTAAATTGTATTCTTTTTTAAATTGTGTGTTCTGAAATGGTGATAAATAGTGGTGTTAAAATATGTATTTTCTACGAGACTTTAATTTATAATAAGTGAAATATGTGCAAACGTAAGTACCTATTGTTAGAAAATTTTACACGCAAACCGTTTTTTTTAATAAATACTGTAAGACGTGTAGGTATCCAAATTTTTTTCTTAAATTACGATAAATTCATTTTAAATGTAATTTATAATAAAAAAAACACCTCACCTTAGTAATTAGCAATTTTAACATTATATTCTGAAAAGAATGGGTCAGGTATTACATTATTTTATAACTATAAAATAAATGCAGTAAAAACTCATTAGAAAACATTTGACATATCAAAATGACCTTTGTCAAATGACACAATATGTCACATATAATAATAATATGTCATGTTCATAATAACGATTTTAAATTTACAAAATGGCGCGACTTCCTGTTACACTGTTACACATACTTCCACTCCCACAAATTATTTATATAGAAAGCGAGCAGAAATATGTTACACATCAATAATAAATAAATAACATTTATATGTCTCTATAACACAGTAACATTCATACATTACTCACATGAAAATTATGAATAGCCTGCATAAAACATTGAAACAAAAGGACTACCCATGTCTTACAAATACATAGATATTTAAATTGAACACCTGTAATATGTAAGGATAAGAGTCCATTGTCCAGCCAACATTTCTAATTTCTCAACGGTTGCACAGACATGTTGTGTACGTTTTCATACATGCCGTAATGTATGCCGAGACCACAATAAGCGGAGCCAGGAAGGCAGCGACGCTTCGTGACATCCGTGACTGTTTTACAAAATACTATGAAATATTCCCTTGCATTAACAACGCCAGTGCACCACGACCCCTCCCCTGCATACATCTGTTTGATAGCCATAACATGAGACAGGTCTGACGAAGCTGGTTGTGAAAAAACTAGCGTAAACTGAGCCCTACATTGGAAGGGAATCCATTTTGAGTGATACATGCTGAGGATCTAGTTAAATTGGTAACTGTGGTACATCTTATGTTTTAAATTATGCGCATTAATTTGTCAATTACAAATAATATCAATTGAAGACGTTGAAGCTTTCAACTAAAGGGCTATTGAACGTAGAATCCTTTACTAATTGTAGCGGAGCTTTGCTTAGTTTGACCGAGATCTGGATTGCTCTTACGTCTAGTCGCTAGCCGGTCGGTCGGTGGCTAGTCCGAGGTCAAAAGGTTAGGACATCAATTACTTACAATCTAGCAACATGTTTACATGATCGTCTACTAAATTAGAATTCTAACAAGGGAAACTAACTGAACATAAATAGTACATAGTCAAAGTAAACAGCCTAAAATTGTCCCACTGCTGGGCAAAGGCCATCATGTCAATCATTGAAATCAAGTCATCGCTACAATTGATGGGTAATGGCTTAATCACCACGCTTGCCAAATGCGGGTTGGTGATCACAAACCCGAGCTATGCATCGAAAAATCCGAAATACATTTTGCCCGACCTGGGAATTGAACCCGGGACCTTCGGGTATCGGGCTTAGCGCTCTGCCACTCGGCCACCGAGGCGTCACAAACGTGATCATAAAAGTTGGTAAATTAACGTTTTTGGCGAATGATACAAATAATGCTAATTTAATAGGATGCTACCTATATAAACTTATATTTATGTAGGTACAAGACACTAAACATATTTATTATTTGTTACAGATGCGGCAGTTACCGAATTCGGGTATGTATTTACAAGCTAGCGGCCGTTCGCGGTTTCACCCGCGTGGTTCCCGTTCCCGTGGGAACATTGGGATAAAAAGTATTATATGTTTTATTCGAGGTTATAAACTATCTGTATGCCGAATTTTATCCAAATCCATCCATCCCTTGCAGCGTGAAGAAGCAACAAATATACACACATACACACAAACTTTCGCGTTTATAATATAGTGATATACCTATGATAGAAAAAAATGGTAGAAGTTAATTTTAATGTTATTATGCGTAAGTTCAGTCCAGTTCAGTCCAGATCAATCACAGATCAGGTTTGACCACGTTATCGAAAACGAGAAGGAATTTGTATAGCAACACCTCTTCGTGACAAACGAATTTCAAACTAATTCTCGTTTTCGTTCATTATTAACCTTAAGGTTTGTTGTTACATTAGTTTACAAACCTAACCATTACATACAACAAATGAGTAAGAGTACATATTAATAATAATAATAATAAGGGGGTCAAGGGTCAGACGCAAAAGGCAGTACTCTTTGATACGGCACGTATTGTCAGGAGGTTCCTCACTTTGCAGCCCTGACCACCGGTAGCTTGGGCCTTGCCTCGCTGCTGGCGGTACTCTAGTTTTATTGTTTTTATATTAAAATATTGTAAAAATCTAGTTTTAAGAAAGAAAATAAATATAGAGTATAATAATAATAAAAAACATTTATTTCAGATTATAAAATCCATACATAGGTGTTAGTAGGTTTCTTAATATTATGTTAATTTGCATATTGCTTATGCAACGTTATTCAGCCATACATGCGTTAATTATCAAAATTATTGCATATAAGCTACAGTTTACAATAGCCAGTGAAGTTAATCGACTTTCTCACGACTTCTGAACGTGGGCGTTAGAGATTTTTACTAAACAAACATCGTGTTTCTGAACGGTTCTCTCAGTATTGCCTACTTGTGCAACTCAGTAGTTCGAGTGTTGGGAAGGGAAATGTTACTTAAATTGCAATAATTTACGTAATGCCATGAGATTTTAAGTAAACACTTGTCTTATTGAAACTTGGATGGTTTTATGTTATCGTAAGTACCCGATCGGTTAAGTGGATCTTTTCGGTTTGGCATTAGTTACATGGTTTCTTTTACTATTTAAAACATGATAATTATATGGTCATGTAAATATTAACCAGGCGTGTCTGCATTGCTTCTATGATTGTTTTAAGTTAAAATGAAACAACTTTTACGGATCTACTCGCGTTTATTTTATAAGTAAGTACATAAGTTTTATTTAATGTTTATCCTGACGTTAAGAACCCTTTGCAGGGTCCGTAGTCACAGGGAGACTGAGGTGTTGGTCGTCTCATAATTAGTTAGTACTAATGTATAAAAGATAAACTAAGATAGGCCGATGATGATGATGATGATGATGAATGTATAAAAGGAGGAGCTCGAAGGCGCAGTGGTTAACGCGCCCGGTCTGCGAGTGCTGAGGTTAAGCAACTTTCGCTAAGGCCGGTCATCGGATGGGTGACCAAAATTTTATTATCTCGAGCTTCTCCGTGCTTCGGAAGGCACGTTAAGCCGTTGGTCCCGGCTGCATTTGCGGTGGTTAACAAACACCAACCCCCACTAGGCCCGCGTGGTGGTTTATGACCCGTTCTCCCTAGCCATTCATAGGGAAGGCTCGTACCCCAGCAGTGGGGACATAAAATGAGCTGATGATGATGATAAATGTGTAAAATAAACGCGAGTAGGTCCGTAAAATTTGTTACTTTTCAATGTGTAGTGTTCGCGTAAACTTTAGAAAACAATATTTAAGTTAAGTTCAAATAAAAATTAAGCAATGCATAGGCGTTAACTGCCCATTGGCGTGTATTCCAAAAATTATCATTTTGTTGTCGTTCCACGCGTATCAACACTGTCGAAATGGAGAAGAGCAAGCATTGCCAACTTGTGCCCACACTTCAAGTGGTTTGCACAATCCCACGAGATGGTGTTACGCAGCACTGGTCACTGCTCGAATGGAAACTGAGGAAACATTTATATAGCCTATGACTGTCCCACTGCTGGGCAAATGCCTCCATCATTGAAATCAAGTCATCATTGATGGGTAATGTTAAAAGGAGGCAAACGAGCAGGCGGGTCACCTGATGGAAAGTAATCACCACCGCCCATAGACACCCGCAAAACCAAAGTAGTCGCAGATGCGTTGCCGGCCTTGAAAAAAGGTGTTGGATCTTGAGGAGGGAGTAGGAATTGGGAGGGGGGAGGGGGGAGAGATGGGCCTCCGGTGCTTGCACTCACCGGACGAAACACAACAGCAACGAGTGCCATTGTTTCACGCCGATATTCGGTGAGAGGGTGGTATTACGCCGGCGAACCGGCCCATTTTGTGCTGCAAAGCAGCGTGGCTCTACCACTCAGACAGTGTCACTCATTTAGCACCACCCAGGGGTCACGTGTAGGGTTTCAAGGGTAAACCTACGGACGCGAGTAACTTTACAAACCCGGTTGGTTAACACAAACCCCGGCCTATACTTCAGAAAATCTATAACACACTTTGCTCGGCCTGGGAATTGAACCCAGGACAATTATTACTCGCCCACTGAAGCGTTAAGTGATAAGAGTCATATAAAACAAAAAGAGGTATATGAAAAAATATGAATATATGATAAAACCTTCAGGACACCCATCTACTTTCCTAAGGTTTGGAAAATTCGTCAGGGAAACCAATACCTACCTCGGTAGTTCAGTTATATGAGCTCTGATCTGAAGGTCATGAGTTCGAGCCCCAGCTGAGGCATTTATTTCTAATACCTTTTTCAGTTTCGATATAAACAGCATTCATTGTAAATAAAAAATATAATCTAAAATATTTATTAAATAACTAGCGGCCGCTCGCGGTTTCACCCGCGTGGTTCCCGTTCCCGTGGGAATATCGGGATAAAAAGTATTATATGTTTTAATCCAGGCTATAAACTATCTGTATGCCGAATTTCATCTAAATCCATCCATCCGTTGCAGCGTGAATAAGCAACAAATATACACACATACATACACACAAACTTTCGCATTTATAATTTAGTGTGATTGCCTTTGTACTGTAATTTTCTTATTTGTTAACTAGAGGCTCGCCCGCGACTTTGATCGCCTGATTGTTATACTCATACCAACGCAGGGGTGTAATTTCTGAATCAGTGACTAATTCTCACGTTATGAATTAATAATAACCGAACCCCTCGGATACTCTAGCAGGGTTCGGGGACACGTACCAGTGCGTGATGCCGTTCCCTCTAGAAAACGTCTAACGTTGCTTCGTTTTACTCGGCTGGAACCCTTCAAGTTACTCGCAGACACCAAAAAAAGCCCGGTGAAGCTGAAATTAGCAAACTCTAAAAAAGAACAGGACAAACAAAGAACAATTATTTTTATAAAATACTAGTCGGTTCACCCGCGTGGTTCCCGTTCCCGTGGGAATATCGGGATAAAAAGTATTCTATGTGTTAATCCAGGTTATAAATTACGCACGTTATAAAATACGCTCTATTGCTGATTGTGAGCTTCTGCAAAAAGATTTAAACAAACTCTATGTATATTACACTGATAACAGAATCACAGTCAGTATAGGTAAATGTCAGTGCATCAGTTTCACTCGCAAAAAAAAACCCATTAATTTTCTCTTATCACTTTAATAATGTATTGATCGAACGGACCGAGATCGTGCGGGACCTGGGAGTATTCCTAGACTCAAAACTGCTAATGGCTGACCACATTTCAAAGGCTGTTAATAAAGCTTACCGTAATTTAGGGTTTGTAACCAGGACCTGTAAGCAGTTCAAGAGCCCTTTATGCAACCTAGTAGTTTATTACGCTTACGTACGAAGCATTTTGCAGTACGCTAGTCCTATATGGTCACCTCACTATAAAATCCACACAAACCGTATTGAAAGGATTCAAAAAAAATTTATCAAACACCTCAGCTTTAAATCTAATAAACCATTTTTAGGCTATATTGAAAACTGCAGGATCTTTAACCTGCTCACTCTGGTTGAGCGTCGTCAAATGCTGGACCTGTGTCTTCTATTTGATGTGCTGCGCGGTCGTTTTGATTGTCCCGAAATCATTAGTCATGTATCCCTCCGCGTCCCTGCGCGCCGTACTAGACACACCGCTCTCTTTAACATACCTTCTCACTCCACTAACTACGGCAAGAACGCTGTTTTCACCCGGATTGCTAGAACGTACAATACTTTGTTTTCTGACATAGATCCATTTATTGGATCTAAACAGTCCTTCAAAAAAGAAATTCAGGGCTATTTAATGTCAGACAATAGTTAGAGAAGCAATCCGTCCCTGCTATTTAATTGACCGTAAAATAACCATATAACTAGTGCTTGCCTAGTGTTTACTCCTTAGAGTACTATAAACGATCCCAAGACTCAGTCGCAGGGCTAGGTAAGCACTTACTTAACATGCGACTGCCACTCCCGCTCAAACTTATACTTAATTTTGATACGGGTACCGAACCGGTACAATTTACGCCTTGCCACCTAAAGCAAGTATTTTTGGGTCAGGTTTTTCTGGTTGCTAAACCATAGTCATAGTGATTGGTGTTACTATTTGTTTAGTTTTCCTGTTGTTTTTAAATTTATTTATTTTTTTCGCTACGCTATCAGCTAATTTATCCATTTTAGCATTTGGTATTAATGTAATGCGTGTGAGGCATGCATGTATGGTGCAGTTGTAATCATAAGTCAACATTTGTTACTGCATGCTAGGTGTACTTATAGGTGTCATTAATAGGTTGGTGCTAATTATGACTTGTTACAACTAGAAATATATAGGTAAGACGAGTTAAATATAATATAAGTAAAGTATTTTCAGAGATTTAAAGATTTTAATTTCTTTACCATAAACCATCACACTTCTTTAAAGAACATTATCAAATATTGTAACAAATAATTAATATTGTAGTAAATAACAAATGTTGTATATTTAAATATATGTGCATAATGTATTATAATAACATAGAGGCTGTTACTGATTTTATTTTGCAAGTAAGTTTTTGTATTAGCATAAAATTATAATTAGATGGTTGTGTTCCTGATGTATGCTATAATTTTTTCTTTTTATAAAGACACAAATCTGTTTTTCCAAAAAAAAATGTGGATAACTGTTATGGGCTTCCTTATGATTAGACATATGTGTAAAACATTTAGTTTATAAGCTGTTGTTATCCCGAATAAAATAAATAAATAAATAAATAAAATGCCGACTTTCATCCAAATCCATTCAGTAGTTTTTACGTGAAAGAGTAACAAACATCCATCCATATTTACAAACTTTCGCGTTTATAATATTAGTAGTATTTTTTTATTCAACAACAAGATTACATTTCTTTCGAAACTGTTACATATATCTTCTTATCTATAAAAAAGTATACTTAATCAATATGCTGGCCTATGAATCGGCAAGGTCGAATATTATCGCCACAAATTGATAATACAACATTATCTTATTTGGAAAGTGGTATATGATTTTTTTTATGTTTTCTAGGTGTTATTATATTTAATATATATTTCACCAAATTATGAAATATTACAATCATCATCAGACTGTCACTGACCCACTGCTGGGCAAAGGTCTTCCCACGTCACTTAAAGTGTCTGTAAGAGCAAACATGCTGTCTCGTAGGTTTGCACGCTGCACAAGTAATGTTAAAATTACTTTATTCAGAGTATATTGCACCTCTTTCTACACTGCACTGCAGTCTATGGGCTAGATACACTCAAAAATCTTACAGTTCCCTCCGTGTTCAATACAACAATGCGTTTAGGGTGCTTTTGGAGCTGCCTCGCTTTTGAAGCGCGTCAGGAATTTTCGCCAAAATGCGATTTAACTGTTTCTACACAACGATGCGAAAGCGATGTGCGTCCCTGGTGCGCAGGGTACGGGCAGCACCAACAGCTTCCTAAGAATGGTCGCCAGCAGGCTTGACATATCGTCTGGTATGGCGCAGTAATGAAGTGCGGTTTAATATGTGTCATTAAAAGAAATAATATCATGTAACTAACATAGAATAAGTTAATACTAACACATTATGAGTCTTGGTCACTTTATTGAATAAATATTCTATTATATTTTATTCTAAAGCATGCAAGCAAAAATGCAGGAGATTTCGTAATAATTAAAATTAGGAGAGGTACGGTCTTAATAATTGTACAGATACAACTTGATATTAAACATTTCACCCGATGCCTGAACTGAAAATAGGTCTAACATAGATAAGGTAATTTAAAAATACTTTTATGGTACTTAGTGTTACGGGGTAAATACTTCTTTTTAGAATTTATACTTTTTCTAAGTGTCATTTTCTTTTGTTTTCATTGTCATCGTGGTTGACTGACTTTGTATGGTTTATAGTATTATTTCTCATTCTTTAAATAATAATTACACGTTTTATTTTGGCTCTTATTCCTAAATACATCCCACCTTTTCCCTCCTTCGGTTACATTAAGTTTAAAAAAACTATGACATAGTTAATGACATAGTTATGACATAAAGTAAATAGAAACAGTGGTAGTTAAAATAAATGTAAACCTTCCTACCGCTTGCTAGTTGATGATTTGGATCATAATGCCAAGGCATATTACATGTCACCAATCCGTCGACTTACGCTGTTATTGTCCTCAAACTGTTGCGGTAAAGTTAATGCTAATTACTATAATTAAATGTAGATTCACACGTAGTGGCTACTACGATCATTCATTGTTGTATGTAATTATAACAGTATTAAATTGTATTGATACGGGGTAAAATGTTTAAAGCTGGCGGTAATATTGCCATGTAAAACGATAGTAAATGAAAACTAGGCATTTCTTTACTATATACAAGCTCGATGGCGCAGCGGTTAACGCGCTCGGTCTGCGAGTGCTGATGTTAAGTAGTTTTCGCAAAGGCCGGTTATCGGATGGGTGACCAAAAATTTATCATCCCGGCTGCATTAGCAGTCGATAACAACCACCAATCCGCGCTGGGTCCGCGTGGTGGTTTATGGCTCGTTCTCCCTACCCATCCATAGGGAAGGCTCGTGCCCCAGCGGTGGGAACATACAAATGAGCCGATGACGAATGGTTAATTTTAATGAAGGTTCATGTTCTTTGTACTTGTTCTCTCAATTTAGATGGCAATCTGTAAAAGCTAGACTTTCCTTAGCTCTATGTCCCGGGATTAGCATTGAATGGCTTCTCATATCAACACCAGTGAAAGTCCGGGGTGTCACCGCGAGACAGTCGCCATTTTCACCAGAAACATCTGTTTTACAAACAGACTAGGAAAGGTCATCGGGGTCACGGGGTCAACGCCCGTGCGTGTGTCAACAGACACACTGACAGACAATTCGCTTTCTAGCCTCTGTTTGTTGTTAGATATAGTGATTTCGGGATCGTTTTTATCGTTTTGATATTGAATTTGGTAGTAGTGCATTTTGTTTTCATTAATAAATATTTGTATTGGTTATAAAAGTTATGGCGATCACGTCTTTTGTGTACTGCTTATGTTTATCTATTGATAGATATAGGAATAGATAGACTCCTATATTTTTGTGGGTATTTTTATTTTTGAACGTAATTTTTTTCATACAGTTAATTTGTACACGAGTACTATTTTGATCCTTAACCCTATTCTTGGCATATAGGATTATTTGAGACATTTTTACAAAAAAATTCAAGTAGAGTAAAAGGAACACATTTTATACAAAAAAATATATATAATTCCACAAAAAAAAACTCTGCTAAGTATAGGGTTTAATGAAATGTCCCACTGCTGGGATTAGTCTTTCCCACGTCGACTATAGGCGATTAGTCCTTTACACAACACGCCATCTTAAGATTCTGAACAACTACAGAAAAACTAATATAATATTGGGTCCTTACCTATGAAATTGACGTTTTTTTCTCACTTATTAATAGGTGTATACTTTAAAAAGTCAATACCTGTTGTTAATATTATTTTACACCTTTAATTAGGACTAGGTGTGTTACTTAGGCTTCAGTAATAACAATAATTATTCATTTTGTATCTTTGTCGCCTAACATTTTTTTTAAATTGACTAATTTCTTTGTTCGCGGAATTGACCTTTTGTTTCATTGTAGCTTTGAAGGGTCTTGATTTTTTTCTTTTAATGTCTGCTATATTTAGCTAGTAAAACAAACACACTACTCTACAACTTTTATTGTGTTAACATTATAGATGCTAAGAAAATTAAAAAAACGGTAGTATGAGAAATATAATTTTATAAAAAAAAATCATACAAAACGTCAATTTCATAGGTAAGGACCTAACACACAACCCTACAACCACCAACGGCTTAATGTTATCCAAAAATATCGCAGAAGCACCATTCTTCAACACGGTAACCCAGTGTTCAACATCAAGTCACGTCGCCAAAACATAGCATCGAATTTAAAAGAAATTTTACAGCTACGAAGCAGGTTGTCTGTCTGTTGCTAATAACCTATATTTTTTAATTATTAATGAAAAAGAAAATTTTGATCATTGGTTCCAGTCGATGATGCACCTACCTACCCTAAATAATTTCGTTTTCCATACCACCGGGTTGCATTTGATAATTTGCAAAATTTGCACAATCACAACTCGAGCAAGTTACTATAATGACATCTACTTGATAAAAGTAGAGTATAAACACGGCATTACGCAGCGTAATTTAAATTGGGGTCGTCTAGACGCTTCGCTGAGTGGCCACTTATTACCAGAATGGAAGCGAGTCCAATCCATCACTCAATTAAGATATTATCACCGGAGTAATCAACAGCTGATTCTAGGGACACCTCGAGTTATTTCTAGGTAACTATCTGTGAAGACATTCGACGACTGTCGACGCTTCTTGACAAAAACGTAATACCTACTAAGAATTAGGACGTCAGTTTTTGGATATAAAAATTTGTTTCTCCATTTTCCTTACTTTTGGGTAAAAATTGGCCGATTTTTTTTCCACCCGCGCAAGATTTAGAGTTCAAAATGTTTGTAATCAGAAAGAGACATCTGTTGATTAAATGAATGAATATAAGTTTATAATATATAAAAAATATATAGCAACAACCTAAAAAACAAAGCCAATACCCAGGTAAGTAAGTACAGTCGGCGGCAGATCAACCTACCCAAATCTGTAAAATTTCTCCAATTAATGTTGATCCTTATTACCAAACAATAAAGTTCAAAATTGATTGTAGAAATTTGACAGTTTTGAGTAGGTTGATCTGCCGCCGTGTGTACATATGGGTAAGCATGGTAAAAATTAGCTTATTTCATATTTTAGTGCCATTGCGTAACATTGCGTAGATAAAAAAAAAATTAAAGGTTTATTCTATTTTATTCTAAAAAAAGAAAGATGTACAAATATTCGTGGGAATGAAAAGAAGGTTTACTCAAAAACCAGAGTGAAAATTGTTTATTTCGGGAGTTACGGGTCCAAAAAGCGGACACAACATAGTTAAATTAATTTTCGTCACACTATCATCACGCCCAGTGGACCTTTTGCGACATAAAGTACACACATGCAAATTGCTAGTAACAAGTCAGAGTGCAAACATTACTATTTGGGTCATAATGCCAAGGCTATTACATGTCACCAATCCGTCGACTTACGCTGTTATTGTCCTCAAACTGTTGCGGTAAAGTTAATGCTAATTACTATAATTAAATGTAGATTCACACGTAGTGGCTACTACGATCATTCATTGTTTTATGTAATTAAAACAGTATTAAATTGTATTGATACGGGGTAAAATGTTTAAAGCTGTCGGTAATATTGACATGTAAAATGATAGTAAATGAAAACTAGGCATTTCTTTATTAGATGCAAATAATTTAGTAAAGTATAAGTATTTTTTTTGTATACTGAAAAATAGACGCTTACTTTTAGAAGCACTTTTAAATAGTCGTGACTCTACATTTCTACTACTATAACTAGTATTAATACCTATTATTTATTCTGTGCTACTATTAAAAGGCTTTTATCATCTTTTTTTATACTAATAACAAGAAAGGCCAAAAAAGTGACATAACAGTCAGCGGTGATTTGTAAATCTCATAACTGTGATAATAGTAAAGTGAGAAAAGAATGTCACCGGTTCAAACATTTATATGTATTTCTTCGCTTGCAAATAGAAATCTGTCTTCTTTGCCATTTTATCCTCTTACCGCATTTTCCTTATTATTTTATGAGAGAATGTTCTATAACTGATTCGATTTACTTTAAATACCGCAATGTCAAGTTCTTGACCCAAATCAAGTGACGTAAGTATTTAGTTAATACGTTACTAATGAGGTTGCCTGATGCTTACTCACGCAATAGTTACTTGTTGACTTTGTTGTAACAGATATAGTAGTAATAGGTTTTTTTATCTGTTCTTAAAATAGGCTTTGGAGTCGACTGGACCTGCTCATTATGCTCGCGGGGTTAGTCGAAACCCAGCATTTTTTGTTCTTGTTCTGTGCACGCTTACAAACATTATTAATTTCTTCATCATCTTCACCATTATCATCAGTCTATACTAGTCCACTGCTGGGCATAGGCCTCTCCAAGTGCACGCCACTGAGCACGATCCGCGGCTACTCTCATCCAGCTCAAATTACTTAATTTAATATTATGTAGATATTGGACATCTACAAAAAAACAACAATTAACCACCGCACCGCGCGTGGTGGTTTATGGCCCGTTCGCCCTCCATCCATGTAAGGCTCGTGCCCCAACACCCTGCTACACAGTACTTAAAGCTTATACTGACACCCCCCACCAACCTTACGGTTATGAAGTTAGGTGTCAGACATCCTCACGCAAGCACAAGGGACCATCTACGTCAGGTCATAACGCCAGATCAGAACACGCCGGTACGCATCCTTCATTCGGTACTTTTAAGACTAGTGTCTCGAGCGAGTTGCCCCGTGGACACGTAATAGTCCACTAGGTACCTAATATCCAGATAGGTTACCGGAGCTGTAAGCTCGCTCACTTCTCGTGCCCCAGCTGTGATGACATAAAATGAGCCAATGATGATGACGATGATGATGATTGGACATTAGTTTTTTAACTAAATCTTAATTCTAATATTATCGCTGATGGCCGAGTGGCAGCAGCTCTAGGTATAATGTAAAGTCCTGGGTTGATTACCTAGATCGGGCCTAGTATTTCGGATATTACGATGCAAGGGTTGGAAAGTGCGGTGATTTAGCCAATACCCATCAATTGTAGCGAAGATTTAATTTTAAGTGCTTCTAATCAGCTGAATGACAGTACATATGCTAGGCGTTATTACTACGATGTATAATAATATAAATTGTACCGCCGAACTTTTGCTTTATAAATAGGATTATCCCATCTCATGCTGGTCTGGGACGTAAAACTAATATATTAGGTCCTTACCTATGAAATTGACGTTTTGTATGAAGATTTTTTATAAAATTATTTTTTTCATACTATCGTTTTTTTAATTTTCTTAGCATCTATTTTTGTTAATACTATAAAAACGGTAGAGTAGTGTGTTTGTTTCACTAGCTAAATATAGCAGATATTAAAAAGAAAAAAAATCAAGACCCTTCAAAGCTACAATGAAACAAAAGGTCAATTCCGCAAACAAAAAAATAGGTCAATTTAAAAAAAAATTGGGCGTTAAAGACGTAAAATGAATAATCATTATTATGACTGAAGCCTAAGTAGCATAGTCCTTATTAAAGGTGTATAATAATATTAACAAACGGTATTGACTTTTAGAAGTAATACACCTATTAGTAAGTGAGAAAAAAACGTCAATTTCATAGGTAAGGACCTATTATATCAGAGTAAGAGACGATTAAAGGACAAGGGTTCCAAGATCACATCAGGCGACTGGCCAGCAACCCATCACTGTTGTTATAATTTCCAATAAGGATCACTATTTTGTTTAAGCTACATGTGGAGTCGAGTCACTAACGGCGAATAAACTCAAGATTAGTGATTTCAATGGTTCACAGATTTCATCTTAGTCCTCTCGTTTTATGAATAATGTGATATTGTTGGTTGTAGTAGTTGAGCATCATGTGTTATCTATACTAATATATAAAGCTGAAGAGTTTGTTTGTTTGTTTGTTTGTTTGTTTGTTTGTTTGTTTGTTTGTTTGTTTGTTTGTTTGTTTGTTTGTTTGAACGCGCTAATCTCAGGAACTACTGGTTCGAATTGAATAATTCTTTTTGTGTTGGATAGTCCATTTATCGAGGAAGGCTTTAGGCTATATAACATCACGCTGCGACCAATAGGAGCGAAGCATCAGTGAAAAATGTTGCAAAAACGGGAAAAGAGCCTAAAAAATTAAAAATGCTGGCGAAAGTCACTATTCCACGCGGACGAAGTCGCGAGCACAGCTAGTCTATACTAATAATATAAAGCTGAAATGTATGTTTGTTTGTTTGAACGCCCTAATCTTAGGAACTACTGGTTCGAATTCAAAAAATATTTTTGTGTTGAATAGTCCATTTATTGAGGAAGGCTATAGGCTATATTACATCACGCTTTGACCAATAGAACGCGGGAGAAACCGCGGGGCACAGCTAGTTCATTATACAACTTTTTGTTATCAAGCTAAGCTAAATGTGTACATTTATTATTAAAATTAAATTAAAACAAAGTATGTATATGTAAATAGGAAGACCTTTATTCGTCTTGCTCTAGGTTAATATTATTTCTAATAACAAACCCGTTATTTGTCCATCGGTTCATTGAAAGTCGAAACAATACGTAGTAGATAATATATTGGATTACCATTACCTCGTTGGTCATAATAACCGTGCAACTGACACTTAAAGCCGATCGAAAGTACGCTTAAACACCTAACTAACAAAGTTTACTATTCAACAGCTGTAGAAATCAATTTGTGACTTCACGGTATTTTTTTGGATTGCATTCATTATGGTCCTTTATGCATTGTGCTAAGGTTTGTTTTTCCGATTGGTTATGTCGTTAAAAATACAGGAAGCTAGCTGTCACTTGACCAACGCGCCGTTACAAGCGGGGGTAGGGTTGTCACTTTTAATTTTAATGTTAATTATTTTTTATTGATTTTTTTTTCGTAAAATAATTACTTTCTAGTTGAGGAGTTAAGTTAATGATTTTAAACATTATGTCATATAATAACTAGATTAATTAATAAGTGTAGAAAATAAAATTATATGATTTAAACGTTAAATATCAATAATATTTATTTCAGACATTGCACACTCTTCTAAAACAGACGCGTAGCGTAGGTATGTTCTTTTTGTAAAATTACATTTACCAAAAGTATGATGTAATTTTTAATAATAACCGGCAAACGGTAATAATTCATTACTTTTACAGTCAATATTGATAATAATTAATAATGATCGGTAATTATTAATAGTTTTCAATTAATCACATTTACTGTTTAAACCATTTATAAGTCTGTGTTTTGTAGTTTTATATTTTTTGATATTTTTTTACCGAATGGCTAAGGAGAGATAGAGAGAAAGTTTGGTTAGCGAATTTGTGCAATCGGTAGTCGAAAAGATAACAATTTACAATCAGTAGTAGTAGTAAAACAAATACACTATTTTTCAATTGTTTAATAGAAATGCGTTTGCGCAGCCCTCCCCGCGTTACATAAGGGCGTGCGCACGTAATTTAAAAATGCATAGCCGATGACTCGGTATGCACTCCCCATTATAGGACGCGCCCTGCATTGTGGACACCGTGTATATCGGCGGCGGGGAAAGCTGTTGCGACATTATCTAATGACCTGCGCGTGCGCATGACAATGGTACGGGAGCGTTTGTAAAGTAGCTGGGAGGAGGTAGGTGAAGATTAGAAACAAAGATAGACAGGAACAAATCAAAAATCGTAGTAGTACTTACCTATAACTTTTATCAGTAAACCCATTTATAATTTTTTATATATCGGAAAGCTAATGTCTAAAAGTGTATATTATATATAGTTTTTATACGGATACAACCCTGACTTAAACGCAATTAGATCCGTATATTATACAAGTGTGTGTGTTTCATCTCGATGTTTTAAATTCCCTTGAGCTTTATCTGGATAGGTCGCTTGTATCACAAAAGCTGATTCCTAACAAACGGTAGATACTTAAATTTTAAAAAACTACCTTAAGCCGTTTTTAATCGATCACATTAGCTTTAACTTAAATGACTTCAGCCGTTTGATTTCCGATCGATCATAATTGAAGCTTCCTTAAACAAATTATTACAAAAAAAATGTAAAAAATATACTCTTAAAAACCTGTGGAGTTTTTTTTTCATTAAATAAATTGTGAGCGACTTCCGGCAACTATGTATGATCAAACACATGGAAATTCAAAAACAATAAAAACCTGTCGTAAGTTGTGGTTTTTTTATCTTACTGAATGAAAGAAAGAGAGAAACAATATCAAATCTCTTATTGGTTAACAAAAGATATCACAAACAAAGGTATAATCTTATACACGATAGCATAATTACTCGAATGTCAAACACAGCGTAGTGGGTTCAAATCCGGCTAAGGGATCTTAATATTTTTACAAACATTTAAGATCAATTAAGAAGTAGTTTAGTTTATTGGGATGCTACTTGTGCGTATACGCTGGCTCCGTCCCACATTCCAAGCACTTCCGTTAGCGCTGGCGCGTCTGCAACTCACGCGGAGAACCTCAAACGGCGAATGTATGAGAATCTGACTAGGGATCTCATATTTAAGCCGTTTGGGGTAAAGACATTAGGTCCATGGGGCCTGGGTGCTCACAAACTTTGTAAATATATAAATTGGCAGAGACCACCCGGGACCCCAGAGCTAGCAGCTGCCTGGGACAGCGAATAAGCCCCGCTATCCTACGAGGCAATGCCGCTAGCTTACTGGGTACTTTGCCTGATGAGTGATGATGGCCTGGGGCAATTTTTTAATTTAAGTATACCTAAATTGTAATAGATAGTTTTAAGAGTTTAGTTTTGAGTAATTTAATTTACCTTGTAAATATTAAGTAAATATGATGTTCTTAAATCAATAAATATAACAGACCTTGTTTATTAGTTAAATAAAAAAAATAAACCAGTTATTAATTTGTTTAATGTCTACTGTTGACATGCTAGACGTGTTGCTATCAGTACGATTTTTATATCCGTTTTTTAGCAAATAAGTGTAACGGTCGCATTTTAGTTTCGGTAATAAAATAAACTGAACTTGTATGTTTGCTCACCGGACCTGTTACGCGGCCATTAAATACGATTTAACATACGCATTAGGTTTTTATTGTAAAATGGTCACGGTAATGGTAATAGCCGATGGTTATGCGGGATGTATAAATTTGGTAATTACTCGTTTGGTTATAAATTCAATACATTTATTACTGGGCTTAATAATAATAATAAAACTAGTAGATGTCTCGGGTATACAGATCATTTTTTTTTTAAATTATTGGTGTCTACCTCCTCGGTGGCCGAGTGGCAGACCGCTCGGCCCGATACCCGAAAGTCCTGGGTTCAATTTCTAGGTCGGGCAATCAATAAATTTAGTGTTTCGGATTTTTCAATGCATAGCCTGAGTTTGTGATCACCAACCCGCATTTGGCAAGCGTGGTGATTAAGGCGACGCATTGGTAATTTACGTGGCGGGGATCTTGATTTTTCCCAACAATTACAAAACATATGAAAATGATATTTAATGACAAGATTTTTCATTTAATTGACTTTATTTTGCTAGTTGTAGAAACACGATTTGTTAACTTTTATAACAGAGAAAAAAATATCAAAGTAACCTCTTTTAAAACATAGATTTGCATTTTACAGGGAAACCAGACCGATTTAAGGAAGTTAAAACTTTTACATAATTATCTGATGTAAATTTAACTTAGATTTTTTATTTTGTTTTTTTTTTACATGTTGTGGTTGTCTTCTATATATTTGTGTTTTTTATGTTGTTTTAAGTGTCCTGATTGCTATGTAAGGGAGAAAAGAGCTGGACACTTGCTTGAATTTTGAATTTACAGCATCTAAATTTTCTTAGTAGATTAGTCTTACCACATACTTCAATAATGCTAGTTCATTTTTTTAAATTTATTTGTAGTTTTAATTGGAAAGAAAAAAAAACAGTTTATGTTATGGTACGGGGCGCAAACGCTCCGTATTAGATTAATTGTTTAGCGATCCGTCGGCTTAAGCTATTACCCATCACTTGGTGCGATCACTTGATTTCGATGATGGAAGTCTTTGCCCAGCTGGGGGGCAGTTATGGCTATTTACTATTGGTGTATTTTTCTGGTATGTAATAATCATTACTATAAAACATTAGATAAAAATCTTAATAACTTTCATTCCTCACATGTGCAATAAATGTTGTGATTTGATTAAAAACTTAATCTGGGGGCACTGCAGTGTCCCCGCCAAGTCGAGCAAAAAAGCGGCACGGCCTCGGCATCCTTTTCTCAAAATAATTCAGGGTATTTTCGACCCCCTACTTTTTTTTTAAATTTATTTATCGAAAATACAATTTTACTTATATATTTAGACAACTTTACGCCTTTAAACCTAAATGGTTTGTCTAGGCGTTGCACATTCGGTTCGGACGCAAACATTTTCTTATTCTATATAACACAAAACAATAGTGAAGACATGGTGTCGTGTATTTATAAAAACAGCGAGTTATTCATCGCGCCGGACGCATGCAAGCAAAAAATACGCGGAATACCCACATCAGTACACGTCACTGCCGAGCGTTATTGTTACCGAGTGCATTTGGCTTGCGTACTAACTACAGGATGATTGGAGAAAATTGATTCGTGTTTTAATTAACTATTATAGGTTTAATGAAAATTATTAATTATAAAGTGTTGTTTTATTTATTAGTGTGATGTGTGGTGTGGTGTTTTCTTAATTAGTGTGTAGGTAATTATTATTATCACTATAATGTTTTTTTTTTTTTTATACTTAGCTCGGCAAATGACTCCATCCCACCTGATGTTAAGTGGAAATGAAGTCCAGACGCGAAGACAACTGGTCCAGCGTGGAAACAAACGTAGCATCAGTTAACATCACTCTGCCGGCCCACAAGGTGCTTCTTCACGCCTCTCTTGAAGGACCCCATATCATAGGAAGGAGGGAAAACGTGTGCTGGTAGACTATTCCATCTTTTGGAGGTGCGACAAAGAAACGAGTCACTAAATTTCTTTGTGCGCGATGGGATATTTGAGACAGTGAATCGGTGACTCCGAAGAGCAGCACGTGTACTCCTATGAAGAAAGGGAGAAAGTAGGATGAGGTCAAAGAGCTCTTCAGAGCACTCGCCATGGTATAAGCGGTAAAACACGCTGAGTGACGCAACGTCTCTACGCAATTGCAGAGATTCGAGAGTACTTACCACTTCTGCATTGCCGATAATGCGTTCAGCGCGACGCTGCAATCTGTCCAAGGCATCGAGAAGGTACTTAGCGGAACCGTCCCAGATGTGCGAGCAATACTCCACGCAAGACCGTACCTGTGTCTTGTACAAAAGGCACAACCGGTCCGGCGTAAAGAATCGCCGCACTCTGTTCAGAATTCCGAGTTTTCGTGAGGCTGTTTTGATCACGGCTTCGATGTAGTCCCTTTGGTTCAGATCGCAGCGTATCGTCATACCGAGCATGTTGATACTGCTCTGCAGGCGTAGAGATGTACCCTGAAGAGTTGGAAGGGGAAGGAATGGTGACTTTTTTGCCGTGAACGCGCACACCTGTGTTTTCTTGGCATTGAACTCAACCAGATTATTGGTGCCCCAATTAGATATGAGGTCCAATACCCGATTGAGCTCAATGACAAGATTAACTCGATTCACTTCGGTTTCGACCCGCCCAGCCGCTGGGTGACCGTTAAATCCTCCATGGACCGTACTATCATCTGCATAGCAATGAATATTTCCAAGTGGAAGCATATCATTGATATGCAGAAGGAACAGCGTGGGGGACAGAACGGACCCCTGAGGGACACCAGCGTTCACTGACATAAGCCGCGAAGCGCATCCATCAGATATAACACGGATTCTGCGCTCATGCAGGAAGCCAGCGACCCAGTTGCAGAACTGAGCAGGCAGACCGTAAGCCGGGAGCTTGGAGAGAAGAGCTTTGTGCCAGACCCGATCAAAAGCCTTGGCTATGTCAAGGCTAACAGCCACCGACTCACCACGCTTGTCAATAGCCTCACCCCAAAGATGTGCAACGTACGCTAGAAGATCACCCGTTGACCGTTTCGGCCGAAACCCGTATTGGCGATCGTGAATTATGGAGTATTCTTCTAGGTAGTGGACAAGTTGTGTATTTAAAATGCGCTCCATTACTTTGCACAAAACTGATGTTACGGCTATGGGTTCCCGTGTGGTCCCATTTTAATTTGGTCCAGTTCTGATGATTGGATCCTCAAGGAATTGAGGGAACTCCTCGAATATTGTAGGCATACCTATCGCGATTTTGGTATTTTCAGAAATAAGTCAAGCGTTTACATTCAGAAAGTATCATTTGATGAAGTGTAACTGATGAAAAAGACCACAGATTGCCATCGGAACTCCTCAATGATAAGTTTTTCACGGGTGGCGATAAAATATCTCGATTAAGATAGTTAAGCGACTATAATGAAGCAAAAGAAGACAGGCATCGGAACTCAGTTTTTGATTTCCTACTTTGAGATAGGCGTTTCTCGTTTTCTTCGCTTGTCTCATTTAAACGGCGGCGGCGCTATCTCATACGAGCAGCGTGTTTAGTAGGTCTACCCATATTCGCTTTTGATAAATAGATCGAAACGAATCACTAAAAAGCGAGAAATAAACAAAAATTTTAACAAAAAAAAAACCGACTCCAAAAAATTTTACTGATAAAATTGCACTAAAAAGAAAAAAATAAGCGTTAGACTTATATAGACAATAACTTTATTAAGAAAAAATATAGGTACAATTATTGTTACTTTTGGAGTCGGTGCCAGCCAAGGTAACTTTAACTTATACAATTAACGACATACTATATTATAATCATAATAGTACATTCAATCTTATGCATGAAATTTTGACTACAAACGCGGACTGGCACCGGCTTTAAAAACTTCGTTGGCTGGCACCGGCCCCAAAAATAACAATAATTGTACCTATATTTTTTCTTAATAAAGTTATTTGGGGACCGGTTGCACATTAGCTTCTCTCCAAGATTCCGGCACACAACCTGAAGAGAGCGAGAGACGGTAAAGGCGCGTTAACACGGGGGACAACTCCGCTGCACACATTTTTAGGACTATTGGAGGGATGCCATCAGGACCATTAGCTTTCCGGACATCGATTGACTGCAGCTCCGCACGGACGTCACGCTGCCTGATTTTAAAATCGGGCATTGTGTGGCCACAGTGAGAAATTTTAGGTGGCTGTGCATTGCAGTCATCGACTCGGGAGTTAGCCGCAAAGAGTTTGGCCAGGAGATCGACTTTCTCCTGCGGCTTGTGAGCTAAAGTTCCGTCAGGACATTTCAATGGTGGCAGCGAGGGTTGGCAGAAGTTCGATTGCGCGGCTTTGGCCAGACGCCAGTAGCTACGGCTGCCCGTAGGATGCGTCAGTAGTTCTTGGCCGACTCGTGCAACGCGCTGGGCATCCGCTCTAATGAAAGCTCTTTTGCAGGACTTGGTGGCATTATTATAGGCTGCTTTCAGCAAGCGGGTTTCGGGATCCCCAAGAGCTTTACCCCTGATCCAAGCGCAGTATGCCGCCTGCTTGTTATCAGCAGCGTTGGCACACTCGCGGTTGAACCATCGGTTGCGCCTGCCTTTGCTGATGAGATAGGAGTGCGGAATATAGTATTCCATCCCTAAAACTATCTCATCAGCAACTGCAGTCGCACTAGCTGTCGGGTCCTTCCCACTGAAGCAGCGCTGCCCCCAAGGAACGGATGCGAAATAGTCCCGCATACCATCCCAATCTGCCGAAGAGTAGTGCCAAATCTGGCGTTTCGATACCGCTGAAGGCGGTAGCGGAGCCAGAGACACTTTACTGGATATCAAGCAGTGATCCGAAGATCCCAAAGGAGCTCGAACCTCCACTCGGTAGCCAGCTGGGCGACTCGTCAGCAGAAGGTCCAACAAAGAGGGCGCGTGACCGACTACGTCTGGGATCCTGGTGGGCTGGTTCACCAGTTGAGTCAGGTCGTGCGTGAGAGCGAAAGCATGGGCAGTTCTACCAGCATGGTCAGTTTTGGAGGAACTTAACCACAACTCGTGGTGAGCATTGAAGTCCCCCAAAAACACCAATTCCGCCGATGGAAACCGCTCCTGCGCATCATCTGCTACCCCACTAAGATGGTCCATAAGTCGAGTTGTCTCCATGTCGCCATTATGGGATCGGTAGACGGATCGGTAATGTAATTTTATCTAGATAATATTTTTTTAACTTATGTTTGCAGTTATTTTAATTTAATTCCGCTATTAAATTTTGGGACATAACATTTGATAATACTGGAATTATACAGCATAAACGTCTAACTTATAACTTTGTTGTGGATAAAACTAACCGCGCTTGTCTTATAGTGACCATATCAATATTAAAAGTCTTATAAGTTTTAATAGTAAATTGTACACCAAGGGGATAAAGCACTGTATTATGTCACGGGCGCGATATTTGAATCCTGAGCGTAACGAAGGACTCCAGAATTAACTCCCGAGCGTAGCGAGGGGGTTTTGAGTTGATTCCCGAGCGAAGCGAGGGAATTAAAATGGAGTCCTGAGAGCAGTGAAGGATTTAAGCGCGCCCAAGGCAAAATCAGTTTTATCCCTGAGGAGTATACTCTACTTTTCTCACCTTTTGCGAGACAATAAAAACCAAGGCTACTAGAAAATGTATTTTATTTATTAAAATACTATTTTCATTACTAATTATATATAATTGGCACAGTAAATAACAATAAAAAGTAAATTAAAAATTAAAATTGATGTTTGATACATTAGTCCAGTTATGTAAAGATATGGTTATATTTTTTGGTACGCTTATGTTAGTTGAGGCGGAATTTATTTGAGTAGCAGCACCCAATACATCAGAACCTTGCGTGTGAGGGTCGTTTGGCACAGTAAAGGTTGGGGAAGGTGGTGCTTGAGGCAGTGGGCTTGACGGGATATATTTTGAGCTAGATGGCTGTGGTGGCAAAGGTTTCCAAGGATCATCAATAATGGACGTAGTTTTCAGATGAATGTTGTCACCAATACGACAGCTTATCTTGTTTTTGTTTTGTATGGAATTCTCTATGTAGCCCTCCGCTACTGCATCGGATTTCCAGCCACCATGACGTTTTATCTGGGCCATATCTGCTCCTGAATCTGCCAACAGACTTGCCGATGTTCTCCTCAAACAATGACCCGTATAGAGCTCGGGATTTTGCAATTTGAGGTATTTTGCAATTTCTTTTGGCATGGCGCTAATTTTATTCTTGCCAATGACTTGCCTGGTGCATTTGCCATTACTGTAACTGATAAAAAATCTGTTGGTGTTTATATTAGAGGGGCGCAGAGCTTGGTACTTTTCAACAATTCTTGCATAATCTTCACGAACTATGAACGAACGTTCTCTATTTGTTTTGGTATCTGGTAAGTTAATCAGCAATAAATCTGCATGTTTTTTGATATCATTAACTTTTATGTTTACGAGTTCATTTCCACGACATGCGCCATTCACTCCAAAAATCAAGGCTACCTGTAACAAAAAATAGGATTGTGAGTAAATAGATAGATACACTACTACATTTTTTGACCTTTATATTATAAAAAAAGCTTGCGACAAAACCTTAGAATGTGTATTTTTAAATGTGTGCCATTTAAATACCCTTTTATTCATTAACTATTTTATAGAGCTATTATAGGTAGGTACTAGAAACGTAACTAAAAAGTAGGCAGTACTCATACTTACTTTCATGGCCAGAAAGCTGTGATCAGGAGCCTCATTCAGAAAAGTTTCCACATCTTGCGCTGTCAATACTTTTGACTTCTTTGCTCGATGACCATCTGATTTCCTCTTTAAAAATGCCAATAACTTGCTATATGTATTTATCTTAATGTCGTGTTTGATGCTTATTGTTAACCTGAGCATCGAATAGATACACCACAGGCTGCTGGACTTCTTTGTACACGATAAATACTCGAAATAAACAAGAAGCACTGACTCCGACACAGACTTTGCGCCTTTTGCAGTTTTCCATTTGTGGAAATCGTCGTAAGCTTTCAAGTATTTTTCCTTCGACTTTTCTGGTAGTAGGTTATTAACAATACCTAAGGCGTCTAATTTAATGGACTCCGGAGTTAAATCACTTTCGTCACTCGACATTTTCTTAATGTTTTATTCTATCTTCTTTTGCAGTTTTGTCAGATACTGATTGCACCGTATTGAAATACTCACGGCTTTTGTTTTAAGTATTGATTTTTTTTCGTTCGGCTTGCCGTGGCGTGGCCAGCTCTATTTTCGAATAAGTTCGATTTTCAAATAAATGAGGCGCGGCGCGCGCCGCCGTCCACCTCCTCGCCGTCGGCCACCAGCAGTTGCAGAAGCCGCGCGCCGCGCGATTTTGACGAAATTAGACTTTAAATGCATAACAATAAGAACTAAGAGAAGTGAGAATCACATTACTGCCCGGCGGGTTATAATGAAATTCAGTACAACATTACACCCCGGCAAAAGACAAGGACTATAATGATTTACTTTGAGTAAGGTTTGCATGACATATAATGAGGCATTGTCGAGCAGGTGGTGTGAAAATAAATATACTGACTTGGCAATCGCAGTAAATAATCTAATTTAATATAATATATGTATTACTTGTTAGATACATTGTGTTTTCACTGTCACTGTCACTATAAGATGTTGTTAGGTTAGCTAATTACGTAATAACTTATAGACAGAAGGTTCCTAAAGTAGGGAATTATTATTATAAATTAACCGACTTGGTATTACATGGATCTCACAACTTTTTACGGTAGAAGAACTGAGTTGCGAGACTTGGTTTTTTTACACATATGTTTTTGATGGCTATATTTTTTTAATTCAGTGTTTCGTCCCATTGCATTGGTACGAAAGAGCCGCGGGAGGAGACGCTAAACGACTCAATAATGTAGCTATTAAAATCTTTAATGCCTGCCATATAGTTTTTATCTCTGTAATTGTCTACTGGCTGGCTTGTCGCCTTTACAGCGTAATCGCATTCAATATTATTTATATTAACCTAAAATTCAATTATACATACACTTTGCTAATGACATATTAAATTCATTCGTCAATAAAAATAATTTAAAGGTAGACGTGCCAAACAAAAAAAAACACATAATATTGACAGACCAGTAATTCGACAGACGAAGATTGATTGCTTCCGTTTCTTTATTGTTTCTATATTTGGGACTTACTATAACAACAAGTATAGTGCGTCGTACATAAGTACGCATTAATTTTTTTACAGAATATTCGCCTAACCAATAGTTTTAACATAGTAGGGTGTAGGTAGGTACTGTTACGATAAGGTATTACTGAAATAATAGCTCTTTCTCTTCTCGGTGGACGAGTGGTAAAAGAACTCGGCCTGATATCCAAAGGTCTCAGGTTTATTCCCAGATCTGGTAAAATGCATTTCGGATTCATCGATGCATAGTCCAGATGTTTGATGATAACAAGCCCGAAATAAGCAAGTGTGATGATTAAGCCATATCTAAATATACATCAGCTATTAAGTTCTATAATAAATTGCCTGTTGAAATAATAGAATTAACTATGAATAAATTTAAACAAAAATTATTTAATGTGTTACTGATTGAATGATATTATACTACAAAAGAATATTTAGAATTTAAAATGTAATTTTTTAAAATTGTATCTCAATTCAATAATGTTTACATTGCATTCAATTTTAATGCTATTATTTTATTTATTTGACATTATATAAATTTTATTATTCTGTGGTGGGTACTGTATTGTCAATTAATTAAGATATTATGAACATTCTAGTATAAGTGTAAGTCGCACAATATTTCCACGCCGACGATGGCAGAATATGCAGTTCTTTTTAATATTATGACACCCTAATGTACACCATATTCTTGGAAATAAACGAATTATTATTATTATTATTATCAATTGTAGCGATGACTTGATTTGAATGATGGATCCCTTAACTTATCAGAGGAACAGCATAAACTTATAAAACAGCTCATTTTATGTCCCCACTGCTGGGGCACGAGCCTTCCCTATGGATGGATAGGGAGAACGGGTCATAAACCACCACGCAGGCCCTGTGCGGATTGGTGGTTGTTAACATCTGCTAATGCAGCCGGGACCAACGGCTTTACGAGCCTTCCGAAGCACGGAGGAGCTCGAGCATCCGAGTCACCCATCCGATGACCGGCTTTTGCGAAAGTCGCAACCTTAACCTTAGCAATTGCAAGACCGGGCGCGTTAAGAAAAACAAATTACTAATACTTATAACTTTTTAATCCTCCAACGCGCCAGCCGACGGAACATGTGTCGAACATTTTTAAAATTAACAATATTAAATAAATTAATCACAATCTCTCTGCCCACATCCTGATTAGCACACAATCACCACCCATAGACAAACATACAGACATACAAACACATTGTCACGTCGCGCGTTCGTAATTAGTCCATGCAAATATGATGATTGCGCACGCGACGATTTTGTGACAAGTTTGGCAATGAATGCGCATTGTGTTCGGTTTTAGACGTTTTCTTCCACGTCATAGGACTATAAACGTGTAAGGTTTTGATGCGTCCGTCGTCTTGTGTTTTAAGTCCTGATTCTGTTATGTTTCTCATACTCCAATTCCTTTATGATCAGAATGTCTAAATTTCAATTCGTCTAACAAGCAAAATGACTAAAAGGAAAGTCTACGTGGCAAAATACCTAAGCAGTAATTCGTCTAAAGATGAAAATGTCTAACAAGCAAATTACCTAAATTGCAATAATACCTAAGCAGCATATTATCGTCTAAAGATCAGAATGTCTACTAAGTGAAATGCTTAAATTGCATTAAAGCAGCAGAATTAAAACCTAGTATTAGTTATTACGTGGCCTTAGAAGATGCTCGCTAAATCCATGTGAGCATGTTCCATTGTAGACCGCATCATCACTTGACATCAGGTAAGATAGTAGCCGAAAGCTTACCTATTTGACTTAGAAAATAAATATTTTTTTTTGCTGTAAAGAGGACAAAGGTACATGATTCCTTTCCACCTGATTTTAAGCAGAAGCGGAGTCCAGATGCGAGGCCGGTGGAGTAGGATTGTGCCTCTTTAGCCGACCTCACCTTGCCGACCCGCTAATTGCTTCTTCACACATCCTTTTAAACCCCATGTTGTTAGGAAGGATAATGTTGGGGGAGCATTTAATTTTTCGGTGGTGCAAAGAAGAAATGAATTATTGTACCTAGGAACGTATCACTATAGAGATAACAGTTCACAATAGTATTTATCTCTCTTCTGTGATAGTATTTTCAAAACATGACTTACCATTTTATCTCGTATTATTATAGAGGTAAAGTTTGTGACTTGGTTTGTTTGTTTGTTTGTTTGTTTGTTTGTTTGTTTGTTTGTATGTCGGGCCTAATCTTTGAAACTATTGGTCCAATTCCAAAAATTCTTTCACTGATACAATGCTATATACCTTGTATGTAATTCATAGAAGAAATATAACTAAACTTAACAAACTAAAACAAATAAAAGGTGTTTTCCAAATGTGGGCTAATGGGAACGGTCTCAAGAATGCTGGTAACATTACCTCATCGGATTGCCAGGGTAATGTGCTGGCAGAGGTAACTATATTATCTAGATTGTATTCTCCTTATTACTCAACAAACACATCCTTATTTTATCTAAACAGTAACGTTCATAATAACTCTCACTCGTTTGAGGTCACTCTGCCTATTTAGTCTAGAAAGATTTCTCTTATGTAGGTGTCTGTCTCCTTGTTTGTCAATGCCATTTTTTCGCCATTGTAAACTGTGTGTACTACCTACTTGGAAAGATCGCAAATTTGATTCCCGTAGATAGAGAGATGAATCAGAGTGCTGTGTGAGAATTTCATTAACCATTCGAAGAAGTTAACGAAAACGAGAGTTTGTTTAGCAGAATTTATTGTAACTTACCTTCTTTATCACTAGGCGGCGCTGCTTCAATGACATAAAGATTCTCGTTTTCGAAAATCTTATCGAATGGTGAAATGAAATGAAATGAAATGAAATATATATATATAATATGGTGAATAATGGTGTATAAGGTGAATAACACTCACCATTTCACATATCTCCTCCTTCCTACAACATCTTCTTCTTCTTCCTGCCCTGGTCCCATATTACTTGGGGTCGGCGCAAAATGTCCGTTTCTTCCTCATACACTTTTGCTAAGGATTTGGCAAAGTATTTAAGTCCGGCCGCCTGCCTGACACCAACCCTCCTTGGGAATTTCAGTGGTGGTTTACCCGCCACGGGGAGCTCGCGGGTGACCCAGGGTGCTTTTCGATATGTGTACGGGGTCTTAAACTCCCTTAGTCGCCTTTTACAACACCCATGGGAAGCGATGGGTTGGTACTGTTCTTTGCGTCTGACACCACTCATTCCTACATCATGAGGTCTTTAAACGAGGTGTAACGAAGCTACTTGCGGGTCGGCATAGTTAGGACGGCTGGTGAGGCATAAGCCTGCTCCAGTAGCTGTTCTTGCATATGGACTTTCTTCTGCTTAAGATCAGTCAGAGCAGAGTCATTTGTCTTATCATCATCATCATCATCAGCTCATTTTATACCTCTGCTGGGGCAGCGTTGGACGATTCTTCCCTATGCATGGATAGGGAGAACGGGCCATAAACCACCACGCGGCCGCGGGCGCAGTGCGGATTGGTGGTTGTTAACGACTGCTAATGCAGCCGGGACCAACGGCTTAACGTGCCTTCCGAAGCAAGGAGCACGGAGCCTCATTTGCCTCTATTAAAAACTATAATGTTTGTTATGACATTCATATGAACCTTTCTTAACCAACTGTCAAAAAAGAGGTTATTAATTGTATTACGTCGTAGTTGACGGATCATGCTCTGACCTGAAGCCCGTGAATGCTGGAGTCCCGCAGGGGTGTGTGCTGTCGCCTACACTGTTTCTTCTGCATATCAATGACATGTTGCATAACAACAGCATTCATTGCTATGCAGACGACAGTACTGGGGATACGCTTTACACCGGACGTACTAATATTTCTCTGGAAAGCGTCATCGAGAACCGGAATAAACTTGTGACTGACACTGAGAACATGTTAAGTCATGTCTCGAATTGGGGCCGACTTAATCTAGTCCATTTTAACCCTTCCAAAACACAAGTTGCGTGTTCACCGCTAAAAAACATCCCTTCGTCTTATCTCTAAACTTTGAAGGAGCTCCCCTTGATACCAAACCGGCCATTGGAATCCTTGGCGTCGATATTTCGAGTGACGTTCAATTTCGCGGTCATTTGGAAGGTAAAGCTAAATTAGCTTCGAAAAAGCTGGGTGTGCTCAATAGAGCGGGACAGTATTTCACGCCGACCCATCGCTTACAGCTTTACAAAGCACAGGTCAGGCCTCATATGGAATACTGTTCCCATCTTTGGGCTGGAGCGCCCCAGCACCAACTCCTCCCATTTGACCGCATTCAACGCAGAGCTGCTCGAGTTGTCGGCGACGTGGTAACCTCTGGTCGGCTCGATCCACTGGCCCTTCGGAGAGACGTTGCATCTCTCTGTATATTTTATCGCCTTTATCATGGGGAGTGCTCTGAGGAATTGTTCGGTTTGATCCCTGCCGCTGATTTCCTTCACCGCACTACACGCAATCGACTGTCTTTCCATCCACACCATCTTGATGGATGGCGATCTACTACTGTGCGTTTCTCACGTAATTTTTTACCACGAACTACAGTGCTGTGGAACCAGCTCTCAGCGGCGGTATTTCCGGACCAATATGACTTAGGAATCTTCAAGAAACGAGCCTATTCCTTCCTTAAAGGCCGGCAACGCATCTGTGATTCCTCTGGTTTTGCGGGTGTCCATGGGCGGCGGTGATTGCTTTCCATCAGGTGACCCGCCTGCTCGTTTGCCTCCTTCTAATATAAAATAAAAAAAAATATATTGGTACTAAAGAGCGATTCGCTGTCCACTTATCACCATCACCGAGTTTGGTGTAACCCTAGACAATGGCAATGGAAAATGCACTGGTTTTCTGTACTATTGGATCGAGTTAAAACAAACTACAAACTATGAGTCTTCGAAGAAGTAGTTAGTAGAACACTTACACCACACCTTCACCTCACTTACACCTAGTGGAACACTGAAACCATTTTGTGGAACCGAACGAAAGTATTGACCTACATAAAATTCTCTGTAGTCCTCTAAAGTAATCTATACTATCCATAATGCAACGCAAAAGTTTACAATGCTACATAGGTAATCAAAGTTCGTTTTTTTTTTCAATTGCCCGGTTAATCCCCACATTGTTTTAAAAAATGCTTCACGCGTACTCCCAATTTCATATTTTAATAAACTAGCTGTCGGTCGTTGCCCGTTTAGATAAGAAACACTTCCTAATCAGATAAAAATTTCACTCGAGATAAAACGAAGAATACAAATACCTAAAGATCTTTAACCTTCAAAGTGATCTTCAGAGATGTCCTTTAACAAGAAAACGATAAAGATTTCAATTTCATTAAATCAATTGAAATTACATATATGAAGGATTATAGGTAATAGTATAATACAGTTTAATACTATGCGATTGATTGTGCTCACAAAATACATTTCCTGAGTGAGAGTGCCGAGTGATCTGACATTGAATGTTGCGTTTGACAGTGCTTACATAACTCCAAACATAAATCACGGGCGACCCTGCGCACGCGCGGTTTTGACCCACTTGTCGACTTCTGCTCATCTGTTTTTTTTTTAACAATACCTCTTTGAGCTTGTGTAATTCATCTTTTTTTCTTCTACACTTTATCGAAGTGTACAGACGACTGCATATCAACCTAAGTATCCAAAAATTCATTACATCATCATCAGCCTACACACGTTCACTGCTGGACATGGGCCTCTCCAAGTGCACGCCACTGAGCACGCTCCGCGGCTACTCTCATCCAGCTCTTGCCAGCCACCTTGCGAAGATCGTCGCTCCACCTAGTCTGAGGGCGTCCTACACTACGATTGCCGATACGCGGTCTCCGCGCGAGAACTCGTTTACCCCCCTCATTAATGTTCAACCTTATAAATACATAAAGCTAAAGAGGGTCGAAAGTCTGTCTGTACATGGAAGATATTCAAAAAAAGTTGGCTGGGGATACTTAAAATCGATAACAAAACACGTTCCAACAGTTTTAAGAATTTTTGTCTGTTTGTCTGTTTATTTGACCGCGCATCACGTGAAAATGGCTGAACGGATTTGGATGAAACTTTGCACATAGACAGACTATGGCCCGGACTAGGATATAGAATACTTTTTATCCCGGTAACAGGTTCCTGTGGGATAATGTAGTCTTCGCGAACGAAGTCGCGGGCGACAACTAGTATGACATATAGATAAAATTCAAAGTCTGTTGAGGAAAGTCGACAGTTTGTGGTAGACTACTGTGCGCAGGCGCATGTACATCTTGTTACATACATAACAAACAAATATACAAAGCTTTCCTCTTTATAATATTAGTATGATTTTAAATTAAACGCTCTGTAGTAAAAGTAAGCCCACTTCCGTTACTCCGGATCATCGTTGGGTGACCGAATTCAAATTATATCTTGCTCTTCTGTGCTTAGGAAGGCGATTTCCCAATATGCTTTGAGGAAAGACTTATGCCCAACCCAGCTGTGGGACGTTGAGTTATTGTTTTATTTTTGTAGATCAACAAAATTTTTGGACAGTCTTGTGTATTATCATCATTATCATCAGCCTATATTAGCCCACTGTTGGACATAGGCCACTCCAAGTGCGCGCCGAGCACGATGTGTATGTCAGCTAATTTATTCTATGTAAAGTTTTATGTGAAACTAAGCCTGCTCTCTCTCTTTTCCTACACGCCTAACGTACTTGGTTACACGTGGTGGCGGGATCAGCCTTCCTTACTTTTCTCTCCCACCACCCATCTTTAACATCGTCTACAGACACCTCTCCTTTTAAATTCTCTTTTTTATTTTAAATAATCGTCCTATAATCATCATCAATCGTTATATAACTGAATAACGCCACAACACGAGTTATCTAGTCGCCAAATTCTCCAAGCGATGTCTCTCAGTCCGGAAACACTTGTCCCCTTGACGGTGTTTGCCGACCTCCCCCCACAAGGCTGCTCCGTTTTGCATATCGCCACGTTTGTTCACGACCGACGTAAGGTCATGCGCACGAGCAGTAACACCATGTAACACCCACCGTTATGGCGGCGTGTGAGTTGAGGCGGTAGGAAGCGGGCGATGCCCAGAGTGCCTAGTGCGAGTATTATTTACAATCCATATTCATTCAATTACGGTTACGAAAACGAAAATGTGTTTGGCAAAATTTTAACTCTTCTCGTATGTCGCCAGGAGCACTGCTTAAGGGTGCGCCGACCAAAAAATGCCAAAAATGCAGTTACGGTTAAGTAAATATAATTGAAAATACTATCGTATTAAATGAACAAAATATATATTTAGTATCATAGGGAACGTGTTTACAATTTGTCAAAACCATAAATTCATAAAACGCTATAGTTTTTTTCTACAATATCATTTAAAGTTGGGCAAAGATCATGAAAACGAGTGGCGGCGTTTAGTAGATTTCTTAAAGTTTATCTAAATTATTGTACCTCTGATTTTGTCAAAACAATCATCAATGGATAAACTGCAAATTGCTAGACTACATTTTTGATTCATCAAGTGGTTTTATTAAGCACCTTAAATTCCCCATACAACATTCAATTCATACAACAAAATGAAATTTTTATTAAGCACCTTAAATTCCCCATACAAAATTAGTATGGCCGCGCGGCATCAAATAAATATGGACGACGACATTTCAAATAAAACATATGACACTTGTCACTTACGGACGGCGCACCCTTAAATGCCATGCTAATTTTCGTTTGCGTTAACTTGACCAAATGTAAAATCAAACTTACACCAATGACCACGTTAATGAAAAGAGTTTGTATGGCATTGAAGCAAAATGTGGCCTCAGCTGATAGAGTTAAGTGTTGCCATACAAATTCTCGTTTTTGTTAAGATAAGATAAGACAATCATTTAATTGCCAAAAACAAGGTAATTACGGGTGGTATAAAATTTACAATGCGCACATGTTTTGCCATTATAAAAACAGCATGCAAATGTTAACTTAAAATGTCGAAGTTAAACATGTCAATATGGTTAATTAATAATAATAATAATAATAATAATAAATCTTTATTAAATAACTTATTTTACAATATAACCAGAATACTAAACATACTATATAATCTCAAAAATACACAAGTGCCTGAACTAGGATTATCCTGTTTTCCAGGCAAAAGTAAAGGACTTACTAAAATCTTAAATTAGCAAAATACATTTTTATTCTTAGTGACTAAATAAAAATAAAAACAAAACTATATTCATTTATAAACTTATCTTCCTAATGTATATAAATTAAATAAATAATAATAATAATATTTAATATAATAATATAATAATAATAATCATCGAAGCATCTGGTCGGTGCCCGTCTATCATATTGAGGCTGACTGGATGCGTAATGTCAAGCAAGTGTGTGAAAACATACCAGAAATGGAGAAAATTGTAATCTCTTCTGCAGACGTAGCCAGTGCAATCCGCACGGTACCGAATTGGAAATCACCGGGACCGGACGGACTGCACAACTTTTGGTTAAAATGGCTGCGTAGTTCACATACTCGCTTAGCATCCCAGTTCCAGTCATCTTTAGAGTCTGGGTCGCTACCACAGTTTCTAACAACAGGTGTTACCCACCTGCTCCATAAGGCAGGCAGTCCCGCGGAACCCAAGAATTATAGGCCGATCACATGTCTGTCAACGGTCTATAAACTTCTTACATCCATTCTGAGAGCGAAAATTACTACCCACATAGACAACAACTCCATTATGTCTACCTCTCAGAATGGATGTAGGAATGGATCCCGCGGTACGAAGGAGCTGCTCCTTATTGACATGGCCATAAGCCAACAGGTTCGCCGGTCCCGAAAGGATCTGTCGACATGTTGGATAGATTATAAGAAGGCCTATGACTCGGTACCACATACATGGCTCATGAGGGTGCTGGAGTTGTACAAAATAAATGCAACTCTGCGTACCTTCCTGATGTCGTGTATAGGGCAATGGAAGACAGTCCTTCGCTATCCCGGATGTCGACAAATTCAAGAAACGACGATCCTATAAGGATTGAGCGGGGAATATTTCAGGGCGATAGTTTGAGTCCACTATGGTTTTGTTTAGCCCTGAACCCTCTCAGCACATTGCTGGAGGATTCGGGACTTGGCTATTCATTGCGAAGAGGAGGTCAGGTAATATCCCACCTGCTTTATATGGATGACCTGAAACTGTTTGCCCCCAACAGATTGCGACTGATGGAGTTACTGAAGGTAACTGAAACTTTCAGTAATTCCATCAGGATGGAATTTGGTGTAGACAAATGTGCAGTCATGCATGTAAAGCGAGGCAGGATTGTAGAATCTGAGGGATTACAACTCTCAGATTCTATAAACCTGAAATCGCTCTCCGCAAATGATACATATAAATACCTGGGTATGTCAGAGGGGTTAGGAATAAGTGTGGCTGACATGAAGCAATCGTTGCTGGAGCGTTTCTTTGGTCGCCTGAAAAAGGCGCTCATAAGCTCCTTATCAGGCGGCAATAAGATGCGCGCCTTCAATGGTTGGGTCATGCCAGTCCTGATGTACTCCTTCGGCGTACTCAAGTGGACTCAGACAGAACTGGATGCCCTGGATAGGCGAGTCCGTACATTGCTGACCGCAAATCGGATGCATCACCCACGATCGTCGGTAATGAGGCTGTACATCCCGCGGAAGTGCGGGGGTCGAGGTTTTTTAAATGCTAAGACTCTCCACAACCGTGAGGTGTGCAGTCTCAGGGAATATTTCCTAAAAGCCGATGTGGGTATGCACCGAGATGTGATATCAGTGGACAAGGGACTCACCCCGCTGTCCTTGGCTAAAGAGAACTGGCACAAACCCGTAGTACTTAGTGCCAATGACCGCAGGGAGGTATGGCAAGGCAAGGAGCTCCACGAGCGCTTTTATCGGGCCCTCCACGGACCCGATGTAGACTTTTTAGCGTCCGTATCCTGGCTGCGTTTCGGTGACCTCTTCGGGGAAACTGAAGGTTTTGTCTGTGCAATTATGGACGAAGTTATGCTAACGAATAACTACCGGAAATTTATTATGAAGGACGGGACGGTTGACATATGTCGGGCATGTCACCGTCCGGGTGAGTCTATCAGACATATTATTTCTGGCTGTTCTCGTCTGGCTAACGGCGAGTACTTGCACAGGCATAATCAAGTGGCCAGGATTATACACCAGCAACTTGCTTTGAAATACAAACTTGTGGATTCTGAGGTACCGTACTACAAGTATGTGCCCGACCCAGTTCTCGAAAATGATCATGTCACGTTGTACTGGGATCGATCTATCATCACCGACAGGACTATTGTAGCTAATAAGCCAGACATTGTGGTGATAGATCGATTAGCGCGCCGCACGATGATTGTCGATATCACCATTCCCCATGACGAGAACCTCGTGAAAGCTGAGAAAGAGAAACAAATCAAATATCTCGACTTAGCACATGAGGTTGTCGACATGTGGAATGTGGACTCGGCTGTCATCGTGCCGATTGTTGTTACGGCCAACGGCCTGATGGCCGATCAACATCTCATGAGGCTCTCGTTAGGCGGCTGGATCAAGGGCCTGATTCAGAAGGCAGTTCTCCTCGATACGGCACGCATTGTGAGGAGGTTCCTGTCTCTGGAGCCCTAATCACCGGTAGTTTGGACCCTGGTCCCGATGCCGGTGGACCCCTATTTTTTATATTTTTAAATGTTTGTTTTGTTTTTTAAAAAATATTTAAAAATGTAAATTAATATGTAAAAAAATAAATAGAGAGATAATAATAATAAAATAATAATAATATAATAATAATAAATAATAATAAACTAAATTCTTAAATAATAATATTAATAATGCAAACTACTCTTTTATTCTTTGTGACTAAATAAATAAATAGCAAAAACAAATAGGTATAAAGATAAAAGCAACATTCATCTTAGGACAACTGATAATTTTTCTGTATCCTCGTAGGACATATTGAGAAGGGCTTCTTTGAGTATATTCTTTGTTTTACTATAGCAATGATGATATATGCCTAATTTAGCGTTTAACCTATTATAAAGAAGTGGACCTAAGAACAAGTAAAATCTAGAAGAGAAGGCATGTTTTGTTGCTGTATTTTGAGGGCAAACTATATCTTTTCGTCTTTTGTTAGTAGTTTCAGTGCTGTATGGAAGTGCGACGTGTTGTTTGATAACTGTGTTTAGAATAAATAACTGTCTAACCGATAATACTTTACAGGATTTATAAAGAATGTCAGTAGGGAAAAGGAAAGGACGAAAAGTAGAGACTTTTAATACCGCTCGTTGGGCTCTCTCAATGGTTAGTAATATAGTTTTAGCAGTGCCACCCCATGACGTAATGCAGTAAGTTATTATTGATTTACATAAAGTTAGGTAAACTTGCCTGATTAATATTAAATCCGCAATTTTGCGTAGTTTTTTAAAAACAAATATTAATTTCCGTATTCTGCCACATAAAGCTTCAATATGGTGTCTAAGCAAGGGTTTCATCAATTATAACACCCAAGTACTTAATCCTGCCAGTAATAGCAATGTCCGAACACTTGCACAGTATATTTGTGGGGTCCTTACATTGGTGAGCATAAAGTTTAGGGTTCGTTGGAGCCGATTTTGATTTACGCATAGAAAACTGTATATAATTTGTTTTATCCGCGTTCAGTGTTAGTAGATGTTGCTGAAGCCAGTTATTAACAAGATTGAAGCCCCGTTGTGCATATTTATAGACATCTTCATGAGAGTCAGCAGAGAACAGCAGAGCAGTGTCATCAGCATATGGTATGATTTTGCCACCAGTTAGTTTGAGATTACACAGGTCATTTATATATACTAAAAATAAAGTGGGACCTAAAATGCTTCCCTGAGGAACCCCAAAAGAAGTACTTTTCAGATCAGAGCTGAGGACACTGCCTATTTTTACGCATTGAGTACGGTCATGAAGATAATCTGCAAAAAGTTTAAGCTGGGTGCCTCTTATGCCTAAAGATTCAAGCTTTTGCAATAGAATAGGTATTGAAACTGAGTCGAAAGCTTTTGCGAGGTCCAGGAATATTCCCACTGTCCTTTTACCCGAGTCAAGTTCCTGAACTAAATAGTCAGTGAGTTGATGCACAGCGTCGGCAGTCGATAGTTTAGCTCTAAAACCAAATTGGCTATCTGACAATAAGGACTGTTTCTCTAAATATAGGACAAGTCTTTTATTTATAATTTTTTCTAATATTTTAGATATTGCTGGCAGTAATGAAATAGGTCTATAGTTCGTTATGTGATCTTTACTGCCAGATTTAAATACCGGAATAATGACAGCTTTCTTCAGACATTTGGGAAAAATTCCTTCAGCCAAGCATTTTCGAAAAATGTAAGTAAGCGGTGAAACCAGTATGTGCTTAAATTGTTTTAATATTTTATTGGATATGTTATCCCACCCAGCCGCCGAGTCATCTTTAAGGCTCTGGATGATCATTTCTACCTCAGCTTCATCAGTATCTAATAGCACAAACGATTTTAGATTATTGCTACAGGTTAATTGAGGCTTGCTTGAAGATGACGGTGATATATCCTTATATGGAACTTTTTCAGCTAGATTTTTTCCAACATTAACGAAAAAACTATTTGAACTGTTTACAGAAGCCAGCTGTGATGAATGCACATGTAACAATTCTGAGGGCGATTCTTGTTGTTTTGAGATATGAGTTACATTTTTTATACACTTCCATATCTTTTTACTGTTAGTTCCCGCCTTTTCCAACTCCTTACTTTCGTAACTACTTTTGACTTTTTTAAGAAGGGAATTACAAAAGTTTCGGTATCTTTTATACGACGATTGTAAGATTAAATTAGCTGGGTTAGATTTAGCCTTCATATCGACGGGTCCTACGTAAGTTGTCGTATGTTTGAAATTGCAAGTTTACAGGAGAGTAATTCAAAGTTTGAAATGTGCACCATGATCGCATCTTACAACGAATTTTTATTAAATTTGGCACGAACATTAACGTTATTAGTACCTTTAAATTGATATACCTATTTGCTAAATATCTTGTCTAGATTCTCTGATAATGCACATACGACATTTTTTATAGTTGAAAGAAAAAATAATATTGTAGTATGTATTACATACATTGCTTTACGTTGTAATCTATTGATGGTACTTAGTCATATGTAAAACATACTACTTTATACTTTGGAAAGTCGTTGCAATATTTTGTCGTATAAAATAGAAGAAACCTTAATATAAAGAAAATACTTCGTATGATTTTGAGTGGTAGGCAGTTTATTGAGAGTTTTAAAAGAATGCATGCATAAGTACATAGAGGTAGGATAGAAAAGTTAAAAATCGATATTGATTCTTGTTATTTAATAAAAAAGACAACATAATTATCACTTTACTAAAGTAACATCTTTTGTTCATTTATTTTTTATTATTATATTAATTTGCTTTTATCGAGTTATTATATTTTAGTAGGTACACTGACAAAAAAATCTTATAATATTATGAGATCAAATAATATTGTAATAAACAAAAACAATCTTTTGTTACTTAATAAAAAAAAATGCTTTAACACTTCTTGGCATTTAGAATAATAATGGAAAACTTAATGTGAGATCATTTGTTACGTATTAAACAAAACATGTGCTCATAAGTAACCACATCATCACAAAATAAAAATACTATTCTTAGAACAAACTTATACTTAATTGAACATATCGTACATAACAGTTTTGCAATTTTCTCTGCCTTTACTTATTGCAACACAACCACAGACCTTTTACTATTTTTATCAATTATAGCATTATTAATTTTAAATAAAAGTTTAGGCATTTAATCAGACTCATCTTCAGACATTATTGTATCAGCATCAGCTGCCACTAGTAATGATTTAAAGAAAACTACATATGATTTTGGAATAATTCCGCTACCACATAGACTCATTAAGTCATCGATTTTTGGTTTCGCAATTGGCAAAGGACCAGGGTAAAGTGGAGACAGAGATAAAGGAGCAGCTTTCTTTTTAGACCGGGTATTGTTCATTGCTATAGACACAGTCGAAAATTCGTCATTTAAATTATACTTATAATTTATTTTAAAAGGATCTTCCGGATTAACTTCGATCTGTTTTATTTTGTTCCATTCCACTTTATCGCCTCGTAGATTTTTCAACCAGTTACGTCCTTGCAATAAAGATTTAAAGTTAAAAAAATCTGTATAATCCAATTCCAACACATCATACGGATTTCCGTCTTTTTTTGCCCATCTCACTAAAGAATACCACTCGGATGGCGTGTATATGAGTTTGTTTTTAGACTCTCTTTCAATTAAAGCGTGTACGCTATCACTTTCTGCCTGGGTGTGACCTTTTTCCAAAAAGGTGTGTGATATTTTGACATTGTATGTCTGAACTGCGTACACATAAAAAATGTACACTATACGATTTCGGTTTTGACCGACGCAGTTATCAGACCAAAACCTAAATTCAAGTGCCCCCTTTTGTGTTTTATTTCTGATATAATTAAGCAAGCAACTCGTTACTTCATTTGCCCCACGTTTTGCTTGTCCTTCGTGCCACATGAAACACTTGCCCTCTTTTTCTCCAAGACTAAATACGGTGAAGTTAAACACGGAAAGTTTTCTTTTATAATAGAGAACACTTATTTCTCCGTGCGGGGCATTCAATATCTTTTGAAAATCAAAAGATGCTGTAATGATTTTCCCGCCCGATGCCTTAGCTTCCTGTTTGTCTTGTGATTTTAACAGTCTCGACAATGTTTTATTAGCAATATGAAGATCTTGCTTATTTATATCCAAAATGGAGGGAATATCTAAATTTTTGAAAGTGTGACATTGATCACACTGGTCTTTTTTGGGAACATGGAAGGCAATGTTGAAATTTTCATTTACAATATCATGATACTGTCTCTCTGTTAGCGCTTTAGATGTATAAGAACTTGTATCGACCCACTCAACATACAGCTCAAATAAGCGTCTGTATGTCAAGCCTCCATCTAAATACAGCTTACTAGAGTCTTTTCTTATGTAATGTGACTCCACGGGCTTCAAATATCGTATATGAGCACATACAGAATCTTTGATATCGTCGGTAATAACTTTACGATGGTTTGTATGTTTACCACGCTGGTCTCCTACCACAATACCTGTCATTTGGTCAAGTTTATTAATTGCTACCTTAACAAATTGCTCACTAACAGAAAAGGTGCCAAGAAACATTTTTTTACAGACGTTAACATGTTGTAAACCTTCTGAAGAATCACTTGACCCTACAGGTAGCTTGTAATGTATAGTATATTTACGTCTGGACTGGGTATCATGAAGAAATCTGCGTTTAATTTGCCTTATGGCTAATTGCGCTATATATGCCCACTGCTTAGATCGATCACCTAAATTCCAAAAGCTCTCAAAAATCATCTTTCTTTGTTGGTCTGATATTTTTGAAAAACACTTCATACGGCAACTAGGTGGACATGTAGCTCCCAAATTTTTTGCTAATGTTAATCTCCCTTTACAATTTTTATATTCCTTACCCAAATTCCGAAGCGCTTTCCTCTTGTTGTCAATCCATTCCTCACAATGTCTTCCTCTAATCTTACCTTTATTTTTTTTAATATTACTTTTTCTCCTATGAGTTGAAGCCGGGGTTGATGGATTTGTGGAACATGTAAATGGGCTATTATTGGCCTGTGGTGTTGAAACAACGCTGTCAGTATTATCAGGTGATCTGCACGGCGGCGGCTGGTCTTGACAAGGGCAGAAGATGCTGGTGCAGGCATTTTCCAGATGATTTGAATGGGTTGGAGATGGCTGCGGAGTAACATTGTCGAGTCTATCTATCAAACTGCATTGAAGTTCACAGGAAATAATATTGCTTGAGAATACTGAGCTATGGCATACTGAAATAAATAAAGTAAAATATAAAACAAAATTAAAATCTAAAATAATAATAAGCTGTATAAAAAGCAGCCATGTATAAACATTTTTATAACCATGTATAAGTTATATTATAATGACGAAAGAACTATTTTATTGTAATTAATTATGTAAATAATATTATATTACCATTTGGTGGCAATTCTTCTGTGGCTTCGTTTAAATTTAACAATTCGGTTTGGTTCAAAGTATAGTTGGAGCCATTATCAACATTATTAGCTATTGACTGTAAGGTACAGCTGATATTGTCGGTTATATTTATGCTTGAACTTGATTCCTCACGAATATGTTCTACAAAACATCGAGAACGAAAACGATAATCAAAAATATCTTCGTCACTGTCACTTAGAATATCTTTTAATTGTAACAGCTCCTGCATTTCTTTATCATTGGAATCAAATGGAAGCGGAGATTCTGTGAAAGATAAAGAAATCATGGAAATATGGATCTTTAAAAATAGTAAAATGTCGCAATTTCATTTTCATTCCGACCTATTCTGTCTTAACTACAACATACGATATAATGAATAAATAGAATTCCGTCCTAAAATATCGTAAGTATACATACAATACAAAATAAGTTTTATTTTCCACCGTAAATTGTTGTATGTTATACATACGATAAGAAATCGATGCCAAAGTTCGAAGTAAATTGTATTAAGTTACACGTAAGACGTATTTTTTTCATTATTGGTGGTTCCGACTCATCTTGAGTCGGAACCACCAATAATGAAAAAAATAATTAAAACTTTAGGGTGCATACCTGGTTTTTGGCTATAATCTACAAAAACTCGATCTTCATTTTGCAATTTCAAATCTCTTTTACTTGTGACTGTTTCGATATTTGAATCACACCCGTACTTTTCTTGAACACCAACGGCCGTTTGAAAAATTAATTTAGTTCTCGATGATACTTTGAGTTTACTGCTGTTGCGATGTTTAGTTTTAATTAAACTAAGACTCTTTTTGTCCATAGTACAATATTTAATAACGATTGCCTGTTAAAGTGAATTCCGACGACAAAGCGTCCGCCCCACCCGCGTAGAGGATCGTTACTAACACTTACGCTGCGTGTGCGCGAGGAGATCTCCTCTCCGCGCCCCGCGTTGCTTGTCGCTAGTTGACATGCGATACACTACAATGGAACTGTTTTAACTTACGATATTTTACGTTAAAAAAAAACCACTTGTAGTTGAAATTTCAGTTTTCTTTTTCCGTGCTCTTGAAGATCTATAAAAGTACGGCCTTTTTATTTAATAAAACTTATTTCTGAAATTTTAAGTTACGACAACTTACGTAGGACCCGTCGATATGTAGTTTGTCTCTGTGCTTCATACAGCGAATAAGTCCCGGTGTAATCCAGGGCTTTATATTGTAGTTTTTATTACTTAAACGTATGTGCATTGTATTTCTAAAAATAGCTTGCTGAACATTGCTTATAAGGTACGACATACAAACATCAGCGTCATCAAAATTGAAAACTGGGTTAAAGTCAATATTGCATAAATCCACTTCAAGTTTGTTTACAGTTATTTTAGATATTGTTTGCGTGCGATTTAATTTAGGCATCTTGCAGTTTAAGGTTAGTAGAACAGCTTCATGATCGGTAATAGTCGAGTTAGTAACTAGTGTTATTGATGGGAAATTCGATTTAAGCATGATATGATCTAAACAAGAGCCGCTTTGGTGTGTAGGAAGCGTGTGCGCGGGGAGTAAGCCATGAAAGGAACATAGGTTTAGGTATTCCTGAGCATCGGAAACATTATTGTCGGGAAGAATGTTGATATTAATATCTCCTATTATTATTGTATTTTTAAATGGTGATAATATTTGTAATGTGTTATTTAGTGAGTCAATAAATGTATTGGTATTCCTAAAAGAGGGCGGTCTGTACAAAGCTAATATTGCAAAATCAGATCCGATTTTGATTAGTTGCCGATTACAGTCTAAAATATTTGGTTCTTCGACGGTGATAATTAAATTATTCCTAGCATAAACTACTATCCCGTCATTTTGGTTATAATTTACCTTGCTGCTGTACATATTATAGCCTGGTATTCCTGGTAAATTACTATGTTTACTAAGCCAACATTCGGTTAAGACAAAGACGTCACAATTTATGTCTAGTCTTTGCTTAAAAACACTAAAGTTGTCAAAATTCTTATATATACTGCGTATGTTTTGTGTTAGTACAGTTAAAGGATTGTTGTAAGACGATAGATATTGCTTGCACATTTCAATCTCACAAACTTTAGAGTCAGATACAGAATAATTATCTAAGTCGGAAATCAACCTCTCAGCCATAATATATAGTTACTAAAATTAATTTATAAGCTCTAAAATACAGTAAAATAAAAGAGGCGCTCTTAGGCGCCGTCATAGTCTATTGAGTTGATGTACCTTTTTTCAGCCATTTTTCTCGCAGGACAGTCTACATCGCCAGTCTTGTGATTGTAGGGCTTTTTAAAGTGCAAACATGTAGCGCACTTTGCTGGCTCGTCCTTCTTTGTGCAATCTTTTAGAGCGTGACCTACTACGCCGCAATGACCGCAGGTGATGGCCTCCTCTCGGCATGACTTGGCCGCATGGCCATACTGCTGACACTTGAAACACCTGGTTACCAAAGTGAAGTCTCTTACAGGGCACGATGACCAATTTATAAAAACTCTATCCTTCGCAATTAAGGTCTTCCGAATATGAGCCGGGACTTCGATGATATAGTTGCAGGTCTCTGCATCTTTCTTACCCGACTTGTGGCTTAACTTGATAGAGACCAGAAAAGTTTCAAGTGTTGTGTCTTGGAGCTTGTCGGCCAAGTTTTGTTGGTAAATGCAGTTAAAAACTTCGTTTTCCTGCATACTCGAGGGCACACCTGTTGCGGAAACCCACAACAGACACTAAAATTACACATTAAAATTAACAAAGTCCACTCACAGTTCCATGCCGCTCCCGCCGTCCTGAACGGGATCCATATGATCCGACGGGGCCCGAATCCGGCTCCGGGTCTTCTAGGGTCCCCTAAACACACCCAAACTACCCCAAAGTGCACTTCCCCCTGAAAAATACCTTTTATTTCAGCCGCGGTGTGGCCGACATCCCGGCTAATTGTTTTCCCGAAACAATTAGTTTACGACGCACACACAATTTGCACTATCCACTTAAGTAGAATAATACGGCTCCAAATGCCCTTATTACTACATAAAACTATTTAATTATCAACACACGATAACTATCATCCAGCCATATTTGCTTTCCAGAGACAAGAGAATAAAAAAAGAACAACTAGTGATGGGGCCATTATGCCACCAAACAAAATTGAATCTCGATAATCGATTCGTCCATAATAAATCAAAGTTTTATTTCTAACAAAAATAAATGCCTGTTTATTTGCAACATCCCGCCACCCAAAGCGGACGTACCGCTTTCTAGCCTGAAATCTTAAACTAGTCAACCGGTAATCGAGCTAAGGTCGCGACCGCGCGATTTAGCACCGATCCATCAACCAACACTTGCGCCACACGCGGAGTCCCGTCCGCGCCCCAGATTAACTTTAAAATGCGACCTCGTCTCCAAAATAACGATGGCAAATTAGCCTCTTTTAATAAAACCAGATCCCCCTCCGAAGGGGGCGACGTCCGGTCTGTCCACTTTACACGCTGCTGCAATAAATGCAGATACTCCAGTGACCAACGACGCCACAAGTCCTGACTCATTTGTTGTATCATTTGAAAACGAGACATCCGGTGTCTGCGTTCATCCTTCCAGGGATACTCAGGCAGGGCAGTGAGTGGCTGACCGACCAAAAAATGACCAGGGGTCAGGACTTCCATGTCATTTGCGTCAGAGGAGAGTGGACAAAGCGGACGCGAGTTGAGAACCGCCTCAACCTTACAAAACACAGTTGTAAGTTCCTCATACGTGAGGGTAGTTTCCCCGACTACCCGGCGCAAGTGGGTTTTTGCCGATTTTACCGCGGCTTCAAATATCCCGCCCCAGTGGGGACAGGCTGGCACACTAAATCGCCATGTGATTCCCCGCTGTGCGAGAGCTTGACTTTTGCTATTACAATTTTTATCCAGAAAATCGTTCACATCTTTTAAGTAGTTGGCAGTGCCTCGGTAGTTGGTACCGTTGTCGGACCGAATGAGAGAAGGTAAACTCCGTCGCGAAACAAAACGATCCAGCGTGGCGACAAAGGCTTCCGTAGACAGAGCCGAAACCACTTCCAGGTGGACGGCCTTAGTGGCCAGGCAGACAAAAACGCACAGGTATGCTTTCGTGACCCTAGTGTTACGATAGGCTGTGGTTTTCACCAGAAACGGTCCAGCAAAATCCGTACCGACCCCGTCGAACGGCCTAGTAGTCTGACAAACCCGGTCAGAAGGGAGATTCCCCATCTGTGGCTGCATAGTGGAGGCCTTCACCCGATAACAAGCCACACACTTAAATAACACGCTGCGAACCACTCTCCGAGAGGACAAAATCCAGAACTTCCTCTGTAATATCGCCAGTAACGCATTACACCCCGCGTGAGCGTTTTTCAGGTGTCTATCCGAGACCACCAGTTCTACCAAAGGTCCTCCTTTGGGAAGTAGCAGAGGATGACGGCTACCGAAGGGCAGGTCGGCATTTTTGAGGCGACCTCCAACGCGTAACAGTCCATCCGCATCCAGAAATGGGTTGAGCCGAGAGATCGCTCCCTTGAGCTTTGCGCGACCGACGCGCAAAATCTTCAGTTCGTCCTCGAACCGGTCAGCTTGAACCAGCCGTATCAGGGCCAACAGTGAACTCCTGCGTTCCTCAGCACCCGCCACGGGTGATAACTGCCTCTTGTCTGGATGGCGGCAGTTATGTAGAAATCTCCGGATCCAGCAAGTTACTCCTAGCAATTTGTCCAGTTTGCTGTATCGAGCCGTCAACCAATTCGGATCTGGCCTTGACTCGTTTGTTGTCACCAAAACTTTTACTCCAGGGAGCATCCCTAGAGAGCCATCGATCATGTTGACCGGCCATGATGACTCACCCTCCTTTAACCACTCTGGACCCCACCAGAGGGCATGCTGCACCAATTCCGGCGCGGTGCAGCCCCGAGAGGCACAATCGGCAGGATTCCAGGGGCCGGGAACGTGCCTCCAACAAATTTCGATGCCCGAGTTCTGTACCTGAGATACCCGATTGGCCACAAACGTTTCCAATACGTGGGGTGCCCCGCGTAGCCATGCCAGAGCTACCTGACTGTCAGACCAGGCGTAGACATTCCGGATGTCCACCGTAGACGTCAGTTCCTTGTGCACGTGGCACAACAGTTTGGCCAATAGATGCGCCCCGCAAAGCTCCAGCTTCGGGATTGTCAGCCTAGTTTTGAGGGGAGCCACCTTGCTTTTAGCCAGAAGCAAGGAGACGGCGACTCGACCCTTCGAGTCCACCGTTCGCAGATACACCACTGCGGCATACCCTCGTTCTGACGCATCGCAGAAGCCATGTAGGCTTGCCCTGTATTTGCCCCGCGGCAAGATCCGCCGCGGCAACGCCACCTGATTGATCGCCTCGATCGTAGAGATCAGAGCGAGCCAAGTGTCGAGTGAGAGCCCTACCAGTGGCTCATCCCACGAGACTCCGAGTGTCCACAGTGTTTGCAATAAACACTTCGCCATAAAAATGCACGGGCTGATCCATCCATTTGGATCAAACATCCGAGCGATGGTGGAAAGGACCGTCCTTTTCGACCAAACTCTTGTAGTTTCCAGTTCTACCCGGAATGTGAAAATATCGTGAACCGGCTGATATTTAATTCCCTAAACGGCGATAGAGTTCGGGTCCCCTGCGTCCTCGAATAGCTGAGGATTCTGTTGGTGATCTTCCGGAATCCCAACCAGAAGCTGTGGCTCGTTGGATAACCATTTTCTCAACTCATAACCACCAGCCGCGAGGAGTCCGATAAGTTCATTCCTGATGATGAGCGCCTCCTCCAGAGAGGCTGCCCCTGTGCAGATATCATCTACGAACACGTCACGTGTCAGTACAGCGGCTGCCCGGGGAAAGCGAGCCCGTTCCTGCTCCGCCAGTTCCAGCAGTGACCGGATGGCAATGAAGGGACTCGACTTCAGGCCGTACGTGTTGGTGTTGAGCTCGTAGACGGTGATGGGATCCTCCGAACGTTCCCTCCAGAGTATTAACTGAAACCTCCTGTCCGCAGGATGTATTACTGTTTGGCGGAACATCATCCGGATGTCCGCACCGATCACCACCTGGTGTCTTCGGAAATTTAAAATGATGTCGACAATGTCCCGATGTAACTTCGGACCAGAATGGAGACATTGGTTCAATGAAACTCCAGTCGACGACGGTGCCGATCCGTCAAAAACAGTCCGTAGTTTTCCAGATGATGCCTTCAACACCGCATGGTGAGGCAAGAAAAAATGATCTGTCGTTGTCCAGTCGACAGTCGCCCGCGACATATGCCCCAAGGCCTCGTATTCTCGCATGAACTCGATATACTTTTCCCGAAGTACCGGATCGCGAGACATACGACGCTCCATGGACAAGAGTCGTTTCTCTGCCAACGCCCTCGATTTTCCCAAGAGAGGGGGACAGTCGATAAAGGGCAGTCGAGTTTCGATCCTACCCGACGCCATCCGGCGTGTGTGATTCTTATAAAAGGTTTCGCACTCCACATGCTCCGGATCCAGACGGGAGACCATGGGAGGCTCTTCCAGTTCCCAGAATTTCTGCATCGTCCTAGCGATGGAGGTAGTAGCGACGACAGGTGAGACATCCCGCGTCTCCTGGTCGAAAACCGGTCCCATTAAAACGTGTCCAAAGATGGTAGGTATAGCTACCAACGAAGAGCGGCCCAGACTCCGCTGAGGCCCTAAAAGGATCCAGCCCAATACATCCGCTCCCAATATGAGGTCCACCGGAGCCGGCTCCTCGAAATGAGGGTCTGCCAGCATGAGCCCTGATGTGTCAGACATTGCGTCCCGCGGAATGTCTGTCGGTGGATGCCAACCCAGCAGATTGTCGAGTACGATCGCGGCCGCCGCAATCCGTATCGAAGCGGAATGCACAGGAGAGAAGGAAATGTGGGTCTGACCGGACAGACCCCCCACTTCTGTATCTCCGACTCCCCGAATCGGAACTGAGGGAGGCGCGCACTCCAGACGTAGGCGCCTCGCTACCCTCGTAGTAATTAAGCAGCCCTGTGCCCCAGTGTCTAGGAGGGCTCGTATCCGGACGAAGTCCCCCCTAGGTCCCCAAACGCGTACCTGCGCGATGGGCAAAAGAACCGTCCTCGGTTCCGACGTAGCCCGACCACAGGCTAGTCACGCGTCAGAGCCAGCAGCCGACCCTGTCGAACCGTGATGACTCGGCCAGTAAGTCGGACGCGTGCAGGCCACCATCCGGGGTGGTGCGTATCCAGCTACCCTACCATACCGGTGATAGGGTGGGTGGTATTCCAACCTAGGGTACTCGTGCAGTACCGGTGAGAACTGTTGACGGCTCTCATGTCGCTGTTGTTCCGGTAACGGCGGCGGAGGATACGCGTACGAGTATCCGGGTGTTGGGTCCGGAGGTGGGGCTCCCTGTACCCAGTGGCCCTTAGAGGCACCAACTCCTGGTGTTGGTCGCGCCGGGTGCCGGGTTGTAGCCAGAACCCGGCTCCGCTCCGGCGGTCCCCAACTCACCTGAGCCGGGGTGTACGAGGGGTTGTAGTGTGGCGGCCGTGGCGGACTCCGTCTTTCCGGAGGCGGAGTTGACCCCGGCCCCAAACCGCCACCCGTGGGAGATCCCCTCTCCCGAACCGGTGCTGAGCCCTCAGCACTACGGGTGCACAGTAAGCGATGGTGCGGTCCGCCGCACACATCGCAAGGCCTCGCCTGGGGACACTCATTGTACCTATGTCCTCCCAGGCAGGCATAACACAATCCTCGTGTCCGAACGAGGTTTCGGCGCTCTTTTGTGGGCAGCCCGAGAATTGCTGGACATAGCTGCTCCAAGTGCTGCTGTCCGCAAATCCGGCATCCAGAGCCGGGGTTGATGGCGGCCGCAGCCACCAGCCTGCCGCGACCCTTCCCTGGGTTGCGTGGCGGCTGGGCGCCGTAGACTCCGGAAGTGCGGGCCGGCGCACTTGTCGGAGCCTCCTGGGAGGCTAGCTGGTTTTCCAGCAGGCCAGCCTCCTCTTCCAGGAACTCCAGAAGTTCCCCTATCGAGGGCAGAACGCTGCCGAGATCCTTGTGGACCAGTCGATTCCGCTCGAACTTGTCCCTCATCTCCTGCGACAACTTGGCCAGAACTATGTGCAGAAGAAGGAAGGACCACTGGTCGACGGGCAGTCCGAGCGTCCTTAACCCGTTTAAGGACACTGTGAGCGGGGTGATCAGCTGCGTCCTCAGCTGAGCCCTATGGTTGACCCTCGGCAATCCCAGCAGATGGGTCACGTGCGCGTCCGCCTGAAGACGCGGCTTTTCGTACCGCTTCTCCAGCAGCTGCATGGCGGTGTCGTAGCTCGCATCCTGCAGCTCCAGATGCTGTACGAGCTGTCTGGGTTCTCCGTCTAGGAAGGAACGGAGATATGCCAGCTTTTCGGCCTTGGTGAAATCCTTCCGAGTATCCACCAAGGCCAAAAACATGTTCCGGAATCCAGCCCAGTCCCGCATACATCCGGTGAAATGCGGGACCTCCAGGGCACCCAATCTTCCCATGGCGCTGGGTCCAGAGGTGTGGAGCGAAGCGGGGCGCGCAACAGGCTTCCCCTCCCGCAGTCGCTCGATGTCCTTCACCCGCTGAAGGACCTCGTCGTAAATGTCTTGGATGTGCTCCAGATCCTTGACATATTGGGCGTGGAGGGCCAGCTCCTTCTCCCCGACCGGGTCGGTTGACAATAGGGCGGTTACCGACCGCTCGGCCAACAAAAAACGAGCCTGCATTTCCCTCGAACGCGTCTCCAAGGCGTCCTCCCGGTTAGGCCGATCTACTAATGCAAGCAGCCCGGTGAACCACCGGAGCTGCTGAGCCAACTCCTGCCGTGACGCTGTCATTATAAATAATTTAACCTAAATAAACCTAAACACAAAATTAAAACGAGTCAATGAAAACACGGAATCGATTATCCCGAATGGACTCGATGCTTTCAATTGAACGAAATTAAATTAAATTAACGTTCTGAGAAATGTCCCAGCCCAAATGAATGAACGAACAAAACAACGGTACTACCAACCTTACAATTTAACCGCACCTGTCCCGGAAGTGCGATTTTACACAAAATGAGCTTAACCTATTACGAACTAACAAAAAATATACAAAATTACACCGATTAACCTAGAGGTCCGGTATTAACCACGCTCTGCTACCAAAATGTTGCGGAAACCCACAACAGACACTAAAATTACACATTAAAATTAACAAAGTCCACTCACAGTTCCATGCCGCTCCCGCCGTCCTGAACGGGATCCATATGATCCGACGGGGCCCGAATCCGGCTCCGGGTCTTCTAGGGTCCCCTAAACACACCCAAACTACCCCAAAGTGCACTTCCCCCTGAAAAATACCTTTTATTTCAGCCGCGGTGTGGCCGACATCCCGGCTAATTGTTTTCCCGAAACAATTAGTTTACGACGCACACACAATTTGCACTATCCACTTAAGTAGAATAATACGGCTCCAAATGCCCTTATTACTACATAAAACTATTTAATTATCAACACACGATAACTATCATCCAGCCATATTTGCTTTCCAGAGACAAGAGAATAAAAAAAGAACAACTAGTGATGGGGCCATTATGCCACCAAACAAAATTGAATCTCGATAATCGATTCGTCCATAATAAATCAAAGTTTTATTTCTAACAAAAATAAATGCCTGTTTATTTGCAACAACACCGATTACAATGATTCTGGGCTTACGTTTTAGCGGCTCATCCATAGTCAGTCTTCAGTTGCGCCGACTGCCTTAGCTTCTCGATGTCGTCTTTTGTATCAGTGCTGATTATAACACCGCCGTTCTTCGTCTTGCGCAAACCTCTCACGTGCAACTTCATTTGGTCAGGTCTAATAATTTTTTGTACTAGGTTTTTTGTCTCCTCGCTCGATTTCATTTTATCTGTAGGATAAATGGCTAGAGACTTGATATTATTGGGCTGAATAAAGTTATTGGTACTTTTCTTAACCATATCGGAGAAAGAAATTGTGCCCGTGAGAGGGTTGGAGGACTCTTCAATACGAAGTTTAAGGTCTTGAAGTCGCTGCGAAAGGTCTTGGTTTTCTTTAAGGACATTAATTGAAGTATGGGCTTGAATGGCTTTCAGTTTGAGCGATTGATACAGCACGGCAATCTGAGATGTGCCGTTGTTAACTTTGCGGCACAAGTTATGAATCCTGATTTTCTGGTCCGAGTTCGGTTTTCCTTCCGAATTAATTAATTATAAGAAGAAAAAAAATCGGCTCGATGGCGCAGTGGTTAACGCGCCAGGTCTGCGAGTGCTGAGGTTAAGCAACTTTCGCAAAGGCCGGTCATAGGATGGGTGACCAAAAATTTATCTTCTCGAGCTCTTCCGTGCTTCGGAAGGCACGTAAAGCCGTTGGTCCCGGCTGCATTAGCAGTCGTTAACAACCACCAATCCGCACTGGGCCCGCGTGGTGGTTTATGGCCCGTTCTCCCTATCCATCCATAGGGAAGGCTCGTGCCCCAGCAGTGGGGACATAAAAATGAGCTGATGATGATGATGATGATGATGAGAAAAAAAATCATAATACAAATAAATGTCAATAATATCATACTAAAAGTCCATTAACAAATTTTTTTTATGAAAATTAATAATATTATATTATATGTACAATACCTACTTACTACATATACAATTGTACAGTGTTTTATGTTACAGTGCCATTTATTTTTTACCTACCTTTGCAATTTAAGTATATGCTCGAGTTATCTTCGCTAATACGTAAGGATAATCCTAATCCAAAAACAAACCAATACGCCGCTATCTTAATTCCCCCACTTTAAAGTTGGCTACCTTTTATCATTACAGGATATTAACCACAAGATTCTTTGTCACAAAAAAAAATCAAAATTCAAAATTATTTATTCAATTTAGGCTACAAATAGCTCTTAAGAATGTCATTATGCCATCGGTTCGTAAGTCTACTCTGGGCGAGAGATCTTGTACTGAGAAGAACCGGCAATAAACTCAGCAAGTGTCCAGCTCTTTTCTCCCTTACAGCGTCAAAAAATATTGGATTGTGCTATCATAAAAGGACCCTTTACATCACTAATAAACACACAAAAAAATTAAATATAATAAAATAACAACAAACGAGGCACAAACGTGCCACTTCACAACAAAGGACTGTCGTAAGCAGTGCACAATATAAAGACTGCAGAAAAGGTAATCTTCATACTTGGTACTTCTTTGATTGACACCCTTATTGGATTGTATGATTTTACTAAAGTTTTATTTATTTATTTATTTTTATACCATACAAATACAAGCATCCCAGATACAAAGGAAACTTAAAACTAGTCAGTGCTGATTAGATGAACAAATTTTACGTTTGATACAGGTGCATAGGGAACCGTTATAGATTTTTTCAGCGGCCACTGCACAAGACTCTAGGTCTGAATTGCAGGAACCATTACAATTATAAAATAAACTACAGTTACCGGCTGGTTCGAAACAAGACATTATCATTATTATTATTAAGTTAATAGTGTTTTTAGTTTTTGTGCTGTTTGCTAATTATGTAATTGTTTTCTTTTGTCCACTTTTATTAACTTTGATTTTTATAGTGCTGTATGTGTGACTATTTTTTGTGTATTTCATGCTTGTCATGTTGTGTGTACACCTTTTTTGGGTCACAATCTGGGACCTTTATTAATGGGATTTGTATTTAACTAGTTGACCCGGCGGACTTCGCACCGCTTTTACAGTTTCTATGACAACAAAATAAACAAAAACATCAAATCTTTCACAGCTAGGAACATTTTGGATTGGAATATTAAATTGTCGTTTTTTAGTAAAAATATCTTTTTTTCTTTTAATTTTCTTCTGTACAAACCTTGTCCTGATAATAACAAACCCAAAAAAAAAAGAATTATGTAATTTTGTGCAGTCGTTCGGAAGTTATACGCGTACATACATTTCAGTGGTTCATTTTTATTTATATAACGATTGTAACCTGTCGTGTATGCCTATGATAAATAAAATAAAAACGTGCTCAAACGACGCTCACATAGGCAACCTCTCAGACGCAGAATTTCACAACAACAGCGCTCGGACTGTTCCGAGATGTTTCGAGATCTATGTCCGTGCAACGGGTCTATTTGTGCGTTGCTCGAGAGCGGTATGCAGGTATTCCCGATCCGATCCGACCCCTCGGAGTATCTAGTAGGGCACGGGGTCACGCACTAGTGCGTGATGCCGTTCCCTCTAGAAAACCTCTGAAGTTGATTCGTTTCACACAAACTTGGACGCCCAAGGTAACCACAGTGCCATAGAACAATTGAATTTCTATTGTGTCTGGTTTATAACAACTGAGTTGATAAGGCTTAAAGATCCCTTTAAGTTACTCGCCGCCCCCAAAAAAGCCCGGTTAAGCTGAAAATTCCGTCTAAGGCAATCAGCAATACTCTCGGAAAAAAGGCGGTGTGTATTAGTTAGCCTTCTGGGTTTTCTTTTCTTGTGGCATGTGCCTTTATGACTATAGATAACCGAAATTCCATCGCAACCGGGCCGTGTGTTATACAACTAGGTACCTACTCGCTTTGTGGCAGATGCGCTAACTGGCAGTTTAACGGAAAGCGTGCTTAATGGGTTTCAGTTACATGTAATATACTTTGACATAATACCTTTGGGGATATGTGACTAATTAAGGTAGCTCATTTAACGTAACGTAGTAAACGTTATGTGAATAATAGAAGTAGTTTTTTTTAAATCGCTTTTCATAATATCTAGGTAATTCACGACATTTGCACAATTTTAAACATTATTAATTAGCTGCTGGTACTTAAATTAGGAAACCCTGCGCTTTAAATGTATGTACAAGCAAGCAAGTAGGACATTTGTTCTTACACTCAAATATTAATATTGAGTCATTAACATTAATTCTCCTTTCCACTAGAGTCTGAGCTCCTTAGACATTCTTAGAAAACCAAGGACAGTTACTTTACATAATTATTTAGCAATCAGTAAGGGGAGATCTTGAAAATACTATTAAGAATAACCCCGTACAATCAGTAGCTGGACGAAGTTAATTAAACTGTAAACCGTATTAGCAAACACCGATTTAGTAAAAGTTATTTCAGTATTTTCATTTCAAAATAAAAAAAATAATACTAGGCACTTAATGCTTTACTTTCGAACTGTCAATAATTGTCTATAATTGCTTTAGGCTGTCACCCATAACGATAGGTAACTATAATATTTAAGCAAATACCAAAGTTTTTTATATTCTTTCTTTTTTATGACCTGATCATTTCCAAGCTCCTACATTTGGACTAGTAATTATAATTATTTGTCCAAACATAACGTAAATGGAGCTCGCTGATGTGACCTGGTCCTTTAGCCTTTTCAAGGCTCAAGGGTAGGCTCAACAGGTCTTTTTAGACAAGAATGCAAAATTCAATTTTGTAGGTACAATTTTTTATGTGTACGCTAAATTTTGATTATTGCCTTGTCTTATCATGTGAAATATGTTTGTATAATTTTTAGTGATATCAATCTGTAAAATAAATATGCAGGGATCGGTCGATGTACCTACTCTCATTCCAAGAACAAATCTTTATACTTTTAACTTTAATAACACCAAATTAAAACAAATAGCTTTACACAAAATAAAAGTTCCCTTTATTCTAAAGGTACGGTGGGTGGAGTCACCTACAATTGATATACATTCGAAACTGGTAAAGCATAACTTTTATCAAAAGTATGTAGTTACGTAAGTATTTAATCAAAAAAGTTTCGTAATAAAAGTTTCTGAAACACCCCAATTTGCGCAGCAGTCTCGCTTTTGTTCTTTATACATATAGTCACATTACAGACAGAGCTATTAAACTTATTATTCTATCTGATAAGTTACAAATACAGTGGATTGACTGATAGCTACATAATATTATTATGCTGACGTGATATTTTTAAAATCCTCTAGAGAACATTGAGGTCACTTCGGTCAAGGAACCTTTAAAGTTTCTAGCTACCTCTAAATCATTGTTACCCTGTTAGGCCGTAGAGGGGCGAATAGCAATTTTATTCCCTAAAAAATAAAATATGTACAGCCGTTTTAATGTTACAAATATATTTATACTAACTATGCTACACTATAGTTAACAGTGACATATAGTTTAATTTTTAATAATTTTAATAATTTACCAAGCTATGCTTTTAAATCTCATTATGTTTTAGTATGTTGTATGTACGTACAGTTCTGGTCAAATATACGAATTTTAATTATATTGAAATGAAACTTAATAAAAAAGATATTGTCTCAATAGTATAGCTATTAGGGGTTGTTTCTCATTTACTTGAAATTAAGATTTGTATTAATAAAACACAATTTTATTTCTTATTTATTGTATAGCTGTTACTACAGAACGAGCCTAACACCGTAGCACATTCGCAATCGCCGGCGCAGCCCTTGCGCGACTACCGCGAGCCTTTTAAGGCGCCGCCGCCCTTTGATGTGGCCGCCGGCTATTCCCCGGTTATATCACGTCGATATTTACTGCTTCTCATACGAAGAAGAATGGCTAGACCGTTTTCTGAATGTTTGCGGTAATGACTTATCTAATTTTAGCTGCGAGTGAGAAAGCGATCTCGTCCAGACAACTCCAGGATGGTGGGAACTAGACCAGGTATGCCACATAAAAAAAAATAGTAGGACAATTTATAACAATCATAGAATCAGTGGGCTTAAGGTAAACTAAACATTACAGCATTTTTGGACGGCTTGAATCCTAAATTTATCTTTAATCCTGAGTTGCGAACAGTTTTTGCTGACTTACTGCTATAAAGAAACAACATTATACAGTGTATCTGGTAATGAGATAGCGATAATTTAAGGACATCAAATGCACCTATTTTTATCGTCGAAAACGCTTGAATTGGGGGTCTTACTAAATAAATAAAATAAATAAATTAAATAATTACTTACTTTTGACATTACAAATTTGACATACAATACCTTTTCCTGTCAAACATCGAAAAGTACCTATAGATTTGTACGTCTAGTAATAAATCTTTGAATTCGTTTTTTAGATTGGTATTCGGTCATCGACTTATGCTGTTGCCTGTACCTTATGTCAAAGACTACAACAACTTACTGTTTTTACTATAATTATTGACTATCGCTAATATTCGCCAATTATACCATGACTACTTTACATAATTGAAGTCGTTAGAAAATGTAATAGACATAGCACATATAGGACAGTTGTACCACATAAATCATAGTTGCTGCGTTATATAAATCTCAGACATATAAAAGATTTATGAATGGCAGCTTATTAAGGAAGCAGTTTACAAACAAACAATTCATTCATGAACAAGAATGCGATACAATATCGAAGCTATACCTATCATCTACATAGCCATCTACAATTAATATCTCGTATGAATGAGATTATTAATAACGCTGCAAACAAGATGGCAGCGATCTAACGAGTCTTAAATGGTGGGCATGCGCATACGCATATTCCTCAGGCGCAAGGTTCCGCGGCACTTATGCGCCCATATATAGACGCTAAAGCCTTATACGGACGCCATATGCTTCCTAGATCGAGATTGTGGAGATCAAGACAAAAGCCTGTTATGGCAGTGGGAATCCATTAAAAAATGTTTATACATTTTTTTAGTGCAGAAATATTGTAGATCTACTAAATACGTCGTTCCGGTATTGTTGACTGTTTACAGATTGATCGTTTGTTGTTTGTTTGAGTTTTGTTGCGATTACCTACTTTTAATTATGAGCAATGTTCATAAAAATAGAGTATTTACCAGCTCATTTTTATGTCCCCACTGCTGGGGCACGAGCCTTCCTTATGGATAGATAGGGAAGACGGTCCAAAAACCCTTGACCGTTCCGAATACCTAATTGGTGGTTTCTAACGACTGCTAATACAGTCGGGACCAAAGGCTTTACGTGCCTTCCGAAGCACGGAGTAGCTCGAGATGATAAAAATTTGGTCACCCATCCAATGACCGGCCTTTGCGAAAGTTGCTTGACTTCAGGAATCGCAAACTGAGCGCCTTAACCACTGGGCCATCGAGCTCCTCTAAATTAAACTACCTTTATATAAAAAAGCGATTTGGTCCTGTAATACAACAGCAGAGTGATCATCCTAACGGCTATTGTTTTAGTGGGAAAAAGCTAACGATGATGGTTATAACCTCAGACAACCCCGCGCGGGCTGTATGCTGCGTATCCGGCTCGACGGACCAACTCGGCGCGTGCGCACAAGCCAAGTGGCGGCTTCCTGTCACAGTCGCGTAGGGTTGCTACGCTTTAGATGTTCTTAACTTAGAAACTTAATAGCCGCACCTTCAAAAGATGGAGTGTACCAGCACACGTTTTCCCTCCTTCCTTTGATATGGAATCCTTTAGACGAGGCGTGAGGCCAGCAAGCAAATATCCCTCACCTTGTGGGCCGGGTACCTATACGTAAGAGTGACTGATGTTGCGTCATTCTCATGCTGCATTGCACCTCTTCGCGTCTGGATTCCATTGATATCAGTGGGTGTGGGTTCAAATGCGGCTCGAGTGGACTGGAGTATATCGCAGTTCTATAAGAAAGCAGGAGTAGAATAAGATGGCGTTGGTAGAGCTAGTTCGAACTGCTTCTGGCAACCTATATTGTAATGTCTAAGTTTGCCTCTTTGGTTGAGGATTCTGGTGATTGTCAAATATTAAGCACAATAAATTTATTTGTAAGGTGGGTATGCGTGTGCACATAAAAGAGGATCAAGCTTAGTAGGTATATAGATAAAATCGCAGCATTGCCCGAATAAAAAATATAGCCACGCATAAAAATTTGCAAACAGTACAAACATTATGGGTTCTTTAATTACACAATGTAAGTATGTAATATTTAAAATTATTTTTAAATGTAAGAATAAATAAATAATAATAATAACAATACTAAAGCGTTTCCATTTGTAACGAAGACGACTATGGTATTTTTTTGCTGCTTACGTTTTTTCCTCCATTTTGTCGCTTATCGTTCAGCACGGTATCGAACGTGCAGCAGCCCTATATGCCAGCCTGCACTGTGATTGTTCAACAATGCGCCTGCGCCGTGGTGATACCATAAACGTCCAGTCGTCCAGCCCTGCCACCACTTCCGCGCACGTCTGCATTCACCATCCTACAACGAACGATGTGTCACTGGTCGTCGCTCTGATTCCATACGCACTATTGTAGAATACTGAGCTGTCATTTCTAAGAATTAAGAATATGTATCGAACAATCTCGTATCGCTGTTGTGAGTCTTATCCAAAGAAAACAAAGGAAGATAAAAATATAAAAAATACCTAAGGCATTTATATTGACGACCTCCTTGGTCGAGTGGTTTGTGTTTTTAGTTTTATTATATTGCTATAATAAAACCATTATAGGGACTTTGTTAATAAGTTAATTAATTGTAAGTATTTATCTATTTGTTTTACGTTTAATGTGTTTGCCCCTCTATAAATAAAATAAATGTTCAATAAAAATGTTAACTCAATGTTTGTTGTAGATAAAATAAAAGTTCGACACTGGGTAAAAGCATAGTAGTGTAAAGCTATCATATTATTAAAAAATAAATGTACCTACCCTAACAAAATTGGATCAAAATAGGGCATATTTAATAATAAAAATAATTAAAACATTTATTCATACCGCTCAAAGAAAAATAACCAACAACAACAATTAAAGACCTAGATCCAGGGCTAGATCTAGGGCTAAATCCTTTTCGCCTTCCTAGCCCTCGCGCGCCATATGTACGCACCTTCGTACATAAGGTCGTCGGACGTATATACCTATGGCGCGGGACGGGTTAAATAGAAATTAAAAACATAAAAAAGTATTTAACAAATGGCACTAATATCGGCCGGAACAAGCACATCGCCAGTGGCAGTCGACAGAGACCTTGATGGGACCGGTTCCTTATGCAACGCTGACAGATCGCCGCGATCGACGGCGTGCGCGCATATCGGCGGCTCCATTAGATTTATTGATGACTTTTAAAGGTGGAGACTGACCGGATTATTTTGCCGTAATGTAACATATTGTTACCTAAAGTTTACGCGAACACTACACATTGAAATGAAACAACCTTTACAGATCCACTCGCATTTATTTTATACAATAGTTTTAATGTTGATCCTGACGTTTCGAACCCTTTGCAGGGTCCGTGATCACAGGGAGACTGAGGTGTTGGTCGTCTCATAATTAGTTGGTAAGTAGCTTGTATACCATCATTTTAATTTAGTCACGTGCATTTCGTTTTACGCAGAAAGAGCTTACAGTAAACTAATGTAGGTATAAATAGAGTAACGCAGGTCAGTCGTCACCATAACATAAGCCCAACGATACTGCAATATCAATAGTGATATTTTGGGCTCATTTTGGGTGAAAATAAACGCACCTACTCAATTTAAACATAGTTATAGACCATATACCATATTGCAAACTTAGGAGTATTTGTTGAACAAGCTTTTAAGTTGTAAAAACCTATCGATAACGGACTTCCGCTGAATAGTTTTACTAAGAACTTTGGGCCAAAGCTTAGTGTAACGAATGACTCAATGGAAATTTGGTTATAGACCTACCTGTATATTAGACACATCGAAATATAACTAAACTAAACATAAATAAAATAAATAAATAAACTTTCCTACACTCACACCAATTATCTAGCCCAAGAGAAGCTTCGTTGTGAAACTCGTTAATGGTTACTAGACAACGTATAAACATACTTAAAATACTTAAATACATACTTATTATTTTACGTTTACACAGAAAACACCCAGACCCGAGACAATTTAGAAAAACAATAATTTCTAAATTGACCCGACCGAGGATCGAACCCAGGACCTCAAACATGTACCTATCTAGTGAACCGAGTACAATTATTGTACAACGTATAAAAGAAAGGTGTGTTAAAAATTAAAAGATCCATAATGTATCCAATCTAGATCTTGTATGCAGAGTTACTAAGACATAATTATTAACTTTAATATGTTATCCAATTTTTAATTAAATATTTCTATTGTGACGTCACATCAAAATAAACAAGTCACAGCCCTAGTGGCTCAGTAACCTCTGTGTTCAGTCGGCAGCAGATCAACCTACCCAAATCTGTCAAATTTCCCCAATGAATATTGATCCTTATAACCAAACAATAAAATTCAAAATTGATTGTAGAGTTTTGACAGTTTTGAGTAGGTTGCCGCCGTGTGTACTTGCATTTGTGATCACTGCTGCTTGCTTGTGCGCGCTTGCCGTGCTCGACTTTTTATAAATATTTAATTTACTTTTTATTTTAATCGCATGACAAATTAAAGTAACAACACATACAAGACGTACCTAGATCGGATGCACTTTGGATCTTTTCATTATTATCATATCTTTCTGTTACTCGTTGTATATGCCCATTGCTGGCAATCGAAACTAGAACAAGGAATAGGACATTGTCTATTAATAAATCGTCAATTGTTTGTCTCTCATGTTGCACAGTAGGTATTAAGGAAATTAGTTGGAATGGAAAGTGTCCTGCTATGATAGGACAATTTCCAATATATTCAAGCTGTAAGGGAGAAAAAATACGCCCTTGCTGAGTTTCTTGCCGGTTCTTTTCAGTACAAGGTCACACACACAAGGTACACAGAGAGCTACTTTTAGCCTAAACTGAAAAACGATTTTGAATTTTGAGTTCACAACACATCTAAAATGTAACATTCCATAATAACATGCACGATACTCCCGCTCAAATCCGACAGGCGGACAGATCTCATAACATAATATATCGGTCAAGCACTTCGGAAACGGCTCGTTTAGGAAACCCGATCGAAACAACGGCCATCTTGCAACAGATTATGTTATTGGGAGAATGGCTAGGAAGTCTCGAATGAAGGAGACAAACGAGATTGAATTGTTGTAGGAGTGAGCAGATGGCTTAAGTTTCATGATTTTATTATTTCGCTAAGTGGCGCGCTCTTGGAGATAGGTCTTGGAATACCGTTAAAATTGGGTAACGATATTTCTGTCAAACGAAGATACCGTTAATAGCAAAGGTAACGTTATTCTTGGTATCGTTACCTAGGTGGCATTTTTACTTGTGTCGAGAGTGAAAGAAACGGACATTTTGCATCGACACCAAGTAAAATGGGAGCAAGGCAGCAAAAGAACAAATAGACCATATCCTGGGTTAAGTTAAAGGATACTTTTTTATCTTGGAAAAACGAATTTTGCATTTTGTGGTAAATCGAACTTCAAATCAAAGTCGCGGATGAAAGCTTAATACTAGCATAACTACTCCTTATGTACTTCACGTACCCACTAAACAAGCTACTGGTTTTACGATCGTTATTACGATAACAATTGTGTAGTCATTAGGTGACATCGTGAACACTCGGGAGTTGAACCTGAACCCTCTCGGTGGGTCACTTTCGCCGCGCGTGTACTCTCGTAGTAAAAGTAAAATTTTACTTACAATAGAATTCGCTGTGTTGCGTATAAATATATTGTATTTATTAACAAATATGATAAGTCACTTCACTTCGCTTAAGTAAAACTTGTACTTATACTAAGTAAGATTTATATTTTTGACGCTGACCCTGACACTGCTATAAAATAAAGAAAGGGAGAAAAGAAATGAATTTACTGAGTTCCTTGTCGGTTCTTCTCAATACAAGGTCTTCCGCCCGACCGGCGCTTTCAAACCGTTTGGCGAGCTTAATTGTGGATTAAACTAAACTAGTGGCCGCCCAATGGTCGAAATTCGACCGTAATTTTATTAAGGCTGCACGGATTGTATCCTAAACAACACAGATTACCTAATAGTTTGGATTGGCATTGACAGAAATCGGCCGCTCCTCTTCCATTTATGAAATTTTTGAAAAGAGTATAAATACGTGTGTGTCAAATACATGGTAGTTTATGTAATGTTTATTTTAATGGTTTAATGTATTTTTATGCATAATTAAAAAAAATATTAACATTCCTTATATTGATAACCTTCTTTATATAAACTATACCTAAGTGTGCGAAATTTCATACTCCTCCGTCAGCGCAATTTTCGTTAAAAAGGGGTACAAAGTTTTTGCTTCACGTATTATTATATAAACATTTAAATTTGGCAAGCGTGGTGATTAAGCCATTACCCGTTAATTGCAGTGATGACTTGATTTCGATAATGGAGGCCTTTGCCCAGCAATGGGACAGTTAGCTACTTTACTTACCTTACTATTAAACATTAAAAAATGCGCTATATAGCGGTGGTTCTTCTAGCTCTCAATATTAGCTATGGTTATTGTTAGCGACCTACAACGCCTTTCTGGGTCTTTTTTCTTGTAATAATAAATTACTTATAGTACGTCATCATACATCATCATCATCATCATCATCATCATCATCATCATCATCATCATCATCATCATCATCATCATCATCATCATCATCATCATCATCATCATCATCATCATCATCTCAACCGAAAGACGTCCACTTCTAGACAAAGGCGAGCATATCTCCACAATGGCCGGTTTTGTGCTCCACGCATATTGATTTTTTTAGTTTTTGTTAGGTTTTTTTTTATTAGGTTACATCGTATAAATTGTTTTGATACAAAATAAGTAGCTAAAGCACTCGTTTTATATAAATCGGAAACAACGACGGTACCACAACCACCCAGACCCGACACAAATATCGAATAGTTAGTTATCGATGTTGTCCCAACACTCGGCTACGCGGAGATCGTCGTCGTGGTTATACATATTATACATTTTCAAAAACAAAAGGAAATAAAAGACATTGTAATCCAAAACATAAAAACGACACGCTATATTTTTACCATCTTCGACAGGTTTGATTAAGAAAAATCTGTTCCCTAACACTATCATGCCTACTACAAGTGAATCAATCATATCGCTTGTCAATAGGTGGTTGCCGGTCGCAAGGCTATGCGTGGGTGGAAGTAATCTCAGTTGCAATAACAAAACATCTGTAACGACCTTACTGACTCTTATGACTAGGGACAGAAAAGCGGTTTTAAGAATGAACTGTGTGTTGTGTTGTTTGTACACTGTAACGAATTAGGCTTAAGTCCGGGACAATTATTCTGCGTTTTTTTGTGTGTTGATAACCTTCACCCTATCTTCGGAAGTTACTCTAGAAAATAATTGACCAAAAATTGTATGGAGTTTTTATTTAAGTCATTCATAATAAAACATAATAAAACAGGTTACACACGATATAGAAATGTGAGCTTATCTCTAGAGAGGTCTCTTTCACCCTACATACACTACATAAGTTAATAAGTAAAGTAACACACAATTATTATTATATGTCGTATATAAACACTTTTAATAGTTTTTGTCCCATAAAAATTAACAAAGACCAAAAAATATAATTTAAAATAAAACAATTAGGCGGTCTTATCGGTTTCTACCAGACAGCCAGCAGACTAGTCACCACCACCATATATTGAAGACCAGTTGGATGGAGACAGCTAATAGACTGTAATATCTGATTTACGTTGAATAAGGATTTGCGAGCCAAGCTACTGAACTTAGAGGTTTAAAGATTTTTTTAAAAGATGTACCTAATTGTGCCCTTCGACTATAATAGTCCAGATTGGACTATTCATATTGTTTTCTAATGATTGTTAATAAAAATAATAAGTAGGAATTTGACGAAAACTTTAGGAATTGCTAACTATCTAACATACGTCTACCATATTTTACACGAATTATTTAGTTCCACCTTTTAAAACACTTGACGCACATAAGAAAAATTTCGTAAACAAAAAAAGAAATCTATAAATAGTTCGATAATAAATATATTCAACATCAACACCAATAAAATGATCGATACTCATCAGGCTGGAATTATCACGACGCACGAGCTATTTTAATGGAGTCTGGCACTTGCCTGCCCAAATCGGGTGGGCTAAACCTTGTCGGGAGGTCGGCGCACGTATGCGACCTGCGGCCAACTAGGGCGAAGGGCTCCCGACCCATATGGAAGGTGCTCTTTTGTTGGCAATGACATGTAGGAAAATTTCGAAGGGTATGCTTAATGGAGTTTTTATAGTGGTTGTGTAAGATCTTACATGCTGGTACCTACCTGTATGATATTTCGTCATAACCGTAAAGGTAGAAGGCTGATGCTGTAAGTAGTAAGAGAGATTGGATCATAGCTTAAAACGCTAGCTTAATTATAGTAGATGATGGAGGGGATAGATAGTAAATAAAAACTTAAATTAATAAAATATATATTTACCTCAGACTCATTGGATCTTTATTTAGGGCAGAATGGCAAGTTATCCCGTGGTAGTTCACCAACCAGACGGGCAGATGAGACCAAGTCAATCGACTATGACCGACTGCTTCCATTGGAGTTGAATGGAGACGCATAGCGGGAGCCGTCTTCTTTATCTAAAATCCAGTTATAACCATAACCACTCTGCCAAGATTGCCAAATTAGGAAGTTTTAATGACTCCATTTCACCTGATGTTAAGTGGAAATGGAGTGCAGACGCAAAGATAACTGGTCCAGCGGTGAAACAACGCAGCATGAGTAACCCTAACTCTGCTGGCCCCCAAGGTGCCTCTTCACGCCTTCTTTGAAGAACCCCATGTCGTAGGAAGAAGGAAAAGCGTGAGGAATAATGTAGTTAGTATTCGCGTAAACTTCGTAAATAATACTAACATGCATTAACTAATTCGAGCTGCATACGCTGCTTGAAATATTTTTTATTTATTTATTTATGAACATAGAATCTACAGCACTTTATAAACTAAGTTATTACATTGTATACTTAACCTACTGCCAATTACAAATCCCTACTTTGTAAAACTATATAAGTATATAATTAGAAAGCAAAACAGACAGACAACACAATAATTTAGAAACGGCAAAAACAATTTAATAACAATAATAATAATAATATAACAGAAAAGCAGTAAAAACAGTATAACTTATCAGATTATCGTTACATTTTAAAAATGTGTTAAGCAATAATTAAACTTATTAAATAAAAGCGAAACGCCAGTAGCACCTCCTACAGACAGCTACGTTATCAAAATGGCGTCTGACAAGATGGCTGACCTTGGCATTCGCACGCCCACGCCATCTACAATGGATTACGAAACTAATCAACGGAAATTAATTGCTGTTTTTGAGCTGTGACAATGATCAAGATAATAGTTCCAAGCGGGAGAGCATGATTTTACTCGGTTTGGTTGGTGGTAGGGCTTGGTTTAAGTCCGTCTGGATAGCTACCACCAACTTATATAAATTATGTCGCCATAACATGAATGCTAGTAAGTATTTTTGTGTGTAAAATTTTACGGGTTTCAGAAGAATATCAGTGTTGGATGCAACAAAAAAAACTGAGTCGGAGCCCTTTGGTTGACTCGACACATACTTATGTTGACTTATAGTTACACTTAGGTTGTACTTTTGAGTTGCTAGCTACTTGATATGAGAGTGTTGTGTATGGGATAATAAGGTTAAGCTTACATAAGTACTCGGCATTGGTGTTGTTTCGTCACGACATGTCACGGTGTGCACTTTTGTTGTTCTGTGGTCGTCGCTGACTGGCTGTGGTCAGTTAAGGACTGCGCTTTGAAGTTTCACGGTCACTTATTACAATATACATAATTTTTTTAAACGACTTCCAAAGAGGAGGCTCTCAATTCGAGCCGTTTTTTGTGACTATACCGATTAATCTAAAGGCCTGACTGAGAAACAAAGTATTAGCTTAGAATAGATAGTGTTTTGTTTTGTCATGTTAACTTCATTCAAATTAGAGTAAAAGAGACAAAACACGAAATAACTAAATAATTCGAAGCTTACAAAAATGGACTGATGTAGGTACATAAAGTTGACCGGATGTTAGGAAGCCCCTGTTAATACTTAGACCGATTTCCAAAGAAAAGTTTATACTAAGTATATACCGAGAAACAAGTAGATTTCAAAGAAGTTGCTTGCTAAATTGCATGCCTTCGGGTATCAATTGACAAGTCACTGGAATGCCAGCGAGATGAAAAGATTGCATTCTTAGAACTCGTTCTGTAAATAGACGGACGGATTGTCGTGCATAATACTATATAGTATCCGGCTCGAAGGACCAAGTTTGTTTTGGTTAGCTTGTCTTGTCTTGTAAAGGCGTAAAAATAAGTATTAATATAAAAAAAAACTATTGTTGTCTCTATTTTGTTAATAAAAACGGAAAGGGACAACAGTTTTATTAGTCCATGTTTTGTAATAGGGTCTTAGTCGATTTATATTCGTCGGTCTGTTCTTTCTTCCGCATGTTACACACTCACATGTGTGGTTAATTGAAAAGTAATAAATATTTGAAAGGGTTTATGTTTTAAGAATTGCATAAAAACGAAGTTTGGAAAACCAATATTGCAAGAGAAATTTAGACAGACACGCTTTTTTAAAAGTAATAAATAATTAATGGAACATTTAAAAATATTATAGTCATCTTCCTACATTTTAATTAAAATCACTTAGGATATGGATAACTATAGAAATCAAAGTTTGTGAGAGACTGGTAACGAGATAATACAGTTTAAGTTATTTAAGTTGCCATCAATGGACTTTAGAGCTTCCAACTCGCAAAGTAAAGGTTAACTTACCGTTTAACAGTTTAACAAAAATGTTTGTGCAGGTAGTGGTACATACAAGCTATCTAAAATATTCTAAAAGGTGCTCAGATCGCTATTCAAGAACGATGGCGGTTTGCGTGGGTATACCGACTAACGCCACCGAACACTGTACAGGGTGGTGCAAGTGCCGAGACCAAGCGTTTTGTGCGCGTTTTGAACTCAGTGATACGTATTTTTAAATAAAATATTTATAAGTCGTAGTACAGACCCTTGCACATCAACTTTCTTTCTTTGTTCAACCGTATGCCATATACATAAAGTCCAAATTCTATTGAGAAAATTTGACAGTTGTGGTAGTCTGATGCGCAGGCGCGAGTACCTTTGGAAAACAAATGAAGAATTCATATAGAGAGGGAGGAGCTCGAGGCGCAGTGGTTAAGGGGGGGTATAAAGGTAAATCGCCAATCGTAGATTTGATTTTAACACTAGAAGATGATGACCATGATTTACCCGAAAAAATATCATAGATACTACAGCATAAGTACTTGAAAGGGACTGGTCTAAGTGAAAGCATAATATAATTTAACTTTATCGATTAAAAAAACCACGAACTTACGTCTACTTTTCAACTATTATCAATTTATTTTCAATTTGATGCGTATTACTGAGCCAATATTTTAACACATAATATCAAATTATATTACCAAGCGACCCTATTAGCGATTTGAAAAAATAATGACGAGTAATTAAACTAAAACTTATTCGGCGCTTACGACATTCTTATTCCAGTCTGTCGCACCTGACCCGAGGTAACAGGCATGTTTTGTTTCATCGAACGTCGTGGTTTATCTTTTAGTGTTAGAATCAAATCAACGATTAGCGATTTACCTTTATACCCCCTCATAACGCGGTCGGTCTGCGAGGTTAAGCAACTTTCGGATGGGTGACAATAAATGTATTATCACGAGCTCCTCCGTGCTTTGAAAGGCACGTTGGTCCCGGCTGCATTAGCAGTCGTTAACAACGCCAATAAGCTCTGGGCCCGCGAAGTAGTTTATGGCCCGTAATCCCTATTCATCCATAAGGCGGGCCCCAGTAGTGAGAATAAAAGAATGAGCTAATGATAATGACAGCGAGGCGCGATGCAGTTGTGAAAACGAGACGCATGTAGTGACGTATCTTCTGTTTTTACAAATGCAATAATATTTAATGAAAAATATATATTGCAGATTAAAATATTATAATAAAGGAAATCAAAACCCACTTCTTCTCCACAGCTAACAAATAGACGTCCTGAATAGGTAGTAGGTAAAAAAATTTTTGGACGATTCAAAAGCACTGTTCTAAAGTTTATTTGAATAAAAATATTTGACTTAGAAAAATTCTACTTTGACTTTGACTTTGAAACTAATTTGTATTTTAAATAACTTCAAAAAATTAAAAAAAAAAACATGAAAAAAAAAACGAACAGGAACCAATCTGAAAAGTAGCATAGAAGGTAAATTTTATATACCTATAAAAAGTACAGGAAACACAGCAAACAAGACCGGCAGGCTTCTTACCGAAAAAGCAACCAGTGTTCATTGTAGATACAATCGCAACGCGACTGGTCAAGTTGCGTAATGTATGTAAACTGTTACATACATTTTAACCCATGAAAGCAAAACCAGCATGAAAACAAAACCTGCACCATTCAAACATAAAAAGAGTAAGAAAGAAATCTGAAAACTTCAAAATAATAATACCTACAATGAAATTAAACACTTATCTTGTAAAAAAGACAGACACAAGAAATTATAGGTTAAGTGGCAATGTATAGAATACCATACATTTATGACTATACGTTATTTAAGCTATCATTCGCAATGTATAGTAGCATACTATACATTGCGAATTACGAGATAATAAACTATCTTACCCTTACGAGCACAAGATTCCGCCGCAACATTACAAACTTGACACATAACTGTCAAACTTGAGATTGACAGCGTCACTTTTGTTTTTACTTTCGCTAAATGAACGTTCGGAAACCGCACGTGGTTCAAAAACTAAACACCAAAGGGTTAGTTCATCTTGATTTTTTTTGTTTCGAGTGTATAGTATACTGTACAAAATAACCTTAAGGGTTCGCAAATGCACTGGTCATTGAGCGATTTGTTTCCGTAATACCAAGTTATCAAACGCAACATGAGCAGTCGCGTCGCGTTGCAATTACAATTAACAACTGGTTCTTTTTACGGTAAAAAGCCTGCCTGAAAACCGGACAACGGTTTTGTTTTGCTATAATAAGAAAACAAAATAGATACTTACCATAAAGTTCGTGACACACTCTAGAGACCTACGAAACGAATAAACAAAACAGTTATATCGCATCGATCCCTACACATCAAAATATGTCAAATCAAATCAAGAACTCCGCTGACATGAAGTCACGGTCAAAGGCCAGTTCCGAAAGTGCTTGACCTTCCGACCGCCGTCAGCTGACCGCATGACCGGCAGCGTTGTCGCAACCGCTTCAGCTAATCCCTTGCACGACGCGGCTGGCGTGCCGCGCAGCATGCTAATATTGTCGTAAGGACGCCCAGTAGTGGGGTGTAGTGCGAGTGACAGCGGCGCGGTGAGAGAGACGGGTTTTTAAAAGTATATTAAAGCTTATTAGATGATTAGTGCCTACTTTATTAGGAGATTTATTTGTTGTAGCAAAATGTAAAAGATTTTCAGCTGATAGGATTACTAACTGTGTTTTTGTAACAAAGTATAACAATAGGTTCTTTTTTAATATGTTTTACTCACCAAAATTTCATCTGACTGATGTTTATTTATTTATTTGAAAAATTAAAAAACAAATTAAACATGTGCGAACTATTCTGTAACACTCTGAAGGGTGATTACTTAAGAATATGGTATAGAAATACCATATTCTTAAGTAAATAAAAATTTACTATACTGCTATTGTTGCAAGCAAAAACTATTTGAAGATCTCAATCAGCATACCTACAGCAGTACTCTTTCGCAGCAGTTTTTTTATGTACAAAAACATATGGGGAGATCCTACCTACCATAACCTATCCCGCTAGCTCGGTGCAGGTTGGTAGAGTTTAACGACCGCTATCTTACAACAAACACTGGTATTAATTAGTATACCTTCCGAAGTAAAGAGGAGCTCGCTATATTTTAACTTGGTCACTCATCATCACGTAAGTAGCTCAACTCGCAAGTTCGCAAACCGGATGTACCGACCGCTGCGTCTTCGAGCGTCTTCGTCGCTCAAAGTCAAACCCCGGCCTCTATTCAACAGGAAATTTAGGAATTCAACCGACTTTTGTGCTGCATTGTCTGATGATTTACCTTTGAAGTTACAAGCATTCCTTGTTAGATTTAGCTTGTGCCTAAGACATAGAGTTCAAATTGCACCGATCAATTTAATGTAAACAAACATTAAACACTTACCTAATATTTTAATGGGACTTACGCGATTGTAGTTTCTTAAATCGTTATGAAATAAGGATATTTTGTAGTGAGTAATTGAGGAAGATATAGATAACCAAGTATATAGTTATTGGTAAGGTATTTGTTTGCGATCAAGTTAGACTAGGAGTGTCAGAGAATCTATATAAGTATTAATACGTGAAGCAAAACTTTGTAACTTTTTACGAAAATTGCGCAGACGAAGGAGTATGAAATTTCGCACACTTTAGTTTATATAGAGGAGTGCAGAATGCTAATATTTTTTTTAAATTATGCATAAAAATACATTAAATTAAAAAAACAAAATTTTTCAAAAATTTCAAAAATAGAAGAGGAGCGGCCGAAATCTGTCAATGTCAATCCAAACTCACATTCTATCTTTTAAATTTTTTCATTGCTTAGCATACAATCCGTGCAGCCTTAATAAAATATTGTTTAGCAAACAGCTTTTTATAAAAATTACGGTCGAACTGCGACCACTGGGCGACCACTAGTTAAAGTAACAATATAAATAATTTTTAATAAGATTTATTTTGTGAACAACTGGATCGTTCCAGAGAAAAATGTTCTTTTTAGACCCACGGTAATTCTTTTTTTCTTATCATCGGTGAAACAACGTAAGATAAGAATGTAAAAAAGTAATTGATTATTAAGTGCTGTTATACAACATAGTAAGCTCTCCAGGCACAACATTTATTATTAACAGATTGTGCCATGTATCTAATTTTAAAGTTGTCAACTTACCACCATGAGACTGGCAATAAAGATTCTGCATTTGAATTTGAACATCGAAACCAGTGATTGCCTTTTTTTTAATTATTAAAAATAAAAGTCAGTAATCGGTTGCTTGGCGGGAAAGTGAAGAGTCCTGCGGTTTTGTTTTGTTTTCTAAAAATTGTGTTATGTCGAATATTAATGAGAAATAATGGTGGATTATTAACCGTTAAGTGTTCGTGAGTGCGCATGAGTGTTGGCAAATGAAACAAAACAGTGTAACGTCACTTTTCAAATACTCTCAAGAAGTCCGCGTGAGGACTTAGTAAAGCCCCACATCTTTACTGAGATACTCGAGGGGTTGGGGGCTATATCTCATTTCTAATATCATTCATCATCATCATCACACTTAGAAGGAAATATTGTTTATTTATGTACTACTTGTAAGAAAAATTACTTTGACACTGGCTGAATGTGCTAATCACACGAAACCATCAACTAAAGGAAAAAAGTCAGTAATCGATTTTAGTCTTAACAAATAGTACAGACGACCTGCTTTAGTCATCCCGTAAAATTGCAATGAAAACATGTGTTATTTTTAGGCGACAAAACCTGTGTAGAAGACTGGGCTCAAAGTGTCGAGCAATGGTTCATCATCATCATCATCATCAGCTCATTTTATGTCCCTATGGATGGATAGGGAGAACGGGTCATAAACCACCACGCGGGCCCAGTGCGGTGCTGTGGTTAACGTACGGCGTTTGAAGCCGGGACCAACGGCTTAACGTGCCTTCCGAAGCACGGAGGAGCTCGAGATGTTAAATTTTTGGTCACCCATCCTTAAGTGGCCTCAGCATTCGAAGACCGGGCGCGTTAACCTCTGCGCCATAAGCTCCATTTGGTATAATACATTTGTTTAACATAATAAATTATTTTATGCCACAATAAAATAAATCATAAGTTTACTGAGTGCGAGTCTTCCACCATTTGTATGGTAAAGTTGCGCTGCTTTAATGACATACAATTTACTTACTTACTTACTGCGCTGGCTCAGGGACCCGAAGTGGATCTTGGCCTTCGACACGAGATTTCGTTATTCTCTGTGTCGGTTTCGTAACTATAGTCTTTTTACGTGGGCGGAGTGTTAACTCACCGCACAACCCCCAAAGTGCCGGAGGCCCACACTCTACTTTGGTCAGCGTGCCCATCAGACTTGGCCGGTAGCTAGCTAGGCTGTGCTACCGACCGTTCCCCTATCCGCCACCCGGGGGACGCTCCACTACGCCGTGAGGGCCATACAATACTAATTCTAGCAAATAAGACTCGCACTAGCCGCACTGATTGTTATTACCGTATCATTTGAACCATCGACTCGGTGAATTAACTCGTTCAGTTAACGTGACTTGGCGGGTCAAGTTTATGCGGTTAACGATGTTTGACGGGCAGCGAGTACTGGTGACGTCACTCATTCATATGTTATATGTGTATGTCACAACGGCTGACCACTTCCGTTAGATAAACAAGTCGTACGCTGATAGGCTTAGATTCAATTTCCGGAATACTTTTTTTTGGAGATTTTAAATGTAATCAATTAAAAGTGACGATAGTTAAAATGGGCACTTTAATACACAAGGTGTATTTGAATACATAGGATGTCATTATGGTCTCATTTAACAAACGTTTTCATATTCATAGACACGTATATTTTTCAATGCCCTAACAGGGTTTGTAACAGGCCATCATATCCAATTCAATTAAATTAAATTTATTTATTTGCATTTATTGTGTTTATAAAGGTCTTACAAGGTATACGTGCCTACAGGAACTCTGTAAGGGTTATAGGAGGTATATATCTATACTAATATTATAAAGAGGAAGCTTTGTATTTTTGTTTGTAATGAATAAATTCAAAAACTACTGGACCGATTTAAAAAATTCTTTTACCATCAGAATGCTACATTAGCGCTGAGTAACATAGGCTATATTTATTACTAAAAAAATTGCTTAATGATAAATAAATAGAAATACGATTTCTTTGTTTTGTTGTTATAGAAACTGTCTAAGCGGTACGAATTGCGCCGGGTCCTCTAGTACATATATAACTATATTAATTATTCGAAGTTCATGATTACTGTATGAAAGTACCTAATACTTTATACAAAAGTGCAATAATAAAATAAATAAATAAATAAATTATTAAATAATAAATTATGAGTGGAAAGTAAAATAAAAGCGAGTAGATCCGAGCCCATAGTTGAAGCATTGTTGTGTACCTACTGACAGAGATAATGTGGCCAGTTCCTCGGTACTTGAGGATTCAGGGCGAAATGCACTCCCACGTTTGGCCTTATATCATCCTATTGATCACTTACCATCGAATGATAAGTAAAAATGCCTAATAATTTTTCTCCGCTGTTTAATGTAAATTCACGTAAATTTAAGAAAAACTGTATTAGATACTGTATAACAGATAATTATGTTCTTAGTATTTTGTCAATGAATAGCATGTTTGTCACAAGCCGTGATTACGCTCAGCTTAGATAGTGATCACATTCAGAATGACTACCTCAGATGCGTGCGTGACGGTGCGCATACTAGCGGATCAACATTCACGCGTGCGCTCCGCCTCACTCGTTGCCCCTACCACTTGAACTCACCAACTCGCAAATACTTACAATAAATATAGCCTATAATTACTGTCTCACTGCTAAGCAAAGGCCACCATCATTGAAATCAAGTCATCACTTCCTAAAACGTCCACATTCCATAACGTTCACTTCCCATAACGTCCACTTTCCATAAAGTCCACTTCCCAAAACGTCTACTTCCCAAAACACTCACTTTCCATAACGTTCACTTTCCATAACGTCCACTTCCAAAAGCTTCAAACTTTACGGAACCACTGGGTGCGAGTACGACTTGCATGGAAATAAAAGGAAGATAATATCAAAAGTTTTTTTCTTTAATTGCCACGCTTGCTGCAAATACGGTTGGTTGGTGATCACAAATCCGGGCTATGTATCGAAAACCTGGGAATTTAATACCCGAAGGTCCCACTTCCGGTATCGGGCCGAACACTTTGCCACTCGGCCACTAAGGTTGTTAATACTTACAATAAACGGATGCAAAGTCCGGGTCTATAAAGAGCCATTTAGTGTCCAACTCATGATTATAATGTTATCACAAAAGTGCATAAACACTAGGCACTCTGACTATAACGACAACAGTAAATAAAAATAACGTGTTCAAAGAGCCGAGACAAGTCCATTACAGTAGAATAGAATGTTAAATGTATGGAATTGACAAAAGCCAACGATACGTACAAATGACGGCTTATGTCATTCCCATGCGTTCATCATTCTAGCCTATATCTATCTATACTTACTTGTATCTGTCTGTACATGCAATGTTTCTGACAAATTTTGGGATAAATATTCGTTTTTTGACTCAATGACACCAATTCTATGATTTTTGAAATTTTTGTCTGTCTGTCTGTCTGTATGTCCTTTTATAACTCAAGAACGGCATGACCTTGATCTTGATGAAAATTTGTATGTAGTAAGAACAGGAGATTGTACAAATGGTAGGCTATAAAATAAACAATTTTATTCACTTTACATTACATTTTGACGTCCTCCTTGGTCGAGTGGTTTGTACACCGGTTTTCATGGTGTCGCCATCTCTGAGGTTCCGGGTTCGATACCCGGTCGGGTCAATTTAGAAATTATTGTTTTTCTAAATTGCCTTGGGTCTGGGTGTTTTCTATGTATAATAAGTATGTATTTAAGTATTTTAAGTATGTTTATCCGTTGTCTAGTAAGCATATAACGAGTTTCATAACGAAGCTTCTCTTGGGCTAGATAATTGGTGTAGGGAAAATTATACTGTTTACTTTACCCTATTGTAATAGCTTGACACAGGAGGAAAATACTACTAGATATTAGCTTAATTTGACATTACATACATTTTGCAACAATGAAAATTTGCATTTAATTGACACTAACAATTATGTTAGTAATTTTTATTTGACAAAAGATAGTTATTATCTGCCAATTTATTTCAAGCGACAAATAGCTTCATCGCTATCATATTTTTTACACATCTCAGCCAAAAACTTGGCTAAACAAGTTGCTCCTATTGAGCAATGTTTAATAGACATAAATGTCAGTAGTGTTTCTACTGACATTCCAATCAATAATTTAAATTGAATCATAAGACAAAAGAGGAATTCTCTTGCAACATGTTTGGTAATATTTTAAATAAATGTAAAATTAATTCTAAGAAAAGCCCGTCCCAACCTACAATTATTAAAAATGTTCACTCGATTAATATAGTTCACCAGAACATTCAAGGGATGACAGGCAAAGATCTGGAGATTGAATTGTTCATGAACGATAATAAAGTTGATATTTTATGTATTACTGAACACTGGCTTAAAGATCATCAGTTCATGTTCAATTTTAATAATCATTTGGTAGGTAGTTCGTTCAGTCGAGTAAATTCAATTCATGGTGGCTCCTTAATTATAGTTAATAAGAAATTAAAATTAAAGGAACGAAAAGACATAGTGAGCCTCTCGGTTGAGCGAACAATAGAAATAGCTTGTGTGGAGCTGGAGCGACTTGTTGTATTAAGTGTATACAGGCCTCCGTCAGCATTGTATGATTATTTTGAAAAAGTAATGGATGAAGCATTATATAAAATCCACAATGTAGGTAAAAAGATAGTTATTTGCGGTGATTTTAATATTAATTTGTTAGAAAATTCTACAGGTTCTATCAAAATTAAAAATTTATTTCAATCGTATAATTTAAATAATTTATTTATGGAGCCAACTAGAATAACTGCCACTTCGGCCACTTGTATTGATAACATATATACCGATCTAGTACCACTGTCTAAACTCATTATTAATAAACTGGACTCTGATCATTGTGGCCAAATGGTCAGCCTTCCACATCAGTGTAAGCAAGTGAAGAAACAGAATATCACTGTTGTACCAAAAACTGCAGGCCGTCTGGAACGGTTTAAAAACAATCTTTATGATAATATATGTTTTTTAAAGTATAATGATAACCCAAATGAATTTTATAATAATTTCTTTCATAAATATTGTACAGAATTTAATAAAACTTTTATTCCAAAAAGGATCTCGGTTAGTGGTACTGTTACTTTTAGTGAATGGGCTACAATTGGTATCCACAAAAGTAGAAAGCGACTTTATGAGCTATATGATGAACGCAACTATAACACCAGTGAAGATTTTAAATTGTATGTCAAAAATTATTCTAAGTTATTTAAAATAGTATGTCGATTAGCAAAGGCAAAGTTCCTGAGTTCAAAGATTAAGCTAAGTAATAACAAAATAAAAATGACATGGAATATTATAAATAGTGAAACTGGAAATGTCAAAAGCCGTAACAATGAGTACAAATTGAGCTACGAAAATCAAACCTTAACTTCCGATGCTGATGTTGCTGCGGCATTTGAGAAGTTTTTTACTGATATTCCAGTTTCAACTACAAAGGCTTTAGACTCCTCCCCCACTGTAGCTGAAGCGGTTCTAAAGGAAAATGTCAAACCTAGTAAAAACTATTTTAGTTTTCAAAAAATTGATTTTAGAGATATAATTAAAACTTTTAATACTCTTAATAAAAAGAAGACTGCTGATCTGTGGGGTAATTCCGTCGACGTCACTAAATCCGTTATTGAGACAATAGCTCCAGTTTTAGCTTGCATATTTAATGAATGCATTGACTGTGGTGTTTTTCCTGACCTAATGAAGCACAGTAAAGTAATCCCATTATTCAAATCAGGTAGCACATGTGACCCCTCTAACTTTAGACCAATTTCTGTGTTACCCACATTTAGTAAAATATTTGAAAAGATAATTCTAGACCAAATTCAAGTTCATTTTTATAGAAATAAACTTTTACATTCTAGACAATATGGTTTCACTAGGGGGCGCTCGACTACTGACGCTGGTGTTGAGCTTATTCTTCAAATATTTAATGATATGATATTTTCACGATGCCGTAGGGGTTTTTTGTGATTTATCCAAGGCCTTTGATTGTGTTTTACATGAAACCCTGGTCAGGAAGCTCTACCACTATGGAATTAGAGATGCATCACTGAATCTTCTTATCTCATATTTGAGTGATAGGGTTCAGAGGGTTGATGTTAACGGTAAAAGATCTCCGGGATCGGTGGTTACAATGGGTGTTCCACAGGGTTCAATTCTTGGTCCTTTCTTATTTTTAATTTATATTAACGACTTGCCTTACTTTGTAAAAGACAAACATGAGATAGTATTGTTTGCAGATGATACCTCACTTTTATTCAAAGTGAAACGACGACAGCCGATTGATGACGATGTGAACAATGCTGTCACAAAGATAGTTCATTGGTTTAGTGTTAACAATTTGCTATTAAATGAACAAAAAACCAAATGTATAAGATTTGTATTACCCAACGTTAAGGAGGTAAAAACCAGTGTAAAAATTAAAGATAAGAATGTGGACCTTGTAGACACCACAGTGTTTCTAGGCATTACGTTGGATGCAAAGCTACAGTGGGGCCCACATATAGATAAATTGTCGAGTAGACTGAGCTCTGCGGCTTATGCAGTAATGAAAATTCGTCAGATCACTGACATTGAAACAGCTAGACTTGTTTACTTTAGTTATTTCCATAGCGTAATGTCGTACGGCATTTTACTGTGGGGCAATGCTGCCGATATTCAAACTATCTTTGTGCTGCAGAAGCGGGCTATTCGAGCAATTTATAATCTAAAAGCTGGTAATTCTCTTAGGGAGAGATTTAAAGATATTAATATAATGACAGTTGCATCACAATATATTTACGAGAACCTAATGTATGTATATAAAAATATTGAAACTTTTTCTAAAAACAGTGATATTCACAATGTAAACACTAGAAATAAAAACAAACTAGCAGTACCTAATACTAGGCTCCACAAAGTAAATAATTCATTTAGAGGCCTGTGTGTACGTTTTTACAATAAAGTTCCAAGTAATATCCAAAAACTAGATATTAATAAATTTAAAATCGCTATTAAAGAAAAGCTTTATAAAAAAGCTTATTATAAAGTGTCTGATTACATTGAAGACAAAACAGCATGGGTTTAAAATGCTCCAATCTATTTCTAATCCAATATATTGTTAAGGTTTTTTAAACTTGTATAACTTGGTAACGTAACGGCATATAATTTTGTAAATGTCGTTACATAATGAATTAAAGCTGTGGAGTTTCTTGCGCCCATTCTTCTCCACAGCTAAAAAATAGACGTCCTGAATGGGTAGTAGGTAAAAAAATTATGGACGATTCAAAAGCACTTTTCTAAAGTTTATTTGAATAAAGAATATTTGACTTTGACTTTGACTTTGACTTTGGTGTGAGTGTAGGAAATTTTATTTTATTTATTTTTATTTTATTACATTTTGCCTTCCCAACAAAACAACAAAAATATTAAAGGTGTGTAGGCATCAGAACTGAAGTTTGCGGTATTCGCGTATTGCGCTTTCCACCTAGTGGGCGGCTACAGGTACAGTCACGAGCATTAACATTACAATGTTACTTTTAATACAATGAAATAAGTGTCAAAAGCTGGGTCAAAATACTCAAGGGGTTGGGGGTCTATCATTTCTCAGTTCTCATTACTATTACCATTTACCAACGTCATATATGTATTAACAAAAGAAATATTATCTATTTAATATATAACTTGTAAGAAAATTACTTTGACACTGGCTATAATGTGCTAACTGCACGAAGCTAACTAACAAAAAAAAAAAGGTAACAAATAGTAGGGGCTCCGAATCAGCATAGATGTTATCATGTCAATAGCAAAGGAGGCCTAACCTTGGCGCTTTGTCACACAAGCAATTGTTGTGCGGCCGCCAGCCGACGCCTGTGCGCCTGTGCCTGCGCAGGCAAAGCTCGCTGCACAAAGCTTAATGGGGCTTAAATATTGACGAGCAAACGCGATAGGATCGTAAAAGTCAAGGGGCTTTCGCAATGGTTGTTCTCAAGAGGGGGTGGAGAATTTTTTGTTTGTTTTCTGAGTTTATGAGTCTCTTTGTTAGCAGACGTAAAGCTAGCTGCTTACTAGGGCTTACTTTACTTATCGTAAATGTCAAGTGACTGTAACAGTGGTTGATCTTGAGATGAGCTATATGTTTATTTTTTGAGTCTGGATATTTGTTGTTAAGTAGTGTCTCAGAACCTGACGTTCCGTATTCGATCCCCAGTGATAAACTCGTAGTTTTAATTTATTTAGCTTATATAGTTGTGTATGTTACTGTAATAAAAAAATAAAAAGATCATTTATATATTATGTCTCCAAAACAATAACATTATGCATACACTTAAATGAAAAGCCAGCATAAAACATAGAGACAAAAAGGAAAGAGAATATTCTATAAACTCTGCTAGGTATTCTAAACAATGAACAGTTATTCTATTCTATTTTATTCTGATATAGCCTCTATACATCTTTGTACTATACATCTACATACTTATTTATGATTTATAAAACGTGTTCTACAGGTGCACTCACTTAAAAAAAAAAACAATATTTTATTACAAATTGACATCTAAATTATTGGACCAGTTTGTTAATTATTTAAATTAACACCTCATCTTTATTTAAGGCTGATATATTTGGAACCGTTCCACCTGTTCCTATTACCATACCTAATAAGAAAAACTTGTTTAATTTGAATGTAACAAGATTTTTTTAGTCATTTTAACAAATCTAGAAAACATCAAATATTGATATAAAGTCGAAACCATAGTTGTTATGTTTATATCATAATGACTTTATGTGTTGGTATTACGTCCACAAATTACCTAATTATTTTCATTTTACGTCTTTTGAAATAAATTTCTAGATAAAAAAGCAGTATTGCTTTTTCACATTGCGGTTCCTTTTCAGATCAAATGTCTACTGTACAGCTGCAGCTGTACAATATTGTTTATTATGGACCACTTTACAATACCATTTGATAAGTAACTAAATTTGAATATCTTTTCAAGTTATAAACTGTTGTGTCCTCTATTCAGGGGGTTGTTAATAAACGCCGATAGATCACGTCCGCTCAACTTAAGGCTCGGCTGACAACTGATAAGTGACCCGGGCGTTCCCACCATCAGAATAATAAAATAGGTTTAGTTATTGTTCTGAGATATCACCTCACAAGCATAATACATTTATTAAATGTCAGTATGACACCAACCACTAACATTATAGCAATTGGTACTAAGAACAAAGATGTTAATTTTGGGTGGAGCTGGTGTTGTCCCCGTATTTGTGGCTGAAAATCATCGTTTTGCTCCCGGGCAAATGTATAGATGAGCTACGAACTTTTTACACTGTTGTAGCACACACATGTGCACGCATGTCCCATATTTAGGCTTAAATTTTTCATTTTTCCGTTGTGTCTATTAGTTTGTACCTATATGTTTGTGGTTTTGAAATAAATATATTATCTGTCTATATAACTAAAGTTTCAATTGACTAAAAAAACTTTTTATCAAAGACTAGCTGTGCTCGCGACTTCGTCCGCGTGGAATAGTGACTTTCGGCAGCATTTTTAATTTTTTAGGCTCTTTTCCCGTTTTTGCAACATTTTTCACTGATGCTTCGCTCCTATTGGTCGCAGCGTAATGTTATATAGCCTAAAGCCTTCCTCGATAAATGGACTATCCAACACAAAAAGAATTATTCAATTCGAACCAGTAGTTCCTGAGATTAGCGCGTTCAAACAAACAAACAAACAAACAAACAAACTCTTCAGCTTTATAATATTAGTATAGATATTTCGCAACCACACCCGTGGGCCGTGGGTTGTCGCCAGATTCTAACAGAGTTTCGTCTCATTATAGGAACCGGTTCTCCACTCGTAGATCGGTCGATGCGATGCTATCGGCCACTTGACGAATTGTCTTCTTACGCTTTGTGTACAGGTGTGAGAGCAATATGAATGTCGCTGCTTAATGCTGCGCCTGCGCTTGCATGACCACTCAATTAAGCTTCATGAAATATTTTATTTATCACTGTTTTAAGTCAACATATTTTATCTAAATATGTCGCCATAACATCAATGTTTGTAACATCGTTGTGTTCCGGCAGCTATAAGAGATAAGATAGCCAGTGCCTCGGTAGTTGAGGATTCCGGGTGAGGTGCGCTTCATTCGACCTTTATCATTACTTAACATCTGGTGAGATCAAGGCCAAGTGCTAATTCTTAAGATATTATAACTGATGATCTTACTTACTCTAGTTAGGCTGTCAGAATAACAGCGCTTCTGTGTCATTCTGAATATCCATGAATGACGCAGAAGCTTAAATCGGGACAGGGCCCATTAGCTCTCTCTTCGTTTCGCTCTTCGTTTTTTTTGTTCCTAAAAGGTAAAAGTTATTTGCATGCTACATTGTCAGCTGAGAAAGAGAAGAAAACTAAATTAAGACCAAAAATGTACCTTTCTGAAGCGCAAATTAAATATATTTCATTTCATTTCATTTCATTTCTATATTTTTTATTTTATTTTACTCTTTTTAGTTTTTCAAATGTTTTGTTCAATTTACATCTAAATACTGTCAAGTATTATGTATTATGTGTTTTTTTCAATTTACATCTAAATACTGTCAAGTATTATGTATTATGTGTTTTTGCTAATAAATGTTCTTTATTTCTTCTGTCTGATTGCTGTCCTAGCCTAGTGCCAAAAAGAATGCATTTTTAGGTGATATATTCGAGCTTTATATCTATACGATGTCAGATAGTTTTTTTAATAAGGCAACGTGGTATTAAAAAGCAATTATTGTTTTGGTTGAAAGTATTTATTTCCTTTTATATAAACGGATTAATCGTCTAACCGCATATATAATAGAGTATAATTGTTGGAAAAGTATTAAGCAAGTTATTTTCTTGTTCTTGCCTAGATTCTCTTGTTAATTTCCAAATGTAAGTTTACGAAAAAAACACAAAATAACACTTTATTTAAATTAATCAATAAAAGATTAATTTATGTCATCTAGATGATAAAAAATTTTCTGGGTAAAAACAAGGTACTGCTCTTAAAGCATAATAAGTTTAGCACTGACTGGTTCTAAGAATTCGGCCGTTACATAATTTGCGTTCTCACAAAGTTACGGCGAATTTCTCTGCAGTTATTTGTTAATCAATCTGATGAGCATAACAGAATGGTCGGCGCACGCAAGTTAGCATAATCGGTTGTAGTCATTAATACTTGTATGGCTAATGACCAAATTAGCGTCAAAACTTTTTAATATTTCCTAAAATCTGACATTGTTAATGTTGTCTCTCTCTATAGCAAAAAAGTTTCCGGGAAATATTCTATCAAACTATCATATCTTGTTCTACAGATAGGCAACCTCTTACGTGATAGATAGAGGGTATTTTTCCAAACATTCGATCAGGATAACGAAAGCGAGAATTCTTATGACAGTTTTTATTTTTTTATTTTACACAAAATATCTTTTACTTTAACATGTGGCTAGATGGATAACGAAAGTCTCACTAGGCATCACTCAGGTCTCGTACAGAAACTACTACTTATCCTATTTATTTATTGCCAACCCAGTCACGTACTCGTACACCTCTTACCCTTTTACTGGTAGTGGTAATATATTTGCCACCATAATTTAAACCTTATGTGGTTGCAATAAAAATGATAATATTTTATTTAAGCGTAGTGTAGGCAGCCTTCCAACAAGGTGGACCGACGATCTGGTGAAGGTCTCGGGAAGCCGCTGGATGCGAGCAGCACAAAACCGGTCGTTGTGGAGATCCTTGGGGGAGGCCTTTGTCCAGCAGTAGACGTCTTTTGGCTGAGATGATGATGATGATGATGGTGATGGTTGCAATAAAAAATCTATTATGCTGCACCAGTTAAAGTAAGTAAGTAAGTTAAGTACAGTTAAAGTTTTTAATTTAAGTTACATTGGCAAAGCACTTCCAAGTTTTTTTCTTTTTTCTCCTTTTTTTATAGGGAACTCAACAACCTTATTGTAACAATAATAATTATAAAACTTACACAACTTGAAAGGAAAGTTTAAATATTTGATTTGGATGGGCAATGTGATTAATAATTAATGATAATAAATTAACCTACCTACATAATACTTCTTCTTTCTCACTACCTGTTAGTCCTGTTCCTAGGCATACTTTTTTAATTCCTCATCCTCGAAACTCTTAAATGTTCAGTTAAGTCATGATTTTAACAGTTCCCCTTTGCCCCTAGAGCCATGGAAAGCCGGGTGGGACTCGACTACATAGTCGAGCACGCGGAGTACGCCAGCAAGCTCGCCGCCGCCCTCACGTCACCCGCCGCGCCCGTCAAGAAGCAGGTACTTACCAACCACCATCAGCTAAACCCTAAAAACTACCGTAAGCTGGTCACTCCATCTCCAATCCATTGCCAGACTACAAGACGTATCATTGCTCTGTTGCTGAAGTTTTCTATTTCGCAGCACCAAAAAATGGTATTCCCTGCCCGCGCACGCGTATTTCCTCTTTTCTACTACATGGGGTCCTCTAAACGAGGTGTGAAAAAGCAACTTGCAGTTCGATAAGGTGAGGATGGCTGGTGAGGCGCAATCCTGCTGCTCCTCCTCGCATCTGGACATAAAGCTAAGCTTCCCTGTGGTGAGAGAGTATACAACAGGGAGAAAGGGGCCAACCACCACGCGAACTCAGCGTGGATTGATAGTTTTTAACGACTACTAATGCAGCCAGGACCAACGGTTTAGCGTGCCTTTCAAAGCACGGAGGAGCTTAAAGTTTTGGTCACCCATCCGATGACAAGCCTTTGAAAGCTCCTCCGATTAGAACCCGCTGAAGCGCATTCTTCATCCGGCACTCTACGCGCGCTGGCCGCCGACGACACGCTCGGCATCCGTGCTTTCGCCGACCTGCACGCCGAAGACTATATAATGTCTCAAGTCACCCCGTCACAAATAGTCTACTCCCTATTCTTCAGATAGGTGATCGGAGCTGTGAAGCACTCTCACTTCTAGTTCTACGAAGAGTACAACTAGCAGTATCCCCCCTTCGCTCAGTAAGCTCGCCCTTACTTCTTCAATACTTATGGTGATGTCTTCTGCAGGTGTTCGAGCTGCTGTCGGCGTTATGCGTGTACAATGCGGACGGGTACGCGCGCGCCGTGGACACCCTCGAGCGGTACAAGGTAATAAGGAACTCTTCATGTCTTTGCCATCGTCTTAATGATCATACTTATTCATTTTTGTCTCCAAGATAATATGTCCTAGGAAATACTGATTAAGTTGAACGATATTTGTACTACTTCACGAGATTTGTTCAAATTAATCGGTATATATCTTGTTCAACGACATTTCTTTTTCTGCTTCTCTTCTCTTAATACTTTTATATAATCGTCTATGATCTGTATCTTAAGATTAATTCACAGTTTCAATTTTACAATTTCTACATAATCAACTTTATTTGACATTTTCAATGCAGCTTCATCTTTCGAAAAGTTTATATTAAGTATTACAACTTCTAAATTTTCATATCTGCCTACAAAATTTGCAATAGATTTGTATGTCACGTCAACGATTTGTAAGTTTCACGTCACTTATCACTTACTGCCAGGTGTTGGGACCTGTTGTTCCACCATCCATCTTGATCAGCGCAATGCGGTAGGCGTGATGGATGTCGTGATTTAGACGTCGATTTCAACGGCAGGTCGCTATTGTAGCTAACTGATGCCATTGAAATGGTTAGGGGTGGTACGACACTTAAACTTGGAATAAAACTAATATTCTTTTTTTAATGTTGATTGCCACGGTCAGTATTTGAACCCGCAGGTCCTTACACGCCGGGTCAGGTGCACTCATGCTATCTTGGTTCTGGTACAATCCGCCGAAGATTAAAAACACTTTCTACTTGTAAGCCGGTATGTCATGGGGTGCGGTTTTAATATTGTTGTTTGTTCACAACAAAATATGCGTAAAAAAATTATTTAGAACCAATAATCAAAAATATTCCTTTGTTAAAACCCGGGCATTTTTTCGATCAATTATTCTTTGTTTTCTTGTTATGTATACTCTTGAGCTTTGAATGATCTAAGCTCTTGGGAGAGTAGTCGTAGCCACTGTGTATAAAGAAGGTAAATATGTTTTAACTAAAATAGAAATAGAAGCAGAAATGTAGGTAAACATTCTAGGTAGAATATTTTTTTTTATTAAGGAACAATTTAGTTAATGTGCAATAGAAATGAAAAACAAAGAAAATGAGATTGCCAACCTTCGTAACAGGAGGTGTCACCTTTGGTTTCCAAGGTTTCAACCAAAAACAACTACCCATTTAGCTCGACCAGGCGTTTGTGTGTTGTTGTAAATGAACCTCTAAAAGTATTAAGTTAGGGTACATCTATAGGGGTGTTTTAACTTATAACACCCTGTTGGGTCGATGGGTTAATTTAGTGTCTTCAATGTTTGTATATTTAGAAATCGTTTGTTGGCAACCTTAGCTGGCCGCCCACGCGTGCCAACCCATCTCGAAACAAACTTGTCAGCTGTACCGATACTGTGTCGATACTAAGTGTTATTCACTTAACAATATAAAAGGCATTTTCAATCAATTGTAATCGACTGAAATGATCGATAGTTTTCTTAAATTGCGTTTACAACGCTTTCGTTCTTTTCATATACAATTTTTAAAAGCTCAACACTGTAATCTAATAAAATATATGTGCTATAGTAAATTTTTACTTTTTATTTTCAAGTGATAATTGCGCTATTAGTACTCAAAAAATAAAAAAAGCAGTGACAAAATTCAGCGCTTACGTCAGTCTTCCCGGTAGCATAGCGGTCAGTGCAGCCGCCCGGATTGCGGAAGACCCAGGTTCGATTCCTGGCTGGGTCGGGGGGGTAGGTGTTTAATTTTTTCACTGTATTTTATAAATTTTATAAATATCTATATGTGCTATTGTTACATATAATGCTATTAATTTTAATAATTATTTTTTCTGTCTATCTATAAATTGTTTCTTTCTATTAATCCTTCTAACTAATCAGCTTTTGGAATTTTTGAATACAGTTTGTTTTTACTCTTTGAGAGTTTGTTTTTATGAGACCCTTTTTATAACCTCTCATCTGCAGCGAGCATTGATCAGTGCCCTAAATATTTAAAATTTAATTGTGTCTGTATCTCTAACAATTAAAGTATAAAATAAGTAAAGTATGTCTAAACACTATAGACGAAAAACTTTCACTTGGATTCTTTTTTGTTCTAAAATTGTAAAAAAGTAAAAAAAGAAGTTTTGGATCTTATTAAAATCTACTCCTTTTTGTCGTAAAATAAGTCAAGAAAAAGAAGTTTTTTTACAAGAACTAACAACTATGAATATTACACATCTAATGCAATAAATAGTAGAGCATTGTTATAAAATATATTTTTTTAAAGATCTTTGACTCTTTTTACACGAATTTAAAGTTTCCAATTTTCCCCTGGACACAGGGTCCGTATAGTAAAAGATGTAGGTATAAAAAAGGTTATAAAAAAGGTTTGATATAGTTCTACCATTATGTTTGTTCCCCAGACGCTGAAAGGCGAGCGGTACCGCCTCAGCGTGGTAGTTGAGGAGCTGAAGGCGGCCGGCTCCGTGGACTACAAGACCGCGCTGGTGGCCTTCGTCAACTGCATCATCATCTCCGCGCCGAGGAGGCCCGACAGGATCCGAGTGCGCAACGAGTTCATTGGTGAGGATTCATATCAGCCCGTATTAGACATACTCTTCAGCCTATTGCCGTCCACTTCTGAACGTAAGCCTTCCTTAAAGAGAGCTAACTATCCGGTCCTGCGCAGTCCGATTCAACACTCGCCATCTTTTACAAATCGTTGGTCCACCGTGCAGACACATCAGACATAGGGCCTCTCCTAAGGCTAAGCGTATGTTGAGACGCAGGCGACGCAGCTCCGCGCAGCGCAGAGCAGAGCAGATTTTGTAATGCATGGTTGTGCCAAGAGCTGCGTACGCTGCGGCGCAGGCATGGGCGACGCAGACATGTCTGCCTGCCCTGTGCCTCGTTGTATTGCCGGCACAGATTTCGGTGCGTGTCGACACATGTTTTTTTACCATTTTATTATAATTTTGTAATAATGACAACAATAAACAGAACTCTCTTGATAGTACAAATTGTCCATTAGTAGAACGTTTTATCAGATAATCACTTACAGTTTTCCAAGCAACAACAACAACTCTGACATTGACATTACAACTCATGTGTCCGTGCTGAGTCACTTACCTGCGTCGCAGCATGCGTTCGCGGGCCTACGTCTGCCCCAACTGCCCTGCCCCGCAAAATCTGCACTGTGGTGTGCTGCTCACCTGCGGCTCAGCATACGCTTAGCCTAATGCATGCCACTGAGCTCGATCTGGTGATCCTCTTCCAGCTGCTGCCAGCCACTTTGCGAACGCACTTTGTGTAGCGCCAGTGGTCAATACTTTAAGCCCAATGCTCGACACAGTTTCAAAAAAACACAGAATTTCATAATTTTTTTACGGAATGACAGTAAGGAAGCAAGTGGTCTGCACTGAATTGGTTCTAAAGATAAAGGCTCGCTGACCCCTATATTTGATATCTTTATATCGAGGGGTGAAAGGCTAATGGATTCAAGCGACATCATGGGCGATATTGAGTTATATACATATTCGGAATCAGCAAATTTTTCTGCGTCGTATGAGCCGAGTTTCATGGCAATCTGACCTATTTTTGTCGCTTAAGTCAATTAGATTTGGACGCTTTTTCCGTTCCGCTACTAGCTGAACCGACGCAAGAATTTGCCATTTTCTTTATGTGTTTGACTTAAGTTATATCAAAACATTACCAATTGTTACTTGAACCAGTTTTCCTTTCTCACATTTAAACTCATACGGTTGTTAAATCTTTCTTCCAATATCTATAACTATAGCACTTGTAGGTTAAATTATTTAGCTTGCTTCAAAATATACAAACCAATGTCGCTTAAAGCAGTAACTTGCGACAAAATATATTAAGCTTGTCTTTTCAAGCAAATAGCTTTCCACAAACTTTTGTGACATATACAAACATATACTTATATGAAGTATGTCGCTTGAGTCAATTAGCCGGTGACAAAAATAAATAAATTCGTCCCTTGAATTATTTGGCTTTTGCTTATTTTATCTTTATCTAGGTACATAAATTAATTAGCTTTTTACAATTTTTAGGTGAATTCGCTGTTTGGTCTATTAGTCCCTATATTTGTTTACAAAAAGCGGTCGCTTAATTCAAAAATTATACATTACATTTGTGCATGAATCAGTTTTCCTAAACCAGAGTGAGTTAGTAATGTGCGTTCAGCAAACATGGTATTCTATACACTATTAAAATCAATGTCGTTTAAAACCTATTCAAAATGTTTTTATTGCCTTAAAATTACCTAATAATAAAAAGGATGCGCTCGCGCGGGGCGCTTCAGTCGATCCCAAATAATAAAGGAGGCGGTACGTGTGTGTTGTGTTTGAGCCGCGTTTGAGAAAATTTTTGAGAGCTTTGAGATTATATGTTTTATTGAGACTGTTATAACCGCATTGTTTGTTGTATTATTACAGTCTTGGGCAAAATGTAGTCTAAGTACTGATTACTAACTACGATAACATTTTGTAGTTATCAATTAAAATAATAGATTTGATTAAATAATCGTAAAAAGTAGGTAGTTTGATTTTGATCACTAACTACAGTTAATATTGTGAAAAAGTAACATTTAAACTTATTTCAAATATCTACTTTGTAAGATTATTAATTACATGTGCCTACACCAAACATACATATTACGAGACTGATTATTATAATTTTTAATAATCTCTAAAATAAAATCTCGTTATTGACTTTACTTTCTTTTATTTTAAACGTATAAAAATCAAATAACTCGTCAGATACATGCTAAAATTTTCATGGTACAAAGGCTATAGTGATGGTTTCAACAACCAACCTTAAATAAAATTTTAAATCATGAGGATTTAAATTAACAAAATTAGGATGTTGATCGTTGCTTGAGCTAATTTTCCTAAAGGTACTTAAAGACAGAATTGGGCTTTCAGCACATTAGCCTAAACCTTTACATCTGTAGCAAGGTAATTCAATCTTTTAGCTTTACAAGAAAATTACTTTATTATTCCTTTGAGCCTTTTTGGCGTATGCTAATTTACTAGTCGTATTTGTAAGTAACTTATCATACTGCCGAAACTTTTCTGTTCGAATTTCAATTGTTCGAAAACGGTAGGACGAAGTGAGGGAAGAAGTTATTAATACTAAATTGTATTTTTTTTTACATAATTTTGTTAGAACATAAACTTATTTGACGTACCCTTCATTTGATTTTTAAAAATCGTAATTTCGAAAATTTGTAAATTGTGTTTTGGGTAAAATGAAAATTATGGATAACAAAAAATGGCAAAACGATTTCGGACAACTAAAATTCTTATTAAAAAAGTCGAATTTTAAATAGGTAACCAGCTGTTAGTGTGACTCTACCATCGGCATGCAGACATCTAGAGTGCTAAGTGATTCTTCCGTTCCGTTCGTTCCGAAATTTTATAAATTTCAAAAATTTCTTGTTTTATTTGTTTTGTGTATGATTGTGTAAGCAGTAAAGAGTTTATCTATCTATCTTGTTCTTTACTTACAGGGCTCGGCCTTCTTCCAACGTTGAACAACATAAGGTAAGTTATTACAATTAACTAATAACTGTATGTACAGATACATGTACCTGCACATTAAATTAACCAAAACTAACAAAGGACATCTCCTTGAAACATCTTTCAATTTGGGCGGAGTCTATGTACAGTACTTCAAAAATTAGAAAAAAATACAAGGATTCTCAGAAAAATAAAAATAATATTATTTCTCTAGTAATTTTTTGGTTCATAAATGTTGTTTAACCATAATTTAAAACAAAACACGTTCAAGAACAGAAATAAAGATTAACCTTTTAGGTTCCAAGAGATCGAATCCGATCGCGGGTGAACTTCCGTCAAACCTCAAGCAATCGAATTCGATCACACTCGCCACTCGACATTAGAACTTAAATATCGTCTATTTAGAGCCTGCTTTTGTATGAAAAAGTTTACCCATAAACAAACTAGGTTAGGAGAGTTTGAGTTATTGAGACAAAACATGAAAATAAGCCGTGATTAGGACGTCAAACTCATATGGTCAAAATGACATTGATTGACGTTCGCCATTGTTGAATTTGAAATGGCACATATTATTTTAAAATGCTTTAAACCACAAAATGAAGCTAAATTATGAAAAAATTATGTTTGTAATTGATTATTTATTTTATTTTTTGATTTATTTTACCTATACAAAAACTTAACCCAGTGTCCATACAAATTTGAAACATCTCCTTTCATCAAATAATGTTAAACCTTATGCAATAGTTACAAAATTCAGAGTCTACTGAGGACATTTGTCAGTTTGTGCCTGATGTGCATCAGGCGCATCACCACCACCTCATCAGCACCACCCACAAACAATTTAAATTAATAGATAGGGAGGTACCTAAGGAAAGATGCATATTAAGTAATTTATCCCTATACATATTCATCAAGTTCTCCGAAAGATGCCTTTATTATATGTAATATAACACAACACTATATCAACATAAAATGCTAATACCTTAGGGTTCAATGGCATTATAAAAATGTTTCACAGCTGTCAAACTTTAAATAGTACTATTGGGAGACAAAAACCCAATCAAATGCGAGTTGTACTCGCCCAGCTTTGGGTTCCGTAGTCTAAAGAAATGTGTATTTTTTTTATTATTTAACGATTATAATTAGGTAGCTCATATTCTTATATTTACTAAAAAATTGTTTATTTTTGAAAACAGCACGCTTAATTCTAACACCAAAGAACACGACTTGCTATAGCCTTAAGTAATGTTATACAAAACAAAAAGAAACTTAACTCAACTTAAAATAAAACAAAGAACATGAAATCACAAATTAAAAATGAAATATCTATATATAAAAGATGTCGCTCATGGGAATGGTCCTAAGAATGCTGGCAACATTGCCCCTCTGGATTGCCAAGCTAATACGCTAGCGGAGGTAGCTGCCAGCCTTCTTGTCACCGGAGGCCTCAATAAGGCGCGCATTGAATAAAAAATTATACTGATATGATAGCCTTTATAAACAGTGTCCTGCAGATAACAAAATAGCGTTGCGTTGAACATTACAATTAGGTTTATTTTTATTATTATTAACTATAGTTTTAACTTTTTATTTTCTTAGACAGGTTATGACTTTTACTAGTCCATTGTAAAAAATTAAACTGGTAAATTATGTTTTTGCAGACTTAAATATTTTATTTAGTTATTTTTTCTTTTTTTTGTGTTTTTTTTAAATGTTGTGATTGTCCTTTACATTTTGTGTTTTTATTTGTGATGGAAAGTGTCCTTTTATGATAGGGCATTTTCCAACACTTGCTGAGTTTCTTGCCGGTTCTTCTCAGTACAAGATCTCCCGCCTAGAGTAGATAGACTTACGAACCGATGGCATAAAATGACGTTCATAAGAGCTATTTGTAGCCTAAGCCTATGATTTTGAATTTTGAATTGTATATTGAAAATGAAAAATGAAAATGAAAAATATTTATTCGGAGCATCTATGACAACTTGACATAATGGACATTTTAAATTTATAATTATGCAACCGAAATGGTCACCACTCAGCTTGTGCCATGACATTGACGTGCCAAGGCAATATTGGTGGCGAATCAACGACATTTCGCGATACAGTTGACAATATTTACTAGATATTATTTAAGTATATTAAAACTTTGTATCCAGTTTTAATATACTTAAATATCTAGTAAATATTGTGAATACAAAACATTATTTTTTGCAAAACAAAAACTAGTTAAATATTAGAAGCTTTTTTTGTATTTCACTATTCAAATCAGCCATTAATTAAAAATTAATCAGTTTAGGCCACTTAAGATTTATGACTTTTTCATCACTACCCAATAAAATAATAAGACGGTTATTAAAAGTCGAATTTACAGACATAACGAAACTACTTGTAGCTCTTGGTATACTGCGGATCTCCAAAAGTCGTATCATCGATTTTATTGTCTTTAAGTATCGGTTTCTTAGCTTTACACTTTTTGCCAGTGGACACACTTGGACGATTTGATGTGGCAATTTGATATGCATATAAAGTGCGGGGAAAAAAACCGTAACGAATAAACGAGAAGCGACTTCTGAGAAATTGACGACGCTATTAACTAAAAACTTGAGACCATTGATAAAGGTGAAGCGACATTACAAAGTTAACAAGGCATTGCGCATTTACTTTTTTCATTCCCTAGACTAATTTAGGTAGTTACTACACTAATGTAGTTGAACTAATTCAAAGGTTTATTGTAAATGTGGTCATTATTATCGTGGAGGTTTTTTGCAGAAACACTATTCACTACCAGATCATTATAACAATTAATTAATTAACATAATGTAACATTGGAATCGCTACAATTTATAAGTACTTAGCTAATATATTGGCTTAATCAACCCGCTTGCCAATTACGAATTGGTTGACAAACCCGGGCTATGTATATAAAAAAATCCTTTCATTTATCCTTTGTCCGATCCGGCAATTGAACTCAGGACCTTAGGCTATCGCGCCGAGCGCTTTGCTACTTGACCACTGGGGCGTTATCGCGGATATAATAAACGCCAATAAAACTCTGAACAATTAAAGCTCTATAACTTAAAAAGTTCGCAGCATCTGTCACGCTTACAATTTATTTTATGATCAAGATACCTGTTTCGCTTGACATCGTAATAATACACTTGAATCGAAATGCAAATTCTAAAGCACTGCTATTTTCGTTGGAAATCCATTTGAAGCATATCTCCAAGCTACCTAACTCTAGATAAGAATACAAATTGGCGTAGCTCCAACTAATAAAACCTGTGAAATTAATTACGAGCCTAACTTGTACGAGTATGTGTATGAACCAGTTTTGGTTATACCTGCGCTTTGGATTTTAAAAGGCATGTCGCATTTTTTTTGCCTGTTTGACCCCCGTATGATTTTGAAGGGAATGAGATTAAGGTTCTGACCGTCAGGATAAAATAAAATCTAGAAAAAAACGCGTGTTAATCTTAATATTGCAAAGGCGCAACGGAATAAGAATAAGACAAAAATAAGGATCGTACCAATAAGGAGAATTTGTAGAGCTCGATGGCGCATTGCTTAACGCGCCTGGTCTGCGAGTGCTGAGGTTAAGCAACTTTTGCAAAACCCGGTTGTCGGATGGGTGACCAAAAAATTTATCATCTTGAGCTCCTCTGTGCTTCGGAACGCACGTAAAGCCGTTGGTCCCGATCCCGACTGCATTAGCAGTCGTTAACAACCACCGCACCGCACTGGGCCCGCGTGGTGGTTTATGACCCGTTCTCCCTAGCCATCCATAGGGAAGACTCGTGCCCCAGCAGTGGGAACATAAAATGAGCTGATGATGATGAAGGAGAATTTTCGTGGAAATAATGGTCATATATTTTATGTAATATTTTATACTGCCTACCGAAAGTTACGGATTTTTTACTTAATTTGTCTCTTTAATTAAATAATTGTAGTTTAATTTGTAGTTTTTGTTAGTAATTTCGACCTAATTCGCGGGTGAATGACCTGCATAGTCATAACATTTAAGTAAATGTTATTGTGATACGTCTGTCAGTTTAAAGAGCTTCTTTATTGAAATTGGTATCGATTACTTATGGCGAACCATATAAATGGGTTGTCAATAATAAAGTAATTGATAGTCACCGTGGAAGTAATGTACTAGGTATTACATTTGATTATACACACACGGTAGTCGACAGAGGTGACAGACTGAAATGATGAGCAATGGTTTTACTGGTACCTCACGCAGGGTTATCAACTGAAGGAGATATTGGATAACCTTTATTGTCTAGTGGTTAAGACAATTGGACTCAGATCCAGAGGTCGTGAGTTTAATTCGCCCGGGTAAACCGTCTCATCAGAGAGTTTAACAGTTGGACCAAGTCCAAAGATTTAGATCTCTTCAGGGATGGCATTCGCAAGATTAGAAAGTCACTTATTTACTTTCTTACTTACACTTAGTCACTTTAAATATTTTTCTCATTTTCTTTGTACGATTGGGTTTTAATTATTTTTTTAATCCAAATTGTAATTTTATTCTCTCATTTATTATTCATTTATGTATATTTTTGCTTTTTTTAAGGAATGTGGTCTTCGCCTATAATAATATATACCTATTTATAATTTATAACATATTTTTTAGGGATTATTGTTACTAACAAAAATGGACCTTATCTAAATAAATAATTTAATAATAGTAATTATAATAGCATTAAGCTTTCCTAAACTGCACCAAAACCATAATAATTGTATTAGTTTGATGTTCATTATGTTGGTGATCAAGAAATAAATAATAATAAATTCCCAGCGCGAGGTACATGTTTGTGTACTCGGTTTGGTTGGCGGTAGGGCTTGTTAATCCGCCTGGCTAGCTACCACCATTTTATCTAGATATGTCGCCATAACATCAATGTTTGTAGCATTGTTATGTTCCGGTAGATAGCTAAAGATAAGATAGCCAGTGCCTCAGTAGTTGAGGATACCGGGTGAAGTGCGCTTCCTCAGCCTTGTCATCACCTAACGTCAGGTAAGAATGAGGCAAAATGCTTACCTTTATACCTTGAAGTAACGGTTATATCAGTTTCATAACAACATAAACTCTCCTATGAACATGACGACACAATACATATATTGTCACTAACAACATCGACATCTCGAATACCATCAGTTCCTTTGTTCGCTTTGGTCGATTCTTTCTCACAATTATCATGCAAATCAATGGTGACCAAAGCTCGCTGGTCCAAGCTTGGCCATAAGCGGAGGTCGCGTGGGCGACCGGGCCTGCCCGATATGGACCAGTGCCTCTGTAGTGGTACCTGCTGACCAATCTTTAATTAAGCTGGTTGGTACTCATTAATTTTGGGCTGACATATTTTGAATCGTTTCAAATATTTCGATTTTTTTGTGTTGAACTTTCGGACTTTGGAATACGAACGTTTGAATAAATACATACATATATACATACATACATACATACATACATATATACATACATACATACATACATACATACATACATACATATATACATACATACATACATACATATAAACATACATAAATACATACAAACATACATATAAACATACATAAATACATACAAACATACATATATACATACATACATACGTACATACGTACTCTCACGTCCTTCTAAAAGGGGTAGACAGAGCACCTATTTTGGGTAAACCTGCCGTTAGTGACCTCGACGCCATGTTTAGCTTAATCAAAATAGGGCTTTGAGGTGAAATAGATAGCATCAGTGATAGATTGCTAGCCGATCGCCTAATTTTTATGCTTGGGGCGCCGCAAACCTGTAAATCAGAGACGCTTTTTCGGAAGTGGCATCAGACAGTATACTTTGAGATACGCTAATATCAAGTCTGTTGATTTTCAGTTTACTAATTATTCAGCTTTTTAGATATCTTTATTGTTCTTAATATAGAAAGCATTATGCGTAATAAATGTAGGTATTTACCTTAAAATCTGCTTCCAGGCATGAAGCCGCTAGCCACCCGGACCTGGGCGTGCAGCTGGACGTGTTCGAGGAGCAGCGCGAGAGCGACGAGGCGCAGGGCCCTGGCGGGATCAACCTCAACTCACATCTGGACGTCTTCTACGCGATACTCAAGCAGGTCCGTGTTTCATCGTCATCATGATTTCGCCAAAATTCACCTTGCTGACCAAATGATTTAGCTGTGGTTTAACGACTGCTATCTTCCTATAACGATCGGAATCATAAGCCTAAAGTGCCTTCCAAAATGCTGTCTTACGACTTTAGGTGAGGTGAAGGCCAGGTGAGAGGAAGACCAACAGCTTCACGCTAAATAACACTGTATGTAATAACAAAATAACTTTTTGTATTACACTTAGACTATATACACGTCCCATCTCAACGCGTATTAGTTTTTAAAGTTCTTTGGTTTTTTTTAAGAGCTTTTACACCGCACACTAGCGCCGCCAATGAAAAAAAACATATCTAGTAATTAGCGATAGAAACATCTGACATGTTATGATTTAGTTAATTAAGGCGTTACAGCTAAAAACGGCCACTTTTAACTATAACGCCGTATTAACTAAACCATATCATGTCAGATCTTCTAAACCCTATTGCGTGCCCGCCAGGGTCCATGATGATCTCTTATTTATGTTCACCATCTATTGTTTACATTGTGGAATGCAATAAATAATTGAATTGAATTGAATTGAATTGAATTGATGTTCATTAGGTGACGTAAAAATGCTTAATTACTTCATTCAAATAGTTTGTTGAGCATAATTTGATTTTCTATCTCTAATTACGAGATATGTTTTTTTTTCATTGGCGGCGCTAGTGTGCGGCGTAAACGCTCTCTTTTAGTTTCTTTTACCGTATTTTTGACTTTGATTAAATAGTCTTTAGGCAGGATATTATGTATTTATACAAGTAAAACATTATTTAAGTATAATAATCAATCATTACTGTTTTTGTTATAGGTGGCGGAGACCCCCCAAGAGATCCCGTTCCTGAGCATCTTGCAGCATCTACTGCGCGTAGACCCTAAAGAACCTGCCAGCGACATTGCGTGGGACACCGCTGAAACGCTGGTGCATCGCGCCACACTGCTCGAGACCAGGGAGGACGCCGCCAAACTCCTCAGGGCACCCAGCATTCAGGTACAACCCGCTATACACGACTGTAAAGTTTATACTGACATCCTCTTCCAACCATACATACAGTAGGTGTCAGACAACCTTGTGCAAGCAAACTAACTCGCACAAGAACCATCTACGTCAGGTCATAACCCCGGATCAGGACACGCCAAAGTGCATTCTTCATCCGGAACTCAGCATTCAGGTACAGAGCATCTTGCATCACTACCATGTATGCATTTACTGACATCGTGTGGGATACCGCCGAGACGCTGGTGCTCCGCGCCACGTTGCTTGAGACCAGAGAGGATGCTGCCAAACTCCTCAGGGCACCCAGCATTCAGGTACTAAGCAATTAGTTACTAACACCTTAAATCTTAGGATAACCAGGTGATTTGGAGGCTAAGGAGAATAGACCGGTTTCTAATAGAAATTTTGAATATCTAACGCATAGATACCTATCTACTTGGTGTGTGCAATACATCCTCAACATCTTACCCGTTACGGGACAGAAGTTCTTTGCAGATAAGCCCATATCACCAAATATTTTTAGCCAACATTATAGCTATTTTTGCTGAGTATAGTATGGTTGTGTTTCGACAGTCAGACAGACAGGTAGATATGTGATAGTCAGTTAGATAAAAATAAGCCCTTATATTTTCAGGCTAAGATGAGTTGCACATGCCAGCATCGAGACGCAGCAGCTGCGGGCAGGAAGCAGAGTCTGCAGCGCGCGCTGTCGCCGCCCCCGCCCCCGCCCGCGCCCGCGCCTCCGCCTGCGCCCCCACCCAGTAAGTCTATAACTTATTAGTTTGCCCACTAAATTCTTACTGCTAAGTACAGGCTTAAACATAAGACCTGGAATCCACCTAAGTGAAGACGTGCGATAAGGACAGGAGATATGTCTATATTCCTCAAAAGCTCTTTTAATGTCCCCAAATGCTGGGGCACGAGCCTTTCCTATAAATGGATAGGAAGAACGGCCCATAAACCACCACAAGGGCCCAGTGCGGAATGGTAGTTGTTAACGTAACGACTGCTAGTGCAGCCAGGACCAACGAACCAACAAACTGTAGCACGAAGGAACTTGAGATGATGGTTTTTAGACAGCCATCTGATGATCGGCTGAAAGTAGCTTAATCTTAGCGCGTAACCACTGCGCCATTAGCGCCTCAACATATTAGTGCAATTTCGTAAAACAACTGTAATCACAAATTTTTAAACCCCACTATTGTTACAGTGATCCCCCCGCCGCCTGCGCCTTGCTTCCCCCCTCCGCCCCCGCCAGGCATTCCTCCCCCTCCCCCTGCAGGTCCACCCCCTCCGCCCGCGCCCCCTCTCTCCAACCCCGCACCGCCTCCCGCACCGGTGATCGATGTGAAGCTGCCTCAGCAGGAGACACCTCTGCCTAAGACCAAGATGAAGACCATCAATTGGAACAAGATACCTAATAATAAAGTGAGTTTAAATCAAGAAAATTCGTTGTCAACACGCCCTTTGCAAAACGCTCCAAAGTAGCTTAAGGTTGCCCGAGGAAAAATCCACCAAAAGAATTCTTCTTTTTTTTCCTTGAGGTTTAAAATGGAGTAATACTATTAGAGGATTTTTCACTCACAGGCCGATTAGCTAACCCTCTCATCTCTGGAGAACACGCAGCATTAACTTTGCGTGCTGGCATTTGAAACTTCCAAAAGCACCCCTTTTTATTTAAATGGGGATTAATTTGCTTGGCATACCACTAAACAGACCAGAAAGTACACCACCATAGAAGCCAATATACTTCATGAAGTAAGTCATATTGACTTAAAAAATTGCTAGATGTTCTTTCATGCCCTTTCCGTGCTTCAGAGCACGTTAAGCCATTAGTCCCGGATGTTGTCGTGAGATAGCAATCGTTACCCACCAAGCCACATTGGGCCAGGGTGGTGGGTAATGGCATGTGTATGTACATTTATTCATGCGGGAATACCAACCAAGCCCAGCAATGGCACATTTAAGGCAGTTAGTAATGATGATGGTTTTTCTTTCAGGTGATCGGTCAAAACAACATCTGGTCTCTGGTAGCTTCCAGCCACAAACACTCTACTAAAACGGAGCTGGACTGGAGTGAAATCGAAGGTCTTTTCTGTCAGCAGGTATGGAACGAACTCTTGATCTTTTTACAATTCAATTCATCCGACTCTTCTTAAATTCTCGTTACTTTAAGGGGACAACTACGTCTTGATATATTAGTTACACTGCTGTTTCCCGACGCACCGCGTCGCATCGCGTTGCCCGAATGCGCTAGTACTTCGTCTCGTTCGTTTTTTATGGGTCATAGAGTGATATTAAATAGCCTATAGCCTTTCACAAAAATTGGGCTATCAAATGCAAAAAGATTTTGTCAAATCCGACTAGTAGTTGTAGAGATTAGCGCGTTCAAACAAAAAAACAAACTCTTTAGCTCTATTATATTAGTAGATATACGTTGTAGTTAGCATGTTGCTCGTATTTTACCTGGTGGATAGAATCTGTCCAAAATCCGACTGAATAGCGACCATCATTTCTGCCGTCAAGCAGCATTGTTTTGCATTGCTGTTTTCCAGTTTAAAAGGATAGATCTCGTGAAGTTATAAGGCTTAGAAGCATTAGCAGTAATGCAGGGTCAACACGTTGCGCGTTATACCCTTGCTTGGTGTAAATGTTCTTGGTTGCGGAAGTCCCTTTCCTTCGCTGTAGACGTCCGTATAGAACTGCTCCCAGGGCCCAGCCCCAAAACTCATCCCATAAAATTAGCAGGGATGCCCTCATACCGCAAAGTCTCCCCTTAAAATTAGTAAAGATCTCATCGGCGAAAAAACCGCTTTCCATTAGGTGGACCGTTTGTTCGTATGACAATTCATTTACATTACATTGCACGTAGTATGAAGAACTTTTGTCTTGATAAAGACTATTTTAAAATGTTCAGGTACAACCTACTGGATCAGCAGGGTCATCTCCCAGATTGGGCCGAAGTCCAATTTGCGACAGCTCAGGGGAGAGGAAACCGAGGAAGGAGTCCTCGGAGATCACGCTGCTGGATGGCAAAAGGAGTCTCAACGTCAACATCTTCTTGAAGCAGTTCCGAAGGTGCGTAAAACAAACGCTTTTTCTTTTTTACTGTCTTTCTCACAGCCTCTTAATGTAGTTTAACTAACTATTAGGCAAAATTGGATATTTGATATGAGAAACATTTTGTTTTTTGTATTTTATTCGAATCTATTTTGTATCATCATTACTTTTAACAACCCCCACAGCCTACTAGACCCGCGTGGTGGTTTATGGAATAGAAAGGTTTCTGTCCTAGCAGTGTAGATATAAAATGAATGATGATGATGCTAATGAACGGGAAAACTTAGCCTCTTCTAGAGGGTCTAAATTTGTGGTTAAGATCGCGCACTTCCTCAGGAAACCACACCGCAGCCCCAAAGTAATTAATGCATCTCTTCCAGCTCCAACGAGGACATAATCCAGCTGATCCGCTCGGGTTCGCACGACGACGTGGGTGCGGAGAAGCTGCGCGGCCTACTCAAGCTGCTGCCTGAACTGCACGAGGCCGAACTGCTGCGCGCCTTCAGCGGCGACGCCAGCAAACTGGGCCACGCCGAGAACTTCCTGCTGCAGCTCATACAGCTGCCCAAGTGAGTCGACTGCTGATTTTGAAATGTAGTTTGCGGAGAAGCTACTTTGGCTGCTGGGTGCAGCTGCTCCCTGAGCTACACAAAGTTCCTTAGTAGATCTGACTTACAGCTTATATGTTCCGATCTCTGTATTCCACCGTATTTTTCAGCTACAAGCTGCGCATAGAGTGCATGCTGCTGAAGGAAGAGTGGTCGTCGACGGCGGGCTGCCTGGAGAGCGCCATCAACGCTATCCTGGTGGCTGGAGACGACCTCATGGCTTCCAGAGCGCTGCAGGTACGACTGGTCACTGATCACTAAGCAGGTCGGGTATCTGACATAGTGTTGGTCAGGACTCAAGTCCTTCAAGACTGGACTCATTTTGACAGAGCTCTCGGGATTTCCGACTAAAATGAGTTCTGACTTGGAGACTCGTGTCCTATCCAAAACTAATTTGACTTCTGCGCCTAGCACGAACAGTTCGAATTCGTGAAATAAATTAGGTGGTGTAGAAAATGGTACAGCGCCACAACCTTCGTAAATTGAACTAGCATTTAATAGACGTCATTCCATAGAATTTATGGCTTAATGACTTAACTTTATTGTACGATTTCAATAGATGTTTGTGATAAGCATCTGCTACCTTTATTATATCAACACATTCTGGAACAATTAAGTTTTCGATCGTGATAGTACATTATATAAAAAATACAAATGTAGATAAGCATTTTCAAGCACTGAAAATGATAGAAGATCCTTTTCAAACTTCAAGTTAATTTTTTCATACTAATAATCTAATTTCAATCAAACTTTCTATACTGAGAATTCTTAACATTAGTTAAGGAGAAAAAAAATTAAAGTGTGTTTTAGATATTAAGATTTTTTTTATTTATTTATAGATCGGGCTCAGTGACGCGCCTTGCGAGAGGCCTATGACCAGCAGGAGACTGCGATAGTTGATGATGATAGTGGTTTTTAAATCACCTAAAATTACTTTAACAAAACGTTTTCCTATATTGTATTTTGTAAATGATGTGTGTGGTCCACGCAGGAGGTGCTGTACCTGGCGCTGATCGCGGGCAACTTCCTGAACGCGGGCGGGTACGCGGGCGGCGCGGCGGGCGTGCGGCTGCACTCGCTGCAGAAGCTGCCCGACATCCGCGCCAACAAGCCCGGCGTCACGCTCATGCACTACGTCGCCGAGGTCAGTGCCGCCTATCGTAGGCAGTGTTGCAAACTTGACGGAATTCCCGTAACTTCCTTAAATATCACTTCCTTCCTCATCGTCACATGTTTAGTTTTCGACCTAAAAGTGAGTTAAGAAAAAAAGCGTTATTTTCAAAAAAATATTGGTATGACCTTGTAATTTCGTGGTTTTGACGGAATTCTTAAAAAGTTTTTAACTATTTTTGGAGGATTTTCCAAGTTATTGTTAGCAACATTAATCGAAGTGGCACCTATTGAAATTTTATTGAAAAGCTATGGCTATAAGTTGGTCCGTGTCAAATGGTTACTAAAGTTAATTTATGTAATCAGGCGTTACTTTGCGGAAATCCATGGCACACAAAAATGTAGTGAATTCCGCAAAATTGTTATAAAAAAACCTTCACCACTACAATTCTATTTAAAACATGTCTTTTTTTACCTCTGACAACTGCAACTAACTTTTAAGAAGCTTTCAAGTATGATTTGAATCTATTTCGTACAGCAAGCGGAACGCAAGAACAAGGAGCTGATCCACTTCGCGGACGACACGCGGGTCTTGGAGGAGGCGGCCAAGGCGAGCGTGGAGCAGCTGCACGCCGAGATCAAGACCCTCGGCCAAAGAGTCGGCGGCCTGAAGAAGGAGACGCAGCTGCCAACCACGCAGCAGGACATCAAGGACCAGATGGGGGACTTCTTACAGGTACGGCATCAGCGTTTTAGAAGAATAACATTTACGATATATTAGACGTTCATGTGCTGATTACAATTTGCGGCAATCAGCATTTTCATTCACGGATTTGCGGGCTAGATCCACTTTCATTGTTATATTTCACTAACTACTATTTGTAATTATTTACATATAATTTTTACGCAAATTTTGTTTGCGTAAAAATTATATGTAAATAATTACACATTACAATTTGAAAAAGACAGTGTTGAAAAAATTCCACAAGCGGGATTCGAACCCTAAGTTCTTTCCGAACTCCTTTGGCTTGAAGAGTAAGAGTAGATAGTGTTGAAATGTTGATATAATTTTTAACGCAAATTTTGTTGCGAACAAATTACAAAAACACAAATGTTTAAAAAATTTCTACGAGCAGGATTTGAACCCGCACCCTTCTGACATACCGGGTCAGGACGTGCTCTCCCAATTGAGCTATCGTGGTTCTAACCAGCCCGCCAAAATTATTCAACACTATTTACTTTTTACTTTGAAAGCCAAAGGCGCCCATTCAATGTCAACAACTACCGTCATTTTTTTATTTTTTTTAGATTGTGTTGAATAATTTCGGGTAGTTGGATTGAGCCACGATAGCATAGTTGGTAGTGCACCTGACCCGGCATGTCATGGGGTGCGGGTTTGAATCCCGCCCGTGGAATTTTTTTAACACTTTCTTTTTTTCAAACTACTATTTTTGAAATAGAAAAGGGCAGAGCTCACGCGACTTGGTAGACTTCCTCCCATACCTTTCCTGACGCTAAGGTACCACGCGAGAGAAAAGGACATATATTCGCTTTAGCTCCGTTGGTTTTCGTCCGGACCTTGCAAACTGCCGTGTAGTATATGCCCTACTGTAGGGGCAATATCAAACTTCACTAATATCAGACCAGCTTTCATGATATCCCCTTTTTATCCTCATGAGATCACTTAGCTCAGTCAAAATTTCAGTTTGTAAGCAATTTAGAAATTTTATAATTTATTGTTTACAATTTTCAGGTGGCTGAACAGGAAGTGTCAGCTCTGAACAAAGACATGGAAGAAGTCGAAAGCATGCGGAAACAGCTTGCAGAGTTCTTCTGCGAAGATCCCGTTTCCTTCAAGCTCGAGGAATGCTTCAAGGTATGATAAAACATTAAGGATCATAGTGGTGCCTAAGTTTACCAAATTATTGAAGGTGTACTTTGCCCGTAGATAAACTGCCTCTTTGGTCTGCCTGCATGGCTAGTCGACCTGTTTCATCATCGTCATCATTTAGTGCCATCTTTATACTGAAGTTTGGAAAACTATAACGTCACAATTTTGTTCCGCCAATTGAGTGTTCATTAACAACTTTAGGTTACAGAAACTCATGCTTAGGTCATATGAAAATAGGCTTATGTTTTAAAGAACTGTAACGTGATTTTATTGATATGTTTCTCATCATCATCATCGTCATCATCAGCCAATACACGTCCACTACGCCACTGAGCACGATTATACGTTTAATCTTCTGGAATTAACATTCCTATTGAGTTGTACTTGACCTGTTGTCCCCGCCGGCAGACGTTCGCGTCCTTCTGCAGCAAGTTCCGCGCGTCCGTGGCGGACAACGAGCGGCGCCGCAAGCACGACGCGCAGGCCGCCGCGCGCAGGCACGCGCGCGACGCCGCCGCCGCCCGCGCCCGCCCCGGTAACTATGCACACTCATTATACACACTCACTATATGCACTCACTATATGCATGCACTCACTATATGCACTCACTATATGCACTCACTATATGCACTCACTATGACCACTTACTATATGCACTTACTATACACACTTACTATATGAACTGGCTATACACACTCACTATACTGACGCACTCACTATACACACTCACTATTCGTACTCACTATACACACTCACTATACACACTCACTATACACACTTACTATACACACTTACTATACGCACTCACTATTATAATATGAACTCACTATACACACTCACTATGCACACTCTCTATACACAATCACTATACACACTCACTATTTGTAGCCGTAAATAGTCCAAGTTCTTCTTTTTTGTTTAGAACCTACCATTACCATTCAAACATGTTTCGCAGCAGGCAGCAGCGTTTGCAGCACTCCCGTGTCGGAGTGCGAGTCGCTGATGGAGTCGCTGCTGCTGGACATTAGGAACGGCCTCGGCAGGAGGTCGCTGCGGAGGCCGCATGACCCGTCACCTTCGCCAGGTATGTTACAGATAGAATATGGCCTTATTTTTATGTTAAAACTACTATAATGACAACCAATATTTTTCTTTAGTAAAATTTTTGGCTTTTTTAAATTTGTTTTTTTAATGATAAACAATGATTTGTGATTACTTCCCAATAAAGGTCGAAACTTCTGACTAAAGGAATGTTTAACAATAACTAAGTAGATCTGTAAAATGTTGAAAATACCAGTAAAAGTGTTCTGCTACCTTGCGGACTTCTTCTTAATTTTCCTATTTTTGAATCTTCTGATGCGTGTCTGTGTGGCCACTGAGACTCGACAGAACTGAGAACCTGGATAAATGAAGTCTACGCGAATACGCGCTGTAGAATTTTAAAAAATAGTGCAGACCTCAGCATTTTCTCTTTTTTAACGTGTCCAGCCATCATACGAAAAAAATACCAGAGATCACATCTTCTGGACCCACTTAGTCTGAGTGGTGCCGGTATAACTCCCCTAAAGGTATTATAGTATAGATGTACCCTAATAAAATACTTTTAAAGTTTAATTTACAACAACACAAACCGCCTGGTCGGGCTAAACGGGTAATTAAAACGATATATTAAATAATAATAAAAAATTGGAACACTAAAATTGATATATTTCGTTTTGTACGTTTCGGTTAGTTGTAAAAACTGTGTCACATCACCAACGGCCGTCTCCGGTGGTAATAGTGATCTCGTTACAATAAGCTACCATACCAACGCCGCGCGTGGTTGCAGACGTGACCCCCACGGGCAGCCTGCGGCGCCGGAGCCGCGCCAGCCCGGGCGACGAGGACGGGCTGCTCGAGTTCCTGCGGCACTCCTCGCCCGCCGCCAACGACCTGCGCGAGCGCAGCGCCTGGGGCAGCCTCGGTGAGTGCCACACATTTGTTCCGAAACAACCAATATTGCCGATATAGTATGTAGTATTGTAGTACCTACCAACATGCGAATTACATTTTCTTCCCTGAAAATTAGGAAATTCCTAGTTCAGGCATGTGCCTGTGAATGGTAGAAAAGTATTATAAAAAATCTGTATAGCTTTTCGTTTAGTTTTCATCGAAAAGTACTTAGTAAAAATGTTTATTACTTAAAATAGTTTAGTAAATAAAGATATTTTGACCGGGTTTTTTATTATAAAATTAAGTAAACTTTAGAAAAAATTATGTAATTTTATTTTTATATTAAATTTTAATTGTCGTCGCGGGGTATTTTGGTTAAAAGTCGCTTAGCTCATGTTGTCGACACGTAGAAAAATATATTATAAAATAAGCTTTTATCAATAACTCATCGTTTCGTTGCTCCTTTGCTTTGGGGTCGGTACCACGGCCACGAGGTCAGGCCTTTTGGCCGGGCTATCTATGCGGCTGACTCCTCCTGAGAGGCACGGCAGGGGACATACATATTTATAGGTTGTTTGGTAATATTATGTATAATTCCGAAACATAGTCATGCAACCAAGTATAAATAACACCGTGGTAACATACAAAATTTTATTTATGAAGATTTATTTTCCATACAAAAACTCAAATTTATTTGAGTACATCATGTTTGTTCAATCCTTACATGTTTTTACTTCTGTTCCATTTGGACCATGAGGTTGTCGACCAGGGACAATGCATTAGCTAAACCAAGGGTGGTCACTTTGCAACTTTACTAAGTAACAAACAACCTTAATATTTCTGCCATATGGTGCTTTTCAGTTTCTATGTTTATAATTTTCCGGGGTCCTATGCTCTGTGCCCTATTTACCATATTCGGGATTATACAGTTACCAAACACTCTGTAGGTATGTATATTTAGTTCTAAGGCGACGCATCGCTAAACAATTAATCTAATACGGAGCGTTTGCGCCCCGTACCGCCGTACCATAAGAAAAACTGTTTTTTTTCTTTCCAATTAAAACTACAAATAAGTTTGAAAAAATGAACTAGAATATTGAAGTGTGTGTTAAGACTAATCTACTAAGAAAATTTAGATGCTTAAATCGGTCTAGTTTGCCTGTAAAATGCAAATCTATGTTTTAAAAGAGGTTACTTTGATATTTTTTGGTCTGTTACAAAAGTTAACAAATCGTGTTTCTGCAACTACAAAAAAAAAACATGTCATCAAATATCACTTTCATATGTTTTGTAATTGTTGAGAAAAATCAGATCCCCGCCGCGTAAATTTCCAATGCGTCGCCTTAATCGATACCATGTGTCCCGCAGACCGGTCGTGGTCCCGCCGCGGTGCGTCGCGCGCGCGCCTGGAGCTGCCGACGGCGGCGGCGGCGGTGTCGGCGGTGGCGGCGGTGACGGCGGCGGCGGAGGTGACGGCGGCGGCGCGGGAGCGCGCGCCCTCCCCCCGCGCGCCCGACCCCGCGCCCGCGCCGGACCCCGAGCCACAGCAGAAACCCAAGTACGTTCTTTCTTTAAGGGTGCGCCGACAAAAATATGCCAAAAATGCAGTTACGGTTAAGTAAATACAATTGAAAATACTATCGTATTAAATGAACAAAATATATATTTAGTATCATAGGGAACGTGTTTACAATTTGTCAGAACCATAAATTCATAACACGCTATAGTTTTTTCTACAATATCATTTAAAGTTGGGCAAAAATCATGAAAACTAGTGGCGGCGTTTAGTAGATTTCTTATAGTTTATCTAAATTATTGTACCTCTGATTTTGTCTAAACAATCATCAATGGATAAACTACAAATTGCTAGACTACATTTTCGATTCGTCAAGTGGTTATTTAAATAATTATTTTTTATTAAGCACCTTAAATTCCCCATACAAAATTAGTATGGCCGCGCAGCATCAAATAAATATGGACGACGACATTTCAAATAAAACATATGACACTTGTCACTTATGGACAGTGCACCCTTAAATATTTTAAGGGTAAGTATGAAAGCTAAGTCTTCATCTCACCAGGGGCGGTAGCCAAAGTAACATTAAGAAAGATAGCGAAGTTCGAAAATAATAAATGTATAGCGTTAACATAAGATTGACCACGTGGTTTAGCGCAGCTTATGTCAATCCCATACATTTTACACTTTTCGAACTTCGCTATCGTTTTCTTAATGTTACTTTGGCTAAGCCTACTAATGTTAAGTGATAGATAATAAGCCCGAAGGTGGAAACGCACTTCACACGGAGTCCTCAACTACTGAGGCACTGGCTATCTTATCTCTATCTGCCGGAACACAACGATACTACAAACATTGATGTTATAGCGACATACTTAAATAAGATGGTGGTAGCTAGGCGCACAAACGAGCCCTTTCGCTAACCTAACCGGTACACAAACATGTACTACCCGCAAGGAATCGAACTCGAGACCTCTGGGTCTAAACCGCTGGTTAACATGAAACAACCATTGCTAGTGTATACAGAATGTATAGAGAACCTTTTCGAAGTGAACGGAGCTCGATGGCGCAGTGGTTAACGCGCCCGGACTTTCATAGACGGTCAGCGGATCGGTGACCAAAATTTTATCATGAGCTCCTCCATGCGTCGGAAGGCTTGTCAAGCCGTCACTGCACTGAGCCCGCATTGTGGTTTACTTATAGCCAATTCTCCCTGATGATGTTTCCATTCATATGACACTTGCTGAGTTTCTTGCCGGTTCTTCTCAGTACAAGATCTCCCGCCCAGAGTAAACCTACGAGCCGATGGCTAATGGATTTTGATATTTTTTTATAGAAGGCTCGTGCAGTGAGGACATAAAATAAGATGGTGATTTTATTCTCGTAAACATATCATAAACAACCAGCTTGGTCGAGTGGTTTGTACACCGGTTTTCATGGTGTCGCCATCTCTGAGGTCCCGGGTTCGATCCCCGGTCGGGTCACTTTAGAAAGTTTTTCTAAATTGTCTCGGGTCTGGGTGTTTTCTATGTTTAATAGGTATGTATTTAAGTATTTTAAGTATGTTTATCCGTTGTCTAGTAACCATTTAACGAGTTTCATAACGGTGTGAGAGTAGGAAAGTTTATTTATTATTTATTATTTATAGTGTTATTAAAATTAAAATCAGCAAACAAACAACATATAAAATAAAGATCCTTAATGTTTTTATTAACCCTTTCAGAGAATGGAGACAGAAAATCGAGTCCTGGCTACGAGCGAACAGTCAGGAGGAGAAGCGCGACGCGGAGCTGCGCGAGCGCGCGCGCCGGCTGCAGGCCAACAGGCGATCCTTGGAAAACGACTCCGGTGAGCGATCGTCAATGTTAAGCAGCACTTGCTTTGGTCAACCCCTGCATGGCTATCCGTAAAACCGCCGCTTCTGTGGTCTAGTGGTTCAGACCACACCGGTCACAAACCCAGAGGTCCAAATATTCACGATTCACTTACGACGTATTATTTATTATTACCATATTTGATAGAATAATAAGTACAAAAACACAAATGTTGAAAAAATTTCCACGAGCAGAATTTGAACCCGCACCCTTCTGACATACCGGGTCAGGTGCTCTTCCAATTGAGCTATCGTGGTTCTAACCAGCCCGCCGAAATTATTCAACACTATTTACTTTTATAATATTTTTACTTTCATCTTTAGTATTTGTAAAATTATAATGATCAGATGTTAATGACGGTAGTTGTTGACATTGAATGGGCGCCTTTGGCTTTCAAAGTAAAAAAGTAAATAGTGTTGAATAATTTCGGCGGGCTGGTTACAACCACGATAGCTCAATTGGAAAAGCACCTGACCCGGTGTGTCAGAAGGGTGCGGGTTCAAATCCTGCTCGTGGAAATTTTTTCAATATTTGTGTTTTTGTAATTTGTTCGCAACAAAATTTGCGTTAAAAATTATTTAAGAGTTTTTAAACCATTACCTTGTTCAAACAAACATTTGTGTTCTTCCGCAGAGAGCGAACGAAGCACGACCCTGGACCCTCTGCCCGAAGGCCGCGCCGACTGGCGGCCCGCCGTGCTGCCCGACAGCGACGTCGTCAGGGCCATCGAGGCCGTCGAAGGTAAGGCCCAATCAAACTCTAACACCTCGGAGAATCTAGATAAGGGATGAGGACACGCCATCCTGTCTAGAAACTTACCAAGGATTGGTCGGCTTGCCTCCTGAAAACCGACATGAACGCCTCGAATAATCTGGTAACGGATGAGGACACAATGGCGTGTCCTCATCCTCATTTGTCTTGCTAGACAAGATGGCTTGTCTAGCAAGACAAAGTCTCTGAGGATCGGTCGGTTCCTATGGCTTGCTTTTCGGTAATTGACCATCTCGGAGAATCTAGACCCGCACGGACATTCCACCCCCTTTCATTCCAGTCACTGAAAGTGGTTCTGTCACTACAGCTTGCTTCTCGTCAACCGCGTCGAGTGCCATGCTTTCTTAGCCATGAGGGTGGCTTGGGTGCCCATGAACAACAAACCGATTTCCCCCTACAATCTGAAAAATATTTGTGTATACCTACAAGACCAACATAGTGCTTTTCCTCTGAAAAAGTAACTTTTTAGTGTAATAATAGAATATAACTTAATTTTACTTTTTTTTATTTTAAGTGCTAATTGCTGCACTGAAGCTAAATTAAATACTTATAAAATACAGTGAAACAATTAAACGACTACCCGACCCAGCCAGGAATCGAATCGATCTTCCGCAATCCGGGCGGCTGCACTGACCGCTATGCTACCGGAAAGGCTGGCGTAAGCGCTGAATTTCGTCACTGCTTTTTAATTTTTTGAATCCTTTTTTGTTTTTTTGGTTGCAATGACCGTTGGATAGATGGCACTCTGCTGCTAGAAAAGCAGCCGCCCGGATTGCGGAAGACCCAGGTTCGATTTATAGCTGGGTCGGGTAGGCGTTTAGTTTTTTCACTGTATTTTATAAGTATTTATATTTTATTATTAACTACGTAGGTAGTAGGTATTCGTGCAATCCATTCAATAAAATTAAGGTATACTATCAAATATGCTGCAGCTTTAGCTGGCTTGTTGTATGTTTAATGTAATGTAGTATACTCTCTTTCAGATGTACAACCGCAGACTAAAGACAGCAGAGTGCCATGGAGGAAGACTGAAGACAACGAAGAGATGCGCCGCCTGAGGAGGCAGCGCTCCCGACAGCAGATCGAGGTCCCGCAACCCCTGGTATCCATTTCCGAGGAAGACAAGCGAAAGCTGCCGGATATAAAGATCACTAGCGATAAGGACATTAAACCAGAAAGAGCAGAACGAACCGGGAGGACAGACAGGGAGATTGACGCGGACAACATTGAAACACCACCAGTGCAAAGGAAAATGTTTAACCCACCACCGGAGAGAGAGCCGTGCCGCAAATTCCAACCTTCGTTATCGAAGTTCAACTTGAACGACAAATCTACGTCAGAAATGAAAGACTTGTGCCAAGAGATTTTGGGAGATGGCCAGTTTGACAGATTCTCCGCAGCCAGAAGAACGAGGAGGTACAAACGAAACACTGACTCCAGCTCGCCTGAAGATGAGAAGAAACCGGAACCTTCGACCGAACTGGTTGCTGAAACTCAAGTGATCAGACCGTCGAAGTTAGATGTCCAAGCGTCGTATGCAGTCGAAACGCCAAAAGAAGTAGCGAAACCGGTCGACGAAGCGATCAAAGACGAGAAGGAGCACAGGCTGAAACGCTGGCAAGACAGACTGAAAAGCCAAAGCACAACCACCCCGACCAAAGATACGAGAGCCTCGTACGCGAGGATGAGGCGGCAGACCTCCATCAACCAGGAAGATGTCCAGAAAGCCATCAGAGAATTAAAGTCTCCTACGGAAACTCCGACCGGTGTGTGGTCAAGGAACGCTTACAGGAAATCTATGAGTTCGAAACCTGATAAACCTTCCGCGGAGAGGACCACGTCGCCACGCATGTCCAAGATGAAGAGCGAACACGAACTCAACGACGAAGGCTTCGAAGAGACCCAGAGTCTCAACTCCGAAAGTGCATCACAAGGCGCATCGTCAGGCTGCAACGTGGAATGCGACTCGCCGGTGCTAAAGACGACGAAATCCCCCACTCCAAAGAGAATATCGACCAAAGAAACTAGGACACCCCCACGGACGCCTCTAGACCCCAAACGAACCGTAGTCCCTAAAAGAACTAGCTCTTTGAGGGTTGAGAGGTCTACCTCCCGGGCGTCGCTACGCAGTTCCCGAAGTTCATTGAACAGTTCTGCGTCAGTGGCTACCGTCAAAAGAGCTCCGGTCCCAGTGAAGCCGACGCCTAAGCCAACTCCAAAGCCTGTATCTAGAATGCCTGCTTCCAGATCTTCGTCATCAGGCAGCTCTGTCGGTACTGCTAGACCTCCCCTAAAAAGCGTACCCAGGACATCAGGATTTATGAGACCAACGCAAGCTTCTAAGGGCAGAGGTGGTTTAAATCCTCAACAGGTCATAAGGGCTAGTGTCAAGTAAGCAAAACGATGAGGATCGGGGTCGATATTATATTAATGCGATGGGTCACCGAACCGAACATACCCTGCACTATTGGCGAGACTTCGAACAAAGGAGAAAGTACATCGAAACGTATTATTATTGCATGTTTTCTCGCTAAGAACGTAGTGGTGCCTTCACATTTGAATCGCCAGCACTTGGTCTCCAAAAAATACACAAAGAAGAGTTTTGAAGATCGGGTGATGAAAGTAACAAGGTGTATTACGAGAATGTAGTTACATTTCACAAACGAAACGAGTAACCCTACAGATGTAGCGTTATCTCTTTCTTTATAAGTGAAATTAACAAGGCGATAAATTCAGGCACGTTAATGTTAAAAAAATATAATTAAAAAAATTTATAACCAAGAAAAAAATTATTGAAATCTTCAGATGCAAAATAGGCGCTAGAATCTCAAATGAAATCTGAAGTTTTCAATGACTGATTATTTTATTAGAATATTAAATTATTTACTTACGTTTTTCTATTAAATAATATTATAAATTTTTTATAGATCTGTATCCGGCTTAAATGATCGGACCCGTGCTTAAAATAACTTTCACAGTATATTCTAATGAGTGCCACGATGCAGTACGGGTATTTTAATCTATATTATAAATTATATCAGTTTATTTGATACTTATAAAGAAGCTATGTCTAAAAAAACTAGCTTGACCTTTATTATGATTTTATTTACCTTGATTTTCCACGATGCAAGCGCGCTAAGAATCCCAGTATCAAACAAAAAGTCATTATATATTAAATACATGTTTATGTAAGTAATAAAATAAGACATTCGATTATCTAAGTAAGTAATGAATATTAAATTTATTTTATATATTTAATTGCGAAGACATAGATGATCTGATTTTTATACGTAATAAATATACTAATGTTAAGTATCTAAAATATTATATTTCCATTCTGATCTTGATTAAATATATTTAAATACAAAGTACGAAATACAGAATACACCCTGTATTGTAATAAATTTAAATACTTTAAGTCATTAACACCAATGTTTTATTGTATAATGTTTTATATTAAACTAAACGAAATACAACAATTTTATATTCATATGAATCACTTGAAGTTTTATTTGATTAACTCACAAACAACACAAACAGAAGTTTTATTTGATTAACTCACAAACAACACAAACAGAAGTTTTATTGGATTAACTCACAAACAACACAAACAGAAGTTTTATTTGATTAACTCACAAACAACACAAACAGAAGTTTTATTTGATTAACTCACAAACAACACAAACAGAAGTTTTATTGGATTAACTCACAAACAACACAAACAGAAGTTTTATTTGATTAACTCACAAACAACACAAACAGAAGTTTTATTGGATTAACTCACAAACAACACAAACAGAAGTTTTATTTGATTAACTCACAAACAACACAAACAGAAGTTTTATTTGATTAACTCACAAACAACACAAACAGAAGTTTTATTTGATTAACTCACAAACAACACAAACAAAACTATTGATTAAGGGCTGATTTTTCAATTATCTGTCTTTTGCAACCGGTGTTTTCCCGGAAGTTTTAAAGATATCTGTTATAAAGCCTCTACATAAAAAAGACAGCAAAGACAAACTAGTAAATTATCGACCAATAGCATTAACACCAGTTTTATCCAAATTGATTGAAAAGATAATGTACGTTAGATTGATTGATTTTCTAAATAAATTGAAATTTTTTAAATCTGAGCAGTATGGTTTTCTCAAAGGAAATTAACCACATTAGCGACTTTCTCGCTGGTGAATAAATTGCTAAAATACACTGATAGTAGAAAACCAGTCACAGCATTGTTTCTTGACATGAGTAATGCTTTTGATTTCGTTTCTCATAAGATTCTCCTTGAAAAATGACATTTTTATGGTATAAGAGGTCCAGCTTATAAATTACTTGAAAGCTATCTCGTAAATAGAAAGCAGTATCTGGAGATAACAAACATTGATGAAAGTAATGAAGTAAACACTTACAGGTCCAAAACTAGGATAAATTATTTAGGTGTACCTCAGGGAAGCATTTTTGGTCCGCTGCTCTTCTTATTATACATAAACGATTTTCCAGATGTTACGGGATATGAGTGCACTCTTTTTGCAGACGATGTTAGTGTGGTAATACCAAGTAAAGATATTAGAAACTATAACCAAGAAAATATTTTAACTATGAATAAAATAGCAGACTGGTTACATAATAACAATTTAAATATAAATTTAAGAAAACTACCTACATACAATTTGTTAAGTAAAAGTAAAAAAAAAAATATACGAGGATAATATGTAAGTATTCTAGAAATATAGATAAAAGACTATAAGTAAATAAATGCATTTAAATAATCTAGCTATAAAAATATGAAACTGTGTAAAAATAAAAAGTACTATAGATTTAATATAATTTTATTTACAATAAATTCTAAAATATTAAAATAAATCTTTGAAGTACTTCAGTACTTTTTTTTATTATGGTTGTTTTTCCATAAAATCTTTTTAATCTGAAAGTATACATGTTGTTCAGTGCTTTTGTCCTAGTTTGATTGAAGGTATGACGCAGCCGTAACCTCGGTCTAAAGCAGGCCACCATCAACCAGTTCCATGACTAGGTCTGTCATTCTTCTTCGGCAAGCTTCGTTGGAAGTCCAAACAGGTTTAAAACTCTCGTGATTGGGGGATTCGTTTTCCTGGACCAAACATCATATATTTTACTAAACGTATTAATATCAGCATGATAGGAATATGAGTTTCGGGCGAGATCTAATATAGAGCTGTAATACCCACCACCACTACCCTTTTTAAGGTATTCCCGGTAAAATACTACTCCGCTGTAGTGGCTGGAGGGCTTGTTTAATTTGACTTTTATACTCCGGCAATCGGAAGGACCAATGAAAAATGGTCCTTATATCCGGCTCGAAGGACCAATGAAAAATGGTATACCTTTGTACTGAAGGGAATACTATTAGGGTTGAAAATGAAACCGCTAGGTAGCTTCTTTGTTCTAAATAGGTAACAACTTTATTGACAAAGGAGATCATTCGGGCTCCATACATTTTTGGGCCTTTTCTGAAAGTGCCGTCCAACAAAAAAAAGTAGTACGTATTAAAATGTTATTGTTTTGTTTATATAATTTTTAACGCAAATTTTGTTGCGAACAAATTACAAAAACACAAAATGTTGAAAAAATTTCCACGAGCAGGATTTGTACCTGCATCCTTCTGACATACCGGGTCATGTGCTCTTCCAATTATTCAACACTATTTACTTTTTTACTTTGAAAGCCAAAGGCGCCCATTCAATGTCAACAACTACCGTCATTAACATCCGATCATAATATTTTTACAAATACTAAAGAATCCACTTCTTAACTGATCTTTACTAAGGATCAGTTAAGAAGTGGAAAGCTATTTATAAAATGTATTTTTTTTTTTTTGTTTATATAATTTTTATCGCAAATTTTGTTGCGAACAAATTACAAAAACACAAATGTAGAAAAATTTCCACGCGCAGGATTTGAAGCTGCATCCTTCTGACATACCGGGTCAGGTGCTCTTCCAATTGACGTACGTATTATTAGAACTAGTCCAAATGGCCAGTTCTAACAATACGTACCATTTTTTTTTGTTGGCCGGCACTTTCAGAAAAAACCCATGTCCTTACATGCCTTTTATGCAATTTGCCAAAACACTTCGATAGCGCGATTCAGTCAGAATACGAACCGCGCCATCTAGTAAGAACTATAAGAACTAATCTTATTATATGTATAACTAAAACAAACGTCTTCAACATAGTCCGCCTAGCTAGCTAGCTACCACCATTTTATCTAATTCTGTAGTTAGAGATAAGATAGACAGTGCCTCCGAAGTTGAGGATTCTGGGTGAAATGCGTTTCCACCTTCGGCCTTATCATGACTAAACAACGGATGAGACGAAAGCCAAATGCTTAATAAAGAATAAAACAATTTTAAAAAGAGCCTGGCACAAAGCTCTATACATACACGCTCAAGCAACACAACAACCTCTCACGGACTCCTTAGTATCCTTAGTTCCTAAGTCTCCTTAGTTTGTGGTACTGGGCAGTGTTACCTTAGCCTGATAAAGGTTGGGGGCCTCTTCGCTGTCACACATCATGACAGGGTACATGTCGAGCGCTACTCCGAGCCCGAACCGCCCGCACTGCTTAAACTCCTCCACCAATCTGGAACATAGTCAAGTACTGCCTTCATACTTTGCCCATCAGTGTTGATTAGCGAGAGATATTAAGGGTGCGCCGACCAAAAAATACCAAAAATGCAGTCACGGTTAAGTAGTTAAAATTTAAAATACCATCGTATTAAATAAACAAAAAATATATTTAGTATCAAAGGGAACGTGTTTACAATTAGTCAGATCCATAAACTCATAACACGCTAGTTTTTCTACAGTATTATTTAAAGTTGGGCGAAAATCATGAAAACGAGTGGCGTCGTTTAGTAGATTTCTTATAGTATATCTAAATGATTGTACCTCTGATTTTGTCTAAACAATCATCAATGGCTTTAGCCATACTACAAATTGCTAAACCACATTTTCGATTCATCAAGTGGTTATTTAAATAATTATTTTTTATTAAGCACCTTAAATTCCCAATACAAAATTATTATTAGTATGGCCGCGCGGCATCAAATAAATATGGACGAAGACATTTCATATAAAATATATGACACTTGTCACTTACGGACGGCGCACTCTTAAGAAAATATTCATATTCATATTCATATTCATTTATTGCATCTTGTTGTAAGCACTGTACATGTATTTTTTTATACTTAGCACGACAAATGACTCCATACCACCTGATGTTAAGTGGAAATGGAGTCCAGACGGGAAGACAACTGGTGCAGCGTGAAAACAACGCAGCATCAGTTAACCTCACTGTGTATACTATGTAAAAATGTAATCAAAATGTTTTTACATGTCATACAGCACATCTCGTGTCAAGCTAGTGTGGAACACGGATCCCTCATCAGACATCTGCAGCAACCGTCGGTGCAGCTCATCAGCGTAGTACTGCAGCAGTGAGGCCAGGTGTTCCCGCCGCTGCATCTGGTCCAGGCACTGATAAGCCACGTAGGCTAGGTCCAGAGCAGGGGAAGCGTAGCGGGCGAGCTGGAAGTCTACTATGCACATCTGGAAGTTAAAGGAAGTTTCTTTTACCGTTCACTCAAAGAGAGGCGGTCTGCGGTCACGGGCACGGTTGCGGTCTAGGCACTAAATCCATTATGCCCTAATCAACAAAACACTCTTGGTAGAACAACCAACAACCTCACCTCCGCGACATGCCCATTAACATATCTGAACAGAAAGTTGTTGGTCCAGCAATCGCCATGGCAGATGACAGCAAGGGGCTCCTTAGGCGTCACCAGCTCCACCATGGTCTGGAAGAATGTGTCCTCGTCGCAGAAGACACGGAACTTCTCCAAGTAGCGCTCTTTCTCTGCGCAGTCTTGCAGCTCGGCTTCCACCATGGCGATGGCGTTCAGCGCCGCCTCCCTGTAGTAGCTCTTGTAGTAGTCTTCGTTCTCTGATACGTAGAAAACTGCAAGTAGACGGTAGAAAATCTTCTTAAGTATTATACCTTTAAAATAATTGTCGTCATCAGCCTTTAAAAGGAAATTGGGGGGTCACGCCTATTCCCACATGCACAATAGCATTTAAAATAACTAGGCCCTAACCCACCATGCTGGCCCAATGTGCGTTGGTAGGCTTTTGATGGCTGCTATCTTACGACACTACCTTGGATCATCGGTGTAGGAAGATCGTGATATAATAATTTGATCAGCCATCCATGGTCAAATAACTGCGTAGGTACTTAAATTTCAGGATCGCAACACTTACCGATGCACCATCGGAGCTCCTTCTAATTTGTTACATAATTAGCTATTGATAAAATTACTAAAATAATGACTAGACCATTGAAACTACTTACATACCTTCAGATATGCCATCCTTCGCGTTCAACAGCTCATAGAAGTCCTCAGGGTTGTGGCACTTCATCGCTAAAGACAACGCGTGGAAGTGAGACAGATGTTTGAGTACAAAGTAGCACTGCTCGATGCTTAGACCCTGCCGGCGGTCCGGCATCACGAACCCGAGTCTCTTCAGGTCCTTCAGAACCACAGTATCGCTCTGAGCGAGGTAACATTTCGGTATCGATTTGAAAGGACTCTTTACTGTGTCCAAGACTTTTTGGAAGCTTTTCAGTGCTGGCCAGGTCTTGTTGTAAAATGCGGCCTCATTAGAAAACAGATCCTCGCTTTTGAATGCGTTTCTTAAGCGAATGCTTTTCGGAAGACATTTGTAGATGATGGAGCTCTCCCAAGGTTCGTCGCGTTCACTGGAGCCGTTCGGCTCGATATGCCGTCTGACCCCTTTCAGGGTGATGCGGTACACCGTTGAGGTGTAGTTGTCACCCCGTTTGGACCCAGGGGCGTCCTATAAACAAATATGTTGTTTAGTTAATAAATAAACCCACATAAAGCAGCTTATATATGTGTATATGTGTATTATTATAAAGTCGGTTTATTTATTAGGTTCATACGTTGATCCTAATCCTGACATGACCAGGTCAGCAACCATGAGCTCTTTAAGTAGTATTGTGGCAATATTAACGTGTGGTTGTAACACTGAAATAGTATACTTTAATGTGAATTGTTTACTATTACAAAAGTGAAGCTAAAGAAGCTGAATTATTAAATTACTTTAAAAGAATAATTACTTAAAATAATTATATTTACCAAACAAAAAATACACGACATAAAAACCGTCAATGTAAAATGCATCTATTTTTTTTAAGTGTCTCGGCTCGTGTTTCGGCTGTCGTCGGATTTCTATTAGTGTATAAAGCTGCTACTACTCCTTTCCGTATTATTAATTTATTTTAGAAGGAGGGGAAATACTATTGTGTCTTACATAATTGATTTACGATTTATAATTTAACAGCTCTATACAGGATAAATTGTTTACTAGTGCGCAAATTTTCTGGAGCGACTCAGAATCGGTAAGTAACTCTTTCTCATAGTAACATGGGTTGAAATATGTCAAAAAATTTTGGACTTCCCATACTTTAGCGAACACTTGATTAGTCTGATTTGTATGAAGAGTCTCACAATTTTTGACATATTTCAACCCATGTCAATATGAGAAAGTTCTTTACTTACCGATTCTGAGTTGCTCCAGAAAATTTGCGCACTAGTAAAAAAATTATCCTGTATATAGTTTACATGAAAATTAAAAACAAAACAACAATAAAATAAGTTAAGTTTATGTAACTTTAGGATAAGATGAAGCTATTTTTCTTGTTAATCGTACTGGCATCAACGAAACAAAATTTTTTTTAGTATTGATGTCACTGGTAAACTGGTGATATATCTTTACAACAAAGTAGGATGTAATGTTGCTTTATGATACACTGTATAATCCTGTATTATCCTATTATTGTTGAAATAAACATTCTCGCAATTCAATTCAGTTATCATGATAAATCTAATAATTACTGGACATGGAAATTAATATTAGATTGCATTCGGAAATGCGATTATTACCGAAAGGCATAAAGAAAATAGAAGCACTGTTATTCTATTAGATTGTCGCATCTAGTCGCTGCCGGTCATTGTAAACAACACACAGTACTTAAAGTCGACGCAGTTTTATTTGGATGTCATGTTTACGATGGTATGGAGAAAAACTACCTACCACAAACTAATTATTAATGACCTACTTTGTTAGTTTGTCTTCGCACGCTTTTGTATCATTGTTATATCTGACCGTACGAAAAAACAGTCGCTTCCTGTAATTTTCATTTTAAAAAGCTGACAACATTTTCGTACGCTTAAAAAACAAAAATTAAATTCTTCGCTTGTTAGTAGGTACCTCAAAATAGTTGACGGTGACATCGGGGTGGTCCGCCTTGATCAGGTCCCGCAGAAACTCCAGACTGATCTCGGCCATGTCTACTCTTCTGAGCTGCACTGAGCTCCACTGAGCCACTGACCGGGTACGAGCGTCGTTTGTAGTGTGACCATTGTTCTTGACCGGCCAGAGATTGTCCCGGCATGGTATATTTCCATCGTCATAATTTCTTTTGTCGTGGCCACTCTGCTGGTGGTTCTAGCCTAGCAGTCTGGACTTAAAAAATAACGATAATGATGTTATATCTATAGATCTATAGATAATTAAGTTATAGCCTCAAGCGCGCAAATACGTAAATACAGTTCAGTTTTTTTATGTTTTTCGATGATACAGTTTTTTAAGTGTAGAGTGCCTGGTTCGATTAGCCTATAAATATGCCACTGCTGGGCTCGTGCCTTCCCAGCCCACATACCCACGAAAACCCACGAGAACGGGCCGAACACGCTGACCCAATGCATGTTAGTATATTTTAAGTTTTAAGCGTCCGTAAATTGAAATTGAGATTTCCCCCATACTAACTTTTATGAGTATGAAGAGTATGTATTATATAAGGTATTCAACCACTCTCTGCTTATTCTATCAAAGCACGTCGAAAGCTAGAGCCTACTTGGTTGGTTCAAAGTATCTGGAAAGGAGGTCACAGGTTATCATCGTCAATGGATACGAGTCCAAACGCACTTTATGAAGTTCCACAGGGCTCCCATTTAGGACCTATATTATTTTTAATATTTATAAACGATATATCCATGCGCTTCAATAATTATCGATTGGTCCATAATTCTACCGATGTTGATCTCATCCAAAATTATTTCGACAACATAAACCTGTGGAGTGTTGCAAACGATAAATATGACTTTAAATACCGGAAAATGTTACCATATCAAACTAGAGAACCCATACCCATCTACTTATAAAACTGATAACGTAACATTGACTGATTTCGCCGAGATTTGAGACTTGAGTGTTATCCTAGACACCTAAATCATTCAAGTTTGCAACACATTTAATGTTTGAAATCGAACAATAAGATTTAATCTTTAAGCTGCATGAGCTTAACTTCTTACCCATCGATGAAAACGGTGATAGAAGAAAATGTCAATGTCATGGTGATTGTGGCTTCCGGTTTTGACGTCGTCGTAATTCGGTTTTATTTCAGCCATCGGTGGCTAGTTTGTGTAAAGTTAGACGGAACTAGGGCTGATCGGCAGCCCAGTGATATAAAATCCCTCGAGTTTCGGGTTTCGGTAGGCGTTGTGCGGCGCGCGCCTCGTTAGTGTAAGAAAGTGTGTCCTGTGGTGTCGTGGAGTGTGTGTTACAAATGGGACCGGCGCGTGAGTCGGCCGTGTGACGGTTACTCCGCGAAGTTCATCACCAAGGTGCTTGGGCACCTTCTCCAGCAGCGTGGGACCAGCGAGAGTAGGTCACCGCTCCACAGGTCAGACACACAAACTTATTTAGCATTTAACGCTGCGTATCGCAGCAGCTTCAGACCCTTTGATCGGAGACCTACATGGTCCAGGGGGTCTGAAACATTTAATGTACTAAGTCAAAAAAAGGCATTGTAAAAAAGCAGCCCAGATTCATTTGGAGAAATAGCAAAGGTTTTCAGCTGACCACCACTCATAAGCTTTTGTATAAAACGCTAGTTACAAGCCATCTTGAGTATGCAAGTGCAGTTTGGAATCCTTAGACCATCCACTCAGAGAAAATAGTGCAAATCCAGCCATCATTCACACGGTGAGGAGCTCGATAGCGCAGTGGTTAACGCGCCCGGTCTGCGTGTGCTGAGGAAGCAACTTTCGCAAAGGCTGGTCATCCGATGGGGGACCAAAAAATCTTCTCGAGCTCCTCCGTGCTTGGGAAGGCACGTAAAGCCATTGGACGCGGCTGCATTAGCAGTCGTTAACAACCACCAATCCAACACGGGCCTGCGTGCCGATCATCGACGCTATCAGCAACGCTTAACCTTGAAGTACGTTCAAGGTTAAGCGTTGCATGGACTTATCAATAATTAAATTAAATGTGCGGAGCTTTTGGATCGTATTAATCTAGCGATCCCTTATAATATTCCGCTGTCCTCGTAGCAAAACTAATCTTGGTCACCACACACCGCTGCTTAGACGTTATAATGAGCATAACATGTTAAAAGATGACCTTGACATTTTTAGTAAAGACATCAATTTTTTTTATTATATTTTTGGTACAAACATTTAGTGTTTTACGGTTTTGGTGCCATAATAATAAATACCTATTTAGAAGGTAGTTCTACCAGTTCTAACAGAATACAGCATTTTTTCTTTTTGGCCGGCACTTTCATATTTAGACCAAAAAGTTGATGTCCTGTAAATTCAAATTGCTTAATATATCATCGCAAGTGGCAAGAGCTTGTAGGATTTCAAATTGTATTAATTTATTTATATAAAAATAATGAACACGGTAATATCACCAATTACATTAATTTAATATAAGTATGTGTGTTTAAGTATGTATGTATATGTGTTAGTATATACATATCGATAGGATCAATATGTTTAGTAATTCTTGTTGCTAGTTTAAATCAATAGTTGTTATCTAAAGTTTACGCGAATACTACATATTTAAATAAAACCGCTTTTACGGATTTAATCACGTTTAATTTACATATTGATTAATTTTATTTTAACCTGACGCGATGACGTTTCGGACCCTTTGCAGGGTCACAGTGAGTGTTAAATAAACGCGAGTAGATGTCAATGTATATAAAATTTATATATATATATATATATATATATTTTATTTTTTTTATGTTAAAAGGAGGCAAACGAGCAGGCGGGTCACCTGATGGAAAGCAATCACCGCCGCCCATGGACACCCGCAAAACCAAAGTAATCGCGGATGCGTTGCCGACCTTGAGGAAGGAGTTGGATCTTGAGGAGGGAGTAGGAATGGGCCTCCGATGGAATGTAGTCTAGCAATTTGTAGTTTATCCATTGATGATTGTTTAGACAAAATCAGAGGTACAATAATTTAGATAAACTATATAAGAAATCTACTAAACGCCGCCACTCGTTTTCATGATTTTTGTCCAACTTTAAATGATATTGTAGAAAAAACTATAGCGTGTTATGAATTTATGGTTCTGACAAAATGTAAACACGTTCCCTATGATACTAAATATATATTTTGTTCATTTAATACGATAGTATTTTCAATTATATCTACTTAACCGTAACTGCATTTTTGGCATTTTTTTGTCGGCGCACCCTTAAGACTAGCTGACGCGGCGGACTTCGTACCGCTTTGACAGTTTCTATGACAACAAAACAAACAAATCGTTAAATAGCTAGGAACATTTTTTATTGGAAAATTAAATTGTCGTTTTTAGTATTTTCCGTTACTTATTACTTGTTTATGTTTCTCACCTCTTATACCTTCCCTGAACTTCCACAAGTATTTCAAAATAAAAATTAGCCAAATCGGTCCAGCCATTCTCGAGTTTAAGCGAGACAAACGAACAGCAATTGATTTTATATATATGGATACGTTTAAGAATCAGATCATTTGTGTCTTTGCAATTAAATAAATAAAAAAGTAGGCATAATATTATGTAAAGAAAAACGTAAATAGTTCAATATTCTAATAAAATAATCAGTCGTTGAAAACTTTAGATTTCATTGAGAATCTAGCGTCTATTTTGCATCTAAAGATTTCAATAACATTGAAGTTATTATAAAACGACGTTATTATAAACAAAAAGAGTGTTTTAATAAACATTGTAATTAATTTTTTGTTATTAATCGGATGTTAATGACGGTAGTTGTTGACATTGAAGAGGAACCTTTGGCTTTCAAAGTAAAAAAGTAAATAGTGTTGAATAATTTCGGAGAGCTGGTTAGAACCACGATAGCTCAATTGGGAGAGCACCTGACCCGGTATGTCAGAAGGGTGCAGGTTGCTCATGTACATTTTTTCAACATTTGTGTTTTTGAATTTTTTTTTTTCAAATTATTATTTAACTGGTAATCAACTCCACACACCTCCCGGGCTTGCAGCAGCCCGACGAGACGGTCACGTCTGTACAACTTAAAAAGACTTCAGGAGGTAAGCATCGTACCCTTCGCTGACCAAGTCCGGAACAAGTCCGAGCGCAGGCGCACCTGTGAGAGTTTGTCTATGCGTGCGTTGCTCGAGCGCGTCCGTGGCGGCATGAATTAAGCTAATCTTCTGGGATATCTCCTTATTTGTGATAACACTCACTACATAGTGGAGTGACCATCATTGTCGTACGTTTTAAGACCATTCAAAGTCAAAGTTAAAGTCAAATCATTTTACTCATAATGAATATCAGAATATCAGCGCCTTGGCACGTCAATGTCATGGCATAAGCTGAGTGGTGACCATTTCGGTTGCATAATTATAATTATATATATCATATGGCCGCGCGGCATCAAATAAATATGGACATTTCAAATAAAACATATGACACTTGTCACTTACGGACGGCGCACCCTTAAATATATTATTATATTTCCATTTTGACCTTGATAAAGTATATTTTAGTTATTGTTACACAGTACGAAATATAGGTACTTAACCTGTATTGTAATAAATTCAAATACTTTAAGTCATTCACACGAAAGTTTTATTGTATTGAACGAAATACAACAATTTTATAATCATATAATTCACTTGAAGTTTTATTTCATTTATTCAGAAGAGGTCACACAACAGTGAGATGAATACAAAACAACCCAATCTAGGTAAACTTTAGAACAACAGCTTTAATAGCATGCTTAGGTTCTATTCCTTACGTAACACACAGATGAAATTTATTTTATTTTACTTATGAAGCTAGTAGCAGACGTCCTAACTTATGTTATTACGAAAAAAAAAGTAATCTAGAAATATAGCTATAAGATAAATGCATTCAAATAATCTAGCTGTAAGTAGCATAAAAATATCAAACTGGTGTAACAATAAAAATAAGTATAAACTTAACTTAATAAAATTTTATTTACAATAAACTTTGAATTAATAAAATAAATCTTTGAACTAGTTACTTTTCTCTTTTTGTTTTTAATTACTTGTTGTTCAAAAAGTGAGCTGATGAGGAGTGCATGCGTTTTGGGGTCCAGCCTTTATGGGCGCAGTACCATCCATGTATTAGATTAGAACCTATCCTTGCCCGCTGGGTGAGCAGACACCACGGAGAGTTGACCTACGCCTGGTGAAAATGATGATAGGGCCAAGGTTGCTTCAGTCATTACTTGCACGGGTTTCTAGGCGCGTGGTAACGCTTCAACAGAAGACACAGTGGACCACACTGTGCATGTCCAGCTTGGGAGGAGCCACGCCGTACTTACATTGTTTGCGGTGGTATCCTAAACTCAGGCAATTGTGGGCGGCGGTTGAAGCCTTTTGCGAGGACGTGATGTCCTGCAAAGTGGGCGCTGAGCGAAAGCGGGAGGTCGACGAGCATGCCAACCAAATGCACAGGAGAAGGCCGGGAAGCAGAAAACGGTGGTACGCGCAACTCCTACCCTAGTGCGCGCCCACAACATCTGGACACAGAGTTCATTGGCCGTTCAGGCGATAGTTGTTTTGAGTGAAGTCTTTGATGCCAAAACTGGCCGCGTAAGATTCGGATTGCAGCCCCGGGAGGTTTACAAGGTAGGCCCGGTCCCTCTGTCCACTTCACCTGGTGCTTGCTACCAGGGAAGGAGGGCGGACGGAGCTGGAGAGTCCTTGACATCGGTAGGTCCTTCTGACCCCGAGTATTAACACTTCAAGCTTCCTCCTGGTCACCAATATAAAAAGTGTGACCTTGCAGTTTATAGCAGGCCACCGTCGACTAGTTCCATGACCAGGTCTGTCATTTTTCTTCGGCAAGCTTCGTTGGACGTCCATACAGGTTTCGTGCACTCATGGGCAGGAGACTCGCTTTCCTGGAAATTAAAATATTTAAAAAAAAACATTAAAATCTAAGATATTTTTTATTAATAATATATTAAACTAGTTGTTTTCATAATTGAAAGATTATATTAGCCAAATAGCTACCTCTGGTCAGTTGATTCGCTAAAGTTTTTTTTTTTTAATGATTTTATCATAAATTTCGGATGTCATCCCGGCGGCTATTACTTGGCGGATAGAAGTTTTTAGGTGGTCTACGTAGATGGTTTGTTGATATAGACACGACTCTTATGAAAACCTCACAGAAAAAACCTAATGGCTTTAAGTCATATCCGTATCCGCCAAGTTAAAACCGTGATAACAGCCGAAATTTACGAATTTCAAATTCTAATTGAAATTATAAATAAATATTCGCCAAAAATACATGGTGTTCTTAACGAATTATTAATGGCCTAAGCCTATTTAACCAGTATTTATGCTAAAATGCATGCTAAATAACCTTAAGCGAATAAAGTGCTGCAGAATGGCCAAAGCCGTTTGACTAATTTCTTAGAAAATATATAAAATTAAAAGATTGCAATATCGGTCAGTGTTACCTTAGCCTGGTACAGGTTTGGTGCCTCGTCGCTGTCGCACGTCATGATGGGGAACATGTCCAGCGCCACGCCGAGCCCGAACCGCCCGCACCGCTTAAACTCCTCCACCAACCTGGAACATAGTCAAGTACAGCCTTCATACTGTCCCACTGCTGAGTAAAGCCTCCATCAATGAAATCAAGTCATCACTACTATATTATTTTTTTTAATTTATTAAGAGACAAACAGTTGTATCACTAAGAAAAAAATATATATATATATAAAATTTCCTTAAATGTTAACCTATAGTCCCCTAAGTGAAATTAAGAAACAGCACAATGCAAAAACAAATACATACAAATAACATTAATAAACATTCAGAAACAAAAATAGTATAATATTATTATCTAATTTTACTAAAATAGAGAATTTCAAAAAAAAATTTTTTTGTTTACTAGCAAACTAAACAAACTAGTTTGCATTTGCGTCACATAGAAGTTCAGTGTATATGGGTTCGATCCAACACGGACTCCTCGGAGAATCTAGTGGAGAGAGAAGACGCTGGCGAGATACCTTGCTCTTAGGTAGTAGGTATACTATTTTTCTTACATGTCATACATCACGTCTCGCGTCAAGCTGGTGTGGAACACAGATCCCTCATCAGACATCTGCAGCAACCGTCTGTGCAGCTCATCAGCGTAGTACTGCAGCAGTGGGGCCAGGTGTTCCCCCCGCTGCAGCCGGTCCAGGCACAGGTAGGCCACGTAGGCCAGGTCCAGGGCAGGGGACGCGTAACGAGCCAGCTGGAAGTCTACTAGGTACATCTGCAAATTAAAGGTTTGTTTGATTTAGGCTGCAGTTTGAAGACTCAAAAACTTTCTTGCGCCCGCGCGGTTCAGTGAATGTTCGGGAATTTGAAAATAGTGGCCTTTTTTCGCAGGGTTTTTTGTCCAAAAGCTAACCCCACATGTTAGCTTTTGGACATGTTTCTTAGGCGCCTTAGTAAAAAATCTTATAAACTTACGTTAATTCTGGTGTACATTTTACTTAATCATATTAATGGACTCAAGAGACATTTACAGCTAATTCTGAACGATTTATGGCTTTGAATGGGATTTTTTTTTGTAGAAATTCCCATCATATTTCGAAATTCCGAGGCCGCTACGAACTTAACCACTAAAGTATTTAAGAAATAGGTATTATAATATATTTTTCATTTCGTTTGAATAGTAAAGTAGTTCAATCCATGAGCTTGAAAATTGCCGTCAGCGTATTTAATTTAAAATTAGCTTCGGAATCTTTGCTGTTTTATATAGATAAGGAAAAATTTCAAAAAGCATGGCCGCTACGAATTACACTAATAACCATTCTCCACCATACAATAAGTCAAAATTGTCTAAGGGTTTCAGTTTCTTTGAACAAGAACGCCGATATTAAGCATTATGCAAAAATCACGGTCAAAATGTAATAAGGGCCTTAATATAATATTATAAAGCGAGAATAGACACTATTATGTGTGGTGAAAACACAATTCCATAAAAAATCTCGATAGAAAAAAAATGCAAGGTTAAATATTAGACCTCTAATCCATAACAATAAACCATTATAATATATGTACACAAGGCGGCAGATAAGCCTCCCCAAAACTGTCAAATTTCTACAAACAATTTTGAACTTTATCATTTGGTTATAAGGATCAATATTCCTTGGAAAAGTTTGGCAGGTTTGGGTAGGTTGATCTGCCGCCGACTGTACATTATTTTTATTTTGAATTTTGCTTTCACAATGCCGTAAATAGATATAAGATAAAATTTAACTAGGAAAAAGCCTCGGTAGCTCAGCGACCAGAGTATTGGACCGGTTATCCAAAGGTCGTGGGTTCGATTCCCACTCAAACTACCTAAGGCTGGTTGATTTTTTCTAGTAAAAAATTTAAACCAATTTATTAACCGCAACTAGAGCAAACGGTACAATTACCAACGTGGTGTCCGTGCAAACGGTCTATGTGTGCGTTCCTTGAGCACGGTATGTATTAAATAAGCATACCCGGGTCTCCTTATGTTTTGGCTGGACGGTCAAGTGGCTATCTGAATAATTATAATTTCTTTCCTGAAGACGTCGTATACAAAATGCTGAACATACAAAAGACGATAATGTTGATAAAGAGAATATTCCGGTAAACCCTTAGATTAAAACAAAAAGAGGAAGATACGCTACTCGCTAGCTGCGCGCGGTCCTGCTAAACCGAGTCTAATGGACCTGCTTTGTTCCAGTCTACGTTGAAACAGCGACTTGTGTGCATGTGCTGCATTGTCAGTGTCAAAACGATTTTATTAGAAAATAACGCAAAAAAATGCATTCCTGTGCATTTCTTCAGTGCACGAATCACTCGAGGCGTAAGAACAGGACACATGGAATCACTTTTCATGCTTTTTACACCAAAAGTATATTTTTAAAGAAAATTCTTATGAATTTGTTGTGCCTCCGGACATTTTTGAGTTTTGGTTTTTGATTGCGAAGCGACCGAGACGTCACTGGCTGACTCCCTCGCACTGACGTTGAAACTTACCGCTCTGTCTCGCTCGCTCGATTTACACTTTATAGGTGTGCATGTATGAGTCTTTGCATATGTAGTTAAGTAGGACTATATTTTGATTGACTACAAGTATGAGCATGCCGTATCTTCCTCTTTTTGTTTTAATCTAAGGGTAAACCCGTGAGTATCACATTCACTAAATATTTCTCCAGTAGGGTAACCATACTAGTTGATAACACAATGACCGATAAGGACAACCATTTTCAGAGTTATTGTCTGTCTGTTTGTCTGAAAGATTCTCTTTGCCTTGTTAGACTCTAAAATGGCTCAACTGATTTCAATTAATTTTTATTAAGGAGAAAAAACAGAAGCTTTAGAGCAGCTTTAAATTTCTTTTTCGTAAATAGTCTACTTCAATATCTAGCAGGGTTCAGATTAAATGAATATAAATTTTTTTTTTGTCCAAGTGCCGGGCGAACGATGTAGCGGGCATAGCTAGTGAATGATATTTCTCATCAATAATATTAGAATGGTTTATCTGTGATGCATGCTTTATCAAGGAAATATAAAAGACATTTATATAATAGCCACAAGAATAGCCACTAACGTCATACAATGATGACAACACTTGGCCTTGTAGACAAAAATAGACATTGTTGTTTTACGCTATGCAAACAACTTTCACATTTAAGGTGGTAAAGGAATTTCATGGTTGTCTAACAGCTTACTGCTTTGGCAAAACCGAAATTATACCATTAGTTATGGATGACATAAACACAAAATAAACCTTTAAAAAAATGAGTAATGAGAGTAAATACAGGCGCCTGCACAAAACTACCTACTTACTACATATCCAAAACTGACAAATTATTTAATGAATTATCAACCATATTCCATCTAGATAAAGTTCAAAGTATATTGAGAAGATTTCACAGTTGGTGCTAGCCTGACCTGCAGGCGTGTGAACATAAAGCCTTCAGGTAAAATGGGGTGAAATGTATATGCTTGATTACATCTCACGAGACTATTTTAAAAGTTTTGGTACTAAATACAATATGTACCTACTTACTGTTGTATATTCACGTTTTAATATTGTGCCTCTGTGTTTTTGTTATAAAAACTAAGTATTTATTGTTAACAATAAAGAAAATGGATTTTTTATAGCATATTTTAAACTAATTAGTTTAACTAACTTTTGTTCAAGAGTTTTCCACATTATTCGTTACTAGCGGCCGCTCGCGGTTTCACCCGCGTGGTTCCCGTTCCCGTGAGAATATCGGGATAAAAAGTATCCAATATGTTAATCCAGGTTATAAACTATCTGCATGCCAAATTTCATCCAAATCCAATTAGTAGTTTTTACGTGAAAGAGTAACAAACATCCATCCATACAAACTTTCACGTTTATAATATTAGTGGGATCATTGTATTTACTTTTATTGTAGAAGACAGTTTTATTATTTTGAAATGGAATTTTTTGCAGAGTGGGTAGATTTAGTTTCTTTTTTTTTGAGAGAATTTGCTGATTGCATTCCGTTTTTTTCGGCAGTTTTAATAATATTTTAACGAAGATTATTGTGAAGAGGACTCTTCTAAAGACCAATAAGTTTATGAGATGACATATTAAATAACGGTTTATTTTCCCAAAAAGTTGTATTGGAACTTTATGTATGTGGCTTAAGGTTTAACAATTATTTAAGAATTTGAAAAAAGACAGTGTTGAAAAATTAAAAACTGCCAACTATGCTATCGTTGGCAGTTGGGGTGTGGGTTCGAATCCCGCTCGTGAAAGTTTTCAACACTTTTTCTTTTTCAAATGGTAAGTAATTTGTTCGCAACAATATTTGCGTAAAAATTATATTTAAATAATCATAATTATTGAAGAAATTTGTCACTTGCATAGGTCAATGTGCAAACGTCTATACGTCATTAACAGGGACAAGTTTTGTAAAAAAAAATATAAAAGTGTTTAGTATTATTATAATAATTATAATGATGATGTAATATTCTCGTATTTGATTTATTATATTTTTTTTATTTGTAGAAAGCTAGGCAAATTACTGCTCTGCCTAATGTTAAGCAAAGCAGAGTCCAGTTGCTGAGGACAGCTAGAAAGGCAAGTTGCTTCTTCACACTTCTTTAGCAACAAACAAAAAATATGTTTGTTTAGCTAATTTGTTCTAGATGATACTTCACCGTTTCGTTTCACAGAATGTTGAAACTTTCTTTTGAGTACCTAATACCTAAGAAGTTAAGCAAGATAAAAATATCTCACAAATTATCACAATTGTTTTTTGATTCTATTTCAATGTATTGAAAAAGTGAAACTTTTGACGATCTTTTTTTATTTTATGATCAAGTTTTCATATTGTTTAAGAACTAGCGTGATACAATATATCGATAAAATATGTCCTAGTCCGGTTTTGGTCTATCTGTTGACGTACAAAATTTCATCAAAATCTGTTCAGCCGTTAATGCGTGATTCAGTTATATACACAAACTAACAAACTTTCATATTTTTTAGTCAGTAAGATTATTATTGATTGATTTAATGATTTATTTAAGGTTTGATATTTTTATCCTGCTAATCCCTTCCGTCACAATAGCATAGTCACCCTAGTAAAACTGAGTTTGGTTTACTATCCGTATTCATTCGATTACGTTTACGAAAACGAAAACTAGTATGGCATTGAAGCAGCGCCTCCTGGCGGCATACGAGACGAGTTAACATTTTGCCATACAAATTCTCGTTTTCGTTAGACATGATCGAATAGCGAATGAAACTCGCACTATGCACCCAGCAGTGCTGTTCTCTAAGCAAAACAGCGTCGACCTCGACATTGAACTCGCTCATAATTTGCAAACGAATGTAGACTTTAATACTACTTATTTAAAAGTAGGTTGAAATTCGTTTGTAAGTTATGAGCGAGTTCAACGTCAAGTTCGACGCCGTTTTGCTTCTAAGCAATTCTCTAGAATAGCGCTGCTAATCTTGCGTGACCTCATGCACTATTGTGCGAGTGGATTAGATAGAGATTTAACGCGAGGAGTGGGAGCGAAATAAAAATTTGGGCTGAGGCAGTAATAGATTTTGGGCAGGACATGTCTGCAGACGTAACAACGGACGATGGTCACACAAGATCCTAACATGGCGACCAAGAACTGGACGTAGAAACGTAGCACGGCAACCGGCTCGATGGAGAGACGATATTGATAGAGTCGCTGGAAATAACTGGTTTGGAATGGCTACCAACAGAGAAAAATAGTCTATGAGCCTTGTCAACACAGTATAAACATGTTCACTTCCTATTTGAATAGCCCCATCTTTATTTGATAGTTACAGCAAAACACCACACCCCAGACATTGGTCTGTGGTATTGGTCTAAACCCAGTACAATATTATGTATCCCCCGCTGCAAATAAAACGCTGCAAATCGGGAACTCTGGGTCGGAGACTAATCAACTAATCAAAATATAAGTAACTACTAAACAGATTACAATGAGTGGAATAAGCTACAAGCTTACCTCAGCAATGTCCCCATCAACATATCTGAACAGAAAGTTGTTGGTCCAGCAGTCACCATGGCAGATGACAGCGAGTGGCTCCTTAGGCGTCACCAGCTCCACCATGGTCTGGAAGAAGGTGTCCTCGCCGCAGAAGGCGCGGAACTTCTCCAAGTAGCGCTCCTTCTCGGCGCAGTCCTGCAGCTCGGCTTCCACCATAGCGATGGCGTTCAGCGCCGCTTCCCTGTAGTAGCTCTTGTAGTAGTCTTCATTCTCTGATACGAAGAAAACTGCAAGTAGACGGTTGTTCTGGAATTCTACAACTAAACCTCGTGATACATTTGGTCTACCAACAAATATTTAAGACAATCTCTATCCCATGATTTTGGATTTGATTTGATTTGTATTCTGTTTTTGTTACAATGACTAGTCACAAAGCAAGAAATCGCTTGGCCTTCACTCATGTGCTTGCGAACCACATTTCACCCGGTATTCCGGATGAAAGTGGCTCTCTTCAATTAGGCATTTCATGCCGGACCGCTGCCGATTCTTGTCGCACCACCAAAAACTGGAATTCCCTCCCAGCATACGTATTTCTTTCTTCCTTGGGTCCTTTAAGCGAGTTCTGAAGACGCAACTTTCGTGTAAGCAATGAGGACTGCTAGAGATGCTGAATCCAGCTTTACTAGCTATCCTCGCTGCTTCTGTTTAACATCAGGCAGCGGTCCGAAAAAATGCCTAATTTGAAAGAGTCCTGAGGTACTTACGTAAATACTGCCAGAACACAACAATGCGTTATGACGACAGACTTAGATCAGATGGTAGCTATTCAGGCGGATTTAGAACAAGACTGCAAATCAAACCAAACCAAGTAATGTGATACAGCACCAGCTCATTTATATGTTCCCTATAAGTAGATGGAGCAACACAGGGAGAACACAGGCCATAAACTACCATAAGGTCCCCGTGCGGTGCGGTGGTTATTTTAACGGCTGCTAATAAAACCGGGACCAACGGCTTTACGTGCCATCCTACAAAGATTAGTAAGTACACCTACAGGAGTCATAAACCTACCTTCAGATATGCCATCCTTGACGTTCAGCAGCTCATAGAAGTCCTCAGGGTTGTGGCACTTCATCGCCAAAGACAACGCGTGGAAATGAGACAGGTGTTTGAGCACAAAGTAGCACTGCTCGATGCTTAGACCCTGCCGGCGGTCCGGCATCACGAACCCGAGCCTCTTCAGGTCCTTCAGAACCACAGTATCGCTCTGAGCGAGGTAACATTTCGGTATCGATTTGAAAGGAGTCTTCACCGTGTCCCAGACTTTTTGGAAGCTTCTCAATGCTGGCCAGATCTTGTTGTAAAATGCAACCTCATTGCAGAACAGCTCGTCGCTTTTAAAAGCGTCCCTTAAGTGAATGCTCTCCGGAAGGCATTTGTAGATGATGGAACTCTCCCAGGGCTCGTCGCGTTCGCTGGAGCCGTCAGGCTCGATATGCCGTCTGACCCCTTTCAGGGTGATGCGGTACACCATTGAAGTATAGTTGTCGCCTCGTTTAGACCCAGGGGCACCCTATGGACAAAGTACATATGTGTTAATAAATTAATTATTATATGGGTTTATTTATTAAGCTGATACTTAGATACCGATATGGCCAGGTAGACAACCAGCTGTGCTGGTTGTGAAACTGAAACGCTTATATATACACGCGTCTCATTTTCACAATTGCAATAACATTGCAATTGTGAAAACAGTAAAATACTGCTTAAGGCGCTACACAGACAGATTTGATATTTGCGACAAGGAGTTTGGCATTAGATTAATAAATATTGTTTCACAAGTTGATCACTCTAATGATAATAATAAGAAAATTACGCTTAATTTCAGTCATTGCTCTAATTTTAATGTCCATTTCAATTAATGTAACAATTCTTATTTCTTGATTAAATTTCTATTTTCGCTTAAATTATGTCTTTTCTCGTAGTCATGGTATAAAGTATAGTATGCAACTCCTGAATAAAGTACGAATTTATTTCGAGGGCCATGAATCACTCGCGTCGTTCAGGATTCTAACAGTAGAATCACTCGCTGCGCTCGTGATTCAATCATTAGAATCCTTCACTCTACGGCCCTCGCTTTAAATCCGTCCTTTATTCACTAGTTGCATAATATACTATTGTTATTCTCACTAAATTCAACAACTATAATCATTTCATGTTATTTATATTTACCTACGTAGTTAACATCGTCATTCATCGTTATACGTAGTATTCTGATTTCTGTCTAGAGTAGACATTGGTTGAAGTTAGTAGAGCTTAAGACATTTTCGTTTAATGGGGGGACGGCGCGTACGCAGTCCCCACTACCAAAAATTACGCATCCGAGTTATCCACATTAGGGATAATCGCAGGGGTCAATCCCTCCGCAGTGCAATGGATGAACCTCGCCCTGGGGGAACCGCCTTTTTGATCACGGTGTCCCCTATGCCAGGTAAGTATGAATTTCAAACCAAACACCGTCGTAGTCTATCTGCAGAAAAAAATCTCTATACCGCCATCTAGAAAATGTACATAACAGGATAGTGACATCTAGCGGCACTTTGGCGTAACACTTGGTACTTTGTAAGTAGCAATATGGTAGGGTGAAGAAAAGCATGCTCCATTATTAGCACAGAGTAACAACATATTCATATTACAGACGTTTCGTTTCACACGAATAATAAAACAGTACAAATAGCATGTTCTTTTTAAAAAAACTGTGTGATGAAATGGTTGGTTTAATTTAAAAGAAATTAATAGTGAATGAATTTGAGCTTTTGAAAGCTGAAACGATGATTGTTACTAATTACTTTACTAACAAAATATGGATTGTAATTAATTTCAATCTGAATTAAACAAATTATTATTATTATTATTATTATAACCATTATGCGCATATGATACGTACTAGGCAGTGGCACCATCATAATCTGTGTCAGTACTTCCAGTGTTCGACAGAAACCAGTTAACGACATTTTTTTTTAATTTAGGTAGGTAATAATAGGGTAACATAGTCAGCAACCTGATTGTTGACTTTCTCAACAATTGAATACAGGCCACCTGCTTCCCGTATAATTTATATGAAAATCTGTGTTGTTTTTTTAATAAGATAAGATAAGATAAATTTGTATTGCCTTAAAATTGCGTAAATACCTACATATACGAAAACTTTATCGAACAAAGGGCTTAAAGTAATGAACACTACGATCCAATTGGAAGCAAAGGAAGAGGGAATGGTGTGCTTCCTTGAATACATTATGTAATCTGATCATACAATGGACAAAGTAGCGGAGATCATAAATAGAATTACTAGTAGTAACTTATAACCTAACAGAAACTTGAATTAATGAACGATTTCACGTTATACGTTCAACGTTAATTTATTAAGTTCTGACATTTTGCACTGAATCTGGCATATTTTTTTTAAATTAAATTTTGGTGCTTACTTTATTTCTTACCTGGCCGTACGAAAAAACATAGTCGCTTCCTTCAATTTTCATTTTAAAAAGCTACCAACATTCTCTGACACTTCAAAAATTTAAAAATAAACAAAGCTGTTTTGTTTTAATTTCTTCGCTTGCTATAGGTAGGTACCTCAAAATAGTTGACAGTGACATCGGGGTGGTCCACCTTGATCAGGTCCTGCAGGAACTCCAGATTGACCTCGGCCATGCCTACTCTTCGGAGCTGCACTGAGCTTGTGATCGGCGTCGACGGCGGCGGCGCGGCGCTTCGCATCGTGGGTACGAGCCTCGTTTGTAGGGTAACCATTGTTTTGAACGGCCAGAGATTGTCCCGGCATAGTATATTTCCATCGTCATGGTTTCGTTTGAAGTAAGCACTCTGATATATATTTTTTTTTTATTTGTTCATGACCATGGATACTAGTCCTTCAGTCGAAAACTTAATTTATACGTTTTAAACTCTTTATAGGATGATGATGAATGATAATAGAAATGAAAAGTGAGAAATGATATACCCCCCAACCCCTCGAGTATCTCAGTAAAGATGTGAGGCTTTACTATACTAAGTCCTTACGCGACTTCTTGAGAGAATTTGAAAAGCGCTGTTGCACTGTTTTGTTTCACTTGACAACACTCATGCACATTCACGAACACTTAACGGTTAATAATCCACCATTATTTTACATTAATATTCGACATACATAACACAAATTTTAGAAAAAAAAATAAAACCGCAGACATGACTCTTCACTTTCCCGCCAAGAAGTCAGCACTCTGATAATATCTCTAATCTTGCTAGGCATAAAAGATGACGATAATGATTTTTAAGCTGTATCTCTCTAAGAAGGTAAGAAAGGCTGTATCTTTCTCTGTAAGGGCGCAAAAATTTCAGTTCCATATCGTTTTTTTAAGGTTTACGCAATGATAAAAGATTTTTCTATAAAGTTAAATTTTATTATAGAATGGTTTCATTTCGAACGCAGCGGTAGCACAGGTACACATTTTTAATTTCAACTCACCACTCAGTTCAGTTGTTCTTAAACCAGACACAATAGATATTCAATTGTTCTTTGGCACTGTGGTTACCTTGGGCGTCCAAGTATCTACGTACCTAATTATTATTTTATTATATTGTCAAATGATGTAAGAAGCATTTTTCTAACAAAAACTAAATCTAAAAATGGTATTTTGTAACCGCATTTGTCTGTCTCTTTCAAGATCGACTGAGGCCAAAAGGATGCGGTTACCTTTTTTTGTTCCGATAGTCATCGGGCGCTAGTGAGGTAGGTAGGTATATTCCTTTTTACTTAAATAATCCCTATCATTGGTTTTATGGTGATAGTTTATACATATCCCACCCATGTGCTGGCCTCGTGTCTTGTCTTTTAATAACCCATGGAGAGAATGGGTCGACTGAACACGCTGACTGACCCAATGCAGTTAATGTGTTTTAAGTTTAAAGTGTCCTTAATTTAGAACACAATATAGCCTAGGTAGGTACCTATCTGCTATGTTATGATTATAAGAGTAAGTATTCTTATATAAAGTTACATCAATGGTATGGTAAAGTCTTATAACGTACGACAATTATGGTCACTCCACAATGTAGGGTGTATTATTGAATTGCAGCCGTTAGTGGGGTCGCAGTGATTGGATAATGCGCTTTGGTCTCCGCTTATTATTAGGCTGCTTCGTCCTTCCACTTGCGTAATTTCCTGAAACGATTATTGTGTGTGTGTAACATAAATAAGCTCGATTTCTATAAAAGAAAGACCGTATTAAATATAATACCTCTCCACGTTTTCTTTTCAATATGATAATACGCAATAATAGGTAAGTAGGTACCTATTTATTGTGATGTGTCCCGTGGGCCGTGGTGTACCCGTAAAATTATATATTATTACCGTAAAACCCGTTTTAAATCAAAGATGGAGCTATATTTAGCTACATGTTGTAAGTAAGTAAGTAAGGTCGGTATTAATAAAAAAGTGGTTTTAAATTAACCTCTTGTAGTTACCTAATTTTAAAGCCTAAATCTGGACGGACTTACAGAAACACCAAATAGTATTTATCCTAGACTAGACTAGTTATTTTTATTTCATAAACATGTCGTTAATTTTACCATATTATACTATATTATTATATTATTATGTGAATGCGCTGCGTGTAATGAAACTCATGAAACTATTTATTTTCCCTCACATTTTTGACAATCTGTTATTTTAACGCTTTACTATTTTTATTACTTTTGTTACAATCATAGTGTTATATAATTGAAAATGTTTAAAATAAAAGAAGTTTAAAAGTAATATTATGTTCTATGGTTTGAAATTGACTTTTTTACGTAACTGAAGTCACTTTAGGATAGAAACTTTTAGAAACACGCAACATTCTGTCTCGTACGGTAAAATAGTAGATTGTCAGTTGACTGAGTTGACAATTAGACATTTCACATCAGCTGTGATCTGTGAAGTGTGAAGTGAAAAAACCGTGAAAAGCGTTTCGTCGCAGCTCATGTAATCAATTTTGGTCGGATGATTTTTCAAATAACTATTGACTGAGGTCGCAAGATTTAGTTTTATTTTTGTAAGCCGCTGTTATAAAAAAAGGTGTTGTGATAATTGAATTAGTAAAAATATGCCTGTGGATCAAATACAGTATTCCGAAAGGTATACAGATGACGTTTACGAATACAGGTGAGAAAAGATTTTTATTTATCTTTAAAATATTATCGTAGGTTGAAATACCAGGTTGGTATTTACATAAAACTCTGACCAAAACCTTCATTTGTAAGACCCTTTAGTATAAAAGAAAGGTACTCTTATGTTTCCATTCTAGATCTATTTCTGCATATTGTTTAGTTTCAGAAAGATATGTGCGTATTTATAGCTGTATAAACAGTGTGCCTAAAATTAGGATCTGGTATACTAGTGATGACACTGGTGACTAGGAGCCCACGATATAAATACGGAGTGTTTGTCTTAATCTTGTCATTAGAGGAAGGATCCTGTGAACCTTTTAGATATCTTTATTTAACAATGGGGAAATATTTTCTCTCATCTTACGGATGTTAAGTGACTGAGCAAACTGAGCAAAAGTGGATGAGTAGTTCACCTGAATCCTCAACTACTTTGGAACTGGATATCTTATCTCGTATTCTGAAAACAATGTATCATGAACATTGTTGTTATGACAACATACTATAGTGGTAGCTAGACAACCAGAATTAAAACAAGCCACCAAGCACAAATATTTACCCCCTGCTGCAAATCAAACCCGGGAGATCTAACACTTTGATTTGATTAAGTACTCCACAATTTAAATAGCCATTGAATTCACAATTATATTAATAATAATATTGCTATGTACTTGAACTAAGCAATTATTGATTAAGGCTATTAAGTTGTTTTTATTGTGGGCTATTAAGAGTTTTTTATTTTATCAATCTATATATATATAATTCTCGTGTCACATGTTAGTTGCCATACTTCTCTGAAACGGCTCGATTGATTTTTATGAAATTTTATAAGTATAGGTATTCATTAGATCTGACAATCGGTCATAATCTATTTTTTATACCCTTAAGTGATAAGGGTGGTCCACCCCAATTTTTTGTTTAATTTTCCAATACAAAATGTTACTAGCTGTGAAACATACAATTTGTTTGTTTTGTTGTCATAGAAACGATTTGATTGTATTGTGGACATAGAAACTGTCAAAGCGATACAAAACAAAGTCGGCTGGGTCAGCTAGTTATCTTATAAAAACGTCTGTAAGTGTAGATTTTTAATTTTATTATATTTCTTCCTTTATTTCCAGACATGTCATCTTACCACCGGACATAGCACGGCTTGTCCCCAAGTCTCACCTCATGACAGAGACAGAGTGGAGGAACCTTGGGGTGCAGCAGAGTCCCAGCTGGCTCCACTTCATGGTGCACAACCCTGAACCTCATGTGCTTCTCTTCCGGAGACCACGGACAGATATTCCTACTGTAAATGGTCTAGATGCAAAATCTAATTCTACTGTTCAAATTGGATCAAAATGAGACTAAGCAATTAATTCGCGGACCCAGTGCATGCATGCAATTAAACATGTATTCAATAATATATATTTCATACTGATGATGTGAACTGATAGCGGTAGTACTATTAGTTATTCTGTTGTGCTAATAGTCAAAATTATGTTGTTTATCAACGTTGTAAAATGAATATTATATTTGTTTTCATTTAGATATAAAGAAGGAAGTCACATTTCACAACATTTTACTTCATATGACGACTAAACAAATGTACAACATGTTAATGGTTTTTGTATTGTATTTAAGAGCTGGATGAGGGTAGCCCCGGCTCGTATTTGGTGGGGTGCACTTGAGAGGCCTGACTCCAGCAGAGGACTAGTATAGGCTGATGATGATGATGATGATGAAGAGCTATTTTACATTTCCCAAACATCAAAGAGCTAATTCTTTCAAACCAGTAAGTAATTTTTTTTAACAAAGACACTGTTACAAGTTTTCTAAATAAATGACTATTATTGTGCCGCTATTAGCACTCAAAAAATTAAAAAACAAGTGACAAAATTCAGCGCTTATGTCAGCTTTCCCGGTAGCATAGCGGTCAGTGCAGCCGCCCGGATTGCGGAAGACCCAGGTTCGATTCGTGGCTGGGTCGGGTAGGCGTTTAATTTTTTTTTAACTGTATTTTATACATTTTATAAATATTTGACTATTATTATTAGAATAAGTCTAACTTTAAGACACTTTAGTAGACTTTAAGACACTTAAGTAAAGTATACAGATATGTCAGAAGTTGATACAAAAAACATTAAAAAGAAATCATTCTGTTCAACCGATTTATGTGATATAAAACTTTACAAAGTGAACTATAAAGAAGCTTATTGATTTAGAAGAAATTCAAAAATCTGCTTTGAAATTATAATTTCATGTTTATTTTAGATTTGAAGTTTGGATACCTAATGAGAAATGACTCTCAAGATCTTGTATAATCACTTGTGACATCTGTAGGAAGACTATGTCTATTTAAACTGCTTGCATGCACTGGATTAAAAATAATTTTAAGTTGTTAAGTGAATACTATTCTAAAAACCTATCCTACAGTAATAACTAAGAATAAATAATAGTATTATTAAGATGAAAGATATACTTAAGCCTTTGTTTACTATTGACTTAAGATGTAGTTGCTGTATAATGAAATGTTGAAGTGTGTAAGAATTCAATTAAATTCAATCAGTTACCACTAAAAATGAGTCTAGTATGGTTTAATTTCAAGGCGTATTTATTTGTGCCACTGAAATGAATGAATATTCACTCTGACAATTTAAAAATAAATATTGATTTATTTTAAGTAACTCCTAAACATCTTTAGCATTCTATATGCTTTGCATTTAAGAGAGTTATCTTCTAAGTGCCTTAATGTTTGGTTTTGTATGTGATAAGATAATATGTTTTATTAAGTTATAAACTATTGAGTATACATTTGTTTCATTCGAGACAATTGACTGAAATTTAATGATTCCGTAAAGCTTATGCAGTGTTATTGTAATGTAATATTTACTGTGCCTTTACTATGTAGGAGCCTCAACTGTTATTATTATAAATAACTATATGTTACTATTATACCAAATGCAATTTATATGGTATTTTGTACTGATCCAACCTAATTCTTGTCGATAAATAACGAAAAAAAACAAACAAATACTATGCTTGAATGTTTATTTGGATTTTATTAACTTCTAAAACATAAACACAGTAAAATATTCAAATAAATGCGGAAGTAGTATATATTTTATAAAGTTGCCAATATTAAAAATAATGAATTTTGAAACAAAACTACACATTCTACTCAATAAACAAGTAAAATAATATTATTAACAATATATTAGTGTTAATTTTTCTTTGTTAAAATTATAATTGTGCTTTTTTCTTAAATACTATATTAGCCCAAGTTATTAATAAAAATATTAAGTGTACTCACGAGTTGTACGGAATTTCAAGTGTTGCCAATCAAAAAATTAAAATAAGAACAACATAATCAAAATTCCTGCACAGCTCCGCGACAAAAATAAAATATAAAAACCATGATATGGTTAAATCGGAAGTCCTTAATTGTAAAGTTAGCGTCAACAGATTACTTAACATTCGTATAAAAGTCATCTCTCCAATATATTCTTATCTAAAAAAGGTAGGCAGCATCATCCTAGTAGACAAACGTTACAAATTGTCGAAATATATGAATGGGACATAAAAATCGCCACACCCAACATTACCCTAAGTATAAACGTGTCGTCATGCCATTGTAGTAGTGAAAAAGATTTGGTTACATCGTTTTATAGTCGCTAAGAAGAAACCCTATTGACAGTCCGAAACACTCGGACCGAGAAGGAACCAACGCTATTCGCATAGAAGCAGCTCGATTAGTCATATTTTTTTCTAACGATACATTTTTTTCATAACGCGATAATATAAATAACATGCTTGATATCGATTTCGCTACAACTACTAACTACATTTGAAACTGTTAACGAGTCGGTTAACTACAGCCATAATAGACGGCATACATCGTATGTTGAAGATTGGAGATATCTAAGTATAACAGTTCCCATTAAAACGTAGGCCCCTCTTTTGTATTCTTGTTATATTTGCGTTATCGTAAAACATGTCTCAAAACAGGGTTTTAAAGCTAACATTGTGATTTAAAGCTTCAGCTATGTCTCAAGCTGTGAGTGCATCCGAAATACACTGACCTTTTCATTGATATCCATCGCTGTATGTGTGCGACATTATTATCATAGAAAAACATCAAACTAATTATCTAAATAACCCACTGCTTTATTATATATGGCAGGTTCGACTAACACATTTCGCCTGGTCTTTGTCACTTTAACTAAACCAATGACTGACTTGCGTTCATTATCGTGATATATTATACACGTGCCAGTTTTATACACAGCATATAAAATGATATGAAGATTTACAAGAAGTGATATGATAGTATAATGGAGATTGTACTAATAGATATGTACTTAAAGTAAGTGTTAGTATCACCATGTAGCAAGTATAATTTGGTACAGGTTTTTTTGTTTACATAAATGCTTGTTAGCTGTCTTTTTTTCGTTAAGTATTTTCGTCCTGGCAACACTGTCGAGGTGGCCTCTGTTAGAAAAAGTAGTAATTTAAGTGTTGCTCGCAAGAAAAATAGAAACAGAAAAGAGGTAGGACGACTCAATCACGATACGTACTGCAACAATTGGCCTTATTCATACAATAAGCGTTGCATACGATAATCGTCTCACAATTGGTAGCTATCATGAACTAAATCCTGTTTGTAACGGTTAGTTCTATTTAGCCCATACTGTCAGGGCTGAACACCTGAAGTATTCACCATAGAAGCCTCTTTAAGAATGTGGTGAATGGAATGTTAGAATGCTTTTGTATAATAAGGATACGGTGCAGGTTTTGTTAGTGTTGAGTCGAAAATTAGTTAGGTATCCCGAAAGACTTATAGTTACCGCATAGAACATTGCTTTACGTCATTGTGATCACATCGCGCTACTAACGAGTAGTGGTGACAGTGAACATGGAACGATACCTTTAAGTCTTTTAGGCAATGACGTTGTTATTGCAATAAATCAGTCATATTTCAATAAATACGACATATAAAATGCAATAATAAACAAATATAGTACAATTTGAAAAAATCTTTAGTCAATTTCATTTAGTCATGTTTTTCTACAGCATAGCGTTATAACAATACATCGTCATTGTTTAAGACTGTAAGCTTAAATTCCTTTGCCATCGACAGTGTTGCCAGAGTGAATAATGAAGCTTTGCCGTTCCTGGCAACCTTGCAGCACCGAGGTCGTTGTCTACTCGTTGTTGGGGGGCTTCCCGTTGGTGTACTGTGGCGGTGCGCTGGTTGGGTTAGGTTGGTCGTCTGTCATTACTGACACTAGCTCTTCGACGGCGCGGCCTAGGTCATCTGGAATAAAAAAAATAAAAAATTATAAAACTTAAATTTGATTATTATTTGGAAATTACCTGTATTAGGTAAGAAATTAGTAAAAATGAGTTTTACTGAATTCAATACGTGTTTTATAGAGGAGAAAAAATATAAGCAAATATTAAAATAAATATTTCGAACTCAAAACAGTTTTTTTTTAAATATTTTATGTATAGACATTGAAACATGAATGAAAATATTAAATAGGCGTATTTTTGTTATAAAAAACAATAACTTGTATTAATTTTTTTAAAGTGGGATAAAGTTATTATTAAAATCGATTTATTAAAAAAAAGGTAAAGTAAATAAATTGTTACCATACAGTTACCTCAAGGTATACGTCCTGTTGTTAAGTATGCCAAAACAAAAAGTACATCGGATTAGAATCGAATCTCAAAAACGACGAACATGCGAAAACCATGCACACATACATGTGTAAAAAAAATTACTACTACAAAACGTGACGTCACTCGGTGCTATTGAAACATCTGCTATATAAAACAATACTAAAAACAAATAATACCAAAAGTTAAACCTAAAAAAAAAGTGCTTAAATAAAAAAGAAAACAAAAGTCCACACTCTCTACACTATTAACAGTTCCAACTGAATTGCAATTGAATTAAGTTACACTATAACCTCATTGAAAGTTAATTTTATTATTGTAAAAACTAATACAATAATTAAGCTTTCAAATAGTAATATTCGAGGAATAGTACGACCAGCAACTAATTTCGATCAATACTTTAGTAATTTTAGTATAAATTATGTAACTTTACTAAAAATATAGGTATTTATAGGCTAGCAGCGGTTGGATGAGAATAGCCGAAGATCGAACTCAGTGGCATGCATTTTATGAGAGGCTTATCCAGCAGTGGAATGTAAGCTGATTACGATGACGATATCGGTATTTCATATCATCATCATCATCATCAAAAGACGTCCACTACTGCACAAAGGCCTTCCCCAAGGATATCCACACCACAACAATTATAGAGAAAGTATCAAAACTGCAATTCAGTGTGTCCCCGCCTGCTGCCTGACCTGCGCAGTGCATGAGCGAGTGCAGCGCGTGCGGCGGCGGCGGCGGCCGCGCCTCCCACTCGCCCTCGCGCGGCTCCGCCCACCGCCCGCCGCCATCTTGCGGCAAACGTCACTTTTAAAGGGGAACAACGCGGGGCCTAACGCTCGGCGGAGGGACTCCTTAGTAGCGAGCGACTAATTAAAACGTGTAAGAGGATTTTCTGCTATGGGGAGGTTGGTTTATCGCTGTCGCTGTCGCTGTCGCGGTCTGGTAAATGGATTTGTTTGCTTTTAATCAAAATGAACTAATCTTTATAAAACTGGGCGTAGTTAATCTTCGGGAAGCACCAAATATTCGATTGTAAGCATTTAAAGCTAATTTAAATAACGTTGAAGGGATAGTTTGTAGTGATGTTAGAAATAGTAGAAAAGTCAATTCAATTCAATCATTTATTGCTCTCCATAAGTATACATGAGTTGTTACAATATTAGTTAGGTAGAACGTTATGGACCCGATTTAAGTCGATTTTATTTAGTTCCATTTTCGGTCAAAATGATGCAGTGCTGCTATGATTAAGTCATAAAGAAATAAAGTAAGTGTTCAAAGGTTTGCATCTCGCTCGAGCAAAAAATTCCAACAGGGAAAATTTATTTTACTGCTATAATGAAAGGCTTCTACAATCTCTTCTCTCACTTGGAACTGCATAAGATTTCCTCATTAGGCTAAAAACCGGATGACTAATAAGGCCCGTTATTGTCTGAGTTGGACCTGCGTAGGATTTCTATAAACTGGATGAATAATATGATGAACGGTTCTATACGTTCTCACAGACTCCAAAATTCCTTCAGCCTGTAAAATGAACTTAAACGCCAACTGTCAAAGTAGGTATCTCAATACTCACTGGTCTGCCCTTCGTGGTACAGCCCGTTGTGCATCTTGGCGGGCGAGTCGGTGGCGAGCTGCGACGCGGTCACCGAGCGCGTCTGCAGCGTGCCCGTGCGCGCGGGGGGGGGAGCCCGCGCCCGGCTGAGGAGAGGGGGGGGGGGAGTCAGTTAAAGAAGAAAAGGAAACAAAAATCATTATTTAACATACAAAATAATCTTACAATACTGTTGATCATTGCCATCGCAGGGCAAGTTATCGTTATACATCAAAAGGTTATACTAGAACACAATAGTAACATTGATCGTATTAAAAACATCGTAATTTTTTGCCTTATCTATGCAGTTGATTGGAGCCTCTGTTAATTAAGCAATATGGAGACTCCACTTCTCCCTTAAAATCATGACTTATTAAATTATCTCTTTTTTAACTAAAAAGCAGGAGAAAAGAGACAATAAATATGGTGACAAAGTTGATGGTACCTCGTCGAGCAGCCGGCGCAGGCGCTGCAGCTGCGCCTCGAGCTGCCGGTTGTGTTCCTCCAGGATGTGCATGCGCGCCTCCAGCCGGCCCTTGTGCTGCCGCAGCAGCCGCGCCTCCGCCATCATGTCCTGCGCGAGGGGAGACACAAACGTCAGTCTTATATAGCACGAGTGTATACTGTACCAAAATCCGAACTGATGGTAGATTCAGTACTTTAGTTAAACATAATTTTAGATTTTATATAAGTACCTACTCAGTTTTGACAACTTTAAGTGTGTCTATAATTTGACTATGACTTTGTCTGCTTGGCAAACGTCATGTCCTAATACCAAGGCAAAAGTCAAAGTTAAAGTAAAGGTAAAGGTAAGTAGGTACAATAGCCATAATACTGTCCCTCAAAGCAAAAGTCAAAATCAATCAAATCACCCGGCTCGAAGGACTATGTGATATTTTGAATTTGAATTAAAAAGTCACAAAGGTATAACTAATAATGAAATACTGTAACTGTGGAAAGGTGGAATGTTTAAACAATAACCCCGCCATCTATAAACAAATACCAAAATACCAAAACGCCATTGACGCGTCTTTAGGGAATCCAAAACAACGTTTATTAGGTCAAAAAAAAACAACAAAAAATTTATTTTTGTCTATTATATTACATTTACAAACAGTAGGTTTAAGTGTTTTATAGCTTTGTTTTTCTAGGTCCACTATTAGGCTCAGATCTTTCCACATAAGCGATAGGATATGGGGAGATTTCGCTGAAAATTCTGGAACTTCCTAGAAACTTGTACTCATACCAAACTTATGCCTTTAGCATTAGCCACAGACCTGGTCCACGGGGGCGTTCCTGTTCTCGCTGACGCTGAGCTCCTCGGGCGTGGAACCAGGCGTCTGCTTGGCCTTCAGCCGCTCGTACTCCGCTTGGAGACTGGCGTTCTCTTCTTCCAGTTCCCTGCAAAATTTGCAAAATGTTAAATTAAATTAAACGAAATTTTATTCAAAGAAACTTATTAGGTAAACGTTTTTGAATAGTCTTAAAATTAAATTATGTTCATCGTTCTGGTTTTATGATGTTTCTCCACAAAATCGCTAACATTATATAAAGGTCAGGTTAAGAGTAGTATTAATGAGAGTAGGTGAAGTGAATGAGGTTTGTAAGAATCGTAGCAAGTGGCAAGAAGCAATGTAACTCTTAATAGAGTGTAATAAGAATCAAAAGTAAATACATGTTAATGCTCGTGACTATACAGTCAAACATACGTTTGTCTGTATGTGTGTATGTAGGTTTGTCTGTATATATGTATGTATGTATTTATGTATGTAAGTATGTATGTATGTATGTATGTATTTATTATAAGCGATTATGTGATCAATGCCTGCAGCTGCCTGTGTCAGCCTTGTTTTGAATGAACCAAACAAAAATATTGTCGTGTCTACAAAGTATTTGTAGTGTGCCGACGGCGGCGTTGGTTTGTATGATGGTAGTGTAGAGTGGTACTGTGGTACCAGTGGCAATATAGCGGTAGTGTCATAGTAGCGTGGTAGTATTGTAGTTCAAGTGTAGTATATGGTAGTAGTAAATTGTACTGATTTCTGGAGTAATTATAAGATCTATATTTGTAAGATACAAAAGCATGTGAAATAAGTAATATAACTTCTTTGAACTCCCCATCGGCACACAAACCACTCTGGTTTTGCCAATGATGGGTCTTGCATGAATCAATATTATATTTTTTTGTTTATTCAATAAATTAAAAAAAAAACAGTGGCGTAGCGACCTGATCATGGCCTCGAGCTCGTGGCGCTGCTCGCGGTGGATGATGGAGACGACCTGCACGGGCGAGCGCGGCGCGTCGTCGGCGTCGCCGCCGCTGCCGTTCAGCGACTGGCAGTACTGAGCGATCAGCTGGTGCTCCTCGTCACTGGAAACAAATGTAGCAAACAGTTAAAACAGCAAAAAATTTAATGTTAAAAAATTTAAGACCACCAAGTAGTTCTTTTCCCCTTGAGAAGGTTGGGGAGAGAGTCCCAAAGAACTATCTGCGTCTATCCGAGCGCAGTGGTATGCGTAACGTATCTTCAAAAAAGATCAACCAACAAGATCGGATCGGCGCGGCGCGGCTCTGTCCTCTGGTTAGACCACCCGGTCTCAGATTCGGAGGTCCCGCAAGCAGACGCCTCGTTCGAGGCCGCTTCTTGTTTTTGGTCCATTCTCCCTATCCATCTATAGAGTATCCATCGTAGGTGTCAGACAACCTTGCGCAAGTATAAGTCACACAGATCAGGACGCGCCGAAGCGAATTCATCAACCGGAAATCTTAAGACTAGTGTTTCAAGCGAGTTGCCCCGTGGGCCCCATATAGTCCACTACCTAATATCCAGATAGGTTACTGAACGCCCGCAAAAGGTACAACCGGCAGGGGCTCAGGATCCGAACTCCCGTAGTACCCTTGAAAAGACAGCCGGACCCCGAGCTGCCATACCCTTCTATTAGGGTCAGTAGATAGGGATTGCTGGGGCTCTACCCCTCTCTTGCGGGCTCTCGCCCCAGCAACCCGCTAAACACTACTTTAAAGTTTATACTGACACCACCTACCAACCTATGCGGTTACAAAGTCAGACATCCTTACGCAAGCGCAAGGGACCATCTACGTCAGGTCATAACGCCAGATCAGAACACGCCGGTACGCATCCTTCATCCAGTACTTTTAAGACTAGTGTCTCAAGCTAGTCGCCCCGTGGACACTTAATCCACTACCTAATATCCAGATAGGTCACCGGAGCTGTAAGCTCGCTCACTTCTCGTTGCACTAAGAGCACAACTCGCAGTGTACCACTGCTCGGGCCGTCAATTCTAAAGTCGACTACCAAATGTCTTCTTTGGTGGCGGAGTTGTAAGCACATTCGACAATGAACTGGTGATGATGACGGTAACTGACCTGTCGGGTGTATCAGGCACCCGCCTGGACTCGACCTGCGCCAGCCGTGTGGCGTAGAGCTCGAGCCGCGAGTGCATGTCGTCGCCGGCCGCGCCCGCGCCCGCGCCCGCGCCGCCGTGCTGCGGGGACGGCGCCGGGGACTCCAGCGCGTCGCCTGCGGTACGGGGTACCACCGGTTAGTTACACTTGTGCGGGGATGCAAATGTCGTCAACATAAACAAACATGTTTTGAAAAATTTTGATGTTTTCTTTAAAGCGAATAGTAATGACAGTGTTTACGCTTTTTTTCCGTACCCAAAGAATAAAACGGGACCCTATTACTGAGACTCCGCTGTCCGTCCGTTTGTCTGTCTGTCTGTCCGTGTGTCACCAGGCTGTATCTTATGAACCGTGATAGTTAGACAGTTGAAATTTTCACAGGTGATGTATTTCTGTTGCCGCTATAACAACAAATACTAAAAAACAGAATAAAAGAAATATTTAAGGGGGCTCCCATACAACAAACGTGATTTTTTTCAATTTTTTTATCGGTCTTAATAACGCTAGCAGGTAGAAACTTGAAATATTTTTGTAGATAATGGTGAACCCTTCATGCGCGAGTTCGATTCGCAATTGGTCGATTTTTATAATTAAAGAAATAAAAACAGAGTAGGATTAAAATATTGTAAAAAAAATCTAACAGAAGAGACACAATAGGAACTTAATAGAAGGAGGACGAAAGGACAACTTTCAAAAAAATATTTTCCCGTTTTTGCAACATTTTTCATTGCTGCTCCACTCCTATTAGTCATAGCGTGATGTAATGTGTATAGCATATTATAGCCTTTCACAATAAATGGATTATTCAAAAAAAAATTCTATTCGAACCAGTAATTCCTGAGATTAGCGCGTTCAACCAAACAAACAAACAAACTCTTCAGCTTTATAATATTAGTATAGATTTAATTATATTTTTCCGAATGCCAGCTAGGACGCAGGTTGTCAGTATTCAACAACATACATTGATTCCTATCGAGCATTGGCCGTTACCCTACAATATTTAACAGCTGAACTTCCACTGACCCTCGAGCACGGTCTGCACGGGCAGGTACCCGACGCGCGGATGCTTCTTGAAGTAGCGCGCCGACTTGAACTTGTTGCGCAGCGCGCGCGTGAAGTCGCGCACGTCCTCGCCCGACGTCGTCTGCGAAACAAAATGGCGGTCGCTCACTTGTATACAGGAATAAAGAAAACATCACAACTAACTAGCACTCGTTGCGAGCTAGCTGATGAGTCCCCAAGGGCGATACCATGACCCCCTAAAAACGCCACTATAACACCAGCTCGATATAAATATATCGTCCCCCCGCTAGCCTTCCCTATGGATGGAGACAACGCAGGGAAAACGGGGTCATAAACTACTACGCAGGCCCCGTGCGGGGTTGTTAAGGACTGGTAATCCTGGCTGGATGGGGCCAACGGCTTTACGTGCCTTCCGAAAAACAGAGGAGCTCGAGATGAAAAAAAAATTTTTTTGGCCTTTGCGAAAGTTTTCTATTTTCCTTAGTCAATGAAGCTTTTGAATTTCCAAAGCACATTCCCAGGCAGACCTTTTTCACACACGTTACATTGCGTGCTACAGATAATACCTTTTTAAATTCAAAAATAAAAGTGGTTTATCAGTGGTAGTGGTTTATAGTGGTTTTCTACTTAATGTTACTTGGTTTAATGTACATTATGTATACATTTCGGTTTCGTTAAGGGTCTTTTTATGATTTTTTACTATCCCTGAATATACTTATCTTATTTTACATTTTTTATGCCACTAAAAGTAGACAATGTTATACTCACAGCCGTGCAGTACTCCTGCATGGGGTGCGTCAGCTTGTGGTTCTTGGCCTTGCGGCCGCTGAAGAAGCACTTCTGGCACATGTCGAAGTTGAAGCACTTCAAACAGCGGTATCTGGGGAGACACGGTACCGTTTAAATCACAGTATATCCAAGTATTTTTATTTATTTAAATTATCTTGAATGCAATTGAATTCGTCTGATTACAGGATTCTGTCCAATCTCCGACCCGGGAAGTTAATCGAGCAGAGGTAAACTGGATACTTCATAAACCTTTAAGACATCCTGTCACGCTCTAAAGTCTTCTCTTTCCCACGACAAATTACTAGCGGCCAGTTGAAGTCATGGAACAGCAACTTGCCAACACAATCAATAAGGAAACGATTGAAGAGCAGTGCTACACAGGTACCTGAACCTCTATAACGGGTACTCCTTGCAGACATTGTACTTGGCCTGGTGGCGTCAATGTCACGTTCTAAAGTGTTCTCTTTTCCACGACCTACTGCTAGTGCTAGTGGCCATTTGGAGCCAACTACGAACGACTTGCAAATCTCTATAAGGGAACGATTGAAGAGCAGTGGAATACAGAGGTCTGGCGATGCCAATGCACGCTCTAAAAGTCTTTTTTTGGTGTCCTTCTTCTTTTTGTGTATTACCTACTATTCCCCTCAACGAATTGCTAGCGGCTATTTGGAGCCAAATAGCGACTTGCAAATCTCTATAAGGGAACGATTGAAGAGCAGTTTTACACAGGCACCTGATCCCCTATATGTTCTAAATAAAGTCTTCTTTTCCCCATGACGAATTGGAGCCAATTAGCGGCTTGCAAATCTCTACAAAGGTACGATTGAAGAGTAATGGTACACAGGGCCCTGGTGGTGTCAACGTCTCTCTCCATAATCTTCTCTTTGGTGTCAATCTTCTTTCTCTTTGTCTTTGTCTCAGCATTCCCACGTCGAAACGCCGACGGCCATTAGCAACTTACAAATCTCTATAAATCTCAACTAAGGGTAAGGGTATCAGGGTTCCGCAGGTACCTGAACCCCTGTATGGGGTACTCCTTGCAGATGTTGCACTTGGCCTGGTGGCGCGCGCTCTCGGCGGCGGCCAGGCGGTGCAGCACGGGCAGCCACACCATGGACTGCGGCTCGCGCTGCAGCCACTGCAGGAACTGGAACGCCTCGATGTGCTGCAGCTGCCCGTCCGCGTCGCGCTCCACGGGTTTCTCTTTGGTGTCCTCTCTCTCTTTGTCTTTGTCTGGGAGAAAAACAGAAATAGACATGATGCAATTTAACTAGAAAAAATCAACCAGCTCATGAAGTTCGAGTGGTAATCGAACCCAGGACCGGTCCGATGCTATCACCGCTGAGCTGCCGAGGCCCAGATTGTTCCCCCGGTGGTGGTGGTGGTTGAGTAGTTCTCCAACTTCTGCGGCACTAGTCTGGAGAACTAGTAGAGGCGCCCGCTAGATGCAAAAGCCACCGGTTGAATCAGCCGCGTAGGATTTTGGAATGGATCAGGTGCCTGGATGGGTACCGAGAAGTGAGTGTGCTTACAACTCCGCCACCAAAGAGGACATTTGGTAGTCGACTTTAGAGTTGACGGCCCGAGCAGTGGTACACTGCGAGTTGTGCTCTTAGTGCAACGAGAAGTGAGCGAGCTTACAGCTCCGGTAACCTATCTGGATATTAGGTACTGGACTGTACGTGTCCACGGGGCAACAAGCTCGAGACACTAGTCTTAAAAGTACCGGATGAAGGATGCGTACCGGCGTGTTCTGATCTGGCGTTATGACCTGACGTAGATGGTCCCTTGTGCTTGCGTAAGGATGTCTGACACCTAACTTTATAACCGTAAGGTTGGTGGGGGGTGTCAGCATAAACTTTAAAGTAGTGTGTAGCAGGGTGCTCCACCGGTGGGTTCGGTTCCCACTCAAGCTTCCTGAGTCAGTTTGATTTTTTTCTAGTAAAATTTTATCTTGTAACTACTTATAAATTATAGCATTGTAGATTTTATTATATTCTATTCTATTCTTTATTCATTGTAAATGCAAAATTCGAAATAATATAAAAAACAAATATTTTAACACATTTATTTTTTCTTACATAGTAGGTATTCTTTTAAAGTCTTAAGTGTCTTTAATTAAAAAGGTATTTAAGTAGCACTGGAACATTCATAGGCTTAATTCACTTACTTACTAAGTGTCTTAAGTGTAAAGTATGTCTGTAAGTTAATGAACGGTTAATAGAATAGAATTGAACATTCATTTCATCAAGAGAGCAAAATTTAATGTGTCAATCTCAGTATTACTTGTTAGTAAATGCTGTGATACTCGATTTTATAGCAACTGTTTTTGTTGGCTGTACAAGATCAAGAGTGCACAATAATTGTATAACAGCAAATCGTTCGGTATCATTGAAATAATTCAAACTAAACGTAAGTTTTTACTACGAAAAGATTTACAATAAACATTAAAATTGGTCCTTCGAGCCGGACTTTAAATTTAAAGACGACCAAAAAAATTTTAAACCGGATAAACCGGCAAATAATAAGAGAAGAGTATTTTTATTTAAAAAAAAATACCTTTGAAAGTAATCTATACTTAATCTTCTATCATTCTTGAAAATTCTAGATTCTATCTACATTTATCTACATTTTATAATACTGCAAAGCAGTTATTTTTTCTGCTGCTAAGCAGCATCAGCTTACCTGGCGCTTTCCTATCAAGTGCTTTGCATAAAGCAATTGATCCTTCTGCTTCTAAAGCATTATATGAGCTCCAGCTTACCCTGCGACTTCCTGTCGAGCGTGCCGGTCTTGCTGCCGTCCTTGACGGCGGCGGAGGCCTGCTCGAAGCAGCTGCGCACCGACGGTTCGATGTTGGAGCCCCCGAAGGCTGCCACCTCGCCCAGCTGGCGTGGCACCTGGAGACGCAGGAGTAGGGTTAGCATAAGGGTAACACGGCGTTATGTGAAGACCGGTGGAAATTTAAAATCAGTTTTTGTTGTACGCCTAGAAATTAACTGAATATTTCATAATACATAATTCTGAGCGAAATAATGTTTCGCTCAGAATATTAAGGTAAACAATAAGTAAGTATAATAATAAGGTTCAGATTTAGTACAGTTTTCATTTATTAACGTTCGTTATTAACCAATTTTCGTTCTTAAGATGTATTATCTATTTTTTACTAATGCGAGAGGAGGTAGTACGTCATGCATACCGGATGCACGAAAGGAAAACGGTTATCGGTTTTGTTTTAATTCGGAATCGGTAATTTTCGAACCGGTTCTGAGCATTGATAAGGGCGTCGTTCGGACCAATGTCACGTTTTTAAAGGAAATTTGCAATGGCAGGTACAGACTGTCAACTGCTGTCCACAAATGAGAGCCACCTTTCAAGAATTTGAACTGAATTGACACTACTACATTTATATACACATATTATGTAACAATTGGAGAGAAAAATAAAGAATTTATTATTATTATTACTGGTTTGTAGAATATCGTATGAAATACAGCGTCGCCGCGCTGGTAATTGCCAGTTTTATCTTCCGGTTTGCATTGCATTCTACCTAATGTTTAGCCGTCTCTTTTCTTTCTTAAAACTTCGGGTATAGTTGTTAGAAGAACTTGTAACAGGCTTCGTCTGTTACCTGTATGCAGTCGTGTAGTAGCAAGCCCAGCTTCCGCTGGTCGGCGCGGCACGACGGGTCTGCGATCAGTCGGAACAGATATCTGGAACAGTTACCATTATTACTTTATAACTTTACAAAATAACTTTAGCTAATACACCTTTAATATCTACTAAGTATGTGACTGCTTTCGAAAATGATGATTACTTATAATCAGATTTTAAACACAGATCGAGAAATATTTTAATATTTTTTTCATATTTTTTCAGTTTATATAGAAGTTTCCAGAATTTTACTAGAACATACTGGGACTAGTTAATTTTTTTAGTAAAATTTTATCTTGCAACTACGATTTAACATTGTGATTGCAAAAGTTTAAATATTAAAAAAGTTTCTAGAAGTTCAGTTTTTATAAAATTTGCAGGCACTTTTTCGCGTAGTCTGATGATTTACAATTTAACAACACAAACACTGGGAGTTGAACCCATCCTCCGGATATCAAACCGAGCGTTTCGCCACTCTTCCACGAAAGTAAATATCTTTAAAGAAGCGTATGTTGTATTCACCTGTACTTCTCCTCGAGATGGCCCTTGCAGAGCAGCACGAGGCCGACCTTGAAACTGAGCACGCGCAGCTGGCCGGTGCGCTGGCTGTCGAACACGTTCAGCAGCCAGTTCACCGCCAGGTCCAGGCACAGCGGCACCAGCACCAGCCGGGGGTTCTCCGCTGCTATCACCTGGGGGGGTTCAGGGTTGAAAGGTCACACGACGTCTATCTACATAGCGGAAGATGACGTTTAGATGCTGATCCACCTAATTTGAGAGATTTACCTCAAACGACATTTTCGGGGTCGCCGGGTTTTTGGGGGCGGCGAGAAACCTAAAGGGTTCCTCAAAGGGTTGTCGGAGGTTGTGTAGAAGGAATGGCATGACGCACTAGTGCGTGTCCTCGTTCCCTAATAGATTCTCAGAGGGGTTCGGATCGGTTTGATCATTCAGTTGAGCCAGGAAGCTCTCCCAGCACACGTCTTCGACGACCTCCTTGGTCGAGTGGTTTGTACACCGGTTTTCATGGTGTCGCCATCTCTGAGGTCCCGGGTTCGATCCCTGGTCAAGTCAATTTAGAAATAATTGTTTTTCTAAATTGTCTTGGGTCTGGGTGTTTTCTATGTATAATAAGTATGTATTTAAGTATTTTAAGTATGTTTATCCGTTGTCTAGTAACCATTTAACGAGTTTCATAACGAAGCTTCTCTTGGGCTAGATAATTGGTGTGAGTGCAGGAAAGTTTAGTTTTTGTTTTTAGTCTTCACAGTACACATACTATTTGTTTCTGAATTAAATAAACGATCGAGCGTTTGACGAGTCAACCTCCCCTGGAGATGCCACGTTGAGAGGCGAAACACTTGTTGGGTATAGGTTTGGCTTTGGCTAGTATTCTTCGTTCCTTCTGCATTTGCTTACTTTTGAACTTGTGAAAATTAAACAATATCCATACCTATTTTTATTCTTAGCGGAGAAGAGATATAAAAAAAAACTCTTGGTAAATTTTCACACCGTTCTTCTTTCACACATTTCACCTTTCTGACTCAATAGACTGTCTCAGTCAATGGCTCCCATTTACGGGGTTTCTACTCCATCATTCCAAAAATCATATTGGCCCATATATAAGTGCACTGTACTCCATCGCTTTACTTCATCACTCTAAATCCATCCAATTCAATTAATTTAGAGTGATGAGTAGCGCGAAAGAGTGGCCGTGAATGGGGGCCATATCACTACGTGGATTGCGTGGCATCGCTTGCAGCGTTGGAATTCCAAACATTCCAAAATCCATGTCCATTTTGAAGTAGTGTAGTGACGCGAATGGAGTGCCCGTGACTGGGGGCCGGGGGTGAAGGGCAGCGCTGCTTATATCCAATGCATCCATCTATATCTCGACGGCCTCCGTAGTCGAGTGGCTCGCCGGTTTCTGGTGTTGCCATCTCCGAGGTCCCTGGTTCGATTCTCGGTTAGATCAATGTAGAAAAACGAACTTTTTCCATAATTTCTCGGGTCTGGGTGATTGTGGTACCGTCGTTGTTTCTGATTTCCATTGTGCTTAAGCTACTGTCTTTGGAGTCACAGCAATGTATGTGATGTTGTCTAATATTTATTGATTTATTATTGATCCAAGCTTGATAGTGCCTCAGAGCTACGTTACCTCGTATAAAGATGTGAGCACGGTGATCATGTCCGGGATGTCGATGAGGCGGTCGTTCTGCGCGCGCAGCCCGTGCGAGTCGAACGCCTCCAGCGCGGCCGGCAGCTGCAGCATGTGCACTGGGGAGGTGACAAATAGGTTAGGTTATTATAAAGTAAAGTAAATAGCCTATAACTGTCCCACTGCTGGGCAAAGGCCTCCATCATTGAAATCAAGTCAAGTTAATCACCACGCTTGTCAACTGTGGCGGTCGCCACATAATTTCTTATCCTCACGTATGGTTAAAGAGTTTATAAACGCATTCCTAATCGCGTGTAGATCTGATTAAGATAAGACACGGCATCCTCCTTCTAACATCTACACAGTTTATATTGTATAAATAGTCTTGTACCCCCGTATTAATAAACAAAGTGTAAGCTTGGAGTAGTTACTCCGTGTTTTGTTCCCGTCATGTAAACTTCATTTCATAATAGAGTAAAAGAGACAGAACACGGAGTAACTACTCCAAGCTTACACTTTGTTTATTAATAAGCCCCCTAAGGTTTAGATAATAATTCAGTCACAATGTACTCTGTGTAAATATACAACATCACATAAAGACGCAGTCATTATTTACCATCGCCATGGAACCCTCCATCATCTTAACCACACATACGTCGACACCTGGAACACCAACTATATGGTTGGTGATCACAAACCCAGGTTATGCATCACAAAATCAGAAACACACTTTGCTTGACCTGGGAATTGAACCCGGGACCTTCGGGTATCGGACCGAACGCTTTGCCACTGGGCCACCGAGGCGAAGCTATTGTAAATTACCTAATTTATAGGAGGAGTTCGATTGGGCAGTTGTTAACGCTCTCCGTTTGCTGATTGCTGAAGTTAAGAAATTTTCGCAAAGGTTGGTAATTGGATCATCATTACCATCTTCATCATCAGCTCATTTTGATGTCCCCACTGCTGGGGCACGAGTCTTCTTGAATGGAACACCACAGAGAGAACAGGCCATAAACCACGCGGGCCCAGTGCGACTGCTAATGCAGCCAGAACCAAAGGAACGCTGTACGTGCCTTCCGAAGCACAGTAATTGGATGGGAGACCAAAAATGTATGACCTTAAGCTCCTCATCATCATCATCTCAGCCAAAAGACGTTTACTGCTGGACAAAGGCTTCCCCCCCAAATAATCATGGGGGGTATTTGCTGTAATCGCCACGCTTGGCAGGCGGGTTGGCGATTGCAGTAGGTTGAGGGTAACCTCAGAGAGATGCTGCTGCCCATCCTCTGGAATGGTCCCTTAGTCGGCTTTTACGACACACGGGAAGAGATGGGGTGGTGCAATTCTTTATCCCCGGCACCACACAGGGTGCCTTAAGCTCCTCCGTGCTTCGAAAGGCATGAAAATTAGATTAGATTAGCAGTCAGTAATAAACATCGCACCGCACAGGGCCAACGTGGTAGTTTACGGCCCGTTCTCAATGTGGACGTGTTTCCAGGAAGGCTCGTGCCTTTGACATTTGCATTGCATATAATAATTATCGCTACTTACAAAGGATTAAACAACGTTTAGTAGTCACACAGTATATCCTAGAACACAAAGCTTTATGTCCTACTTAATAAGAGTTAACTATCTTTGTTTCTAAATAACTTAATACACTTACTGCATAAAGCCTTCTGCACAGTTCTGAGCTTGAGCGCAGTCCGGTACGCAGAGAAGCGGACCTCGTTCAGGTCTGCTAGGGAGTTCATCAGCTCGATCATCTTCGGGTGGTCCCAGTGGGTCGTCTCTAATTCGTGGCTGGAATTCAAAGCAGCTGGTAAGTTACAGATAAGGGCAGTAGTCGATCAAGTAGTCAATGGGTGGTTATAGTAAAAACGCTTGAAATATTTTTTTAAATATAACTAAACTGATTTTCAAATTCTAGGACAATTAGCCATATCCTGTCACAACGGCTTTTAATATTTGTAATATAAAAATAATATGAAATGTCGGAGTACAACAGTAGGAAACTATCAATATTTTTGTATCAATTATTAATTAGGTACCATGTATTACTGTATGGTGATTGGTGGGTGGCAAATCATAACCGAAGACTTATTTGGGTGTCAAAATATTTCAGCTGATTCACGCCTCTTAAATGATTTTCTATTACAATTATTCAAAGTTTCCGATAGCAGTCAGGTTATAAATAGCAGCATTTTACTATATTAAATTCGTAATGTGATCCGATTCATGAACTGTTCGTGAGCTATGTTTTAGTAATAGATACCATGTCACACAAAGGATCACCATTCCTAAGAATAAGTAGGGTTTAAAAGGCACACGATCATAATAGTATTGTGGTCTGCTGATACTCACTTGATGTAGTATGGTACATTGGCGGGCGTGACGGCCCGCTCCCAGGGCTGATCCACCGAGCCGGCGAGGAAGCCCTGCGCCGCGCCCGCGCCGCCGTCGCGCGCCACGCCCGCCAGCTGCCGCGCGCGCTCCTCGCCGCCTGCGCATAGCGCGCCCACCCTGGAGCGAAGGCGAAGGTAGAGTTACAAGGCTGTCCCACCTCACATAACCCCCATGACGTTCGCCTTTCATAATTTATATACCCAAAAACACAAATGTTGAAAAAATTTCCACGAGCAGGATTTGAACCCGCACCCTTCTGACATACCGGGTCAGGTGCTCTCCCAATTGAGCTATCGTGGTTCTAACCAAAAACAACAAAGTTTGCGTTAAAAATTATATAAACATTTATTTATATACCCTACAACACGGCCAAGGCAGGCCATTGCGCATAATGCGCCTTTTTCTAACCTGATGGCAATGTGATAACGCCAAAGGCGCAAGGCGCACTTCACACGCATTGTAGTTCCTGGATGTGGATTCAGGGTGAAGTGCTCTACCACTTTTGGCCTTAATATCACTTATTCTTGAGACGAAGACGAGAGCTTCCCGTTATGTAGAAAAATCTTGTATCCATGTGTTATTTGTTCATCAGTTAACAGGACAATGAAGAGAAGACGTATTGCGCCAGTACAAACCTGGTATTCAAATCATCTAGTCTCGCCAGCAAATGGTCGGGCAGTTGGACCTTGTCCCTTGCCAGGCTCTGCGCTTGAGCGTGCAGCTCGTCCGCCAGCCTTCTCAGCGGGGGCAGCTGGGCCCTTGCCCTTGTCACCGCGTCCAACTGCGCACGCGCATCTCTCGCGTCGCCGGGGCCCCGCCACGACGCGCGCGCCGCTTCGGAGGTCTGCACGCGCGACGCCAACTCGTCGAGTGACGTCGTGAAGTTGCGGACGCGCTGTAGGCAAAAGAGTATATGCGTTACTTGTTTGGTTACAACGTCATTGGAAGTAGTGACGTGCAAGGCTTTGTCTGGTTGGACGCCTTTTACAACTCAGGCAAAGATCCGAGCCAAGTTGTAAGGATTGGTGTGGAAAAACATATGACCATTATACACACAGCCAGTCGAAATTATAACTAAACTAGCTGACCCGGCGGACTTCGTACCGCTTTGACAGTTTCCATGACAACAAAACAATCAAATCATGTATCAATATCAATAAATGTTTGGGGTGGACCACCCTTATCACTTAGGGGTATAAAAATAGATTACGGCCGATTGTCAGACCAACCGAATATACATATAAAATTTCATAAAAATCGATCGAGCCGTTTTGAAGGAGTATGGCAAATCATGTGACACGAGAATTTTATATATACTTATATAAAATTCTCTTCTTTCTCTATAAAACTCTCTATATAGCAAGAGAGAGGAATGCTATGAATGTGTTGTGTAATATTTTCATTCATAGCATTCCTATCTCTTGCTTTCCTACTTTAATATATCGGGTAGTTATAGGAACTATCACGGAAATCGAATGGTTACCATTATGTGGTTAAGAAAAGTAGTTTAAATCAATACAACGATGAAATCTGCCTTTCAGTAGTTTATTACTCTACGATTGACAGATTTATCGTGAACAATTATTCAAAGTGTTAATTTCAGACTAGCGAGAGACACTTTATAAACTTTATTTGTACATAATGTGATCCCATTTTTCATGATATCTCCGTCACTTCAAAGATGAAGGAAGTCTTCATCTCATCTCATCTCAGCCAAAAAGATGTCCACTGCTGGACAATTTCCGACAAGACAAGAAAGTCTTAGTTGTACTTAAATGTTTTAAAACTTATAGTGACATATTATAACCATTATTGACATGTCTTAACGTTCAGAATAAAAGTAAGTAAAGACGTAAGTAAAGTTAATCAGAGTTAATTTGAAAAAAATATAATTCTTTTACTAAATAATAATAGAATAGATATATATTCGAGTGTAATAGGGTCAATCGTAGTAAAGAGGTCAATAGGTTCAAAATGAGGTCAAAGTTAGCGATCTCCCTAATTCATTAATTAATTTGGCAGCTTAGTATATTTATTTATGCTTCAGATGTCGCATACCAATACAATACTTGTGCAAGTCAAAACATACTTATATTTGAAATTGAACTGTACTGTTCTTCAATACGGCAAAATTTCCAATGTCAGTATGTTTTGACTTGCACCAGTATTGTATTGGTAGTGCGATGTGTTGTTTTAATCAAATAAATCAGGTGAAAATGTCGTCACAACATTAATCGTTTACTAAGACTAGAATAACTGTCGTGTTAGAACCTGATACTGGCCTAGCCTTGCAGAAGTGCGTAACCTTGCACTGCCTTCTAGGCTTACACCGACTATGCTTGAAGACACATGATTTGTTTAATTCGACTGAGGCTGCAAACGACTGACTCATCTAAGTCGGTAATCACCTACGGACGCTTAAACACCAAGGGGCTCTTTTACTATAATATGAAATGAAGTTTACATGACGGGAACATAACACGGAGTAACTACTCCAAGCTTACACCTTGTTTATTAATACGGGGACAAGGGTATAACTTGTGATTTGAAAGCTTAAGTTAATACGCTTGTTTACCCAGTAAAGGACAATGCTCAAAAAAACCCAGGCCCAACTGAAATGAAATCTATTTCAGATTATTACTAAAAATGAGCGATCAAATACTGCATAGGAATCATCGAAATATTTTTCTAAAAGTGTGTAATTGCTATTCGAAGTTTTGCAGGGTTCATTTTAATGTTTTAGTAAATTAAATCGCTAGTATGGGTGTTTCCAAGTGAGCAAGTAATTACTACAAACCTACGGATATCATCGAAACCTTTTTTTCGAAAACTAATTAATAAATTTTTTTTAATAACATAACTTCAATCATCCCGGACAGACATTGGATGATGTAACCTTCGATTTAGAAAACGAATAATATTTTAATAATAAAATGATTCATGTCCACTATTGTGTTTTTTTTCTTTGATGACAGTAGCCACTTGTAGTAGTAGTAATGGCAAATTACACATGTAAAAAAATATTTTGATGATGCCCTCTGTTACTCACTTTTAAACACCCATTTTAGCGATTTAATGATCCTTTTCCTAAAACGTTAGTATTATGACCCCTGCAAAACTTTGAATAGCAATTTTATATATTTAAAAAAATATTTCGGTGATGCCCCATATGCCGTAATTAATTACTCATTATTACCAGTAATTTGAGATACATATCATTTGCGCCGGGGCCTAATTTTCCATACTAGGTGAGCATTGTCCTTTGCTTAACTTAAAAAAGGTCTCTTTGAGTAATTTAGACTAAACCTTCATATACCTACGACTGTCTGCACCACATTCAAAGACTATAACTTTTATACAAGATCTTCAAGTCTTCTATAAAGATCAAGTCTTATATAAAAGTTTCTTTTACCAGAAAGCTAAGAGTGGGGGCCGTGAGACGGATACAGACAAAGGGGATGTCCACAGGTCGACGATATAACTATTACCATATTTAAGTATTTTAAGTATGTTTATCCGTTGTCTAGTAACCATATAACGAGTTTCGTAACGAAGCTTCACTTGGGCTAGATAATTGGTGTGTGAGTGTAGGAAAATTAATTTATTATTTATTATAACCAAGACCGCGAGTTGCACGTGGCCCATACCAGCGCAGGATCGAGGCGAATGGCTAATGGCTAAGAGAAACGTATGCCTAGCAGTGGACTAGAGGGGCTGATGACGATGAAAGTCTTTTATACATAGACTTATTAAAATTCCTAAACCCTTTGAAGACCTATTTTACAAAGTTAGGTCGAAAAAGAAAGAAAAGAAGAAGTAGGAAATGTTGGGCTTTGGCCCAAATCTTTTAGAACACCAATCGTTACAGTAAAACTTACCTAAACTTAACTTAGGTACCAGTAAAACTTAAGACATAAACTGGCTATTTATTTAACTACTTTCAGGCAGTAGCGTTATAAATAAAGCCAGCGTTTGTTAAGTCCAAAATGAAGATTTAACCATAAATACTTTTATATGTTAAATGTTGGAAATGTTATATTATTATAATTTATTTGAACATACAGAATAAATCAACATTTTGTCGGCTTATTACGCGTTATCCGAAGCAATTTTTGTGTCAGTGCGAGTGCCGGGGGGTGGGTAAGTGATACTCCTATTTGGTTCGTAAATGCAATCCGTCACGCTTCGTAAGTCGGCATTTTGATAAGATACAGAGATATGTTACCGATGGATGTGGCACGGGATTCCTTGAACCCTATTCTTGGCATAGTGGATTATTTGATATACCAACTTAACTTTTAAGTGTCCTTTTATGATATTTGATATTTTGATATTTGATATTTTGATATTTCCAATATTTTTGACGCTGTAAGGGAGAAAAGAGCTGGACACTTGCTGAGTTTCTTGCCGGTTCTTCTCAGTACAAGATCTCCCGCCCAGAGTAGACTTACGAACCGATGGCATAATGACGTTCATAAGAGCTATTTGTAGCCTAAACTGAATAAATGATTTTGAATTTTTTTTTTAATTTTTTATAAAAAGTTTTGAGTAAGTAGTTACTTAGTAAAAAAAGAACACATTTTACACAAAAAAAACTCCGCCAAGGTTATATCTTAAAATTTTCTCTATCTTTTATATTTTTTAATAAGGTTAATTATTTATTACATATCGGGGTCAGTAACTGATTTTTGACTTTATTAACCATTGAATACAGGCCACTTGCTTCCTAGCTGGCATCCAATAGAATTTGAATGAAATTTTATATAATTTTTGGCGACTAAAACTGGTAATGTGTCGGACACTGATGCCACTGCGACTGAAGAACTGACGAACGACGAAGTTAGGTGCAGGCGACTAAGCCCTAAATGCCCTAGAAGAATAGACAGTAAGCGTTTTGGAACCTAAAACTAAAGCTTGGCATGCGAATTAAAATAAAAATTAAAGTTGAAGTCAAGCAAAGTCAGAGTAAAAATTTTACAACACCAGTTATTTAGAGAGAAGGTTAACTTGACATAATTAATTGAGTATATAATACAGAATTTAGATAATCTAAGGTGATCTAAATGTTAATACTGCTTACATTACATGGAAATGATTCCTTGCTTAATGAACTCTGGTATTGACTTGTTATTAGCATAGCCATATTTATTAATAATATGTTTACTTGACTATTTTGCTTTAAGACTCCCGAATACAAATAAATAAATAATAAAATAAATTATTATTGAAATCGGTAACTATAAACATTTCTTACATCTGGTACCAACATGAAATTATATCTTTCTATAAATTTGAATTTTCATAATATAAGTAAGTATAAAGAGCGATATTTTTGTACAAAAAAATATATTTCAAAGTTATGTCGTATCCAGTAACTTTATATCGTCACAATCCCCTTGATACGCTAGAGGCGTATTATAATGTACACCGATTTGCCGATTCGCGTCTTTTCGAGTCTTTTGCGCTTTCTAATATACGTTGGATAGGCGTAGCGTAGCCTGGAGGGATGGCATAGGGCGCCATGATCCCTTATAGCAAATTGGCAAATACGACAAAAATTCCTTGCGGATACAAAGAATTTCTCGTTTGAGCTTGATCGTTTGCGTTTAGTTCTTTCATGTCTGTTTGATTGTTTTTTTTGACACTTCTTAAAGTTGGTTAGAGGTATTTTTTTACATTACCAATACATCATCAGCTTACCTTGTCATATACAGGGTCTAACAAAATCAATAAGCGAACGTTTAAGGGCGGTATCTATACATCATTCTGAATACAATGACAAAAAATGGGCTCCAGTTTTATAGTGATTTTTCAAAGTTATGTTTTCTAACAAACTAAATCAATTAAAAAAATGCACATCATGAAACATGCTGTATCTTTACTAACACGCACGCAGGCGTCGATAAAAAGAAGTGTTTTGTTGATTATCTCGGTGACGAGCCTGTAGTTTTGAACCAAATTTGGTGAGCATGCTCAGTGTGATTTATAGATGCTCCCCTTAAACGTTCGCTTATTGATATTGTTAGACCCTATATAAGTCCACTGCTGGACATAAGCCACTTCAAGTGCATGCCACTATAAGCACGATCCTATTTTTTTTAAATGTTACTTAATTCGTAAGGTACGTAATATAATATACCAATCCAACAATAACAAAGAGCTACAATTAAATTAAAAGGCTTTTTGTGAGTCAAAGGCATGACATTATCCAAAGGTCGCACCTAACTAAAATGATTGTCACCAGATAAAAGGTTTTTTAAGTCAAGAATAATCTTCCATTAACTTAAATTTTACTTTTTATTTTTAAGTGCTAATTGCTGCACTGAAGTTAAATTAAATATTTATAAAATTTATAAAATACAGTGAAAAAATTAAACGCCTACCCGACCCAGTCAGGAATCGAACCTGGGTCTTCCTTCCGCAATCCGGGCGGCTGCACTGACCAATATGCTACCGGGAAGGCTGACGTAAGCGCTGAATTTTGTCACTGCTTTTTAATTTTTTGAGCGCTAATAGCGGCGCAGTGCGCCATCTATCCAACGGTTATTGCAACCGATGGCTATGCAGATTCATCTTTTCACCAGCCGTTTAATTTTATAAATATTCCATTTTTTTGTTTATAAATTTAATTAATTATTGTGGTATTGCTTTACATGTTGTCTGCACATGCCCGTGAAGTTACAGCATACCAATGTTACTGTGTCCTTGTTTGTTTTATTTTATTTTCTGTTGTGACTCTGTTATGTGTGGCTAATAAATAAAATAAATTTAATAGATTTTTACAGGCACTTATTGACGTCTAAACAAAGTCAAGTAGAGAAGTTCGATGGTGCAGTGGTCAACGCGCCCTGTCTGCGAATGTAAAGGTTAAGTTACTTTCTCAAATGCCGCACATCGGATGGGTGACCAAAAGTGCTTCGGAAGGCCGTTGGACCCGGCTGCAGTAACCACCAATCCCTGGGCCCGTATGGAGGTTTATGGCCCGTTCTCCCTATCCATCCATAGGGAAGGCTCGTGCCCAGCAGTGGGAACATAATATCAGCTGGTTATGACCTTCTGAGTCGCCTTATAATGTGGGAATATTGACAAAGACGCTTAATTAAGCAATTGAATTAACAAAATGGCCTCGTAACGAGTCTGGAGACCATGCCCGGTGGTTTGTGGCTTATTAAGTGAGCGAACCAATAAAGGAACGATTACTTTATAAACGCTTCAATTCTCTGTTTATTGAACTTACTCTGTAGACAGAGTAATTATGTATATTTATACAGCAGATCACAATAAAGTATAATTAGCTGTATTTCGATGTATTCGATGGTGCAGTGGTTAACGCGCTCGGTCTGCGGCAACTTTCGCAAAGGCCGGGCATCGGATGGGTGACCAAAAATGTATCATCTCGAGCTCCTCCGTGCTTCGGAAGGCACGTAAAGCCGTTGGTCCCGGCTGCATTAGCAATCGTTAACAACCGCCGCACCGCACTGTGCCCGCGTGGTGGTTTAAGGTTCTCCCTATCCATCCAAAGGGAATTGTCATGCCCCAGCAGTGGGAACATAAAAAGAGCTAATGATGATGGACTGTATATCTCCAAAGGGACAAACAGATACAGGGCAGGTACGAAAAAACAATTGGCACTAGTGTTGGCCAAGAACTGGCGAACGACATTCATCATCATCATCATCATCTCAGCCAAAAGACGTCCACTGCTGGACAAAGGCCTCCCCCAAGGATATGAGGGGTATTTGCCGTAATCGCCACGCTTGGCAGGCGGGTTGGCAATCGCAGTAGGTTGAGGGTAACCTCAGAGAGATGTTGCTGCCCATCCTCTGGAAATGGTCCCTTAGTCGGCTTTTACGACACCCACGGGAAGAGATGGGGTGGTGCAATTCTTTATCCCCGGCACCACACAGGGGAACGACATTATTTTCCTTTATCTAAAAACTAGCGGCCCGTCCCGGCTTCGCACGGGTGGACATTTTTTTCAAATATAGCCTATATTACTCAGCGCTAATGTAGCATTCTAATGGTGAAAGAATTTTTAAAATCGGTTCAGTAGTTTTTGAGTTTATTCGTTACAAACATACATACAATAATACAAAGCTTTCCTCTTTATAATATTAGTATAGATAGGTGTCAGCGTAAATCTGATTAGTCGTTAGCAACAATTGAATACTGACTATTGGTGACGAAAATTGTGTCGGATACTGGCTTCCGATCTGGTGAAGGTCGCGGGAAGCCGCTGGATGCGAGCAGCACAAAACTGGTCGTTGTGGAGTTCCTTGAGGGAGACAGACGTTCAGCAGTGGGCTACTGTTGGCTGAGATGATGATCACGGAGGAGCTCAAAATTATAAATTTCTGGTCACCCATCCGATGACCGGCTTTCGCGAAAGTTACTTAACTTCAGCAATCGTAGACCGAGCGCGTTAACTACTACGCCATCGAGTTCCGCGTACAATAGGTACCTATACCTACCTACATGAGTTATTTTGTGCATACAGTCACGCGTATTCACATGTAAACAATGTAACTCTTAATACAATGGAATAAGGTTCAAAAATATTCAAAAGTGTATACATTTTAATGCTCGTGACTGTACATACGGCCATTGGACTAGCATTCAACTACACAGTGGGTCCGTGACTGCGGTGTGTGGTCCATATCTGTCAGATCTCACGAGCACCGTCGAAATGGGTAGTAGCCGTGTAACACAATTGGTTAGAACAATGCAACTTTCTGTACGGTAAATATATTTATTCATTTATTTATTTATATGTAACTAGCGACCCGCCCCGGTTTCACATGGGTGCAATGCTGATATACATATAAACCTTCCTCTTTAATCACTCTATCTATTAAAATAGACCGCATCAAAATCCGTCGCGTAGTTTTAAAGATCTTAGCATACATACATACATAGGGACAGACAGACAGCGGGAAGCGACTTTGTTTTATACTATGTAGTGATTATACGCAAATATTGTTGCGAACAAATTGCAATTTGAAAAAAGACAGTGTTGAAAAAATGAGCGAGATTGGAACCCGCAACTCATGACATGCCGGGTCAATGGTAGCGAGACACGATAGCAATTAAAATTAACGGTTTTTTTAAAACGGTCTTTTTTCAAATTATAATTTATTAAAAAAAAAACTTTGCATAAACTCAATTTAAAACCAAAGCACTTTACAAAATGTATCTGCATGTTTATAAATAATTGTATGTAGGTGAGCTTGAAAAAGATTGAAATTGATTTGATTTGATACTTGGAAAAGTCAAGTCTGCTAGAGCTCCTTAAATAAAGATTTAAAAAAAACTTTCATACAGTAATATAGTATAGTAATATTAAGTATATTACTATGATGGCCTATTACAACAAACCCTGTTAAGGCATTGCAAAATTATAATTTTTCTTATTTATGTTATAATGCTAAATATAAACAAAACGTAAAAAATAAAATAGATATAAAATTTAAAATGTTGCCGAGAACTTATTCCACACTGTTTACACACCACTCTAACTGAATTTAATTAATGCAGCATTAATTAAATTCAGTAAAAAAATCTGTTACTTTATAATTTTTTTGTTATCCAAGGGTTTATAGCATTTATTCGTATTTCACTATAACCACAAAAGTTTTTGTCCGTCTGTCGGAGCTCATAAGCCGCCGGAACTAGCCGCAGATCGGCCGCACGATACCCGCACGATACCCGGACGGTTATCTGGCTAATATTTATCTAATATCTATCGTTACAATTCCTACGCTCAAAGATAGTGCGACAAAACTTTTTTACCCCACACAAGTGTCTTCTGACTACTTTTTGGGTAGCCCCGGTAACTTAATTGTAATTGATTTACCTGAAATAAATACATTTTTATTTTTATTTTTATTTATTTAAAACTACAAAGTAAGAAAAAAGTTTAGAAGGAAAAGCCACCAAAATTAGGGAATCCTCAAGTTTGATTGTCTTTATTTTAAGTTAAAGTAATTAAGTTGTAATGTTTTAATTAATTAAAAGTTGTACAAAAATAAGCTTATTGTTATTTACTTATTTATTTCCTACACTTACATCTATTTTACAGGTTATGAACCTAATACAATAGAGTGACTATTTTATTAATTGTCATTGTGAATTAATTCAACAATAGTAGAAATGGTCTGTTCTGTCTGCAACCCGAATATGCAACCCTGTTATGATTCATGTCTAAACCTTGAGCTCCGGATATAAGGTTGCCAGATCGGAACTTACCGAGTCCGGGACAATTGCATGTCGGGCCGTGGCTATGAATATGTAAAAAAATAAATAAATATAAATTACGGAATATTTAATTTTATATTTGTATTTATTAGGAAAATGTATTTTATTTTTCAAATATATACTTTTATTAATATGACCGCCTGGCGTGTCCTATTTTGTTGTTATTTTTTTTAATTATTTAATTTTTTCGGAATCCGGGACAATAGATCGAATTACTGGACACGGGACAATACGTGAAATTCCGGGACAATCCCGGAAATTCCGGACATTTGGAAACCTTATCCGGATAACTACCTAAGCGTTACAAATTTCTTAATTGGTAACCCCCATAATCATAAAAACTATTTAAGCATTATTAAGTCAATTATTGTTTTGTCTCTTTTTCTCAAATACAAAATGACATTTGTGCGACGTTGACAAAACAATATTTAACTCAAAAATGCTTGAATAGTTTTTATGTTGGTCTGTGTTTTTATGAATAAGGGGGTACAATGACACAGAAAACTATCTACCTACTGTAAAGTTGACGAACAAGTCACAATAATAATAAAACGGGATTCTTATCTTTTTTTTGTTGATTTTGGCAGGTATCCGATATTACACCAAACAACAAAAAGCATGATTTCCGTTCATTATTACAGCAGATTTGAATAAATATAATCTTAATTATGTTATGGCAATAAAACCCAAAAATAAATCTCCAAGCCACGAAATATTTAATTATTACATAAAAATCGCACTAATATCAGTCCAACGGGCAATGTAACATTTCGCCCGGCTAGCCAGAATTTTCGGGCGGCGATATGCCCGGGTATCAGCGACCCACACACTACCAACTAGATCTCCTCGATAAATACCCGCATTTGGACGACCGACTATACAATACATATACATAATATGCTACGGAACTATTTCATGGACCCTTTGTGTTCAATACGTTTTATATTAGTTATGTTGCAATGAAAAAGTTTTTAGGAGTTCATAGCAGAGTTTAGTTTATTTAAGTACATTTTTTGTCAGGAGAACCGACATATTTGCCTTTTGGGTTTCAACAGAAAGTTAAACAGTCAAGCGAAGAACAGAGACATACCTTAACATCCCTGTTTAGTGTATATTTAAGACCCAGATAGATAAAGCAAAGATAAACTATATTTAATTCAAATAAAAAACATTTGTACCAGATCGAAGTAGTATATAATACATTAAAATTAAAATAGATTAAATAGGTTCTTACGAAAAGTTTTTATTTCAAGAAAACTTACTTCCAGGAGGTGCTCTACAATTTTTCAAATTTAGTCACCCAACTGAAAAGTTGCTAACCCTGGGGGTTGGTAATGCTTAAGCACAAGACAAGATATTCTTTAATCAAAACCATGCAGCTCCCGATAATAACAACATACAAGTAAAAGAAACATGGACTAGACAAAAACCGGTATCTCCGCCAAACTTAGCGAGCCATGTTATTATGGCCCAGTATTTTTGAACAAAAAATGGGACGTCCCAGTCTATGGGGAGTATGGGTCGGCTATTTCGGTCACGGGTTTATGTTATGGTAGCCTTATCTAACACTTGTTATGGCAAAGCTGTGGCACAAAGCAAGTAGGCTGCAAAAGGCAAGCTTCGGACAGCGCCGCTCGTATTGTTCCGAAAAAAAGCAACTACATAGTTGTTAATTTGCTAATTGCGCAATGGCAACGTAGGTAATGGCAAGTACTAGTTGCGGTAGCTACAATCGGTCGGTTTTTTTAGAGCGCCGGCCGTTCGTCATGAACTTTTAAGTTGTAGCGTTCTACGTTCCGTAATGAGAGGAGTTCGATGGATAGCGCAGTGGTTAACGCGCCCGGTCTGCGAGTTCTGAGGTTAAGCAACTTTCGCAAAGGCCGGTCATCGGATGGTGACCAAAAATGTATCATCTCGAGCTCATCCGTGCTTCGGACGGCACGTAAATCCGTTGGTCCCGGCTGCATTAGCAGTCGTTGACAACCACCGATCGGCACTGGGTCCGAGTGGTGGTTTATGGCCCGTTCTCCCTATCCATCCATAGGGAAGGCTCGTGTCCCAGCAGTGGGGACATAAAATGAGCTGATGATGATGATGATGACGTTTCGTAATACGAAATATGTGTGTTGGTAGCGATATTTTGCAAATGGTTGCGATTGCGACTGTCACTTAAAAATCGGTAAATAAGACTATTTTCGTCCATTCTGTTATATTGTATAAATTATAGTATAACTAGATGGACTAACCCTAATCCCTCTAAACCCCATCGGCACACAAACCACTCTGGTTTTGCCAATGATGGGTCTTGCATGAATCAATATTATATTTTTTTTGTTTATTCAATAAATAAAAAAATAAAAAATAAGCTTTGCTCGTTTATCCAAGCTTACCTTCTGCAGTGTCCATATGTTGTGGCTGTAGGGTCCATCTTGTGTTAGGGATGAATACACTCTCTTACGATCATGCACGTTTAGTTTTTCTTATCTTTCAGAAAATATATTTTTTGGGAATACTATTTAGTTTCCAAAATAAAAATAAAATTATAATAAACATCGTTTATTTACGCATACCAAGTGTTTATTTACCGGTTCGAATATTATGTACTGTACGTACTGTACTGTACTGTACGATCATCCGTATAAATATATGCATTTAGGTGGTACACTCGTATAATATTTACGCAGAGATAAGTTGAGTTATTCGTTAAAAAAAACCTAAATCAAATAGAAAAACCTAATGAATGAACGAGGTAATGGAACATTAATTACTCATCATCATTAACGCCTATATTATTAATGTTTTCAAGCTTTTGAGTTCAAGAGTTATGAGACCTAAAATTATTTTTTACATTGCAAAAAGAAAGTCCAAACTGCTTTAAGAGCTCTACATAAAGTAAATACATTACCTATTTTATGGTCAGTAAAACCTTACCATTTATGGTTATTTATGGTTATTTATCATCTTTTTCTTATAGACTTGATAATAGTATAATTTACTACCCAGTTAGATATTATTATATCATCGTAATAATCTTCTGACGGAGACGCTGCCGCTGTAAAGGCGTTTCAAACGGCACATGGCAAGCAAACAACAATCTTTCTCAAAAAAAATGTCTCCACTCAAGAGCTGAATACCTAACTTCATGCTTTGAATATTTTTGTGAACTGTAGGGTTTTTTCTTATTTATACAGCGAGCGTGTTAAGCTGTGAGCAAGCATGTTGTCGCAAGTTAACGTAATTAACACTACCTACATATATTTTAATTGCATTTTTACATTTCATTTATGTAAAATAACACGAAATGAAAGTTGTATGGTTTAGCAGTCGGTCGGTTGCAGGGCGTGACAATTGTTCCTGCTGATATCATTACGGGCCAAATTGCGACACTAAGGCTGTCACTTACGACAAAGTTCAAAATTTTAATATTAATTAGGAGAATAACTAAATTGTTATTAATTGCCCTTTAATTTTCCAACAGCCTTTCAAGATACATTCTTATAGCTTTCATACATAAGTACTACCTACTAACCCATGAATCTATGTTATCTAAATAAATACAATTGTTTTTTTTATTATTAGGGGCTACTATTTCTTAGAGAAATTAGGCCATAACCCACCACGCTAGCCCAATTACAATAACATTTTTTTGTATTACTGTGTTCCGGTGTGAAGGGTACAAGATCGTGAAATTAAAATAACAAAGACACATAATAACTGATGGTTCATAGTCAGCAACACACGTAGGATACCCTTGAAGATGGAAGAGTCTACGGACATTGAACAGTGGTGGCTGCTTTCAATCAGGCGAGCAGTAAGTATGCTTGTTTACCGGCTCAATCAATTATCTATTTGTGTTCGGGAGTTTTACAGCAACATAATTTGGCAAACATAATACACAATTAATATTTATAGTAGCTATGCTAACAACAAGCATCGAGTCAAGTTTACTTTATTTAAATAAATTATTAATATATTTGTGGCAGCCCTAACCACAGCGGCCACGTGCGCGCAGAAATGCACAACAAGTCATGCACAGGAACCGGTGACAGATTACGTAAGAAATTAATCGCATTGTTGAAAACAGGGCTTTATATTTTTAAGATATCTAAGAGAATTCAAAGGGATAGTGCTCGATCGCGCAGTGGTTAACGCGCCCGGTCTGTGAGTGCTGAAGTTAAACAACATTCGCAAAGGCCGGTCATCGGATGGGTGATCAAAAATGTATCATCTCCAACTCCTCCGTGCTTCGGAAGGCACGTAAAGCCGTTGGTCCCGGCTGCATTAGCAGTCGTTAACAACCATCAATCCGCACTGGGCCCGCGTGGTGGTTTATGGCCTGTTCTCCCTATTCATCCATAGGGAAGGATAGGGAGTGCCCCAGCAGTGGGGCCATAAAGTGAGCTGATGATGATGATAATGAAAGGGATAGTAGAAAATTAAGGTCATCGAAAATGCCGCGATGCAGTTAGATTCGTAAAAAGTGTTTTGCTCTCAATGTGTAGTGTTCACGTAGACTTTAGAAAACAATAAATCATCATAATCGTCATCAGCCTATAAATACCTCGTCACTATACTCTGCGGCTTGCGCGTTCGTCTTACGAAATTAAGAGGAAAAATTAAAAAATTATAAAATTAAAATCAAGTTAAATTAAATCAAGTTTAACAATTTTCGAAATAGGTAACGAGCCAACGGAAGGGTGGCCAAAAATAAAATGTCTCAAAAACCTGCATGTTTAGAAGATATTTATTTACCCGTTAGTTCTGTTAATTGTTAATTAAAACCAACTTAACCTGCAGGGCTAGCGTTATAGGTCATTACCTAAATTCCCCATTTGTTATTTTTCTATAGAAAGGCCCAACAGTGGAAGACTGCCAATATCATTGGTCTTAATTTTTCGATATTTCGTCCGCAATCTAAACCTTTTTGTTTGAAAGCGATTGCCCTGTACGTTCGGTGCGCAAGCGCAGGCGCCAGCGCCATTATCAGATGCCGGGGTCACTGCCCTCGCCGTTAAGACGAACCGCCGCGTTTCTAGGAGCTTTACCATTTTAGTTTGCATCTAAACATTTTTATTTCTATTAACGTTAATAGTTTTTTATAGATTGCAAAATGCTGTAGCCGAGAGAATGAGAACTAGTAATTTGATGTAGAGTAAAAGATAAGCATAACTGTATGAAATGTTTATACAATTTTTAACGCAAATTTTGTTGCGAACAAATTACAAAAACACAAATGTTGAAAAAATTTTCACGAGCAGGATTTGAACCTGCACCCTTCTGACATACCGGGTCAGGTGCTCTTCCAATTGACCTATCGTGGTTCTAACCAGCCCGCCGAAATTATTCAACACTATTTACTTTTTACTTTGAAAGCCAAAGGCGCCCATAACTGTACGAGCCATTTTGACTACGTGTACGTGAAGATGCTGTTAGCTGATGGCCGTAGTGGTAGTTGCGGCAAGCAGATAAAGAGATTACAAGAGTTAAACGGTTGTTTATTATAAAGTAACTACAGTAAATAAGTTGTAGGTAACTCTTTGCTCGACTGTTCAGCGCAAGCGTATTTACGTACTACTACTACATGATAAAATAAACAATATTTAAGCGCGACCCTAAGTAGGTCTAATTCAGCTAATATGTACGGTGGTGAGACCGTACATATTGGCAACCAGAAAAGAAAGAAACAGTCGAGATAAAAAGGAACGAAATGACAATAGAAGTTTAAGACTTAAGTCTGTCGTCAAAACACGCTAGGATTTCGTTGAAGTGAGCAGTTATCAATTTATCAGGGAAGCTTCTGTCATCGTCTTTTGACTCAGATTATGACATTGAAGATGATGATGGTGATGGTGACGATGAAACGATAATAGATGACTAGCTGTTATCTTCAGCCTTATGGGCATTACTATTAGAGTGCCCAGCGAGTTTTAATAGCCATTCGATAGGTATATTTGTCTCTTTTTGTCTCAGATGCAGGCGACACAAACAGTGCGGCGCCAGTATCCTTGCTTCAAATTGTGCGTTTATAGTCATATCTCCATAAAGTTATAAGTTCCATTTAAAGTAGAGCGAAGGCGGAAACGCTATAAAAGCTAGAGGGAAGCAATTATTGCCACTATACCTACTGTACTGGCTGATCGCCGGTGGAACGATGATACGGATTGATAAATACTTTGTTTGTTTCCAATCCCCTGTTTCTGTTTCAAACCAAATTAGATCAAATTATTTATTCACTGAAAATAGAGTAGGTACAATAATGGTAGTTTTTATATAGTTTACAGGTATGTATATGTATGGGGTAGGTTAGAATTACAGTTTCATTTTATTACTAAAAGACATACAATTAAATACAGAAAACACAATTCGAGTTGATACATGCAAAGTGTCGAGCTACACTGTAACGCGAAAAGAATTTTTTTATACATAGGTACTTCAGGCAAATCCGTACGTAGCTTGCAGTAATAATTCGCAATACCTATACAGTACTAGGACTAGCTACAGCTAGACTAGGTTTGCAATGAAATCGCTAAACTTTTTAGAAAATTTTTTTTTGGCTTGCACTTGACCACTGTCTCACCTGATGGTAAGTGATGATGCAGCCTACGATGTAACATGCTTGCCTAGAAGGTACCGATTCACTCGTGATTTGAAGACCCCAATGTTATATTTGATAGGAAACACAGACTGAGGCAAGGAGTTCCACAGCTTTGCGGTACGTAAGAAAAACGTGGACGCAAAACGCTTCGTACGCATGGGTGGAATCTCTACTGTGTAACTATGGCGTCGCGCAGTTTGTCTGGTTGTCCTGTGATAGAAAGGTGATGGGGAATTTAATAAGGAATTGGGGTACCTAACTAGTTTTTTCTGATTCTGCAATATAAAGCTTTTTTTGGGATGAGTTTGCTTATTTGCTTGAGTTTCCTTGAGACCCTGGACTTTTTTGGAGGCGTGCGGCGAGAAACTTAAAGGGTTCCTCAAGCCGTGTGATCGATACACCTACAGAGGTTTTCTAGAAAGCGTGTAAGCTAAACCGACGTCTCTTGTTAGTGAATAATCAACATAACATGCATGCATGCTTGGTTTATTTTTATCTGTACCAAAAACCAACGCTTACATTTTTAAGGACGAAGGGTTTATATGGTCAATTACAAGACATAAATATATACAAAGAGCATGTTTTTATGTCAAGTAATTCTTGAGCAAAGACTGCAGGATCTTCTCTATACGGTTAGAATTAAAACGTCTATCTTACTATGATAATACTTATACTCGTACGGTGAATAACATACAAGGATCGTGTATCGCTCAAGCTAAAATAATCTATATCCCGTTGAAATAAGAGTCAATATTCGAAATCCGATGCGCTTGTACAATGATCAACCTGTTTTTCCGCGTTTTTCTAAGAGAATTGATTTGCATGTGTGTTAAGGAGCGTCCGGTGCAGGTTGCTTGAATGGAAGTTAATTAATAGTAAGTACTGTTTTCTGAATGTCTGTATTAAGTTATTAAAGTAGGACTGCAAAAGTTCGATCCGTTGAAATATTTTCTATAATTATTCAATAGATTGAATGACAATAACAAACATCAAACAAAATTACAATCAATATACATCAATTATAGCCTGAGAGCCAAACTAATTCGCTCTATGGAGACTCAACAATAATTCTATTTCTGTATTTTCTTAATATAAAAAATTAGATTATTCAGTTTATTAAATAATTTATTAGTAATCCACCAATATTTGTGACAGCGACATTAAAAAAAACAAATACAAAAAAAAAATAAAAAAAAATAAAAAAAAAATATACAAAAATTTGGCCTGTTATTGAGTTTTTTACAAAAATATCGGAAAGTTCTTAGGCTATTATTGAAATGAACATGTTTTACAATAATGAAATACCATTTTACGTAAAATTATAGGAATTGCTAATGATCATTTGACATTGACAATAAATTCATTTTGATTATTTACATATAATTTTACGCAAATATTGTTGCGAACAAATTACAATATGAAAAAAGACAAAGTGTTGAAAAATTCCACGAGCGGGATTCGAACCCGCACCCCATGACGTGCCGGGTCAGGTGCACTGCCAACTATGCTATCGTGGCTCAATCCAACTCGCCGAAATTAATCAACACTATCTACTCTTACTTTATAAGCCAAAGGAGCCCTATTCAATGTCGACAACTACTACGTCATCAGCATCCGATCATAATATTTTTACAAATATTGAAAGATCAGTTGAGAATTAGGCAAGCTATATTTATGATTATTTACATATAATTTTACGCAAATATTGTTGCGATTAACAATATTGGGTTTGAATCCCGCTTGGCTTAATTAGACTATCTGATAATGCATAAATAAACCTATATCACTCCAAACGCCTCGGCCCGATACCCGAAGGTCCCGGGTTTGTGATCACCAACCCGCATTTGGCAAGCGTGGTGATTAAGCCATTACCCATCAATTGTAGCGATGACTTGATTTCAATGATGGAGGCCTTTGCTCAGCAGTGGGACAATAATAGGCTTTACATTACATTACATTACATTACAAAAGTATAATACCTACTCACTTCATTTAAGAGCTATCATTATGGCGACAAACTGAAAAAATTGCACCAACTTTCGTCGAATAAGTAAACAAAATGACTAACGAACCTGAAATGTTGATATAGTTATTCATGTTATCTTGAATTTGCTCAAATACACGATTTTATAATTTTGTACTCGTTCATAATTATATTCGAAAGTACTACAAAAAATCACTATTGTTGAAATTACAACAAAATTACTTAATTAATATGCTTGGAAACCACTCAAATACTTCATATTTCGATAACTAAAACCACAGACCTATATTCGGTCTGTGACTAAAACCAATATTTTTTTTAAATATTTTTAGATTCTGTTAATTGGCAGTCTCAATTGCCGCAGGCACTACGTATTTTCGACCTTTATAATAGCGCCAGTAACGATCAGCCTTTTTGAATGTTCACAAATCGAGGTGATAATAAAGTTACCTACCTACTTAGATCTTAATAAAATTACCTACGTCGGGTGACGTAGCGTAGTGCCCGGTAGCTGACATCGTCGGAACCGCCGGAACATGAAATCTTTCAGCCCATAAAGTCTATCCAATGTAGGTCGACAGAAGGTGGGTAGGAACCACTTTTTTTGACTAGGGAAAACACTGTTTCGAGTTTACATCGAGATTTTCATCTGCGCGTGTGTACAGTCCATCATATACCTACCTATATAACCTACATCAGATTAAAATATTTTTTATTTTTGGTAGCCTTCAATATCCCACTGCTGGGCTATTTGTCGACTTTAGAAGTTTAGAGTTGACGACCCGAGCATTGGTATACTGCGAGTTGTACTCTTAGTGCAACGAGAATTGAGCGAGCTTACAGCTCCGGTGACCTGTCTGGATATTAGGTAGTGGACTATACGTATCCACGGGGAAACTAGCTCGAGACACTAGTCTTAAAAGTACCGGATAAAGGATGCGTAACCGGCGTGTTCTGATCTGGCGTTATGACCTGACGTAGACCATCTATCACCCTTGTGCTTGCGTAAGTATACCTAACTTTATAACCGTGAGGTTTGTGGGGGGTATAAACTTTAAAGTAGTGTGTAGCAGGGTGCTAGGCTATTTTTAAGTAGGTTGGCCTTGGTTTTTTGGTGAGGTACTACTTTTCTGGCTAATGAAAACGCTGTTTTAAAGTATACATCGGGGTCAGGGCTGACATCAGGTTATATGGGACTTTCAGTAGGAATTCTGCCCAGTTACGAAATGCTCAACAGGGGAAGGGAAGGCCTACCCACTGAAAAAACCCAAGTAGATACTATCCCAGCACAGAGTTTCACCCTCTCGTAACAACAATGTGGACTCCTACCACAAAGAGTAATAAAACTAATCTCTATGACAATAACAAGTCTCCTGCTATGTATTTAGTGAATGAGACATAAGTTCTAAATCTAACCAGTATTGTTCGCGCGGTATTAGCCATATAGACTACATTAATGCGATGGCTTTGTCCGCCCGGCGACTCTCTGCGGAGTAAAATCTGTTATTTATTATTCAAGTCGCAGAGTGCACGGACAGTCGATGGGAAAAACATTAAAATATTTATTTTTTAAATGATTTGTTAATGTTCTATTAAAATATAACAGACCTGTTAATTCTCAACACGGTGTGTTTAGTATGGTCAGTAGTCTAAAGGAGGTTTGGGGTGGTTCAATAACCACGATTTCACGCATTCAACCCAAGCAAATTAAAACACTCTGACAATAACCAGCGTAGGAAATGTAACGTTAGAAAATGACAGGTTGAGGCAAGCCCTAGCCTCCTCTGAGCATGTGATCACGTTACGTGTAAGTAATAGGAGTTCGGTAAAAGCAACCATAATTTTTAGTTTGTAATTTAAATTTTTATGTCGGTTTTCCAACCAAAACATAAACTAGGTTTTTGTCGTACGTGGTCCCTAGCCATAACTGTCGCAAAAAGGTATGGTACAGCCAGCAACAGAAGTCGCTAATTACTTTGTCAAAGCATGGATTAATAATGGTCAAAGAAAGTAATGAATCGAGCACGCGCTTGTCAACCTTTAATAATGCTTAATGTCACGGAAATAAAGTATTCGACTTTCGTTGCTGACCCTACTAAGGTTTTTAGAAAACCTCCCTTCTTACTGATGAGATTTCGTCTGACAGCCATCACAAAACAAACGATCCAAAGCACTTTTGCGCGTGATCATACTAATACTAGCAATGTGAATGTTCGTAGCGCCAGGAGTCGAACCCTTCCTAATTGGCAGACATCCAACCGCCGGACCAGGTGGGTGTCGGGCGTGGGAAGGCCGGATTCCTGCCTGCTTAGTATTGCGCGGCGCACTCCAGCGGTGGGCAGAGAAAGTTTTGCTATTTCACGAGAGATATTTAGATGGTAGTACATTTTGCCATGTGTGCGCGTTTGTGATGACACAGTCAAACAAACCAATTTTAATCAGTAAACGGATTATTATATTACTATGGTTTTTGTTTTTTTTTTAAAGTCAGTCTTGCTGTCCTAAATGTGAATATTTATAAAATTTATAAATTACAGTGAAAAAATTAAACGCCTACCCGACCCAGCCAGGAATCGAACCTAGGTCTACCGCAATCCGGGCGGCTGCACTGACCGCTATGCTACCGGGAAGGCTGACGTAAGCGCTAAATTTTGTCACTGCTTTTTTATTTTATTTTTATTTTAATTATTTATTTATTTATGGACATCCAACAAAGCATACACCAAGACATACATAATTTTTAATACCCTAAAACTATTACACAGGCGCTGCTTTAATTAAAGGCTGCCACGGCATGCTTAATTTCAAACTAGTAAACAAAGTAACTTAAAACTAGAGATAACAGAGCAGAATCACTCCGCTTATCTTATTGTAAGTGTTATCTAATATATTTTTTTAACTTATTTAGGAAATTTAATTTTTGAGTGCTAATAGCGGCACTGTGCGTTATCTATCCAACGGTTATTGAAACCGATGGCTGTGCAGATTCATCTTTGCAGATGAAATACCACAATTTAGATAACACAACGCTATAGTAAATTTTTACTTTTTTATTTTCAAGTGCTAATTGCTGCACTGAAGCTAAAAAAAAAATTAAACGACCCAGCCAGGAATCGAACCTGGGTCTTCCGAAATAACACAAATTTGACAAAATTCAGCGCTTACGTCAGCCTTCCTGGTAGCATAGCGATCAGTGCAGCCGCCCGGATTGCGGAAGACCCAGGTTCGATTCGGTCGGGTCGGGTAGGCGTTTAATTTTTTTTTCACTGTTTTTATTAATTTTATAAATATTTAATTTAGCTTAAGTGCAGCAATCAGCACTTGAAATAAAAAGTAAAAGCCCTTAAGTGGAAAGATAATTATTATAAATAAAGTACATATAGATATTAAAATAAGTTTAAATAGGTAGTTAACGCTTTTATACTCAGTCAATTGAATACAATATTTTAGTACTTGGAAAACACAACTAGCCTCAGTTAGAAATCAAATCTACCTACCTTATTAAATAAATAAAATACTAAATAATATAATAATAAATAAACCTACAAACTTTTACAAACCGCGGTGACAGCTTCTATATCTGAGCTACCTCTTTGCGAGTGTTATTTTCTGTCGATATAAATATCGCAAAGGAGCAATTAAAAATATCACACTAATATTATAAACGCGAAAGTTTGTGTGTATGTCTGTATTTTTGTTCCTTCTTCACGCTGCAACGGATGGATGGATTTGGATGAAATTCGGCATAGATAGTTTATAACCTGGATTAACACATCATCATCATCTCAGCCAAAAGACGTCCACTGCTGGAGAAAAGCCTCCCCAAAATGGGGGGTATTTGCCATAATCGCCACGCTTGGCAGGCATTAACGTCTGACGCCCCGCAGGTTCACATGTGAATTTATAACAATTGGTTTTCTATTGTGTCTGGTTTTACGGTGCCTGACTGATTACCACATAGGATAGTTTTATCCTGATATTCCCACGGGAATCACACTATAAATATACTTAAAACGACAATTTAATTTTCCAATACAAAATGATTTGTTTGGTTTGTTGTCATGGAAACCAAAGAGAATTTAATCACTTGATGGAAACTATCAAAGCGACACGAAGTCTGCCGGGTCCACTAGTCTTTATATAGTTTGAGGCATATTTAAAAAAAATATTGAACAACTTAGCCATATCTATTATGCTCGTGACTGTACTACATGTTAAATAGTACATAGTAAGAACTGATTGAACTCCGGCGCACGTTTCTACCAAGCATCGACTGCGTTACCTAATGATAGAACTATATGTTCAGATTACAATAGTATTAGTAATTAGCTTATGTAGATCCAAAACTAAGCAAAGGCCATCATAGAAATGAGTTAATAACCACTGCTAATCCAAAACTAGTCTTTAAACATCCTATTAAAACGGATGAAGGCTTAATCGATTGGCGAGAGGAATGTTATGATTATAGTAAATATCTGAAAGCTGCAAGTCCCAGATAAGGTTGGAGTCTTAATTTTCCATGATACGAGCTATAAATTTCATCCATTATAATGTTTGTTGGCCTGTTATCCAGGTCCCTATTTACAGAATATACTTGCGAATAATAAGAAATGAACTTAGTATTTAAAAAAGTTTTGACTTTTTTGCGAAGTAGAACAGATTCAATTTTTTCTATATTTGAGTAAGTATATAAAAACAAACAATGGGCAAACAAAAGACATGATTATAGGGAAGATAGAAAAGAGGGGTAGGGAAGACCAAAATGAGCTTATATGGAACAAATTGAACAGAAGGCCTTGTCCATGTCCCGTCCAAAGTCTTATGAAAAAGTAAAAGAATCAGCTTGGGATAGAAATGAATGGAAAAGGATACGCCGACAAGAGCAAGGCTCTATAGTTTTTTTGCCACATTCTCTTTCTCAAATTCTACCTTTCTTTTTTAGGCTCTCCATATAACAAACAGTCTTATTTATTTATTTTAGGTAAATCGACATCATTACAAACATTTAACACATATACATTACCTAATGTTTATATAATTTTTAACGCAAATTTTGATGCGAACAAATTACAAAAACACAAATGCTGAAAAAATTTCCACGAGCATCGATACCACGATAGCTCAATTGGGAGAGCACCTGACCCGGTATGTCAAAAGGGTGCGGGTACAAATCCTGCTCGTGGAAATTTTTTCAGCATTTGTGTTTTTGTAACATATACATTACTTAAACATTTGGTACATTTAAAACATATTATTAGAAAATATACCTAGTGACTATTGCAGATGTTGACAAAAGCTAACTTTTCATACAATTTTTTTTTTACGTTTTTATAATTATTATTACTAGTGGTCGCCCAGTGGTCGAAATTCGACCGTTATTTCTATAAAAAGGTGTTTACTAAACAATATTTTATTAAGGCTGCACGGATTGTATCCAAAGCAATGAAAAATTTCAAAAGATAGAATATGATTTTGGATTGGCATTGACAGATTTCGGGCGCTCCTCTTCCATTTTTAAAATTTTGAAAAATTTATGAAATAATGTTTATTTAATTTAATGTATATTTTATACATCATTTAAAAAAAAAATTAGCATTCTGCACTCCTTCTATACATAAACTATAAGTGTGCGAAATTTCATACTCCTCCGTCCGCGCAATTTTCATAAAAAGGTGTACAAAGCTTTTGCTTCACGTAGTAATATATAGATAATACATTCTATACGTATAATCTCTTTCAGGCTTCCACTTACGCGCTCATCAGTATCACTTTTCTCGTCACATGCTGATCATTATCTTCTCATAACATGTCTACACTAGACAGACAGTTTCCTCAAAAACCAATAGATATACATAAAATTGTAACAAATATACGTCGTCGGTACTAGCTTACAAACATGTGTCATGCTAGAAAAACATCTCCACAATATGTCTGCAGCGGATCAGAGCCGCAGTTTCATTTTGCGAGCAAATCCGGATAACGTCCGCTCATATCCGGGTTTTACAACCGTAACCGGCATAGTTCCTATTCCGTTAGCAGTAAAGTTCAAATTAAATTGCACTACACGTACAGTGGACCACAAAAGTGCTTTTATTTCTAGAGAATGTTTCTTTAAATCTATATAACGTAGGAAGTTGAATTTTCGTTTGGAGCCTCAAATGAAAACGTACCTTATGTGGGTACGATAAAGTTGTTAGTTTGATTGTCATCGTGTTTACGATGTGTACGGCTTGCGTGGGATCTGTTACAAACTGGTAAAGGTTCGTTGTAAAGGAACAAAGTCATAAAAGTAAGGAACGAACTTAGATGTTGGGAGAGCTTCGAAAAGAAGTTACCGTTTAAAGGTCCTAATATAAAAGTCAATATGCCCTTTGAAACGGTAAGCCATGGTGTTTTTTATCAACCTTCATCTTACTTAATAGTAATTAAGTGATAATGAAGGACGAAGGTAACTAGATTCTAGGAAAGCAGAGTTTGCCTAGATTTTACTAAAGAAAGAAGAACAGGTAATTAATTTTACAGAGATTGAAAAAAGAATTGTGATAGATTTATGTTGCAAATTAAAAATTTTGTGTCTATTGAACCATCAAATATCTAAAGGCATGTTAACTATAAAAATATATGGGATATTACACTATATTACAATTATATATATCGGGAATTAACCAGTATTTTGTTGCCTTTACGAGAGTATCCGATATTCTATGACTATGATACATTAAATATATTATTACGCTATACGTCTGAGTTTTGTTACATTAAAATAATTTAAATAACAAGTTTTAGTTACAAAAATTCAAAATCTTTTTAATAATGTGCCATTTAAGAACACCCGTTATTATGGGCTACTACAGGACGAACACTTAACGACCAATGGCTTATAAAAAGGGAACAAAGAGAGGCGATAAAAAAAAATACACCGAAACACATAAAATATCATCAAACTCCATACAGGCCCTCTGACTCATTCGCCACATAAGGCGTTTGGCATGAAACTAACCGACAAAAGAAAACATACCTTATCAGAGAAACAATACAGTTTACAATTCGATAAGGGAAAACGTGTCAATCCTTATAAGTCATATAAAGTACCGAGGCGAAACGTCGCATATGAAAATCGATATACAAACTAATGTGAACCTTATATTTCAGTTGTTAGGTTAGATTTTACTTTGCGTTGGTTTTTCGTTTAGGGCAAAAGTCAGGGGTACACAATCGTAGGGTCTGACTAAGGGAAGTCTGTTTTTTTATATTATAGCGTCGTTTTTTATATAGTTCCAAACGGTCATTGTTCTATCGCAGAAAGGATTGCGAAATCAATGGCCACCGCTTTGAGATATATTCATAGCGGGATTTTATATTTAGGGCATTGAGGGCATGAATGCCTACATAGTTTATACAAATCATACTTACTAATATTATAAAGAGAAACGCTTTGTATTTTTGTAGTTTTGTATGTTTGCAACGAATAAACACAAAAACTACTGGACCGATTTAAAAAATTCTTTCACCATTAGAATGCTACATTAGCGCTGACTAACATAGGCTATATTAAAAGAGAAATGTCCACCCGAGCGAAGCCGGGACGGGCCGCTAGTATTATATAAAATATTGATGATCATGTGCAAATAAACCTTTAGCTTATATCTTATAATACAGTATTCACATACACCCTCATTTAAATATAAACGCAACCACATTTCTTGCTTTATTTACTGCAGGATAACTAACTGTAACTTATGATATAAGTCAGGTCCGTGATATACTTAAGTCTGCAAATCTTGTTCGTGTAGTTGGAGGCGTAGACCATCTAACCTTATATACTTACCTTATTTAGAACAAATTGTATCTTTTACTCACAATCCTTCTCCATATTAACTATAAGATATTCCAAATCTCATACTGCGCAATGTGCTTTTTTTCACGTATTAATAGAAGATGATGTCTTTAATATAGACGATATCTTGTCACATATTATCAATTATTATGACTTACTACGTTTGAGCTAGCATAATTCTTTTGATGTTTCTCATTCTTACCTGTAACAAAAAAAATATATATTGTTAATTATATTGTAAATGTATTCAGAGCAAAGATACAAAAATTGTAAACATTCAAATCAAATCAAATCATTTATTTGTATTAAATGCGGTACATATAGTGATGGTAAGTATGAGGTCAACAATCGCACATTTAGCTAACATGTTGCATGTTGCATGTTACATACAAATATTAAATTAAATTAAATATAAATAAAATGAAATAGAATTAGAATTAATTAAGCATACATGTCACAAGATTGTATATCAAGCATTATGGTAGTTCTTTTATATGTAGGTACTGGTATTTTAATATAAATTTTTATGCACATTGCGTAACCCGATCCGATCAGAACCCCTCGGAGAATCGGCACGGGGACACGCACTGTGGGTGATGCCGTTCCCTCTAGAAAACCTCCGAAGGTGATTCGTTTCACACGGCTTGAAGAACCTTTTAAGAACGGCTTTTAGGATGATACGCGAGGCTATTGAAATTAAAAAAAACATCCTAATTTTAATAGAGAAGATGGTTGAAATCTACCACCAGCCTGGGATCCCATCATACAAAATATTAAATCCCAGCCCCAACGCCATACTGCCAGACCAAAAGATACTACAAGCTCTTTCTGCGTAAAACGGAACGCACCTGATTGAATTTAAATGACGGTATACAAGCTATCAACTAATTATGAGACAGGATGAACATTAAATAAGTAATGCGTAAAATAAACGCGAGTAGATCCGTAAAAGTTGTTTCATTTCAATGTGTAGTGTTCGCGTAAACTTTAGAAAACAATATGCCTAGTGTGAGTTTTGTTTAGTATCCGTACTCATTTGATTCATCATCATCATCATCATCTCAGCTAAAAGACGTCCACTGCTGGACAAAGACCTCCCCAAGGATCTCCACAACGACCGGTTTTGTGCTGCTCGCATCCAGCGGCTTCCTTCTTCAATCATTCGATTACAAAATGAAAATTAGTTTGGCAATGAAGCAGCACCTCCACCTGACGATATACAAGAAGAGTTAACATTTTGCATCAAACTCGCACAAGCACCCTGGTATTTAGTCCTATAATGGTACTTTGCTTCAGACAATTTAAATTTAGTTTCACAAATTTTCCTATCTCCATTAATTAAATGGAAGTTAATGTTAAAGCTAATTATAATGTCAGCAAGTTATAGAACGGTTAGAAACAAAATGTAATTATTTAAACGTGACAAAGTAAACAAACAGTCTGACATCTTTAACTATCGATTTATTTCATAAAAGCTGATAAAAAGAATAAAAAATATTAGACTGTGAACAGTAATTTGTACTATTAAAAACTATCTTGCTACGTAATATTTTCGTTCGCATTGAAATATATACCACAAATAGCAACGAAACTATTAATAATAATAATAATAATAATAATAATAATAATAATATAAACTTTATTTCAGACAGTGAGTATCCATACATGTGTTAGTTAATACATTCTTACAGGCTATATTAGTTAAGCATTTAATTAGATAAAAATCAATAATAAATAAATAAATAAATTTAATTAAATTTAATTTAATTTAATAATCATAAACCATTATTATTTTTCATTACGAAACCAGTCAATTAAGTCACCACATCATGCGTGTCCACTGTGTGTGTGTGTGTGTGTGTGTTTTACAAAATAACTTTTGTTTTCCAATAGAAGGGAAGTGTTTAGAATAATGCGACCTAAGCCAAAATATGAGAGAGATGGTTATTGAGTGGCGATGGCGACTAATGGTCAGACAAACAATTCGTCAGCGCCGCTGCGCGCGCGCAGGAAATGTCAAATTTGAATTTCGAATAGCTGTCGGCAATGAAGCGACCAGGCGTGCGATATTTTTAGGATATTTTGAAGTACAAATTTTAATGTACCTAAGACATAATATTTATTAAATAGTATGTTAGCCTTTTCAATATTTCTGACGAATGCAAAATGAGCTTATGGTGTGTCCTCGGTTGGCTGGCTTTAAAAAGCCTTACCATAATACGATTTTATTGAAGATGCGAACACAGGTAGATTGTAAATTCTAATAATATTCTGTATTGACATTTTGATTATTTTTATAATAGTTTGTCTGACAGTATTGTCAAACTTTATGTAATAAATTATACTCATAATGCATTATCTTTCAATTTATCCCTGACACTGGATCCTGCTAGTACTCGTAGATTGATCTAGCAGGCTAAAAGAAAATAGAAAATTAAGAGAGCGTGACAACATTTCATTTTTTCGTTTGTAATACCTATATCAATACCGTTTATATCAGTAAACATAATAAAATCAGAAACTGAAAATGTATGCCTAGGTCTTGCACTTAGGAGTTTGCGTTAAACAAACCGTTTAACATTTTATGACAAAGTCGTGATTCCTGACGATTCCTCGGGAATGACAGTCACCTCACAGTACTGAGAACAATGCGCGGCATCTCCCGTCACATTTGTATGGGAGTGACTCATACGCGACTGTCGACTGGCCATCCATCAAGTTCACTCAGAACCATTCAAATTAAAACATCATACATAATATGCTGCGAAAGGGAAACGTATAAAGGTACAATATCGTAACTTTTCTCAAAGCTTTCACAGAGAATTACAAAAAAAAATATCATTAAAGAATTTATTTTCTTCAGTCTTTTATTATTAACAGAATGCAATTTAATGTGATCCTTGTGTTATTATATAATACTTTACAAAACATATTTTCAAGTTAAATTGACACTAACAAAAGATACGAAATATACGAAGATATACAAAACAATAAATAATCTAAATAAAAAAAGCACAAATGTTGAAAAAATCTCCCAACCAGCTCAATTGGGAGAGCACCTGACCCGGTATGTCAGAAGGGTGCGGGTTCGAATCCTGCTCCTGGAAATTTTTTCAACTATTGTGTTTTTGTAATTTGTTCGCAACAAAATTTGCGTTAAAAATTATATAAACATTTTAATAAATAATGTGTTGAAAAATGCTTTTCAAAGACGCGATGTTCTTTCAATTTAGAAAGACACGTTAAGACTGAATTTTTGATTGAATTCTAAGTAAAAAGTTTCTTGAAAATATAAAATCAGTATCGCCTCAAAACTCTCATGGCGTCCAATTTATTATGTTCTAGCTTAAGCAGAATAAACTTTGCAATTTATTTGAACTACACCGCCACACGATCTCTATAACAAGGACACAGGCCAATATCACATTCCTGGTCTCCCAGCTATGTTGGTGTAAGTGAAATTGCCGAAGCAATTGTCGATGCGCCTACGCACCCTGATCGCGGACGAGTTCTGCGCCACAAATTGTGTACAGTGACCACCATCACTTAGAGTTCCTTTATTATGAGGTTACTCTAGTGCTCTGCATTTTAGATGATAATTTTAATTATCACTAATGCGCTTTTAACACATGAATGGGGGTTGCGGAACAATAAAGCTTGGCGCAGGATCTTGCAGGATAGAGAAAAGTTAGCAGAGCTTATGGTCAACCTCCAGTAATGGTCCAATCTAATCCAAACCCCTCAGAAAACCTACTAGGGGACGGGGACACGCAATAGTGCGTGAAGCGTTTCACAAGGCTTGGGGAACCCTTTCAAGTTTCTCGCTCCCCCAGTTAAGTCCGGTGACGCTGAAAATGCAGCATGAGCCAATCAGGTTACTCTCTCCAAAAAATAAATAAATCCAGTAACGGAGAGGTACTTGAGGAAGAAGAACACATTAATAACAGTCCGGCTGTTAACTTAAGTTAATAAATAATTTTATAAATATTTAATTTAGCTTCAGTGCAGCAATTAGCACTTGAAAATAAAAAAGTAAAAATTTTATAAGTAATGCTTGTGCCATACATGATTTCACGTAAGCTGTTTAACAGATCTATGGGGATTGAACCAAGATTTTTTGCATTTAACCTGAACATCTATCAGTTCGGCTACTGACGCTTCCTGAAACAACAGCTTTCTCAACAGAGCACGAGCATTTGTATGGCCAGCATTCTAACTATCCTCGTTTGTCGCCAGGAGATGCTGCTACACTAGGCACCCTGATTATGGTCAAGTGCGCATCCATCATTGACCTTATCATCACTTTCCATCAGGTGAGATCAAGGCACTGTGATTACCCGTAAAATATTTAAAAAAAAAGCGGATTCTTAAGTGGTAGTCTTATAGCACAAATTCTATATATTAAATCTTACTGATTGATGAATGCCTAATTCACTTCTTCTCTCTTCATTCATTCCCTTTTTCTAAATAAGACAAGCAAATGTGAACCTTACTGCCACTAAATCAGGACCTCCACGTTGACAGTTAACGACAGATTTCGGTTGATGAGTTATTTCGGAGGTTTACGACGAAATAAAGCGTTTTATCTCTGGCAGCGACGACAGTCCGCTTTACAGCCACGACTGTTGTGGTCACCGTACTTGCGCTGCTTTTGGAAGGCTAAAGAGACGTTGGAGTGTAGGTTTTAGGACATATTGATGTAGGCCGGCCAATAACGTTAACGACATGCGAACTACGAGATACTCAAAAATTTTACTTCGAAAAGATACTATACAAACAACAATTGGAGATATTTTTTTATATACTTAGCATAGCAAATGCCTCAATACCACCTGATGTTAAGTGGAAATGGAGTCCAGACGCGCAGACAACTAGTGCTGTGTGAAAACAACGCAGCATCAGTTAACCTCCACATTCTTCCGATCAAAGATATATATCAAGTTGGAGATATCAAGATATATTTCCTTATAAGATGTTTACAATCTCAGTTAGTCTTTCAAATCACGAGAGTAACGCTTAGACATCGAGTTAGCATATTACTATCTTAATAAATCCAGTCTAATTATATCTTTACAATACCACTACCATATGGGTTGGTATCATTACTTCGGCCGTTCTTTAAACGTATTGGTGGTTTCTCACTCCTTGTACTTACTTCGTCCACGAGCAAATCGCTTTACAGCAAACGAGTGATAAAGAAATAGGTTTAAAAAGATTGATGACTAAATAATATTTTAAAGATACGTAAATAAAATATCATTGTTATAATTCTAGCACGACGCGACGATAAGTATAATTTGAATTAAGGACTAAATTTTTACTTTTTATTTTCAAGTGCTAATTGCTGCACTGAAACTAAATTAAATATTTATAAAGTTATGGGACTAAACTTAATAAAAATAAGTATATAAGTAGTTAGGTAATTATTTTTATATTCTGTAGAAATCAAATGTAGCCCTTACGTGCTGTCGACAGTACCCAGCGTGAGTTAAAGGCTGCATTAAGCAGGTAGAGCACCGTTGCCGCTTGTATTTCACGAAATTACATTAAATTGCTTTCATGAGTTGAGGTTGTGGTGTTGTATGGTACCAGTTGTAAGTTGAAGCGAGATCTAAACACATCAAAAGCTGGATATACCACCATACATCAATATACCACGAAAGGATAGAGAGGAGACGCTGTAAAGGCTATCTGCATCCAAACTTATGATGGCTTCTGTCACTAGTGATAGAGGGGTTCAGTCGTCTATTCTAATACAGGTAGTGGTACCTCACTTTAAAAGAATGTATGAATATAAAGTATTCTCAAAAGAGTACGAATAAAGGTTTAAAAAAAAAATTTAACTGATATAGGCTACGGTAAAACGTTTACCATCAAGCATACCGTACGGTAGAATAGGGCATCTTTTGAATCAAATGTACATTGATCAAAGCTCATGTTCTCTAAAGCAGTTTTCCACAAATAGTTCTACGGTATGATTATGGAAATAATCACTCTAGAGACGCCTAGAACGCTAGGGATACCACTTCAGCAGCAATTACAATTCTACGGTCCTTAGTCGTATAAAAAAGGTTTAATAACCGCTGCCGCCTCCAATATGGGACATATACAAACGCAGCGGTAACACACAGCGATATGTTAAAAAAAATATAAGAATAAACCGCAATCACAGCTCAAATATCGCGTGCACGAAGTGTTTAAAAAATATATTAAATATAAAAAAATCTCGCAACTTCAAGAGCAAACTCACTACAGCGCAGTGAATATGAAATTTATAGCTTTTAAAAATCTAATTAATGGTAACGCTGCAAGCAGTCGTTCGTTGTGTACGTAACGATTTATTTTGAGAAAAAACCGTTTAAACCTGTTGATGCATGAATGGACAGAATAAATAAAGCTCCATTGGGAAATACTTTCCAAAGGCAAAATCTTTAATCTCGACTTCCATACTACTAGTAGAGTCTTTGACGTTTAGTTTTGCTTCGATATTAAAACGAACGACGATAACTAAGGACCTCATTAGTTTGAAATCAGTTTCTCCTTCATTTCGATTGAATTAATTAAAATGGAGGAGTATTAGTAATTGACTTACACTGAAGTTAGCACTATAATTTCATAGCACAATAATCATAATGTAACAAAATTAAAACAAAATCTATTAAATCTATTGCGAGGATCATAATTTGCTTTCCGTAGGCCAAAAAGGCTACATTAATTGAATAGTACTCCAATTTTTCTTTTAACTGTAAGTTTAATGATTACAAAGAAGTTTTCATGGAATCTTTGAGCCGAGAACCTCCGGATATCAGATCGAGCGATGTGCCATTCGCCACCTAGGTGTCCATCGGATTGAACATAATTTAAAATATATATTTTAAAGTAGCTAAAAGTGGCAAGTTAAAAAAGAAAAACAGGACCCAGCGGTTACCGTGAGAACTCCCTTTGGAAACCCGACACCGGCGGGCGGATGCTGCGAAAAAGAAAAAGAATCCCACAATGGCGGTAGATGGTCCTTTACACAAAAGCGAAGCCACTAAAATTTACTCCCGGGCGAAAACAACGTTGTGTACATGGTCAACTTAAATTCAGTATTCTATTAAAGGGCAAAGGATGAGGCTTGCACGAGACCGGAATGCGTGCTTACCGGCTAATGATGATGATGACGATAATGAAAGTTCAAGTTTAAAATAGCTACTCGTCCCTTTAAGGACACTTAAGAACCCAGTTCCTAATGTGTCAAATGTCTTATCGATTTGCGTAGTCGATTTCGTTTTTATAGACATAATTTTTGGTTATCTACTTATACTACTGCAATACTTATTAGATCTCATTAGTCAATTAAAAACGTTTGCTGTGTTCTAGCAGGGCTTATGTATTATCTTTACTCACACACATTGTATTGTAATATCTCTAGGCTACTATAAATTATGACAAAAATTACTAAGGATTTCAGATATTATTGAAGTTAATTCAAATTTTTATAGCATCTAAAAAGGCTTCAACATGAATATCAAAAAGACAAAAGTTATGCACATTTAAATAATGAGATAGATTGATATAGATGAACGAAGGAAACAAATCATATCAGTCATAATAGTGACCCCTAACTTTTAGAAGTAGGTAAAATATTATTATGAAGAGTACGTGATTTGAATGGAATAGTTCAAAACTATTCGGCGGTCGTTAAATAGTTTTGTATGCAACATGTAACCGAGATAGTGTGGTTGAATGACATAATCAAAACATTTACTATCGGAGCATTAACCATGGCTATTGTCAATAGTTTTATTGATAGTAGTCATTAATTTTTACGATACTTTTTCATAGTGCGTAAGATAGTACAGTGAGAATTTTAAAACTGCAAACACTACATAAGGATAGGTTTCGTATTATTTAAAATTACACTACATTACAAAAGTAAAACAAAACATGTTTTCTGTGAAAAAACATTCATGAACTAAAGTTACAAGAAAGTTTTGGATACCTTATTTGAAACATATAATTTGAAACATTGGGACGCCCCATGATAAAACAATGACTGACGTAATCAAAAGCCTCTTTCAAATCCAAACAAACAGATTCATAAACCTTTGCCGGAATCCTCTGAAATAACAACCGAAACATAATAATTAAAGGTAACAATAAACTTTAAAGTGTATTATTAACAAAGTTCGGTTGAGTTTATGAACAAACAAACAGTTACATTCATTGGTTATACGGACATAGACGGTTTGAAAATGTCAATGTATGCGTTGCCGTGTGAATGACCTTAGCAAGGAATTTCGCGAATTAATTTCATATTAATTTATGCTAAGACGCGTTGAAATGTGTCAATGCTAAGTAATGTTTTTTAAACATTTATTTTATTGACAACACTATATACAGAACGCGAGTCGATTAAGTTAGCGTTTATTTTACGTAGAAGTTTATTCTGTCCAATCAAGATAGAAGGAATATATCATGAGCTCTTTGGCCGAAGGTGGAAGCGTAAAGCACTTTTATCTACACTAATGTTGTAACATTCTACTTATGTTTCCAATACTTGACTTATAATTACTACTGTTATAGCGCAGACAACAAAACACTCAATTTAAGCAATTTCACATGATGGTATAACATCCACATCGATATCGTAAAATCTCATTATAACATCAATAAAACGCGACCAATTAACCTGGCGAGCCTTATGTCAAAATCATCATACAAGTTGTATAAAATTTTGATATTAGGCTGGATTTGAAAACAGTTGGGTTATACGTGAAAACTTCGTCGAAACTACTAAACTTACATACACAAAACTCTTTGGTAAGATCTTGTGCCAATTGAATAAAAAAAGAACAGCGCGCGCTCGCTCCTGATTGGCCCTGCGCGCGCAGCTGCGCTCTCATTGGTTAGATTTTAATGGCGGCAAGTTCACTGTGACAATACACGTACGCGTGAATTTAATGTTTTGCAATGTGTTTTGTTTTTAAAATACAAATTAAAAGTTAAAAATGGACAGCGACGATGATATTTGTACGCCTCCGGATATTCTAGAATTGGCAACAAAAGTAACTCACAATCTTTTGCCAGAAAAATCTAGAAAATTATATGAAAAAGAATATAATAACTTTTTGGCATGGAAGATCGAAAAGAAAACTACATCATTTTCTGAAAATGTCATTCTTGTGTATCTCAAAGACCTCTCCGACAAATTCAAGCCATCTTCTATGTGGGCTAAATATTCTATGCTCAAGTCCACACTGAGTATCTACAACAGTATTGATATCACGAAGTATTCAAAAGTCATAGCGTTCCTGAAACGCAGTTCAGAAGGACACAAGGAAAAAAAGTCCTTGACGTTTACATCAGGTCAAATAAAGATGTTCCTGAAAGATTCACCAGATATTTTGTATCTTTTTGAAAAGGTAAGTGTATTTTAGTTCTGTTATTTAATCTACCTAGTACTTACGTACTACACACGCAAGTTATCTAGACACTCCGTTTAAGCGCTTTGTGTATAAATTAGGTAGTAGGTACCTACACTTTACTACTTCATAAATCATAGTTTTTGCCTTGGCTATGTACCTCAAGCTTATTATATCGTTTATTGTTACAGGTTGCACTAATCTTCGGCATAATGGGGGCATGCCGAAGGCAAGAGCTATACAACATCCAGTTCGATGAAGTCTCTAACATAGACGACAGTACAATCATGGTGAAAGTTTCGAAAACAAAAACGAAAATAGATCGTTCTTTCGTTGCGACGGGCAACTGCTATGCCGTATGTAAAAAATACATGGAACTTCGACCCACCCCCTGTCGAAACCCTGCCTTTTTCTTGAGCTATAGATCGGGGAAGTGCGTCGATCAAAGAACTGGTATTAATAAATTTGGTGCTCTGGGAAAAACTATCGCATGTTTTTTGGATCTGCCTAACCCAGCGTTGTACACGGGGCATTGCTTCCGGCGCACCTCGGCGACCCTTCTCATAGATAGCGGTGGTGATTTGACCACACTGAAACGACACGGGGGGTGGAAGTCTTCTACTGTGGCTGAAAGCTACATTGATGAGTCTTTAATGAATAAAATTCAAGTCTCAAATACGATCTTGAACAGTATTTTTTTTTTTTTATACTTAGCACGGTAACTGCCGCCATACCACCTGATGTGAAGTGGAAATGGAGTCCAGACGCGAAGACAACAAGACGAATGAAGTAATTATAAATATTCCAACTCCGTCTACGAGCTCTACTGCTTGCCCCGCGACCGCTAACTTTCAAAATTGTACCATCCAAAATTTGAACAATTATTATAAATAAACTATTGTCAGCTTTTACTCTTGTTGTTTGACTAATTGCATTAGTGAAGATAAAGTAGTGTATGCAACTGTATATAACACGGGTATTAAAACACTCGTTACTATTATGAAACTCGCTGCGCTCGTTTCATAAACTCACACTCGTGTTTTAATACCCTTCATTATATGACAGTTGCATAAACTACTATAATGCGTGTGCGTTAATTTTATAAAACGTATATGTTACCTTGAGTGCCCTATAAAATAACAACTGTTCCAAAATATGTTGATTAACCTTTCTCATTTTTGTAAATCATCTAAATTCACAGTGTGTGGTACTTCTAAAGCTTTTGCTAACTGTTTACAGTTTTAAATGTACTTGTTAACGCAAACTAAATACGAGCAATTCACGCTCTAAAGCGCATAGCTATGGAAGCCTACAAAAACAGTTGACGGATATATTAACATATTTACCGTATGCAACAGTAAACCCTCCTGAAGTGTGTGTTAAATACTGACATCGAACATTATATCGGAAAATTACGACTAAAATATTGTCATGATCATTAAAATATTCTTCAACACCACTTATGTAATTATCTATTAATTCATCGTTAACGAACACTGTTGCGGCTCATTCCCGACCACTTGGAGTACCTAAGTCCAGTTTTGAACCTGTACCCTTGGAATCTGGTCCTCGTCGAGTAATCTAATAGGCGTTTTTTTTCCAATTTCAATTTGGATAGACATGTCAAGATGCCAACCCGGTGTCGTGACTAAATGGGTACTGACTATGAAATTCTTTAAGTTCATATCTAATTAGCTGAGATAACTTGACAAGTGAGAAGTTGAGAACGTACTTGGAATGAAATATATTAGTATTATTCACCGTTGTCACATTGATGAATTGTGAATGGATTTGTAAAGCAATCACAAAATTTCAACTTTTAAGGTAAGTTATAATTTGCTTTGAACTGTCAGTTGAACTACATTCTAGTGGTTTGGAATGGTACAGAAAGAACGGCTGATAACTAAATACGTAAAGCCTTATATGAATTAAGCAGTAGCGACACACGCGACTTCACCCGTGCTTACACGTAAACCGTGAAGGTTTTAACAACTCAATTTGGTAAATGTCGTCACTTCTATATAAAGCTGTGTAGTTTCTTGCGCCCGTTCTTCTGCACAGTGCAAAGACGTCTTGAATGAGTGACATTTTGAGACGATTCAAAGCTTACTTGAATAAAGATTAAATTCATTTCATTCATTCAGAAATTTTTCCACAGTGCGCACCCTCGCACTTACCAAAGTTACATTGCAATCGGAGAAATGGTATAGGAACTAACAATAGACAAAAAAAACCATTTACTATTAATAAAAGTAAGTAAGTATAGCCTAAAACTATCCCACTGCTAGCAAAGGCTTCCATGATTGACATCAAGTCGTACAATTGATGGGTAATGGCTTAATCACCACGCTTGCAAAATGTGGGTTGGTGATCACAAACCCGGGCTATGCATCGAAAAACCCGAAACACACTTTCCTTGACCTAGGAATTGGACCCGGGACCTTCGTGTGCGAGCGCTTTGCCCTATTAATTAATTAATTTATTTCTAAAGGCACGCAAACAGATTACAATCAATGCCTGAATACAGTAATATTTTGGTTAATCTTATTAGTTAGACGGTAATCCTAAACGAGTGTTCACAGTCTGATATTGTGTAAATGTGTGCCTCCATTATCATAATCATCATCATCATCATCATCAGGCTGGAGATAATCCGCTGCAAAGCAAAGGATCTCTACAATGATCAGTTTTGTGCTGATCGCATCCAGCGGCTACCCGCGCCCTCACCAGGTCGTCGGACTCGCCCATCGTTGGATTAAACATAAATATAGATAAGTTATAAGAGCTGGATGAGAGCCGCGGATCGTGCTCAGTGGCATGCACTTGGAGAGACCTATGTCCAGCAGTGGACGTGTGTAGGCTGATGATGATGATAATGATGACGATAGATAACTTGATAACGAAATGCTGCTTAAAGGTAATGCTTACCGTTTCTTCCTCCTCCATTGCGCTCATAAGCTCATAGTAAAGCATTTCAGCCTCTTTCGAGATCTGCACTTTCGTCATCTCGCTGTCGAGCGATATCTCACAGGCCAGGTCCGTGGGGAGATGCATTTTCATTATCTTTATCACTTAAAATATCACAAATTACATTATTTCTTTGAACACTTAAAACTTTTACGTATTACACTTCACTCTTATTTGGTATTTGGTTATCATTGCAGTATGCAGTTTCTGTTTTCTTATCATCGGTTTTGGCAGTCAATTGTATACGCGTACGTCACCCATTATAGAGCTATTATATAATTTCTATGAACAAAACATTATTAGTTGTATAAATCAGCTTATAAAACTACGCCCTGGAATTTTCAAGAAACGGTTCAATAGGTTAAAAGGTAATAAATATATTATGTGAAAAATTTGTAAAACAAACCGCGTTTTCGACCAGGAGAAATGTTGAAGGGTTGTCCGTCGGTCATATATTTATCAAGCGCATCAAACTGGCCTCGAAATAGCGTGTCTGTATCCTGCAGCTGATATGATATATGGAATATCTCATCCTCATAATAAATGGCTTTGGAATAAACTAATTAGCCGCGCGCCAGTACTGAAAACTGCTTTTTTAAGGATTTAAAAAAAAAATTGTTAGACTGTCATTTGTTTAGCTTTTTCTTCTCGTCGATCTATTTTTAATAAGGTTATGAGTTCCCTGAATGTATTTTTTATTTAATAAAATATACATCAAATCATGCTCATAGCTGCCATTTCATTAAAGCTTCTACAACCAGTAAGAATAGTCTTCTTTTAATTAAAAAATAAATAAATTATTTTTAGGCGTTGTTTACACCGTGAGTACCTAAAGTCTGGCTATCTTTATTTTACTTTGATTTAAGAAAAAAAAATTAAGGCGTTGTAACTATTTTCTAACATAACTTTTCTGACAAGAAGGGCCGAAGTTATGTGCCTCCCTTTGTAAGTACCTACTTTCCTATACTAAAACTCGTCCAACGAGACACTAAAGAATTCTATTCCATAAACAATATAAGTAATATAAAAGTCGTATAAAAGTTTCTGGATCGCCGCCAGCCACCATTTTTGCTTTACCGTTGTCTGAGACTTGAATTTTTTGAAAACTTATATTTTTAAACTCTTGAAAGTTAGAATCGTAAAAAAAACTGTGATACCAAGTTCAAACAATTTGCATGTTTTTTTACGATTGTATGTAAATGGTGCACCGATTGTCGCATCATAATTATATACAGATACTTAGGGAACCGTTATAGCTTTAAGAATTCATGTCAACCAGTAAATGTTATGTCAAGTAAACTTTTCGGTTTAGTTTTATGAATTGATAATACAAGTAAGTCTCTATACTTTTTGGGGGTTTACCTTGGTAATATTTTAAATCGTTCGTTCGTTCTTTTACAAAGCAACAGTACGAAGTAATTTTTTGCAGAAATATAGTTGGATTTACAGAAAATGCTATAGAAATTTTTTGATCTAAATAAAACATGTACATAATTCCTCGAAATATTAACCACAAACTGTGGACAAAAGGTAACTTTTTTTATAAAAAAAATAGTGGAAATGCTTCTAACAAAAAAATATAATTTATCTTTTTAAATGTTTGATTTTTCTATAGGGTTGCATTCAGAAACCGTCTTAACCGATCTTATACGGTTACAACTAGTCTTATCCAGTTTCGCGCGTATTAAGTGCCAGGTATAGAATATACTATAGGTACACATATATGTGTGTAAGTTAAGTCGGGTTGTCCGTCGTCGTTTTGCATACTTGCGGGAGACGGGCCTGATTTAGATCAGGAATGCTGGGAGGTGTCGACTGTCGACACACGGGCAGACATTATACATATATGTATATCATTCAAAGTTGGTTTTATAATCAGAAAAACAATGAAAATGTGCATTGATTTTTACAAAGAAAAGATTCGGTAGTTTTTTTTTAAGATAGTGTCAAATACGCCTTATGTGATTTTGATCATTTGTAAATGTAAATGTTTCCCACACTCACAATTATCTAGCCCCAAGAAAAGCTTCCTTACGAAACTCAAGAAATGGTTAACTAGACAACGGGTAAACATAATTAATATACTTAAATACATACACCCAGACCCGAAACAATTTAGAAAAACAGGTCTCTATTTCTAAATTGATCCGACCGGGGATCGAACTCGGGACCTCAGAGATGGCGACACCTTGAAAACCGGTGTGCAAGCCACTCGACCAAGGAGGTTTGTTATTGTTATGTAGTATAGCAAGCCATTACGTTTCGGTACTTATCATCATCGACGTCACTGTGAAGTTATATTACCCCCACAGTGGAAAGAATAATAAATACTTAATAATTTTGTAACAATATATACTTAATAATAATTTGGTGCAATTGATAATAAGTATTTAGCTCAAGTTTTTTGAAATGCATTCTCAATGACGTTAATGCAATCGAAATAAAGATGTTTATTAGCCTCTGAAAATCGCTAAAGATAGAATAAAATACTTAACTACAAATATACCTAAACTTATTATAACTTTATCATGTGCGTACTAAATCACTCTAGGCACCCTATTCCCTGAAATTAGGCAAAGCATTTCATCGTCCTAAAATATAACAGCACAACCACCCAGATTCGTAACAAACTAACCATAGTGTAAGCAAACAAAAATTATCAAACAGGAGTCGAACCGGTGAAACATAACTCTACCAAAATGTGTTACTTCAAAACGTGTTTGCTTGCTCTCAAAATAGCTTAGTACTTGGAAGCGGGCGCGCGACATTCTAGCTTTGTTTACAAACCATTGCTCTGTTGAAACGTGGCAATTTAGCGCCGGTGCTAAATTAGGCGCTATTGGAAGCTGCATCCTGAGTTAAGCTTCCGCGTTTGCGATGTTGATTTGTTTCAGCTTCAGTTCATATAATTGTTACCGAGTAATTGATGAATAAGAATAAGGCCATCCCTTCTTCGATCAATGACGTATTAGATTCCTGATGAGCGCTTGAAACGTTCCGCGACTTAGGTGCCATAAAGACGTTAGTGGTGATGACAGTAAATATTAAGTACAAATATTTAGCAACCTTAATTAATCTTTATGTTTAAGATTTAAGGTTCACAGTAAGCTGAAGTTGTTGATGCTATCCGATGTTTTTTCAGATTTTGTTATTTTAAATGCTTATTGGTATGAGCAAACAGGACCCTGTTCCCTGTGTGGTTCCGGGGATAAAGAATTGCACCACCCCATCTCTCCCTGTGGGTGTCGTAAAAGCCGACTAAGGGACCATTCCAGAGGATGAGCAGCAGCATCTCTCTGAGGTTACCCTCAACCTACTGCGATCGCCAACCCGCCTGTCAAGCGTGGCGATTACGGCAAATACCCCTCATATCCTTGGGGGAGGCCTTTGTCCAGCAGTGGACGTCTTTGGCTGAGATGATGATGATGACGATGAAACAGGACCACTCTGAGATGCATTTTTGTTCGTGTCCCTTTATCTAGTACAGGGATGGGCAAACTTTTTCATTCGCGTGACAATATTTACTAACAAAATCTATGGCGGGCCAGAATATTGAATTTTTTGCTGTATTTTTTCAATTTAAATAAATATTTTTTTTGTGAAATAAAAATATTGATAGGTATGCATTTTTTGAAACACACACGCACTTGAATGTTTGTTTGATGGTCGCGGGCCGGACTTCGATTATTCACGGGCCGCGGAGATGCCCCGCAGGCCGTAATTTGCCCATCCCTGATCCTAGTACATCATTGATCGAAGCTGTCCTTCTATGATAGAGAAAAGAAATGCTCTTTGCTGAGTAGGTTAGGGTTGCCGACCATACTTTAAAATACTTTATTTTCTATCCCCATACTTTATTCTTTTTAATAATACTTTATTTCCGACTAATGCGTGCGTTTGAACGGAATATTCTGACCTGTTGACTTAATTTATGAACTACTGAATGATACTCAGACTCAGGTGAAGTGAAACGAAACGCAACGCTAATTTCTAAACGCGCTATAAAACAATAAAAAGTTATTAGATAGTGCCGAGAGTACAAAGAAATATGTTTTTAACATTTAAATAAATAAATTTGGAAAATACATAATTACTCGTATACTATATAATTTTGTAAATGTCGTTACCTACTTATATTAAAGCTGTGGAGTTTCTTGCGCCCATTCTTCTCCACAGCGAAAAAAATAGACGTCCTGAATGGGTAGTAGGTAAAAAAATGTTTGGACGATTCAAAAGCACTTTTCTAAAGTTTATTTGAATAAAAAATATTTGATTTTGACTTTCCCTTTGACTTTGGGTCTCTTGCCGCTTCTTCTCAATACAGGGTGTGTAGACTTACGCAATTTGGACTTACGAACCAATAATAACATAGTGACTGAAGAGCTCAAAATAAATTTTCACCCAGTCGACACTTCTAATACTTTTATTAACCGCCACTGTGGTCTAGACGACAGTATGGTTAGACAGGTTATACACGTAAAGGTCTTAGGTTCGATTCCCACCAAGCATTTATCCGAATAAATGAGAAAATGAGAAAGCTTATAAATCTGGCCCTTTTATATCCACGTAATGCACTAAAGGATTTAAACCGTATTATGTTAATATTAGCACTTATGTAAGCATTCAGCTGAATTATCTGCTTTGCTATCCGACACATGTTTGCCCACTACCACTTGAACCAATACTTCATATCGCAACGGGCTTGGGAACGCCAAAACATTTACTTAGCAATGGAAGTCAACTTATTGATCTATTCCAATCCAATACGTCGAAACTAATACCAATGGTATTAGTTTACTGTCATATTTGTTTTGTACTAGCTGTGCTCGCGACTTCGTCCGCGTGGAATAGTGACTTTCGGCAGCATTTTTAATTTTTTAGGCTCTTGTTCCCGTTTTTGCAACATTTTTAACGGATGTTTCGCTCCTATTAGTCGCAGCGTAATGTTATATAGCCTAAAGCCTTTCTCGATAAATAGACTATCCAACACAAAAATAATTTTTCAATTCGAACTAGTAGTTCCTGAAATTAGCGCGTTCAAACAAACAAACTCTTCAGCTTTATAATATTAACTAGCTGTGCTCGCGACTTCGTCCGCGTGGAATAGTGACTTTCGGCAGCATTTTTAATTTTTTAGGCTCTTTTCCCGTTTTTGCAACATTTTTCACTGATGCTTCGCTCCTATTGGTCGCAGCGTGATGTTATATAGCCTAAAGCCTTCCTCGATAAATGGACTATCCAACACAAAAAGAATTATTCAATTCGAACCAGTAGTTCCTGAAATTAGCGCGTTCAAACAAACAAACTCTTCAGCTTTATAATATTAATAATAAATATAGATTCAATTTATTAAAGATACAGTACAGTAAACAGGGTGTTTTCGATTTTCATGCTGATTTGTGACGTAAAAGTCAAATGTTTTTGTTTGTTTCTGTAGGTACAGTCACGAAAATTTTTTTTTGATAGAGACTGTTGATGGCCTCGAACGGCATTTTCAGCTTTACCGGGCTTGTTTGGGGGCGGCTATAGAAACTCAAAGGGTTCCTCAAGCCGTGTGAAACGAATCACCTTCGGATGTTTTCTAGAGGGAACGGCATCACGCACTAGTGCGTGTCCCCGTGCCCTACTAGATTCTCCGAGGGGTTCGGATCGGATCGGAAACGAGCATTAACATGTAAATAAAGTAGTTGTATATGTAGTTACAAGAGTTCTTAATACAATGGAATAAGAGTCAAAACTAGTCAAAAGTGTATAACTATTAGTACAAAGACACAAATGTTAAAAAAAATTCCACGAGCAGGATTTGAACCTCCTCAATCTCAATTGCGAGAGCACCTGACCCGGTATGTCAGAAGAGTGCAAGGGTGCAGGGTGCTCGTGGAAATTTTTTCAACATTTGTGTTTTTGTAATTTGTTTGCAACAAAATTTGGGTTAAAAATTATATAAACAAAACAATAACATTTTAATTAATAAGTAATTTTAGTTTTAAAAATGCTTGGTAAATAATTTTTTTTTCTGTGTTTCTATTACAAATTTTAAAGCTCGTGATTGTAATGTATAAAAAAACGGGAACGTTTATGGTAACAATAAAAGAGTAAGTATATTTTTTTCTTAAATTAAATGTAAAATGCTCCTCACGAAACGGAGCTGTTTAAAAACTGCGTTGCACTTGTACAGCTCTTTTATTAGGGTCGGCGACTGAGGCAGAGATCGCGTAATTAGGCGTGCGACCGGCCATTTTAGTGTTATTCCTGTTTTGGCACGACCAACCAGACAGTTCATTAACTGTTTTACATATTACACGGCTTTACAAAAATACACTATTAATTTTTTTTTGGAGAGAGTGCTGTTTGCCTTAGACGTCATTTACGGCGAGTTTAAAGGGTTCCTCAAGCCGTGTGAAAAGAATCACCTTCGGAGGTCTTCTAGAGGGAACGGCATCACGCACTAGTGCGTGTCCCCGTGCCCTACTAGATTCTCCGAGGGGTTCGGATCGGATACAGCTTGAACGTCATAATGAACGCACACCTTAAAAGTACTTTCGTGTTGTATTTCATTTTAAGCAAATCATGACAATACTTGTTTTTTTAAATAGATTAATTTATTTTTATTTATTTACACACACAAATCTACAACTATCATTACAGGTTTTTTATCTATAAGTATCAAGAATTATTGGCCATTCGCCCATTATATCGCCCATTATTTTCATATAATGGGCGGCCTGGTCGCGGGACATTTTGGGTCCTTTCGAATGAGTACAGAGAAACACAGCTTCTAAGCGGGAAGCGTACGCAGCACTCATTGTAAAACATAATATTTTTAACAAGAAAAACTGGAGGGAAAACTTATGTTTTTTACAATGCATTATAGGCAAAGGATGCAGCCTAATATTTATTTTTATAAATTGCATTCTAAAATTTAAAAATATGCCGGCCACGTTCTTTTCAAACACACCAATAATACCAAAATTATGCCAAAATGTAAAGCGATCTTTATAGGGTTCCTTTAAGCATGCAAAGGTTTTACAGGGTCGCCCATCGGCGTCACGTGGGGTATTGTACATTTGCCACAAAGTAATTCGTCACATAAAAAAGGATGTGTGCCACACTTCTATTTTTATGAAGTTTTGTCATATTTTAGTTTGGACCTGTGCCGAACTTACACATATTTTTAATGCATGTAAAAAATTTACTTTTAATATTTGGAGTTACCTACATAAATGGGACGAATTTACTTTGTGGCAATAACCCATCATGTGGATATGAAAAATTAAAAAATCAAAAGCAAAACAAAAACAGAAAATAATGCTTAATAAATGAAAAATCATGCACCATATTTGTGCCCAAACACTCCACTCGACGACGATGGCGTTACTTTTCCCCGAATGTTCGTGATCGTACGGTTTTTACGGTACCGTGCAATACCGAACGCGCTGGCCAAGCAATTAAGACTCTTATCTTTAGGCAATTAAGGAGATAAAGCACTTCGTTTGTTAATCATTATGTGGCTTAAGCTACTTCGGAATTAGGACTGTGTGATTCATAGGAATGAAGCCGCTTATGACTGACCTATTGTGGAGTATGTAGAGTGTGAAGAGGATTTTTTAATGTAAAAGGCGCGCAAAGAATATTACTATAACCTAAGTATGAATATCGCAGCGGAGCGACGATATACGCAACGTGGCTGGCAGCATTGAAAGAGAGATACACCAATACAAAAAATGCAAGTTTCGGCAATAGCTAGGTGCTATTTTATCTATAGGTCGCCACCGCATGCAATCATAATCTAGACAGATTAGTAAATAATAATCATTATAATACTTAATTGACAAAAATTATATAAATTGGAATCATCGAACACTAACATTAACTACTATGAGAAATCTATCTCTTTGTATGTTTGTATGTTTGCAACGAAGAAACTCAAAAACTACTGGACCGATTTAAAAAATTCTTTCACCATTATAATGCTACATTATCGCTGAGTAACATAGGCTATATTAAAAAAGAAATGTCCACCCGAGCGAAGCCGGGACGGGCCGCTAGTTTTACATAAAATTGTAAAATAATAAAAAATAAATATGGATATGTCTCAGTGGCATGCATAAGGAGACGCCTATTTCCAGCAGTGGACTCATACGGGCTGATTATATGATTATGCAAGTACTTATTAGAGATATTAAAAGTAATAGACTTGTACTATTATGTATTCTGTGGTAATAGATTCTGTGGTAATAGTAACTGATGCATAAACATACTTATTGTTAGAGACAATACGGTTTGTTAACGATTCAAAAGTCAAAAGTATGTTGTATTAGTTGTTATGTTGTGGGTTAAAATGTGTGTTTATTATAATAAGTTATATTGCTTTTACAGTGTTATAGAATAGTGTTAAAAATATTTCAACAAACGGTACTCAAACCCGTATTAACTGCCAATCCGGCTGTGCTGGGTGATAAATAGTAGTATGGTCATTACGTTATCGTGATTCTATCAAACTTGTGTGAATCAAGTCAACGCCACAAAGCTTAACTTACTTTGTAAGCAAACCTTTACTGGTATTAAAAAAATATATTTGATACTTAGTATAAGTAAGTAAATAGTCTATAACTGTCCCACGGTTGGGCAAAGGCCTCCATCATTGAAATCAAGTCATCACTACAAATTGATGGGTAATGGCTTAATCACCACGCTTGCCAAATGCGGCCGAATGAAACCGAAACACACTTTGTCCGACCCGGGAATTGAACCCGAGACCTTCGGGTATCGAACCGAGCACTTTGCCACTCGGCCACCGAGGCGGTATTTTTTATTTCATTATTTTAATTATTTTATATTAAAACTCACACAGTTGAAAAAGGACTGTTACTGTACTGTAATACACGTTTTTTACAAATAACGATTAATGGTTTCACATGTCAGGCATTCATTAAATGGCCCCAAAGATAAAATTCTGTAACGCGACACCGTCTTTACGATGTTTAAGGATGAAAAAACGTGTAAAATTATATGAATCAACCGCCATTTTGGGTCAACTTGATATACATTTCTTTTAAAACTGAATTTCGGGTTCGTCATCATGACAGTTAGCAATTAAATATAATTACCTAGCAACTTAGTATCCTAATACATAATATACGAACCACCGAAATAAAAATTGGCTAAGCATTAGTAATTCCAGCATTTTAGTAAAATGTATAAAAATGTATAGTAATTTATTTCAAGAAAAATAACAGACAAATAACATCTAATACTAAACACTTTCGTTGCTGTATGGCTTGTACAGTCGGCGACATTTAATGCTTACTGCTTTTGAGCATTTTACAAATAGTGATGAAATATCAGATTTAATGTGATATTCACCATAGATAACCAACCAATCAGTAAAGTTGTTGAGTAAGAGCTGCAAAGAGGGCGAAAGGGTTTGATCCTGTGTGAAGATAACACTCGATAGGAGCTTGATAGCGCAGTGGTTAACGCGCCCGGTCTGCGACTGCTGAGCTTAAGCAACTTTCACAAAGGCTGGTCATCGGATTCGAACTCTTCCGTGCTTAGAGGTAAGCACGTAAAGCCGTTGGTCTCGGCTGCAATAGCAGTTGTTGACAACCACCAATCCTCACTTGACCCGACGTAGCGGTTTCATCATCATCATCATCAGCCCCTCCCGACCCACTGCTGGGCATAGGCCTCTCTTTGCTTTTGCCATCCGCTTCGATCCTGCGCTACTCTGGACCACGTGCAACCCACGGTCTTGGCCTTGGTCTTGGTCTTGGTCTTGGTCACGTAGCGGTTTATGGCCTCTTTTTTGGAGAGATTGCTGGTTGCCTCAAATTGCATTTTCAATTTCAATTTCTTTATTGCTTTCTCATATGTATAAAAGGTCTTAAATTATAAAATTAGTAACAATACGGACCCTGTCGGGCACTGCAAAAGTTAGGCGAGAGTAGGACGTTATGTTCATTTTCATCTTCACCGGGCTTTTTTGGGGGCGGTGAGAAACCTAAAGGGTCCCTTAAGCCGTTTGAAACGAATCAACTTCGGAGGTTTTCTAGAGGGAACGGCATCACACACTAGTGCGTGTCCCAGTGCCCTACTAGATTCTCCGAAGGGTTTGGATCGGATCGGTGGCTTATGGGCCGTTCTCCCTATCTATCTATGGATAGGGAAGGCTCGTGCCCCAGCAGTGGGAACATAAAATGAAATGAATGAATGAAATAAAACAGACAGATTATTTTTAAGAAATAAATAAGTATCTCATAAGCATGAATAGTATAGTATATTTGTTTTGTTATTATTATTATGGCTGGTGATGAAGTAAAACAGACAGATTATTTTTATGAAATAAATAAGTATCTCATAAGCATGAATAGTATAGTATATTTGTTTTGTTATTATTATTATGATATTGTTAAGGAATGTTTATTCATAATATTATGGGATATAAAAAAAACACAAATGTTGAAAAAATTTCCACGAGCAGGGTTTGAACCTGCACCCTTCTGACATACCGGGTCAGGTGCTCTTCCAATTGAGCTATCGTGGTTCTAACCAGCCCGCCGAAATTATTCAACACTATTTACTTTTTACTTTGAAAGCCAAAGGCGCCCATTCAATGTTAACATGTTCGCAACAAAATTTGCGTTAAAAATTATATAAACATTTATTATGGGATATCTTACAATACCTTATACATGACGTGTAATAGTGCTTAACAGGCCTGGATACATGATGTTACGTGTACTGAACATTGTAACCTCTTAATTAAAATTTAGAGGCGGAAAGTAGAGATAAATTCATCTATTTTATTATTTAATTAACTTTATGTATCATATTTTATAATCTTGTAAGTACCAACTTAAAAACAATAGGCAGCTATGATAGAATGCCTCTGTCATCTATTTAAGTATGAAGAATGAATGAGCATCTCAGAGAAAAAGGGATCGAGAAGTGAAATTCTTCGAAACGGGTGAAAACAAATCGTTTTGCATCCAACGGCGCGCGCCCTGAATAAAGATGGCCGCCATTGGCATTCGATTGATGACACCGCTCTCCAACATGGCGGAAATGACATGATTTTTATGTGCTTTCAAGTTCATTGCTACATTTTTAGCGACATTTTTGGAGACGTAGTACCCATAAATCGACGCGGGTTCAAAATGCGGGTATACCAATTGTTACTAAGGCTACTTACAAAATTCTAAATCAAAGTGATTTTTGGATTTTTGTTTACAATTTGAGTTCGTATGTCAATTGCGCGCGGCGGGAGACTTGTACTGAGGAAACCACCAGCAACAAACTCATTAAGAGATTTTTTCTCTTTCTTTATTTTAGAGCCTCATAAAGAAACTTTCATGATTTAAGTTCACAAACAAACAGATGTAGGAGTAAGTAAAATCTAGTTATACGATGTTACATGCGTCAATAGGTCAATGTGACCACTTTCGAAAGGATATTTTCCGTCAGAGAGCTACACCTTTTCTTTGACCGACTGTACATTGAAAATAACCGGTTGTCAGTTTGTAATTTGCTAAATAAAGTTAGTATATGGTACTAATCGATTATCTTCAACGTTATGTTTTAATCGATAGATAGTAAGTTGTTAATCGTGGTGCATTCACCTCAATGAAAATGTCGTTTCATTTGATTGTTTCTGGTACTTTATTATTTTATGTATTAATTAAAGATAGTGTTAAAACGATCATTAGAAAGATTATGTTATTTTGAATATTGGTTTGGTTCGTAGACTACGCTTAGCGATAACAGTTGTTTATGATCCAGACTAGTTTAGCCCAAAATGGGTATTAAACTTTTGACTTTTGACTAATTAAGTGCTTTTTTTGCAATGACAATTTAGCTCATCACCACGAAGACCCAAAGCGGGTTGGTGGGTTTAACAACTACCATGGCTATCGAAGCACGGTGGACCTCAAGATATTTAATTTTAGTCACCCATCCGATGACACGACATTACGAAGGTTGCTTAACCTGCACGATCGCAACTCGAATGCGCAATCACCGAACATCGAACTCACACGGACCTCTAAAGCATCATGTTGCATGTTATCATCATCACATCATCCATCAGCTCATTTTATGTCCCACTGCTAGGGCACGTAGCGAGAACCACCACGCGGGCTCAGTGTGGATTGGTAATACAGCAGGGACCAACCGCTTTACGTGCCCTCCGAAGCACGGAGAAGCTCGCGATGATACATTTTTGGTCACCCATCCTATGACCGGCCTTTGCGAAAGTTGCTTAACTACAGCACTCGCAGACCGGGCGCGTTAACCACTGCGCCATCGAGCTCCTCAATGTATGTTATGTATGTAGATATAGTATGTTTATGTTACGGCGGTCACGTTACGGACATGATGTTATGTAAAACAAGCATGCCCCGTGACAATAATCACGATCCGACTGTACCCGCCCGGGTGCCATTATCTTGCATTCACATTAACTGTATAGACTTTTCAAAGATTCAGCAATTTAATATATTACCTCTAATTGTGCGTCATAAAGTTGTGAACCTAAAAACAATTTTGAAGACTTACTGTTACATTTACAACTTATAACTTCCGAATAACTTTGTAAGCCAGTGTTACTTTGTAGCTAAAGTAACTTAATGAAGTTATGAAAAAATACTTACTTAATATCGTTTTGGAGACGTACTTGTATACACTGGAAACTATGATTTATTACGGGTAACTTTGTGGCCGAGGTAAGTTTGTAGCTAAAGTAATTTCGTTATTAGTGTACTTTAGTCGTAAGGTTTATTTTAACAACGGCAATTTATCAGCAAGGGTAACGTTGTATAGCTTCTTATTTAGCGTAGTTAGGCAACAGAGAAAACATTTAGCATTGGTCACATCGATGTTTTTTTTTACATAAATTAAATAAGATTATAGTGAACTATAATTGTTATACAGGTTGTCTCATTGAAATGGGTCAGTATGGTCTGAAAGTCTGAAACTATAAGACATCATATATCATAGAGCCATTTACTGCTTAAAACCTACACAATCGATATCTAAACAGAAATAGTGTAAGTTTATTTTTTTCAAAACAACCGGGTTCGATTCCCGAGCTGAGTACAGGTTTTTTTTAAAATGTATGAATGCAGTTTTTCTTCTTATTAAAATCGATGACATGGTTCCTAAGAACAGATCTTTGTATGTCTTATAGTTTCATACTTTCCCATACTGACCCATTTCAATGAGACACCCTGTATACTAAAGTGTTTATTTATCAATTTTAGGCAAGATAGGTGTTAAGGTCAATCAAACAAAGAATTAAGATTTGGGCATTTCAATAATTTAAATTCATTAAATAAATTGGAGCTCATACCTAAGTAAACATTGCAAAGTTATCAATCTGGGTTTTTTTAACTCATTCCTTAAACTTTGAACTTACGCGGTGACTGATTAACGCGATACCTAACTTGATTTCTTTAATGAAACCCGAGAAGAGTGCGTAGTTACTTAGCTAGTAGTACAAAACCAGCATATTGAACTTATCTTATCTACACATAGAGAGGTCAAAAACCACTAAATCTGAATGACATCTTAACATTAAAGGACATGAGACAATACAATAGGTTACTTTTCAATACAATTTGCGATAATCCTTACTAATATAATAAAACGAAAGTCTGCTTCACGTCTCAAAAAATAAAACTGTTTTATTATTGGTACTTTATCAACAAAACAAATATATATCAACAGACAAATTTCACGCAGTCAAAGTCTCGTTATGCAGTTATGTCTTATTCAACTTATAACTATTATAGAAAAGATAATATATCATTTGAAATAATTCTATATTTAAAGCCTCCATTATTCGTCTCCAGAACCGCTAAATCAATGTCACAAATGCGTCCGTCTCAAGAGCGTGTCATGCGAAACGTATTACAGATAGCGTTTGCATTCAGTAACCCGATAAGCCTATTAGAAATTAGATCGACACAGGCGAACGGACGTTATCCCGGTATTACGACACCCGACCTGATTTCGATCGATTAGACACATGAAACGGAACGTAACTCAATGACAGTCGTATGTTCGATGAAAAGTTACGAGTAAATCAAACGCACATTTTAAACGCAATGAAGAATTTAACAAACAAAACAAACACCAGCACGGTATAATGAAAAGGCACTCTATCGCGTTCCATTTTCAAAATAAAAAAGGAAGAAAACAGAAACCACAAAAAAGTTTACACTTGCACACAGAGTAATTAACACTTTGCCACATTCACATGTTTACGCGAAACTGGTTTGAAAAAAAAAAAAAAGAAGTATAAACACGAAAATATAAGGGGTGACTTCAAATGCGGCGCGCGCTTTTTTTTTGTGTTCCTTAGTAGAGTTTCGCGCCACGCGACGCGTGCTCTCGGCAGCCGGCCGCCATTGTACTGCCCGCGTCAAATGCAAACGCGGTGCGCGGGCGCAGGAATATTTTACATAATTATTGTTAGGCACCCACCGTGTAGAGCTGGTTCCCGGCAGGACATAATGTGAGTCAGTTTTAACTTGATGTGCTGGGCTGCAGTTTTAATAAAGTTTAAATAATATAATGTGATGAAGTGCAAAGTAAAATGTTTAAAGAGGTTTAACGCTGACTGCTTTGTTTAGGTATCCTTAGCGTAGTTACTATTTAATGTAAGTTTTTGAAACAACTAAGACGGGAATCAGACATAAAGTCCGCCGAATGGTGTGTAGGAAGGTAGTTTGCACGTTTCGTATGACGTCAAAAGACGTCTAAAGCGTCTAAAGCGTCTAATACGCCTGCCAAGTACCACCATGTCCCAGGAGACGCAGTTGGTTATATGGGGCTCTCCCCCCAACTCCCGCAATTTAGGAGAAGGGGGACATACCAACTAATAACCTTAGCACATCCCCTCATTCGCCACCAAGGTGATCAGGGACCATCGGTAGGATAGTCTCCAGATATTCACCCTAGCAGCGGCGCGCCAGAGGAAACGCGCCTGCGCCGTTGCTTCCCAGCCCGTAAGATTCTATTTCGCAACACGAACTAATCAAACGTGTACTCCAAGAAACATGAAAACATTGAGTAGACAAAAACCAGACATCTCCTAAATTAAATATTTATTTAAGCACTCCTCACAGGTGCAATAAATTTTTTTAGTTAAAGAGTTAACGCTACTTTTCTATTAGAGTAACAAATAACTGCTTCCGGAATAGAACAGCCAATTTAAAGCCCCAATGAGCCTAGATTTTAAAGAATAAATTAAACATTTCAATGAGGAGCTCGACAGTGCAGTGGATTACGCGTCCGGTCTGTGATTGCTAAAGTTAGGAGGTAGTTAAGCAACTTTCGCAAAGGCCGGTCATCGGATGGGTGACCAAAAATTTGTTTGTTGTGGATTGGTGGTTGTTAACGACTGCTAATACAGCCGTTAACAACCACCAATCCGCACTGGGCCGCGTGGTTTATGGCCCATTCTCCCTACTATCTAAGGCTCGTGCCGTGCTCCAGCAGTAGGGTCATAAAAATGTAAGCTGGTGATGAAGTGAAAATCAGCTTTGCAGTTTCTTTAAGCACCAAAATTTGCTGTGCGGGGTTCTATCATTCGTCTTAGCATTTTAGTTTCAATATTAGATTAAGTTTAGAACCGAAGCCCAACTGCGCAAATTCTCCATCGTTCGCTCTCTTCATAATACCATAAATAAAATCTCCAATACCTCAGAATCTCTTTCTACCCATGCATTATTATTATTAATATCTATTACATATCTAAACCTCCCCTGTTATATATTTATTATTTCATTTACTAAGACATAGTATATATGTAGTTTTATATTTCACTAGCTGACCCGGTACACTTCGTACCGCTTCGACAGTTTCTATGACAACAAAACAAACAAATCGTAATTCTATTTATTTACCATTATGCATTTTTTTTATTCTAGTAAAAATATAGCCTATGTTACTCACTTAATTTAGCATTCTAAAGGTGAAAGAACTTTTTAAATCGGCCCAGTAGTTTTTGAGTTAATTCGTTACAAACAAAAATACAAAAATACAAAACTTTCCTCTTTATAATATCTATATAACGTGAAGCAAAAACTTTGTATCTCTTTTTTACGAAAATTGCGCGGACGGAGGAGTATGAAATTTCGCACACTTATAGTTTATATTGTGACGGTTATCCAAATGTATTTTTTTTAAATTATGCATAAAAACACATTAAATCAATAAAACAAACATTACACACACTACCATGTATTTAACACATGCATAATGTATTTGACACACACGCTTAGATACTCTTTTCAAAAATTTCAAAAATGGAAGAGGAGCGGCCGAATTCTGTCAATGCCAATCCAAAGTCACATTCTATCTTTTTTAATTTTTCATTGCTTAGGATACAATCCGTGCAGCCTTAATAAAATTACGGTCGAATTTCGACCACTGGGCGACTGGTAGATTTTCACAAAACACTCACATCAGTGTCTCTTGATATAAGCTTTTAAAGAGTTCTCCTGTTCAAAATGACTACGAGATATAAAGTGGTTAGCATAATGAACTAAGCCACCGATATGTACATCGATAAGTTTATATAGGTCTATCAGTATGTATGTGATCTCACAAAATACCCCTACATTAGTGGCTCTTGATAAATAAGCCAGGTCGGCGACCGTGCAGGACTGGATCGAACAATGCCTCCCCCAGGACCTCGCTTCCTGTTCCGTCTAGAAAGCAATTTACATGATAACTAACTTTCATATTTCTTATCGTTCATTTGCTATTATATAGCTACACTTTTTCTAGACAAATTAATAAAGATGAGAATCAACATGAGAGGATTTTTTGATATAAGACGAACGAGTATACTTAATTATGAAAACGAAATACTTAACTAAGTAATTCTAAAAATATTATAAAAGGTCGTCGTCAGGGTCAGCGATGTCTTGGTAGCTCCGATGAAAGAGCTGTCACCGGGATTACGAAATATCAAGGGTTCTAGTCAAGTAGTTTTTCAAAATGCCATTTTCAAATCTAATAAAAATAAATATTATGATAGCAAAATAACAATTGAAGTAATGTTAAACCTATGGGCTTAACAAATAAACAGAAAATAAGCTTGGCTTCAGCTTGTTAGTTATCTCGTGTTTTGTCTCTTTTACTTTAATCTGAAATGAAGTTTGCATTATACGGAATAACTATTCGGAGCTTATTCTCTGTTTATTTATAAGAGGTTTGTCTAAAACGTAAATGTAGATTCATAAGAGACTTTTAAAAATTCCCTGCGGTTCGGGGTACGTATACGGAACAAGTGACAAATGTGATAAAAGGTCACCATAACGTATTATTTAAGAAAATTCTTAAGCTATTTTTAGAGCTATTGTAATTTGTAATAGTGAAAAAAAAGGATAATAGCTGTTCGATAAACGTACCAATGAACGGAAAAGTCTGATGACAAAACTTCACAAAACTGCTGCATAAAATAATAAAAGAACGCAGACGACATAATCTCAAATATGACAATAACAAAATGTCGTTTCATGTGCGCCTGCACCCGTCTCCATTTCAAAGCCATAAGGCGATTTGCGAGCACTGCGTTCTGCATTTAAGAATACTTAATTTAGACTTATGACAAAATGTCTGAAAACAAATACTAGGTCTTTGTAATGTCTTCGACAATGTCTGTCGATTTGGGGAGTAAGCTGTCTATGCAATTGCGTTTAAGACTATAGAAATAAAAAAAAAATTAAATTGTTATGGCTACTCCTCCATTTAACTTCGAATCAAGGCTATTATCGACACTTTCTGATATATTAATTATTTACTATAATTTTAATGTTTCTGATTTTATATTGTAATACAACCTTTGACAGACACAAGTTACAAGTTCTAGAATAAATAAAAAGAGTGAAGACAAACATATCTAAAAGTACTGTACAGAATTTATATTACTTCTCAGCCATTTAATTAAAAAAAAATCTATTTCTAAAAACAATAGAAACAGCGAATAATAAGATAGTAGCAGACGGAAGCCGACGAGAAGTAATTAATAACAAGTTAAACTTGAGCTCACTTACAGCAGTTAAAAGATTTGCAAGGAACTTGGGCATTTATTTGACTTGAAACTTAAATTCTGACAAACGAACAATGAGACTAAGCACTACAGTTATGGAGTTTGTTAGTTTTAATTGTTTATTACTTGCCGAGGAGCGATGGAAGTTTCAACTTGCACGTCTAAGTGCCTGGCAAGAGGGGGGGTGAAAGGAACGGGGTGAGACTCTTGGGGTCTTTGCTGAACTGAAAATTAAAGTTTCAAAAGTCAATAATAACAAACGCACCGTGTAGCAAGCGCTAGATCAAGACCAAGTTCTGTCTAGCGAGGCATATAAATAATTTTAAAACTAGCATGAAATAGATAATACAGTATTTCAACTGGAAACCAAAAATAAAACATTAAAAACAAGCTACTGGACATTCATGGTACACAGTGAACGTCGCTTGCAACTTGTTGCCGGAAAAATAAAAGCAAAAGTAGATGAAACGTATGACAACCGACTGTTTGTGACTGGTTAAAGAGGATTTACAATATGAGCTGATAAAAATTTAAAAAGCTATATTTTGTATGTCTACCTACAGAAGTGTTTATAAATAAAGAAGGTATATGTAAAGTGAGGAGCTGGATGGCGCAGTGGTTAACGTGCCCTGTCTGCAAATGCTGACGTTAAGCAAATTTCGCAAAGGCCAGTCATCGGATGGGTGACCAAACATTTATCATCTCGAGCATCTCCGTGCTTCGGAAGGCACGTAAAGCCATTGGTCCTGGCTGCATTACACCCATTGACACCCATAAATGTATTTCATTTTTTTTTTCATTTCCATAGGGAAAGCTCGTGCCCCACTAGTGGGACATTATGAGCTGGTGATGGCATGATTGTAATTTGGTTAAAAAGATTGAGAAAAGAAAAACCTCCTGATTTTCTTGCAAGCTCTTCTGGGTCGAAGGCTGTCCCAAAACCCGAACTGGTGGTAGACTCTGTAGTGCACCTGACCCTGCATATCGTGGGGTGAGGATTCGAATTCCGTTAGTCCATTTTCCATTTTTTTCAACACTTTGAAATAATGAATTTAATTAGAGGAAGTAAAGTGGCGCTACACTAGATATACTTCTAAAATGAATTTAAACACAACCTTTCCGCTGTATTACTTCAGCGAAAAACTTCCGCGATATTATATTGCAGCAGAGCGGCCGGCCGAGGGGTGGGGAGTGGAAAAATTAAATAAAATTCAGCTCCAGTAACGAGCCAGTAGCTAGTTCGCTATTTAATTATGAATTTATGAGTAGCGGGAAAATGCAAACCTAGAAATGGGTCGCACTTCAGTGATGCGGACAGCGGATCAGAGTTGAACCTTTTAACATTTATTCACCCAGTGGTCGAAACTCGACCGTAATTTTATTAAGGCTGCACGAATTGTAATATTGTATCATAATAAGCAATGAAAATTAAAAAAGATAGAAAGTGAGTTTGGATTCGCATTGACAGATTTTCATTTTTGAAATTTTTGAAAAGAGTATAATATACGTGTGTGTTAAATATATATGCGTGTGTCTCAAATACATGGTAGTGTGAGTAATGTTTGTTTTATTGATTTAATGTATATTTTTTACTTTTTATTTTCAAGTGCTAATTGCTGCACTGAAGCTAAATTAAATATTTATAAAATTTTCAAAATACAGTGAAAAAATTAAACGCCTACCCGACCCAGCCAGGAATCGAACCTGGGTCTTCCGCAATCCGGGCGGCTGCACTGACCGCTATGCTACCGGGAAGGCTGACGTAGACGCTGAATTTTGTCACTGCTTTTTGTAATTTTTAGAGTGCTAATAGCGGCACAGCGCGCCATCTATCCAACGGCCATTGCAACCGATTCACAGGTTCGATTCCTGGCTGGGTCGGGTAGGCGTTTAATTTTTTCACTGTATTTTGAAAATTTTATAAATATTTGATTTAATGTATGTTTATGCATAATTAAAAAAAAAATAACATTCGGATAACCTTCTCTATTTAAACTATAAGTGTGCGAAACTTCATACTCCTCCGTCCGCGCAATTTTCGTAAAAAAGGGGTACAAAGTTTTTGCTTCACGTTTTAATATATAGATTTTTACTCCGCTTGCTTGGCACTCATCTCACTTGATGGTGTATAAGACTGATCCTTGACCCGGAATCATAAACTACTTCTTTATATCATACGGGTAAGCATTCGGCTTTCATTTCACCTGGTGTTAAGTGAAGATAATGCCGAAGGTGGAAGTGCACTTTACACGGAATCCTCAACTACTGAGAAACTGGCTATCTTATCTCTAGCTGCCGGAACACAACAATGCTACTAGGAACTGGCTCTTTGAAAATCTGACACACGCACTAACAATGCTGTTATAATTGTTGCTGTGGCGACAGACTTAGAAATTATGGCTAGCTAGGCGGCCATAGAATAAGATCTATTACTAACCGAAACATAATGCATATTGTACACGAATATTAGCTACAAATAAAATACATTATTTAGAAATATAAGGAAATAATTTTGAAAGAAAATAACTGAAATTGCACCATCATCCTCTAATGCACTTTCTATTGCATTTACCACCCAAATTTCAATAAGAAGATTACTAATGTTTATATTTATTTTTAGTGATAAATGTATATTCAATTTCTTAATGATTTAATCGATTAGGGACCTCCACTTAGATATACCCATTTAATCGATAACAGATTTGAGTTAGAAATGTTGAGTTCGATGAGCATTAATCGATGTTTAATAGATAATCTTTGAAATATAAATTTTAATATAATATCAAATAAAGATCGTATTGTGACTTCACATACGTACCTACATCTTGTAAAGTTTATAATTGTAAGGTTACATTCTAAAATTAACTATATATTTTCCAATTTTTATCAATCACCTATTATTACTTATTATATATAATATAATCTACGTTGGATGACCGATTAACATCGCCAGAAGAAGTATCTTACGACAGAAGAAACAGCTCGCACGGTTACAAATAAATAGAGGGTCATCACATCAGTAACCATATCTTCCAATCACTAGCCGTGTTTTAGACTTCATCATCATCATCATCACCAGTTCATATTTATGTCCCCACTGCTGGGGCACGAGCAGTGGGGACATAAAAATGAGCTCGTAAAAATGAGCTGGTAAAAATGAGCTTTCCCTATAGGGAAAACGGGCCATTAACCATCACGCAGGCGCATTGCAAATGTTGATTGTTAACGATTGTTAATGCAGCCAGGACCAACGGCTATACGTGCCTTTCGAATCACGGAGGAGTTTGGACTTGCTGTTTCTAATAGTTAATAATATAGTATAAGCCGCTCCGCTTATGAGCATGAACGCACCCAAAGCGCTGCAGCTCCTCTCAGTTTCTGGTTAATTAAGACACTGTTTTGAGTGGCACTTACGGCCGGCGAACTAAATAAATAATGGATGCCACATTTCGGCCCTGGATTTCGGCGCCACTCATTTGGTTCCGCACAAAAACGTATGAGAACGAACGTTGAAAGAATGGCAGTCCCTTAATATAGAACATTCTCTTTTGTTTTCTAACGTTTGCATGAACACCATTGAAATTAAAACGGATCTACTCGCGTTTATTTTACTTGTTATTTTGACGAGCCCTTACGAGGTTGCTGGTCAATATGTACAATGAGTGTGGATCCATATACAACTATATCTGTTTATTTTTCATCTAATTGTAGGTAACATGTAACAGTGTACAAAATGAATAATTTAATTCGATTTCATGAAGGTTTCATTTAATTATTATTTTTCCAAACATAAACAAAAGCAAACTTATACAACTTCAATTGCTTCTAAATATGACCGCAAGACATAATTCTATTAATCATGTTCATGACATTAGTTCCAATAGCCAAAGTCGACTCTCAAAACCTCTGGCGCGTTCATAGATTGCGATTCAATTGCCATAAACTAACAAGTCATCCATGTTTGAGTATATTACCTTATCATCATAAATTAAGGACACAAATTGGTGCATCTCTCAATGCAATCAGCCAATCAGTGGTCATTTAACAGTTGACTACCTGCCACACGGGTGACAACATTCTGATTACTACTAAGCTAGATCAATTATAAGTATTATAACAACCTGGCTATAAGCTCTCGATATGTCCAAATCACAGATATTTATGTAGTTATAGTAAGGTTACAGTTGCTTGGCAAGTTAACGCTAAATTGTCGTTATTAGTGCATCCACGGAATTAAAAAGGCGCGGGTCTGTTGGAGCATGCGGGAATGGGTAATTGTGATTTACCAACACCATGTACCTATTAACTACCTCTCTCTAATTTCTACTATGCGTAGACCTCACATGTTTTTTGTTACTTGTCATTTGAAGTTGATTAAAACCTTTTTTATAAACAATAACAAAACTAACAGTTTCTATAATAAAGGAAATTCCTGAAAATATATTGCAAATGAAACTTAACTTAAAATTCGAACAGAATGACACATTTCGCTATTAGGACTGGAAAAAAACGCACATATGTTACAATTTGACTTATTTGTTATTTTAAAGTACAGGAAATTTATACGAAATAGTTTCAAAGAAAAACCCATGCAGTTATTATTCCTAAAGATTTGGGGACAGCGGTATTAAAAAACAATCCGTCATGTTGGAGGGATCATCTTGGCGGTATTACATTATTTACGCATGAGGTATTATAAAAGTTGCCATGGCAACAGGCTCTTGGGGAGAACTTGAAGCATCAGGAAGTCAGGGCGGACCCATCTGGGAACATTGTTAATGTATTGTGGAATAAATAACGGAGTTGATAGGAAAAACAGCACAAAAAGAAACCTTATTTTTGTTTAGAAACATCTTTTAAAATCAGTGGTTGATATAACAGTAAGCGTATTCCGGTACGAGAGTAAATAAAATGGTCTGAAAACAGCAAATTAATAAAAGAGAGACGCTTGTTGAAAATTGAACACTTGTGGAATTGAAGTTTTGAGAATAGAGCCTGGACGTTTTTAACTAGAAACATTTACTTAATATTGAATGTCTAATAACGTTTTGAAAAATAATATAGAATAGAATAGAAGGTTTGTTTTGGGAAACGTATACTTTAAATAATTAGATTTTCCGTTACAAATGGATTAGTAGCATTTGTCCCACGAACTCTAACTAAATTATCTTCATTGTAATAATTGTCAAACTTGGTGCCATTATATTATGTTTTTCCACGAACTGAGGAAACTTCATTCCCCTCAGTTTGTGAACTGAGTTAGACTTTTTTTGTTGTCCTAGTTAAATATTATATCACATTATAGTTCAATAAAATTGGTGTTATACTTTCTAATACAAGTTAGATAGCCTATTCATAGCTCTTTTTTGTATTGATACAAGACATAAGTTTCTAATTTAACTTGTATCTTATACAGTTATGTGTACAACAATGCACACACTGTCTACCACCTCTTACTAAACTCCTCGGTGTTCTTCTCTTCGATTCAAATTACCCGTTAAATCGTCTACCAAGCCAGACTAATCCCCAATAAATCGAACAAAATCAAAAATGGGTCTCACTTTGGCGCCAATCCAACGGGCCAGTGATGAGGGCGCACTGAACGACGACTGCTTCTATTTGCATATAAATGCAACTTCATTATCAGTCGTAACGGATTGGCAGGATTAAGCATGCTATATTGCGAGCCTCAAGGCTGAGCGGCTAGCATGCAGGGTTGGCATCTACCAGAATCCCTGTTACACTTATAATTCAGATTAATTTAGGAATAGCCTGTGGCTTTTGTTTCTGGTGTCATAAACATCCTTAATTTAAAATTAGGACATTGTTTTGTAATCTTTCAAAAATGCAGAGTATATTTGGAGTTTTAAATACAGAGGCTTCTTAATTTTAAATATGAACATTGTAAGTAGTGAATATTAAAGTCTTGAGAGGTATGGGGATATAAAACATGATAGGACCAGGTGTATAACTACCTTGTCAAAATGCTTGACATGTTTTAAAAAGTGAAGAATGAAAATGCGTTGGCTGTCATCTGCCAAATCTTTTTAGATAATACTGTTTGGAAGGTAGTATATAATATACTTCTAAAAACTTAAACCATTTTTTGATTGCACGACACTGAAACAAAACGATGAGTAAGCAATCTGATTCTAAAAATACTTGGCTTAAATCTTGTATGACACAAAATGGACAGGGAAATCGCCCATGCAAAGTTTCCAGCAGGTAAGAACTTCTTTCTGTTAATGCAGTTTCAAAAATAAAAATCTCTTTACTCGAAGTCGGTACTTATTGACATACCATTGACTGTAAAATCTAATAACAGCAGGTCCAAGTTCTCATTGACGTGATAGATAGGGCACTTTAAATGGTACCGGTCAGCTGTAATTTACTACATAAATCGAATACTTAAGCGTTGATAAATCAAAACTGTGATTAAATGCTTAACACTACGAAGTAAACTTGAAAGTATTATAGTTGTAGTCCTTTTGACTTAGACTGGCTACATTTTTTAAGTTGTTATATTCAATTATTATTTAATCTTTTCATAGTTATCGTCTCAGTGCCGAAAAAAATAACGCTCGGCTTGTTAACTGGAAGTTCTTGGTTCATTTCCTAGGACGGGAAAAGTGTGTTTCGAGTTTTCCGACGCATTGCCCGCATTCGGCTATCGTGGTTATTTAACCAATATCCATCGATTGTAGCAATGATTGAGACTTTTACCCCGTAGATGGATATGCATAGGCTATTATTTACTTACTTCTTAAAGTATACTTAATAAAAATTTCTTTGTTAATCCCATGTACTTACGTTCCTATACGATTCATCCGATTGCGATGAAACATTGGCATTGTTGTTAACATTGGCAACATTGGCAACAAAGGTTTCTGAGTTAGCAAAACCTTCACAGGCTAAGAATAAATATATTATTTTCTAAGATATTTTTTTTTATCAGAAAAAATCAACCATTCTCAGGAATCGAACCCACGACCTTTGGATAACAGGTCCAACTCTCTGAGCTACCCAGACCCCAGACGACTAGTTGAATTTTTCTAGTACTTTGTTATTTACGCTGCAAGCTAGATATTACGTCACTGTGAGGTTATTACCCTCACAGTGACCCATTCGAGCTTCAGGAGACTAGTCGATTTTTTCCAGTATTTTTTTTTACCTTGTATCTAAATTTCTTCGTCATCATCATCATCATCGTCATCATCAGTCCCTCTCGACCCACTGCTGGGCATAGACCTCTCTTTGCTTATGCCAATGCAAAATTTAAAATAATAAAAATATATTATCTAAGTTCACGGGATACGGGTGATCATGCGAGCAAAGTCGCGGGCTACGGTAGTGTCATTATAAATTAAACTTACCGACTTTGTTATGTATGAGTTATGAATGACTCATGTTTGTCGTTAATCTCCCTTACCTGAAAAGATAAATTATTATCAATATAAATATCAAAGTGCTTCAAAGTGAGCAATAAATAATATATTATTATTGCAATTTGTCTTAAGCATAATTACGAACTCTTTCGTATTTTTATTTAATTTACTCTTTAGTTTATGTAAAGTTTTTATTGTTTGCATGTGAAGTTTTTATTGTTTGCTGAAGTTTTTTGTTTTTTTTTGTTTAACGTTTTTGCTTTGTTTTGTTTTTATTATGTTGATTGATTTTTCTTTCCCTTCAAGTTAGGGTTGAAACCACTAGGAGTAGAGGATTCTTCGGGGCAGGTCTAATAACCCGGCCCTCGGCTCGGATCAACCGTGTCTTCGGGGACAGAATTGCATCCCCAGACACGTCTGAATCTAGTAAAGCATTAAAAAAAATTCGGCGAGTTGGATTGAGCTACGATGGCATAGGTAGTGCAGTGTACCTGACCCGGCATGTCATGGGTGCAGGTTCGAATCTCTCTCGTGGAGTTTTTTCAACACTTTGTCTTTTTCAAATTGTAACTACACGTGAAGTGGGGATATAATTTTTTTTCTTGTCTACCCCATAGTGTGGGTTGTCGTTGGATAGAAATTTCAAAAATATTGCGGGTTTGTGGAAACAGTTTTGTGATTGAGGCATCCGTTTGTGAACTATTAAGCTTTAAAGTGCAAAATTTTGTTAGAGTCAAGTGTCCTCCCCCCACCCCCCCGCCCCTCCCTGCCAGCCAAACGGTTGTTTTTGGATACGTGAAAAAATTCACGATAGTTGTATATAATGACGAAGTTAAAAGGAAAACTATCACAGCTAAGTAGGCTCTACAAGTTTTTTTTCTATAAGTATAGGCAAGTATTTGACCGCGATCTCACCTGATGATGTGATGATGCGGCCTAGGATGCCGCATGTGGGTGTGAAATGGCAATAGGCAAATGATTTCACCCCACCTGATGTTAAGTGGAAATGGATTTTTTTAGGAGAGAGATTGCTGATTGCCTCAAATGGCATTTTCAGCTTCACCGGGCTTGTTTGGGGGCGGCGAGAAACTTTAAGGGTTCCTCAAGCCGTGTAAAACGAATCACGGTTTTCTAGAGGGAAACGGCATCACGCACTAGTGCGTGTCCCCGTGCCCTACTAGATTCTCCGAAAGGTTCGGATCGGATCGAAGAGCAGAACAACCCGAGGGCGCCTATAAAAGCTCGGACCTCGGCTCGGGTTGACCGGGCCGTGGTGGAGGAGAGAAGCGCTCAAGCACATGTCTGTACCTGGTATAGAGCGCGTGTGAACCGGTTCGTCGTACCCTTGTTCTACGAGTACGGTGTCTTAGGCCTAAACTAGTGTGCATGTTAAGTGTATTCTGTAAATGTGTAGTGGCATTTAGAGGATCGGGCGGGAAGTAGCAATGGAGTCCAGATGCGAAGACAAGAACAACGCAGCATCAGTCACCCTCACCCTGCTAGCCAAAAGTTGCCACTTCACGCCTCGTTTGAAAAAAATGGAATCGGGTAGGCATACCTACTAACTTAGTAGCTTTAAAACAAAGCGCGTTATATACAGGAGTGCATAACAATTATGATACATTGTGTTGCACGACTTGCGCGTAACGGAATGCGCAGGGCGGCGCTCGCCGGCGCCGCACCGTGCCGTATATCTGTCACTTGCGCATTTGCGCGTGCTCAGTACGTGAGCGCATAAATTGCGCGCTCATTGGTCGCTGAAGACGGATCGAATGGGCGCCGATGGAAAAATATTATTGTTTGTGATTTAAAAGGCAAACGTTTGTTAGTCAAAGTCAAAGTCAAAGTGAAAGTCAAACAATTTTATTCAAATAAACTTAAGAAAAGTGCTTTTGAATTGTCCATACATTTTTTACCTACTAGTTGATCCTTAACTGAAACTGAAACATCTTGTAATGCACTTTTAAATAGGCAGTATATTTGCTTGGGTTATTTATCCCGAAAGTTATCACAAACATATCGTTTGATAAAACCCTATTTTTAAGTAATTAATTTTTCAAGGGGAAACAAGAACGGGGGCAATCAGGAATAATCCATTTTTTTTCCTGAAAAAGTTTATATTTCGTCATCTTTCCTTTCTGCTGCAGCTTGCGATAACGCAGTTCAAAAACTGAAAATAGCACTTGAAAATAAGACTGTGACTAAGAAGAGGTGGAATCAAATAGCTGTTTCAACAACTTTCATCAACATCGGTTGCTTAAATACCAAAAAAAAAAGATTTTTCCTAATTCAATATTCTTTTGGATGTTCTTTATTACATTTAGCTAACTGCTAAAGGTCGTGAATTTGAGTCTCCCTTTAAAATAAGATAAGATTTTCCCCATTTGATAAGTTCAAACTCTAAGGCCACCAAACACTTCTTTTTTGAGAGATTGCTGATTGCCTTAAACGGCATTTTCAGCGTCACCGGGGCTTTTTTGGGGGCGGCGAGGTACATAAAGGGTACCTCAAGCCGTGTTGAAACGAATCACCTTCGGAGGTTTTCTAGAGGGAACGGCATCACACACTTAAAAGTGCGTGTCCTGCTCTACTAGATTCTCCGAAGGGTTCGGATCGGATCGGGGAGCCGAACAACCCGAGGGCGCCTCTAAAGGCTCGGACCTCGGCTCGGGTTGGTCAGGCCGGCCTAGGTAGAAAAGAGAAGCACCCAGGTACATGTCTGTACCTGGTATAGAGCGCGTGTGAACCGGTTCTTCGTACCCTTGTTCTACGAGTACGGTGTCTTGGGCCTAAACTAGTGTGCATTGTGTATTCTGTAAATGTGTAGTGGCATTTAGAGGATCGGGCGGGGCCACCAAACACATTACAAATGCCACGATTCCAGACAAGTTTTATTCCTTTTCCACAAACTACAAACAATATCGAGGGAGCCAAGACAAGCGATGCCTTTTCCGTTTCTCAAACTAAGTTTTTAGCAATTGAATCCGCACGCGCGTGTGCAACAGTTTAGGAACCGCTGCACGTTTCAGTGGAAACTCTAAATAATATAACTTACCAGAATTTTTAACGTAATAAGAGCGAGGTCGTGAGAGAAATTTAATTTTAGATAATAACAAACAACATGCTTTTCTACACGTAGGTAGGTACAGTCAGAAGCGAAAGTCACTGAACACTTGGTGCTTTGTCAATTTACGTTTTCCATATACAATAAAGTATTTATTTACTAGGGAGTTAAATAGACGCTATTCGACTTGTCGTAAAGTTATGATGACAATGTACAAAAATGTTTTGCGACTTCTGTTGCTGAATGTACATGGATTAGTGTTGTTCGCAACGATATAGATCGTTTATTAAGTTATCTAGTTATGTCGAATAGTATTAAAGTTATCTATTATTTACAAATAGTATCTACTTACCTATATTATTCTATTGTATGATACATTAAAATAATGCGATTATTTTCATAGTTCTGCCGTCTATGGTCTGTCAAACCAAAAGGTCTCCAAAATACAAAGGGTATCGTTTTTTTTTAAATAATTTGGTCAATAATAGGTTGTTCTAATAAAAATATTTGAAATAAAAAACAATGTTAAGAAACCAAGAGTGGGATTTGAACCCGGGTCAGGTGCTCTACCAACTATGCTGTCGTGGCTCTATCCGTAACAAAATTTGCGTAAAATGATATATAAGTATAATCATAAAATATATTGTTTTGATTAAATTGTACCAATTAATAGCATTTTACTTAAACTTTATTATTTCAACAACCATCATCAATTCATAAGCTTTAGGAACGCATGACTGTCCCACTACTGGGCTTAGGTTTTTTTACATGAACAATATTAAAAAGGGATCGGGTCTACTTATCAACGTTGCATCGCATAACATCGCAACTTTCAAAATAATGAAAAACGTGGATAAACTAGTACAGTCCGCAGCAAAATCGAGACGAGCGCGGCGGCCGACCGCAAAACAATTTATTTTAATAACACTCTCGTGGTAGGGTCGGCAAAAGAATGGCACAACCACCACAGCTTTAAAACAATGCCAACTATTTTCAACTTTGCACTACCAGATTTAAGGATCACATTAAAACTGTTTGTGTTACCAAATTTTAACCAAATTTATTTACACAAATAATTCGGGGTATTGCGGTAAGCCATTATTAATTTGTTAATAATCCAATGGCTGTAATTAATTAAACGTATCTAAAGAATGGCTTGATGTTTCGAAATGATAAAGCACAGGTAAATTTCAATTTTTAATTAGCTTTTGGTTAGTTTTTGTTTTACTATAACAACTATACCTACTACCTGTATCCCGTCAGCCCCTGAGAATATTCAAAAACTCCATCTTATTCCTTCTCTATATCTTAAGGGTGCGCCGTCCGTAAGTGACAAGTTTCATATATTTTATTTGAAATGTCTTCGTCCATATTTATTTGATGCCTCGCGGCCATATTAATTTTATATTTAAATATCGGATGATTTGTAGTTTAGACATTGGTGATTGTTTAGACACAATCAGATGCGTATCTGGTAATTTGCGAAACAAAATCGGGTCATATGCGTATCTGGTGATTTACGAAACAAAATCTGGTCATATGCGTGTCTGATAATATGCGAAATGCACTTCTGGCCATCCGCGTATAAGGTAATTTGCGTTTCTGGTACTATGCGTCTGAAGCCAATAATTTAGATAAACTATAAGAAATAATATATAGAATCATATAAATCATATATAGTGTGTTATGAATTTATGGATAATTGTAAACTAATTTTAAACACGTTCCCTTTGATAATAAATATATATTTTGATTATGTAACACGATAGTATTTTCAATTATATCAACTTAACCATGACTGCACTTTTGGCATTTTTTGCTCTGCGCACCCTTAGCTCTCATAAATAACAGCTTTCTTGGTTCAAATATATGACCTGGGCATTGATCATTCAGGCAGCGAATGTGTCACGACTGTTTCATCATCATCGTCATATCGCCAGCTTATTTTATGTCTTCACTGCTGGGGCACGAGCCTTTCCTAAGGATGTATTAGAAACGGGCCAGCCTTTTTTTAAATACTATGTATAGATTGATAATGATGAAGGTTGCTGTCTTCATCATCAGCCTAAACTAGTTCCACTGCTGGACATAGGCCTCTCCAAGTGCACGCCATCACCGAGCACGACCCGCGGCTACAAACTCTCATCCAGCTCTAGCCAGCCACCTTGCGAAGATCGTCGCTCCAACTAGTCTGAGGGCGTCCTATATACACTACGTTTGCCGACACGCGGTCTCCACTCGAGGACTCGTTTAGAAGGTTGCTGATGATAGCCAAATTGTTGATGAACGAATAATTAAATGCGGTCGAATACGAGAAGTCCATGGTTCAATTTCCATAGCTCCGTTAGACTGATGACGTGAAAATTATCCTCACTTGCCTTGCCACAAGGTGACATAAACACCAAGCACTTTCCCGTTACTTTATTGCGTACTTTACAAATACAAGGTAGGTATTTTAAAATTACCAATAATAACCAACGCTCATTATCACCACTTATTATATGTCCCCACAGCTGGGGCACGAGCCTTCCCTATGGATGGATAGGGAGAAAAACGCGGACACAGTGCGGATTGGTGGTAATTAACGACTGCTAATGCAGGCAGGACCAACGGCTTTATGTGCTTTCCGAAGCACGGAGGAGCTCGAGATAATAAGTTGGTCACCCATCTGAGGACCGGCTTTTGCGAAAGATGCTTAACGTCAGCAATCGCAGTCCGGGCGTTTAAAGCATTGCGCCATCAAGCTCCTCGCCATGACCAACGGCACTGCCACATAACCTTACTTCTTTTTGCAATGTTTGCAAAGTTCATACTATACTCATTTTTGCAAACGAAATACAACAACTCAATGCGCCACATGGACTGCGACCGCAGGCTCGGCCGGGACGCCGACAGACGAATGCTCCGACTGGCTGGCAGCCTGGCACATTGTGTACTGCGGTCTGTCAACACTCAAACAAAAGCGGGTGAGGACGAGCGACCCACCCCATCATTATGTTGGGTTTTAGCCGCCTGTGTGGTCTAGCGGTTAATATCACCATTCTCAGACCCCGAGGTCCGGGGTACATGTCTGTTTACTCGGTTTGGTTGGCGGTAGGGTTTGTTTGTCCGCTTGGCTATCTACCTCCATCTTACCTTAATATGTCGCCATTACATCAATGTTTTTAGTTTTGTTGTGTTCCGGCAGCTAGAGATATGATATCAATTGCTAGGATTCCGGGTGAAGTGCGCTTCCATCTTTGGCCTTATTATCACTTAATATCAGGTGAGATGAAACCAATTGCTTACTCATTAGCATTAAAAAAAGCTATAATTATTTTTGCGTTTCATATCGGAACTGCATTCGTAAGTTAATCTTAGAGTCGGATCTTCATTCTCTCAGGATTAAAAATTACGGTTGCTGTCCACGAAAAACGGTATTGCAATACCATTATGAAAAACGTAATCTTTTTATTTATTTCAATGTCAATGTCATGGCATAAGCTGAGTGGTAAACATTTCGGTTGCATAATTATAAATTTAAAATGTCCATTATGTCAAGTTGTCATAGATGCTCCGAACAAATATTTTTCATTTCATTTTTCATTTATTTATTTATTTATTTATATAAGGCACGATAACAGAATGCAAACCACATTTCATAAAACCATTTTTATAAATCTAGTATTCCACCTTCTGCATTATCGTCATTTACTATCAAATAGAGATGAAAGCCAAACACTTCCTTGATATGTTTCTTATTATTTAAGAATTTGGATCCAGACAAATGGTATAGCGAGTATCCGACTCTTCTATATTAAATTTAGCCAACACTATTCACTTAGTTCTAAAAAAAGTACTTTATTCAAAAAGTACTAACAATATAAATCTTTATCCGATAGCTAAGCTCAAACGGCAATACCGTTTGAGCTAGCCTTTAGCGTATTTGTTGGGTAGTTGTGAAACCGCAGCCCGAGCTAGTTAATGACGCGGAGACGATTTGCGGCCGGTGGTCAGTCGGCGCGCGGCCGGCGGCGGGGGCGGACGTCAGTTCATTACACTCACGAGCGCTCAGCCCATGTGCCCACCGCGACTTAATGACGCGGAGTTTGAACGCCATGAATGTTCACTGCGATTTAACGACGCGTGTGTAGTAGTCGGACGAAAGCCGGGTTTAAGAACATTTTATTCTTAGCTTACAGTATTTTTACCGCATAATCTGTGATAGGAATGGAACTTCACTTTAACAATTAGCTTCTATGTCAACTTTATCTTTTACAATACAATAGGCTGGTTTCAATGACAATATCCTAACGGAGGTGGAAAATATTGCAATATCGTACATTTTGTGTGTAAAACTTTAGTTATCACTAAACTCAAACATATAATTATGGGACCATATCCCACCACGCTAGTCTAAGCTAGTTGGGTACCAGGCATGGTGAGTTGTAACTACTGCTATCTTAAGACAACAAACAGCCTCATTTCACGAAATAATTGATCATTGAACGCCTTTACAAAGATTTATTTTATTTTATATCTTACGGGTAATCACAATGCCTTCATGTCAACTGACGTTAAGTATTGATAAGGCCAATGGTGGAAGCGCACTTCACACGGAATCCTCAACAACTGAGGCACTGGCTATCGTATCTCTAGCTGCCGGAAAACAGCAATGCTACAAACATTGATGTTATGACGATATACCTAGACAAGGTGGTGTTAGCTAGCCAGGAGGACATACGAGTACACAAAAATGTACCCTCTACTGGGATTCAAACTCGGAACGTTATTTTGGGGGATAAAGTTACTCGCGTCCGTAGGTTTACCATTGAGACCCTACACGTGATCCCTGGGTGGTGCTAAATGAGTAACACTGTCTGAATGGTAGAGCCACGCTGCGTTGCAGCACGAAATGGGCCGGCTCGCTCGGCGTAATACCACCCTCTCACAGAATATCGGCGTGAAACAACGGCACTCGTTGCTGTTGTGTTTCGTCCGGTGAGTGAAAGTACCGGAGGCCCTCTCACCCCTCCCCTCTCCCAATTCCTACTCCCTCCTCAAGATCCAACTCCTTCCTCAGGGTTGGCAACGCATCTGCGATAACTTTGGTTTTGCGGGTGTCCATGGGCGGCGGTGATTGCTTTCCATCAGGTGACCCGCCTGCTCGTTTGCCTCGTTTTACCATAAAAAAAAAAAGCGTTATCGACGGGTGGTCTAGAGCACAGATGAAATATAGAGATCTTCGTTCCCGGCGTCCTGTGCGTCATACGTCGTGATCTGCTAAATTGCACCGTCGTCACGGACTCCTCAGCCTAATATATGCGCGCACACGCCCCCTACCGAGCCGTTCGTACGCCTGTTTACTGTATAATATGCAGATTCAGGTTCTGCAGGGAATTTTGCTCGGCTGGACGTCGTTATGTATGATGGATGAGCCGGCCCCAAGTTGAGATTTGCTGTGCGTAATGGTTATGCTGTTTTCAGTTAATAATTTGCCTTTTTGTGTGCCAGAAAATCTTTTTTTTTCTGACTGCTTAATTGTGAGACTGACATTTTGATTGCTAGCTATAAGCACAGTTTAAGGAGTCTTACATACAATTCCTTATACTGTGGTATAAACAAACCAAAGGCATTGTACTCAGGTATAATTATACTAATAACAATTTGAAAAGGCTTTAAAATGATTTTTCATAAATAGATAAAATCTAAAGGTACAAAAGTTCATTAAAATGAAAAGATGTAAATACACCATAAATAAACCCTTATTTCACAAAGAGGCCAATGAGCCATGAAGCCTTTCTCCATTCATAAGCACGAGTAGCGAGACATACGAAATAACCACGAACAATAAAAACCTCACAAAAATTATAAAAGTTTTTGTTACAGAGTTGTCGTTGACATGAATATCATTACGAAACACTTAAAAAAATTTTTGAGCGCGCAAATTAAACTGATTCAGATCAATAGGATCGGATGTGAACGCACCGCAGTAAATCTGCGTCGAGTATATCTGTGCGCAATTTTGTGCAAATATTATCATAGTATAGTACGGCGAACGGGTGCAGGGATTCCGTAGAAAACAAATGTTATACTTAAGTAATTGATATTTTTTTTACATTTAGTATAAATATTTTACTAATATTATAGCGCCGGAAGGAAGTATAGAGTCGGAAGCGCGCTAGCGCGCGCCATTTTGTTAGTTTAAAATCGATAAATAAGAACAAGACTTATTATTATTCTATGTGACATATTGTGTCATCATTTTGATATGTCAAATGTCTTCTAATGAGTATTTACGGCATTCTCTTTACGATTTGTAACAAAATATACGTAATTGTTTTCAGAATATAATGTTAAATGTCAAATGGTACACTTTTTTTATTTTTAAGTCCGTCTCTTCTTAATAGTCTTCTCTTTGAAATATGAACACAAAATTCCATCCTTAGTCGCTCTGTGACCAACGTATCCAAGAAAGATGTTAGCCCCTTAAAATGGAACACTGCGAAAAATCCTGAAACGGATTGCAGAAGCACTAACGAGAGCAGGCCGGGCGAAACCAACGCACATCTCTTATTCAGTAAAGTTATCGATACTTCACTAACTTTATATCGACAAACTAAATTTTAAACTATCATGGCCACATTAGACTAATTTATTGTTAACAGGATTCATAATAACATATATGTTTTTATTAATGATCACGAATGCTCTTAAACGCTTGAACGCTACATCCGTGAACATTGCGCCGAAATAACGAATAAGCACGCATAGAAATTATATAAAAGAAAATGAGAATCCCGTTAATAATTACTGTAATACATTTTAAGTTCTTATTTTATTTAAAAAAACATGCGATAAAATTTTAACCAGGATCAAGAGCCTGAGCCGAAGGCCGAGTTGGATTCGAAGAGTGCGGAAGCAGAAGAGAGCGACACAAATATGTTTTTATCGATGATGTAAAAAATTTTTTTTTCATTTAATTTGACACAGTTACCCCAACCATCGATACCGCGGCCCATCACTAGCCTACTCATCGCAAGTGGTCCCGTAACGACCGCGATAACGAACCGCCATCCGCGATGCTCACGAGTATCGAAGTATCGACAAATGCAAAACAATCGCATCGATACGCGGGGTAATGCGGCGCTGTCTCCCTCACCATTGAGTCTCCTACTTTGGGGAATAACAATGTTGATACTTGGTACAGTAATGTGCTGGATGGGAGAAAATCCGCGGAATATATTATCCGTGTGTTTACAAACAAAAAGGTTGTGCGGGTGTGGAAAATGGTGTGCGAGTGAGAGTTAAAATATCTTTAAAATACAATGAAAAAATGAAGTGCCTACCCGAATCAGCCAGGAATCGAATCTGGGTCTGCAATCCGCGGGCGGCTGCACTGACCTAATAGTCCGTAGTGCAGCCGCCTGGATTGCGGAAGACCCAGGCGTTTAGTTTTTTCACTGTATTTTATAAATATTTAATTCAGCTTATTTGTAGCAATTAGCACTTAAAAATAAAGAGTACAAATTTAGGTAATATATCGTTCACTCTTAATTTTGTCATAACTAATGAAAGTTAGCTATTATTTTTTATCGTCAATTAATAGTTAGAATACGCGGTGCGGTTCGAATTCCGCTCGTGGAATTTTTCCAACGCTTTTTTTTTTATAATTGTTTTCTAAAGTTTACGCGAACACTACACATTGAAAAGAAACAGCTTTTACCTTTTGCAAAGGGTTCGAAACGTCAGGATAAACATTAAATAAGTAATGTGTAAAATAAACGCGAGCAGATCCGTAAAAGCTGTTTCATTTCAACTTTTTCTTTTTTCAAAATGTAATTTGTTCCCAACAAAATATTGCGTACAATTATAGGTATAATATTAAAACCATAATAATAAATATATTCAGTGAGCTATGGAAAGAGCTATGCCCGGAGTTTCTCTGAAGGATAGGATTCGTAACGAATACATCCGACAGAGAACCAAAGTCATCGACATAGCTCTAAGAATTAGCAAGTTGAAGTGGCAGTGGGCCGGCCATATCTGGCGAAGAACCGACAACCGCTGGGGTAAACGTGTTCTTGAGTGGAGACCACGACTCGGTAAACGTAGTGTAGGACGCCCTCCGGCCAGGTGGGATGACGACCTGCGAAAGACTGCAGGCAGATGCTGGATGCGTTAAGCTGAGGACAGGGCGCTATGGCGCTCACTAAGGCTCATTAAGGCGCGCTTAAGTTCTGTGATTGGGCTACAGCAGGTATTTATATCAGTAGAAATAGACTGTATGAGTTATATAATTTGAGGCAATGCAACCATAGCCTTAGTTTTACAGAATATGTAAAAAATTATTCTAAAATGTTTAAGAAAGTGTGCATATTAGCAAAATCAAATTTCATTAAAGACAAAATTAAAAACTCTAACAATAAAATTAAAGCCACTTGGGACATTATAAACCGTGAAACAGGTAAATTTAAACCACGGGACAATACTTTCACTCTGAAAGTTAATAACACCCTTGTCAATTCGGATTTAAATATTTCTAATATTTTTGATGACTATTTTTTAAATATACCAGTGGTAACAACTTCAAATTTAGATTCATCACCAGAAGCTGCACAATCTTTACTCAAAAAACATGTACCAAAATCTAATCTGTCTTTTCAATTTGAATACATTGATTCTATGAATATTATAAAAACATTCAAATCACTTAAAATGAAAAACACTAGTGATTTGTGGGGCATAAGTATTAAGGTAATTAAGAATATTATATTTTCTATTGCGCCCTATCTTGCAGACATTTTTAATTACTGTATCAATAAGGGTATCTTTCCAGAACTTATGAAATTCAGTAAGGTTATACCTTTATTTAAATCAGGAAACAAAGAAGACCCTAGTAACTATAGGCCAATTTCAATAATACCAGTACTAAGTAAAATTTATGAAAAACTTATACTCGAACAATTAATGGCATACTTTAACTCAAACAAGCTTCTACATAAGAAACAATATGGTTTTACAAAGGGTCGTTCCACTACTGACGCAGGTGTTGCTTTAATAAAACATATATTCGATGCCTGGGAGAAGTCTCAGAACGCTCTTGGAGTTTTTTGCGACTTATCCAAGGCTTTCGATTGCGTTGAGCACAGGACTCTGGTGATGAAGTTACACTACTATGGTCTTAATGATTTTGCACTTAAATTGATAGAGTCGTATCTCAGTTCTAGGACACAAACTGTCGATATCAATGGAACTAAATCATCTGGATCTCTTGTAAAAATGGGAGTTCCGCAAGGGTCAATCCTCGGGCCCTTCCTATTTTTAATTTATATTAATGACTTGCCATTCTTTGTGGAGAACTTCTGTGAAATTGTTTTATTTGCAGATGATACTTCACTCATTTTTAATGTTACTAGGTGTAATAATCTACAGCTTAATGCAAAAAAAACAAAATGTATTAAATTTACACTACCTAATGTTAAAACTGAACCAACTGATATTAGAATAAACGGTGATAAATTAGATTTGGTAGACTCAACAGTCTTCTTAGGTATAACACTTGACTCAAAACTTCAATGGAATCCTCATATATCGAAATTGTCCGGTAAACTCAGTTCTGCTGCTTATGCTATCAGAAAAATTAGACAATTAACAGACGTTGAAACTGCTAGAACAGTTTACTTTAGCTATTTTCATAGTGTCATGTCGTATGGTGTCTTACCATATATAGACTAGGTTCCCAAACTACTTTAAGAAATATTTTTAAAGAAATTGGTGTTCTTACAGTTGCATCTCAGTTTATTTATAATTGCATAGTTTTTGTGCGTTGCAACATCAACTCTTTTACTAAACACGGTGATGTACACAATTTCAATACTAGAAATAAGAAAAAACTTGTAATGCCACTGTTCAGGTTGCAAAAGGTTCTTGGCTCTTTCTTGGGGCAAGGTATACACTACTATAATAAAATACCTAGTACTGTACAAGATTTACCTTTAGATAAGTTTAAAAAACATGTAAAATCTTCTTTACTTAAGAAAGGTTATTATACAGTCAAAGAATATTTAGATGACAAAACAGCTTGGTTATAATAAAAAAATAAAACTACTCTTTATTTTATTTTATTGGGATCAATAATTACTTTAAAAATATCTTAGCGCTGATATGATAGCCTTTATCAGCAATGTCCTACAGTTTACAAATAATATTTATGTTACGTTAAACTTTTCATTAGGTTTTTATTTAGAGTATCTTGAGTGTGTCATGCTCTCTTTAGTGTCTCTGCGGTGGTGGCGTGTGCGTCGGGTCGTTACATTCCCTAAGATATGGTTGAGTGAAGCGATGGCTGATTCATATGTCATACTCGTGAACGGGTGCCGCCTGTGGAGGCTGGTCTGCTCTTGCATACTATTATTTTTATTATTATTAACTATAGTTTAATTTTGTTTTTTTTTTTTTTTTTCTTTCTTAGACAATTTTTGACCTTTATTAGTGCTGTATGACATTGTGAAAATTTTAACTGGTAACTGATGTTTTGCAAATGTAGATATTATTATATTTTCTCTTTTGTTTTTTTTTTTAATATGTGTGATTGTCCTTTATTTTTTTTTTGTGTTTTTATTTGTGACGGAAAGTGTCCTTTTATGATGGGGCATTTTCCAATATTTTTGACGCTGTAAGGGAGAAAAGAGCTGGACACTTGCTGAGTTTCTTGCCGGTTCTTCTCAGTACAAGATCTCCCGCCCAGAGTAGACTTACGAACCGATGGCATAATGACGTTCATAAGAGCTATTTGTAGCCTAAACTGAATAAATGATTTTGAATTTGAATTTGAATTTGTATTTGAATTTGAATTAGGGGAGGCCTATGTCCAGCAGTGGACTAAGATAGGCCGATGATGAATAAATATATTATAGCTTGTTGCCTAATTCTCAATATTTGTATAAATATTAAGATCGGATGTTGATGACGTAGTTGTCGACATTGAATAGGGCTCCTTTGGTAAAGTAAGAGTAGATACGAGTTGGATAGAGCCACGAATCCACGATAGCATAATTGGTAGTGCACCTGACCCGGCATGTCATGGGGTAGGTACGGGTTCGAGTCCCGCTCGTGGATTTTTTTCAACCTCTATCTTTTTTACCGAGTTGCACTGGCCGGCCGCGGCGGGCGGGCGGGGCGGCCGAAGTCACGGCTTAACTCAAAACGTCGAATATTAAAAAGTACATAGTTGATCGATGCCTAGCTAGGATACCTAAATAAAGTAGCTTAAAGTATATTCCCGTTAAAAACTGTTTTATTCTATGTATATATTCTAACATTCGTTTTAGAATTACAGGACCATTGTATAGGAACGCCTACTTACTTGTTATTTTGTGCTTATGTCGAAGTAGAGTGATACGGACTGATTATTAATTATTATAACGATACATATAGAAGTATGTAGTATGAGCCTTACTGAACAAATAGAAAATATGAAATAATTTGAAAATATATCTCTTGATGACCTCCTTAGTCGAGTGGTTTGTACACCGGTTTTCATGGTGTCGCCATCTCTGAGGTCCCGGGTTCGATCCCCGGTCGGGTCAATTTAGAAATTTTTGTTTTTCTAAATTGTTTCGGGTCTGGGTGTTTTCTATGTATAATAAATAAGTATATATTTAAGTATTTTATGTATGTTTATCCGTTGTCTTACAACCAATTAACGAGTTTTATAATGAAGCTTCTCATGGGCTAGATAATTGGTGTGAGTGTAGGAAAGTTTATTTATTTATTATCTAATATATAAAATTCTCGTGTCACAGTTTTCGTTGCCATACTCCTCCGAAACGGCTTGACCGATTTTGATTAAATTTTTTGTGCTTATCCGGTATCTATGAGAATCGGCCAACATCTATTTTTCATCCCCCTAAATGTTAGGGGTAGTCCACCCCTAAATTATTTTTTTTATTTTTTAGACAACATTTTTAATTTCTATTTTTTTACGATACAACATACAAAAATACATACAATCCTCAATTTTCACAATTCTACGATCAACCCTTATTTGTGGTACGAAGTCCGCCGGGTCAGCTAGTTTATTATATAAACAAGCATGCTTGCAGCTCTATATAACAGTTTCCGTAAATAAACAAACAAAATATTCCCTCATCTACAGTAACCAACAGGAATCCCGGCGCAGGTCTCATCCGTAACTTCGGGAAACTTTCGCAACTCGCCACAACTCGCACAGACGGACGGGCAGATTCTGGCTGGGGATAATTTTGCGTGTGACCGCGGCCCGGAAGTTGCAGTGCGTCGGCCGACTAATTAAAATAGTTCGTTATTTTTTGTTGAGCTCAGTGGCGATAGGGCGGTGCTTTTGGGTTGCGATCGTGAATGTTAAGCTACTATCTCTATGGCTCACTCCGGATGGGTGACCAATAATATGTTAGCTTATGGCTAAACGAAACGTCAGGAAAGTATAAAGAATACGCAGAGTTTCACGTAGTTCTAGTAAGCTTTTTCAAGTCAACAAGACGAATTCAAAAAATATCCCTTGTAAGTACAACAAAACAGTGTTTAAAGATAAACAATGACGTGTTTAGAATATTCTGTCTTTGTCTAATAACCTAAAAAGTAACAGCATCTGTTTTTAAGCATTGTCTAACTTTAGCCATTGTACTGTGGCAAAGCAGTATATCTTTAAAAAAGTTAAGGGAAACCAGAGAATGTTACATCCATAAGAAGAAAGCTTTTAAACATTTACTTTTCAAGTTTAGATCTACGAGAAATGGAATTCCCAGAGGACCAAAATCCTTTTTGTGTGTTTTATCAGCGATAAATTACAAAATTAACAGAAACGTGTTAAGTGTTCATAAAATTAAATGTTAAGTATTTGCTTTAAATAAACCATCGAGAGTATAATGGCAATGTTTGCACATTTGCGGTACAACGGGAAGCGTTCAATGTACCAGGTGAGCATGAATCAACGGCGATTAGCTTTAAACCAAGATAAGGGAGTTGTGTGCATTTCATATTTAATTTACCAGGGCGTCAAAAGTCAATAGGAGAACAATGAAAAGTTAAAACATTTGTAATTTTACGGAAAGACAGACGGTATAAACTGAATAGAAGACAAGGAAGCTGTATGCACTTCATTCATAAGTACTAAGGTGTCAAAAGTCAACAGAAGCAAATAAACTATCAGATTAGATTTAGATGAATCGAAGATGGAACTTGTACGCATTTGATTCGTAAATACTAGGGCGTCATAAGTCGACAAGAGCACAATGAAAAGTTTTTAACATTTGTAATCCATCCATCGATATACCATCGGATACTCACTAACACAGACAGACCAAAGATTTGTAGACACAAATAAATACCGTAAGCATCTTAAGCGTTTAGATAAATCGAAGATAAGGTATGTACGTATAAAATAATAATAATAATAGATTATCAGGCGAAAATGCTTAAAGTGATTTCGTAGTAAGTATTTACATGGCTGTATCGAAGACGAGGAAGTCATACTCGTATAACCCAGTGAGAGAACTATGAAAATTCTGCACAGTTTGCACATTTTGTAAATCAACTTATTAGTGGCGAATACAGTAATAGGTTAGCATGAACATAAAGCGATTGACTGAATTGAAGATAAAAAAGTTTTACGCATTTAGAGTGTGATTTTACCAGGGCATCAAAAGTACAACAGAGTAACATGAAAAGAAAAGCATAAATAATACTCGTAGCGTCGTTCAGGGTACTATGTAAGTACTAGGGCATCAAAGTACACGAGAGTAACACAAAAATTTAATACGATGTTTGCACGAATGAAATCAATGAATAGTGGGCCAATAACTTTATTGGCCCACTCGCTCGCTCGCTTTAGATTCATGACTCCTGGTACTTACCAGGAGTCATGAATCTAAAGCGATTGGCTGAATCAAAGATAAGGAAGTTGTTAAGCGTTCGGTATGCAAGTACCAGGGCGTCATAATCCGGCGAGAGCTTGCACAATGCTCGCAGCCTCATTGTGCGGGGGCACGCGGCGTGTCGCATCGGCGACGGCGGCGGCGATTGCACTAGCTCAAGGAGGTTCCAGGCATGTCGCCGGGATTAATAAGCGACCTTTAGATTCGAAATTTGAAAGGACGAATTGGATTATTGGTGTTTTGTTTAAGGCGACGCATCGCTAAACAATAAATCTCATACGTTTTGATACGAGCATTTGCGCCCCGTACCATAAGAAAAACTGGTTTCTTTTCTTTCAAATTAAAACTACAAATTACAAAAACACAAATGTTGAAAAAATTTCCACGAGCAGGGTTTGAACCTGCACCCTTCTGACATACCGGGTCAGGTGCTCTTCCAATTGAGCTATCGTGGTTCTAACCAGCCCGCCGAAATTATTCAACACTATTTACTTTTACTTTGAAAGCCAAAGGCGCCCATTCAATGTTAACAACTACCGTCATTAATATCCGATCATAATATTTTTACAAATACTAAAGATCAGTTAAGAAGTAGGCAAGCTATTTATAAATGTTTATATAATTTTTAACGCAAATTTTGTTGCGAACAAATTACAAAAACACAAATGTTGAAAAAATTTCCACGAGCAGGGTTTGAACCTGCACCCTTCTGACATACCGGGTCAGGTGCTCTTCCAATTGAGCTATCGTGGTTCTAACCAGCCCGCCGAAATTATTCAACACTATTTACTTTTACTTTGAAAGCCAAAGGCAACAAAAATTGTTCGCAACAAAATTTGCGTTAAAAATTATATAAACATTTATAAATAGCTTGCCTACTTCTTAACTGATCTTTAGTATTTGTAAAAATATAATGATCGGATGTTAATGACGGTAGTTGTTAACATTGAATGGGCGCCTTGAGTGGAGTGATTTCGTGAAATGGGACGGAAGTGTGAAACAGGAAGTCGGATAAGCGCGCAAGTGCGCGTCATTTTGTTAATTCTGTAATCGATAATAAGAATATGACAAATTATTATTTTATGTGACATATTGTTTCATTTGACTATCAAAGGTAATTTTATATGTCAAATGTCTTCTATAGGGGAAGTGAGAGGAATGAGTATTTACTGCATTCTCTTTATGATTTGTAAAAAAATATACGTCATTGTTAATTCTATTTTCTATTGTAATATTGATTTGAACCCTTTCGTGTGTAAATAGACTTCATCATTATTTTCAGAATATAATGTTAAAATTGCTTATTACTAAGGTGAGATCGCCTTGGTCGAGTGGAAAAGCGCTCGGCCCGACACCCGAAGGTTCCGGGTTCAACTCCCAGGTCGGGCAAACTGTGTTTCAGATTTTTCGATGCATAGCCCGGGTTTGTGATCACGAACCCGCATTTGGCAAGCGTGGTGATTAAGCCAATACCCATCTATTGTAGCGATGACTTGATTTCAATGATGGAGGCCTTTGCCCAGCAGTGGGACAGTTACAGGCCGTTTACTAAGGTGAGATGTCAAATGTTACACATCATATGCGACTATTGTAAGACTCGCTCGTTTTTTTAAATATCATCATGCATGCATCTTTAGTGCATTCATACAAAATACAATACACGATGGCCTAATGGAGGATAGTGGGTTTTGACGACAGTTATATTACGGCAACAACCAGAATCAGCGGCTCGTAGTTCGTAGCTTAGTGGAACTATAGATACCTATTTAGTTTGGTCACCCACCTGCCCCCTGACTATGAACTCTTATAGCAGTATTATTGCAGTTGTGGAAAAGAGACGCGAGTATATTCGCCGCTACACGCGTCTTGCTCTCACAACTGCATTAATACTGCTATAAGAGCTCGTGGTTACCCCCCTGACGTCTCCGCATTATGATAGTTGCTTTTGCAAGATCGAAACCAAAACCAAATGCGCCATCGAGTTCATCTTTATGAACTATTTACTTACTTACTTGTTTACTTTTAACGACAGTTATTATTTGATGAGGTTTACTCTAATTAGTAAGTAACAAAAAATCCCTATACTACCTATTGCTGAACAAAGCTTCCGACAATTTAATTAGTAGTTATTGTCTCAATCATCCATCACGCTTGCATACCGCTTAGTACCGATCCGATCCGAACCCTTCGGAGACTCTGGTACTTAGGGCACGGGGCCGCGCACTTTTAAGGTATGATTCCGAACACCGCTGCACGCAGCAATGCTGCCGCAGCAGTACTGCCCGCAGTACTACTGGTCCTGCATTGCTGTCGCGACATTGCTGCGTAGTTGGGAATGTAATCTTATATAAACTTATAGAGAATATATGGGGACCAGTAGTGCTGCGGCAGCACTGCTGCGGCAACACTGCTGCGTGCAGCGGAGTTCGGAAGCATACCTTTAAGTGTGCGATACCGTTCCCTCTAGAAATCCTCCGAAGGTGATTCGTATCAACGCGGCTTGAGGTACCCTTTACGTACCTCGCCGCCCCCAAAAACCCCGGTGACGCTAAAAATGCCGTTTGAGGCAATCAGCAATCTCTCTCAAAAAAACAATATTGCGAGTTGGTGTTTGTACATACAACCGAGCTATGCATCGAAAACATATAAAACACACTATGCCCAACTTGGGAAATGAACCCTAGACCTCCAAAATATGCTGTTACCTATCAAAATTATTATTGGGTTGCTGCGATTTATACCATAACCTTGTTGTTATAATAAACGTGTACGAATTTTAAAACAGCTCGTACTCGCATCTACACAGTTACATCACTCTGAGCGACTCAAACACTGAAGCGTATGCGTATAAATGTGTATAGTATGTATACACACGTGTACAGTGTACAGTGTTCCGACAGTGCTGGCGCGTCACGGCTCCATGCGCCGACACAAAGCCGCGCGCTGGCTGTGGATCCGTTGACCCGGGGTTATTTATGCTAATTTCGGGGCTGGGGATAATTGTGAGACGTCTTGGATGATGTTATGACGAGGAATTTGCATCTAGGGTGGTGGTAACGTGATCTGTAACTCATATGAACAAAAAATATCAAAATGATTTTTGATTGAATAATCCTAGCTGTGAATCGAAAAATCTAAAAACATACTTTGTCCGACCTGGGTATTGAACTCAGGACCCCCGGCTATAGGGCCGAGTGCTTTGACACTCGGCCGTCGAGGGTGGTCTTGATTTTTGGCAAATATACTAAACATACTAGACAACATACTATATTATATAATACCATTGGTTCGTAAGTCTGACCTTGACTTGGTTGCCGAGAAGTAAGTGCGCTTGACAGCTCCTGTCACGTATATGGAGAATATGGGGTTGGCTATACGTGTCCTTAAGGCAACTCTCTTGAGAGAGTAGTACCGGATGAAGAATGCGCTTCGGCGCGTCCTGATCTGGCGTTATGACTTGACGCAGATGTGCGTAAGGTCGTCTGACGCCTCTCGTATAACCAAATCGGTTGTTAAAAGGTGCCAGTATAAATTCAAATGTACCTAGTGTATAGAAGTGTGACCTTGTACTGAGAAGGACCGACAAGAAACTTAGCATGAGGGCATTTCTTTTGTCCCTTTCTTTTACAGTGGCAAATATTAGAAAATGCCCTCCCTATCATAAAGTACACAACATGTCTCCCGCCCCATAGACTTACGAACCGACGGACGGGCGTAGTGACATTCATAATGGCTATTTTTTAGGGCCTACACTGTTTTTTTTTTAAACCTATTGTACAACTATGTATTTAACATATACACACCCATATGTATATAGGAATAAAGACCTTTATTCAATAAAACAAAATTGACTGGCAACGGCAGCTCATAAAAGCGTAATAATGCCTATGTGATTGCATTTATTTACGACACTGTGCCTATTGGAGCGTGCCTATCCACGATTTATCGTCCCATGCCATGACATGACTGGCCGGCGACGCGCATTCAACAAATGTAGACAATCGTAGACAAACGTAGACAATTGTAAATGCATTAGCGTGTTGGGCAACTGATTAGGTGTGTCTGTTAACTAAGTGTGACAAATGCGATTGTGCGCATTCCACACTTAAACATGTACTACTCGTAGATATAATACTTGTGTTACAATCGAAATGGCAGGGCATAAATATAGAAAAAAAAAACAAAAAAAAAAAGCTGCCTAGAAAAACTGTTTTTACTCCCTGTGTGGTGCCGGGGATAAAGAATTGCACCACCCCATCTCTTCCCTTGGGTGTCGTAAAAGCCGACTAAGGGACCATTCCAGAGGATGGGCAGCAGCATCTCTCTGAGGTTACCCTCAACCTACTGCGATCGCCAACCCGCCTGCCAAGCGTGGCGATTACGGCAAATACCCCTCATATCCTTGGGGGAGGCCTTTGTCCAGCAGTGGACGTCTTTTGGCTGAGATGATGATGATGACTGTAGTTAGAGTAATCAGACTAAATAGGTAGGTACAGTCAACAGCAAACGTAACTGATGATCCGTAAAGTTTCAAAATATGAAATCAGTATGAAAATCAATAATTTTTAAACGCATATCGAAAAACCTTCGAGAGTCTACTAGTACCTGCAGACTATGACTGTAGTTATATAAAAAACTAGCGGCCGCTCGCGGTTTCACCCGCGTGGTTCCCGTTCCCGTGGGAATATCGGGATAAAAAGTATCCTATGTGTTAATCCAGGTTATAAACTATCTGTATGCCGAATTTCATCCAAATCCGTTCAGTAGTTTTTACGTGAAAGAGTAACAAACATCCATCCATACTTACAAACTTTCGCGTTTATAATATTAGTAGGATAATCGAGCCGTGTGTTTTTCTTTGAACAAAATTCAAAATTCAAAATCATTTATTCAGTTTAGGCTACAAACAGCTCTTATGAACGTCACTTTATGCCATCGTCGGTTCGATAGTCTATCTACTCTGGGCGGGAGATCTTGTACTGAGAAGAACCGGCAAGAAACTCAGCAAGTGCCCAGCTCTTTTCTCCCTTACAGCGCGCGTCATAAATATTTTACAAAAACCCAACAGCATTGTGGTAGTATGGTGGGTTAAAGTCGTAAATCCACATGTGTAGCTTCAGCCCAGCAGTGGAACTCTTTTGTCTTTTAGTTATCAGGTATCTAAAAGCCCACTATATCTTCCAGACTATGTTACCTATGTTTTATAATCGCGTAACTTTCGATACGATTGAGCTGTCATTGATCGAGGTCGGGGCGTGATCTACTCGCGGCGCGGGGCATTAGTCGACTTGCGCTTGCGCATGGTTCCTGCCTCATTTGTCAAAGATTGTGCAACAGGCAGAGGGTCTCCTCTGCCTGTTGTCATGTCAATGTCACTGAAAACAGAATGTTGGTAATGGATTGCAATTCACATCAAAATTTTACCGAAGGACTTCAAAAATCGTGCTTATTTTGTTGGTTGATACAATACAAGTTTATCACGTTTGTGACAAAACGATCAGATTGTAGTATGTGGTAGAACATCAATTATTTATATTCTTACTTTTCCTACTCTACAATGTTTTTTTAAAAGATACGGTTATAAAAAATCATAAATGTAGGATCTTAAAGTGCGTGTACAAGTTACTTTCACTTGTTTTATTTTACAACAGCGAAGCGCTTCTTTTTAGGTGCTTTTACAAAACTTAAAAACACTTTGAAGCATCTGTGTTACGATTCTGTGCCATCATAAATAAGATAAAGCCGTCAGATCCGACGTGACCGCGCACTGCTTGTGTGTCACAAACCGACTATTGAGCTTTTCATCTGTGTTTTTTCATGCCACACGGATGTCCGGACAGACAAATGGAATCTACCTATATCAGCTTCGTTATATAAGTGTAAACAAACAGTAATATGAAGGCAGATTAAAGTGTTGATAAAATTTCAAACGACAAACTTTACAAATTTTATTAACTCTTTTATTTAGGTTAATACTTGCTTGTCCTTTCACTTCAAAGTTTCTCTCAATGTTGAGGCGAAATTAAGACTCTTTTTTTTATATATAATTATAAGTTTTATAATAATCAATTTTCTAATAAACTTGCAAATGAGTAGGTACATTCAAATGTTTAACCTTAAGTTTTAAAAAAAAGTCAAGGAATATAATAACGAGTAAGTATGTAGGTATAACATTACAGACTTAGCAAGCTTTACACTATTATATGTATTCTGTGGTTTTACGTTATCGTGGGCCATAAAGCAAAGCAAGTGTTTTAAATTGAAAATAAAGAGATAGCTTCTTCATGAAAGGTTATCTTTCAATAAGTATCAAATTAATAATACAAAGTTTCTAAATATAATCTAGTGAGGTGACCGTTTCAAATGTTTAGTTTCCACAAGATTTCAAAATATTATGCTTAAAACAATATTCTCTATAGCAATGAACGACATCTATGTTTATTAACGAAAGGACATGCTATTGATCCTTGAGTAAAAGTTGAAGTAAAGCAATTGTAGATGGCGCTACCGGTATGTTTCTTTATATTCTATTTTCAGAAACAATGTTGCTTGTTTTACTTAAAGTATTAGTATTAAATTGTGACTTGTTTTAAAAAAAATTCAACTAAATGTTTATTTAAGCATGTATTGTGCGTCATTTGTTATGTCAATAAAGATAAACATGTCAACTTTATTGTACCTACGCCAAAACACATTTTGACATAAAATTTAAGTCTGTTAACACAAAACTCTTATCACTGAGATCTCTTCCAGACAACCTTTAGATTGTCAAGAAAGAACTAAGTCAAAATGTTATACTAAATTGATTACCTATTTTGACATTTAAATGTTTTTTTTATTTTATTTTTAATTACTCTTTATATTTCATATTATCTCTTATCTGTGTTAAAATTAATGTTTTTTCTTCTTTTTCTAGAATCGGTCGGTAGAACCAGAGGAACAAAGAGCTGGAAAATTGTTCCTCTTCAGTCACCATATCCTTAACAAATAAAATATTCTATTCTATTATATTCTTGACTCACCTGCACAGCGTCGTCCAAGCACCGGCCCCAGGCGTCGCTCCGGTCCACCAGGGTGTTCCACTTGTCGGCCAGCTTGGCCACTTCCCGCCGAATGGAGCGCGCCAGCTCGCGGGCCTGCTCCTCAGCAGACCGGTACCCTCGGGAGTCGCCTTCACTCTCGCGTCCTGCTGGAGAGAAAGAATAAGAATAAAAATAAAATAGGTACTTTAATATACACATAAAAAAATACATACATGTTAACAAAGGAATCAGTACAAGATCTCCCGCCCAGAGGACTTACGAACCGATGGCATAGTGACATTTACAAGAGCTACATGTAACCTAAACTGAATGAATGATTTTGAATTTTGAATTTTTAAAATTTTGAATAAATAAAAAAATTGGAGTCGTAAAAAGGGCGGCATTATCACTAAAAGCGATATCTTAAGTTACAAAAATAAATGAAGTTGTTTACACCGTTTTTTTTAAAAAAAAGAGTTTGCCGATTGCTTTAAACGGCATTTTCAGCTTCACCGGGCTTTTTTGGGGGCGGCGTGAAACCTAAAGGGTTCCTCAAGCCGTGTGAAACGAATCACCTTCGGAGATTGCTAGAGGGAACGGCATCACGCACTAGTGCGTGTCCCCGTGCCCTACTAGATTTTCCAAGGGGTTCGGATCGGATCGGATTTGTACACCGTGCTTTTTTATTCGTCTTAGACCCGCAGGTGGGTTGATCAGACCATGAAACTGAACTACTTTCCCCAAAAAACACAGGCCAATAAACGAAAATTGTAAGTGTGTGAAAAACGGGAGAAAACGGTGTATAATCAACACGACGACGTGGTGGTTTATGGCTCGTTCTGCCATCCATAGGGAATGCTCGTGCCCCAGCAGTGGAGACATAAAATTAGCTAGGGTGAAGGTTCCATAGACCCGAGGCCCAGTGCGGTTTGGTGGTTGTTAACGACTGCTAATGCAGCCGGGACTAACAGCTTTACGTGCTTTCTGAAGCACGGAGGAGCTCGAGATGAAAAAGTTTAGGTCACCCATCCAATGACCGGCCTTTAAGAAAGTTGCTTAAACATAGCAATCGGACGGGCGCATTAACCACTGCGCCATCCGAGCTCCATGTAATATGAAGTTTTAAAATTGCGGACTCCAGTTGCAGTTCAAAGCTCCGCTATACAAGGTGATGCCGCGTAAAACGCCGGGAATTTAATATTTACGTCGTTACTTCCGCCTCGACAAATTGGGGCAAGTTCCAACGCGCTGAGTGACTTGAACACTCGGAAAGCCACGTCTTTGCTGCGTGAAAGCAGAAAATAAATGGATTCCGAGATAACCAAATTATTTTTACTCATATTCATTACCTTATTTAATTCTATATGATATTTACACAAAAGCTGGACCCTGTCATGCACACCCTTAGTGGGAGAGAAGAAAAAGCCTTTATTAAAATTATAGTATTTTATAGTTTTACTTGTGGGGGTTCGTAATTAGCTTTAAGATTTTACATAGTTTAATATTTTATTTTTATAAATAGCTGTAAACCTTCCTTAAAAAAATAATAAATAAATAGTTTTGTAGTAACTTAAAAAAAATGTTTACTATGAAAAAATATTTCTTTTTGCAAAATTTTAATTAATTTCACTCGTTTAATAGTTATAATAACCATATAAACTATACTGTCCCACCGCAGGATAGATGCCTACATTAATACTCAATCACGAATAAGTACCTACCTCATAATTATAATAACAATACAAAATAAAATTACTCAAATTAAAGTGAATACAAATAAAACAAACGTCCACAGCAAAAGCTAAGTGGAGCAAAAGCCATCGGGAGCCACTCGCGGGCCACTCAACGAAGCACCGAACGGTCACAAAATAAGGCGGACCCTAGAAGGTAAGCTAGTATACCGCGCTCGAGCCAACTCAAACATAGACACCTTGCACGGACATGGGCACATTGAACAGGGTGCCTAATAGTGCGAGTTTAATTCGCCATTCATTCACGTTAAGAAAACCTAGAATTTGTATGGAAAATTTTATTGACGACCTCCTTGGTCGAGTGGCTTGCACACCGGTTTTCATGGTGTCGCCATCTCTGAGGTCCCGGGTTCGATCCCCGGTCGGATCAATTTAGAAATACCTGTTTTTCTAAATTGTTTCGGGTCTAGGTGTTTCCTATGTATAATAAATAAGTATGTATTTGAGTATATTTAGTATGTTTGTCCGTCGTCTAGTTAACCATTTCTCGAGTTTCTTAAGGAAGCTTTAATTGGTGTGTATTGGTGTGAGTGTGGGAAACATTTTTATTAATTTCTTTCTTTAGATTTTAACTCTTTACGTATGTTGCCAGGAGGCGCTGCTTCAATGCCATAATAAGTTATCGTTTTCGTAAACGTAATCGAATGAATACGGGTAGTGTTCGTTCAGTAATGTACTAGATTTCCGATGAGCTCTTGAAAAACGGTAGGTACGCGACTTTGAGGCCACGGAGCCATAATGACGTTTGTGGCGATGACAGTCAATATTAAGTACTTACCTACCTAACTACAAATAATTTGCAACCTTAATTTATTCTTTATGTTTTATATTTAAGATTGACAGTACATAAACTGAACTGTCGATGCTATCCAATGATTTTTCAGATTTTGTTATTTAAATATATAGTTAATGAGCAAACAAGACTACTTTCGAGATGCACTTTTGTTCTGAATCCTTTATCTAGTAGGTATATTAGTGAGCGAAGCGGATAGTAAACAAAATATACACTAAGCACTTAGTTCGGATAAGTCCGAGCGCAGCGCAGTTGTCGCGAGATTCCGTCACAGAATAATAATAATAATAATAAACTTTCCTACACTCACACCAATTATCTAGCCCAAGAGAAACTTCGTTATGAAACTTGTTAAAAATGGTTACCAGACAACGGATAAATATACTTATAATACTTAAATACATACTTACTATACACAGAAAACACCAAGACACGAGACAATTTAGAAAAAAAAAATCTAGTTGACCCGACCGGGGATCGAACCCGGGACCTCAGAGATGGCGACACCATTAAAACCAGTGTGCAAACCACTCGACCAAGGAGGTCGTCAAAATAACTAAGTTGTGTGAGTTGTCTATGCGCGCGCAGCTCGAGTGCGTTTGAACCTTGCCTTCTGCAGTCTTCTTATTTTGTGGAACAGTTCCCGCTTTTTTTATCTCTTGCATTTTTCTATGGTTCAGTAAGTAGCTTCAGAGGGCGCATTTAATTGCGCATACCTACACTCGGATGGTTCTATCCGACGAATGCAGCGATATCTGTTTGTAATTCAAAGTTCAAAGTGTGTTTGATTATGAAGGTTTGTTGGTGGGTAGGAAATGTTGAGAGGTTTTATCATCGCATTTATATTTTGTTACATAAATGGCTGAAAAAAATATAAAAAAATGAAGGTATCTAATATTAAAAAAAAAAACAAATTATGGCTATATGATTTAATCACAGTTATAAACTTAGCGGATATCATCGTGTTTAACTGTAAATGTTGAAACCTTTATTACCTTCTATACGTTTTTTTTTCTTTTTCAGCCATTTTTGTAACGACATATAAAGCGACGATAAAACCTCTCAACATTTCCCACCCACCAACAAACATACATATCAAACACACTTTGAACTTAACAACATGCCCACAAGTGGTATAAAGTTTTAACACTAGTCCGAATTATACGTACTTATTTTATGATAGGAAAAACACAACGCTTCGTGAACCATACCGAGATCTTATACCGACAAGAAATTCAGAAAGAGTGTTTTTTTTTCTCTTGAATTGAAACTAACTTTTATGGATCTACCCGCGTTTATTTTACACATTAATTTGATTAATCCTGACGTCTCGAACCTTTTGCAGGGTCCGTGGTCACAGGAAGACTAAGGTGTTTGTTGTCTCATTCGTAGCTTGTATACCCTCATTTTACTTAAATCACGTGCGTTCCGTTTCACGCAGAAATAGCTTATCTATAAATATCTTATATTATCTAGAAATAGCGTATCTTTTGGTCTGGCAGTATGGTGTTGGGGCTGGGATTAAATAGTTTGTAAAATGGGATCCCAGGCCAGTGGTAAAATCTAACCATCTTCTCTATTTTTTCTATTGTTGTTTTGTAAATATAATATAAGGTACACTACACTGTATGTATACTTTTGTATCATCATTTTACATCAGTGTTCCTGTGTTTTGAATATGTATGTGTGATTGTTATTTTTGACGCTGTAAGGGAGAAAAGAGCTGGACACTTGCTGAGTTTCTTGCCGGTTCTTCTCAGTACAAGATCTCCCGCCCAGAGTAGACTTACGAACCGATGGCATAGTGACATTCACAAGAGCTACTTGTAGCCTAAACTGAATAAATTATTTTGAATTTTGAATTGTACTAAATAAAGTTTTTTTTTATATTTCTAAAAGAAGACATAAGACTGCGTCGTAAAAGTACGTCATTGAAAAGTAAAAGCTATCGCTAAGCCCCCAAAAACATTCGCAGAAGTCTTAATCAAGGGAACGCTCAACCTTCAAAGGCGACGATGGGGGATTAATTAAGACTCTGTGGTTAAACTCTACAATGTTCTCTTTGAGCTGCCGACACAAATCTCCTTGGAATCGTTAAAAACATTTCGCTTCTCTACCATAACGAAGTAGGAACGGTGCTGACTTTGTAAACGTGAAGATTTAAAAAAATACCTAAAATAATTGAAATGTTAGTTAACACTAACAACACTATTCGAATTTTACACATTTAAAATGTTATAAATACTGGAATATCAGTTCCACCACCCCACGACCAGGTCAACCCAAGCCGAAGATCTAGCTTTTAGAGGCGCCCGCTCTTGGGTTGTGCCGCATTCGATCCGGTCCGAAGCTGGACCGTCTTTGATGAAACTTATTGTGTGTGTTCAAATGGGCTCTAAACGATTACGATTCACAATTGGATACAGTAGGTGACAGTGCAATAGGGTTGTAGGATTATTTTAAACCATCACGAGATTCGGCGGTGTGTAAAGCATATTACAAGTAGGAGAATATTACCTACTTTGGTATTACATGTATGTAACAAAGATGGAAATACATATTTGTGGGTTCACTTGAAAAGGAAAATTGTTAGTAAATAAATATGCCAATCAAAGTGAAACATAGCTAGATCTATACACATATATAGATACAAAGCAGATCATGCGTAACGCGGTGAGCTAATTCCCTAATTGCTAATCTCGAATTCTGATTAGTATCGACGCCAATGTGGACAGAACTAACCGTTTGGACGTATACACTTGACCGCAAAATGATTGATGGTAAGCCTTTGTACATATCAATAGGGATATTGAATGCGAACACATAAGTGTTTTCAAACCAATAAGTCTCATCAACTGCTTATTATTAAGTCCCCACTGCTGGGGCACGAGCTTTCCCTATAGATAGATAGGGAGAACGGGCCATAAACCACCACGCGGGCCCAGTGCGGATTGGTGGTTGTTAGCGACTACTAATGCAGCCGGGACCAACGGCTTTACTTTTTTTTTTTATTATGTTAAAAGGAGGCAAACGAGCAAGCGGGTCACGTGATGGAAAGTAATCACCGCCGCCCATGGAAACCAAAGTTATCGCAGATGCGTTGCCAACCTTGGAAAGGAGTTGGATCTTGCCTTCAGAAGTTTAAATGAGCTCGAGATAATAAATTTTTGTTCATCTATCCGATGGCTGGCCGGCGAAAGTTGCTTAACCTCAGCAATCGCAGAGCAGGCTACTACTGGGTACTTACTGTCTACGCTTATCAAAAATACAGAGATCTAAAAGGCAATAGAAATGGTTTTACAAAAAACGAGTAAATTAACGTTTTTCTTCTGTTGGCAACCACCAACGTTATCATAATTGCAAAATTTAAATATATTGATATCGCTCAAGTCTATCAACATGATCCTAATCCTAACGTTATGCTGATTATGGATAAGGGAGCTTGTGAAGAAGTAGAGTGTAGAAATCGTATCTTAAATAAATAAACAAACTAATTGGCTTTCTGTTATTATTCTTTAGTTTTTAATTTGTGTCATAACATAAAAATAAATAAAAATAATTAATAACACATAAAAAGACTCATAAATAAGAAAGTCGCTATTGTCTGCAATAAAGATAGATGCACAATTAAATTAAAACAAGCCAAAACCACTCGCAACTCTTGCGACGACCTGCCAAACCGTTACAGACGGACAGAAATCAGTACAGTGCTAATGAGAGTTTTCCCATCCAATTTCCCTGTACAACAGACAATGGTTAGGAGCATCCCGATTGATTCGCCACAAAGCATCGCACTGTGATCGCCACACAAAAGGCTGAGCAGCATTCACGAGCACCGGCCGAAAGCAGGTCGCGAATGATCCGGATTAGTGGAACTCGTTATTTGAAACACTGAAGTTAGAAGCGTCTTATTTTCAGGGTACTTAGTTCGAGTTTAATTTGACATTCGATCATGTTAACGAAAGCGAAGATTTATAATGCATTTTTTTTTAAATCTTATAAGATCCTTTCATCTCACAAGATGTTAGGTGATGATAAGGCCAATGGTGAAAGCGTACTTCACCCGGGATCCTCAACTACTGAGGCACTGGCTATCATAACTCTAGTTGCCGGAACACAACAACGCCACAAACATTGATGTTATGGCGACATGTTTAGGTAAGACGGTGGTACTGCCGTCATAATGAAAAAGGGCACAACTAACATTTTTTTTAAATTTGAGTTAGATACATATTTGGAATCAGGAGAAAAAGGCCTATCTTTTCAAACCCGTTTTCCTCCTGATTTGAAAAATGTTAGATGTGCCTTTTTTAATTATGACGGCAGGGTAGCTATAGTGGCTAAACGAGTCCTACCACCAATAACATCGACATGTGCCCCCGCTGGGAATCGGACCTAGGGCCTCAAGGCCTGAGGCCGGTAGTCTAAACCAGGCGGTAGAAAAATATGATCTCTCTTCGTTTGTCACCAAGAGGCGAGGCTTAAGTAAGTAAGTAAATAGACTATGACTGTCCCACCTAGGGTTGCCAAATATTTTTCAGGAAATTAAAGTAAATCTATCACTAACTAGTAAAAAAAAAGGATTTGAAGAAAAAATAAAGTATTTTCCAAATTTATTTATATAAATGTTTAAAAACATATTTCTTTGTAGGTACCTACTCTCGGCACTATGTAATATATTTTTATTGTTTTATAGCGCGTTCAGAAACTAGCGTTGCGTTTCGTTTCACTTCACCTGAGTCGGAGAATCATTCAGTAGTTCAGAAATTAAGTCAACAGGAATATTCCGTTCAAACGCACACATTAGTCGGAAATAAAGTATTTTCAATACTTTATTTTTATTAAAAATAATAAAGTATGGGTATGGAAAATAACGTAGGATGCGTTATTTTAAAGTATGGTTGGCAACTCTAGTCCCACCGCCCGCCGGCGCCGGCGCCGCCGCCGGTCCAAGGCCTCCATATTTGAAATCAAGTCATCACTACAATTGATGGGATAGAGAGAACAGCATCCTGAACGCTATTGCTGAGAGACTGGAGTGTTCCATCCAGAAACGCTGGATGGACATAGTTGTAGGGCTCATATCATACTAATATTATAAAGAGGAAAGCTTTGTATTTTTGTATGTTTACAACGAATAAACTCAAAACTACAGGACCGATTAAAAATTCTTTCACCATTAGAATGCTACATTAGCGTTGACTAACACAGGCTATATTAAAAAAGAAATGTCCACCCGTGCGAAGCCGGGACGGGCCGCTAGTTAAATATAATTTAACGAAATGTTTAACAATATGAACATAATTTTAAGGAAAATTGTTACTTCTTACAAAATATGGATTGTAATTGATTTTAATCTGAATTAAAATAAATTATTATTATTATTATAATGGCTTAATCACCACGCTTGCCAAATGCGGGTTGGTGATCACAAACTCGGGCTATGCATCGAAAAATTCGAAAAACACTTTGCCCGACCTGGGAATTGAACCCGGGACTCTCGGGTATCGGGCCGATCGCTCTGCCACTCGGCCACAGAAGCGAGGCTTAGATGCCATAAATTTTTTTATCGAATGAATGATCGAATGTCAATAAGAAATCACACACTGGGCACTTAAATGTTAAATGTTTCCCACACTCACACCAATTATCTAGCCCCAAGAAAAGCTTCCTTAAGAAACTCGATAAATGGATAACTAGAAATACATAATTATTATTATACATAGGAAACACCCAGACCCGAAACAATATGAAAAACAAGTATTTCTAAATTGATCCGACTGGGGATCGAACTCGGGACCTCAGAGATAGGGACACCATGAAAACCGGCGTGCAAGCCACTCGACCAAGGAGGCCGTCAGAACCCCTAGGATAAGAACAGACACGTTTATTGCTACACTGACGAAAATAAAGATTAGGAAATCTAGTAGGCTTCGACGAAAAGTTTGCACTACTGATAAATCAGCACAAGCTGAGCCAGACACTGTTGTCGCAACATTTTGTTTGTTTTCCGCCTCTGTAGTCAAGTTGCATAGCGCTCGGTCCGATAGCAATAGGCTCTGGGTTCAATTCCCAAGTCGAGCAGTGTTGTTGTTTTGGATTTTCAATGCATAGCTCGGGTTTGTGATCCCAACCCGCATTTGGCAAGCGTTGTGATTAACCCAATACCCATCAATTGTAGCGATGACTTGGTTTCATGGAGGCCTTTGCTCAGCAGTGGGACAGTACTTAACGATCGAACTAAAGTAATAACATGTACATTTAATACTACCTCGCGTTTATTTTACATAATATTATAACCTGACGTTCCTAATCCTTTACGGGAATGTGATATGTTTCGTTACAATGTGTAGAGTTAGAGAAAGCAAAATGCCACCTTATATTTAGTGCATTTCAAATGTGATGTCATTTTAAACGAACATGTCAGGCCAGCAGCGATATTATTTAAGGGATGTAACAGGATATGTGGAGTATTCAAATCGAGTCGCTCATATGCACGTCCTATATAACGTCCCGGGACTGACTGGGCAGGCCAGGAATGCGCAAATTAATCGAGACGCACCGACGCGAGTGAGCAGGTATCAGCCATCTCGAATCCGGGACCTGATTGCAATGGACGGATAATGTGCACGTACTGCAGTTTAGACTGTCGGGTCTGGTGGTTAGAGCACACTTTAGTAATGGCAGGAGCTTGAATGGTCTTGCCATTATATGTAGGCCGACTTCTTGGTGGTTCAGATTTGATAGTTAGAGCCCGTTTTAATAGTGCTGGATGTTGAATGGTCTTGCTATAATTGTGTGGGTGGACTCTTCGTTTTTATTTGGTGCTATATATGGTATTGTGTTTAGTTTTCGATGGATTTTTAATTATAATATTATTATCGTCACTTGGAACAAATTTGCTTATTTAAGAAGTCGTTTTCAGTGACTGTTTAGTCATTACATTGTGGTAAAGTAAGAGGGAAAGATATAAGAAGCAAAGTTGGATATATTCTCTTCTTTTGATTGGACGTTGATTTAATTCTGAACTGTCCCTGCAATGGCCTCATTACTTCCTAATATACCTACATCTCACTGTTGCTGCCAGAATACAGTAATGCTATGCCGATAGATTTATCTAAGACGGTGGTAGATAGCCTGTGTAACTCAGACCTGAAGGGGTGTACCCAAAAGGGAGTGTCTTAAATACGACTGAATGTCGGGAAACCACTTATCGCTAGATGTATGGTGATGTATGATAGCTGATAAATTAAGGTAATGATGGTGATAGTAATGATGGTGATAGTAATGATGGTGATAGTAATGATGGTGATAGTAATGATGGAGATAGTAATGATAGTGATAGTAATGATGCTACCTTCAGTGTCGCTGGTGTCGGAGAGGGAGGCTTCATTGGCGATGTGCTGCCGCCCGCTGAGGAGGTTGCTCTCGACAACAGGCCGCTTGTCCTCCAGCTGTCTTCTGAAGGCGCGATGGTCATCCTGTACGAAGAAAGGCTCATTAGAACACTGAGTAATGCTTGATTTTGGTGCCTTAAACAGTGCTTAACTAAAAGGTTAAGCTAAGCAAACTATAGTTTACGATTTTTAATCCATAACTACAAGTTTAGTATATTAAGTACGGAGGCTTTAATGGCACAGCTAGATTGGCTAAAGAAATCTAATAAAACCTTTTAAAGAAAAGTAAATATCTGTTCAAGTCTTAACGCGACTGTTTAAATAATAAATTATCATGTTGAAGACTGATAGAAAGCGCACAAATATACATATTAGCTTCGCACTAATTAACTTCACAGCAAATTGTTTCGAACACACCGTAATCCATGAGTGCGATGCTGCAAATATGCGCGCCATTTTGCGGCACGCCAATCAACAAAATGGCGTCGCAATATGGCCGTTCATTCGCACTCAATTAGTCCCAGAGATGCGATACAGTTAATTTACCTTTACGAGGGTGGGCGTGTTTGTGAGTAATATTCATTTATTATTAATTTGCCAACGATAATGGAGAAACGACGCATTAAGAAATATTAACACTGTGAAATGTCAACTTCGCAATTTTTATATTATAATATTATTAAGTAATATGTCTTAAAAGATGCTCAATCAATACATATGTATATGCTAAAACGGCTGTAGTCCTACTAATATTATAAACGCGAAAGTTTGTAAGTATGGATGGATGTTTGTTACTCTTTCACGTAAAAACTACTGAATGGATTTGGATGAAATTCGGCATACAGATAGTTTATAACCTGGATTAACACATAGGATACTTTTTATTCCAATATTCCCGCGGGAACGGGAACGACGTGGGTGAAACCGCGAGCGGCCGCTAGTTTCATATATATATTAAGATTGGCAAAGCTTTGATGTTAAACAGAAGCAGAGTCCCAGATGCAAGGTTATCTAATGGAGCAGGGTTGTGCCTCACTAGCCATGTAGCCATCCTCACCTTTTTTTCCTTTTTATTAAGGACAATAAACAATTACACTGTTTTCTTACTACATAAAAGCTTAATAAAACTTAATTAGTGACAGTGCAACCAGCTGCGTTATCAACAAAACTTATCAAAATTGACTGACAAAATTTATCGAGTAGGTACACAGTTAATGCAAAACAGAGTAAGGCCAGATTTATAATATTGAATTTCTACTTTCTACTTTAATTTGACCTTTGACCTTGCCGAGCCGCAAGTTGCTTCGTCTTCTTCTAGATAAGGATAGCTAGATAGATAAAATTTACAACAAGATACCCAGCTATATGAAAGAACTGAATTTTATTAAATTTAGAAAAGTTTTGTTTAAATGACTCAACCATCACACATTCTACAATGTGCAGGAGTTTTTTGATTTAAAGAATGATTTGTGAATGATGTTTATGTACCTAGTAATTTTCTGCAATACTTTCAGATTGTGTTATATTTGCATGCCTCTTTGATTTGGCTAAACATGTTTGTACTACACTACTTATTTTGTACTAACTTTTTACACCGTGTTTTATTGAAAATAAATGAATTATGAATTATGAATTAGCAAACATTGTTTTAAAAATAAAAATGCTTGAATTGAATGGAGGGATTGAATTGATTATATGATTGTATATATGTCAATGTAGCTTTTAGTTTTAAGACGATATTGCGGGTGTATGTTAGTATGTATTGAAATTACAGGTACAACCTGTTGTTTAAACTATTTCCATCGAAGTAGTACGTATTTATCCTCAGGCCTACACAAAACGAGAGACTGCAAACATGTTGCTGGTCAAATTATAAGTTGTCATCGCTTAATGTCCACGCTTATAATGAGACTGATCGTCGCTTTTCTGACAAAGAGGCCTATCTGACATTTATTAAATTGTTCAGGAGAAGCTTTTATCGTACTTTTAATACTTTGTATGGTGGCAGAACGATCAAATAAAGCTTTGTTTAAATAAAGTAAATATTTCTATGATCTTTGAGTTAAGTTCTTTCCAATTATGTTAAATACTTATTTCAATAATATTTATTTAAGACAGCTATACAGATACGCCACTCCGAGAGAACTTTGTTTTTCTCCGGTATGGTATCAGCTAACAGATACGTCGGTATTGAATTTAACAAACAAGTAAATAAAACATTATTTAGAAAATTAACTTCTTATTTATTGTCATAGAGCAATCGTGACAAAATGTACATAAGCTATACAGCTTCCTTAATCACAGTTGAAATAATTAAATCACTAATAATAATTTCAGATACGTCACTTGGGATGGATCGATAAACTGGTTTAAAATCTTACTAAAAGTCCTAAGTAACATCGCCCCTTAATATGATTGTATTTTTCGCAAATTCGTAAATACGTAACATGCGCATTAACAGCGATCTATAGAAAATATAAATACGTCGGTCGATTAGACAGATGGAAAGAGCTTCAAATGTGAATTACTATGATATTTTTAACGCAGTTACGCAAACATTATCAGTTACATCCCCTTGTCGGAAAAGCGACGTGATATGACGAATCGACGGGCTTTGTTAAAACATAAAATTGAAATATTTTTTGTTTACAGCAAGAAACTATTTAATAAAACAATTTACTAAAAAACCTTATTTAATTTAAATAATAATCTACTCACTTTGTTACAGAAACCTAACCGTATTTTTTTTATAGTGTGTTGCTAAATACCGTTCTGACACTCGTTATTTCATCGGACTATTTGGCTAGGCCCTCTTAGCTATTCAATTGGATGTAATACATTGACCAGCTAGCCGTCCAACCCCTGTTGAAAGTTTCAGGTAAAAATAAATATGGCTTGGAACCAGCAACAGACTTGTTTGTAAATTTCTTAAATCCATAGCGGGAAAGCGCTTCGCTATCATCTCCCCTGATGGTAAGTCAAAGGTGAAACAGACCTCACCGGGAACCCTAACTCTAATTATATGCAGACTTAGTTAGCTCTTTAGCCTTGAAAGAAGTTTTCCGCCATGGACAAGACAGAATTTTAATCAATTTTATTTAATTGACACAGTTGTTCAAAAAAAGACAGAGGAACTACACCATACAGCCTTAAATGAATTTTGATTGATGTATGTTTTGTTTGTAATTTTATAATTCAACTGTTTTTAAATTTTTATACTAATTTACTTTTGCATGCTTACCATAGTTAGCTAAATAGGATGAGCCTAACATATAACATCTCCCCATGTACCCTGTTCATACGCAAAATAAATATTTTCTATTCTATTCTATTCTAACGTGGTGGTAGCTAGTTAGGTGGATTTCAACATGTCTTAACAAGTCAAGGGTAGAGCGTTACTACTAACCCAACTGAGCGCATACAAAATAGTTTGAGCAGAATCTGGATATGAGACCAGTGTCCAACCTCTGGTATTCAGAGGCGGTCGAAAGTGGCAAAAGAGCAGTCGTTGCCGGTCCGTCAGCTGTTGCTTCAGAAGCGCCGAGAGGTCACCGAGGGGTGGCGCCAGGGCGTTTAGCTCTGTCACTTTGCGGATTTCACACTCGATGAGATGTGTTTTCTCTTACTATTGGAATACTACCCAAATTTGTTATAAACCCTACGGATTTTTCCATAGAAACCATGGGTGCTGCAGTAACTATTTAAGTTATCGTTGCTCTAGACTTTGAGCCGTCGTAGCTGGTTCGTCACCTGTTGTTTCAGCAACGCCGATAGGTCGCCGTGGGGTGGCCTTAGAGCGTTCAGGTCCATCTCCTTGCGGATCATCTACTCGGTGAGCTATGTTGTCTCTAACTATTGGAATACTACCCACATTTGTTGTAAACCCTTCGGATTTTTCCACAGAAACCTTGGGTGCTGAGGTAACTATTTTAAAAATTAGACTTCAGAGCTATCGACAGTGGGTAAATGAGCAGTCGTAGCTGGTTCGTCACCTGTTGCTTCAGCAGCGCCGAGAGGTCGCCGCGGGGTGGCGCCAAGGCATTCAGTTCCGTCTCCTTGCGTATCACCCACTCGGTGAGCTCCCGCAGCGACAGCAGCAGCGCCGACCAGTGCTCAGCGTTGCTCTCCAGACGGTTCCTGAAAGAATAAATTGAAATGGTTGTTGAAAAATTACAATCCAATGTTGTTACATACATGATATATTCAAAAGTTTTGGCCCTTGGTCTTTTTTGTAATACAAATGTATGGGAATATGAAATTGAAAAGTTTCGTGATATTATTTCAGATATTTCGATGAAATTTATTAGTAAAATTATAATAATAGTAAAGTGAGTACCCGGCACTGTTTTAACAATTTCTTGTATTAATAAATAATCTTTCGGATGCTATACAAAACAATATTGTTTTAGTAAACGTAGGACATAGAGATTTTGAGGCTGACAATGAGAAATATATAGAAATGTTTAAGCTAAATAATTCATAGCTCAGCTAGTTATAGCAGATATACTTAACACCATTGATTCTTTCAGAAAAGTTGAATACGCCGTAAATATTGTAACAAAACAAAACTAATAATTTTGTAATAACATTTTAACAACGTATTATACTTGTTAGTAAGTACAGAAAAAAAAAAGATAAATGACATTACAAAATATTTTTTAAATCCAACCGAAATTAATTCACCCCACAATCTTAAACAATAAAAGCTGCATCATTAACATTTAACATTAATATTCATAACATCACAATTTATTAAGCCGTAACAGAACTCGGTGTATCTTCCATAAAATCAGGGCATAAAGAGGCTCGCCTTCCTCCAGACGATTACTCAAAAAGTTGGCTCGAGCGCGGAATAAGCGCAATTGTTGAAATTTTGGCCGCAGCGCCTCGCACTAATATGTTTAAGCCGTGACTTCGGCTAGGGCCAGTGTTGGGTGTTTCGGTATTGCCATCGATTTGACATTTAAAAAAAATAAAGAAAAATATTTATATTTGGAAACATAAATTATAAAAAAAAGTAAAATTGTACTTAATAATTTGTCAGAGTGCAGTCATATGTTTAGTACGTATATTTTTCAAAGAAATGTTAGTATAATGGATAATTTTATTAATATTTTAACTTAATAATACATAACTAGATATTCTGGTTGTAAGATGAGACCGCTTTCAATAGGTTTAGCCGCCACTCTATCTAACAATTATAACAATCTCAAATTTTTAAAACACCTAAAAAAATAGGGCGCATAACCTATTCCAAACCTGGGCAATTGTTTACAAGCTGAATGTTCGTAACGCTTACTTTTACGTTATTAGCAAACTTATTGCCATAAACTAATCATTTTTCAATGAAAGCATCAAACTATAGTTCAGTTATTATCGATGTCGACAAATGCCATCTCTACAGCCAATTTTATAAATCTAGAGCCCGGGTTTGAGCCAATTGCAGAAAGTTTTACACTGTCTCGTTTTAGTTGATATTGCTTAAATTTACACGGACTGTTGAGTTAAGCGATTTACCACTTTTAAGTAAAGAAATAGACATGGATCAACAATTGAGTATTTAGACTTAAGTATTTACTTTTCGTTCTTAAGCGATTTAAATTTTCGAGAAGAAGAAGAATTTGCTACGTAGTAATTAAATTTTAGAATCATTCTAATCTCGATTTCGATAAAAACACCTTTCAACACAGATAAACCCTATTCAGAAGTACTTTTAGTATATTTTTTTGTAATAAATGTGTTAACGTATAAAAACTTATAAGCGAGTGAAAAAAGACAAAGTTGAGTTCCGTTTTGTTCCGCCATTGTGTTCCGCGTTTCATAATCAAACATCCCTCGTCCCCGGATTAACACAAATCCCCCCAAAGAAACTTTGAACGAAATACTCAAACTGAAACAAATGTCTCATCATGCATTCTATAAATATTTCGGGTGGCAGCACAAAGTTCCAGGGGACAAAGGGCAACCGCAGAAGCACATTCCTCGCGACCCAAAACACCGCAACAGATTAAGCGCGGGTACGCGGAGTAAATTTAGCTATATTTTGGAGGACTGAACTACAGAGTTTTTGGATTTGAATTAAACGGATTCCGATATTCATTTCAATGTTTATTTTGACGAAAAGTCTACAAGAACTGATAGAAAATTAGAAAAAAGAGAGTTCAAACATTATTACAGATTTCATAACGATCATTCAAAATACAAATCATACGCTCATTGACTTAACAAAACAAAAGCAATATCGTTAACGATAATAAAAATACATTAAGAAGAGGCCCAAAAGAGGCATCAGACTTTTCCAATAAGATTCAGGGCAACATAAAACTTGCAAGTTAAAAAAAACTATTAACCAAATACGTTGTTACCTACTTAAAAATCTTTCCGGACAAAGGTCTGGCCACAAGCGCATTCCACCTGAGAACTGCCAGCAACTCAAACAGAGCCTGTGGATCTAGTAAAAGGGCGCTCCACGTACTCGTCATTGTGGTCAGATTAACAGGCTTTAAATATTTACACGAGACTCATATTGTCATGTTAATTAATTCGAAACACTTACAAATAATGGCGAAAGTATAATTAACTTTACAATTTACTTCGGGAATCAACCGGAGAAAAATTGGTAATACTACATAAAATATGTGGACAAAAAAAAATAATTTTACTTAATTTTGTTTTATAAGACGTACAAAAGCAACGAAAACTGACGACAAGCAAGCTATACAATTCGCATTCAAGGAAACCAAAACACTTTCAGTAAATCCATATAGATTTTTCCATAAATAAGAAGACTATAAAAAGGCAACATAACATTTAGACGCATCCTAGTGATAAGTATAGAAGACCGCATAAAATACATTTTACTGCTCACTCTGAGCGATGTGATGCGATAAAGTACAATATTCACTTGTACAATCAGGACGTCGTGGTTAAAAGCTTAGGCTCTGCACCTCTCTTATTCCTTTGTAACAAGTGCTATATTTGCTATGCGAATATGGAGGCATGAAACCAAGATATCTTAGGCCGGACGGCGTAAAGTTCAGTTTTGTGCAGAAATAAAGTCGTCGATCGTAGAGCCACGTTGTCTTTTGAAGCCGATAAACGCTCTATCTAGGAGCAATAAAGTCAGTTTGATCCGTTTTGAATTCTTGTAGGTTGTTTTCAAGTTGTGGCTATGAACTCAGTGAGGTTAGGTACATGCTGCAATGAATATTTGCGTTCGAGATACGAAAACCGTTTTGAGTCATGCAGCTGAAGACTCAATATGATTACAGTTTATTTTAGTTCAGAAGGCGAATTTAACAGGTCAACAGTCCCTACTACGTACAACATGTCAAAAACCATGGTTTAACAAGAGAGCGAAATAACGGCTCAAGTAGATTTGAATGTAAGATTATTGTTTGTTATGTTGCACCAACTCCAGAAAGTTTTAAATGACATTATTATACCTATAACACCTCGGCAAGGCTCTGGGCCATTGGGCCCGGAATTTTCGTGTATAGGTCGAAAAAAGTTTTTCGGAATTTTCGATGCATAGCCCCGCATTTGACAAGCATGGTGATATAGCCATTACCCATAAATATGTAGTGCTGACTAGATTTCAATGATGGAGACTTTTGCCCTGCAGTAGGACAGAACTTAACTATAACCTGTATATATTATGCACATTTTTCAGATATTTTTGATAGCATACGGCTGTTTAGTTAAAGAAATGCGGTAGCCTCATTCAATGTTGGAACCCGCGACTTTTAAGGCTCCAATGAGCAAATAGATTCTGCATACGCGACACAGTAAACTGTTGTTGTGTTGTAGCACAACATAAAACAAGATGGAGGAGTAGTACCTGCAAAGCTTTATGTACGAGCGGCAATAAAGTTATGGGATAGAGATTTGACTCCTATACATTATCGCCTTTTACATAACAAAACAGTTGTGAATATAATGTTGCTAGTTTACAATATTTGGATGCATTGATGGTAAGAAAAGGCCTAGATCCGCTTCGGATCGCTTAGCCAGCGGAGTGAGTAAAGTGCTGATGAATTTTGTAAAATTTGCTCAATATCTAGGTATAAATATGAAGCGACTTAATCACAGACAGACAGATCTATACTCGTTTTTTTATAATAAGATTTGAAGCAGGTGTAGGTATAACAACTAACTTCTTCATTTATATTTGGATGTTTAAAAATTTAAATATGCTCGTTTATCTCCTTATGAATAAATCGTTGCTCTTTAGCGAATATTTGGGATTTATCGAATCTTATAAAATTGATTTTTCTCACTGAGGAGTTCGCAAGTGTTTCATTTCTAAAATGTTCGTATAAACGTTAGAAAGTAATACCTGTTTGTTTCATAATAACATTTTGTTAACACCCTTAACTGAAGCAAGCATTAGTGTTAATCCTACCCAAAACTATGTGGATACATTAACAGTGGCCAAGTCCTCTTTTAGTTAAAACAACGGGATGGTAATTTCCAAAGCACTGTTTAGTTCTCGCCAACCGCAAAGTTTCAGGGGCATGCAATAACGCGCTGAAAATTGTTCGTCTTTCGGCAAATAGTTGGGATGACCAAATTTTGAAGATGGAGCCTCTAACTTGTACGCCAGACACGTCTACGACGTTTTATATCAGTGTAAAATGGGTTTGGGCATTAGCATATAGTATGCCTAATTCTTGTTCCCATATTATCTCTAGGTCTTGAAAGATGCTGTTATGATAATTTTGAACACTTAAAATCGACAGATAAATTTAGAACAAATTTTTTGAGAGAACGTGTTTTTAAAATTTTTGCTCCAATGAGCCAAGAAAAATTAAACAGTAAACAAACCATTTATTCAAAACAAAAAAAAACAAAGAAATTGATAAAACAAAAGAAAAAACTTGACAATACTATTTCTAAAAACAGAATTGAAATGATAATGAAAATGCTATCCTGTTATGACAACAGTTCGACATCGGAGGGTCTGAAAAGGTAATTTATGACACTCCTGAAGGGAAAATGATTTATTTACTGCTCTTTTTAGGTACAAAAAGAGCGTTTGTTTGAAAAGCTTATTAAAGCTGTAGCGTTTTTCATAAGTTTCTATATGTACAGAGTTTAAAGTTCACACAAATTAAACAATAAAGTAATGAAAAAAATCCATGTTTGTCTACCAATAAGTGAAGTTAAATATAATTATTTTTCTGTCTACGTTACTGAACGGCTCATAACGCAAAAGAGAACAAATTAACATTTCAATTTATTACCGTTGATACGCCATCAACTTTGCAAAAAAACAAAGGCCGATAAAGTGTTTGCGTTTGCCGCGTTTTTTCTGGCCCCATCAATCAAAATGGCGTCCCACATTAGGGCCGGCTGCTGGCGAAAATTAAATTCTTGCCGAATAAATATATCGGACTGTCAGTCATCTGTACATTTCAGTTAGGGGGAGTATATTTTTGGAAATAAATTGAAATTGATTTCCCTTTAATTTTAATAAATAATAATAGAGTCAATTAATCAATCAATACTAATCTTTGAATGTATACGCCATAGTTTTTATAATATGTTTTTCTTATTGTTAGCGACTTAGTTATTCTTAAACCAGACACAATAGAAATTCAATTGTCCTATGGCACTGTGGTTACATTGGGCGCCAAGTATTTAGTGAATGTATCATTTTGTAAATGAAAAAATCGATTGCAGGTTTTACGTACACTAACATATTGATGTATGGTATGTAATTGTAAAAAAAAACGTGAACAGTGTAATTACAGCAAATTCGTAGTGATTCTAACAGTATTCAAAGTTAACCGACCAGGGACCCTATAAAAAAAGGGTATGATAAATATAAGATATGATAGGATAAAAAATATTTATTTGTGAAAGCATGTGTGGTTGTACATGGCACTTGGTGGAAACGAACTAAATGAGATATCAAGTATCAACATGTCTTGCCCAAACTCGTTAAGTTAAGTATAAAAAACAAAACAATATTGAAAACGTAAGGATAAATATAAATACGAAAAACAAATGCAACTTCGTAAAAAAGTGTTTCATCTCAATATTACGTTAATAGTCCTAGTCATAGAGATATTTATTGCATCACGTTGTACAAAGATCTTACAAAAACAGTATTGAGTCCCAAACGACAATAATAATATACTCAGGGGCACATCTAACCGCCCACCCCGTTATTTTCATATAAACAGGCTCACTTTGCGACTCTATACATAAAAATGTCAATATATTTCTGCAAAGATCTGTATTAAACGTTCGACTGTCCAATCAGTACTTTCAACAGTTTTAAAATTTTCTTTCCGTTTTCAAACATACGCCCCTGAGTGTATTAGTAATCTCAGTGTCTGTGTAAGTTTTAGAACTTAAAGTCACAAAGATTTTCATGAACACACTCTGCGCTACACCAGCTACAATTGTGAAGTCGGACAAGCAATCTGAATCCAATCAGAGCGTCAATTAAGACACCTCTGCAGTTGGGACAGTGTATTACCCGTATGCCACGGAACGGACCATTCCGAAGCTTGAGTATGTGCTGCCGAATGGGAATAGTTGATACAATAATAATCAATAGACTGAGCTGAAAGGTTGCTTAAGGAGTATTTTGAATGTCTGAAGAATTTGATTAAAATTTTGCACTAGACGGACTATAATGATATCTAGGGAAAAAAATTAAAACTTTTCCTTTTTAAAAAACCCTTACTATTAAATCGAAGAAAGTTTTTAGATCACATTTAAGCCTGCTACCATAATTGTAGCAGAAAATATGGCGATGCCGACGTCTTCAATAGAATGATACATTGAAAATTATTTAATTAATAGCTATGAATTTGTTCCAGCTCAAAATGAATGTCAATCCCTAGTATAAACTTCTCGAGATGATCCGCTCAGTTTTATTAACTACCGGGCTCACCCAAGACTATAAAGATTAAAAATAACTTAAGTTAAATTTACACAGAAACCTTATTATAATACCGAAGCGGCCACAAAAGGAGCATTTGATGTCATTACCTTTGATGATGCAAATTATGAAAATAGTTCATCAGTAGCGCGAATTATTTCAATTTATTTTAAATTTCATTTGTGTAAATTGGGGAAGTTAGGAGGTGGTCCCCGCAATTCCGATTGAAGGCTTCGAGGTGGCTCCGTAAATTCGCTGGTTAATTGTCGCTTGGGGCTTTTGGTCCGTTAGGGTCTTGCAGGCGGTGTGGTAATGGCTCTTGATGTAGATTGATGAGTTAGGCAGCTTTTAAATAATTAAAGAAGAGGGTGACATCTTGTTTGACAGATTCAAGGGAATTGCTCCGTCTATGTTTAACAGTAAGACCTAGTCAAAGAAGTGTTTCAAATATTTCTATATAGTCAAAGACTTTAATGTCACAAAAATAAGCTAAGAAGAGTGCTTGCTTCAAAAATTAATAACCAAATTTTAGAGTTATGTTAGAAAAACTTTAGTTCATTGTTAGTTGCTCTCTTTGAAAAATAAATAAATACATAAACTTAACGTTATGCTCCATGTAAGAAATACTCGTTTAAGCGTATTTCGATATAGCAATAAGAATTGAAAATGACGGCATAAAACATTTAAAAAGTAAAGCGAGTACAATTGTCTGAATTGGATCTTCTATAATCTGGGTAACATGGTATTGAACTACCCAATCGTCGGTTTTGGGCGCACTTCAGCAGAAGCTATTTATGTACAAAATCATATTCAAACATTGAGATTTTTCTAAAAAAAACTGTTTTCGTTAAGGTACGAACTACTTAATCCCCCCCCCCCCCCTTAGTGTCTAAATTTGCACATAATAGGAACATTACAACATTCAGGCGTCGAATGGAGCTTTCAGGAATTAATGGATTAACTGGATCCGGTGCTGAATAACAACTGAGGATGACTCATCATGTTTTCCACGTATGGTTAGACCTAGGGCCTTGTTACTGAGTCGGCATTCGAGGAGTATACAGCCCGCCTGATGGAAAGCAAGCTCATGGTTACTCGGGAAACATTGAGTGTTCATACGCTTGATAACCAAGAGAGGTTCGGTTTTTATGCCCTTATGCCCTGTAATTACCCTAGATCTAGTACGCTACTAACTGGAACACCGCAATGGAGAACAATTCTGCTTTGCATCTACATCATCAGCTCATTTTTATATTCCAGCATGCGGGCTCAGTCCACTAGACAAGTGGCATTACGCTAACAGAATAGAAATTGAATAGAATTATTATTATACGGGATTGACATAAGTCAACGATACGTATATATGACATTTATGTCCATCCCATACAATAATCATTCTTAAAATAAAACAACTTTTTCGGATCTCATCATCATCATCATCATCATCAGCTCAATTTAGTGTCCCCACTGCTGGGGCACCAGCCTTTCCTATGGATGGATAGGGAGAACGGGCCATAAACCACCACGCGGGCCCAGTGCGGATTGGTGGTTGTTAACGACTGCTAATGCAGCCGCGACCAACGGCTTTACGTGCCTTCCGAAGCACGGAGGAGCTCGAGATGATACATTTTTGGTCACCCATCCGATGACCGGTCTTTGCGAAAGTTGCTTAACGTCAGCAAGCACAGACCGGGCGCGTTAACCACTGCGCCATCGAGCTCCTCGTGGCTCCTCCTTGTTTGGCATCATAAATAGGTGTTAAGGGTTTATCTATTAAGGCGACGCATTGGAAATTTACGTGGCGGGGATCTTGATTTTACCAAACAATTACAAAACATATGAAAGTGATATTTGATGACATGATTTTTCATTTAAGGCAACGCATTGGAAACTTATGTAACGGGGATCTTGATTTTTCCCAACAATTACAAAACATATGAAAGTGATATTTGATGACATGATTTTTCATTTCATTGACTTTATTTTGTTAGTTGCAGAAACACGATTTGTTAACTTTTATAACAGAGAAAAAAATATCAAAGTATCCTCTTTTAAACCATAGATTTGCATTTTACAGGCTAACCAGACCGATTTAAGTATCTAAATTTTCTTAGTAGATTAGTCTTAACAAACACTTCAATATGGTAGTTCATTTTTTTAAAATAATTTGTAGTTTTGATATGAAGGAAAAAAAACAGTTTTTCTTATGGTACAGGGCGCAAACGCTCCTTATGAGATTTACTATTTAGCGGTGTGTCGCCTTAAGGGTTTTCAACGACAAGCCAGATTCAAATTATGAATTCGGTACCTACTTAATTCTTTATAAGTATATTACCAAGTAGGTGTAAGAAAATACAATGCAAGTATTTTCTTTTTGGTACAATAAGTAGATTTAATAAAGCTTATCGAACTGTCCACGGTGAACACGAAACACCCAGTTTTCAATATGAATAATAACCAGCCACTTAGTGCGCGACGAATGAATAAAAACTCAACAAAAACATAACGTAGGTTCACCCCTACTACGAGATTTACAGTTAAATGAATTATTCTCATAACACATTTTTTTTATTAAAATACTGTTAACAGTTTTTTGAAAGAGTAAACTTTTTGCTAATAACATTAAAAAAGTCAATAGGCTTTTGTATGATAGATGCATGTCTAAACGCAACCTTATTAAAATGCTATTAATTATTATTGTTAATCCTAGCAGTCATCATCATCATCATCCTCATCTCAGCCAAAAGACGTCCACTGCTGGACAAAGGCCTCCCCCAAGGATCTCCACAACGACCGGTGTTGTGCTGCTCGCATCCAGCGGCTTCCCGCGACCTTCACCAGATCGTCGGTCCACCTTGTTGGAGGCCTGCCCACACTGCAATCCTAACAGTAAATTAAGTTAAATCAAAATTTTGAGAATCCAGTGCCTACCCCTACAAAATTCAATTTTATTTATGAGTATGTTGATATGAGTTTACAAATCAACCCAATGGTAGGGGCGCTGATATCCGCCTGCCAAATGGCGATCTGTCATTCTCGCGTGACAATCCGAAGCGCTCGGATGCGAGCCTCGTGTTTAATTTGTGAAGCAGCTGACGGAAATTTATTTTGATGTCGCTTTGTATGGGCACGGTTTCACTACAGCAGTTTTGGCTGGTAAGAGGATTGTGCGGCTCAACGGATGTCGTGTTTGATTTTTGAATGTGATAGCAAAATGAATAATCTGTTTCTTTTTAAATTACAATTTAAACATATTAATAAATAATTAAATGAAATAATATAAAATAGTAATAATAATATTTATATTTTTTTATTAATATTTTTAGTGTGTTCTAAAGTTAACACGAACACTACATTTTATTGAAATTAAACATCTTTTACGGACCGACTTGTGTTTTTTACACATTTGATGATATTTATTATTCTATCATGAACTAATAAACGCGAGTAGTAATTTTATTTTTATTTATTTTACTTATATTTTTACGTCTGTCAAGTTAAGGCAAGGCCAAGACAAGTTGATACTATTTTTTATTCCACCAAAGAGCCATGTATGTACCCAAATGTTTCACAAATATCTTTTCCCTTTTTATCTTTGAAACACACCTAAATGTTGTTGTCAAAGCTCTCACTAGTTTAAGGGTTGTGTGATTCTGACTCTCGACATGTAGTAACATATATGTATTATATCTTGTATGTAACAGTTTCCTTACGGGCACGTCTCGCAGCCGCCGGCGCCGGGGCCGGGGGTGGTCCGGGATAAGACGATTGCATGTCAGCTTGCTGTAAGTCCTCGAAGTAAATTTGTCTTGGCATTTATTATGCTGAATAATGCATAATATGGTTTGAGTAAAATGTTTCTTTGAGTATCTTGTAAAATAACTCATACAAATATTATAATATTATGTAATGCTTTTTGTTTTGTTTATATAATTTTTAACGCAATTTTTGTTGCGAACAAATTACAAAAACACAAATGCTGAAAAAATTTCCACGAGCAGGATTTGAACCTGCACCCTTCTGACATACCGGGTCAGGTATCAAGGTCTCAATTGGGAGAGCACCTGCACCTTTTTCAACATTTGTGTTTTTATAATTATTATGTTCCAAAATTTCAATAGGTGACTTGTTATTAGTTTTATTTTTCTGTCAATGGTGCACGTTTTTCCCGACCTGGGAATTGAACCCTGGGCCTCCTTGATATTGATTTAGCTTAAATATAAAAAAAAACATGCTGATTACATTCAGATCACCATTTTGGGTCAACTCGCCATTAGTGATCTCGACGTCACATTTAGCATAAAAAAGTAGGACTCTGAGGTGGAAAGGTAACACTAATCAGGTTTGCCTGATGTGCAGACATCTTGGAACCTTTGTCGGCTCTTACGACATGTGCAAAAAGTTAGGCAGCTGCTACATTTTTTTTTACAGTTTTTAGATGTGTAACATCTTTCCACTCACTTTGTATTAAACAATTTGTGGGAATGAAATGTGACGGAAGTAGGTGTAAGTGTGACAGGAAGTCGGGGAAGCGCGCAAGCGCGCACCATTTTGTGAATTTAAAATCGATATTATGAACATGACATATTATTATTATATGTGACCGTGAAATGTGACGGAAGTAGGTGTAACAGTGTGACAGGAAGTCGAGAAAGCACGCAAGCGCGCGCCATTTTGTAAATTTAAAATCGATATTATGAATGAACATGACATAATATTATTATATGTGACATATTGTGTCATTTGTCTATCAAAGGGCATTTTGATATGTCAAATGTCTTTTATTGAGCATTTACTACATTTATTTAATAGTTATAAAATGATGTAATACCTGACCCATTTTTTCAGAATATCTATATATTAATACGTCAAGCCAAAACTTTGTACCCCTTTTTACGAAAATTGCGCGGACGGAGAAGTATGAAATTTTGCACACTTATAGTAGAGATGGAATGTTAATATTTTTTTAAAGTTATGCATAAAAAATACATTAAATCAATAAAACAAACATTATACACACACTACCATGTATTTGACACACACGCATATATAAACTCTTTTCAAAAAATTCAAAAATGGAAGAGGAGCGGCCGAAATCTGTCAATGCCAATCCAAACTTACATTCTATCTTTTTTAATTTTTCATTGCTTATGATACAATCCGCGCAGCCTTGATAAAATTACGGTCGAATTTCGACCACTGGGCGACCACTAGTTTTATATATTTAGTAATTAGTTAGGTTCAATACACGGCATAGAAACAGCTGTTTTATTTAGATGTGTAGGTATAAATGTATAATTATGTTGATAAATTAGTATTAGGTGCACGGTGAGGCCATCTATAATTAGAGTTATATGTATCTAATAACTTGGTATTCATAGTTTGTATTTTTTCATGTAACTCTGTTGATGGTCCATAGATAAATAAATAACTAGTAATGTTAAAATTGCTTATTACTAGGGTGAGATGTCAAATGTTACAACACATCATATGCGACTACTGTAAGGTTTGCTCGTTTTTTTTGTGTGTTCAATAAAGTATTCTTTTCTACGATCGTAGTTCTAAACACACTAGTTTATATGCTATAGAAATCTAAATATAGATAATAACACAAGCTATTAGAAGCACAGACCCATCACCCCTGAAGTTACACCATATTTTTTGCTCTGTTCTCCTCAATCCGTGTCTCAAAGTTTGAAACTCAATCGACTATGACTTTTCCGAATTAATTCGCGCTCGCGATCCGTGCCGGTGCGAGCCGGAGCGAGCCGGACCGATGATTTACGACGCCGGATTATTAATACGTGCCTTTTGATTCATCGGGAGTTTTTTTTTAAATTGCTCTTTGTTCATTAGTTCTGCTGGATTCGGAGATTTCCGTAGCTGAATTGAATCTTTATTGCCGGATTCTTTTATGTGATTTTGTTCGTAATACCCTGCCTACCTGTGATTTAGTTTAGAATATCCGATTACTTGTGATTTTACATTAATGGCGGATTTTATGTGTCATATTCGGTTTGCTTTAGATTAAGAGTCTTACAAATAAACAAATGAAAAGCTCCAAATAGTTATTCCGTGTTTTGTCTCTTTTACTCTAATTCGAAATGACGTTTACATGACGGGAACAAAACACGGAATAACTATTCGGACCTTATTCTTTGTTTATTTGTAAGGCACAAGGCACAACACGTTTAAAGATTTATGCACATAATATCATGTTCTTTTCGAGGAGTTTGACGGTGGTCAACGCACCAGGTCTGCGAATGCTTAGGTTAAATTACCTAAATAGCTTTCGCAAAGTTCAGATATTGGATGGGTGATCAAAAATTTATCATCACAAGCCCCTCCGTGCTTCGAAAGGTACATAAAGCCGTTGGTCCCGGCTGCATCAACAGTCGTTAACAACCACTGCACCGCACTGGGCCCGCGTGGTTTCTGGCCAGTTCTCCCTATCCATCTATAGGGAAAGCTCGTCAGCACCGGGGATAAGAAATGACCTTGTGATGATGATAATGATTTGAGGTTCTAGCTAATTTGTACCATATGCCGAAAGCTACGGTACCTGATAGCCATTGCTCTTGGCCTTGAAGTGGTGCTAGCGCTGGTTCATCTCGTCCAGCCGCCGCTGCAGCATGACCGCGTTCTCCTGCGAGGACAGCGACCCCAGCAGCCGGCGGCCGGTGCCCTTATACCAACTCCCAACTGCCACGTTACCTGATAGCCATGCTCTTGGCTTTGAGGTGGTGCCAGCGCTGGTTCATCTCGTCCAGCCGCCGCTGCAGCATGACCGCGTCCTCCTGCGAGGACAGCGACCCCAGCAGCCGGCGGCCGGTGCCCGTGAGCGATGCGTACACATCGCGGTGAGTCTCGATCTCCGATTGGAGGTCCTGGAACAAAGGAAATGCTGTTAGAAAAGACCTTCGTCTGATGGTTGCATTCTGATTTCTTTCTATAAGTATTCTTTCATGAGCGTAAATACCATGTGGTAAATACAGCATACCAATAATCAAACATTCGTCATTAGGAGGCTTTTTTTAATGCCTTACAATTTCTTTTTATTGTTAACGTGCTCGCACTTAATAAAACTCGCACAAAACACTATGAATGTGGTCAAAACGTCCGGTATTTAAAAAGGTAAGTTTTTTTCTTTTTTTATATTGAACAGGTAAGCACAGTGCCTTGATCTCACCTGATGTTAAGTGATGGTGTTAAGTGATGGAAGCGCACTTCACCCGGGAACCTCAACTAGTGAGGCACTGGCTAGTGACCGAGTATTGCCACTCGACCCGAAATTGGGTACTGCATGGGTTCAATTCCACAGCCCGGGATCACCAACCCGAATTAAGCAAGCGCGGTTACCAATAGCCATCAATTAAAGCGATGACCATTCAATGATGGACGCCTTTGTAGAGCATTATACAAGGACAGTATACAGGCCTTTTTTACTACTAATAGTACGACTCTGTCAACCTTGCTTACTATCTTATGAAACGACCAAGTCATTAAACTTAAGTTAACAAAGTGTATGTATGAGAAAACAACAAAAAACTAAAGAATTATGAAGCTCAAAGTTGGAAAGTGGTCGATTTGTTCGAACCCGGACCCGTGACAGCCGCCCCCGCCCCGCCGCGCGACGGTCGCTCACTCAAGAGACCCTCGCATACATCTTGGAAACTTTTATTTCATTTTTTTTTGTGTTTGTCAAATAGGGTAATTTTTTTTCTTGTTAAATGTTTTTATTATGATAAGTGCAGTGGTTACTTAATGCAACATTTTAAAATGTGGAGTTTGGACTTATAAAAAGTAACCTACCTTAAAAAGTAAAACTTCTTGTTTTTCAAAATGTTTTTGTTTTGTTTATATAATTTTTAACGCAAATTTTGTTGCGAACAAATTACAAAAACACAAATGTTGAAAAAAAATTCCACGAATAATTTCGGCGGGCTGGTTAGAACCACGATAGCTCAATTGGAAGAGCACCTGACCCGGTATGTCAGAAGGGTGCAGGTTCAAATCCTGCTCGTGGAAATTTTTTCAACATTTGTGTTTTTCTTGTTTTTCCTTAAATAATTTTGTATATCTAATAGATATTTCTATTTTCTATACCTTGACGAAGGTTGAAGTAAGTTTAACACCTACGACATTGTACCTAACCTGCATTGCATTTCACAAATAAATATTATTTTATTATATTCTATTCTCTATAGGTTTAAAGGAAAAATATACTCTGTAACTAAGAAAGAATTGATCCTTCAAAATCACAAATATCAAAATCAAATGGCAGGTGAATTTTAAAGAATTTATAAATAAAGTTCTACGTATCTATAGAAATGAAAATTGTCCTATTTTCAATTCAATATTTACTTGAAACTTTGCCTCCGGATCGTATGCTATAGTTATATTTTAATTGTATTTAATAATTGTTATTGTAATATTAGATTGTAGAATGTGTAAATTTTAATTAATGTAATTGTTTTTTTTTATACCGCTTCCATTAAAGTAAACAAAAGTTAAACAAAAAATGCCTTAGATCGTCACCCCTATAGATCGTATAGCCTGCCCTGTATTGTTATTATTACGTATGAACGTATGTGCGGGCAAAATTTCGTGCATTTTTGGGCCGGACAAGATAGCCAGTTATACCAATATACCCGGGTCCGGTTTAACGAAGACAAACGGCGGGTATCTATCAACCCCCGGCTTTGAAGATTTGCGAGCAGAGCATGCAAGATGTAATAGGGTGTTGTGTGCCCGCGACGGACGTTGGGGGTTACCCCCGAAGTGAATAACATTGCGCACAAATACGGCGTAATCCTATAAGAAAATTTAATAATAACAACCCTGAGAATCTTTTTTTAACTCTGTGGATTGGTGTCTACTCGGACCACTCATATTTTGAAGTGGGGCGAGTCGACCCATTATATATTTTTATAATTTTTCGAGACGACTGGGTTACTGGTTGGTCTCTTCTATAGTCCAGCTAACATTATGGTAGATGACTAGTCGGAACATAAACAAATTGTACCACCAATCAAACCGAGTAACAAACATGTACCCCTGCTGCTCCAACCTAGTACTTCCGAATCTAAGACCGCTAAAAGTTAGACCGAGGCTAAAAAATAGCATATAATGTCCACGTTAAAAGACAGACCAAGACAACAAAACATGCCGCGCTCGGGCGACGCACACATGCAACTTGTAACAGAAAGTTGTGGTAAAAATGATCCAAAGTGTACCCAATCTAGATCTTGTATGCAGAGTTATTATAGCATAGCGAACAACTTTAATTTGTTACGCAATTTTTAATTGAATATTTCTATTGTGACGTCACATCAAAATAAACAAGGCACAGCCCTAGTGGTTTAGTAACCTCTGTGTACTTACATTTATGATCACTGCCGCTTGGTTGTGCGCGCCTGATGCTCATGACTTCACTAATATAAATATTTAATTAACATGACAAATTAAAGTTACTAATTACGTCTTAGTAACAACACATACAAGATGTAGATCGGCTACACTTTAGATATTTTCATTTTTACCACACCTTTCTGTTACACGTAGACCGATCCGATCCAAACCCTTCGGAGAATCTAGTAGGGCACGGGGACGCGCACTTTTAAGTGTGCGATGCCGTTCCCTCTAGAAAACCTCTGAAGGTGATTCGTTTCACATGGCTTGAGGTACCCTTTACGTACCTCGCCGCCCCCAAAAAACCCCGGTGACGCTGAAAATGCCGTTTAAGGCCATCAGCAATCTCTCTAAAAAAAAAAAATGTTGTGTAGACCCCTAGCACGTACTTACACGGGTCTCGGAACAGCTCGAGACAATCCCAGCGCAGCTGTTTTTTTATTTTTTATTTATTGGATCTTCAACAATTGTTACATTAAAACAATTACGTGGTTTACATTAACAGTGTCATAATACATAATGTACAACTACTTACAGGTGAACTCAGCATGCATTGAGGTACACTTAGTATTTACAGACTAAGCTACGTATTTCTAAAACTATGTTGTGTATGAAAGTAAGTAATTACTGCTTTATCTATATATTAATACGTGAAGCAAAAACGTTGTACCCCTTTTTTACATTAAAAATACATTAAATCAATAAAACCAACATTACACACACTAGCATGTATTTGATACACACGCATATGTATTTGACATACACAAACGTATATATACTCTTTTAAAAAATTTCAAAATGGAAGAGGAGCGGCCGAAATCAATGCCAATCCAAACTCACATACTATCTTTTTTAATTTTTCGTTGGTTAGGATACAATCCGTGCAGCCTCTTTTCCTAGCCAGAGTCGCAGTCACACAGTAGGTGCCGCATTGACTCTCGTTTCCTCTCCACATACCCAAACATAAAATTATGGTCGGATTTCGACCACTGGGCGACCACTAGTTAAATTAAATGTGTGTGTTTAGTGAAAAATTTGTGTGCTTACTATAAGGTTTACTGATTATTATATTTTTTTTTAAATTATTTTTTTTAGTTTTATTTAGTGGTAAGGTGGTTAAATATGCTATTGCGAGATTGCGTGTCCGTGAGAGGTTGTGTGTGTGCGTTGCGCGTTTGTACGAACCTTCCGTTCTGCAGTCTCTTTGGTTTGTGCCGAGAGCGCGGTCAACACTAACCGAGGGATGCGCACACACCGCCACCGCCCGCCGCCGTTACGCGTTCACCTCTCGTCGCTTGCCTAATCTAAACGTAGGGCGGTAGGTAGTCGATACAAAACTATATCGATAAACTGTTTATGCGACTTACTCTCTTACATATTCACTAACCATCAGCCTATAAATGTCAACGTTAGCGGTAAAGCTATTTGTTTTCTTTAATAATGAAAATGGCACTTAAAAACTACTAATGTACACTATTAATCAATGGTACTTAATTATAATTTTATAATTATGTTTGGAGTGACATAAATATTAGCATGCTATTAAAAAGTAAAAACGGGAGTTTCCACTACGTAAAATGTAGCTTTGTTATCACATTTAGACTTAGTAAAGATCTTTGATAAAATCTTGTCACAGGCCGCTGGTGCGACTCAAGCCGTTTTTTTAAAATATTTCAGTTTGTTAGCTTCCCATAAATTATAGCGATCATTTGGCCTTAACCCGGCAGTGGAACAGCCCATAAGCTCATTATTTGCTCTATCACCAGTATTTTGTTTTATTATTATTTTTACTCTTCGTCGACGTTCGTTTCACTTATCTCAGTGTCAAATTTTACCCTTTTCAGGGTCGTCCCCATAAACATCGCCACTGAATATACAAAAGAGGAACTGTAATTCCATCGACCCTCGCACATTCCCAGCAGCGTCAACATCGGCCATATTGATGCTGTTTGCGCGGGTTATCATCAGCGTACAGGCAAAAAGCCGCATAACACTAGCGTTTTATTCACACACGCTTGTTTGTTCATAAGCAAAAAGCTGCGCCGCTAACGGGCACGCTGCGTTTAGATATCACTAGGTACAATGTAACTCTTGATACATTGGAATAAGAGTCAAAACTAGTCTAGTGTGTAAACATGTTCATCCTCGTGATTGTACAGCATAAAGGTATTAACTTATTATTAGATTTTTAAACTTCAATAACAGTAGAACAGCGGTCTTATTAATGAAACTTGCAACTTTTGCAACATTAGGATAATTATGAACTTTGCACTATGGATATTATTCTATACTAATATTATAAAGAGGTCAAACTTGTTAATTCTAAGTGTAGAGGGTATGTTGTAGAGAAATTTTTAGAAGTAAACTGTGGGAAGAGAGGCGTTTGCCTTGCAGTGGGACGATATAGGCTGAAAATAATAATTATAGATACTATCAATACGAGATGCGTTTTGATAATAGTATCGTATTAATCGAATTAAATGAAAAAAAAATTATTTTACGATTTGGTTTTGTTATAGCTATTATTCTTTGACATTTACTTAATATGTTCGAAATTAATTTAATTTAATTTATCCTTTAATTTACTGTTCACAATGAAAATTTTTGTACAGTTAAGTAATAAAATAGCAAAGAGAAACCTGTAAAAGCAACAAAAACTATTAATAACTTATTATTTTTACTATTTATCAAATATAAAAACCTATCCTTCTTTTTTTTACTCTACCATGTTACAATTTAACATGTATTTTTCCAAACAACTCGCCAACTCGCATTTTAATCGCCCTACCTAACGGTTGCAAAGTTTTCGGGAAAGAAGACCCTAAGGGCGCAAGGGATTAACACTCCATGCTTGCAACTCAAAAACTTTTTAATTGAACCTTGTTAAAGAACGTTTCGCTGCGGTTTGTAACCTCTTTGTAGTTTCACGGATTCAGGAACTTGGCCCGTTGTTTACAGCTGGGGTATAGTTGTTCCTTGCTCGTGATTATTTACCAGAATTGAGATTTCGATGACTCTTAACAGTCGGCTTTAATCGACAAGTGATAGCGTGCCTTGTACGCCGACAGCGGCAGTGTTTTTACTCTGAATTGAATGCTTAGCATACAGAACATAGCGTCGCATTTATGCTGTGACGGACGAGTCTATTATTTCATTATGTACTTACGCGAATATTGTGGGTTGGAGTTTCACTTAGTGATATTCACGTACAAAATAAATGATTATGTTACTTACGTTATGGCTGTCAAGAGCTGGATGAGGGTAGCCACAGATCGTGCTGTGGCGTGCACTTGAAGAGTCCAACAGTGGACTAATATAGCCTGATGATGATGGACAAGTTGTTAAAACATGTTTCTGCTTCTAAAAGTCTCATATTTTTGATGTTATCGCTAGAAGTATCATCGAATTTGCGTGCTTTGTGCTTAAAATCCGTCTAAATGGCGACCACCATGGTACCTAGTTCTGTTTGCATCTGCAGCATCGTTTAGCATGTATATGATGATACATATGACGCCTGTATGTTCGGGTTTGGAAGAAGCGACGTAATCAAACAAAAAGCCCTTTTTAAAATTGAGTCTTTCTTGTCCATCCAAAGGTTGTCTGGTCGGCATCACTCTTGTCGTGTAGTAGTGTCTTGCTTTTGTCAAATGCTTCGTATTTTTGGTGTACAATAAAGAATCTTATCTTATCATTATCTTATCAATAAAGTATCTTACCTTATCAAACATTAATAACGTCTTTTAAAACCGGTAAAGCTAGAGAAGAGAAGAGAAACATGCTTCTCTTCTCAGACTACTCTTCAAAAAATTAAAAATATAATGTCTAGCGTAGGTCACTCGAAAACTGTTAAAACATTCACACTGCTCTCCGATCGAGCTGCGAACTGCGATGGCCGTTAAGTTAAAATTGCATGTTTTTTTTCGACCGAAATCACTATTTTCATTCCCCCAGCTCTGACGTTTCGGCTCGTGTTTCCAGCCGTGCCGCCCGCCATGACAGTGTGACGCGGTAAAAAGTATACAGGTTGGATTAAATCCGCCATAAAACCACTTCCATTTGTACGACGAATTGAATTCCCGCGTGCTACGGTGACTGTGATTACTCGGCTTGTAGGAGACATTTTTTTGTAGGATATTTTTATTGTATGTCTTGGATGGGTGTGATGTTCTATTTACGTTATGATGATGATGATAATGTCTTGAGAATAGGCCATAGTGACCTAGCCTTTAGCAGGCTATATCAAGTGCATGCAGTGGCATGCACTTGGTAAGAGCTGGATGAGAGTAGTAATGACTATGAAATAGCTTCCTCAAGCTTTATCAGCATTGGTCTCATAACAAGTAATAAGGTTTTGAATAAAGCTTTCCTGTAGCTGAATTACTGTAAGCAATTATAAGTGATGTCTGTTTGTATAAATTAAATCATTAATAATTAACATACTTGTATTTTCTCGAAAACTACTTGCCAAGATACTGTGAACTTGTGACGTTGTCTGACCCATCTTTAGCGTTTGTGATCGATAGTCCCACAGTTCAGCAACAAGCGTTGACCAGGCATGTTTATCTGAACTTTAAACTCCCGCCGAGGGGGTTGAGTTTGGAATATCGCGGTTGAGTTTGTTGCCGGGGCCACTGCGGCGTGGGGTAAGTACTGTTTATTATGTTGTGCATTGCACTAAACTAGTAAATATTATTATCTTTACTTATTATTATGTTAATCTTAACGCTTATAGCAGCTTACAAACTATCATCATCATCATCGTCATCAACATCATCTCAGCCAAAAGACGTCCACTGCTGGACAAAGGCCTCCCCCATGAATCTCCACAACGACCAGTTTTGTGCTGCTCGCATCCAGCGGCCCTGCGACCTTCACCAGATCGTCGGTCCACCTTGTTGGAGGCCTACCCACACTGCGCTTTCCAGTACGCGGTCGCCACTCAAGGATTGTTCCGCCCCAGCAGCCATCAGAGAATGAGATGGAAATAGCAAAGGAGAGGGCTATGCTCGGGGTTTCTCTGCGTGATCGAATCAGAAATGAGGAGATCCGCAGATGAGCAAAGGTTACCGACAAAGCACGAAGAGTTCTAAGCTCAAGTGGCAGTGGGCAGGGCACATTACTCGCAGGACAAACTCAAATCACATTTTTAATATTTATCGAGTGATTCGTATCTATTGATTGAATAATTGAACATGTCTTGTAAGGCTGTTGCAAAGATAAGATAGTCTTTCAACACTTACAAAGATTAGTTTCGAGGTTTAAATGTAATGATGTATATTTAGCGCAAGAGCTTTATTTATGCTATATTTTTATATTTATTTTATGTAGGTATTTTTCTGACAACATGGAAAGCCTGGTCACCGTATCGATGGCCGTTTTTAAGAACGATTCCAAAACAACAGTGTTAATGAACGGACGTACAATGCGTTCAGATTTTCGATTTTAAAACGATTTCCAATTAATCGGCGATACCGGAGTCGTACTCCGTGATACGTTTCGGCGATCATTTAAATTGTTGATCGCCGCTTTTCGGTGCGGTAATGCAATTGTTGGTTCAAATAGAATTGTTTTTTTTTTAAATTTTGTTACGAACCAGCGCAGTATATAAAATACCTTTGGGTACAAATCATGAGAAATGGAAAATAAGCATTTGCCCAACTAAGCTCGGAATTAATAATGCATTATTTTTCTTGCTAAAAATAGTAATTTTCAATAGTTATTTTAACAATAAAGATTTAAATAAATAAATAACTTGTTTAGTGGTAATAATAAACAATTGTGATTCACAATAACTTTAAGACAATGTGCTTTTGAATATTCATTTTTAAATTGCTTTACGGCACAATATAATAACTGTTTTTTTACACAAAACAAAAAACTAAGTTAACCATAAAACGCAAACCATCGACAAAAATAACAATCGAAAAAAAATGCATAAAAGCAACCTGTACTACCTAAAAAACATACAGTTTTAAATCGAGCACACCCTGTACTGTACACGTACGCTAATTAGCGAGCGGCAAACAAACGCGAGCATTATGATCGACGCTAACGAACGGGCGGCAAACTCCACCCTGTATAAAATTAACAGTACCTCGATTAATACGGATGTGCTCGATTGGAAGCAATAATTTCAGGATCTAACCACCTTCATGATTTCATTAGATTAGGTACTTGTCTTTAAAGGTTTTAAAGATTCGATTACCGTTTGCCCCACTGTACACGGCAGCAGATCAACCTACGCAAAACTGTCAAATTTCTACAATCAATTTTGAACTTTATTGTTTGGTTATAAGGATCAATATTTATTGGAGATATTTGACAGATTTGGGTAGGTTGATCTGCCGCCGACGTACGAGAGAATTATGTCTCTCTGAGATTACGATGTTTGGATCTTCGTTTCTTCTTGCTCCCAGTGTAGCCTGCACCTAATACTTTTTCTTTAGTAAAAAAATCTATATCCAGCAGTGGGCTTGACTTGGCTTGGCTGGTGATTAAGCAGTAGATCCACAGACCATAGATCACAGTTGCGTTAGTACTGCGTCGTTTAATATTGACCGCGTCCGCAGATACGCGTCGCGCTGGCGGGGCCACCGCTATGAATACGTTATGTTCATTATATTTGGTCGGGGACGAGCGGCTTTACGCTGATGCGAAATAATTTAAAAATAAATAGACAGCAAATTTGTGAATGGAAAAGATTTTGGAAAATATTAAGTAGAATAGAATTATAGTATATCACAAATAATTGTTGTTTCAAATTTTACGCGAAAATTAAACACTTTACATAGATCTATTTACGTTTATTTTACTTATATTATATTTTCTCCCTGTCAACACGAACTATATAACTGGTTCTAACTGTCAGAATAAAATAAATAATAATATGTTAAATACTTCTATCAATCGAAGGTTAAACAGTTGCTTTTAAGTCCGTATGTATAGACGACAAAATAGTTAAAATCGCATAGTGACAACTTGGCCATTCGGACGAGTTTCATATGGTCGAATTGACGAAAAAATCATCATTATCTATCACACCTTTTTGTTTTGATAAGAAAGTGCGATTAAAATAGATGCACTTAAAGCTTTTTACTTCTTAATATTTAAGATTTAAAATATTTCATATGAGGATATTGATGGCACAGTGACTTACACTTGCTTACTGTTGCAATTATGCAACTTAAAAGTTTAAAGTATACTCGTATGCTGTATTTTTTAATTTTAAGATCACAGACGGCAAAATAAAATAATCACTATATTTGAAAAAAAAAAACAAATAAAGTGTCCGTGACACCAGCACAATCATCTTCAATGCGGTACCAAAAAATACATAAAACAAAAAAAATACCACTCCATCTACCCGTGTAATCTTAATTACTATATCAATAGCGATACATAGAACGGTAACTTCATTAATATTAAGGCGGGCGATTCATCTTCCCCTGTCTGCCACGAGATTTATTACAGGCAGATTTACTTTAACTCTTTCATCCCGCCATCGCTATCGGCAAAGAGTATAGACTTTGCCGCTCCGTTTTATCAAAGGGTTTGAAAATTTACACTTTGTTCCACAAGGGCCGAGGAGGATTATCTCTATCGCCTCTACCTTAATTTTTTACCGAATTCTGGTGACAACTTTTTTCTGTTCCGTGTCATTAACTTAGCTTGTCTCAGTTTACACATATATTTTAAAGGAAAATTATGGATTTTATATAACTTGTAACAATTATAAATTAGGTATTATGTAAGTCGAAACTGGAGGTTATTTGCTTTGCTTGCTTGCTTGCTTTATATTGAAAAATAAATACAGACAGTTTTCCGTTACGATTTGTTACACAAAAGTAATGGTAAACCTTATTTTTATGATGAGGTACCAAATCAATTGAGTTACAAAAGTGTACACATAAATTCCCACAATCGCATCAGATCAAACCGATATTATTGGACTGTCTACACAAATGCGTACAAATAAATTCCCACAATCTTAAGTGAAATACCAAAGCAATGGAACTACCTACAATAGCATTAAATAACTTCTTAAAATCGCATTCTGATCTTAAAATAGGTCCCAAACCAATTGAATTGCCTACACAACAGTATCAATAAATTTCCACAATCGTTAAGGGAATGTGTAATAAACTAATTGCAAAAGTATACAAATAAATTCCCACAATCGTATATAGTGAGGTGCCAAACCAATTGAGCTGCCGTATTTAAGTTTCCCATAATTACTCGTCTTAGACGACGCAGGTGCGCAGTGCGGGTGCGCTGTCGTAAAATTGATACGACCCTTAAGGCCAGGCTCAGATACGGTTCCCGGCTAACACCCGGTGCACCGGGTTTAAACTGACAGTTAAAGGTTTATTGTAAAGGGGAATTTTAACTGCCGCCTCTGTGGTGTAGTGGTTAAGATCACCGGTCTCACCAGAGGTGTACTCGGTTTGGTTGGTGGTAGTGCTTGTTTGCTCGCCTGGCTAGCTACCGCCGTCGTATATAAATATGTCGCCATAACATCAATGTTTGTAGCATTATAAAATATTTTTTGTTTTGTTTATATAATTTTTAACGCAAATTTTGTTGCGAACAAACTACTAAAACACAAATGTTGAAAAAATATCCACGAGCAGGATTTGAACCTGCACCCTTCTGGCATACCATGTATTGTAATGACGATAGTTGTTGACATTGAATGCGCCTTTGGCTTTCAAAATAAACAAGTAAATCGTGTTGAATAATTTCGGCGGGCTGGTTAAAACCACGATAGCTCAATTGGGAGAGCACCTGACCCGGTATGTCAGAAGGGTGCAGGTTCAAATCCTGCTCGTGTAAATTTTTTCAACATTTGTGTTTTTTTAGTTTGTAGCATTGTTGTCTTCCGGCAGCTTGGGATAAGATAGCCAGTGCCTCAGTCGTGTGGGTTCCGGGTGAAGTGCACTTCCGTCTTCGGGTTTATCGTAACTTAACATGAGGTGAGATAAAGGCGAAGTGCTAACCCGTTGGTAATAAAAAAAAATTGCCGCTTAAATATATTTTTTTTAATTTGGAGGCTATATGAACTAAATACTAAATTCTACAACGCTACTGGGGCCTAACCACTTGAGCTCTTAGTCTGGTATTACTGCAATGTTATTGCAGTTGTGAAAACGAGACGCGTGTATAGACGCTGATAGATGTGTTTAGTTTTCGCAACTGCAACAATACTGCTACAGGTGCTCATGGTACCCACTAGTTAGCATGTGTTGCCTATACAACGACTTGCTAATAAAACACAAATAATCTGTACGAGTAGGTAATGATATCATTAAATAGAGATTGCCTTTTGAAAAGGATTCTTAGAAATTATTTAAGGGAAACCCGAATTGTTTTTTTATTTTTTTTATTAACCCTATTCTTGGTATAGTGGATTATTTTTTTATTTTTTTTATTAACCCTATTCTTGGTATAGTGGATTATTTGTGACGCTTACAAAAAATTTCGAGTAGTAAAAAAGAACACATTTTACACAAAAAATATATAAAATTCCACAAAAAAAGACTCTGCCAAGTAAATAATCTGTCTGCTAAGACGTGTTGCCAAGGTGCTAATCGCTCGGCGCGATGTCCAAAGGACAACTCCAAGGTCGGGCTAAGAGTGTTTGAGATTTCTCGAAGCAGTGCTAAATTTGGAAAGCCCTTAAATTAAAAAAAAAAAATTTAAAGCCTAACTGTGGGACAGTATACCTAGGCTTAAAGTACCTATTTAAAATATTTTCAAATATTTCGATTTGATTTGGTTTATTGATATTCACTAGACTGTGGCATGGTGGCAATTGACCCACGGCTAATATCAGCTCTTACCAAAGAACAACACCAACGTATTTTTATAATGGGACATGACATCTCATTATTACAAATTGTCTCGAATGTTTCTACATATACATTTATAGCAGCTGCTACACAAATATATTATATTTCTTGACATATCTTTTTGTACCTGACGCGATCGTCAGATATTTTTTGTCATTCTTCAGCAGTTGATTTTGTTGATTTAACGTTATTATTCCTATTTTATACACTTTCTCTTCTAGTACACTTTTTAAATACTTGATACATCCTATCGCAAATTAATAACCTATCAAGACTTCCTCAGAAGCTTTCGCATTTAGTACACTTTCGCAAAATTTACACTTTTATTTTTTTTAGGTAAGAGTTATTAGACTGTAGAAAATGCCACTTACTCTTGTAAATTGTTGCAACTAGTACACTTTATGTACTGTCGAACACGTAACACTTTTAAAACTCAGAAAATTTTGTGGGGAATACAAAATTGAGGGTTGGGTAAATTATATTATTTCAAATAGCACTTTGAAAAGTCGACTGAACTCTCTTTACTGAAATTGGGTCTAAATAATTTCCCTATATACTTTTTACATAAATCTCTTTGCGACATATCTGTAGCTAGTATTGAACCCAGTAAACGGGTTGCAAAGAAGCACCTGATCGGTTATTGAGGTTTGCGAGTAGCGCTCCCAGGGGATGGTGGGATCAAGCGACCTCTTTTATTGGGCAAACTGGATACCTCCGCCTTTTACTGCATAAGTTAGGCATTATCTGTGTTGGGAACTCTTGTGAGTTCATCTATTTGGTGGGTAAGTAGGTATTACACTTAATAGTTACTTGTACTTTAGATTTTTTTATATAAAACAAATGAAGAATCATCCTAAATGTAAACTTCCAGGTATAAAGGTATGCCTATATCTATAGTAAGTAAATAGTCTATAGTAAATAGCCTATATACTAAGTATAGTCGAGTAAAAGCCTCGCTAAAAACCTTGAACGTACTTGAGGATTTGAACCTTATGCGCCTTCTTTCTTCTTTCTTCTTTTCCCGGATCAAAACTCGGATTGTATTTTTTTCTGTATTGTATTTTTTGCATTAATATTTAATTTTGTAAAGTATATTAATTTTGCCTTTTTAACGTTTTAGCAATTTAACGTTAAATTCCTATAAGCACATCTGCTAATATTGTCTTACTTTTAAACGACTGAAGCTGAAGGACTCATAAACTGATATAGGCATGCCCCAATATGACTGCTGAATGCCAGTTAGTGACTGTCAAATAAAGCAATCTTGCAACACCTGGGCTCAGAGGAGTTCACAATACTTAATTTACTTTTAAACACCAGAACCAAAGGGTTTAGGAATTGCTAGAGAAGTTTGGAAAATGTACCTGGCGGCTTGCAGCGAGGCACGCGGCGCGATTCCGCAGCTCATTGCGTTTTTTCTATTGCCGTTGATTAAAAATGTTTTAGTATACGTAAATCTGCTTGCCACGTCACATGACCTGACGGTTGGTGGGGGATGTAATTTTAAAGTCGTGTGTAGCGGGGTCGCTTGTCACATCGCAAGTCGCCTGTGCTTGTGGCCGGACCCTCAAAGTTCCTAATACAATTTACAGACACACAGTCAGCACCTCTCAGGGCGCTATTTAGCATTCCACACTACGACCGCGGCGCACGCTCACAATTAACCCTCAAAGCGGCACACGCCACACGTCACCGCGGAATTATGCAAATCGCGACAGTCGACATTTTCGCGTGACCGCATTAAGGAGCCGAAAATTATCTGAGAAATTACCGCTCTGATGAGGATCCCGCCGTGACCGAACTCGTTAATGTACCGGACGAGGCGGGATTGAACCGGATTGAACCGGGTCCAAGCGGACGCTAATACAAAATGGCGGACAGTTTTTGCACGCGCCCCCCCTCCCCCGGCCGCAATCGTATTTGTTATTTTGATTGCTATTTGATTGCGGCTTTATGCGAATGGTGCTTGATGAGGGTACTTTTGATATGGATCACGTGGGTTATATAGTGAACGTGATTAGAATGTGTGTAATATAATAATCTGGGAACAGCATTTTGTTTATGCCTACGCTAGATTATGTAGCGACGTAATGCACAATATCAGTTGCAGTGAATGCGGGCAGTCTGATAACTGCTCTAGTGATGGTAGAACCTATACCTATAGGTAAACAGTAGATATAGTAGAAAGGCCATCCCCGCTACACACGACATTAAAAAACTTTAAGTCAGTCAGTCAGTATAAACATACTGACACCCCCTACCAACCGTCAGGTTACAAAGTAGGTGTCAGACAACCTTGCGCAAGCACAAGGGACCACCTGCGTCAGGTCCTAACGCCAGATCAGGACGCGCCGAAGCGCATTCTTCATCCGGTGCGAGCGAGTTGCCACGTGGACACTACCTAATATCCAGATAAGTTACCGGAGCTGTAAGCTCGCTCACTTCTGCACTAAAGATACAACTCGCAGTTTCCACTGCTCGGGTCGTCAACTCTAAAGTTGACTACCAAATGTCCTCTTTGGTGGCGAGTTGTTCACTTCTCAGTACCCATCCAGGCACCTCGTCAGTTCCACAATCCTACGCGGCTGACTGAACCGGAGACATTGCATCTAGCGGGCGCCTCTACTACTATAAAAAGGCCAGTGCTATAAGGATAGCACTGGCCTATCTGGACGAAACCTTTTTTTTTAATATTATTAGTAACCAGCTTGACCTAGGCTTTGCAATTGCGATTTGCGATTCAAGTGGTCGAAGCTTATCTATTTAATAAACTTAAGTTTTCGTACGTATTAATGTGACACGTCATTTTACAAATAAAAATTGGGTAATAAATAGCACAGAATAACTAATGTAATAGTGATTATTGATGCACGATGCATCAGTATGTTGTATGTTAACCTCTAAAACAAAAGATGAAAGGTAAGATGAACTGTCGGCCACTTGTCTTCGACGTACTAAGCTTAAACCCAGATTACATTATTGAAATGCAAAACACCACATCACATTCAGAAACTACAAAAACGGAAACGATTAAAGTACTCGACAATTCATCGCGGCTGGCGCATCCGAAAAGTAAGTTGTTTAAAAGTCAAAATACAATGTCGGGCGCGCCATAAAAATGTATAAAATTTAAAAGTGATTCACAAAGCAAACTTTGGCAGCGCGCCCGCCACCGACGACTCACGATTTTCAGTTGGGACAAACGTATTATTTCATTTTATTTTTTGTTTTTTTCAAACACATGTGCTTTCACGACGACTAAGACTTAACCCCGTGTTGTTTTAACTTGTTTCATGTTACGTTTAGGGGTTTTGAGCATAAGTGATATAAAATGGATGTGCAAATTTTACACTTTTATTGTCATTATTAACAAATATAGAAAAGTAGTGTTATGTTAACCTTTTTGTATACTTAATGACATACCTAAATAAAATACAAAAAAGTAACACAGGGACAAAGGCAAAGGGAATGGCTCAGCTCAGCTGACTTACAGAACGATTACTCATCAAGTGTCTAACTTAAAAAAAGCGTCTTAGTTAAATTGTAGCATGAGCTAAGTAACTTCACTATTGAAACAAACATTGTGACAAAAACGCGTGTAAATCAAATCCAACCTTCAAAATCAGAAAACATTTGTTACCGTATGCATATAAAATAAAAAAGGCACGACAAAAAAAATAACATCCCGAATCCCCGCAGTGAATAAATCAAGTCGCAAACGACTGCACAACCGGATCAGGCGGTAATCCCGGGCCTGGTAACCGGGTTGTAACCGGCTTTGCCCGGATACACCAGCCACCTGCGATAACGACCCGGGTCGGGCGGCGGCGCCTTACGCGAGTTTCGCCCGTACTTTGCTCCTTCGAGCGCAATTGTCGAGTGGGGCCATAATCACCTTGTATGAATTTTAAAACAATTGAAACTTGTGAAAAGAACACGTATTACCGTGAGGGAGAGTTTAAAGTAACACGTGTCGCCGTTAATGTAGCCCGCGTGCAGAATATGTTGTTGAAAAATGCATAATCACGCATTACTTTTGGAGAAAAAAAAGCTGTTGCAAAAATTGCGAAAATTGGTATGAAAAATAAAGATACCTACCTAGAAAATTACCTAGTAAGTAATTGTACTATTAGATATGGTATATGTAGGTAACTGTATTTCGGCAATCACCCAGAAGCGACAATAATTAGTGCTTAAACCATACAGTTATAGTCTTCAAAAACGCTTTTTATGTCCCTAATAAAGAGGGTAAGTATAAAAAGCGTTATAAAACCTTTTTATTGAGCAATTTTGATAGAAATGCCCAATCAACTGAAGTAAGTGAACATTCACACGTTACAAACTTCAACATAACCGGATCATGCGGTAATCGCGGGATTAGTTAACCAGTTGTAACTGGATTCGGTCGGATCTAACCTGATCAAACCGCACGTCAAATTACATAAGTGGATATCACTTCGAGTGATTTGCAATATGCATACTCGTAGTTTGATAAAGTTGTTGTTTTAATATTTTAGGACATTAAATAAATGTGATGTGAAAACATAAAAAATTAAGTGGCGTAAGAAAGGACATTAAATAAGATATGTGATGTAAATAAAGAAACAAATTTGTGGTGTAAGAAACCACAAAATACAGTTTTGTGATGCAGTTATATTAAACTTTAAATTGGCGAAATAACCCATTGAGAACAAATTTCAACATTGTTCATAGTTTCTGACTTTACCCCTAAGACCTCTTTGATTACTCACACTTCTAAACCACTAACTCCCGTTCCCTATATTCTATCTGTCTGTTGTTTTGCTTACTGGAGTTAGAAATTTGACATAATTTTAAACGAATTTTTCTTTTAAATCAATCTAGTATTTAATTATAAAAAATATATTTACATCAGTTGTAGAGTTGTAGTTGACGGCGAACAATCTAGACCTTTCGTTGCGATGTCAGGAGTTCCTCAATGTTCTGTCCTGGGACCCCTTTTCTTCAATATATTTATTAAAGACATTGCACAGATTATTAAACATAGCCAAATTTATCTGTTCGCTGATGATCTAAAGTTAACGAGGATAGTTTCATGTCCTGCTGATTCGGAAGGCTTGCAAGAAGACATTAACAGCCTCCTAAGATGGTGTAACGGTAATAAAATGTTTTTAAATGCTGAAAAATGTCACCACATCAAATTCACAAAGAAGCGCAACACACTTCTTACGGGATATACCATTGCGAGTAACAAGCTAAAAGAAGTTGTTGCCATTTAGGACATTGGCGTCCTGATGGATAGTAAATTGCGGTTTTCGGGCCATATTGATAAAGTCATAAGTGAGGCAAATAAATCACTCGGATTCATTTTAAGAAACACTACAGACTTTAAAAACCCCTCCTCCGTCATCCTTCTTTACAATAGCTATGTAAAGAGTAAGCTTGAGTACTGCAGCTCAGCCTGGTGTCCAACCTATAAAAAACATATTAACAGGATTGAAAGGGGGCAAAAAAAATTCATAAGAAGCATGGCCTACCGTTTTAGAATTCCTAGAGCTATAACAGGTTACATAGATAAAACAAAACATTTCCGGCTGGACCCACTCTCAATGCGACGTACCTATCTCGATATGTCTTATCTTCATAAACTAATGAACAACAGCATCGATAGCCCCAAGTTGCTCATTCAATTTAGCTTTAATATTCCAGCCAGAATACCACAATACGCATGTAAGTTGTTTAAAATTAAATTTTGCAGGACCAGAATGGGCTGCAGCTCACCCGTGATCCGTTTGTCTCGCCTGTATAATAATTTAGTTCAATTTATACCTGAACTTGATATTTATTGTCAAAGCCTTCCTAAGTTCTCAAACCTACTTAAAAAAAGTGACATACCTCAAATTGCGTTGGTAGCTTGTTAAGTTTTGTGTAAAATTTTATTTTTATCCCAATTTTATTTTAATTTTAATCTTATTTTTTATCCCATTTTAATACAATTTATAGCTTAAATGATATAGATTTTAGTTTGTAATTTATACCGAATGTTTACTTAATTATTTTAATTTGAATTTTATCTACTATATATGCATGCTGTGGTTACCTGTAATTGTAAGGACAGTTAGTTTTAGGCAATTCTGCATATATTACATTTATATTAATTTTATTGCTGTACCTTATGTTGGTGATCCTAATAAATAAATAAATCAGGAGCACTAGTGCCAATCAGGTGTATTGTGAGTTTGATGTACCTGTATACTGGATATTTTTATTTTTATTATTTTTTATTTATTTATTTGGGAAACAAACAATTACAAAAATCTTACATAAAATACAATTAGGAATAACATAAATCAGCGGTTTCCACATAAACTAACAATACACAATAGCAACTATAAACAACACAAGATACTAAAACTTATTGATTATAACTCAAAAGAATTTCTTTTTCCAATTCTTTTTTAAAAGTTTTTAGCGTTAGATATGATAGAAAAAGGGTAAGGATATGTATGTACCCAGTAAGGGGTGCCTATATACCCAGCAGAGGGTGTTAAGGGGCTGTAATCATGATGATGATAATGATGCTGTATAAAAAAATCCGAACAATTTTTTTTTAAATCATCGTTTGTATCCTTACTCTTTGAGTTGTACATTTCCAAACTGCATACATTAATGGAAGTTTCACCTCAACCAAGCTCATGCCCAATTCGCTGCACAATTTATGCATTATTCAGGCAGGCTGGTGTGCAGCTGCGATCCAAGATGGCCGCCGTGAGGTGATACCCGGACGTGATGCGATTATAACCGGTTAGGACTGGTTATGACCGCCTCTGTCAGGCGCAAATAGAACTACCGCCACTTATTTGGAGAACTTTGATACGTAAAGACGTCCTGGGTTGGGTGGTACGCAAAATTGTATTGTGGCGATTCAAAAGTGCATTTAGTAAGTTAACTTGAATAAAGATTTATTTCATTTCAGGTTATTCCTCTGATAACAAACTAGCGCGGAAAAGGATCTTTGTCTGTAGGTATATCGTCCCTTACTCTTTTTTATATTGTTTGCTTAAATTAAGTCAAGACAATTCATTAAAGTTTAACTAACTTATATCGTGGTCGTATATAAATAAATATAATTTCTTAGGTATTTTATGCAAGATAGCTGCCGTGAAGTTAGAAAGTCACACACAAACGAATAGTGATATTCTTTCCTGGCTATGTAACTATAGATTGCGGCAAAATATCAAATACTATACGAGAGAAAAAGAGAGAGAACACTCGTTGACACGTAAATAAAAAAAAATTGTACCGCAAGACAATAGTCCATCACGAACCCGCCTTCGCTTGTTTTTTTTATATCACACGGGTGAGCACTTGGCCTTGAACTCACCTGATGCTTAGTGACGATAAGGCCGAAGGTGGAAGCGCACTTCATCCGGAATCCTCAACTACTGAGGCACTGGCTATCTTATCTCTAGCTGCCGAACACAGCAATGCTACAAACATTGATGTTAACGCGACATATTTAGATAAGGTGGTGGTAGCTAGCCAGGCGGACAAACAAGCCCTACCACCAACCAAACCGAGTACACAAACATGTTGCTACTCCCCGCTGGGAGTCGAACCCGGGACCTCTGGGTCTAAACCTGTGGTCTTAGCCATTAGACCATAGAGACGGTTAAAACGTGAACAAGGCAACTACAACTATACTTTACCTATAAGTATGGTATAACTATACCTAAGGACGGTATGAAAAGCCTCAACTGATTCTCACTGATAAAGAAATTCGCAACCACCAGATCCGCCACAAAATAGCGCTAATTGGTCCCGGCATCGCTCGCAGCTAACCGAGTTACCTCAACCGGGTTACCTCCCCCTTAATACCCGGCTCTGTCCCTCACTAGACCGGGGACGATAATTTCGCAGTGACGACTTGATTATTGGATAATCCACTTTTTGGGTGTAACCTCGTTTTGCGGGGAAGTGAGAAAACGTTAGTGTTTAGGAACCGGGAGTTACGATTTGCAGTGATATTTCTTTTTTACACACTTCTGATGTTGGTTGCTAGTTTGAAACTAATTTGCACAAGTTTTAAACAGCTTTTGTAACGCTAAGTTCCAAGATGGGATTAATGTGTTCTGTTATGGTTTCCTCTGTGTTATCACATATCAGTGATTAATAAGCAGCCGTCAGATTTTACTGCTCGTCAACTTTATAATATATTTCTGCCATATTTTAAATTTTGACTGCAAGACAAGGATATTAATATTCAGACGACATAGCGTGGCCTTTGTCCAGCAGTGGACGTCTTTTGGCTGATATGATAATGATGATGATGATAGCGTGGTAACGAGCGGCGAGCGAGTAAAGCGTAGCGAGCAGAGCAGGGTTTACGGATTAATCTCGTTAGTGTGGAAGGTAACCAATACATTTGAGGAGATGTCTCGTGCATAGACAAACAGGTTGCAGCAGGACTCAATTGGTGTCATTGAATGATATCTTGAAGTCTGGTCAACTTTTTAATATCATCATCATCATCATCATCTCAGCCAAAGACGTCCACTGCTGGACAAAGGCCTCCCCCAAGGATATGAGGGGTATTTGCCGTAATCGCCACGCTTGGCAGGCGGGTTGGCGATCGCAGTAGGTTGAGGGTAACATCAGAGAGATGCTGCTGCCCATCCTCTGGAATGGATTACTGTAATTTTAATTTTAATATGTTTGTGACTAATTAATGTCATACTACAACACAAAACCACTAAAAACAAATATGCTTTACAAAGAAAACGTGACGTTTTCGAACTGTGATGATACGTTATATTTATAATTTTATAAATCATTAAACATGTTTATGTTATTTATCTGAAAACTCACTAATTCTAGTAATAACAATAATCAAAAAATAAAGCATATAATTATAGCCCTAGAAACATTTATTTGTATTAGTTGTGGTTGCCTTTAACTAAATGAGCACAATGTGTAGGTGATATTTTTTTGCATTTTGCTGCATTTTGTGTATAATCTTTTGGAAATAAAAATAATAAACAAAAGTTTTCACCAACATCAACCGTTACTTCAAGCACCACTTCCACCACTATCCACTTAGGGCTACCCAATATCCCAATCAGATGTTACCCTGTAAATTATGGAGCAGATTCGAAGGGAGAGCGTACCTAGTTATTTTTCATTCCAAATATTAAATCTTGTAAGGCGCCCAGATTACGTATAAAATATTAGGGACATGGATCTTGCCTACGATTACGCAGTCCAAGTAGGGTTGGGATGTTTTAAAAAGATATATGACCCAGACAGGTTTAACATCAGCAGTGGGACAGCATATTGACATTAACATGACTTAATTATTTTTTATATAACCACATCTTTAAAAATGCTATGCTGACCCGGCGGAAATCGTATCGCTTTGACAGATTCTATGTCAACAAAACAATCAAATTGTTTCTATGACAACAAAACAAACAAATCGTGGAACATTTTGTATGTTTTACTGTATTTATTTGAAACAAGATAATAATAAAACTACTTAAAATTAAACTTACAAACAACTATAAACTATATCTACTATTAACTATAAATAAAAAATTTGCCCCAAATCATCCCCATCAGGCAGAGTGCCCAGTAAGCTAGCAGCATTGCCACGTTGGATAGCTATGCTTATACGCTGGCCCAAGTAGCTGCTAGCTCTGGGGTCCCGGGTGGCTTCTACTAGTTTAATAGAAATATCTTTAAAAAGTTTGTGAGCACCCGGGCCCCATGAACCTAAAGTCTCTACCCCAAACGGCTCAAATATGAGATCCCCAGTCAGATTCTCATACTTTCGCCGTTTGAGGTTCTCTGCATGATTTGCAGCCGCGCCAGCGCTAACAGAAGAGCTTGGAATGTGGGACGGTGCAAGCGTATCGACACAAGTTGCATCCCATACCAGAGCCCGTCCCACCTTCCAAGGAACTAGGGTCATGCCATCCGGTCTTTTGCCGTCATCACGTGCCAGACCAGAGGGTTCGAGTAAAGCTGGTACTCCAGCGGTGATAAGAGCCCGTCGAATAACGTCATTCAGGCTATGATGACGAGCAATGCGACCAGCACTTCTAGCACAGGACAGCCCGTGGTGATCGAGGCTGCCCACTGGCGCGCCGCAACGACATTGATGAGGGACGATACTAGGGGCGCCAAGACGCAAGGCGAAAAGTACTGCGGTCCAACAGAGTACCCGTATTAGGAGATGGTAACGCCTGCAACCAAAGACCTGACTCCCATTTCCCTACAGCTAAGAGGCGAGCGCACTCTGCAGGGCTAGAAGACGTGTTGATAAGGTTATTACGCAACAGTCCGCAGAGAGGCTCGTCCCAAAGCCTTTGGGAAGAGGTGTTTGTGGGATATTCGGAATTCGGGCAAGCTGCACTCCAGGCGGCCTTGGCCTCGTCCAAGTGAGAAACCAGAGGGGAACACGATGTGTGTTCCAGTATCTTGTTGATAAGATGTTGAGTAGCATGGACCGAAGACAAGAACGCCGGAAGGGACACATCAGTAGTTTTTCGGATACCCAGGCCACCGAACCTAATAGGGAGTGTTGCTTGGGTCCAAGAGCGGTCACTAAAGTTGATGTTCAAAATGTGTGTAAGTGTATGTTTTATGGTGCCATCTAAACTGTTGAGAAGATCCGGAAATTTCCAGAGCTGACAACACCGCAAGACATACGTGAACTTTGGAACGAATAGTGAAAAACGTAATAAAGTAAAAGCCATGTGACAATTTATTTTAAAAAGGCGATCTAATGTATCACTAAAATTTTGTAAATTTCCATTTATAAAATCTGGGAGGGAATCGTCTAAAATAGGGGACCCCAAGAGGCGAAGAGATTTTTTGTCGATCACATTAAGTTGAGGCGCCACTTCTCTGAAGCTAGAAATAATGGCGTCTCTATCCACGCAACTGTCCGACAGAAAAAGCTCGCACTTACCGAAATTAAGCTCCAAGCCTATGGCTCGGAACTCGCGAACTAAAGTTAAAAAGTCTGAAAGGACAGTTGACGCGTCACCTCCTAGGGTTCCATCATCCAGATACCAAACGTAAAATTTTGAATTTAGCTGTTCGATGACCGGGTGGATGGCGAGACTAAAAATGGCTGAGCCCAGAGGGTCGCCCTGTTGGCAGCCGACAGCAGATGAAAGGAGGTGGTTCTTGTATAACAGTTTTGATGGCTCTCTGTAACACTGCAATAAGAAAGGTAATATTGCAGGGGCCTTTAATTTTGTTTGTGCCAACATGGCGGCCCTGTTGACGGAGTTGAAAGCATTTTTAACATCAACTTTTAATAACACCTCACCACCTTTATTAATCAAAAATGATCTGAGTGAGTGTACTGCCGCCTCACAGCCCCCTTTGCTGCCAAAGCCTAACTGTTTGGGCTGAAAGTACGATTTTAGAAAATCTATTGATTTGCAACAAATTTTGGCTGTGAGGCGCCGGTATGTAGAGCCAACAGCAATAGGACGAATGCCACCATCTCTTTTCTTCAGGGCGCAGAGATTAGCCCCGTATAAAATATCTACAATATCGGGTGCTACCTCACCACGCAGCATCAGATTGCACAGACTTGTGAGTGCCACAAGAAGCGTCTCTGCAGCTTCACCGCAACACCCGCTGGTGAGATCTTTAAGATGCTGCGGGGTGAGGCCGTCGAGACCTCCCGCAGTGCCCGGAAGAAAAGAGTTGATAGCCCCTTGGACTGTTTCTGGTGAAGCTTGCACAGGTGATGGTGATGTCGTATCGTCGGTGTTGATATCGGCAAAAAACTGTGTAAGGTTAATGGTATCAATAGATGGGGGGTGTTTGCTGTTCAAGGCGGTGAGGGTTTCTGGGCAGTCTGGAGCGATCGTGTCATTCGAAAAAACGAATTTGAAAAGTAAGCGCGCTGCACCCTTAATGTCTCCCTCACTTATTTTATTTTCAACATTTAAAAATATTATAATTTGGAGCGGTGGGAAAGATATGGCTATTGTTATTAAAACTGTCCGAAATACAATTTTGTTTAACGCGTGAAGTGAGGGAGGCATTATTAAGTGGATCCCTAGTTACATGTAGAACGCGATAAGGAAAGGTTAACAAATGTTCCCAAGCTCGTCTCGAGTTCTCGCGCACAGCACCACGCACAGCCTCGGCAAGCTTACGAGCCACTGCCACTCTCGCACCTCGCGGTACACGTTTTAAAATTGGGACGGAATGTTTTAATGATGAAATGTTTTGCCAAAAGGGTTGATTAGGAGCGGCAGAGGAGTTGTGCAAGGAAGCCCGTGATGGTGGGGTGGTAGTCGGAGCGGGAGCTTGTTTGTGACACTTGCCAATGTGAATGCGGAGGCCCCTTTCATTCTTAAATAGACGAGTTTGGGGACATTGTAAACATTGCACATTTTCCGATGACACGATCGCGTTATCAGTTGAAGTCCGTGCGTCTTGGCTTTGAGATAGCATAAATTACAAATATATACATTAAATTTAAAAAACACCAATAAAAATACCTATTAGAAATAAAAATATAAAATAAAATAAAAATGACAGCTGCTGCTGCTGACGGCTTTCGGCGCAGGCGTGAGATGTCAGCAGCACTGTAGATCTTTTCGCTTATTGGCTGCCTCAATGCGGGAACAACGCTTATTGGTGTAGGTTATATGTTACTATGACTACAATGTCCTGCGTGTTGTTTACATTTCTAGACAAGAGTCTTGACAGATCATATTTTATAAACAAAATAAAAATGCTTCACAGACGTTTCAGCCAACAACAGCGCAGGCGTGATCACGAGGCAGGATTATAAAAAGCACTACGGCATGTTTAGTTAGGCGCCACAACTTTTATAAAATAATTATTTCAGAGAGTGTAAATAAATTTCAAGTAGCTCTTGTGAATGTCAGATTATTTTATTCCATTTTGTATTGGAAAAAAAAATTTGGGGTGGATCACCCTATGGTGGTAGCGCACTTCACCCGGGATCCTCAACTAGTAAGACACTGGCTATCTTATCTCTAGCTGCGGGAACAAAACAATGCTACAAATACCGATTGATATTATACCAACATAACAATGTCATAAACATTATTTTAAGCTTAAAGTCAATATTTTTTTTTGAGTAAATGCTATTTATAATTTCAAAAACATTACAAGTTTTTATCTGCTTTATCCTAAAATACTGCATATAATGTTTGCTAACAGATCTACGTTTCAAGTTTGCAAATAAATAAATTACTCTTGAAGATTATTCATTTAAAAACATCGACCACTGTCGCCAATTCTTCAAGCGAAAGGTAGAAATTTACCTGGAACACATAATTACTGAGGACCTGGCTATCTTATCTCAAATTGTCGAAACACAACAATGCTATTTATTAACATTGTTGTTATAGCTGCTGTATATATGTATAGTATATAAGACGATGGTAAAAAGCCTGACGGACTAAGAAGCCCGAAGCCGTTACTACCAACTGAACCTAGTACCGTATAGTAGTTGAACCCTGGGCCCTAAGGGTCTTGAGAACAGTCGTTTAACCACAGGGATACAGAGGCGAATATAGTATTTAGACACATTAATTATTAATTACATTATGTTGGGTAAACTATATTGTAGTTAGACCCCATAAAACACTTACTCGTATTAGTTTCAAAGCTTAATTTCAATTTTGATAGCGAATAATTCGTAACTTGAATTAATTGTGTAACATATTGTTATGCAATAGACTGTAATCTTGAGTAGTTCCGATATTAACGATATTAGCAACGCGATGTGTATGGGTATCATACAAGCCGGTGTTGTTGCGCTGCCAACACGTCATTACAGCTTTCGATTGAGCCCAAACTTAATTAATAGTTGTAAATAGTGATGTGCCATATTGCGGGCGAGACGGATCGACGGTTACGGATACAACCAATAAAATTAAAATTATTATTTTTTATTTAAAATGAACTTTAATAAGTGTTTTAAAGCCATGACCTTGTAAACCCTACGGTGGAGACCTCGTGCCGAGAAGAAGCCGTAAGAAACTCGGCAAGGGCTGTTTCTTACTCCGGTAGTGTTATAATACAAGTTTATAAACTTCCTTCCTATACAATTAGTTTAAGGAGAGATCAGGCCATGGCCATAACTCATCGCACTGGTCCAAAACGAGTTGATCTTGTTGAATTATGTTATTGGTTTTTATCTTCATGTCAAGGATATAAAGAAAAAAACACAAATGTTGAAAAAATTTCCACGAGCAGGGTTTGAACCTGCACCCTTCTGACATACCGGGTCAGGTGCTCTTCCAATTGAGCTATCGTGGTAATTTAATAAATTACATGTCAAAATCGCAGCTTCTGTTCGGTGAGAAAATGGTAGATAATGATTTTGATAAATTGGTGACGAGCGGGAAAAGCGAGGGGAAATATTTTACAGCACGTAACCAACGTTAACGCCTCTGGTCTGGTGATTATACCAGCAGCAGTCTCTCATACCCGTAGATCCCGGGGTCCATTTCCAGGGAGGGGGAGGTTCGTTTTTTTTTTTTTTTTTTTTTACTCGTTTTGTTTGGTAGTAGACCTTGCTTTACCTCCTCCAGCTAGCATATATTATCTAAGTCTGTCGCCATAACTAACATCAATGTCAATAGTAGTGTTGTGCAAAGACGCCTGTACATGAACCTATTTGAAACTGTAAAATTTCTTCAACAAATTTTCAACCATATGCCTCATACATAAAGTTTAGAGTCTATTGAGGAATTTTGACAGTTTGTAGAAGTCTGATGTGATGCGTGTGTACTGACAGTTAATTAGATTTTAAGATAGCCATTTCGAGGTAAGTAAAGATTCTGAGTAAAGTTAAACAACCATCCCTAGACTCAGTTCATGCTTTAGTAAGGTACATTTTATATACATATACATTTACATATACATTTTATGTTGTTGCTATGTATTTTCATATTATTATAATATGCCATACTTACTTAAGTTAATACACATAGGCCCTTACAAAAAAACAGAGAACAAACTTTGAATATTTATTCCGTGTTTTGTCTCTGTTACTCTTATTTGAAATGAAGTTTTTATAACAGGAAAAAAACACGGAATAACTATTTCAAGCTTTAAAAAAAAAATTGTGTTTTTGTAATTTGTTCGCAACAAAATTTGCGTTAAAAATTATATAAATAAAACAAAACCATTTTATTTCAAGCTTATTCTCTGTTTATTTGTAAGGCCCATAAAGTTAAAAAAATATGGGTTCCAAATAGAAACGCGCTCAGCACATCACTAGTCACAATTCCTCTACTTATCCGGCACACCCGAGTGGAACAGCGCGTCGAGCCTAGCTTTGCATCCAATTAATGGCAGCACCTTCATCATACAGAGCAAATACCACCCAAGCCTTATACCCCTAAGGTCTCAGTTAATTCAAACTCTTACGATGAACTTCGTGAAAATAGAGCTAGTAATCGTAAAATTAGGTCGCTTTAATATGTCGGTCATTTAATATGACAAAAGTTAATAAATTCCTAAAATTCATGAAAATTTTCTTGAGCTATCTAGTATCTTAAAAAGCAGCTATTAGAAATTTTGACACTTCATTGGCGTCACAGCTTTGATTAAAAGTAGAATTTGTTGGCAACTTACTTACGCTGAAATTATTAAAATACAATAAACATTATTGTAATGTAATTATGAATGTATGAATGCCTGCGTGAATTTCAGTCTATCATAATGGTCAATATCGCGTGCCTTCGGGGAATATATTGTATTTGTCCAAGATAAATGTAGATGTAGATTATGTTACTCAGGGATAAGCTTTCTTTAAACATAGACTTAACCGGTTAAGTAAGTTCCAGATACATAGTTCTACATACATGCAAAATATATTTTTGTCTGAATGTTACAAATCGGAACAGTAAACAAATCATGACTTACCTTTTCAAAATGGCTGACCTCCGCGAGCAGCACATAATTGATGTGTATGAACCTCGCGTCTTCACAGGACCTCGACTTTATCCTATATCCCGGCTTCTTATGATAATACTTATAACCCGTATACTCCGAACTGTCTATATTCACTTTAAGTGCACCTTTAAAGTCCCAATCACCACCACAGCCGAAGCAAAGGCCTTTGGTAACGAATTTCTCCCACTGAGGGTATCTGAAGCTAGTGTGTGCCAGGCCGGCCTCGGCGATGCCACTGCGAGGCCGGCCTGGCCATGTCCCCGAGGCCTGATGCGGTCTATGGCCTTGTGAGGCCCTTCGCAGTTTCCACTCTTCGGTGCTCCTTGTATCAGCTGCAGGCCTCCATCGCCATTTCGATATCACTCGTGGTCTTTCGGTTGTTCTTCTTCAGTTAGTCCTCGATGTCATTTGGTTTGGATTACGGAGGGAGAATTTTGTATTGACTATTGTCGGTTTCATTGAGAACTGAATTTTTTGTTTGGATTTAAATGATTTTTCAAGTTTGAGCGTCAATTCATGTGGTATGTATCAAAGAATTCCTATTTTTAAAAGGGTAATTGTTTAAGATGTTAATAGTAATTTGCTTTGATCAGAAGCTAACAATTAGGAAAATAATGCAGTGAAACCAGATCGACCTTTGTAACTCGACACTGAACGGACGAACTCAAAAATGGCAGCGTTCAAAACGGTCAAAACTTTGGCGCAACAACAAAACAAAAAACCTTCCAACTTTTATTACCCGACACTGTTCTTATTAATTAAAAGCCGAAAACCTAACCTGAAAGGAAAGTGGAAATCTGTAAATCATCGTCTCTTTTACATCCTCCCTCGCCCCCAAAGCTCGGCATTGGAGGCCTATTAATCAAATAACTCTCTCGTGATTAATTAGAAAATCAGCAATTAGGCTGAAATCGCCGAAATTAAGAAGTGCCCCAGAGTCAAGAGCAGTACTGTGCTCAATACCAACGTTGAGGCAAGAATAGGAAATTAAATTATATTGTTATATGATTTTATTTACTGGAGTTAAATTTAAGACCTTTCGTTTTTCATTTTTTTCTTTTTTAAATCTTTATTAGAATTATCTAAAAACATATAATAGGTACTATCTTTCTGATAGGTAGACGAAACACAACTCAATAGCGTTTTTGTTTTCTAGCAAACCCTTCTTCTGAATACAACAATCTAGCCAGATCCCAAATCAAATCATATTCAAGCTAACCAATAGATAGCTTCTATTTCACTAAATCAGACCATCCCTAAAATACGTCTGCCGTGTTTGATATTTAAAACATCTTCGTCATCTAAATTGTTAATTCCGAGCTCATTTAGCCAGATACCTCGTCCAATTCGTGAAATCATCTGATCCCTGTAATCCCACTTCACAAGAAAAGGAATTTAATACTCTTATCCCGGCTGCTACAGATTAATATCGCATTGTTATGATTTTAACAGCACCAGCTGCTTGATGGCGGGGAAATAGTACACTTAATATAATTATTTATGGTCGTAAATAATCTGTAAAGACATAGACGCACTTGGAGGAAGAGGGAATGCGAAATCAGCAAATTATATATTTATAAAATACAGTGAAAAAAATAAATGCCTATTACCCCGACCCAGCCAGGAATCGAACCAGGGTCTTCCGCAATCTAGGCGGCTGCACTGACCATTATGCTACCGGGAAGGCTGACGTAAGCACTGTTTTTTTTCACAGCTTTTTAATTTTTGACTGCTTTTTAGCGGCAGAGTGCCATCTATACAACGATTATTGCAACCGATGGCTATGCAGATTCATCTAAATACCACAAACTTGATAACTCAATGCTATAGTAAATTTAACTTTTTTATTTTTATATTAATAAATTAACTAAATATTTATAGATATTTAATTCAGCTTCAGTGCAGCAATTAGCACTCAAAAAAAAAAAGTAAAATCAGCAAATTATATTACTATTTAGAAATTGTAGAAAAAAGTTCTTACTTTGTACTTGTTATTTAGAAAAACGTACTGATTTGGTTAACCTATAAACTACTTTCAAAGGCCTTATAGGGTAAAAAACTAAAAATTAAGATCAACTTGTGTTGCAAGGTAATGGTTTGCGATGCCAACGCACATCATGTGGTATGGGGTAGCACTAACTGTAATAAAAAAAGGTGACTTACTTTTAGAATTTATAAGCGAAGCAGGCCTGGAGATACTGAATACAGGCAACACGCCCACATTCGTAACCAAGGCTAGACGAGAAGTGTTGGACATAACTACCCCGGAACCCCGCTCGTTGATGCACAAGAAATTGAAGGGGAAGCGAATAGACTGGACGAAGCTCTAAGGGAAGCCTATCATAAGGCATGCCCCTTGAGAGAGATAAGACCAGACCGAGGACAACCCTGGTGGACAAAGGCACTGGGGAAACAGAGGAAAAAGATACGGCGAGCTCTCAACAAGGCCCTAAAGAGGAACGATGATGAGAGCTGGCAAACATACAGAGAAGAAAGGAACCTATACAAGAAAAAATGTAGAAGGGAGAACAAGAATAGCTGGAAGGCGTTCTGCGCAGGAGTCGAAAGATACCCTGAGGCTGCGCGACTGGTAAAAACGTTCTCCAAAGCCAACACGCGTAGGCTAGAGAGTATTAAGAACGGAGAAGAACTAATAACTAATCCGGAAAAGATACTGGAAGATATGATGAAAACACACTTCCCGGACAGTGAGGAATACACAGATGATGACGTACCAATCGTCCCAGGTCCCACGGTGGACCGGGAGCCAAAGTTAATCATCACTGAAGAACATTTACTGTGGAGCGTCCGATCCTTTCAGCCATACAAAACAGGGGGACCGGATGAAATCTTCCCGAAAATGTTACAGATAGCTATAAAGTATATAAGCAAGGATCTGCTAGCCCTGTACAATGGTAGCATCAGAACTAAGTATATACCAAGAAAATTGAGGGAAGTGAAGGCAGTATTCATCCCAAAACCAGGCAGGGCATCCTACCAGGAAGCCAAAGCCTTCAAATGCATTAGCCTCTCCTCATTCCTACTAAAGACACTGGGGAAAATCCTAGATAGAATAATTAGAGAACAAATAGAGAAAAGCAGATCTCCACTACACCAAAATCAACACGCATACATGGAGGGCAAATCCACCGAAACGGCCCTCCACAACTTGGTGATAAGAGTGCAAAGATCAATCAACAATACAGAATACGCAATGGGATGCTTCTTTGACGTGGAGGGCGCTTTTGATAGAGCGACCCCCGAGTCAATAGAGGATACCCTTAGCCGCGAAGGAATAGATAAAGATGTATCAATATGGGTGAAAACCATGCTAAGACACCGACTGATACGCACAGAGATAGCAGGAACAACACGTACAGTGGTGGCGAAAAGAGGGTTCCCCAGGGGGGATGTCTGTCACCATTACTGTGGTTCCTGCTAATAGATGAATTAGTTAACAAGATAAACAGGATGCACATTTACACACAAGTGTACTCCGTTGATGGCGTGCTCCTGGTGACAGGCAAAGTTCTCAGCGTCATGTGTGAAATCATGAACAGAGGTCTAAAAGAAGCTTTAGGGTGGTGCAGGAGCAAAGGTTTGAACCTAAACCCTGAAAAAACCAAATTAGTTCTATTTACGAAGAAAAGAAAGATAGGGCGAGCTGAACCAGTGATACTGGACAACCAGGAGCTGGAGACGGTCAAGGAAGTCAAGTATCTAGGAGTGACACTGGATAGTAAGCTTACCTTCAGGACCCATATTAGTAACACATGCTCCAAGGCAAAGATGGCGATGATGCAGTGTAAAAGCGTAATAGGTAGAACCTGGGGCATGAAACCAGCGATGGCACTATGGATATACAGGGCAATAATAATGCCAAGAATCCTACATGGAGCTATCGTATGGTGGCACAGAGCCGCAGTGGGGAGAAACAAGGCAGAGTTAGACAAAGTCCAAAGGCTAGCGGCCCTAGTGACTACGGGCGCGATGAGGACCACACCTACAGCCGCGCTCGAGATCCTGCTGGGGCTGAATCCCTTGGACTTAGAAATAAAGAGAAGAGCAGCGGAACAATGGTTCAAGCTAAGAAGCAGTGGCATATGGACCGGGAACTTCACGGATAAGGGTCACGCCAGTATAGGTAAACAATATGAAGATAGGTTGTCAATGATCCTTTCCAACAACGACTTAATACGAAAGGAAAGGATTTTTGACAAAAAATATAGAATACATATAGGTTCAAGAGAGGACTGGAGCGTAGAAACTGATGGCATCATTTGCTATACAGACGGCTCCAGAAAGGAGTCGACAAAGCTCTCTGGATCTGGTGTGCACATTAAATGTGCAGACGGGACGGAGATAGACAAGTCGATACCGTTAGGAAGATTCGCTAGTGTCTTCCAGGCGGAAATATACGCAATAATGGCATGCGCTGAGATAGCTGAACACCTTACTATTACAGGAAAGATGGCAATCTACAGCGACAGCCAAGCGGCGCTGAAGGCACTAGGCAAAGAAGAGACGACATCAGCAATCGTCAGAGAATGCAAGGAATCATTAAAAAGGCTGGCCGAGAGAACGGACCTGACGATAGCGTGGGTTCCCGGACACGAGGGAAACACGGGAAACGAACAGGCTGACGAACTAGCCAGAAAGGGAGCAGAGGAAAACTCGGTGGGGCCGGAACCTCGGCTGCCAATAGCGCACAACATCACCAAGGGAGTAATCAGTCACAGTATTACATCAGAAACCAACAGAAGATGGAGGTCCTCGAATGGTATGAGACAGTCGAAGATCTTCATCAAGGGAATGGATAAGAAAAAGACTAGCAAACTAATGGGACTCTCCAGAGAGAACATGAGGCTAGTCATTGAAGTCATAACAAGACACTGTCGACTGAACAGACATATGACAGTGATAGGAGTGAAAACCGACCCCATATGCCCGGAGTGCATGGCAAGCGAGGAGACCACCCTTCACCTACTAGCCGAGTGCCCTATGTACTCGCTGGCAAGATGGGAGCTCTGGGGGTCGGATAGACTACACATAGAGGACCTAAAGGATCTGAAGGTGGAGCAGATAGCAAGATTCACTAAAGAGACCAAAAGATTCGACGGGGCGCCGTGAAAGCTGGATGAACCTTAACTCCCTTAAAAGGGAGAACGGGGAAAAGGATGAAGTGGCCCGCAACAACGCGGGTGGATCGTCCGTTCGGCTGGCGACGTCCCCATAAGAAATAATAATAATAATAAAGGTAATGGTTCTTGAGTGTTTTAAGTTTTATTTACGGCCATAACGATTAACGTTACGACAAAAAATCAAGATTTTTTAAATATATTTGAAAAGAAAAGAAAAACAATCACAAGGTATTAAGATTCCACTTGTTTACATTAACTTTAAGTTTTGTTGTTAAGTTTATAAGAGCCATCATTAGCCAGGGCATATGAAAGGTCTTACCAGCATAATCTTTTTCCTGAGGATTTTTCGCAGTCACTTACCCGAAATTTAATGAAGAAGAAAGAGATATTTTAATGTCGTAAGTATATTAGCATTACTGGCTATTAAACGTTTATAGACAGAACCACGTACTTCATAAAATATATAATTCTAACACACTGATTTTGATTTAGTAACTGCTCTCACGTCACCACAATATCATATATTATTTATTTTGATTATTGGAGCAGCGTAACATTTGTAACACATAAACAAAGTCACAGAGTATATATGAAACAATTTACGACTGATGTTAGTTTTTTTTCTACTGTTGTTTATCTGCCCAAACAACCTCTTGATGAATATAACAAACTACATAAGTTAAGTTTAGTAACGTTTACTTCACTTCTACTATTTTCATTGCAAAATAAAGAATATCTTTGTAAATAACATTTGAATATAATATAGAAAAACACAACTTTTTAGACGAAGAAAGCTAGAGTAGTCAACAACTTCGCCGCATCCCGACAAAATATGTTTTAGCAAGAAAAATCCGCTCCGAACTGGATCCGGCCGGTTCCGGGCGGTTTCATTTGGCTGAAACTAATTTTTGAATGTTGACTTGAGTCTCGCAGCGGTCGGTTTATTTCCGACGAATTCTATACGACTCCCGACTACATTTATATGAAGTTTTATTTATAAGAGAAATGTTTATTCAAATAGCTGACCTAATTTGCGGAAAGTTATTTATTTTAGAATTTAATCATATTATCATACGTTTCACATTTCACAAGTAAAGTTATTCTATAACACAAATTTTCGTTTATTCGGTTATCGTTTATTCTATGTTGATGTACTCATAAAAACAGCTAATATTTGGTAAAACTAAAATTACCATAATAACTCTAATGCGCTTCGGAGCTGAGACATGATTGTTCAATTACAGTTGAGTGAGTAGCAGACAATTAGGGCACTTACACAATGTGCAGTAAAAATGTATTTTCCCGAGCCTATGATACTTATTAATGAAATAGAATCTAGAAAAGATGTCCGATACGAATCCTCTCAGTTAAAAGCTCTTCTAGAAATGGCCCCGTTTGGGTTTGGGATTCTAGAAACGAAGTTGTAGCTTTCCGTTGTTACGAAAACCAACTACTTTGACAGTAAAAAAAACTGCGAACTATGAACCTTTATGCTTTCAAATTCCCAAATGGAGTCTTCAAGTCTCTTGTTTCAAGTGGTTCCTTTAAAAGGAGCCCATATAAATCGTCACAAGCCGCAGCGGGTTCCGTTGGAAGAGCTCCAGAATCAGCATAATTGGGACTCGGTCCTTTATTCTCCTTTGTTTGTGGCAATTCGCTCGGCTTGATTTTTAATTAGCTGCACGACCAGGAACATATTTGGCAACTTCTATTTGGAAAACTGTTTTTAAAGTAAAAAGACGGGAAACGTTTTTGAATTATTCGTCGGGACGTTTGCTCCAAATGTTGGTTTTTGAATGTCATGGTTATTACACTCTCAGTGAAATACTTTTCTGGAAAAAAAAACTATCTACTTTAGAACTCTAGTTACTCGTAATCGTAGTGTAGAAGCTGTAATTTTTATCTGTTTCATCAAGATTTACGAGTCTCTTGCTGATTTCTCACAAACGAAAGAAAATAAGTTTTATATACATCTCGGAGTATCAATATAGGTCGCAAAAAAGTTTCACACCAAATTTTGTACGCAACAAGAATTTACGTTGAAATTATATCCGAAGGCATTTTTCATCGCCACAGCTACAAAATCCCATTTACGTAATGTCCTGATCCTTCTGACCGGATTTCTTTATTTCCGAGAGGTTAAGCCGAGGGGAGGTTTTATATACCTATAGATCTTATTGGAACCTTACAAAATTTAAAAGAGTGAGTTCTGATGAATACATATTTAACTGTTAGTAGGTTTTTGGTGGATTCATTAAGTCATGTTTGCAATTTAGATAATTTATTAAACATACTCGTATGGTTGTTTGTCGGATATCAATTTGTAATAATAATGAAATAATAATCGCCTTTAATATGAAACCACCAAATCGGTTTGTTCTCGCGCAACCGTTGTTGCACATATATAATAGCTGTCTAAAATTAGCAACCTTTCCGGAGGCATGGAAATTGACTCGTGTAGTCCCAGTCCCGAAAGCGGGGTCTAGTGGTAATGTAGATCAGTTTAGACCTGTTGCGGTATTGTCTATTTCGGCCAAAGTCTTCGACTCGGTTATACAAAGGAGTATTTTAGAACAGGTAAACTCTCAACTTTGTGACGAACAGCACGGGTTCAGACCAGGCCGCAGCACAACAAGTAACTTGCTAAACCATATGGCTCAAATCGTGCCGATAGTGGATGAGGGGGGGCAGGTGGACGTCTCGTATTTTGATTTCCGCAAAGCCTTCGATGTCGTGGACAACGATGTGCTTTTAAGAAAGTTGGCTGGGGTCGGGTGTACTCCCCACTTGTTAAGGTTCCTCGCCAGTTACATGCAGGATAGACAGCAGTATGTGGAGTATGCCGGGTGCATGAAAAGAGTAACGGAAGTTAAATATAGACCTAGCCTTAGCACTATACATTTTTAAGCTGATTCGCGGAACAGTTCACAACCCAGAATTGCTTAGTTTGGTGAGGTTGTGTGTTCCCGATGAATACGTGGGGCGCCGTTACTGTCGGTGCCCAGGGGGCGAACCGAACTCCTGCACTGTGCTCCGCTGACGCGCATGCTGCGCACTCTCAACCAAATAGCTTTAAGAACAGACATTTTTTCTTGTTCTTTGAACGAATTTACAAGAGTTGCATTATTTATAATATATTATTGTACTTAGTACCTACCTAGTGCTTTTCTATCGTATTGGTGTTGTACTGTAAAGATAGATTTAAGCTAAGATTAATAAATAAATAATAAATAAATAAAAACAGTAATGAGAAATCATAAACATAAAGAAGCAATGCTTGCCAGTAACATATAGACGTGGGAAGTTAAAGCCAGAAGACGTTACGCTTGAATTTATAGGTGCAATAAAATGAATTAAATGCATAGAAAGTCCAACAGTAAATAATGTTATAAAAAGCGAATCTACAGAAGTCCTTTATTCAAAACTTTGTAAAAGCAAGTCATTCAAATCAGTGGGCAATAAAGAGCTGTACCTGAAAGGGGAGGCAGATCGACTTGCAGCGGGCGTGACCAGACCCAGTTAGTGGAAGCACGAGGCCAAATTGATTCCAGTGAATTATTGAACGTAGTGTGTGCCCCTCCGAAGTCTTGCAGGCTTTGCATAATGTTTGTGGAATTATAGATTTTGATAGAAACGTTAAACTAGATGTAAATTGAGTCGTTTAAAGTGTAGTATGGTCTCTGATTGTGTCCTGAATTTAGACGTGCATATTTTAAAAGTATCAAAAGATAAGTGATGATATTAAAAGCAATAGGTTCTAAATATAAATCATCGATTAAAAGAAATCTTTTTAATCTTAAAAGAAGAGAAATAGATGTAGATAAAGGAAACGATATACACGTTGTTTACGGTGAATATATCAGCGTTGACTAACTCGCGGTGGGGCGTAACCAGAAGTTATCTAGTGCTGGAAGCTGGAGCTCACGGCCAATTGATTCCGGTGAATTATTGAACAGCGTGCTCCGGCTTTTTGAGGTTGCGGGAAATGTTCTACAGTAGGAGATAGTGATTTAGATATCCCCGCTGAAGATTTAGACTCTTTATCTTAAGAGTTAATAGAGGAAGAGCTTTAACGTCAATATCTTAAAGCTCTTCAACAAGCACAGACAACTACTCAGACACGATTGTCTTTATTTTGATGATTATTTAGATCAACAGAACCACTTCTGGTTAGTCTCGGTTGTTGTCAAAATAACGCCCATTTTCCGCATCTGCATGAAGGAAAGGCTGAGATCCAGGCTTGTTCATGATTTTTAAGGAACGGTGAATAGGAACAGCCCTTTGAAAACCCTTAACCTTTTTAAGTATATAAACACTCTCACAATAAAAGTAGCTATTCTATTAAAAAAATATACGGTATTCCTGAATAATATAAACATTATTTCTCATTCATCATTGGAATTATCAAAATGGATGCTGCACGTTAGTAAATTCAAAAATGTTTGATAATAAATTTGAACACACAAAGAACCGTAATGACTCAAAAACTATGATGCAATGTACAGTTTTAAAATCGAAATGGCGATACATGTTTACGCAGAATCGTATATTTTTTTTATTATTTCGACAAATGTTTGCATCCAAAAATATTAAATCTAAAAATGGAAAAGCGGAGCTTCAATCTGCGCGGAGCGGATACTATCAGCCCGACTATTGTGGCTGTAAAACCGTTTCGACTGGACTTATCTAAATGAACATCGTCTGCCGAACGGAATTTAGCATTTTTTGAATGTCTGAACTTTACGTTTTTTCGCAGTTTTTCTAAATGGTGCATCGGTTTGCTGAACTGGAAAGTTTTGATGTTATTTTTAACCTATTTGTATTTGGCTGTATCTGTATCTCCCCATATGTTATTGCTCATGTGGAAAGGCTTTAACACAGCAGTGGAACCTTTATAAGCTGTAATGATGATGATGAATTTGCTCCACCAATTGATATACATTATGGTAGTTCTGGCAACAGTTATTATGCGCAACAGGAAGGAATCAATCTTTGTTTATGATTGTGTAAAATGGACATTAACGATTACATTTTCTTTATTTCTTTAACCACCACAAAGCCGCCTTGTGTCAGAATGATGGGATACTGTTGAAGTGTGAAGGCAATATAGAGAAAGTTAGTCATCATATTAATAATAATGATTACGACTAAATCAAAAATAGAAAATTATAAAAAAATCGTCATTACTGTTTAATCATTGATTCTTTTAGCATTTGCATAATTCTTATCAAAGAAAGTGTAGTACAGTGAAAAGACACCCAAAGCTTCGAATACAATCAAGAACCAAAGGAGTAATTACAGGCGTCTCAGTTCCCGTTCTCACCCCATAACTTCCACGAACTGCTCAAATGCTATCCAGGCAAAGTTTCCGATTTATGAACAGCCCTAGAGTTCAATTACTGAATAAGACGCTAATGCTGGAAGTGCTAATAGTTGACAATGATACTAATAAACCTATTGAAAACGTAGGCTTTTGTTTTGATGGATTTCAAATTTAAGTATGCAATACGTAACGTGGTGTGCGGAACCCCACTGTTGGATATTATATTGGCTAGTGATAGTGATAATAAGGAGGGTGGATCAAAGGCGGCTATAGTGTTATCATGAATCAAAGACAGTATCTTGATCACAAGTTTTTGATCTAATGATAATACGATTGATAGGGCAGAGATAGATTACTATTCAGCAATGATAAAATTTCGATCAAAAATAATAAGTGCCATGACTATTTAAAAGACCCTTTTCTATAGAAATATTCCACTACACTTGAACGTGATTGTTCTGAACTCTATGTTCCTATGTGGTCTTAAGAAATGTATACAGTTATTTGTGGTATCGTTGCACAGCTTAACACTAATCAATTACACAGTTAAAAAACAACAGTAACTGTTAAATTTTATACATATTTAATTTAGCTTCAGTGCCGCAATTAGCACTTTAAAAAAAAAGTAAAATTTGTTACTAAACATATAAAAATTAAACACAAAACGAACAACGTTAATTTAATTTAATATTAAATAGTATCTACTGTAATTAGAATAACCTTCACACCATCTAGTGATGTACAAAGATACTTCCACTTCTCTTTCCTGTTGACAATTAAATGTATCTTAGTTGTCTCACAACTCCCACAGCGCGGTAGGGTCTGATTTTCCCACTTGAACAATTTATCTCAATAGAAGAGAGGGGTTGATGCATCTAGTTAATGATAGACCTGCAGCCCAATGGTTTTCGATGAAGTTTCGACGAAGTGCGACTGATGCTTGGCAAATGGGTCCTGAGACAATCTTGAAATGAGTTTAAACTCGCTCCAAGTGAGTTAACTACAAACTTTAACTTGCTCATTGAGTTAAGTTCGGTGATGTATAAAGACGCGGTTGGGCGACTGCCTTGGTAGGACACTTATCCATTAGGTCATCTAGTAGAACATTTAAGAGTATAATTAAAACTGTTAATAGTTTATTTCTTAAGCGTTGTACTCTCTACTAACTCATTATGTCTGCTAAATTGAATGTAACATTAGTAATGTACATGAATTCAATTCAATTAATTTATTCCTGAACAAAATCATTTTTGTTGGAAATACATACATGCAAAGTAAGAAAATATAAGAATATAACAATATTAATAATTATAACTAAGTTAAATTCAGTAAAAATAAATGTCAAAAATATTCTTTACCAATAACAAATTTACTTACAAATATCAATAATCAAACCAAATTAAATGCAATATGTACATTAAGAACAAAAAGTACAGATATTATTATCATCATCATCGGCCTATCTTAGTCCACTGCTGGACATAGGCCAATAAAATTATATAAAAAATATTATTATGTCTAATAAATTATTTTATGTCTTAAAAGCATTTTTCTAATAAGAAACACTTAAGTTGCTTTTTAAATAAATTTACTATTGACTTTAGTTGAGTGGGAAGACAATTAAACAACCTAACTGACTGATGTCTGACACTGTGTGTAACTATTCTAAATTTTGGAGCTATAGTCAAAGGAATATCTTTCCTCCGTGTTAGTAACCTCTTATCTCGTTCTTCAGCATTCTCATACTTCTCAAGTCATTTTACGAGGTCGGAGAGCAACACTAAAATATAAAGGCTCGGTACTGTTAATATGCTTAGCTTGCGGAAGTGTTCTGTACATGATTCCCATTGAGGAATGCGCATTATGGTTCTAACGGCCCTCTTTTGCAATACAAAAGCCTTTTTTGTGTTATAATCATAACTCCCAAAACATGATACAGTCCAGTAGTTTTTGAGTTTATTCGTTGCAAACATACATACATACATACAAAGGTTTCATCTTTATAATATTAGTTTATATATAATTAATTATCTGAAGTGTGTTTCGATTAAAGCAAAATAAACAGAGCTCAACTGTTCCAAAGTAACTTCATCACGACGAAGACTTCTGAGAGCATGAACAGGCTAAAGATGTTTACCCACGATGTACAAGAAATTGCAATAGGTTGGTCACTGCTATTTCCAAAAAGTACTCGGTTTAAGAAAAATTGTTTTTGGATGAGTATGACAATATTTAATAAAATACCTCAATCCATAAAAGACTTGCCATTCAATAGATTTAAAAAGGCCTTATACAGATGGCTTATGGATCAGGCCTTTTATACGGTTAATGAATTTTTAAATAAAACTTGACATGTATAACTTTAATTTTTTAACTTTATGTACTTAATGATGTTTATTTGATTTTTGACTTTTAATTATAATTTGAATTTTATTGTATAATACAGGACATAATTGCATGCCATTATCTAATGAACGAATAGGCAGAATTTATACTATATTTATTGTAATTAACATAAACAGTGTACCTCATTCAAGCGCAAATAATATTTGCATGCTATTGTTACCTAATGGTTGAATAGGCAGAACTTTTAATATTATAAGACCTCCAGTGTACCCTAATCAAATGCAAATAAATGATATTCTTATTCTTATTCTTAACAAGCTGAGCTTATTTACCATCAATGTCATTTAGTTCTTTTTTCAATTAAGATTAGTATCAATGTGAACGAATACCCGGAAATTTTGTAGATTCTACAAGTGTAATTTTTTCATTACTTAGAGTGACTTTCAAACTTTCTTTAGATTTTGCTGTAAGTCTAAACAATATTACATTTGTCTTAGAAGGGTTAAGAGTAAGATTATTAATTTGAAACCATTTATGAAAAAGAGAAAGATCCCTATTGGTTTTAGTAGTTAGCTCTTCAAAATTGACAGCCGTAATTACTGCATTCGTGTCATCAGCAAAAATAGTTATCTTGATGTCGTCCATATGCTTAATCATAAATTCATTGAGGTCATTACTATATATGGTAAATAATATGGGTCCCAAAATAAAACCCAAAAGCACACCTTTTTTATTATAACTAGCTTAGATTTATAAAAAAATTCTCTATCCTTTTCTTCACTTTTGATATCTACAAACTGCTATCTATTTTCTAAGTATGATTTAAAATGTTCTAGATCTTGTCTCTTATGCCATAGTGAAAATTGAAAATTTTTATCTAAAAGAATTTAATGATCAACCAAATCAAAAGCTGTCCCTACTTAAATCTAAGAGTACCCCAGAAACTTTATTTTTATTATTAAAATTTATTACAATGTCATATATGTTAATTAGCTGCTTCACTAGTTCCCTTAATTATTTGATTCCCAAATTGTTTTTTGCTTATAATATTATGGATATCAAGATGTTCTATTAGTCTGAAAACATGAAAACTGGTAAAAGGGTTGAGCTGTTCGTGAAATATGGTTCGTGAAATTATTTTACTGTTCATTTTTTTTCTCCGGTCGCTATCATAATGGTACCTGTCCTCCATTGCTGGTAGGTGTGGGATCAAATCCCACTTGCAAATATTTTTACGCTTTATGCTTTATCAGAGTAAGAAATTGTTGTCAAACACAGACATAATCAGCATTCATCATCATCAGCTCATTTTATGTCCCCAATCCAAACAGCATTGATCCTATAATAATGCTCTCAAAACTAAGAAAAGACTTGCAAGCCTGACTAAAATCAGATAATACTATAACAAAAAGAGTATCTGATTCCTTGGTACAAATTCCGATTTCTTATTCCGTCTCTCACAGTCTGGTTAATTGTAAACTTCACTATTATTCAAACACTCCGTTCAGTTGTCAGTTGGAGGCTTAAAACCACCAGCTGAGCTTATCGGCCGAGTTCTGTTCGACGTTCGGCCGATAACGTCCGGAGTTCCTTATTGATCACTAGTTCCAAACTAGAGATAAGGGGTGGGGGAGAACTTCCATTACAGTGTCAAAATAACAGATGAAGGAACTACAGACGGACAGAGCTCTAATGCCAATACTATCAATAAACCCGCATGCAGCTTGAGTCTTCATTAGATGTAGAAATTGAAATTGTAATGACTTTGAGATACAAATAAGGTACATTTTTTAGAATAATTATGGAAATCTTTTCAGGAAAAATACTTATAAGACTTGTAAGGAATTTCACTTAAAGCAAATAAGAATAATGGTTTTCGTAAGCAATCTTTAAGTACTTATGATATTATTTCAATTACCGCCAAACGACTGTTTAATCTTTACAAGTTTTAAATACGCAAAACTAACAGAACAAGAATTAACGCAGTGCAATCTCATCGAAATGGGCAGGTTAGGTTATGTTTGATTTCTCAATACGTAGCGCCAGAGCCTAACTTTACCAATTAATACTTTCATTCAAACATTTTATTTTTGCGATAAAATCCATTCAAAATTTTACTTACAATAAAACGCAAACTAAAATGAGCATAGTAAAAACTAATTCTAGCTTAAATCAAATTAAAAGATAAAGACATAAGGTCGCTATAACCGAAGTCGATATATTATATCTCGATCAATATCTAAGACGAACGGAACCTAATTAGCAGTGGCTGATAAAATTACTTCCCCATTGACTCGGCAAACAATATCAATGCTATTCAATCAGGGGCGTCCGTCGGGAGCCATCGCTCGGTTTGTTTACCTACCCGTGGTTAGAGAGTTGTAGAGTACCTGGAAAAAGGAAACATTCATTAGATTATTGATAGAATCAAGTGTATCATTTTCATTAGTACTGTCTTTGTCAGCTTTATCGGTAGACAAAGTGGGACATGTTTTATTAAAGGCCTGCGCAGACGGGAGACAGTAAGTTGGCATACTTTTTTCTTCCGTGAAAACTAGATCACTTATTAGGCAGATCTAAAAACTGTTATGTGCGTTACGCGATACAGTTCCAAGTCTCTCTGCGCTGGCCTTTGACAACATCAATTTAATCATATTTACGTTTTTTATAAAAACAAAAAATTATAATTTAAAAATGTGTCCTTAAAGGTAAAAGGTTTCAAAGCACTAAAAATCATATAACGTTTTCTAAAGTATACGCGAACGAAATGAATTAAAACACTTTGAGGTGATTGTAACAGGCAATAGGAATTCATTCTTAACTAAACCAAATAAAAGATTGCTTTCATGTGGTAAATAACCGTGACCACTGTTTGTAATAAATACTAGATTACATCACAATAATAGATTACTTTTTGTTCACCCATTTCATAAACACTAATAAAACAATTTTCTCAAAGATCGTTTCCAGTAAATTTTTTTATCCAATTCTACCATTCTCCGCAAAATTGGCTCTTGCTAATTATATTAGCCGAAATTGCAAAAAACAGCCCAATTTTGGGTAAACGCGGCCCAATACACAAATCGACTTTTATAACGAACGAGCTGCGACTGCGGGGAATCTCCTTAAAATTTAGACGTGCATTTTAATTTGAGCATCCCCTGGGATCGCGGGGCTTCCAAAGTATTTGTGGGAACTTTATCCTTCAAGATATTGGGTAATTTGATAAAGAACATGCAGATGTTTTGTCATTAAGGAGTTTTAATTTATTACACAACGGCCTTTATTTCGCATAATAGAAAGAAAAGAAGAAAAACAGTGGACTGGACTTGGCTATCGTCACTTAAAATATGCTACATGGAACCGCAGGTAAGTTTTGTGTACTGACCTCGAAACTTCAGTATGAAGATGCCACTAAATGATGATCACAGTCGAAGCACAACAATGCTGATAGGCAACATATTTAAAGAAGATGCTGGTAGCTAGTCAAGTAGACCTAAAACAAATCCACTACCACCGACCAGTACGTAAAACAAGATGCAAGATAACCTAATTACACTCATGAGCAAAAGAAAATAAGGTTCCAAGTTTCAGGTTTCCAAAACCATTGAAGAACTTGAAAGACACGTTTGATTGTCAGCCGCAACGACCTAATAAACTCCAAAACGTTAATTCTCACCACGGATTATAAACTTCGATGCATGGAACCAGAATGTTTATTAGGGTTCGAACGGCCCTCGTAAAAACGGTGATCACTTAAAGTTTTTACGACGTCGAACGTAAATAATTCTGAGGAATTGATGGATGTTTCTGGTAGACTTTGACGTCTTTACATGCCGGCAAGTTTATTTATCGATGGGAAATAACTAAAAATCGTGTTACACTTCTAATCTGTGCGAAAAATAAATAAATCCCTAATGATGGTGAACTTAAAACATGCAGTCATCCTATCTATTTGGTACAGTGTAGCTGTATCAATCAACTGTTGAGCAAATAGAGTTTGTTGACTTCTTGAGCCTTACTGATATTGAACAAAAAAAATCATTGAGCTAATGTAAGCTTAGAGTTATAACAAAAACAAGCTTTAATATCCGCAAACCGGAGCACTAACTGTAGCGAACACACTGAGCGCTAAAGGAAGTCCGCATTTAGATTTACGATTTTCAGAATTCCAATGAAGATTGCATTTGAATGAAACTAATGAATACTGGAGTTAATAACAATAATAACGATCGAAAATATATGATTTGCATAATTAAAATTAATTACAATAAACGTGTTTAAATACTACGAAGTTTGTAGCTCAAAAAAACATGGATTATGCAGATGTTGTTACAAAAAATATATATAAATAGAAATATGCTTACAATTGTCAATAATTATGTTTCTATTAACTACAAACAACTGACAAAGATTCCGATGTAAAGCTTCAAACAACAACAAATTATGTCACAGTACAATATACCAAACATTGGCAAAGAGGAAGAAAGTAATCGTCGAATATGTCCACTAAAATTTTTAGTTGTGTTGTCATAAATCATAAAATTCAAACTTCAATAAAATTCAAAATTCAAAATCATTTATTTAGTTTTGGCTACAAATAGCTCTTATGAACGCCATTATGCCATCGGTTCGTAAGTCTATCTACTCTGCGCCTGACCTTGTACTGAGAAGAACCGGCAAGAAACTCAGCAAGTGTCAAGCTCTTTTCTCCCTTACAGCGTCAAAAATATTGGAATATTATAAAAGGGCACTTTTCATCACAAATAAAAACACAAAATACAAAGGACAATCAGAACATGTTAATAAAACACAAAAAAGAAAAAAAAGTTAAGTTTGCAAAAACATCATTTACCAGTTTCATTTTATACAATGTCATACAGTATTAGTAAAAGTCAAAACCTGCCTAAAAAAACAAAGTTAAAGTATAGAATAGAATAGCATAGAATAGAATAGAACAAAACAGAACAGAACAGAACGGAACGGAACGGAACGGAACAGAACAGAATAGAATAGAACAGAATAGAACAGAATAGAACAGAATAGAACAGAATAGAACAGAATAGAACAGAATAGAACAGAATAGAATAGAATATAATAGATTAGAATAGAATAGAATTTATTTGCTTAATACCATGTACAAATTTATAGTTAATAATAATAAAAATAAGACAAGTATGCAAGAGCAGACCAGCCTCCACAGGCGGCACCCGTTCACGAGGATGACATATGAATCAGCCATCGATCGCTTCGCTCAACCATATTTTAGGGAATGTAACGACCCGACGCACATGCCACCACCGCAGAGACAATAAAGAGATCATTACACACCCAAGCTATTCTAAATCAAAACTAATTGAAATGTTCAACGCAACGCTATTTGTTATCTGTAGGAAGGCTAACATATCAGTATAATTTTTTATTATAAAAAGTAGTAAAGTATGCTTTTTTATTATAGCCAGGCTGTTTTATCATATCATCATTATCATCATCATCATCATCAGCCTACACACGTCCACTGCTGGACATAGGCCTCTCCAAGTGCACGCCACTGAGCACGAACCGCGGCTACTCTCATATAAAGGGTATGAAAAAACCCTTACCAAAGCCGTAATATACGCATAGTGTACATCAAACTTTAAGTAAAAATAATTGCTGGGAAACGACTTTTATTTTTGGGTATCAAAAACAGGTGTTATTTATGACACGCAATGGAGCGCGTGCTTAGTGAGTGCGTGTAGCGTTCGATACGAGGCGGCCGGCCGCGAGCCGCATCATTGTGTACCTTCGATATTCATTGCGGTTTGTAACCTAAAACGTCTCTTGTTACTTGATAATGGAAGAAAAATGCTAATGTTCCTTTAGAAGAAAATTTACTAAGAACCTTTTAAAACAGATTCCGCAAAAACCGTAAAAAAAAATGTTTTGACTTTGTTCCTCAATAACTCCTCAACTATCAGGTTCCCAGGTATTGCTCCATACAAGAAAATAATAGTAATGATGGGAGCAATCCGTACTTTTCGTTTTCGTTAAGCTTCTTTTCATACCCAGTATATATTCTTTGACTGTATAATAACCTTTTTTAAGTAAAGAAGACTTTTAGAAGAAGAAGAAAAAGTTATATGTTTTTTAATGTTATCTAAAGGTACTTAAATCTAGTACAGTATTTGGTATTTTATTGTAATAGTGTATACCTTGCCCCAAGAAAGAACCAAGCACCTTCTGTAACCTGAACAGTGGCATTACAAGTTTTGTCTTACTTGTAGTATGTAACTTCAAAGAAAATTATAACGCTTATCTGAAATCGAACAGCGACCCAACATTTGTCTTCGGTACGGAGGGAATGTTTGAAAAAGCCTTTTAAAATGGGACCTCGCCTGAAACGGTCGGGAGCGCACGTATCTAAACGGTGAATAAAACAAATCTGTCTTCGTAGCGTTTAGCTCTTATTTCCATCCACTTCTCAGCTATTTCCTACTTGTTGTGTGGTGCAAGGTTGTGGACATTTTGGAAGATTTGTTTGATAAATCTGTTACCTACTAAATTGTGCAAATAGAATCCGTTTTTCAGTATAATTAGATATGATTGTAAATAATTTGTTATATTACTCTTGCCTTTATAAAAACTTATACTTTCGTCAAATTTCAGAACATCGTTAACAAAAATTGTCATTCATTATCGTAAATCGTACTTGATTTCGATAATGATAAAAAAAAGTTTTGATATGCCACGCAACAATTTGAATAAATTTGAGGATAGTAATATTAACTATCTTACAGTGGACCGGACACGTTACTCGTATATCGATGAATTCTGGGCAAAAATTGCCACACCATGGATCCCAACAAACGGACGACGACACCGTGGAAGGCCTAGACGGATATGGCGGGATGAGCTGGACTCCTATTTTAAGCATTGGCCGGAACTAGCTCAGGGTCCCTACCCTAGCTAGCTACCCGAGAGATAGGTGGGGGGGAGGAATATCAGCCATATTATTATAGTTAAAGTAAGCTCAAAGTTGTGCTAATCATAACCTTGATCAAATTGTCTTGTATCTCATGCCTTGCCCCACACCCCGGCCATTTCCCTCGCGTAGTGTCATTGGGAAGACATGCCAAGCGTGCCAACTAAACCGCCATTCGCGACGTGCATTCTTTCGTCGTGTGCTCTGTGTACGTTTTAATAGTTTCAAGCGTAGCTTTTATACGACATTTAACTTTCTGCTGTTTAAAATGTTCTGTAGGTATCTGTAACAATATTGGGCAAGTCAAATGCAATATTTCTATATTTCAAATAGATAATACCTTCATCACCAGCTCACGAGCCTTCCGTGTGGATGGGTAGGGAGAGCGAGCTATAAACCACCACGCGGGCCCAGTGCGGATTGGTGGCTTTAAACGACTGCTAATGCAGCTGAGACCAACGGCTTTACGACGTTTGGAAGCACGGAGGAGCTCGAGAAGATAAATTTTGGTCACCCATCCGATGACCGGCCTTTGCGAAAGTTGCTTAACCTCAGCAACCGCAGACCGTGCGCGTTAACCACTGCGCCGTCGAGCTCCTCAATATATACCTTACCTATAACATATTTCCTACTAGTAATGGTAAATATAATTTTAAATAAAACACGTCACAGTATCAGTAGGAACATTTATATGTTTTTAAACTACTTCTACAGTCTCTACGATTGATCATCACATAATTTTAAATTGCTTATTTAACATGTCATTGTTACGTATGCACGTGAAAGAATATACAAAACAGTTATATCAACAACAACAAAAAAGCAACCGGAAATTCGGCGAACAGTCAGACGGAAAGAAAAATGTAGTTTCAAGAGAGCTTATTTCCAGAATGAAAATATTCTGGAGTGACTGGAGCAAATCACTTGTGAACCGCTTAATGTACTTATTTCCATTCCAGGCTATTTCACACGTAGCTCCTCTGGCTCAGCTGACGACATTACGGTTGACACAGGGAGTTTCAGTTCATCAAGCAAAATGTTACTTATAGAAATAGACGACAATTTATCTGGAAAGGTAGATATTTCGACGGCAATGTCGGCCTTTACTCAATCAAATGATAGATATATATTTTATATAGAGCTTATCCGTAAAAAAATGTTGATTTCCAGAGTAATGTTTAAAATAAAATCTGAATCGTAAAGAAAACCAAATAACTTGATCGGTAAAAAATTGTAAGTCCCATAGCTCGGTTACAATAATGAAGGGTTGGATCTGTCACTAGGTTAAAGAACAGTAACTAAGTAATTCTTTTATTGTATTTTTATATTTAAGTACAGACGCCACATAAATCTACCACAAACTGTCAAATTTCCCCAACAGACTTTCAACTTTGTATCTAAAACATTGTTGAAAATGTATTGAATTAAAATACAGGAAAAAAAGGAAAAATACAGGAAATAACAACAATATCAGAGGATGGGCAGCAGCATCTCTCTGAGGTTACCCTCAACCTACTGCGATCGCCAACCCGCCTGCCAAGCGTGGCGATTACGGCAAATACCCCTCATATCCTTGGGGGAGGCCTTTGTCCAGCAGTGGACATCTTTTGGCTGAGATGAGATAAGATGACAGGAAATAAAATACAATTTACATTTAGGGCACTAACAGAAGTGTCATAAAAGGTTAACTAACAAACTAATAAAAAAAAAACCAGAAAAATCATTAGAAAATTAAAAACTAAAGACCTAACTTTATGCGTCATTATATTCTAGTAAAACTTTTGTCGATTCCCATGACAGTATGTCCCATTTTTAAGTGGAAATCTCAGAAAACAGCGAGTTTGAAGGCGATCAAGCGTGAATTACATTCATATGATCTTCGCTGGGATTTCACATTATTAAGGTATTGATTCCGGAATCGAAAGCATTTAAAACACTTCTATCGTCGTCTCTGGGGAAATTAGCAGTTGTAAATTCAGTTATTTTGTTAAAGTCGTGTTCTGAATTAAGCAAATCTGCCGACATAGAAACTTAACCTACTTAAACGTACGATCTATGTGTTATTAAAAAAAAAGGGTTTTACCGATTATTACCTGAATTCTTTAGTATGAAGTCATAGCGGAAACAAACAGGAGAAGTAGTTATGAAAAATACTTGCAAAATAAAGAAACAAACTAGGAAAATGACAGTATTATTTAAAATTAAATGGATAATGACATCCGGACTTTATGTCACCTTGGACATTCTGACACTTGGCCCAACATACCCTGGAGGCGCGTAAAGTACCTGCATGCATACAGGATAATTTTTTTACCAGTGCGCAAATTTTCTGGAGCGACTCAGAATCGGTAAGTAAACAGCTTTCTCATAGTAACACGGGTTGAAATTAAGTAAAATATTATTGGACTTCCCATACTTTAGCGAACACTTGATTAGCCTGATTTGTATGAAGAGTCTCAAAATTTTTGACATATTTCAACCCATGTCACTATGAGAAAGTGGTTTACTTACCGATTCTGAGTAGCTCCAGAAAATTTGCGCACTGGTAAAAAAATTATCCTGTGTATTTCTTTTAACGATGCTTATTAAACAAAAATATTGCTGTTGTATCATCCAATTACCTCAGACAATGACTCTGCACTAAATGTTAAACTAGTAATGCAGCAAACGCTAATAAAGCTACAGCTAACGACAAGCAGGTACCTACGTTCCAGAACTTTCTACGTTTCTAAACACAATAGTGAACAACATCGCAAGTTGGAACAGACAAGTTCCATTGTAAGGGTCCAAGATACAGAAATTATTTTCTTGGAGAATTTTTCATTTCTCTTCCAACGTCGGAGACAAAAGGTTCCGCGTAATTGAAAACGAATTTTGAAAAGGATAAGAAATATACTTCTATGGATTTATTAGAAATCGAAAATGACACTTGCGGTTTTTAAACCGGGGGGCGTCTGAATGCGGTAGTTTAGCTCTTTTGATTTTGTAAAGCATTATAGAATCTTGACGCGTTTGAAACTTTCCATTTTTATCCAATTATTTTTCGTTTAAATAGTAAAGTAAATGGCCTGTAACTGTATAATCACTACAATTGATGGATAATGGTTTAGTTACGACACGCTTGCCAAATGCGGGCTAGTGATCACAAACCCAGGTAATGCACCGAATAAATTGACTAAATCCGAAACACAGTTTGCCCGACCTGGGAATTGACCCGGGTTCAATTCGGTACCTTCGGGTATCACGCCGACGCTTTGCCACTCTGCCACCGAGGCGTATTTTTAGTTTCATCATCATCATCATGATCAGTTCATTTTTATGTCCCCACTGCTGGGGCACGAGTCTTCCCTATACAGAAGTGTTGGCGACTGGCTGGTCCAAACCTTTTATATTCAAATTAAGATGTAATGTATTAACTTTTTATAAGACCTTTTTTGACATTGATGTTTTGTTCTTTTGTCATTGGTTTTCGTTTGAGTTGTCAGGTTAATTTCTTATGTATTTGTACTAAATTATAGCTAATAAATATTTACAAGATACTACGTGTTTCCAACAATTCATTCATACAGTCCACTACTCCATAACAAGATGGTTTAGTTAGACAACGGGCCATAAACCACCACGCTGGCTGGGTGCGGTGGTTGTTAACGACTGCTAATGCAGACGGGACCAACGGCTTTACGTCTCTTCCAAAGCACGGAGGAGGTCGAGATGATAAATTTTTGGTCACCCATCCGATGACCGGCCTTTGCGAAAGTTACTTAACCTCAGCACTCGCAGACCGGGCGCGTTAACCACTGCGCCATCGAGCTCCTCCGTTCTCTCCGTGCTCTCTCCTTTAGTTTAATTTGATAAAATAAAATCTTTGAAGTCTTAGGAATCTTTAAAAGTGTGTTTTCTTCTTTAACTTAAGAGCCAAGCTCTAATCGGTGTAACTTTATTCATTTATCCTAAAATAATCCCTTAGTTTTATTTTTTTATATCTGTTAATTCATGGTTTTTATATCTTAAAGAGTAGGTTTAAGATAATAATAATAATATTAATAGTGTAAGCCGATTTTTGTCCCAGTTATTATGGGACGATAGCTGCACATAAAAAATCGGTTATGGTCTCATTTTGAAGAGCTCTAGCCGTAGATGTGCAGAAAAATAAAGAAACCTGTCATAGGTTTCGAATTTCTTAAAAAATCTGTTGAATAAACGCGAAGTTTTGGGGGCGACCCACTAGTAACTACTACTAACTTACTTTCTATATACTTAAAGAAAATTGTGATTTTAAGTTTAATTTCAGTTTTGCTAAGTATAACTCGCTTTTGATGCAGCTTGATGCAGCACAATCCTCATTCCCGTATTTCCGACTTTCGGGGTCCCGGGAATACTTCGTGTCGGCGGCAGCACGCCGCACATGCATTGTTTAATTGACAATGAAACGACATTAAGCGAATCACCACAGGACGCTTTTCATGCAGTTCACGAGGTGGTACCTACCAATAGACGCAAAATGTGACGAAAATGTTTTCAGCATTGATTTTATTGTCACAATTAGAGCTTTACTTAATACTCATATACAAATTATATACAAAATATTTGTCAGTGATTGGAGTAAGATAGTGGCAGTTGGATGTCGTAATAATTTTTTATTATGATTTTTGACATTTGGTTCAAATGAAATGAAATTAAATGAAATGATTTATTTTAACCTTATAATTAGGTTTAGGTTTAAAGATCTTTATTCTCATACGAAGTTACATTTCACTTTTAATGAGCTTTTAACAATATATAAATTACAGTAAGTATACAATTTGTCACTCTGTGGTACTCGTTGCGATATGCAGTTTAAGTTTATTTTTAAACATGTATATAATCTCACAAGTTTTCACTTTATCCGGTAACCTATTAAACAGCTGTGTTCCCTCAAACAGAATTGTCTTTTTCCCATATTTAGTCCTAGGAGTAATCAGTTTGAGTTTGTTTTAGTGTCAGAGATTATGTGTATATTTTTTTATATCTAAGTGTATATTTAATTTAATACTCTTTGAAAATTTCTTTTATAAATATTGAAGGTCGCGGGAAGCCGCTGGATGCGAGCAACACAAAACCGGTCGTTGTGGAGATCCTTGGGGGAGGCCTTTGTCCAGCAGTGGATGTCTTTTAGCTGAGATGATGATGATGATGATGATGATGATGATGATGATGATGATGATGATGATGATGAAATGTTGTACATTTATGTAGTTGGGATAGGTTCATTAGTTTAGTTTTATCGTACAATTGTTTAGTTGGTGTAAGTAATGGATACATAATGGAACAAAGTCTTAATTATTTTATTTTGAGATCTCTGTAGCGACTTTAAGTTAGTTGGTGCGGCTGCTCCTCAGATTTCAATTAAGTATTCTAAATGTAATTTTATTAATGAATTGTGTATAATAGTTTTAACTTTTTTTTATATGCAGTGTGCTATTTTACGAAGTGCTCCTAGTACAGATATTAATAATACCTAATTAATTATCCCCATCTCTTCCCTGGGGTGTCGTAAAAGCGAGCTAAGGGACCATTCTAGAGGATGGGCAGCAGCATCTCTCTGAGGCTACCCTCAACCTACTGCGATCGCCAACCCGCCTGCCAAGCGTGGCGATTACGGCAATCACCCCTCATATCCTTGGGGGAGGCCTTTGTCCAGCAGTGGACGTCTATTGGCTGGTGATGGGTGTGATTGGATGATGATGATGATTAATTAATTATCAAAGTGTATCAAACTACTCAATTTGAAAATACCTGCACATCAATAGTAGAATGTTGTATGTGCTGCAATAAAGTAGATAATTTACCATGCCAAGTTGATAAAGCAATATAATAAAAAATGTTTTCATTAGATTGCTTGATATCATTTGAGAAAATGGCTGACAAGTGCTAGATGAGCGTAGCCACGGATCGTGCTCCACTGGCGTGCACTTGGAGAGGCCTATGTCCAGCAGTGGACTCGTATCTAGGCTGATGATGTTAATGATTAGAGAAAATCCCCTCATTTCTAAAGATACAGAGGTCTAAAAAAGCGAGTAAACTGGTATACTTTCAAAATCCACCTTAACTAGCATTAAACGATAAAGAACAGAAGGAATAAATAAATGCCCAGCCTGCAATCAACAGGAAGATAAAATCGAAAACAAAAAGCTCCGCCTTCCGAGGCGTTTTTATCGATACGGCGCCGACTAATCGACGATTTGTTTCGGCCGCAACTTCCCTTGTCGACGGCTCTGCGTGCCTCACTTCTTCGGTTCTGTCTTATTCCCTGTTAGTAAGTGGCATGTCATTATTAAGCTGGCAGTCATTATTGGCATTTGACTTCTAACTAACAGGTCGGAGCAATTATAAGGCAATATTTCATACACCTGTAATTATTTCACATTTTCTTTTAGCACAAAATTTTGATTCCTTTGCGGTATGGAAGGGAAATGTCAAATAAACATAAGTAGATACGATTAATGTATTTCATCTCATTTCATCATCATCATCTCAGCCAAAAGACGTCCACTGCTGGATAAAGGCCTCATTTACGTTCACTTAACTAAAAATAAAATAAATAAATAAATGTTCCTACACTCACACCAATTATCTAGCCCAAGAGAAGCTTCGTTATGAAACATGTTATATGGTTAACAGACAACGGATAAACATACTTAAAATACTTAAATACATACTTATTACATACTTTAATACTTATGTCTACTTTTACATACGTAAAATGTAGATAGTAAAAAAGGAAGTACATCGCCAAGGCATCACGTTTATATCTACTTCATCAGAGCTACTAAGCACCCAACAACCCATCGCGTATTATAATTACTAAGTAACAATAAACTCATTAACACCAACTGTGACTCCATGTAAAAGTAAGACAGCATAATAGTAAATCATTTCGCTGGCAACATTTGTCGGAACTTCATTACGACACGATGTCATTTGTATGGCCGGCCATCAACGGGAGAAGCCACGCGGTCCGCACTCGGATTCGTTTTCTTGCCCACTCTCGCCCGAAATACCTTAAGAACACAGTCGAAAACAGACAAGGATCCAGATACATCAATCAGCCCCTCCCCCTGCCCCCATTTGCTGACATGGCTGCGATTTGTCAAGCGGTATGTTTGTTTAATGGTTACTAGGGTAGCAGTGACTAGTGTTTGTAGCAAAAAATTTAGTCGCACATTTGCAAATATATCCAACAACTATTCACGAGCATTCTAGGGTTGGATGAAGTGATCCTTTTAGTAGGTTAATTACAACAGTGTTTTCAGAATTTACATAAAGATTCATCTCTGTCTCTAGAAAAACTCAAGAATTTTGTATTCCAGAATAGGCACGTTTTTTAGAGAGAAATATCTTTAAGAACACAACTTTGCGTTACTCGTATAAACACAAAAAAAAACGAATTGAATTTATTTAAATCAACTGGACGGCCAGGTGTCAAATTGTCTTTATCGTATGTGACGATATTTTTATTTTATTTTTCAGTCTAAAGACATCTATCTACTGTAAAATTCAACCAACAACTTCTAGTACAATTCTACAGAGAACGATCTAAGATTCTTTTGTTAAGTTTTGCATAGATTTGGTGGTGGTGAGTTTTGTAAATTAACGCCTAATATATTTCATTGATGATGTATAATTGGTAGTCTAACCAGAACGTCTAATTTTACAACATCATTACTACTGATCTGTTTGGAGATAGCTCCATTTCTAATCAACACAAAGTGTTGGTCTCTACTGAGGGTGTCTATCCCACGTAGCAAGCCCATTAGACATACCGGCGGCGCCGCCGGCGTATATAAATGTATCCCTGTTTATTCGTTATTTTGGCTCATCAACATCCCAACCCAATCACTTCCAGATTGGCTGGGCCCGCTCCAGGAAAGTATCCCACTTTTTAGGGGGGACATATGGCTGCTATTAGGTGCAAATGTGGAGGGCTGCCCGGAGTAGGTCATTAGGCCCGTAGCCGGTGACCACTTCATCTAGAGGGGTTTCGTGGAAATGGAAACTAAATATCCTTAGTTGCTGTTGAGTGGTGCCGCAATACAATCAAAGGTGGCAATTGGTCCCCTTTTACTAGGGACTCAAGTTTTATGTGTTTTATTAGATTTCTTGATACAGCTTTGCTCTGAATATTTAAACATTACTAATATCTATAATATTTCTTAATATAGGTAGCTAGTCTGAAGGTTCCACTACTTACAATCGTACAACACATATTTTCCACTTGCCACGTATGCTTTTATTTGATGGCGAGCTCTCGTCTCGGAGGCCAAGACACACTTTGGGTTGCTAAGTCGTAGTAAGTAGTAATTGAGTATGCTTTGCTTTGATTTTTTTTCTATTCCTCCATCCATATGATAGTGATCCATTTATACTAATATTTTAAAGAGGTTACAAAAAATATTTTCCAAAAAGTATTTCACTGTTAAGTACTTCATGTCATAACTCATATTCGAATACCTTAATCTGAAGGGGAAAATCTCTTGTGTTTTCGCATCAAGTTATCTCATATTTAACATATAATTTAGGTGCAATCGTCTAGACAGAAATTTTTGAAAACTTTTTTGGTGCAAATATTATTATCGAATAGTCCATAGCAGTATATTTATGCATTGATGCTCGCGGCTCTACGCTCGACGGTCATCAAAACTCGTGGTTGTGGTGTTTGTAATGAAACGATTCAATTGCTGATGCGTATTGCTTGGAGGGCTAACAAGACACTCGGCCGCTAATGAGGGTCTTCGAAGTCGGCGATGATATAAAAACTCCAAATAAAAAACACATCTTTTTTATCGTGAAAGTCGCTAAGTGTTTCAGTGATTAAGGACCTTACCATGAGCAGTATTATTGCAGTTGTGAAAAAGAGATGCGTGTATAGTTAACACCGATACACTTATCTCGCTTTCAATACCATGGTAAGCCCCCAAGTTGAGCGTGGTATAACGATTTACTGATACCTAGTGGTCGTCCAGTGGTCGAAATTCGACTGTAATTTTATTAAGGCTGCACGGATTATAGCCAAAGCAATAAAACATTAAAAAAGATAGAATGTGTTCGCAAAGGCCAGTCACCGGATGGGTGACCAAAAATTTATCATCTCGAGCTCCTCCGTGCTTCGGAAGACACGTAAAGCCGTTGGTCCCGGCTGCATTAGCAGTCGTTAACAACCACCAATCCACACTGGGCCCTCGTGGTGATTTATAACCCGTTCTCCCTATCCATCCATAGGGAAGGCTCGTGCTCCAGCAGTGGGGACATAAAATGAGCTGGTGATGTGGTGATGTAGTGAACTGGTATTAGTCTTTAACCGTATAACTTTAATTTTAAATTACCTACGTTATTTTTGGCGACGAAAGTTGTGTCGAAGACTGAGCTTAAGGTTTCAAACACTTAAAATTCAAAATCATTTATTCAGTTTAGGCTACAAGCAGGTAGCTCTTGTGAATGTGTGTCTTATGCTTTCGGTTCGTAAGTCTACTCTGGGCGGGAGATCTTATACGGAGAAGAACCGGCAAGAAACTCAGCAAGTGTCCAGCTCTTTTCTCCCTTACAGCGTCAAAAATATTGGAAAACGCCCTATCATAGCAGGACACTTTCCATTACAAATAAACACAAAAAATATAGAAGACAATCACAACATGCAAAGAAACAAAATAAAAATTCTAATTAACAAATTTACATCAGGTAAAAGTTTCAATTTCCACGATGTCATACAGTAACACTACAGTACTCTAGTCAAACATTGCTAAGAAAAACAAAGTCAAACTATAGTGAATAATACTAAAAATAAGATATGTATGCAAGAGCAGACCAGCCTCCACAGGCGGTACCCGTTCACGAGTATGACATATGAATCAGCCATCGCTTCGCTCAATCATATTTTAGGGAACGTAACTGGGGCCTTAACGTCACTCACAATTTCTTTATTAAGTACAGACTATTCGGAAAACAGGCACGACTAGGATCACACATATTGGTTACCATACACACAATCACCCATACACTGCTGTCCACGCAACGACTGATGTGCTATTCTCGGAACGCAACAACACTCCATTCGATAACAACCTACCAGCACACAGGAAATCGATTCGTGACAGCAGTCAAATGGCCAGTTCTCCGTCCATTGCCGGCCCGGCTAACTTATGTCCCAATTCCGATCGCACTAAATCACCGCTGGACCTCGCTGGAATTTATTGAGCCGTAAATTTTGATATTACCAGGGATCACTTAATAAAATTAAAGGGTATCGGGTTGGAATGCGTTAAATGGTTTTAGATGTAGAATATTGTGTTTGAGAATAAACTTCATATTATAAAGTACATACAACAACATATGAACCTGGTATAAATCCTGCTATGTCTTGCCCTAAAGTACGAAGTATGAAAGAAGTTTCAATACATTTTGCCGGAATAAAAAAACAAGTAGGTAGTCTCACTAATCTAACATCAATTCGGAAAACAAATCTTCTGTTGAGAAGAGTAAGGCCGACATTCTAATGGCAAAAAAATAAAAGGTTTTTATTATCCTATATACTGTCCCACTGCTGGGCTAAGGTCTCCATCATGGCAATAATCAAGTCATCGCCACAACTCATAGGTATAGGTTAAATCAAGTAATTAAGAAAAAACTGTGAAACGATTTTGTTGTGCTCTATTCTATTAATGCCCTAAATTATTTGCTATACTAATGTCTGCTTCAATGCGACAAGTCCCGGTTCGAAGCGTTGTGTCCCGGCCAGTAAGTCAGTGGTCCCGGTTTGGCCTAAAAAAGTCGATTAGGTAATCGTTTTTTCTAAAGATATTTTTTGTTGATTTTTCACATTATATTTAGTTTTAATATTTTTAATAAATATCTATCAACAGCAGCAGACGTGTGTAGACTGATGATGATGATGATGATGATGATCTACCAACAATGAAACGTAAAAGTTCCTAACCTTGAAAAAGAGTCTGATAAAAAAAACTATTAGTGTCTTTATTATTAATTGGGTTTTTTAATTATCCATGGTTTACCCTATTTCTATTCCAAATATCCCGGTCGGAATTTCAGCGTTTATGGCAGGCATATCGTAGTTACACTTCATTTGTAATTAAAAATCTGAATTAACTACAAAGCAAGTCTCAATTTCCCTAAGCTCTATTTGATGCAGTGCCTCGCCTAAACACACCTTAACTAATGTCCTAATACCCTTAGTGGTGGGTACCCTAATCGATATTTGTCCAAGCGTCGAGATGGAGTAATCTGGAGGCTATTAAACCACGCCATGACTTCGAGTCAACAACGATAATTTTCAGAGATGCACTTGACGGTTATTGATATTGAAAAGTGAATAGAAGACAAAGCAAGAAAGAGAGAGAATTCAACATTCGGTATAACGCCACTTTTTATGAAGCGCATCATCGTTGTAGAATAAAAGCGTACAAGGGGGGTAACCACGAGCTCTTATAGCAGTATTATTGCAGTTGTGAAAACGAGACGCGTGTAGCGGCGAATATACATGCGTCTCTTTTCCACAACTGCAATAATACTGCTATAAGAGCTCATAGTCAGGGGGAAGGTCTAACAAAAATAACGACATGCTAAATGGCTTATTCTCTTCACGGATCTAGAATCTAAATCCACAAACCTAGATCCACAAATTTCGATGCACAAATCTAGATCCACAAATCTAGATTTACTATTACAACCCAGAGTATCGACAACAGCACCCCCGCAGGTGTGTGCGATCAATTAGACGATACGGCACGCACTTGCAAGCCTCCACTGAACCACACTGAACTGAACATATGCTCACATCCTGCGTCTAATTATTTCAAATAACTGTACTAAAGCGTGTAATATCAAAAAATTCTAAATTTCAAATGAAAACAAGAATTGTCGTACGGTTATAACTTGTATATAATATGCGTATATTTAGGAAAGGTAAATAATCACAACTATGCCAGTTCTTCATCATCATCATCTCAGCTAAAATACATCCACTGCTGGACAAAGGCCTCCCCCAAGGATCTTCACAACGACCGGTTTTGTGCTGCTCGCATCCAGTAGCGTCACGCGACCTTCACCAAATCGTCGGTCCATCTTGTTGGAGGCCTGCCCACACTGCGCTTTCCGTTCAATGCCAGTTAGGTACTATTTATTATAATAATTATTGCCTAACATTACAACTAACATCCAAATCTGGGCTAAAAAGTAGGATATATGCGCAAATATTCACAAAAAAATAACTAATTGATTTATTCACGATATAATAGTCTACGACTATGACCTCTCCCTTTTGCTATTGGTTGACTATGTCGACTAAATCATTCTGTACATAATTTTCTGATTACCTTACAGCAAACACTATTGTCAAAAAATGATAAATAAATAAATAATAAATCTTTCCAACACTTACACCAATTATCTAGCCCCAAGAAAAGCTTTCTTAAGAAACTCGAGAAATGGTTAACTAGACAACGGAAACAATGATGCCTTTGACATTGGTCTATGTTTACAATAAAGCCACAAAGAAACTAAGGGGATTTTACTAAAACTTTCAGCTATTATTGTTTGTAAGTATGGGTATTTCTGTTAAGAAAGCTCCTACAATCAAGATAACTTAACGCTGCAAGTTCCTCAAACAGATTAACTTAAGTTGCATTACAGAAATATTGAGATAATCACCGAACACATTAGGCGAGTTACCAACCAATCTATTAAGTGCGTTACTCACAAACTCGGCCGGCTGTGGATTAAGAGACCGCGAAAGATCCAGCCTTAGAGCGAGGATTAAGCCCCCGTTACTCTCCCCCCTCCACTCCCCGCTCGTCGACTTTTATTTCCGGTTCCGCGTCCAACTTCCGTCAGTCGTCCGCAGAAAAAAAACGCAGCCTCCCGAAACTGCATCGTTACATAGTAGAAATAAAGTTCATTTTTGTCAGATGCGAGCTGAAAGAAATTTGTGCATAATGCTGAGTTTATTTTTTTATTCAGTTTTCGTGTTTCTCGAGTGGAGAGCAGTTTTGGTTCAGTAGGTTGGGTTTGGGTTCTAAGTTTATTACTTAACTATTTAGAAGCTTCGTTACAATAATTTTTTTAACCGACTTCAATAAAGGATGAGGTTCTATGTTCCACTGTATATATTTTATGTATGATTATCGATTTCTCTGTCAATTATGGACCGATTTTAAAAACTCTTTTTTTAACCGAAAGGGTAGCCTCCTGAGTGGCTCCCACTGTCATCAAGTGAGGATTTGATGATGGGTTCTCATCAAAAATGTACAATGTTTGTGTGTGTATAATGTTTTTATACACTGAATTTAGGTCTTGAACCCCGTGTCACCAGATGGTAAGCTTAGATGAAATCTACAATAGAGCGAGCTAACTAAGAATAGGCCTCTCTACATAAGTTAACGACATTCCAAAAACTAAGTGCCTTACAAATAAACAAAGAATAAGGTCCGAATAGTTATTCCGTGTTTTGTTCCTGTCATGTAAACGTCATTTCAAATTAGAGTAAAAGAGACAAAACACGGAATAGATGTTCGGAGCTTGTTCTTTGTTTATTTGTAAGGCACTAAGGCTATTAAGTTAGTCTGAGCTTACACAGTTTGCTTCTAAGAGGTTTCTTAATATATTTCAAAGTCCACCTTTCGCTTGGTATGTAGTAGACTTGTGTTTTGTCCCGATCCGATCTGAACCCTTCGGAGAATCTAGTAGGGCACGGGGACACGCACTAGTGCGCGATGTCGTTCCCTCTAGAAAACCTGCGAAGGTGATTCGTTTCACACGGCTTGAGGAACCCTTTAAGTTCCTCGCCGCCCCCAAAAAAGCCCGGTGAAGCTGAAAATGCCGTTTGAGGTAATCAGCAAATTCTCTTAAAAAAAAACTTGTGTTTTGGTTCCGCCACAACCATCTCATTAAAGTTTGTTAGCTACTACCATCTTATCTAAGTCCGTTGTAATAACAACAATCTTAGTAGGATTTTGTGATCAGACAGTTTGAGATAAGATAGCCAGTTCCTCAATAGTTGAGGTTTCCGTGTAAAGTGCGCGTCCACTTCGACTTTATCATCAACTGTCATTATTAAAGATGAAGCCCATGTTTCCCCTTTATTTTTAAGGTAAAGATTCTCAAATAATATTTGTTATTCATAATACCCCTAAACGCGGGCAGAGCAGTTCGTTGCGAAATAATCGGATACTTTGACGGGCCCCGCTCCGTCCATCCGTTCCTTAGCATAATCTCCCAGATTCAAAGGATATTTCAGACAATATCCGATATTATCCCTTTCGAATGGAAATAATAAAATTTTTGAAATGCTACACAAAAGTTCGTTCGTGTTGGAGTTTTTAATAATAGATTTGAGTAACGGTAACGATAAAAAAATCCAAATCCATTCTGATGAATGTTTTAGTTTGTTATTTCTGTATTTATTGATCGCGATAAACTCATTTGACATAGATTTATCTTAAAGCCTCCAAAATTTTTCGTCTTTCATAAAATGTTCGTTAACGGGCAGATAAACCTATATTTTTTTAAGTAAACTCTTTGAAATTCTGCTTAAAACACCTCAGTGACCGACTGGCGAAGTGCTCGATCCGATATTCGTAAATCCTGGCTTCAATTTTCAGGTCGGGCAAAGTATGTTTTAAATTTTGCGAACACCGGGTTCGTGATCAACAACCCGCATTTGGAAAGCCAATAAGTACCTCTCAATTGCAGCGTTCAATGATATGGCTTTTGCCCAGCATTGGGAAAGTATATAGGCTTTTTACTTTCTTACTTACTTCCTACAATGCACTAACAAAACATTCAAAAGTACAAAGGAATTCATACATTTACATATTCATACTTATACAATTTCTATATGCCAAAATTCCAGTTCTATTATCTCAGTCTCAGTGCCAAAAGGCTATGTTTACCTTAGTTAGAACTTACTCTAATCTGGATGCCCTAACTTAGGACGATAGGAGCGCTAAATCTTAGCACTAGACTGTTTGAGTTGCCAAGGGATTAGGTACTAAGCCGGTGGAGCTGTAGGTTCCTCTGTGATAATTCGAATTAGGTTTAATCTTTATTGGATGTTGAGTCACATTTAATTAATCAATCAATTTCGTTTTCCTAATTTTCTATACAATTGTTAGACATAGAATATAGTAGTACTCGTATACAGGAGGTAACTATTTTTAAGAAGTTTTATGTGTTTTTTTTTTAAATATTACGATAGAAAAAGTTTTTTCGCAGCAATAGTGTATTTGTCATGGCGAAATACGATATGTAGGTACTAAATACAAAAATAAACACATACAATCATAAATTCAAAGATACCAAGACCTATTTTATTATTAAACTAGCTTTGCTCGCGACTTCGTCCGCGTGGAATAGTGACTTTCGGCAGCATTTTTAATTTTTTAGGCTCTTTTCCCGTTTTTGCAACATTTTTCACTGATGCTTCGCTCCTATTGGTCGCAGCGTGATGTTATATAGCCTAAAGCCTTCCTCGATAAATGGACTATCCAATACAAAAAGAATTATTCAATTCGAACCAGTAGTTCCTGAGATTAGCGCGTTCAAACAAACAAACAAACAAACAAACAAACTCTTCAGCTTTATAATATTAGTATAGAAGATATAAAAATATAAAATAAAAAATAACATTAGATATGTATAAAAACTCAACAAAATAAAACATGTTGTATGTTAATGTTATCTGCTATGAAATATGAACGAGTTAACCTAAATGTTGTTTAAGTCCGCTCGGCTAACGCTATGGCGCGATGACAAAGTTCGCCGGCAAATCGAACCGCAAACGTTGCTGCAAAACCTCGCGCGAGTCACAAGCAAAAGCGAGTTCATTTAATAATATTATTGTGTCTAATCGTTTCACTATTTCATTTTCGATTACATTAATTTGGCGTGACAGATCCATTACCTTCTACTATAATGAGCCCAGAGTCCTTTATTTATTTTCTTGAATCCTTTAGTGTCTTACAAATAAACAGATAATAAGGTCCGAATAGTTATTCCGTGTTTTGTTCCTGTCATGTAAACGTCATTTCAAATTAGAGTATAAGAGACAAAACACGGAATAACTATTTAAAGCTTATTCTTGAGTGTTCAAAGCATCAGCAGTAACTTCTTTTTCATTGTAATTTTTATAATATAATAATGTAATAAGAGTAATGACAGATTTTTTTATGAATTTAGCCTATTTTGTCCCAATGCTGGGGACAAGGGCGTCCCCAAAACCCTTCCACTTGAACATCCTCAATCCCTGGCGGTTTTGTAAAAGCTTAAAGACGGATGGTTTTGCAACAAAAATATTGAGTATCATCCTGCCAACGCTTGCGCGTGTTATTTCCTGTTCCATTGTTGTGTCACATTTGATACATACAAATATTTTTTATTGTTATAATTTGTGTACAACGTAATTGTTGATATAATTGTGTCGCTTCTCGCTAATGACTTGGAGCTCGCCGTTAGGACCAATAGCGGTCGGATGCAAGATTAAGAAGTCACCAGACGAACATGCTTCCTTACTTTGTTTCCTCGCCGCAGGATTAGGGTTGCCACAATACAGTTTCAGAAACAACATTTCATAAACAAGTTATTTACAATATCTATTGGCAACTTGGTAAGTATCCGAATAAACAGCACTATTTGCGAATTTAAAACGTCAGAATTATTTTTGTGGTTAATGTTGATATTATTTCGTATTCAGTATTTTTATTGTAGTTACATTAGTATAAAACTATCATTTCGTGTTTTTTTAAAGTTTTTTTTTACCGATCCGCATTTGAAAATCGTGGTGATAAAACCAATCCAATACCCATCAATTGTAGCGATGGCTTGGTTCTAATGGAGGCCATTGCCCAGCAGTGGGATCGTATGATAAAGGCTATTTATTTTACTTACAGTATTTATCGTTAAGTTACATAACTTTTTAAATTTATCCGTTTCTTGCAGTTTTTGTGCAAACGTATAGGTATAATGAGGAGGGTACGACTCTTGCATTTTGGCTGCGAAATACCCTACATTTCTGAGCGTATTTTTCAACCGTTGTCAGCCAAGCGTTCATTCCTGCCGGCTGCGAGCCACTCGTGAATACTCTGCAGTCGGCAAAGGAACATTCAGTAGGTGACGCCTAGAGGTTATTTCGGTCTAGACTTGCTTTAAACGAAATCTGTATAAATAGTAAAAAAAACAGTAAAACATTTTTTTTTAAATTAGACAACATCACATATAAATTGTTCAGGGTGCCTAGCGTGGGTTCTGTTTACTATCCGTATTCAATCTATTACGTTTACGAAAACGAAAATTAGTATGGCATTGAAGCAGCGCCTTCTGGCGGCATACGAGAGGAGTTAACATTTTGCCATACAAATTCTCGTTTTCGTTAGACGTTTTCGAATAGCGAATGAAACTCGCACTTGGTACCCTGATCCTAAGGTAAGTAAAGCACTGTTTATAAAAATAGACAGACAGAAACAACGAGACCCAGACGTCGGGTCTGGTCAATATCGAAAAGTTAGTTGTCGACATTGACCCGACCGGGAACCGAACCCAGAGTTGGCGCCGCCTAAAGTCCGGCGTACAGTTACTCGGCTACGGAGGTCGAATTTTGACCAATAGTGTCCCACTCTTAGGCAAAGATCTGTCCAATTTTTTTTACAATGTCCGGTCCCCTGCAACGTGATTCCGGTTCCTCACTTACCTTGTTATCATCTTGGTCATCCCGCAATACAAAATAGTATAATAAAATAGTGAATTATTATAAGAAATACCAGGGCTGTACAACGGGTGCAAAACTCTTGTGTTCGGTTCTGTTTTACAATACCAAAGCGTGACCATATAACTCCGTATTTAAATAAGTATAAAATGCTTAATATGAATGCCCGACGAGAGCTTCAATATACAAGCTTGGTTCAAAAAGTTATATGGAACAAGGATCCAATATACTTGTTTGAGAAATTAACTTTTAATAAGGACACTTGCAAAAAGAATCTGCGTTCTACCACTCAAAATCAGCTCAAGATCCCAGCTCATAAAACTGCACGATATAGGTGATGTTTTAGGTTACACGCGGCAAAAATATGGAACGATCTCCCACCGCCACTCCGTAATAAAGTTAGTACATCAACATTTAAGAAGTATTATAAAATGGCTTTACTCTGTAAACAAATTGCCGCGGAAGATTTAAAAAGATCTTACCACAACAACCTGGCCCTAAAAGACATCTTTTCTTTACCCCTAGCAAATCCAGCGACATGTACGGTATAATATCCCATCAAAATACAGCACATCGACCTATGCTATTGACACACGCGAGCACTTATTTATTGTTGGTTTTTAGATTTGTGTGGAATCTGTAAAAATTTGCATGCAAAATAAATGTGGAAACATGTATGTCCTCTTGGCAAACACTATTGGCAAACTCTTTTGACATCTCAGAGTACAGGGAGTGGCTGAAAAACAGCGTTGGTTAAGGTCTAGGCCTCAACTAACTTAGGCTGAGCCATTTCCTTTTGTCTTTTCTTATTTTTTTTTTTTCATAAATTATTTTTATATAAATAGGTTTTTAAATATTAATTGTATTGTTTGTACTGTAGATTTTCTTATCTTTTATATAAAAATGTAGAAAGACAATAAATATATTTCTATTTCTATTTCTATTTCTATTTCTAAATATTATTATAACAGTGCACACGCTTGTTTTGAATAAAAGTGCTAAAAGGAAAACATATTTGTCTTTTTAAGTTAATAAAAAATGATTTATTTGATATATGTGCAGCCTTTGTTTAAATCCAAATTTGTAATAAAATTTTAAAATTATTAATTCATTTACTGTTTACACTTTGACCACATGAGTAGATAATACATATATCTACTCATGTGCTTTGACTATGTTGCAGTGGCCCAGAAAAGACGTTATGCAATAACACTATCTCAAGGAATATGCTATACGAGTATGTATAGACGTTTTTAATTCACTTTGTAAAGTAGCGCTGGGAATTCCTATCTGAAATTCAGAGAAGTATTTTTCAAAAGGAAACATTTTATAATAATACCTACATCAGATGGAAAGTGGAATTTAATATGCAGTTATTTTCTCAAAGGATAGTTGTAATTGCTACAATATTAACTTTACCAAAGTAAAAATATGCAAAAACTAATTATACCGGAATTCTATTGAAGCTCTTTTCTGCTTAATCTTGCTGTGCTTCAGACTTTGTTTGTAAAGAATTTTTCTATCGCTTATTGTCGTCAAATCTATTTTTTTTTAATTTTTACTGTTTTGTTATAGTATCGACAGATTATTAAAAGAGTGGAATAAAAATTACTCTGTAGCGTAAATCGCTAGACGACAGCCTAAATCTAATATGGTGTTTTCTATATATAATAAATATGTTTTTAAGTATTTTAAGTATGTTTATCCGTTGTCTAGTAACCATATAACGAGTTTCATAACGAAGCTTCTCTTGGGCTAGATAATTGGTGTGAGTGTAGGGAAATTTATTTATTTATTTTAATATACAGGGTGCCCCAGAACTCAACGTCAAGCCGAAACGGGGTGACTCCCGTGATACAAACGAACAACTCTTACTATCGGACCAACTCCCTAACTCAAAAAAAATCAAGCTGTTCTATACATTTTGGTCGAATGAATGTTGTGTTTTGTATGGAACAGCTGAATTTTATTTTCGAGTTAGGGAGTTGGTCCAATAGTAAGAGTTGTTCGTTTGTATCACGGGAGTCACCCCGTTTCGGCTTGACGTTGAGTTCTGGGACACCCTGTATATCAAATAAAGGCGAGTATCCGAATCATCTCAGCCAAAAGACGTCCACTGATGGACATTATAACATAAACAAGATAAATTAAAAATAGAAAAAAGATTTTCTTTACTTGTTTTCCTTTCAAAGCCCTCAATGGACATATAAAGTTTATTAAATCAAATTCTCGAGACTTATTAACTTATGAAAGACAAGAAGTTACGGTTAATTAAGAACTTTCCACTTGTTTGCTAAGTTAAGATATTCTCGATCATAACATAAGTGTGTGTGAAAGAGAGATATTATTTAGAAGTTAAAAGCTACCAAGTTTTCTTATTTCCTGCAGCAGATGCAGAGATGTTATGCAATTAAAATTTTCTTCACTTGTACACAATTGTTAATGAATACACTTTGAAAAACAGGTATATTTTCTAATACAATTTTTTTTACATCCTATGCCTTCATTTTAACATAATTACAAATCACTTTTTATAACAGATAGTATTTCAGAACTGTGTTTCCAGATATGTTGTTAGTGAATATAAATATATATTTTTTTTCATTTTATCTATCACATCATATATGTTGTCCTCATTAGAAAATCATATCATAATAATAATGTATATAAAAAAACATGATTAGGCAATATTACTCGTAATTATGTCTCTGCCAACTTTTCAGTACAGCGAAACAATAAGTCCATCTTTTGTCTGCCTCTGTATCGTGCAATAAAGATTGAATCACACTAATATTATAAATGCGAAAGTTTGTGTGTAATGTGTATGTATGTTCGTATATTTGTTGCTTCTTCACGCTGCAACGGATGGATGGATTTGGATGAAATTCGGCATACACATAGTTTATAACCTGGATTAAAACATAGGATACTTTTTATCCCGATATTCTCACGGGAACGGGAACCACGCGGGTGAAACCGCGAGCGGCCGCTAGTATAGAATAAATATAACGCAAAACACATTCTAACCTATCCATGAGTGGTACTCAACGCCACAAACACAACTGTGGCCAAAATAATTTCATTATAAATACAATAGCGAAAATTACATTTGTGTCAACCCTACGTCATCGTTCCGCCACTACACTATCAATCAGTCCGCCCGTACCGTACCACTGTCAACCTCCAGAGTAGATTTACAAAAAAGAACCTTGTAACAATGCTATTACGGTTTTATTTCGCACAATACCCGTTGTAAACAATCTCAGGGTTGTAATGTCAACGTGAGTAGGAATGAAAATTGTTTCTTGTGAATGTGTACAAGTTTCTACATTAGCGTTATTATCCCTTTTTAACATTTCACTAAGTACATAGAGAATTATCTTAATTATATCTTTTAGTGTAATTACTCTCATTATTTACGAAATTTCGTCTTTTTCGGTTTGGAAAGTTGGCGTCTGTGTTGCACAGGTATTTAGCGTAGCTGAGCTAAGTTCATTTTGCGTGTATCGGAACGCATCCGATTAAAAATAATTGACGGTAGTATGTTAAAAAGGAAGAGGAGGCGTCCACGTCCAAAAAAGTATTAATAAACGACCATCTGACAGTCTTCTTGTGACCACGGAGCCTGCAAAGGTTTTCAATTCTAAGTATATTGTTTAAAACAAACGCGAGTAGATTAGGAGCGTATATAGCGGCTTGCGTTAGGGTACCGATTTTACAAGTTAAGCAACTTTCGCAATGTCGGGTCACTGGATGGGTCATCACCAGATCATTTTATATCTTCACTTGGGACACGTTCCCCATGAATAGAAACACCTCAGGGAGAACGGATAGCGGATTGGTAGTTGTCAACGACTGCTAACGCAGCCGGGACCAACTGCATGACGTGCCTTCCGTAGAACGGAGGAGCTCGAGATGATACACTTTGGGCCACCCATCCCACGACCGGCCTTTGCGAAAGATGCTTAACTCCAACAATCCGAGCGCGTTAACCACTGCGTTATCGCTCAATAACTGTAGCTTTAAAATGTTTATATAATTTTTAACGCAAATTTTTGTTGCGAACAAATTACACAAAAACAAATGTTAAAAAAAACAAATTTGGCTTTCAAAGTAAAAAGTAAATAGTGTTGAATAATTTCGGCGGGCTGGTTAGAACCACGATAAAATTCAAATTCAAAATTCAAAATTCAAAATCATTTATTCAGTTTAGGCTACAAGTAGCTCTTGTGAATGTCACTATGCCATCGGTTCGTAAGTCTACTCTGGGCGGGAGATCTTGTACTGAGAAGAACCGGCAAGAAACTCAGCAAGTGTCCAGCTCTTTTCTCCCTTACAGCGTCAAAAATATTGGAAAATGCCCTATCATAGCAGGACACTTTCCATTACAAATAAACACAAAAAATATATATAAGACAACCACAACATGTAAAAAAAACAAAATAAAAAATGTAAGTTAACAAATTTACATCAGATAATTATGTAAAAGTTTCAATTTTCACAATGTCATACAGCACCACTACAGTACTCTAGTAAAAGTCAAAAATTGTTTAGGTAAAACAAAGTCAAACTATAATTAATAATACTAAAAATAAGATAAGTATGCATAGATATCTCAATCGGGAGAGCACCTGAGCCGGTATGTCAGAAGGGTGCAGATTCAAATCCTGCTCGTGGAAATTTTTTCAACATTTGTGTTTTTGTAACTGTAGCTTTAGCAGAATAAAACATTTTAATTCTCATCACATCAAACAATATTTTCTTCCTTTTTCCAAAACCTGGGCGCATTTATCATCAACAGTTCAGTAATACGAGGTAAAATAGGCCTCCAATGGGTTCCAGCACATAGTTTACGACAATTTATCGGCCAAGCCACGCCACCAGCGCATTAGCGGCGCCGGTTAATAAGCACATAATGTACAGTTATGGCACTTAGGCTGCGTCCGATAGAGAATGGAGCTTCGCCTGCGACGGTTATAGGCGATTTGATATAATTTCGAAATCATCTGTAAGGATCTAGTTTATACGAAGTAAAATGCAAGCAAGCAAGCAAGGGTAATTGCTATTCAAACAAGAGTTTAACATTACGTCATCATCACCAGCTCATTATATGTTCCCAATGCTGGGACACAAGCCTTTTTTTTAAATTAAGTTCACAAAACTGGTCGTTGCATTTACAAGTTAGTGAAAACAATACAAAGAAGCATGGCAATGCACGATCTTCTAGGAGTGAACATTGCATGCAATTAAAATTAAATATCCAAATATTTACATACACTACTTACCTAATACTAATAACGAAAATTACAAATGTTTTTTGATATTGATTTATGGATGGAAATACAAGGTCCTTATTCATGAAATTGACTTTTGTATTAGGATTTTTTATAAAATTATATGTTTCATACTAACGTTTTTTTTATTTTCTTAGCACCTATTTATGTTAACACTATAAAAATTGTAGAGTAGTGTGTTTGTTTCACTAGCTAAATATAGCAGACATTAACAGACATTAAAAAGAAAAAAATCAAGACCCTTCAAAGCTACAATGAAACAAAAGGTCAATTCCGCGAACAAAAAAAGAAATCAATTTAAAAAAAATATTGGGCGATAAAGACACAAAATGAATAATCATTGTTAGTTTGAAGCCTAAGTAACATAGTCCTAATTAAAGGTGTTTAATAATATTAACAACCGGTATCGACTTTTTGAAGTAATATAACCATTCTGCCGCACAAGTTATGAACGCAGTAAGTACAACTTACTGTTTTTGTGATTGTGATATTTGAGGTGCTGACATTACGATCTATTTTCTCGGAACTGTTCACATGTTCTTTACTGCGTTCATAAATTGCGCGGCAGCATTAATAAGTGAGAAAAAAACGTCAATTTCATAGGCAAGGACCCAATACCACAGGTAGAACGGGCCATAAACCCCCACGCGGGCCAGTACCGCCAGTGCGGATTGGTAGTTGTTAATGGTGCTTAAAAGCCGGGACAACGTGCTACGTGCCTTCCGAAACAAGGAGGAGCAGGAGATGATACATTTGGTCACCCATCCGGTGACTGGCCTTTTTGAAACTATGCTTAACTTCAACTATCGTAGATCGAGCGCGTCAACAACTGCTTCATCAAGCTCCTCAAGTTTTAAATAAATTGTAATAAAATCCGTATAAATTCGAAATTAGTGTTTAATTTCAATGTATTCGCGTAAGCTTCGGAACTGTCTGTTCTACTTCTAACCGCCTTAAACTTTTTAGTGACACAATACCTTTTCCATGCAAAATGGAAAAAGGTAAAGTAGGTTAAGGATCAATCAACCATAAATTTTTCCGACCGAATATGCAGCTAAAATGTAGAATAAACTGTCTGCCAGCATTCGTGAGAATTCATCGGCAGAATCGTTCAAATACAAACTAAAGCAGCACTGTGTCTCTAACATATGCGTTTATCAGTAACTTTACATATTAATAAGTAAAAAAGAAAATAAGAAAGGAATAATGAAAATTTTTATTGTTTTTCAAATCTACATCACTAAGGATAAAATATGTTTTTTTTTAAGTTTATGTAAACATATTGAAATGAACTTTATCAACTATCTATATAACTTATATATACAAATAAACTATTAGCAGTATATTAACAGCTATGTACAGTAAGTAAGTAAGCCTATATATTGCGGGTATTAGCGAGTATATTCGCAAAAACCTTACTAAGACTAAATTTTTTATTTTTCCTATTGCCGACCGAGCTGCCACTCAGTAAGTATAACGCCATGACACGAGTAGGTATGCCTATGGGCATTTTTAAAAGAGATTTTGCAGTTGGCTTCAAACGACCTTTACAGGGTCAACAGACTTGTTCGGGGGCGGAAAGAAAGTTAAAGGCTTCCTAAAGCCGTGTGATCGTAACACCGTCGTCAGAGGGTTCTAGAAGGAATACGGACACTACTAGATTTTTTTTTTAAATTCCTCGTTCACCAATTATTACACCGCTAGCTCCAAAAAAAGCTTCCTGAAACTCGAGAAATGGTTAACTAGACAACGGACAAACATACTTAATATACCTAAATATATACTTAATATACATAGGAAACACTCCAAACAAAAAAGCACTCGGAAAGGCTTTTAAGTCCAGCAGTGGACTAATAAGTATAGGCTAGTTATGACGATGATGATGATAAATATGGTTTATGACATACATTTTTTAAAATATTTTACGGGTAAGCCCAGTGCCTTGATCTCACCTGATGTTAAGTGATGATAAGGCCATGATGGCAGCGCACTTCACCTGGGTACCTCAACTAGTGAGGCACTGGCTATCTTATAGCTGCCGGAACACAACAATGCTACAAACATTGATGTTGATGCGACATATTTAGATAAGGTGGTGGTAGCTAGCCAGGCGGACAAGCAAGCCCTACCACCAAGCCAAACCGAGTACATAAACATGTACCCCCGCTGGTTAATCGAACCCGGGACCATTAGGTCTAAACCCGGTGGTCTTAACTACTAGACCACAGAGGCGGCGATTTTTCTCTATTAAAAAACAAATGCGGGGTGCATTTGTTTTTCCATTCCACCAAACGTTTTGCATCAAAAACACCGAAAATGTAGACTGCCAAAGTAACTGGAAGCGGCAACGGCAATAACGTACGAAAACCCGGCTCCCTCGACGCGTGACTTCAAGCGAGTAATACGTTCTGCTGAAACCGGTCATATATTGTCATCTTCCGCTAAGAGTGCGTCATAATTCAGCGCGCGAGCAAGTACGCACGGCGCGCTACAAAGATGTACGAACGCTAGATGGGACTTCACTTTGTAGCGAAACTCTTTGGCAGATGAGAAATTTTACTAGAATTTTCAGTTTACCGTTTGGTGTAAGCGTCTTAGCGTCGGATAAGTACCTATCCTAGTTATGTTCGCTTCAGGGCTTCAGGCAATAAAAGTTTTGATGAAAATGGATAAGGAAAAGAAGCTACTTTTATAATATTATATTATTGACGACCTCCTTGGTCGAGTGGTTTGTACACCGGTTTTCATGGTGTCGCCATCTCTGAGGTCCCGGGTTCGATCCCCGGTCGGGTCAATTTAGAAATTATTGTTTTTCTAATTTTTCTCGGGTCTGGGTGTTTTCTATGTATAATAAGTATGTATTTAAGTATTTTAAGTATGTTTATCCGTTGTCTAGTAACCATATAACGAGTTTCATAACGAAGCTTTTCTTGGGCTAGATAATTGGTGTGAGTGTAGGAAAATTTATTTATTTACCTATTTATTTATTATTTATTATATTATAACTAGCTGACCCGGCGGACTTTGTAGGTACCAATTTGACAGTTTCTATGACAACAAAACAAACAAATCGTGGAACACTATGTATTGGAAAATGAAATTGTAAAAAATTTTTGGGGTGGACCACTGTTATCACTTAGGGGTATGAAAAATTGATTACGACCGATAACACATTTAAGGGTGCGCCGTCCGTAAGTGACAAGTGTCATATGTTTTATTTGAAATGTCGTCGTCCATATTTATTTGATGCCGCGCGGCCATACTAATTTTGTATGGGGACTTTAAGGTGCTTAATAAAAAAATATTATTTAAATAACCACTTGATGAATCAAAAATGTAGTCTAGCAATCTGTAGTTTATCCATTGATGATTGTTTTGACAAAATCAGAGGTACAATAATATAGATAAACTATAAGAAATCTACTAAACGCCGCCACTCGTTTTCATGATCTTTGCCCAACTTTAAATGATATTGTAGAAAAAACTATAGCGTGTTATGAATTTATGGTTCTGACAAATTGTAAACACGTTCCCTATGATACTAAATATATATTTTGTTCATTTAATACGATAGTATTTTCAATTATATTTACTTAACCGTAACTGCATTTTTGGCATTTTTTGGTCGGCCCACCCTTAAATAAAACAACTTTTATCTACTTTATGTTATGTATATGCGTTTATCATATTATTATCTTATCCTGACGTTTTTAACCCTTTGCAGGATCCGTGATCACAGGGAGACTGCTTGTTTAAAAACTATATTTGGTAATTTTAAATAATAAATAAAAATAATTGAGAATAATTCATCATCATCTCAGCCAAAAATGTCGACTGCTGGACAAAGGCCTCCCCCCAAATAATGAGAGAGATGCTGCTGCCCATCCTCTGGAATGGTCCCTTAGTCGGCTTTTGCGACACCCACATGAAGAGATGGGGTGGTGCAATTCTTTATCCCCGGCACCACACGGAATAATTAAGAATTGAATAATATTTGTCCCACTATTTAGTAGTACGTAGTACAACCCGGATTAAGCAACCTTGTGCCTTCTACTCGTATAGGAAATAGAATAACAGATAAATAGAGTTAGCGCATTAATGGATACTTAAAAACACATAAACACATAAACATCTAAAGATCCAGTACAAACGCTCGCGTTCATCAAACAAACACATGGCCATACTGGGAATCGAACCCGGGACCGAAGAAGACCGAAGGGGAGAAAAATACGAATATATATTTGTTTGTTTGTTTGTCTCGTATGCATTTCTATACTATTCATCCAATTTGTATACACTCTGGTAACTAATTTAAGGAGCTGGATGGCGCAGTGGTTTTCCCGCCGGATTTGCGATTGTTAACCTCTCAACCGCGGAACGCAGAATGCGGAAGTACCGCGGAAGTATCACGTAATTTGCAAAATGGCGAATACCTAAAGTCGATGTCCACTAAAATAATGAATAAGTGGCAATTAGATTATATTTTATCATTTTGTGATTACTGAATTAGTTTATTAGTTGTACATGATCAAACTATTTATTCTAGATTTTTTATAAACAAACTTCTTCATACAAAAGTAGGCTCTATTTAGACGACATAGAGTCCATAGAATTCGATCGCTTAATTGTCAAAATTTGACATATTTGACATTGACTTTAGGGACGGTATTGACGGTAGAGCTACTTTCGCAAAGGCCGGTCATCAGATGGGTGACCAATAAATTATCACCTCGAGCTCCTCCGTGCTTCGGAAGACACGTTAAACCGTTGGTCTCGGCTACGTTTGCAGTCGTTAACAACTACCAATCCGCACTGGGCCCGCGAGGTTTATGGCCCGATCTCCCTGTCCATCCATAGGGAAGGCTCGTGCCCCAGCAGCGGGGACATACAAATGAGTTGATGATGATGATGAACTAAGTTATCAAGCGCATGCCCGCGAAGGTTTCCGAGTTGGTAAAACCAACACGGGATACAGGTGTATTTCACAGTCACAGGCCCATTATTATAAAAAAAAAATATATCTTCTGTAAAAAAAACACCACAAACACACTCGAAAGGTTCCTTACAAGCTCAACCTTGAATGCATTCGAAAACAAGATATTGCTCTTACCGCCCCCGCTGCACGCAACGGTGTAAGGGTCTAAAACGCGTCACTTAGGCTCTCCGCAGGCTTAACAACTTTAGTTGCAGAAACTATCAACTTATTTTTCAAATCTATAGTCAACAGTCAGTGTTTGTCAATTAGGGTAAACTAGCAACTAGTTAGCTAGTAGTTAGTTGTAACTAGTACAAAAATAGTTACCAGTTGCAGCAACTGAATACTGTTTTCGATCATCAAAACTCGCAACTGGATTTGCTGCCTGCGCAGTTTCTTTAGGTTATTGTGGAAACAGCTAGTTTCGAGTTGCCTGAATTCGGTGATAGCCATTCGTGATCCCAAGCCATCCCCATGAGCCAGCAGAGAAGGATTGGTACTAGGTTTTTTTAGTGGATATACCCCTCTTCCCCTCTTCGAACTATTGGTAGCTGGTAAGGAAAGTAATTGGTAAGGAAGAGGAAGTGTCCCCTAGCCCCAGTGTATGTGTAAAACATTTAACGTAGATTAAAAAAAACTACTACCCGACAATTTGTAGTGATGACTTGATTTTAATAATCGAGTCCTTTGAAAAATGCTTGATCCTCGAATCCTTGATAAAACGCTGGCCGCATTTTATCTAAAAAAAGGTTTCGAGTTAACTGTTGCCGCAACACGGAGATCAAAGTTGCTCCGTCTGCGTAGCGCCTTAAGCCCACACAGGACCCTTCGGCAGGACGCAGCCGGAATTTTGAGCGGGCTGTTAATAGAATAGGCGATGGTTGATGGCAAAGTGACGGCAGCTTTACGGCGGGCTTATGCGGCGGTAAAACGCTGAGTGGATTTATTTGTGGGGAGCAGTGACGATTGTGCGGTGTACTCAGTAAGGCAAATTATTCTTTTTTGTAAAGGTTATTGTTAATACGCTATTGACACATTATTTATTTATTTATTAAGGTACATAAACAGGTCACACCTAAAAATACATCTCAAAAATGTAGATGCCGAACACAACAACCTAACATTGATGTTAGACCAACACATTTAAATGGTGTGGTAGCCTTTGGCCTTAACGTCACGTACGATAAAATCAAATCTAATCATTTATTGCATGCTACTGTTTATTTGTTAATTCAATTGATCACCAACATATATAACATCATTGATTTCGTAAGCAAAACATTATTAACATAGATTTTGGCTTGATCTCAACACAATTTCAAGTAAGACTGCATGCCATTACATAAATAAAATTTACAGAAAACTAATATACAATATGTAAAAAAACCCTGTTCGATCGCTAAGGGGTACATAGGTATACAAATAACATTATCAAAAAAATGAAAAAAAAAACAATATTATTCATGAAAATAAAAGAGTTATCGTAATTTTAAAACGCAAGGTTTTTGTACCGAAATTGCTTAAATTAACCCAAAATAGCTAATTTTATTAATGTGACCACATTTTCCATCAATGGTGGCGGCGCCAAAGTGAATACATTTTATCTACTCTGTGGCCAAAGATCCAACCTCAGAAAAATAACTAAAGCTATAGAAACCGGACTAAATAAAATAGCAAAACTCATTCATCAGTTCGTACTATTTTAACTAATGAACCTAAGTGATGTATTGGAAAGAGATCGATTGTCCCTTTTCTTTCGTTATTTCGAAGGTGTCACCAGATTTGTGACGTCATATTTGAGGTAATGTAGTGAGTGACTTTATAAAGGACTCAAAGATTTTTTTTGATCACCGATTATCTGATGACCGTTTGACATAACAATACAAAAAATAAAAACTAAGTGTCAACCATTTGTCGCACTTCAACCTCCTTTTCTAGCCATAAGATAGAACGGAACTAAACATAGTTGCACGATTTTTATTTTAGCCATCCTTCTATAGCTTTAGTTATTGTTCTGAGGGTCCAACCTACCGAAGTGCCGACAAAAGTATTGCCATGTAAGTTTTGTCATATTTAACAAAAATTTTATCGGGGTAATTTTTTTTCACTTATTATCTATATTAATAAGTGAAGCAAAAACTTTGTACCCCTTTTTACGAAAATTGCGCGGGCGGAGGAGTATGAAATTTTGCACACTTATAGTTTATACTTTATTTTTAGTTTACACGAAACCTGAAAACTGTTTGTTCAGAATCAGTAATAGAATCGATTTCAATATTTTTTAAACCATGTTACATTTTGACCAAATAATATAAATTATAAAATCTCAAATAAAGTATACCCTACTAAAAAAACACAACGGGACAGCACAAAAAGCTTGTAACTTCGTGAGTTTTCAAGATATTTTTTTTTGTACTGATTCTATATATGAATATATTTGACCCGTGTTTCGATTTTCGTATAAACTAAAAATAAGGTTGTATAGAAAAGGAGTACAGAATGTTAATATTTTTTTTAATTATGCAAAAAAATACATTAAATCAATAAATCAAATATTACACACACTACCATGTAATTGATACACACGCATAATGTATTTGACACTAACGCATACTCTTTTCAATAATTTCAAAAATGGAAGAGAAGCGGCCGAAATCTGTCAATGCCAATCCAAACTCATATTCTATCTTTTTTAATTTTTCATTGCTTAGGATACAATCCATGCAGCCTTAATAAAATTACGGTCGAATTTCGACCACTGGGCGACCACTAGTTTTAAAATAATTACGTAAATAGAACTGAATCTAATAACACTTTGACGGATCGGACAGGGTTTTTTTACATGTTGTTATATACAGGGTGTTTGAATATTATTATGAGCTGATGATGATGATGATGATGATTAAAAAATGAGAATTAAAATTTATGTCCCCACGGCTCGGGCACGAACCTTCGGATGGATAGGTAGAACGTGCCATAAACCACTGCGCGGGTCCAGTGTGGCTTGATGGTTTGACTACTGCTAATGCAGCCGGGACCAACGACTTTACGTCGAGATAATACATTTCTGCTCACCCATCCGATGACCGGCCTTTGCAAATGTTGCTTAACTTCAGCAATCGCATATCGCATGCGCGTTAACCACTCTGCGCCATCGAGCTCCTAGGATGCTGTCCTCAAAGGTTATACATTGCTTACTTATTATTAGTAAACATAGCCTATATAAGGACATGGCAAAGACTTCAAAAACAGGAAATTTAAAAAGTAAAAACACCTCTAAAAAGCTATAAATAATATTGAAATCATATTATTAATTACCTAGAGACGCATGTCAGTTTTAAAAATGTCTATTGAAGTCGGGTGGTTGGTGGTCGACTGGGGGACAATTTTGTTTCATTTAAACTTTTATAGTTATTCCATTATCTCCACTTTTTATTGTAAAATCCCCACCCGACTTCAGAAGACATTTTTTAAAACTGACATGCGTATCTAGGTAATTAATAATATGATTTCAATATTATTTATTGCTTTTTAGAGCTGTTTTTACTTTTTTAAGTTTCCTGTTTTTTGAAGTCGGTTTTTTTTTGTTGAAAATTATTTTATTTTACGATTTTTAGTGATGGGTAGACGTAGACCTAACAAGGATGCTTCTCGGATGAGGAAACGATGGCCTCGTAGGTAGTGGTATTCCTAAGTAAAACTTCAATCTTAAATAAGTATTATTTTTGTACGAACTAAACATTTTGGCATATTAAACCGTATGAAGTAAGCCCAACAAAAGGTAACTGCTGTAAATCGTTGAGGAATTCCCTCGACTGTCTATGGTCTCCATCATTAGACCTGTAATGGCACTTATAACCCATATGGGTGCAAAGTTCATATCAATAGAAATAAATTAAGACCAAACACAAGGTACCTAGCTACTGTAAAACGTTGAGGAGTTCCCTTGACTGTCCTTCATCTTCATCATCAGACCCCTAATGGCAGTCAAAACCCATCTAGGTGTAAAGTTCTCATCAATACAAATTAATCAAGCCCAAACACCATGTTATTGCTGTAAATCGTTGAGGAGTTCCCTCGACTGTCTTTCGGCTCCATCATCAGATCGACCTTCATTAAATAGTAGTGCTTTAAAATATTTAATGAAAACATTAACAAACGCACTAGTCGCCCCTACAATTTTAAAAAGTTTCCCTCGATTTCTCTGAGATGCCATCATTAGATCCTGGTTTCCTTATCATGGTACCACCCTTGGGATATCTCCTTTCCAACAAAAAAGAATCATCAAAATCGGTTTATAAACGACGAAGTTATCCGTGAACACACATAAAAAAATATATAAAAAAACGAGCCGAATTGAGTAACCTCCTCCTTTTTTGAAGTCGGTTAAAAATAGATGCCATAAGTTTGGCAACGTCCTTAAGAGCAAAGATCCTGAAGTCCTCTGGTTTCGGATAGGCCGACCCCAGGAGTCCAACTCTTTTCCTAGCCAGAGAGTCGCAGGCACATAGTAGGTGCTGCAATGACTCCGTTTCACGCTAGGAGGCACTTACCCATGGCGGAGTAAAAAATGATTCACAGAACACATACGAATACACAGTCGCATGATACTTGTCCGTAATTCATAAAGTGACCTAATTCCGCTGAAGTTTTCTCGAAGCGAAGCTCGGTATCAAAAGGGGGGGAGCGAGAGGGTTCGTGCTCTATCTCTCTTTAATCGCTGCTCGTACTTCGCAGGTAACTGGCGGAGATAAAATTCAATAATAATAAACTCAAAGTGAGGATGCTAAGTGCGAATTAGAAAATCTTGAAGGAATAAAAATTTCTTCGCAGAAAACTGTTTGTCCGATCAACTTTTAGCGGATACCTCTGCTTACTCAGTCAGCGCATTTAACATAGTTTTAATTTACAATGATTTACATGAAACCATTTCAACGAATCAACTTCAAATTAGCTACTACGTATTTACAACATTGATAAGATTAATGTTTATAACCTAATAAATAAAAAACAATTTTTATTAAAAAATACAATAAATAAATAATTACATGGGCTTTCAACGGTTAAAAGTCTATCAGTCCTCCGTTTTTTTTAGACATCCGATTTTTAGACTTCCGTACCCAAAAGGTAAAACCGGAACCCCTGTCCGTCCGTCTGTCACCAGGCTGTATCTCATGAACCGTGATAGTTAGACAGTTGAAATTTTCACAGATGATGTATTTCTGTTGCCGCTATAACAAGAAATTCTAAAAAACAAAATAAAATAAATATTTAAGGGGGCTCCCATACAATACACATGATTTTTTTAACGTTTTTATAGATAAGTAATGGTACGGAACCCTTCGAGCGCGAGTCTGACTCGCACTTGGCCGGTTTTGAGAGTGGTTTCCAAGCATATAAATTAAGTAATTTTATTGTAACTTCAATAATACTTAGTGATTTTTTAGTGGTGTATTCGAAAATAATTTTGATCGGGTCAAAATTATACAATCGTGTATTTGAGCAAGCAAGCAAGCAAGATAAAGACATGAATTTACCTATATCAACATTTCAGATTCGTAAGTCTTAAAGTCTTAAACTGTTCGACGAAAGTTGGTGCATTTTTTCAGTGTTTCGCCTTAACATAGAATATTGGAATGATAGGGATAGACTTTACAAAGACCATTACAAATTAATAGCAGAGACACTTTAAACTGTATTTTTCAAGCATTTGAAATACAATTAGTTTGGTTGTTACCGTGCGGGGTGAAGTTTATAAATACGAGAATTGTTAAGTGAATTCTAAAGTTAAGAAGATTGTTAAAATTGCAGCGACTAGAGCGCAACAAAACTTTTGCAGCTGAGTTTTCTTCTAGAGCTGGACGGAATCGATACTGACCGGTAAGATGTATTAATAAAACTGGAAGTTTGATTTGGATACCAATTTCCATGGTTTATCATAAATATAATTTGAAAAAAAAAAAAACATATGTTTTGTGCGACTGATGCAATCTGTTAAATAATTCCAATTCAACCAAAAATCTGTGTTACCTATTTTATAAACATGAAGACGTATATCATCAGCATCATCATCATCATCTCAGCCAAAAGACGTCCACTGCTGGACAAAGGCCTCCCCCAAGGATCTACACAACGACTGGTTTTGTGCTGCTCGCATCTAGCAGCTTCCCGCGACCTTCACCAGATCGTCGGTCCACCTTGTTGGAGACCTCTGCCCACACTGCGCTTTCCGGTACGCGGTCGCCACTCCGGGACTATCCCGCCCCAGCGGCCATCAGACGTATATAAAAATTATAAATTAAAGGTGTTGTTTTTAAATCCCGGATAAGTGACCAGTTTAAAATATCTCGAGCTCTTCCGCGCTTCGGAAGACACATTAACCTAGTCAAAGTTTTTGTCATAAGTTAGCAGTTCACAAAACTTCGAAGTCCCATTGTTGGATAAAGTCTAAGCTTTCGAACGTATAAAGGCCAATGATGATGTATAAATACATCTGAAGTCTTCACCTAATTGTGTTGACATTAAACTACAACTAAAATAATGAATAGAAATTAATGATGAGAAATATTATGTTGGTCATCATATAAATAAATAAACACGTAAACGTATATTGTTTTCAAAAGTTTACGCGAACACTACACATTGAAATGAAACAACTTTTACGGATCTACTCGCGATTATTTTACACATTACTTATTTATTGTTTATCCTGACGTTTCGAACCCTTTGCAGGGTCCGTGGTCACAGGGAGACTGAGGTGTTGGTCGTCTCATAATTAGTTGATAGCTTGTATACTCTCATTTAAATTTAATCAGGTGCGTTCCATTACGTAAACGTATGCTTATTTATAATTACATATAATTTTACGCAAATATTGTTGCTAATAATTTACAATTTAAAAAAACACAAAGTGTTGAAAAAAATAGATGTTTTAATATTTGTAAAAATATTAAGATCGGATGTTGATGACGTAGTTGTCGACATTGAATAGGGCTCTTTTGGCTTATAAGTAAGGGTAGATAGTGTTGATTAATTTCGGCGAGTTGGATTGAGCCACGATAGCATAGTTGGTAGTGCACCTGACCCGGCATGTCATGGGGCGCGGGTTCGAATCCTGCTCGTGGAATTTTTTCAACACTTAGTCTCTTTTCATGTTAATGTACATAATAATAGACTAACAAAAAACCTTGCTAAAAATTATGATCGTTTAATTTTTTTTGCATCCGCATTCGCATAACTATAGTGCCGCTGTCCGGTATTTTCGGGCGGTTCATTGAAAGTGGTAATTTATCCAATTACTGGGAACCGGTAAAAGCTGCGTTCAATTAATCGGCGGTTACATTACCGGTGCGCGCATTTATAATTATCGAGTGTTGTAGGGTTGAAAGCGGGTGCTATTGTTCAAAAACAACGAAAATTATATAATCGTTAATTAATTGGAGGGCTCTAAATCCTGCAATTAGATGTGTGTTGAAAACAAAATGGTTAATATGGAAAAAACAATATTTAAAGCAGAGGGCTCTACGTGTTAAAAAGAATTCAAAGTTTTTGTTTATTTTATTCTTACATATTAAGTATAAGTGATATAGTTTTTTAATCAAACATAGATTACTAGTGATATACGACCTTCGTAGCCGCCTTCGTAGCGGCTTGCACGCCGGACTTTGGGCGGCGCTAACTCTGAGGTCCCGGGTTCGATTCCCGGTCGGGTCAATGTCGAAAATGAACTTTTAGATATTGTGTCGGGTCTGATTTCCGTAATACAAGTGCTTTTAGTTACTTACTTGGGATCAGAACAATGTAATGTGATGTCTAATTTTTTTTTAACTGATTTACATAGCCTCGCGTATTATGTGAGGCGCCCGTAACTCATTCTTTATTTTTTTTTATCTAATTTGCTAAAAGAATAAACATTCTATTTTAATATTTATAAACGAGCAACACCATGCGCTAAACTGTGTTATTAATAAACGATGTCTAATAATCTTACCCTATTCCAATAACGCGATGGAAAAATGGATAATAAATTTCATCCATAGACAGGGGTCGGATAGTTGCTGTTCCCGGTATTGTCCCGATTAACCTGTCCACGAGGATTATCCGCGTCCGGGCGCATTGCTGTCCGGCCCGCTCTGTCCGAGAAACTGACCGGCGAGGGCCAGTGAGTATGTTTGCATACAGTTTCAAATTTTTATGATGATGTCCAATTTTGATCGAATACATTGTCATTCGATTGGAACAAGAGATTTTAGTACAGAACCTTAGATATTCTTACATCATCATCAGCTCATTTTTATGTCCCCACTGCTGGGACACGAGCCTTCCCTATGGATGGGTGGGAGAACGGGCCATAAACCACCACGCGGGCCCAGTGCGGATTGGTGGTTGTTAACGACTGCTAATGCAGCCGGGACCAACGGCTTTACATGCCTTCCCAAGCACGGAGGAGCTCGAGATGATTAATTTTTTGGTCACCCATCCGAAAGATAGATAAGTAGAGGAAAAAATAATGCATGATGAAAGGTAAAATAATAATTACCTATACCGAAAATCATCACATATTTAAACTATTCTCAAGTTTTAATTCTTTTTGTTTTCTAAAGTTTACGCGAACACTACACATTGAAATGAAACAACTTTTACGGATCTACTCGCGTTTATTTTACACATTACTTATTTAATGTTTATCCTGACGTTTCGAACCCTTTACAGGGTCCGTGGTCACAGGGATACTGGACTGGAGGGGATCTCCCTGTGACCACGACCCTGTAAAGGGTTCGAAACGTCAGGATAAACATTAAATAACTAATGTGTAAAATAAACGCGAGCAGATCCGTAAAAGTTGTTTCATTTTAATTCTTTTTACTTAAAACCGGCCCTTAGGTGGTAGTTATAACGTATGTGTAGTATTTAATATCTATAATTATCTGTTTGTGTGCACGTAAGTCGCGCAACCATCTGCAGATCAACAATATAGTAGTATAGTATAGTATATTCAATTGTCAACAATTTAAAGAGAAAAATGAGTTCAGTACTCCCGTTTCTAACGTAACAAAACGCTTTCTCAACTCACATCTACAACCACATTTAAAGCTGTAAACTTCAGCGCATCCCAGCTTCCAGCGCGCCACTCGACAGTCGAGAGCTGAACCAAAAATAATTACCCCGTACCAAATGCTCAGTTAATTTCGCACGAAACTGTGACTGCGACTGCGATGACGTCACCGTGTTCCGTAAATCTATATAACTCGACGAGCCACTGTGGTAATAACTCTCGGATCTCATATCATTACCTTGTGCAGGAAGTGGGGGGGCTCAGGGGAGGGGGGGAGGTCTTATTGCCTTCCGCTCTACGGGGACGTTTATTAGACTTAGTTGGATCTGGACGATTCGCTACTCCACTTTTATTCAGTTTAGTTTTTAGTTACGTTATCTGGGAGATGAGATAAACACTTTTGCCCAAGATGGCGTCACTATTTCCTTCCTTTTAGTCTTCCGTTCTTTTTTATCCTTGTTATTATCCATACTGTACCTACTAATAGATCGACTCTTAATAAAATTGGGAACAGGGCAAGCGAATTATATAATGATGATGACTATATTCGTATATAAGTTGCGTCACTATTTCACCTTCAAATATTCTACTTTGCGTGCATTTCAAGATCATAATATCAATCTATATTAAAATTATATCCTCGTATGTGTTCCTGTGCCATTCATCTGATTGCCAAGAAATATTAGTTAAATCTTTGGCGCACACCCGCGAATGATTCATCACCATCAGCTCATTTTGATGTCCCCACTGCTGGGGCACGAGCCTTCCCTATGGATGGATAGGGAGAACGGGCCATAAACCACCACGCGGGCCCAGTGCGGATTGTTGGTTGTTAACGATTGCTAATGCAGCCGGTACCAAAGGCTTTACGTGCCTTCCGAAGCACGGAGGACCTCGAGATGACACATTTTGGTCACCCATCCGATGACCGGCCTTTGCGAAAGTTGCTTAACCTCAGCACTCGCAGACCCGGCGCGTTAACACTGCGCCACCGACCTCCTCTCACGCGAAGGATTATGTGTTGGTAAAACCATCACGGTACAGCACGGGTGTTTGCACGAACGAAGTACGAGTAGCAAGCGAGCCGCTAGTTTAAAACAAAACCGCTGGGAATACGACAGACGACAGCCCAGTCAATAACTTCACTTTTTATGATCCAAGATCAGTTACCGATACACTAATTGGGCTGGTAACGCGGCGCTAACTATCGTTTGTCGGCAGTTAGAGCCGTCGCTATCCGTTTATCCGTTACCGGTAATTGCGACCGGGAACCGGTTCGCGGCTCGCCACTGATGTAATTACGATCGTAGAGATCGTGCTAATATTTGACTATTGTTGTTGTACGGAGAAGAGGTTAGGTAATAAAAAGTTTTTGAGCTGAATTTTTGTTTTTTTTTTCATTGCGTTTAAGAAGGCATGTGAGAAATTTGTGCGTAGCAGTCTAACTTCCTGGGTCGGTATAAAATAAAAACAATTGCTTTCTTTTCCTGATCGATGTACTTATTTATATTTTTTCTTGTGCAATCCGTATTAATATTTGTATTTGCTGTTGATAATACAAAATACTATTTAATAGAATAAACGACAACAGTTGCTAGTATTTCTTGCTGTAGTTTTTATTAAATAAATAAATAAATTTTACTTTCCTACACTCACCACAATAATTATCTAGCCCAAGAGAAGCTTCGTTAAGAAACTCGTTAAATGGTTACTAGACAACGGATAAACATAATCAAAATACTTAAATACATACTTATTATACATAGAAAACACCCAGACCCGAGACAATTTAGAAAAACAATAATTTCCAAATTGACCCAACCGGGGATCGAACCCGGTACTTCAGATGGCGACACCATGAAAACCGGTGTACAAACCACTTAACCAAGGAGGTTGTCAACTATTCTAAAGCATTCTAAAGGTATTCTAACGCATTTCCTTTCCAAAACGCATGTTTAGGTACGGTTAAATTAAAATAGCTTTTTTTTTAATTGAAAATTGACCTTAACTCCTCTTGCATAAAGGAAAAGCTAATCCCAATATCGGGACGTTTATGTTCTGATGCCATGATACACTTGTAGGAAAAAAATCGATATAACATTTACAAGAAAAAAACAAATTCAAGCCAAACAAATGTTTACAAAACAGAACACACTAGCCATAATCAACAGTTGAGTGTTCAACTAGTGGAGTGACAAGGTCGCACTCAAGCTAATCCGCGATTAACCGGTTCACGACCGGTGCCGCCGCCGGCTTAGCCCGAATGAGTTGCCCGGTCAAATTAACTTGACGCATTATTGAGATACACGTTTTTTTAAAACAATACAACAATATCTATTTTGCTCCAAGCAAAATAATATTGTTGTATTGTTTTAAAAAGGTACCACAGTGACAACTGAAAATTCTATATTGATTGGCTGCAAACATTATACGTGTGACATAAGATATGAATAAGTAAGTCAGAGTTTTAGTTAGGACAGATTACATCTAGAAAAATATCGTCTGAAGCCAGCCGCAAAAACTTTTAATACAACTGTGCTGTAACAAGCAATGCACTATAAAACATACCTACTAATTCGTTAAAAACATTGTTTTTTTGAAAATATACATCTAATATCTAATAATAGCTTGTCCAAATTGAAATATTGAAATAAAAATAACAGTCTAAAAAGAAAATAAATATATAATTTGCTCCATCGTCCTTCCTCTCTTCTGTGCTTTGCCCTACAACTTATTACTTTATTAAGGAATAAGTAGGTAATAAGTATTAATATAGAAATTGCACTATCAAACAGAGACCCGCATGCAGCGACCGATATACACAATAAAAAAAGCGTGTTAATAACAAGCGGCGACCGCTTGTCACATCAACCGCGATGTTCGCGCGCCGCCGCGCCTTTCGTGCGATTCGCGCGTGAAATCGTGCGACAAGCTCACCCATCCGAAGCGGCCGGCGTCGGACGCGGAATGAGGGTTGGAAATGCAACAGAGGTGTGTAGCGAACAGCATCGAGGATTCCGCGATTACGTTGTTATTACTGAATACTAAACATCTCTATAGGTGGATAAATGCGAGGATAATGTATGCTTTTTTATACCTAGCACGGCAAATGACTCCATACCACCTGATGTTAAGTGGAAATGGAGTTCAGACGCGAAAACAACTGGTGCAGCGTGAAACAACGCAGCATCAGTCAACTTTACTCTGACGGCTCACAAGGTGCTTCTTCACGCTTCTTTTGAAGGACCCCATATCATACGAAGGAGGGAAAACGTGTGCTGGTAGACTATTCCATCTTTTGGAGGTGCGACAAAGAAACGAGTCACCAAATGTCTTTGTGCGCTATGGGATATGTGTGACAGTGAAGCGATGACTCCGGAGAGCAGCACGTGTACTCCTATGGAGGAAGGGAGAAGGTGGGATAAGGTCAAACAGTTCTTCAGAGCACTCGCCGTGGTATAAGCGATAGAAAACGCTGGATGACGCTATATCTCTACGCAATTGCAGGGCTTCGAGAGTATTAGTGACCTCTGCATTGCCGATAATGCGGACAGCGCGACGCGACGCTGCAATCTGTCTAAGGCATCGAGAAGGTACTTTGCTTAACCGTCCCAGATGTGCGAGCAATACTCCACGCAAGACCGTACCTGAGTCTTGTACAAACGATACAACTGGTCAGGCGTAAGGGCTTTAGGTTTTACTTATATACTACAACCGCCTCCTGTGGTCTAATCGTGCACGCGCATATCACTGCGCTCGCTCGAGCTGCCCATCTTTAGAATTGTATACAGCTATGTTGTCAATAAAGAAGTGTAGTGACAATCAACAGTATCTCAGAGCCTTAGTAAATAAAGAACACCTAAAAACCTAACTAACAATTTTAACGATTTGTTAGATGCATTTTCCGATATTTTTATTTTCTTGTATAATTATTTCCGAACGCCTTCTTTCCCTGTAATTTTTTTTAACATACGCAAAATTTCGTAGTCATTAAATTTACTAGGGGCAAAACATCTTATTCGCTTTTTATGTTCACAACAAGTATAATTTAAGTTAAGTTTGATATATTGTGTGAGATATGCGTGAACTGCTTCTATTTTTTATCAATTTTATATATTAGGTTTAATTCTGAACAAGTAAGAGCAGTCTTGGTTATATTTGCGCATGTCGGACATCGTCACTATAGCTAATTTGTTAGTGAGCTTAACCTAGTACGTTTGACATCCCGCTTTTGAAAAACTTTTTCAAAATTATTCTCCGAATTTGTAAATTTTCTAAAGTGTACTACCTAAATCTTGAGAAGGCAATTTACGCATTCACATACTTTGGTCTAACAAGCCACTAACCTAATTAATCAGTTGATTTGCGCATCCTAGTCGTGAAGTCACACGACACGACCCCGTTCTCGTTACCAAGTCTCCGTCCCAAAATTATCATAATCATATTCATGTTCCACAACGAAACGTCACCCTGTATAACTTGTAATATTCGGTGTAATACCTCCGAGCCGGGTACTAATACGCGCGAAGTTAATTTATAAGGGCCGTATTGTACACAACACATTACAAACCGTTATAATAAATGGAGATTAGTTGGGTGTTAACGGGTTGCCCGAGTGATAGGCGAACGAGGGTACTGAAGCGTATATCAGGAGGTAATTTTTTTAAATGGTCAAATCCTAAATTTTCGGTTTTATTCAAATTCTACAAGACGACTCTACTGAGAATCAAAATAGGTACACAAAAGACATCGTTTCTCAATTTGTTAAAAATTTACTTGGCTAGAATTGATAAATTACCTCCTGATATAATAATAATAAAATAATTTATTGCAGATCATTGGATCCATGGGTTAGTAACAACTGAAGCTTAAAAACTATGTTTGTAACAACAACACAATATAAAATTAAATTAAAATAATTCATTGGTCGGTTCACTGATGTACACGTTTGAAAACATGTAGTTCAGTGAACCGTTCGAAAAGTGCGGAGTCCATCCGGTCACCAATCATCTTTAGGACTGTGTGGCGCCCCCCTGAGCTCTATAGAAAATACATGGAATTGACATTCCTCCAATCACCGCACATTGGATAGGTGTGCAGCTCAAAAGTGTAGGGTTTCAGCGGCCATAGCAGTCCAGCGTGTAGATATTAAGTATTTTTTCTTACTTAGATCTTAGGTCTTGTGATATTTTTTAAGAGTTAATTTTTGTAGCCTAATCTAAATAAATAACTGATATTTGAATTTTATGCATTATTTGCCTTTTCAAAAAGTAGAAACCATCGAATTATTGCTTGGGTGTTCTCGATAGATGACCGCATTCCAAAAAGGTGTGCTAAAATCACTACAATAAAAGAAGTTGGATCAGACTAGGTACTGTGGTAATCGGGACTACTTGCTCGAGCAATCCTACTGGCACGCGCCGTGGCCTGAGTTCCTATTTGGAATTAGAAGAAAAAGACCTTCCAGAAGAAAACAAGCGAGGTTGAGAAGTAAACGTCAGCCCGCCGCTATGATAGGGCTCTGGATGTAATTTAATCGCTAAAGAAAATGGATATCTAAAGTTTTTTTCTGCTTTTCATTTTGTAAATAGAGACTTTAAGTCTCTATAGTACGTACACAATGAGATCAATTGTGAGATTGTATATGTCAATGTCAAAATGACACAAAACTTTTATATAATTCTAAACCACGACAGCTCATCGTTTGCACCACACCCAGATCTTCTTAACCTCACCGGTGTAAAGGTTTACGTTAATTAATTTAATTAAATCGAGTGGGTTTACTGTATTCCCAGATTTATTAAGGTACTGGCTTATATGGGAAATTGCTTGTTTTGGATATGGCCGTGAAGATTACAATCATGTTAAAAGCTCTTTGGAGAAGTATTGATAAAGTATGCTTTTAAGGGATTTTAATTCTTATGAATAACAGTTAATATTATTATTTGCTGATAATGGTTCAGTTTTTAAAGACGTATACACGCTTCACGCCAGACTACTACAAACTGCCAAATCCTCAATAGACATTGAACTTTATATATGAGGCATATGGTTGAATATTTATTGAAGAAATTTGACACTTTTGGATAGTAAATTTTTACTTTTTATTTTCAAGTGCTAATTGCTGCACTGAAACTTAATTAAATATTTATAATACTTATAAAATACAGTAAAAAAAATAAACGCCAAACCGACACAGCTAGGAATCGAACCTGGGTCTTCGAAGGCTGACGTAAGCGCTGAAGTTGTCACTACTTTTTTAATTTTTTGAGTGCCAATAGCGGCACAGTGCGCCATCTATCCAACGGTCATTGCAACCGATGGCTATGCAGATTCATCTTTGCAGACGAAATACCACAAATTTGATAACACAACGCAAAAGTAAATTTTTACTATTTTTTTTAGTGCAGCCGCCCGGATTACGGAAGACAAAGGTTCGATTGCTGGCTGGGTCGGGTAGGCGTTTAATTTTTTTCACGGTATTTTATAAGTTTTATAAATATTCCGTTTTAGATAGGTCGAAGTGCAGGCGTGTGTTAAGTTCTTAATGTTAAATGTTTCTTTTAATATAATATTTCACCTTTAAATTCAATAGGTAAGAAATTGTGCCCGCAGAAAAGATATTTTAAGTTCTTAAAAAAATAACAGATCACAGCTCCTGACTTACATTTTCATTGTCCTTAAATCCAATTAATTGCAGCTTACCTGAAACCAAAAACAAATGACTATTAATAAATTATTTTTTAAGCCAAAGTTATCGGGTATCGTAAAGACAGACTCACACTGAAAGGGTGTGTATTGATTAAACGCGTGTAGATCCGTATAAAGGGTTTCATTTTTATTACAAAAGACGAAAGAAGCTATACGAAAACAAATGACGTGTAAAGTAATTAACAAAAGCATTTTTTGTGTCATCATCATCATCATCAGCCCATTTTTTATGTCCCCACTGCCGGGGCACGAGCCTTCCCTATAGATGGATAGAGATGGATTTCTTTGTGTGTAAGTCGTCAAATGGCTCAAAGGTAACCTTTGTCGAACAATTTTATTAGCATCCAAGAATATCAAATTTCCGGAACACATTTTGTATTTCCTGCTGTGGCGTAAAATTTAATATTTTGTCTACCAACTTAATAATGACAGACGCAATTTCTGCCCAAAACCTACCGCTATAAAAGACATTAGTTTTAATTAAACACTCACGTTATACACAAATAATTTACCTATCCTGACCTTTTGCACTCTTGATTTTATGTCTACAAAAAATGCTACAAGCCAGCCACGAAAAGCTCGACAAGGGGAGGCCTACCCACTAAAATCTCTAGTACAATTCCTTCTACGGCACGGGTTAGCTTGGTACAACGACGGCAAAGCACTGAGTTCCAAAATTATAGTTATTGAAAGAGCAAGAGGAAAGTTTTGAGACCAGACTCCCATGAGGCTAAGGAACGATTCGCACCCTGCAAAGGGTTCATCAGCATTCAACATAGTTTAACATTAATGGTTATTTTAAATACCTAGTCGCTACTAACAAAACGCATTAGTATAAGCTCCACCCAGAACATTGCTTCTATTTTAACGTTACAATGTACCAAAGTGCTGCACTCCCCAGTAATATAATAAGCAAATTACCGTACAGCTCGGCGATATTACGACTACAAGCGAAATGCGACGCGGAATGTGACAAGGGTCGCGATTTGTCTATACGTTGTGTTATTTTTTTACGGTGACTAAGACTGTAGAACGAAAATTCAATTGAATTATGTAAGGAGACACGAAATTTCGCACCAGCTACGCTCGGCTGTTGCGAGCTGGTGCCTACTAGTGTGAGTTTTGTTTATGTGACTATCCGTATTGGGAGGAGGTGAATACTTCATGTATCATCATCATCATCATCATCTCAGCCAAAAGACGTCCACTGCTGGACAAAGGCCTCCCCCAAGGATCTCCACAAAGACCGGTTTTGTGCTGCTCGCATCCAGCGGCTTTCCGCGACCTTTACCAGATCGTCGGTCCACCTTGTTGGTGGCCTGCCCACACATGACGTGACATACTACATGTTTGACGGTAAATAATTCCGCACATTCGAGGCGAATCAATGGCATGAACAAAGAGAGGCCTATGCCTAGCAGTGGGTCGAGAGGGGCTGATGATGAGTTAATTAGGCTAACTTATTCGTTCATCAAGCTCGGATGAAGCTTGCAAACAACCATGGACACCAACACACACGTGCTGGTCTTAGGAACCACCATCATACTGTACAGACAATCAGTACTCGTACCAAAAAATTTGGCAAGTCGTTCCTCTGTAAGACTATTCGGCTTTGGAATTCTTTGCCGGCGCATGTGTTTCCCAGTTCCTATAGTCCCGGGTCTTTTAAGCGGGGCGTGAAACGGCATTCATGCAGGCCGTCATGAATGGGTGCGCTTGTTACCGTGCTTGTTCCACGGTGAGGAGCGCTCTTATTATTTTGGATTGCATTGGCTCCATCATGCAGGATGTAGTCACTATGACATCCCAATATAAAAACAAAAAGCTGATACCTTAATATCGATATCGGCATAAGATAATCTACATAAATTAAAAGAAGTTAATTATGCAATGGGTTTCCGAAAAGTAACACATGATTCCATTCATTATAAGACTGCCGTATTATAAAATAGCATTGAACAATTAATCCGCTTGCCGCGTCGCAATACGCCCGCGCTTGTGACCGACGCCTTACATAACTGCTGCTGTACAAACATACGCCATAATATCGGAGTTATCTTCCCGCATCGATATAAGTAAAGTTTCGATACATTAAAGTATTTGAGCGATTCAATCGGGGCATTAATTAACATTCCACTCGCGAGGCATTATTGGAAAATTTCAGTAATTTTCCCATTCCGTAAGTGTTCGAGGGCGAGATGTTTGGTGGCGTAAAGCCAATCGTGAAAAATGCAAACTTTTGTTATTATTATGTAACAATACTTTCTAAAGAATTCATTTTTTTATGAAAATCTTTAATAAATAAATCTTTTGTGAGTGTGTATGTTACTGAACTCCTTCGAAACGGGTGGATCGATTTGGATGAAATTTTTTATGTGTGTTCAAGTGGATTCGAGAATGGTTTAGATTTACAACTGAACCCGGTAGGTGGCGCTGCTATAGGGGTCCATCATGGGATACGGGTGTTCTTATGCGGACGAATGATTTGTTTGTTTTGTTGTCATGGAAACTGCCAAAGCGGTACGAATCCAGCCGGTTAGCTAGTATTTATATATTACTGAGTACTCCGACATACCTATCATGTTTATGAATGAGTGTCGAGATAATTGAAAAACGAATTGAAATGAAACAACTTTTACGGATCTGCTCGCGTTTATTTTACACATTACTTATTTAATGTTTATCCTGACGTTTCGAACCCTTTACAGGGTCCGTGGTCACAGGGAAACTGAGGTGTTGGTCGTCATAATTAGTTGGTAGCTTGTATACCCTCATTTAAATTTAATTAGGTGCGTTCCGTTTATTACAGAAAGAGCTTACAGTATCTTTTGGTCTGGCAGTATGGTGTAGGGGCTGGGATTTAATATTTTGTATGATGGGATCCCAGGCTGGTGGTAGATTCCAACCATCTTCTCTATTGAAATTAGGATGTTTTTTTAACTTCGATAGCCTCGCGTATCATCCTAGGGATGAATCGTTGTTCTCTAGCGAGTATTTGTGGTTTATGAAATCTGATGTAATGGTTGGGCCCCTCTAGGGAATGTTTGCATACTGCAGACTTAAATAAGTAATGTGTAAAATAAACGCGAGTAGATCCGTAAAAATTGTTTCATTTTAATGAGTAGTGTTCGCGTAAACTTTAGAAAACAATATAAAATATATGATATTTTATTTTTAAAAAAAGCATGACTATAATATAGGTAATATTCGGGAATTTTAAACTCTCACCTAAGTGTAAATAAAATAAAATAAAATCCTGTCTGTTTTTGTGGATACAAACTTACTTTTAAAAAATAATTGCAAAGTATTAAAGTAAGTTAGGTTTCTATATTTACGTTGTTAAAATACTAAAATGTTTCTAGAAATTGGATTGTACAAAAATAATCAAATTAGCCTGGTTTATGATGACCCTTAAAAAACGAATCAAACTCCGAATAAACACGAAACAATCATTTTTAATTCACACTCTGTGGCGTGGCGACCATTAGGTGACAAGCGGGCGGCCATTTTAAAATAATGACAAAAATGGCGGGGCTATATTTTTTACGCGGCAATATAAAATAAAAACCGGCCAAGAGCGAGTCGAATTCATGCGATTGCAGTCTTAAAATGCTTAATTCTTATTTTTACTTTAGTCCAATTAAGTTAACTAGTGGTCACCCAGTAGTGGAAATTCGACCGTAATCTTATTAAGGCTGCACGGATTGTATCATAAGCAATGAAAAAAAAATAGAATGTGAGTTTGGATTGGCATTGACAGACAACGGCCGCTCCACTTCCATTTTTTAAATTTTTGAAAAGAGTAAGTATATATGGGTGTGTGTCAAATACATGGTAGTGTGTGTAATGTTTGTTTTATTGAAATTTAAATGTATTTTTTATGCATAATTTAAAAACTGTACTTTTTCTCTATAATAAACTATAAGTGTGCGAAATTTCATACTCCTCCGTCCACGCTATTTTCGTAAAAAGGGGTACAAAGTTTTTCTTTATGTATGAATATATAGATTTCGATCCGAACCCTTCGGAGAATCTAGTAGGGCACGGGGACACGCACTTAAGTGCGTGATGCCGTTCCCTCTAGAAAACCTCCGAAGGTGATTCGTTTCACACGGATGGAGGAACCATTTAAGTTTCTCGCCGCACAAGCCCGATGAAGCTAAAAATGCCGTTTGAGGCAATCGGCAATCTCACACCAAAAAAAATATATATAAAAGAATTTAACCGTCTTCTACATTTTTTTATGTCACTCGTATATTTTAAGATTTTTTTCTACATTTTGTCAAATATTAATAATATTATTATAAGTATTGTTATATACGAGTATATTGGCGATGTTTAGCTTTCTTGTACTGATAGTATGCGAATAAAAAGGATGCTGACGGTTGCCTCTGACAAAACCATAAAGATTCCTGCTTTACTACAGAAATCTGAAAGCTTTACTGTCGGGTGATTTTCTTCAACATTAAAATCAATAAACAAGGTCAATTGTGTAAATTAAGTATCCTCTCAACTGTCGCCAAGATGGCGGCCAATTTATAGTCATCTGTCAAACTACTTCTGTATTACTTCCGGTCTAGTTCCGGCTACTCATTAAAATGATGATTTCCATGAAATTTTGTATGGATACTATATTAAAAACTTATACACTGGAATCGTTATTAAAAAAGCTATCTATGTATAATAAAGTATAGTTTGATGCTTAATTTAATTGCCAATCGAAGGTGAAAGTAGGAAAGGGGACTTTTTCCATTTTCTGCATAATAAATATAATCACACTTAATGTTATAAATGCGAAAGTTTGTGTGTATGTATGTGTATATATTTGTTGCTTCTTCATGCTGCAACAGATGGATGGATTTGGATGAAATTCGGCAAACAGATAGTTTATAACCTGGATTAAAACATAGGATACTTTTTATCCCGATATTCTTACGGGAACGGGAACCACGCGGGTGAAACCGCGAGCGGCCGCTAGTAAGATATATACTTAACCCTTTATTACGATTATTATTTATTTTATTTACAATTTAGAATTTACGTTTAGTAATATTTAATACACATAATACAGGGTGGAAACTTTCAGCGGGGCAGTAAGGGGAAGTACCTTATCCGTTGCAGCTACACGAAAATGGTCTTAGGAGACTATCCATATTTTTTTATGGAATTTTGATCCCTATTCAAAGATTTTCAAAAAAATGTACAGTTAGCAAGAAAATAGCCATTTTACACAAAAACATTTTTTGATGCCAATCGATCCTGTTTCTAATACTGATCAAAAACTTCTATGGGACCAACCATCGTTGGAGTACTCAAAAAGTCACAAATTGCAAAAATCTTTTCCAGTACATTTTGTATGAAAATTTGTGTAACTGAAATACAAAAAATAAAATAAAAGACAAATGATCACGTAGAACATTACACATATCAAAAAGGAGGCGTATTAATTTTCTTTTTTATTAACTAACATAACTTGATGATGTTATTCTTGAGCTTTTCTGACGCAACAAACTGACAAGATTGTTTTTTATTTAATAATAACGAGTTCCAAATTTGAATTGTTTTTAAAGTTATCTTTTTATTCAGTCAACAAAAAGATCTCAAACGTAACTAAAAAAGTTTTTGCGTAAAATTTTCATACAAAATCTACGGGAAAAGTTTTTTGCAATTTGTGACTTTTTGAGTACTCCAACGATGGTTGGTCCCATAGAAGTTTTTAATCAGTATTAGAAACAGGATCGATTGGCATCAAAAAATGTTTTTGTGTAAAATGGCTATTTTCTTGCCAACTGTACATTTTTTTGAACATCTTTGAATGGGGATCAAAATTCCATAAAAAATTATGGATAGTCTCCTAAGACCATTTTCGTGAAGCTGCAACGGATAAGGTACTTCCCCTTACTGCCCCGCTGAAAGTTTCCACCCTGTATACCACGCCATACATTTTCGCCAGAAATGACGCTTAGTACCGGGGCGATAACAAAAGAAGAACAAAAGGCGTGCTTTTCGTTTATCTGTGTCAATTTTGTGACATTTGTGACATTTGTGACATTTGTGGCGTATAGTCTAATCATTAATTCACTGGAGTAATCTGACGTTTACGGTGTTCCCAGTTTCTGATGAACAGAAAATAGTGTTGTGACAAGAAGATTGACATACAATTACTCACTCATTTATTCTCATAACGTTCTGAATCAAATCACATTACTCATTTTATTTACTTTATTTAGAAACTCCTAGGCCAGTTTTGTTTAATCGATATAAAAATATTAGCATTAGTACCTTTAAAGGCCAAGAAATGATAACTTTGAAAAGGCGAATTTCTCTGATTATATAAAATTAAACAAAAATGCAATGGATATATTTTTATTCGTCTTCGTCATCATTGTGACAGACATAGAGATGAGTCGTTCATGAATGAATCCTTCAATAAGACGTTACGGCCACTTTTAACTATAACGCCATATTTAACTAAACCATAACATGTCAGGTGTTCATTAGGTGACGTAAAAATGCTAAATTACTTAATTCAGATAGTTTGTTGAATATAATTTGATTTCCTATCTCTAATTACTAGATATGTTTTTTTTTCATTGGCGGCGCTAGTGTGCGGCGTCAACGCTCTTAATTGTTATTCAGTAAATGGTACTCCTACACAGTGGTTAAATCTGTATTTTTCTTTCAAAAAGATGAATGATGAATGAATGAAGACATTCATATCTACCTATATTATATATAATTAAGTACCTTTTGATAATAAACGTTCCTAGTCTTACTGACTTTGTATGAGTGATCTGAATGACAATGAACGAAACGCATCACTAGTACAATAAATGTGGCAACATAATTTTACAATGTGACATTAGCATCTGTCAGTTTACTCCAGTGAATTAATGATTAGACTTTAGTAATCCCGTATTTGTCCCACTTTTTTTAATTAATTTCATATCAAAGTTGTTTTATTAGAAAGGGTGGGATGCCAATTAAAATTATCATGTTTTAGCTTCACACCCGATATCCCACAATTGGGCTAGAAGTAAAAATCCCGGAATAACCATTACAAACAATACCGTTGAACCATTTTTACGCATCTATTCACTCCGTAATGGACAAACTGCCCTTTTGCAGACGACAGACGTGTTTCCGAATTCATGCTTGTATTGAATGTGTTTGCGCGCTTGAATGGCAGGGGTTCGATTGATGCTCTTCATACATTTTTGCAGATACATCTATTTTACATACTTACACAAAAGCTTACTTCAGCCAGATGTATAATTACTTGAATGAGGATAAATGAAATGATTGTAACAACGTAGTAAATGGTAATTTGCTTATGTTAGTATTAAGAAGTGATACTAGGAAAGGGAAATCTCAGCAGGCCCGACTAAGATAAGATGTTAAAATTTTATAAATAACCCGTAAGCAATTTTTGTTGGTGTATATAGCAAAAATAGCAAAAAACAGAGGAGCTCGATGGCGCAGTGGTTAACACGCCCGGTCTGCGAGTGCTGTGGTTAAGCAACTTTCGCAAAGGCCATCAAGGCCGCAAAGGCGCTCATCGGATGGGGGACCAAAAATGTATAATCTCAAGCTTCTCTGTGCTTCGGAAGGCACGTTAAGCCGTTGGTCCCGGCTGCATTAGCAGTCGTTAACAACCACCATTCCGCACTGTGCCCGCGTGGTGGTTTATGGCCCGTAGCCTTCCCTATGGATGGGAATCCATAGGGAAGGCTCGTGCCTCAGCAGTGGGGACATAAAATGAGCTGATGACGATGATGATGAACAGAACGAAGTGGTAAAAATTAAAAGATTCAAAGCGTATCCCATCTACATCTTATATGCAGAGTTATTAAGACATTACTTGTTCACAAATATATCACATTACTTACTTGTTACAAATATATCTGTTGTGACGTCACATCAATGTCATCATACACAAGTCGCAGCCCTAGTGGTTTAGTAACCTCTGTGAACTTACATTTATCATCACCGCTGCTTGTTTATGCGCGCCTGACGCGCATGACTAATATTACTATTTAATGTACACACGGCGCCAGATCAACATGAAATAGTAGTTTATGCAACTGTCATATAATGAAGGGTATTAAAACACGAGTGTGAGTTTATGAAACGAGCGCAGCGAGTTTCATAATAGTAACGAGTGTTTTAATACCCGTGTTATATGCAGTTGCATACACTACTTTATCTTCACTAATGCAATTAGTCAAACAACAAGAGTAAAAGCTGACAATAGTTTATTTATAATAATTGTTAAAATTTTGGATGGTACAATTTTGAAAGTTAATGTTAATTATTGATCCAGCAGCTGTAGCGGTCGCGGGGCAAGCAGTAGAGCTCGTAGACGGAGTTGGAATATTTATAATTACTTCATTCGTCTTGTTTTCTATACTGTTCAAGATCGTATTTGAGACTTGAATTTTATTCATTAAAGACTCATCAATGTAGCTTTCAGCCACAGTAGAAGACTTCCACCCCCCGTGTCGTTTCAGTGCGGTCAAATCACCACCGCTATCTATGAGAAGGGTCGCCGAGGTGCACCGGAAGCAATGCCACGCCAAAAAGGCAGGGTTTCGACAGGGGGTGGGTCGAAGTTCCATGTATTTTTTACATACGGCATAGCAGTTGCTCGTCACAACGAAAGAACGATCTATTTTCGTTTTTGTTTTCGAAACTTTCACCATGATTGTACTGTCGTCTATGTTAGAGACTTCATCGAACTGGATGTTGTATAGCTCTTGCCTTCGGCATGCCCCCATTATGCCGAAGATTAGTGCAACCTGTAACAATAAACGATATAATAAGCTTGAGGTACATAGCCAAGGCAAAAACTATGATTTATGAAGTAGTAAAGTGTAGGTACCTACTACCTAATTTATACACAAAGCGCTTAAACGGAGTGTCTAGATAACTTGCGTGTGTAGTACGTAAGTACTAGGTAGATTAAATAACAGAACTAAAATACACTTACCTTTTCAAAAAGATACAAAATATCTGGTGAATCTTTCAGGAACATCTTTATTTGACCTGATGTAAACGTCAAGGACTTTTTTCCCTTGTGTCCTTCTGAACTGCGTTTCAGGAACGCTATGACTTTTGAATACTTCGTGATATCAATATTGTTGTAGATACTCAGTGTGGACTTGAGCATAGAATATTTAGCCCACATAGAAGATGGCTTGAATTTGTCGGAGAGGTCTTTGAGATACACAAGAATGACATTTTCAGAAAATGATGTAGTTTTCTTTTCGATCTTCCATGCCAAAAAGTTATTATATTCTTTTTCATATAATTTTCTAGATTTTTCTGGCAAAAGATTGTGAGTTACTTTTGTTGCCAATTCTAGAATATCCGGAGGCGTACAAATATCATCGTCGCTGTCCATTTTTAACTTTTAATTTGTATTTTAAAAACAAAACACATTGCGAAACATTAAATTCACGCGTACGTGTATTGTCACAGTGAACTTGCCGCCATTAAAATCTAACCAATGAGAGCGCAGCTGCGCGCGCAGGGCAAATCAGGAGCGAGCGCGCGCTGTTCTTTTTTTTTTAATGGCACAAGATCTTACCAAAGAGTTTTGTGTATGTAAGTTTAGTAGTTTCGACGAAGTTTTCACGTATAACCCAACTGTTTTCAAAAGCCAGCCTAATATTAAAATTTTATACAACTTGTATGAGGATTTTGACATAAGGCTCGCCAGGTTAATTGGTCGCGTTTTATTGATGTTATAATGAGATTTTACGATATCGATGTGGATATTATACCATCATGTGAAATTGCTTAAATTGAGTGTTTTGTTGTCTGCGCTATAACAGTAGTAATTATAAGTCAAGTATTGGAAACATAAGTAGAATGTTACAACATTAGTGTAGATAAAAGCATTTACGCAGGCCGCCATAGTGTGAGCGTTCGGCATAGCGTGGTAGCGCTGTGATGAACGCTTTCACTTCTTGGGCTTCACCAGCTGCTTTTCATCAGGCAGGGTGAGGTCATTTTGGCGTGCCACAATAAAAAAAAATAAAAAAATCCTGTCCAAAACTGTCAAATTTCTACAATCAATTTTGAACTTTATTGTTTGGTAATAAGGATCAATATTCATTGGAAAAATTTGACAGGTTTGGGTAGGTTCATCTGCCGCCGTGTGTACAATTGCATGAAAATTAAAGTTAAAAATTATATCTTAGTAACAACAATATTTTGGATCTTTTCATTTTTACCACACTTTTCTGTTGCAGGTTGTATAGTATACGAACAGTGTAGGTCTGTACTGTTCATTAGCAAAAAAGTTGTATAATTCATTATTAGAAACGTTTGTAATAGGGTTTAAAGCAAACTGTTAAGTATACACAGTCACTTTTTGAACGTTTAATCGTGCAAGTAGGTTGATCAGACCATGAAACTGTGGCAGTAGCCAAAGTAACATTAAGAAAACGATAACGAAGTTTGAAAATAATTAAATGTATCGGATTGACATAAGATTGACCACGTGGTTTAGCGCGGCTTATGTCAATCCCATACATTTTATTCTTTTCGAACTTCGCTATCGTTTTCTTAATGTTACTTTGGCTAAGTCTACTGAACCACTTCTCCCAAGAAATATAAGTCAAAAAACGAGATCTTTTTTTAACTTTCCCATACAAACCATGCTTGGTCAATAGAGGCTTTGTATGGGAAACTTTTCAAAAATCTCGTTTTTTGACTTATGTTTCTTGGGAAAAGTGGTTCAGTTTCATGGTCTGATCAACCCACCTACAGGAATAAAACGTTCAAAAAGTGACGGTGTATAATAAAAAGACAGATACCTAGTACTTTTATTGCAACACTATGAAACTTAAACATGAACAGGACTTCTTGGCGGGAAAGTGAAGACATTGACGTCTGCAGTTTTGTTTTATTTTCTAAAATTTGTGTTATGTCGAATATTAATGTGAAATAATGGTGGATTATTAACCGTTAAGTGTTCGTGAGTGTGCGTGAGTGTTGGCGAATGAAACAAAACAGTGCAACGGCACTTTTCAAATTCTCTCAAGATGTCGCGTGAGGAATTAGTAAAGCCCCACATCTTTACTGAGATACTCGAGGGGTTGGGGGGTATATCATTTCTCACTTCTCATTTCTATTATCATTCATCATCATCCTAATAAAGTTTAATTTCGACTGAAGGACTAGTATGCATGGTCATGAACATTATTAAAAAAAATAAAAATAAACATAAACAAAAAAATAATAATAATTTAAAAAGTTAAAATTTGGCGGCCTTATCGTTTTAAAGTTATATATCGACCGCCAAATTGTAACTAGATATTTTAGGCATACTTTTTATACCTAATTTATTTATACTCTTTAAATACGTCGTTTATAGCACGAGTTTAAAGGTTTGTTTTAGAAAAAAACAAGTAGTATTGTGTATATTTTATTGTGTGTAGTAAGTAGGTGATTACAAACTCGATGTATGCATCGAAAAATACGAAACACTTTGCGTGACCTGGGTGTTGATCCCTCCGGATATAGCAGACTTTTGCCACCTACACCGAGGCGTTTTAAAAGAAAACACACACCTACATAATATTGTTGCAACAATAACATTTGAAAGCAACATCTTATCACAACAACAACAAATCAAAAAGCCCGATCCGCATCAAACCGACAATAAATCCTCATATCGGAAATTGAATATGAAAATCTCCATTGCATTGCGTGAAAGGAAAATCGGTTCGTGGGAATTTGAACTTTTGGTTAATTTTCATAGAGTTGAAAGTGAAGCGAAGAACTTTGGAGCTTTCTACCGAATTCTCCAAGAACAGAGTGACGTTATGGTTTTGGAGACATTTATACAATTTCGGTTATGTTTGTGATTGTTAATAAAAATAAAAAATATTTATTCTAATTATTATTTTATTAAACAAAAAGATTAGGTACTATAAATGATTAGTATTTTGGCCGACTCCGGCTAGGTGAAGCGAAGATAAGCAAAGCGGCTTAAAATTAAATAATAAAGAAGAATACAAGAATTATGATTCTAAAAACATATCAAGCAAAGTGAAGCAGTTGGATGAGAAGTGCTGAAGAACGGGTTCAGTGGCTTGTATCAGGAGAGACCTTTGCCCAGCAGTGGACTGATTATGATGATGATGATTATAAACATCTTAGCGTTTTTACATTATTGAGAAACTTGTTTTTATAAGTGCTTTACAGTTTGACCAGTAATTCAATTAAATGTATACAAAACTGAACTTATAATAATAGGTAGGTACCTATTTAATATTATTAACGTTACTTAGACACAAACACGAACGCTTCACAATAATAACTGATAAACTGATTCTATATTAATTAATTAAATACCGAATCACTTAAGACGCCGCAAGAAATAATAAAAGTCTGAGCAATTACAGAAATTAACACCCGGGGAGTGGTGCAATCTCGCAAATTATCCCCGGGGCTATCCCGGCCGGGGCGGTATTGTCCCGCGGGATCTCGGCGATCGCGGGATTACGGGACGCGGGATTGTGGCTAAAGTTGTGCCGTGTCATTGCCGCACATTGTGTGGGATTAGGCGTGGGACCGCCGCTTCGTAGATTGACTAGTCAACTCGTGTTGGCGGAGAAGTTACTGGAGAACTATAATCGACGACGATAGCTGTTGATATTAATTTTTTTTTACAAGCAATGGCTGAATGGCTGGTCGCCCTGAGCTTTGTAGCAGTGTGGTTGCGTTTGGGATAACGGGAAGAGTGTAGCGGCGTATATGTACGCGTCTTATTTTCACAACTGCTATTGCAAGATCTGAACCCTTCGAAGAATCTAGTAGGGCACGGGGACACGCACTGGTGCGTGATGCCGTTCCCTCTAGAGAACCTCCGAAGGTGATTCGTTTCACACGGCTTGAGGAACCCTTTAAGTTTCTCGCCGCCCCCAAACAAGCCCGGTGAAGCTGAAAATGCCGTTTGAGGCAAACAGCAAACTCAACAAAAGAAAATGCTTAAAGGTAATGGTAATTGCCAGTGCCTAATGCTGCTTAAAGGTCCTAATGGTTGTATCCGTTTTCGCGTTCCTTGTTTGAGTAGCGTCTGAAAAAGCTCTTCTAATGTAAGTCGCAGTCCTTAACACTAAACTATATCACGGTAAAACGTAGCAAAACATCCAAAGTTCCAGATCAAACGGTTAACACGACTACATAGGTGCGGTAAACGGCGCCACCCAAAACTAGTGCTAAGTAGACGGGCACATAACATCCCCAACCCTCACAAGCACACGTACACAATCGCCCGCGACCCGTCAACGTCGCGGTCCGAAAGACCCGCAGATACGTCTCAAAACTGTCAGGCGCCATTCAAAGTTGTGATGTAGGAAATCGGGACGCGATATCTGATCGGATACGTTTGGTGGGCGGTGGTACGGTTTGTTCTTAGACTGGCGAGCTTACATATTAACTAATTCTAACACCCTTGGGCCATGCTGACTTCCCTACGGGTTCTTCTCAGTACCTACAAGGTCTTCTGCTCTATGTAGACTTACGAACCGATGGCATAGTGACATTCATAAGAGCTAATTTGTAGCCATAACTAAACAAATTATTTTGAATTTTGAATTGAATTTTCAATTTTGAGTTTGTCAGTGGTTTTGTGTACGTACTTAATAGCTTTGGAACAACGCGCTAACGGACGCTTTTAAGAGGTAAGAACGGCTCGGTTAGTGAATAGTGACGCACAATTCTGATTCAGCTGTCTTCGAAGTTGAACTTCGTTGCAGCAGTGCTCTGTCCCAACGATATAAATCAACAACGTATACCTACAAGTATTTGCGTCGTTTATATAAAATAAAAACATGTTACGTGTAGATGATGAAGTGGTCTTGCCAGTCCAATTTGCAAATAAATCATTAGATATATTTTATATTTGACCTTCTCTCAATTTAAACGTTTTTATTTATCATTCCAGTTCTATCTATCAATTACGAATAATCATTATTTTATAGTGAAAAAGGAAAACACCCCATGCATAACGGTATTTCCTGTTTTACACATTACACTAAAAACTTGTATGCCGCTCAAGTGCCGCGTATCATTTTGGCAGTAACGAATGAAACAACCTTATCACTAACTACATAAGGCTGAAACTCCAAACTACACATTTGAATAGCGTGGCTCTATGAGATCTATTTATCATTGTCTTCGAATGAATGATTAGTGTGACAACCTCCCAGAATTTGCTTATGAATTCCATTGGTAAGGGTTATTGGGCTGAATTTGATTAATGTTGCGTTTTGGCGTACTTACCGGGGGCCTTTTGGACCCTTAAGTGAAACTAATGGTTGTAGTTGAATTATCAAGTGTTAACCAGATTTTGGGGACAGTTTACAAAAAGAATAAGTGCATCTGTAGTGTTTTATTCACCTCACCGGTTTAGACCCAGAGGTCTCGGGTTCGATTCCCAGCGGGGGGTACATGTTCGTGTATTCTTGTTTGTCCGCCTAGCTATAGCTAGCTATATTTAGATAAGATGGTGATAGCCCACTATATTATCTAAATATGTCGCCATAACATCAACGTTTGTAGCATTGTTGTATTCCGGCAACTATAAGAGATAAGATAGCCAGTGCCTCAGTAGTTGAGGATCCCGGATGAAGTGCGCTTCCACCATTGGCCTTATCATCACTTAACATCAGGTGAGATCAAAGCACTGTGCTTACCCGAAAGAAAAAACAACATTTAAAAGTTCTCTACCTTAATAACACGGATGCGAACGCGGGACCGTCGCCGCTCGCCCCACATACCACCGCGTATAACCACGACATCTGTCAAGAATCACGGTCAATCTTATGTAGCCAAATATGGGAGACGGATTGCGCTACCAGTTTTTATGGTGGGGCTTGTGGGACTGTGGTGGTCGGTATAATGAATTTCAACCACATACTTAAGAGGGTCATGACAAATAAAGTTTTCGGTGTAGTAAAGCAACAGTAAACCAGCTGGGATGCTTATCTAGATTACTTATCTGTAAAATCTGTTTGGAATAATACTCATGGCATTATTCTGAGTGGCAACCATTGGGACTCGCCTTTCTTGCGCCACTGGGTTCACCTGCATGCCTCCATCTAGCCACATCCTTGATCATAATCGAATTGTTATTTTATAGTATTGATTTTAATGTGAATTTGAATTGAATGTGTATTAAACAAAATTTAAACGGGGATTAACGCAAACTAATTAGTAAAAAGGTATCATACCTTGTTTTCGACCGAGTTACAACGGCCGTGGTCACGGGCGGACTGCTGTCGCGATGTTGCGCCTCCGTTTGCGCGGCAAAGTCTTCATCCACCGTCAGTCGTCACATTATTTTGCCAACTACCGCCACACACAACACTAACGGTGTCCCTATTACGTATACAAGCTTTAAGTATTCTGGTTGTTTACTGACTGCGAAGAAAAACCTGAACCTGAAAGGTATGATAACTTTTTACTAAATAGTTTGCGTTAATCCCCGTTTAAATTTTGTTTAATTATGGAACGCGAAAGTTTAAAAATGAATGTGTATTGATTATTTTAATTTACTTTGATTTTAATTGTATTATGATACTAGGATACTAGGTGGAAGTTCAAAGAGGTCAAGCGTGAGTTGGAAGTTAGAAGTTTGGCAAGCGAAATTGAACTCTATTGTAAGCTAATTTAACTTTTAATATTTTATTTAGTTTTAGTCTTAGTAGTTTTTATATTGGTTTAGACTTAGAACAATTTGTAAATTAGGACTTAGAATAATTTTATAAAAAACGACGGAACGGGGAATCCATGTCCGATTTTCCTTGGACTGTCAAACACTTGTAAAATTTTCAACAAAAAATAATTTCATATTTTATAAGTTCATTTTTTTATATTTGGAATTTGTTATAGCATAAGTTCATAAAATGGAAGGTCTCATTAACGTTCAATTAGATTTGCATAACACAATAAAAAAAGGATTATCTAAGTTTAAGAAAGTTGCTAAAGAAAAAATTATACAGGAATATATTGAAGTGTGTTTAGAGAATTTAGAGAGTAATTGGAATTTTTTTTGGTTAAACAACTCTAAATTGTATGCAATTTCAAAACCGGAAGATATAGCAAATTCTTACTATGTTACAGAGGAAATTTATGAAAATACTGAGGAACACTATTATGTATTTAAATCTTTTCTGTTAGGCAGCGTATATGATTATCTGAATGAGACATCTGAAGATGCTTCAAAAATATCTATAATAGATGAAAAAATAAAAGAGGACAATATTTTGAAGCAATTCTGGGAAATAGAAGAACAAGCTCAAAGTAATATAGAAAACAAGGACACTAAAGAAAAGAACATGCAAAAAGAAGAACAAAATATAAGGACAACAATCAATAAAGATATAGATATAAAAGCAGAAAGTACAATGAAAGTATTAGATCTTTTCTATGATCGTAGCGATGATCACTTCCAGAACTCGGTGAACCTCCCGATGACAGCACCTGCACCTGAAACGAAAAGATCAACCATTTCAATAATAAGACAGTTATATGACCCATTGGGGTGGATAGCACCAATCATAGTTAGAGCTAAAATGTTCGTCCAAAAGTTAAGGTTAGCAGACATAGCTTGGGGTAAACCAATGTCAGCTAAATTAAATAGCGTTAATACTTACCGTAGTAGTGAGTTCTCAAAACTCACTTTAGTTCAAGTTCCACGTTGGTTAGGCACTGTTAATAATGTTAATGTTAGTTCATTTGCAAGGTGGCACTTCATTCAAGGAATTTTAAATTGTTTTTGGCATCGATGGTTACAAAAATATCTTTGTAACTGCATAATCAAACATAAATGGCGAAATAAGACACCAGAGCCCAATGTGGGTGACTTGGTTCTCGTCAAAGAAGATGACTTACCACCAAGTCGTTACTCGTGTGTTCACCATTCTTGTTAAGTTCATTTTAGTTAAAGGTCAATACCATGTATATTGTTTTAGTCTATAAATAATATTTGGTTTTCTTTTAAGTTTACGTTTACTTTGTAAATTTAGTTCACCAAGAGCAAGAGTCAAATTCAGTCATGTTGGTCATATTATTTATAGACAAAAACAATATACATGGTATTGACCTTTACTCTAAATTGACCATTATAATCCGGCTCGAAGGAGCAATGAAACATGGTTCTTATATCCGACTCGAAGGACCAATGAAAATGGTATACCTTTGTACTGAAGGGAATACTATTAGGGTTGAAAATGAAACCGCTAGTAGCTTCTTTGTCCTTGTGTAGGTATCAACTTTATTGACAAATTACATGCTTTATATGCTATTTGCCAAAACACTTCGATAGCGCGATTCAGTCAGAATACGACCCGCGGCATCTAGTGAGAACTATTTGAACTATACTTATTATATTTACAAGCGTCTTCAACACTAACATAGCTCTTAAGTTCTATTGTAACTAACCATTATGAGTTTTTGTTACTTGAAATTAAATTAATAATAATAATAATTTGGACGGCAATAATGTTTCAAAATTCAAAATCATTTATTCAGTTAAGGCACAGAATAACTAATAGTACAACGGTTTAGGCTACAAATAGCTCTTATGTCATCGGTTCGTAAGTCTACTCTGACTGTGAATCTTTGTACTGAGAAGAAACCGGCAAGAAACTCAGCAAGGTTCTTTAAGCTAAATACACAACACACTGTAGCCGAATCTGGAAACCCGGAATTCAACTTACAACGCAGGAGTTGAACCCCGGACTTCGCAAACGAATGCTGCGAGCCATGTGCTTCACTGAAAATCAGTCGAGTTGGAAATGATGGCTCTCACTTCCTAATATAAAATATATATTTTTTTTACCGAATTTGGTTCAATTAACCCTTTAATTGCACTAACCGTCCCCCGTGTGCGCCTAACATAACATCGGCAACAGTAACAATTTGTCAACGCGTCTGTCACGTCGCAGATAGAGAAGATATAGGGCTGGAGAGGGGGGGGGGGGGGCACTCCAGTGAATTATCGGCGAAGTGTGGTGGTAGTGATTTATGGGGATTCAGTTACGGCCCAAGATTAGCGACGCGATGGTAATTGTTGAGTACATGAAAACAGTTTTAATTAAAAATTTTGGTTCTAATTTAAAAGTAAAAAAAAATATAATAAGATTACATTTTACTAGAAAAAATCGATCAGTCTCAGGAAGCTCGAGCGGGAATCGAACTCACGACCCTTGGATTACCGATCCAATACTCTGATCGCTGAGCTATCGCGACCCCAAAAGACTCGTTGAATCTTTCAAGTAGTTTGTGATTTACGCTGCAAGACAGCGGTATTACGACAGTTCACAGTCGAAAGAACAATTTTGCAAGTATTTAATGATCGATTAATTGTAACTGCATTGTGAATACATAAATAAAAAAATATAAAAATTGTTAACAATAATAATTGAAATGAAACAACTTTTACGGATCTACTCGCGTTTATTTTACACATTACTTTTAATTAATGATCTCCCTGTGACCACGGACCCTGCAAATGGTTCGAAACGTCAGGATAAACATTAATTAAAAGTAATGTGTAAAATAAACGCGAGTAGATCCGTAAAAGTTGTTTCAGTCAATATGTAGTGTTCGCGTAAACTTTAGAAAACAATAAACAATAATAATATAAAGTCGAATAAATATAGAGTTGAGCAAATTTTTCTACGCTTTGTGGATGCCTGAGGAGCGTCCTACAGAGCGTTGGAGGGTCGATTTATGTAGATATTTACAAGAGAGATTGGCGGTAGACCACGAAAAATCTAGACGCATGAAAAGAAATAGTGACATTATATAACGTTCAATAACGTAACGTACACAAACAATAAAAAAAAAATTGCTTAGCTATTAAAAGTTGTGCAATGATATAATTGATGATTAAACGAACTTACCTGTAAGTGAAGTTCTATCATAATTATACGAAGCGCCTCGTCCGAAGAGATTAGTAGTTAATTATTTTATATTGTTACTTGTAGTATCGCATAGATGTCACCACTCCTGCACTATCGTTGAGATTTAGTTTTTTTTTTTTTTTTTTTTTTGTGGGTATCCCTATCTTTCTCTATGGCGCCATTGCCTCGCGTTCGTCATTTAGTTTAGAGATTCAGGTTTTTTTTTTATTTTTTTTTTTTCATGTATTTCCCTAGAGATTAGTAACGGGAATAATGGCTGAGTAAGGGTGGGTGGGAGTTACTAATCTCTTCGGACGAGGCGCTTCGTATAATTATGATAGAACTTCACTTACAGGTAAGTTCGTTTAATCATCAATTATACTTCGCGCCTCGTCCTCGAGATTAGTAGTTAATTATTTTATATTGTTACTTGTAGACTTTGAAATATCATCAATGGAAATACTTTTCGAATGAATGTAGGTTTATTTGTATACTTAATTAAACAACATTATGTAGATCAGTAATTTAACTAATATATAATTATTCTTGTAATAATCATAACAGTTCCTAATTTAAATTTTTCAAATCAATCAGTATTGTAATTTGCTACATAAAATACCTAAGCATCAAAATAGAATGAGGTAAAGATGTACAATCGTCGTTCAAAACAGGTCTACTATAGAACCGTGCAAACACAGTGGAGTTGCCGCTCCAACCCGCGGTGTTTCGGATTTAGTAACATAACAAAGTTTTACCAGGACATATAGTGGGTTTATTATTGAAAAAAGGTTTTTTGTTATTGGCAGTTTGCAGCCTGGTTTTGATGTTTTAATTAAATCGGAGATTGTAATAGTAATACGGCTGGATGATGAATGTATATTCTTAATATTTATTTTTGACAAGGTCTGAACTCTATGGGCAGTTGTAAGTGACAGTAATGTTATTGTCTTTTTAGTCAATGTTAGGTCTTCATTGGGGTACCATTGACTCAATTGATCCAAAACGCAATTTGTATCCCAGGTAACATTATACTTTGGTAACGGTGGTCGGAGACGAAATACACCCAGTCTTTTGATATGTTTGGACCCAAAAACAGCGACAACGCTGATCGGCATGAGTTCAGGGTGCCATATTGACAGGCTTCATTATATAACTGGGTAAAATATACCACAGTAGGGACTTAAGCAAATTTTTCATAGCGCGTCTCGGATAAGGCTTCTGCCACCAGGGTAATGAATTAGTGTATCCACCGAGAGCTGGAATGGGAAATTATCGTGCGTTTATGAGGTAGAAATGTTATAATTCTGGAGACCACAAAGGCTTTAAATACGGGATACCATGGTTGCGTATGATGGCATAGTGACATTCACAAGAGCTACTTGTAGCCTAAATTGAATAAATGATTTTGAATTTTGCGTAGGTCACGAAGGAACAACCATGATACCTTTTGCTTTGTCAGAAATTATTTTCTTTAATACTTTTAATATAATAGAGAAGGGAGGAAACGCATAAAAATTCAAACCACTCTATGTTATGGTGAAAGAATCAATATTTATAGCATCAGGGTCTGTATGTCATGAGATATAATTTCACACTTTTTATTTATGCGGCTTGCGAACAGGTCAATATCAGCAATACCAAATGATTCTATCAAGCATTGAAAAGTCCAGTTTGCTAACTCCCTTAATGTCCCGGTGAGATTTGCGTGATTCCGCATCTGCGATGACGTTATCACTTGATTTGATATAAGATGCGAAAATGAACAGCTTACGATCTTCACACCACTGCCAAATTTCCCTGGTTATCTGTGTAAGGTGTGGGAATTGGATCCCACCCATTCTATTTGTGTAGACAATTGCAGTAGAATTGTCTATGAACAGGAGAATTTGGCAGCCTTGAAAGCCTTTTGCAAACGTTTTCAGCGCAATGAAAGCAGCCAAGAGTTCGAGATAATGTAGATGTTTTAACCGCTCATCATTAGAACATTGGCCACTCGCTGTTTCATCTTGACAGGCCGCACCCCACCCCTTCGTTGAGGCGTCAGAATAAATTCCAGTGCTATACTCGTCATTCCTAATGCGGCGCACTGAGTGACCTATGTTGTTTAACCATCATTGAATATCGGATACAGTGTAACAGGAATATTCATTGTTTTATCATAGTCGTCGTCATTTCTCAGGTTAAGAAATTTACAGCGTTCTAAATCCTTAGTGTCAAGTAGCCCATACAATACAGCTGGGCATGCTGATACTAGCAAGCCAGTGACTTGGGCGAGCTTCCGGACTTTACAATTTCTTATCTTCAAAAAGTTTTCCAATTCTGTTATAATTTGCAATCTTTTATCTAAAGGTAAGCTTAAATTAATTTCGTGCGAATTGAATGATCGTACCAAATTTACAAGTTACAGAAGGTTTAAGAACGCTCTTTTCCTCATTGATAATGAACCCAATTGAAGTTAATAGGGTTTTAGTGATTTTTATGTTTGCTATACATTGCTGGTAAGTTTGACCGAATAGCAGCCAGTCATCAAGATAAAGTGTGGAAATTAATCCTGCAGTTCTTAGTAGTTTTAATTTTTTAAGGTTAAAAATAAACCGCATTTTACCGTTAGGTTTCGGCGTTAGGACTATACTTGATATAAACTGGTTTTTACAAGGTTCGCATTCAGTTCAATATCTACGTAATCACCAATAGCTTCGTAAAAAGAATATTATTTTCATTACTTTTAACCGGAGTGTGTGGGATCGAATCTTAAAATGCTGGAGCCGAGAAAGGGATTTTATAACCATCAATCCAAGAAAGAATTGTTCTGTCTTTCGTAATAAGGAACCATTGGGTTTTAAAGTAATGTAAACGGCCGGCATACTCAACTGAATTTAGTAGCGACGACGTGCCTGTGTCTGCATCAGTGCCGGCAGCTGTTGCTGACGCAACGGCTGTCTCCATGAGTGCGCGGGCGGCGGTAGCGGAGGTGGTGCGCGGGGGCCTACAGGCTCGTAGCTCCTCGGCGGTGGGCCCGGCTGCCTGTATGCTGAACCAGGAGCTTTGCGGTTTAAATTCTTCTGGTTTAGTGTCTTCGCCCGCTTAAGTATATTTTTATGGTATGATGCATCAGCCTTTAATTTGACTCCTGATTTAATAATCGATTTAACTGTTTTATTAGTCTCAGCTAACGTTTCGCTAAATAAAAAGGTGTCAATCTTAGTATTGCTAAGGTGTTCTTTAAGATCCTTTTTTAATGAAAAATGATGAAGTTTCTTCTTGTAAAGAAGACCCCATGATGAATATCGCATAGCCATCGGCTGAGATCCATAAGCTTTTAAAGCGTTTCTTTGTCCATGTCCTTTGACGTAAGTTGGGCAGTAATGATTTCTCCTAGGCAGGAAATAGCACTTGCTATCTGTTTTTGTTTGGCTTCTATACCTTTATCTCGCTTAACAGTGTTTTCAGGAATAGCCACTTTGATTTTGGTATTTATTTTTGGGGGGTTAATACGCAAGCAATTGGCGGGTATCGAGTATTTCAAAATCAATTCTTTACGACCCTCTTTATTAAGACCTTATGTGGATGTGTGTTCAAGTCGGCAAGCGAGCTCTTGCCGAATGTCTTTGCCAAGTTTTTCTGTGAGCAACGGATCGTCACCCAGAATTTCAAGGACATCAGTGTCCAAATTACCATCTTTGTTGGTAGTATCAAGGGCTGGAGCCCTCAATGACGTACAGGGTGCTTCTGGGGGAGTCATTGCATCTACAAGACTATCGTCAGCAGGCGCCTGTACCTCATGGGTAAAGCCAACTAGCTCAGCATTATCGAGTTCTTCAGACAATCAATCAGATAATTGCGGCATAGGTGTGGATATAAGACAACGTTAATACGTTATACTTAACTAGGTACGGGCAAAAAGTGCGTATTTGGAAAACATTAAATAATGGCATTGCACTTATATTAGATAACGATTGTTATCTTGTCAAGGTTAGGTAAAAATCCCCAATGGATTCAACGCCAACCGTTACTTTTGAATGCGTCGAAGAAGCCCCAACGGCTAAATCTGGTTGCATTCTGTATGTACCAAAATTAAGACACTGATAAGTTAATAAAACACTCGTTACCTGAGTTTACGAGTCCGTTGTTGTGTGTTAACGGCGGCGACTCACTCGCCGGGCTTCCTTTGTCACGTATTTAACGCTGTAGCTTGCGCATTTTTTCATTATATGTTCAAGTTCTTCTTCACAAGTCTTAGGATTTTTACGTTACGGCATTTTGCGTACGAAAACAGTCGATTGAACACGGAAGAAATTTAAAGTGACTGGAGTGGTCGAGCACTAAAATGCGAATGACGAACGCGAGGCAATGGCGCCATAGAGAAAGATAGGGATACCCACAACAACAAAAAAAAAAAACTAAATCTCAACGATAGTGCAGGAGTGGTGACATCTATGCGATACTACAAGTAACAATATAAAATAATTAACTACTAATCTCGAGGATGAGGCGCGAAGTATAATATGTGGTTTGTGTACTTGTCAATTTTAGTTCTCATATTACAAACTAGATGGGTGTTGATTGATTCCTTCCTGGGTCCCGCTATATTTAGTATTCGTATTTACCGTTTACATAATGTAGCGAAGTTTTAGATCAAATTAAGGTGACTTAATAAGGGTAAGCGTTGCGTTAAATAGATCATTAAGTTTTTATTTAGAGTATCTTGAGTGTGACATGCTCTCTTAATTGTCTCTGCGGTGGTGGCGTGTGCGTCGGGTCGTTACGTTCCCTAAAATATGGTTGAGCGAAGCGATGGCTGATTCATATGTCATGCTCGTGAACGGGTGCCGCCTTTGGAGGCTGGTCTGCTCTTGCATACTTATCTTATTTTTAGTATTATTAATTATAGTTTGACTTTGTTTTACCTAAACAATTTTTGACTTTTACTAGAGTACTGTAGTGGTGCTGAATGACATTGTGGAAATTGAAACTTTTACATAATTATCTGAGAGTAGACTTACGAACCGATGGCATAGTGACATTCACAAGAGCTACTTGTAACTTAAACCGAATAAATGATTTTGAATTTTGAATTTTTGAATTTTGAATTAAGTGTGAACTTACCCTCATCATCATCATCATCATCTCAGCCAAAGACGTCCACTGCTGGACAAAGGCTTACAAAAAAAAAAAAAAAAAAAAAAACTTACCCTCATGTTTATAAAATTAAAAAATTAACAGATAACAAATAACAACAATAAAGTAAATATTTGAGTTTTGTTCCTGTATTGTACCCCGATCCGATCCGAACCCTTCGGAGACTCTGGGAGGGCACGGGGACGCGCACTTTTAAGTGTTCAATGCCGTACCCCTCTAGAAATCCTCTGAAGGTGATTCGTTTCAACACGGCTTGAGGTACCCTTTACGTACCTCGCCGCCCCTAAAACAAGCCCGGTGAAGCTGAAAATGCCCAGTGGCAATCAGCAGTCTCTCTCCAAAAAAAAAAAAAAAATGTATTGTATCGAGTAGTCTAATTTGAGGACCCCCTTTAACAAAAGTTAATAAAAAGGGTATACATGTTCTATAAAAAGATAGAACCAAATATGTTTATTCCTTTAAAGTTCATTAAACTTGATTATAAATAATGTTCATATTCTAAGGATAGTTTTAAAATTAGGGCGACTTTCCAAGCAACACAAAAACAAACAAGTTGTTTCAAAGAACTGTTACTCCATAGCTTATAGCTTTTACTGCATGACTTACCAGCTCGGCTGAGAGATGATATGAAATAACAAAATAATATAAACTACAAACATAATATTAAATACGAGGTGTTTACTTCCGGACCACCCGAAACATTAATTTTGTTTGATATTGTTTGATGTGTAACATCTTTTATATACAATTTTTGGGAGTGATTTCGTAGAAAAGGAACGGAAGTAGGGTCGTAACAGTGTGATCCTGTAACTGTTACGTGTTAGTCGGGGAAGCCACCAGTGATCGACACTTTAAGCCCAATGTCCGTTGTAGGTCGTAATATTTGTGGGAGTGATTTCGTAGAAATGTGATCGTAACAGTGTAACAAGATAACAATGTGACATGTCTTCTAGTGAGTCATCATCATCAACAGCTCATTTTATGTCCCCACTGCTGGGGCACGAGCCTTCCCTATGGATGGATAGGGAGAACAGGCCATAAACCACCACGCGGGCCCAGTGCGGATTGGTGGTTGTTAACGACTGCTAATGCAGCCGGGACCAACGACTTTACGTGCCTTCCGAAGCACGTAGGAGCTCGAGATGATAAAGTTTTGGTCACCCATCCGATGACCGGCCTTTGCGAAAGTTGCTTAACCTCAGCACTCGCAGACCGGGCGCTTTAACCACTGCGCCATCGAGCTCTTCTCTAGCTTAACTCTAGCTTAGAGCTTCTAGTGAGTATTTACTGCATTCTCTTTGTGATTTGCTAATATATTATATTCTATTTTCTATTGTAATATTGATTTCACCCATTTCATGTGTAATTTATTAAGACTTTTAAACAATATTAAAATAAAAAAAGGAAAACAAAGAGAAGAAAAAAAAATACGTCATTGTTAATTCTTCTATTTAATATTGTAATATTGATTTCAAAAGGTGAGATGTCAAATGTTACACATCAATATGAGACTACTGTAAGGCTGACTCATTTTTTATTTCTTTCCGGTTAAAATTCCAGTTCAATGGAATACCAAGAAAAAAGCGATCGTAATAATAATATAGAAAAGAATATTTTAATGCTTAATTCTGTGTACATACTCTTGACCCCCTTTGTGGTGCCGGGGATAAAGAATTGCACCACCCCAACTCTTCCCGTGGGTGTCGTAAAAGCCGACTAAGGGACCATTCCAGAGGATGGGCAGCAACATCTCTCTGAGGTTACCTTCAACCTACTGCGATCGCCAACCCGCCTGCCAAGCGTGGCGATTACGGCAAATACCCCTCATATCCTTGGGGGAGGCCTTTGTCCAGCAGTGGACGTCTTTTGGCTGAGATGATGACTCTTGAGCTCTGTTGAAGAAGCTCGATGTCGCAGTAGCAAACGCGTCCGGTCTGCGATGGTTTCGCAATGGCCGTTCAGTGGATGGGTGACCAAAAATTTATTATCTAGCTCTTCCGTGCTTCGGAAAACACGTAAACCCATTGGTCCAGGCTGCATGTTGCAATCGTTAACAACCACCGCACCGCACTGGGCCCGCGTGGTGGTTTATGGCCCGTTCTCCCTATCATCCATAGCGAAGGCTCTTGCTGCCCCAGCAGTGGGACATAAAATGAGCTGGTGGTGATGATGATGACTGTGTACGTTATTGGTGATTATATTGCATTATACTTTCTTAAGACTACTAGTTTAGGCAGAAAATAAAGAATTTATTTTAGAAATTGATTGTTCGTCTAGTTGAACTGACTCTGTCAGAAAAACATCTCCTATCAATATCATGTACAGACGCCAGCACATCAACCTAACCAGAACTGTCAAATTTCTTCAATACATTTTCAATCATATGCCTTAGTCATAAAGATCAAAGTCTATTGAGGAAAATTGACAGTTTGTGGTAGGTTGATCTGCCGCCGTGTGTACATTATCATACGGAAAATATAATTATAACACTAAGACAACCAGTTCCGCAGTGGTGAAGTGCGCTTCGATTCTAGGAGTTAAAGATCACTAACATCATCAGGTTAAGATAATAGTAGAGAGCTCCTCTTTTGTAAAATATAAACAAAAACTGCTTTTGTTGCAGCTGCTTTTGAAAACTTAACCGATTGTCGGTCGTAGGGATACGAAACAAGGCGTTGATTTGACGAAAAAACCATTTATTTAAAAAACTTCAACTATATCTTTAACTAGCGGCCGCTCGCGGTTTCACCTGCGTGGTTCCCGTTCCCGTGGGAATATCTGAATAAAAAGTAACCTATGTGTTATTCCAGGTTATAAACTATCTGTATGGCGAATTTCATTCAAATCCATCCATCCGTTGCAGCGTGAAGAAGTAACAAATATACGAACATACATACACAAAAACTTTCGCATTTATAATATTAGTAGGATACATTTTCTGAAATGCTACACGTACCTAATAAACTCTTAAAACTAAAACACGAATAGCAAAATATAATCTGTACAACGAAACCGAATCCCTGACCAAACTGGGATGGATCAATTGATCCGTACAACATCGGCGGTCGGTAACGTGAGTCATGCGGTTGTGCCGGCGAGGAATCGAACCCGGACCGCAGCACTTCCTCCTCGCAACTGGAGCAGAGCTGGGCAGGATTAGTATGCACTCCGGCGCATTTCTATGCAACGATATCCTCTAAGCGGCTAAATAAGGAAAGCTTAGGAATGTGAATGAAATATATAGCACACAGGAACGAATATGCGTGGGTCTTTTAAATCGCATGGACAGACTAATCATCAACATCATTCAGTGCCATCTTTATACTGAAGTTTGAAGATCAGTTTACAAAATTTCCTGCGATCCCATATAGCTTGTTTTAACTGGCAATAATTAAGTCCAGTCCACTTTTTGATGTCGTCCAGCCATTTGCGTCGCGGACGTCCCGGAGCTCTTGTTCCCGGAATTTTGCCTTTGAGAAGTTAGCCGTGGGGACTCGTAAAAGAACCCTCTATGCATGTGAGCCAGATGAAGCAGTTTTCTTAGGCATAATTATTGACAGACAGTGGCGGCTAACGACACAAATAAATCAAAAAACCTCTTTGTTTGCCTATCATGGATATGTGGCATCTACCACCTGAATCTTAAATACGGCTTAATTCTGTGGGGAAATTCCACAAACTTGAATAGAGCAGTCATATCACAAAATTAATGCGTACGACGCGCCATATGTAACGTGCAACCAATGATGATATGTAAGCAATTGTTCCATAAGCTTAATTTACTAACTCTCCCTTTACTTTATATATTGGAGTGTTGCATTTTCGTAAAGAACCAGCCATATTTATTTATTGTTAAAGGTATAAACTCTAATCGAAGTATAAGTTGTCCTGGAAATCTGTTGTTGAGAAATTGTTATCCCAGTTGTGTTAAAATATATAATAAGTTACCACACTCATTAACTGGGCTTAATTTTGTTACATTTAAGAGAAGGCTGTTTGACTGGCTTAAAATTAACTGTTTCTATTCAGTTATGGAATATCTACATTGTAAAGTTGATATAATATAAATGTTATACTATTATAAAAAAGTTTGACATATAAAATGGTATTAATGTACCTATATAAATTGTAGTGATGATGTAAATTAACGTATAATTAAATAAATTATTTAGTTTTTGTCCAGTTATCCACATTTACATGCCCTACGTTGGTAAAATAGACGAACTATATTTAAACTACCATCATTGTACCTACTCCATTTTCAGTGAATTAATAATTAGATTTGATTTGATTTGTGTCCGAAAAGGCGACCTTGCGTCTCATGACTGTAGGCATCAGCTCTCTTCTGCAGTTGGCCTTCTCAAGTACTTTGGCATTTGAGGTGAAACTAGTCCATGGTATCTTTGAACATCTTGCGAAGAGTTCACATCTCAAACGCTTGCAACCGGTCACATATTTCTTTCAGCAAGACTAACGTTTCGCAGCCATGTAAGAGCGTAGAATAAACGTAGCATTTCATAATGCGGTGTCTTTTACATAATTTTATTTTGTGATCACACAGGATTTTGGATCACTAATGTATAATTGTTATGTATCTATATTTATCAAAAAACTTCTAGGTAGTTAAAAAATAAGCAAGTTTTTAGTCATCATGTTCAATCAATTCGTCATGTAGTTAAAAAGGTTAATTTCAATTTAATTAATTTTAACTTAATTTTAAATTAGGGTAACTACCATAAATAAAATATAAAATAAAGAAGCGAAACTGAAAACTGAAAACTCAGCACCTGCAACGCTGATATGTTGCGGAGCCCTGCCGTAAGCAAGCGGCAAATGTGTTTCATGTTTGTATTCGTATCTACTCGCAATTAATCGGTGAGAACCTATTAGTGGTTTATATGTGTAATACTTTGTAACCCTATTAAAATTTTGTAATCCTTGGTTTTCCTAAGATGATAAAATAAAATATAATAAAATAAAATAAATAAATTAATTACTTCATTATTTTGCTATCAACACATTAATAATAGTCACTTTAACCCTTCCAGAAAGCTAAGCCAAGTAAAGTGTTAGGATAGGTTCACGTCAGTCTGTAGTCTAACGGAACTATGGGGTTAACTCCGTTAGACTAGATTAGATTTTTTGCATTCAAACCGATCATCTTTATATCTGGTTGTATATTCGGTTATTTGTCACCACTACTAGTTTTTCATCCATAAATATTTGCTATTAACTTAAACTTAGAATAAGACGTTAATCAGCGGTTATTTGCCTTTCCGCGTTCTAATTAAACCTCCACATAACTCAAGTTAACGTTTTGTCAATCAACACGAGTGTCCAATAAGGCGCTAAGCTAATACTGACCAAAAATTGGGTACGCACTACACATGTAGGGTTGTCGATGATCTAAGCTCGTCAATATGCTGCTCCGAGTATCAAGTGACTACTTTATTAAGTGTCATTTATGCAACTTTTTACACAACCTTTTTCAATCAAAAAGACGGTAAAAGTTGATTAAATTTTTAATTATTTTTATTTATTTCATTTGATTAATAATAACAACATATTACAGTTTATGGTCAGCTGGTACAATACTATTCATACGCATACACTTTACTAATTAGAATAGTCATGAATTTATAAAAAGGTCATGTTTAGGAAAGGCCAAATTTTTCTACCGTATACAATGACACATAGTAAAATGTCAATGGTTACGTCATTATGTCAAAGTCGATCTTATACGTATACGGTTTTTTGTGGTCGTGTAATAATAAAAGTTACTGTTCTAGCAGCCCTACAGTTCATTAAGCATTAATATATTATAGTATGATAATTGATAAATATTTAAGAAGAATTGAATTTTAATAAAAACATCAATAATAATTTGCTAAAACATGGTACATAGATTCTTAAAACTCTTTGGTTAAAGCAGAAATAAACATTTACCGGAAGCTGGTATGTTACTTCTTAATAGTAAAACTGCCAACCCTATCGGTATTGTATAGACACAAGCGGCAGTGGACCCCGTTCCAACGCTGTTTGTTCGCGCGCCACTCGCGCTGTCTGTGTACACCGGGTATTGGAAATGGGACCTTGTATCAATAAATTGTGATAAGAAAACAACTGGCAAGTGAGAGTTGGGCAACTTCCGAGAATTCGTCACGGTAGGCGCGGTCCGAAAGAATTGTCTTTTAATAAGCAACCAATGACAGTCTCAATAAATACCAAAGTTACTCGGACTTGTGTGTTTGATACTTAACAAAGACGCCAACATAAAGTATTTAAAAAATGCTAATAATTTTTATTTTAGTTCAAGTTGCGATTTTTCAAGTTAAGAAACCTCTGCAAAGCGCCTAATAAGCGATCAAATTAAAATATTTCGCGCTCTTTCGTTTGGAAGGTATGTTGTACGTTGGTACGTTGGTACGTTGTGCCGTTGGTTCCGGTTGTCATAAGATGGTAATAGTTAAAACCTACGTGGTCGTTATTACTCATATAAGAAGGCTTGAGACCAGCAGTCGAGTGAATAATTATCATCATCATCATCATCATGTATGTTGGTTTTTTTTATTTACGATTGTATATTGTGTGTGTCTATAGTGACCAAATAAATATGTTATCTATCTAATCTATCTATCTATCATCATCAGCAGCAGCATCATCAGCCTACTTCTGCCCACTGCAGGACATAAGCCCTCACACGCCAAGAGTGGCGCAGTGGTGCAGAGGCACGGTCCTGCACTATTCTCATAAATTATTATTATTAATTTAGTAGTGGCAAAATACCTCTCGCCTATGGCGGTTAAGTCTGGCAATAGCACAGTCGGCCGGCGTATTATTTTATATTTTATTAATATTATTATTATTTATACTAATCTGTGACATAGTTTAGTTTTCCATTCATTCTAATATTATAGTTTCAATTAATTTGGCATGTGTGTACCTATCTAATTTTAAGTGTTTTTATATAATTTTAATCTATTTCACTGACATTCACATTTTGAATATGATAGTCTATCTTGACATGCCTATTAAATTTTTTAAATTATTATGTTATATTGTTTTGAATAAGTTAATTATCTTTTGGCATGTGTACCTATATCTTGTAAGAGCTTTGGATTGTTATGTAAGCTTACAAGACTTTTTTTAAATAAAGTCTGATGATAAATATCTATCAATATCTTTCTATCTTTATTTCGTACAAAATTTTATTGTTTCCTTCGTCATCCATTGAGTCTTTTTAACAGCTGGTACTGACCCTTAAGTTCCCTATGTAAACTGTCAAGCACGGGACCCTCCTCAAACGTGACGTGTCAACCCTTTAATGCAAACACAAACTTATACCACTTCTTGGTTGAGTAGTGATAATGGACGCTGCTGAGACGCTGTCGCTCAGAGACGTATCGGTTTTTTCTACCACTTGTATTTGGGAAAATGCTCTTATTTGAGTGCAAGACCGCTTTTTACTGTTTTGTGTCAGCGGCATTTTTAGCGGTAAAAAATGAATGGGTTTGACCTATTCTCAATCGTGGATATATTGTAACACACATTTTTGTCAAATAAGGCCGATGAAGAGAATAATCAGATATAAAAAGGATAAAAGTTAAGAATTTTTTGTTACACTGAAATGCCTTATATCGTGATAAATATTAGATTTTAGTAAATATAGAAAACTGAGTGAGCCTGCGACCATTTGTTCATTGGAGATCCCAAACCATGGTCAGATTTTTTTAAATTGACAGTTTTTTCAAAGTATCAAACAAAATCATCCAAGTATAAACCGTTTCTGCTATCCCATAGACCTTGAATTGAGGACTTCACACACCGTCCAATATACCACCAGCTCCTCACTCAGAACCATTCCATCGCCAAGACATTATAAATCTAATGTGATTAAGGCCATCTAGACGATTTAACGTTCGAAGCCCGCTCCATTAGGGGCATTATATGCAAATGTAACTGTTCTTTGTGGGACGAACGAGATTTGTGGAGCCCGGAGCACCCCGGGACCTTAGGCTGCGCACACACGAGCCCTATCTTAACTAATGTAAGCGTATTGTATGCAAAGCCACGACACGATGTATGGACCCGTAAGTTCCTGGTACTAGTTGCTTGTGTTAATATTTTTAAAGATTACAGATTTGTGGTTGGTATAACTGGACGGTGTAAGGTTCGATTCGTGGTGGTGGTCACTTGTCGGTTTTATTGCGACCACGTATTTCTTTTTGAAAACTTTTATGTAATCAAAAGTAACAAAGTAAGATAAGTTTTTCAAAGAAATTGAATTAACGAGGTAGTCTTGTTTAGCGTTATGAAGAATGAACTCTACAATAAGTAGCTCGCTTTAGGTGCGTATTATGTAAATCTAGTCCCATTTTATTTAAATACGGTGATACAACCTGCAAGTATCAGCATAAGCAAATAAAAAGCACATTGCTGGGCTTAATCTATGCCATAGGACCTTAGATCATGAGGATTGGGCCACTGGATTGTTTTTAACGGAATATAATTACAAAATATTAATATCTAATTACTTATCTTAATACTTACTTATCTATACTTAAGTATATAACGTCCGACTCCACATACCTGTAACAATGTAAAAGTTAAATTAGCAAAAAATCAATGTCTAATAAAAAAAACACATCGATAAAAACATCAACACGTTATAATATAGTCAATGGCAGAACTTTACGAACTATAAAGTTTTACAACCGAAGCTTGTTTTATAAGTCAATGAATGAGTTTACAAGAAGCCAGTTGATATAATATCTCTGATCCGGATTGAGTGAGTCATATTTTTATGAGATGGAGCATAATTTATTTAGAGCATATCCCAATTTATAGGCAAAGTAGTTTTAAAGCTATAAAGACTTTTATATAGGTTTTTGCAGCAATTGCTAAAGTTATGCTACGTAAGGCAACTACCCCGATGGGTGAAATAAAGTTAATCCATTCGTACTTCAGAAGAAACATCCATCATAAAATTATGTTTTTTTTTTATATTAGAAGGAGGCAAACGAGCAGGCAGGTCACCTGATGGGAAGCAATCACCGCCGCCCATGGACACCCGCAAAACCAAAGGAATCACAGATGCGTTGCCGGCCTTGAAAAAAAATGTTAAAAATTATGTCGTCAAAATAAGCAAAATAAATATAAAGTTGATGCCGCAGTCGCTAAAGTTAAGCTGCGTAAGGCATGGTCACTACAGAATGGGTGAAGAAATTTTTTACACAATATAAGTTACAAGGTGCCTCTTCACGCCTCGTTTGAAGGACCCCATGTCATAGGAAGGAGGGAAAACGTGCGCTGGTAGACTATTCCATCTTTTGGAAGTGCGACAGAAAAACGAGTCACCAAATTTCTTTGTGCGCGATGGAATGTTCGAGACAGTACAGCGGTGACTCCGGAGAGCAGCACGCGTACTCCTATGGAGGAAGGGAGAAGGTGGGATGAGGTCAAAAAGCTCTATGTTGTAAAAATAAGCCTTAAAAATATAAAGTTGATGCCGCAATATCTAAAGTCAAGCTACTTAAGGCATGGTGGAAGCCGGGTAGTGTCCCGGATAAGCGACAGTATTTTTTTACTCAATTTTAGGTACTTACTGCTTCTGAAGAACAAATCAATCATTCAATCAAATTATGTCGTAAAAACAAGCCATTTTGCAGTTGACGCTTGATAATCTTAACTAGTTTTTCTTTATGTAAGGCAAACTATCTGGCAAGCCACTTTATGAGAAATGGTCATCGCCTTGAACGTCTGCAGCATCCAAAGAACTTTAAAGACCTTATTTACACGCTGTTTGAAGAACCTCATCATCAAATTGAAACTTTTACCAGATGTAAATTTGTTACTTAACTTAGATTTTTATTTTGTGTTTTTTACATGTTGTAGTTTTCTTCTTTATTTTTTGTGTTTATTTGAAATGGAAAGTGTCCTGCTATGTTAGGGCATTATCCAATATTTTTGACGCTGTAAGGGAGAAAATAGCTGGACACTTGCTGAGTTTCTTGCCGCTTCTTGTCAGTACAAGATGTCCCGCCCAGAGTAGACTTACGAACCGATGGCACAGTGACATTCACAAGAGCTACCTACTTACAGCCTAAACTGAATAAATGATTTTGAATTTTGAATTTTAAATTTCATCATCATCATCAGCTCATTTTATGTCCCCGCTGCAAGAGCATGAGCCTTTCCTGTGGATGGATAGGGAACCTCATATTATAGCATAATTTTTGCATTTTTTAGTACTATTTTTTATTAGAATTGAACTTTTAATTTAATTTTAATTTAATTATAACACTTACAATTTGAATTTCAAATTAAAATGAAAAAAAATGTAAATGTTGTGCACAGTTCTAATTGGGCACAGGCATGCACTTTTATTTTTTTCTTATGTGTTATTTATCATTGTAAGTTTTCTGACTGATGTCCGTTATTGTGCCTTTATGTATAAATAAATTTTGTTAGCATTTGCTAACTACTGTGACTGATTAATAAAAACAGTGGCATCGGGGCCAACAAGTGGCGGATACAAATGCGGTTACCCGACAAACCACTCAAGCTCAGCAAAAAGAAGCTGGAGAAACAACGCTGGCATATTTCATTCGACCTCCCTACTCCCCTTACTTGGAAAGTAATTATTTACCCAATCTATTGAGAGTGACAGCGACACCACCAAATATATAGACGCAAAAGGTACGACTCATACAAAGGCGTTTGAGCATTGTCGCACACATACACCATAAAATAAGAAGACTGCACAAGTTAACCCTTAATTGCATGATATTTGTTTATCATAAAAAGCTGTTTTAATGGTAACCGTGTGATTCCAACACTTCGAAAAAATATATATACTTTTTAAATAAAAACATTGAATATTGATAGTTGTCGCAGGCGGGGACAATCACCAACCAACCAAAGAGAGTGCGGATTTATTTGAGCTAGCCGCTCGGTTGATGATTGTCCTCGTCTGCGACAACTGTCAATATTTAATGTATTTATAAATACTTATTTATTATAGATTTTATTTTTTAATAAAATCGTATCGTAATTTTGTATCGGACAAGGAAATATTTCACGTTGCATTCAACATTGCTCAAATGGAATTCTGGGATCGTAGAGCTTGTTTTTTTTCTTTTCAGTTTTTTCTCTTTGCAGTTTTTTTTATGTTAGTCCGGTTTTTACTAGTATATAATTGTTTTTATATAGTTGTTTTTGCAGTCGGGATTTTTATTTTAATAATTTGGTCTATTTTCAATCTTTTTACTTACTTTTTTTTATTAAGTATATTCCGGATTTTTTATAGCCTATGTCACTCCCACAGTCGACACAAATCTAACGACACCTCAGTTTAAGCCGTGACAACACGCGTTGTCACGGGACTGGTATTCTGCAGATACCTTTGATGAAAAAAGGCGCGTGCCACTATGCAAACAACCAATTCAGTTTAATAAAACAAATAAATGTTATGGCGTCATATTTAGATAAGATGGTGGTAGCTAGCCAGGCGGGCAAAGCTCTACCACCAACCAAACCGAGTATACAAACATGTACCCCCCACTGGGTATCGAACCTGGCACCTCTGAGTCTAAACCGGTGGTCTAAGCCACTAGAACACAAAGAAAACCTTCTGGGTCTCCTTAATTTGTGCATACCAGCCAGCCTCGAATCTCGGAACAGTTCGCAACAGTCCTAGCACAGCTGTTGTTACAATTCATGTCCGTTAGAAGCTGTCTACGAGGTTGTCTTTTACAAAGTAAAGCAAGACGTTAATATAAATTAAAAATAAGAAAGGACCAAGAATTGAACCCTGTGGAACTCCCATTGTAACCACCGATACCGGTATGTGTGCGTTGCTCAAGTACGTTTGAAGTTTACGTTTTGCAGTCGCCTTATGTTGTGGCGACACACAGTGAGACTATCGCAGTGTGGATGACCATATCAGCTCACCATTGCCTAAACCGTGTGGTATACAATTACATATTATGTGCTTGGCCTACTTTTCAACGTCTAATAAAAGCTATTGTCAATTTCTAACAACATTTTAGGTCATGTTCATTACAATCAGTACCTATTTGATGTGAATTGATTTGAAAACTTCTCTCCAACTGTTTTTAAAAACACGTTTTTCATTACATCAAAATTAAAAAAAAAAATCAAAATCGTTTATTCTGTTTAGGCTACAAATTAGCTCTTATGAATATCATCCTGCCATCTGTTAGCAACGCGCTCATTTAAACGTTAAAATTTTAATTTTCTTATTTTATTGTGCTGACTATAGGGTCGTTTGATATCGCTCAGCGCCATGTCATCGGAAAAGGCGCATGTCACCGGGGCCGTGCCAGCGAGTCTGCCGCTAGCATCTTTCGAAACGACACCATACTAAAAAAACACAAATGTTGATAAAGGTTCAAATCCTGCTCGTGGAATTTTTTTAAACATTTGTGTTTTTGTAATTTATTCGCAACAAAATTTGCGTTAAAAACTTATATAAACAAAACAAAGACACCATACTACCTTGCGAGAACATTCTAAAACGTGCTTTGTCCAAATCTAACTATCTGCCTGTATTTTGTGGCCATTATACGTGTTATTGGTAAAGGACTGTGTTTACATCAATATACCGACCCCCAACCCCTACACTATCGGTTTGTAAGTCTACACAGGACGGGAGACCTTGTATTGAGAAGAACCGGCAAAAAACTCAGCAAGTGCATTTCTTTTCTCCCTTACAGAGCGTCATAATATTGGAAAATGCTCTTTCATAGAAGGACACTTTCCATTACAAATGAACACACAAAATATAAAAAAACCACATCGTATAAAAAATAAATTAAAGAAATAAAAACATCTAAGTTAGCAAATAATCGATATTGGCATGAACATCGAATAATTCATTACATCAGGTACCAATTTCAATTTCCACAATGTCATGACTGTACATGATTACCTCAGATTTTAACTGTTGTGCGAGTTGACGACACAAATAATAGGTAAAATCAAGAGGTGCCATCTCGCACACCTGTGCGAGTTTAAAGTGTGCGAGTTGACGAATAACTCATCAATTCCAGTTATAATATTATCCGGTTAGCTCCTCAAGTGTGGCTGCGAGGCATCTATGATGACCTTCTAAAGATATCGTAGGGACTGTTCGCTAATCACTAAACAGGAATGAGGATCAATAAAGGCTTTCGCTATAAAAGCAATATGCATTCAACCTCAAAAATATAAGCGATTTCCTTTTAGAATACTAGTAATTAAGCACCTATTAATTAGGTGGTTTATACCAACAACCTGTAAAACCTAAATACAGGAGGATGAGCAATATTAATTGTGTTCAGTATGGTTATCTATGAACGAAAGTCTAAACACAAGAGAGATTGCCGTTTTCATAGAATGATAATATTATTTGGTTAAAAAAAATTGGAATTAGTTTTGTTTAACTCAACATTCAAAGACATGGATATTTTTAACAAATTATCTTCTTACAAAATCGGACTTTCCTAAACTCAAGCATTCGTTCATCTCGATGCTACATAAACAAAAAAAAATAGTCAGCTCAAACTGTTCTTTACTCTATGATGGATGTTCTCTAATATTGGACAAAATTGCACACACAGTCCTGATTCCAAAGTAACGATTCCAATACACAGAGGACTTATTAAACAGGGGCAGCGATTAGTCTGGCCACGAGCCAGCTGACACGCCGCATTGGCCGGCGCGGATGAATGAACCAATCAGTGCGACAATCATTCGTTCATACAAAAACCGGTCTTTATTTCTTTAAATATTTATTTTCAGTAAAAGAAAAATAGTTAAATTCAATTTTAAATTTAGATAAGATTTATGTATTTAACACTTTTGCATCATAACATAAGTTACATGGCGGACTCAATGCCAAAAATGCCTTATTCTATTTTAAAGACACTCAAGTTCCTTCACTTTTTTCATTAGTTTAGTAGTTTTATTGGTCCCAGCCATCTTATAATTATAAGAAAAAAATAGTCGGTTTATTACCTTTCCTTTAATTTAACATTTTGTAATATTATTTATTCACAATTAAGGTAAGTTAATAGGTACATTTCAGACAACAAACATATCCAATCCGAATACCAAACAAGGGACCGATCGGTCTCATACACAGGGGGCTCATTAAACATCGGCCAGCGATTAGATCGGACGCGCGCCAATGACGACCCGCTGACAGCTGCCGATGAGTGAATTAATCAACACAATAATCATTCGTTCTGACAAATTTGTTCTCACTCTTTTTATGTTCGGTTTTCGATTTATCAATGTGTTTTGTTTAATTACTTTTTATTCGAATTAAAAAAAAATCCTCATTTGAATAGACTGTTAATTTGCACGTCGTCGTTCACTCATTGCAATTTATAAGATTGATAATAAATGCGATATTAAAACACCATTCAGATTAAACGAACTTTAAAAGCTTACGATTTAAAAAAAATGTAGTTAAGTACATAACAGTAAACAAGTAACAAAAAGCAGTTTTTAAACTTTCTATAGCCAGATCGTCGCGACGGCTGATCATCATTTATTCCATGCTTGGTGCGTTCATCCCGATGCAAAGTGCAAAGTACGCTGGCCGCACGCCAGTTACCGGCTAGCCAACCACCGGCTAGTCAGCCGCCGCCTAGCCAGCCGCCATCGCGCCACCTCGGCATTACCCGACTGGCTAACTGACATTAGCTAAATGGCGTTCGTTAACGCGTTACCGTTGTTTTCTCGTTAATTAATCCAACACGTGCGCTATCTCCAATGTCTTTGGCTTTGTATTTGCATACGCTAATCGTAAAGCCACACAGCATGGCGAAATTAAAGGGTAATTTTTTTTTATATCTGTTTAGAAATGCAGAATTTATAAGTCTAATTTCGGTTTTTAGATTAACATCGTTAGCATAATTAATATTAAATGTTTATTTAATTACGTTAACAAGTATCAGCTAGACAAACAGCACCAAATAATAACTAATGTTCTCAATTATTCGTGCAAATTTAATCATATATAGTTAATTGCACTAGAAATTATAGCTCCGACAAAATTAATCATACCCTAAATAACAAACACAGTACAGTAATATGTTTGTCAGTTTCTATAAAAACGCATTGGTGGCAGAGTAGCAAAGGGTTTGGCCCGATATCTAGAGATCCTGGGTTCAGTTCTGGCAAAATCAATTTACGCATAGCTAAAATAGTAGACTTCACTTGCTATCTCATAAATGTATCCATAATTTACTCCTCAAACCGTTCTCACTAAGCTATTTCAATTTTAGCCTTCATTCTCCACGTTCAAAACGTTCGTTCAAACGTGGTACTACTCGTGCAAATTTTCGAACTGCAGTCATTCATTCGCGGCAAAACAGCTATGAAGGTGTAAAACAAACTGCGAACGGGCCAAACGGCAGCCGCCACCTAGCGGGGATTAGCGGACCAATTGGGAAAATGGCCGTCGTTAACGCGCCAATCGCAACCTGTGGAACGGGCGCTGAATAAAACTGCAATTCATTAATGTACACCTATACATGTTTGTGTAGTACACACTGATTTTTAATAATGATAGCCGAGAAAGACATAGATTTAAGAAACGTTCATGTATAGCGCTTGCGAAGGTTTACTACAAAGCAGTTTTCGGTAAGCGCAACCTCTTTTGTTGTATATAAATGTTTTTTTTTTTACAATAGGTATAACTCGTTGTAAAATATCTGTATTCTTGGCGGGAAAGTGAAGAGTCATCTGCGGTTTTGTTTTATTTTCTAAAATTTGTGTTATGTCGAATACTAATGTGAAATAATGGTGGATTATTAACCGTTAAATGTTCGTGAGTGTGCATGAGTGTTGGCAAATCAAACAAAACAGTGCAACGTCACTTTTCTAATTCTCTCAAGAAGTCCGCGTGAGGACTTGGTAAAGCCCCACATCTTTACTGAGATACTCGAGGGATTGGGGGGTATAGCATTTAATTTTCTCACATCCCATTTCTAATAACATTCATCATCATCATACAGGAAGGAAATATTGTTTATTTATGTATTACTTGTAAGAAAAATTATTTCATTGGCTAAATGCTTGTCCAAAGCCATAAAAAAATATATATATCTGTAATTTTGATGAAACTGTCACCTTAGAATATCAACCCAAATTAAAAAGTACAGTACTGTTACTAGCATAAAATATATTAAAACTATGAAAGAACAAACAATGTCTGGGCCAAAAAAGTATTAAACAATTTCTGTTTACACGATATCAGCTAAATTGCGTAATAAATAGTCGGCTTGTAGTTCTCATGTCAAAATTATGTGACAGCTTTAAACGAAAAATTCAACTATGGTAACATATTTTAGATCGTTGAATTGCAAAAAAAAATGGCTTTATTTGATAATAAACGAATACGAATGGAAGATTAGCCCACCGCCCACCATTCGTTCAGTCGTTCTTCCATTCGCTGTCAACTGTAAATCAAGATGGCCGTTCACAACCACCTAGCGGGCATTAGCTGAGCTAATGGGCTATCGTTAGCACATTTCTGGGAACCGCTTCTAAACGGAGATGGACGATAGACACAATAGCAATTACGTACTGCGATTGAAAACGCGATGGTAGCGTTGATGCCTATCAATTATAACGCAAGGCAGAAAAGGTTTAGTATTAAACCCAAACTAAGATATGAAGTTGGTGGTTGATAGAAGGCGTAAAAGGAAGTAACCAAAAATGATCAGTCAGAAGAGTTATTTTCCGCCAATGACAAAGTTAACTTAATGTTGACACAGTTGGGAATAGAATGCAATAAAATAAAATTCAAGTAAAAAAACAAAACAAATTTGTATTATTTGTAATTTTCAACTAGAAGATCATGTGATCTTGAGATTCTATAATCGATCCTTAAAGTCATACCACCAGGTCACCAATTTACATGTTTAAGTAGCTAGTAGCTTTTATATTTGTTTCGTTAATATTTTATTTTAAATACCTAACTTAGATTGTACATAGGTACTTCTTTTCATGTAAATATTTTTAGTTCATTTTACTTTGACATACTCGTATCATCAGCAGCTCAATTTATGTTCCCACTGCTGGGGCACGAGCCCCTATGGATGGATAGGGAGAATGAGCCTTAAACCACAACGCGGTCCCGGTGCGGATTGGTGGTTGTTAACGACTGCTAATGCAGCCGGGACCAACGGCTTTACGTGCTTTCCGAAGCACGGAGGAGCTCGAGATGGCAAACCCATCCATTATCCATTTGTTCACCCATCCGGTGACCGGCCTTTGCGAAAGTTGCTTAACATCAGCACTGCGCCACGAGCTCTCATACTCGTATACTTGTGCATTACCGGTTAAGTGTCAGATACTGTACTTGTATGTTAGTCGGAAAGGTATCTATTATATGGGCCTTTTTTACATTGTTTGTTTGCCTAAAATAAATGAATCGACATCGTTCGGGACAATAACAGCTGAAACCGCAGCACACGCGACAATTTCGGAGCAGTTCAGTGATGTGATTCAAAGTTTGCTGTAACTATAGTCCCGTCCAAGTCTTATAAAATAGGGAAACTGTATCGTACACCAAATTGGTTAAAAGGATATTATACAAGTTCCCAAGAAACATTTGACCCAGATCCGATAATAGCATTGAAACTGAAGTCTGCACATGTCCAAACAATAAATCAGGTGCGTAAACCTAATGAATAGGCAGCTTTATACCAAGAGTTATTCGAAAGTGAACCTAATGCTAATGGCGTAAGAAGCAATATGATGCTACTCGAAACGCTGCAAGTTTGCAAGTGGGCCATACAAAGCAACAATGACGCAGTAAAAACGGTTTAAATGGCGATTTAAGCGAGGTTCAAGCCACAAGGAACCAGCGGTTTAAACTAGCCTTTTATTGTACACTCATAAAGTATTTTCGGAAGCAATAGATATAAATGTTTTAAGACACAACTACAAATGTTTAAATAAAGTATAATGGTGTTGATACGAATAGATAGGCTATTAAAGATATTATAGACCTTTTTATTATTATGATTTTTGCATTAACAATACTATAAAGGTTACAAGATAACAAAAAAACAAGCAAGCCTTACAGTAGTCGCATATGATGTGTAATCTTAGTAATAAGAAATTTGAACATAATATTCTGAAAAAAATGGGTCAGGTATCACATCATTTAATCATAAATGCAGTAAATACTCATTAGAAGACATTTGACATATCAATATGACCTCTGATAATCAAATGTCACAATATATCACATCTAATAATAATACCTATTATGTCATGTTCATACTATCGATTTTAAATTCAAAAATTGCGCGCGCTTGCGCGCTTCCCCGACTTCCTGTCACACTGTTACACCTACTTCCGTCCCATTTCACGAAATCACTCCCACAAGTTGTATATATAGAAGGCGAGCGGAAAGATGTTACACATCAATAATAATATTTATAATATTTAAAGGAATTACGTCTTTATCGATTGTTAAATACTTGCAAACGTGTTCTTTCGACTGTGAGGGTAGTAACTACACAGTGACGTATTACCGCTGGCTAGTACCGCTGCAGCGTAAACCACAAACTACTAAAAAAATTCAATGAGTCTTTTGGGGCATCGGTAGCTCAGCGGTTAGAACATTGGACCGGTCATCCAAAGGTCGTGGGTTCGATTCCCACTCGAGCTACGTGAGGCTGGTTCATTATTTCTAGTAAAAATAATATCTTGTTGCTATAGACCTGTTATGAGATATAAAACATAAAAGAAACAGTTGTTATCAAAATAACAAAGCGGCAAAGGCAACACGCGACAACTGCGACAAACAATATGGAACGGTCAGTGAAGATTATTTGGATATTTTTTCCTTACACCCTTGAAGCAGTAAACGCCATCTGTAGCATGTAATGGTTCCGAAAAGGGCGTTCACTATTTTTAATAAACAATAATGGAACAGCAGTTCGTAGGCGCTGTGACTTCATCCTTGAAGTGAGGTTAGACTACATTTTTCTCATAATTATAATGGTAGCATAACGGTCAGTGCAGCCACCGAGATTGCGGAAGACCCAGGTTCGATTCCTGGTTGGGGCGGGTATGTATTATTTTTTTTAACTATCTATATATATAAAAAACAATTGTTCGACAACGGCTGGAGAACGGTTGGACCGATTTGGCTAATTTTGATTTTGAAATATTTGTGGAAGTTTAGGGAAGGTTAAACGGTGAGAAACATAAATAATAAGTAACGGAGTATACTAAAAACGACAATTTAATTTTCCAATACAAAATGATTTGTTTAGTTTGTTGTCATGGAAACTGTCAAAGCGGTGCGAAGTCCGCCGGGTCAGCTAGTATTTTATAAATATTTACATTCTTCTCATCTCCACATGCAGAATTGAACTTTAATTTGATATCCGTATAGATTTATTTCCTCCCTTTATTTTCTTGTTGATTATGTATGCTAAAAAGATGCCCAAACTTCAACCCAGTCCTTTTAACTTTTGCGTAACAAATCTGAAGTGTGTTAATTAAAAATAAAATGTCTTAAAAATATACCATCACATTTACATTAAAATTATCTTTAAATAGAATTATCAGTAAATTACAACTACCATGTGATAAATTGGTTTCACATTAACAAAGAATTTAACTTTTAGTATTCTTAAAAAATGTATATCTATATTTTTATACAAACAATTAAAGTGACGGTTATTTGAAGGGCAATCTTCTCAACTTAAATTAGTAATTTAATTATCTTATTACGTTCGGTAAACCACCTAACGATTCCTAAGTTTTTGAAGAAGTTTATGACACTCTTGTCTTTGTAAACCCCATGAAAAGGTTAATAAATCTATAAAGTTAATAAATCTTAGTCAATAATTTGTGTAATCTAAAATGTAATAATAGAAATGACACATTCCAATTGTATCTCAATAAATAATGAACTAAGCACACTCAATTGCATTCAGTAGGATATAAATTCAATTAAAATTCTTAGCACCATAACTCCAATCTTGAATGCTCTCAAAAAGGAAATCAAAATGGCCGACCAAATATGGCGTCAAAGATGTCCGCCACACGTGCGCTCCACTTAGCCCTACGAAATATTGTATTAATCCATTTCCTATTAATGTGGGTCAATGTGAGTCGTCATTTACATATTATTAGTCCGGTTTTTAACTGTCGTCTATAACATAATATGTAGAAATTACGCCATCTTGCTACTGATTAGGTTAGAAAGAAAAGCAGAGCTGTTGCTGAATAAGAAAATTACTTACTTAAATTTTAAGCTAAAATGTAGAAATCACACACTTTGATCAGTCATTAATCACTAATTAGTTAATTACTTATCCATCTGAGAATAATCTTTAATAACTTTTACAAAGAACTTACCTATGACTTCTTCACCATAAATGATTTGTAATGAAGATCACATTTTATTGTAAAAATAAATTAAACAATACTTAATATTACTATTTAATTTATTATTAATTCGTTTATTATTATTATTGATATTGAATTATTGGTTTCTTATTTTACTAGATTACAGGTTACACGTGGTTATTTGATTGGAAAAAACTACCAAAACATAATTTAACAAAATCGTGTAAATATGAGGAAATGTTTAGCTTCTAACCTGTAGTATACTATTAACACATTATAACTATATTAATTTTATTAGGTCGTAATATAACAGTATAACAACAAAAACACTTAATTGGGATTATTCTGTGCCATGGTGAAATCACAACAATACAGGAGTTTATTAATTACTTATATGGTGGGTCGCAATGAAAATGGCACATTTAGATGAAACTACCACCATTTTGTATTAAATTTTCACAAGTTTATTCGCTTCTGTATACGAAATTGCGCCATAAATGTAATGGGGATTCTATTCTGAAATTCACGCTTTGCAGTCAGTGGGTATGTTTGGGATTAACACGTGAAGCATATCACCACTATGTAGTTTGTCATGTTACCTTTTACTATGAGGCATGGTATGATGGCATGGTGTGTTGGATTTATTGTAGCTACTAAGTTTCAGGCTAGGGTTTTCTTCATCGAAACAACGGTCCACTGAACCAGCTGTGGAATCGCATTAAATCGAATTGTGCAAAATTGTTGAGTTGTTGTTGTCGTCTAAAGCACAAAACACAGAGTTGTTGACGTCTAAAGCAAAACAATAAAAAATTGCAAACAATAAAACACAAAAATTTGCTTTAAAACAGATTTTGGAGAAGCCTTTAATCTAGAATACGTTTCACCAGCATCCCTGATAGTCACATTGTTACTGTATAGTCTACCAAAAGTCTGTATGCCTAGACTCTACTAGTTTTAAGACAATGTAGAAGTTAAAGTCTACGCAAATGAAGTAACGAACAGAGGTCGATAAAAATAAACAGATCTAAATCAAAAGCATAGTCTCAGTATAAGGCTGCACGTCGACACACGTAAGGATCCTCCAGCGGACTAGCCTAATTGTGCTGCCACTTAGCTGAAGAGTGCTAATCCCACGGTATGGGGGAGGGAGTTAGCGTCAGCGGAGGCTGTGACGCATATTTCTGTACATACTATCATCTTTCTTTTTTTGACTTAATGTTTTTGACGACCTCCTTGGTCGAGTGTTTTGTACACCAGTTTTCATGGTGTCGTCATCTCTGAAGTCCCGGGTTCGATCCCCGACCGATTGTCTCGGGTCTGGGTGTTTTCTATGTATAATAAGTATATTTAAGTATTTTAAGTATGTTTATCTGTTGTCTAGTAACCATTTAACGAGTTTCTTAACGATGCTTCTCTTGGGCTAGATAATTTGGTGTGAGTGTAGGAAAGTTTATTTATTTATTTAGTTTAGTTTCTTACATATAAAGATATGTAAAGACTTTGGACCAAACATGTTAATAATGATATAGTAAAGGAATAACTTAAAAATTGTCCTACGTCCATAAAAAGGAAAAGTAAAGCCTACAATTTGTCCCACTGCTGGGCAAAGGCCTCCATCATTACAATCAAGTCATCGGCAATGAATGGATTTTGGCTCAATCACCACGCTTGCCAAATTCGAGTTGGTGAACACAAGCCAACAAGCATCGAAAAGTACGAATCATACATTGCCTGAATTGAACTCAGGAGCTTCGGATATTGAGCCAAGCTCGATGCCAAATGGCCACCAAGACGTTTTTTAAAAAGAAAAAAAATTCAGAAAATTTCTAAACTCATCATAATTCATCGAGACATAAAATTATGCGCAAAAACGCCTTACTCTTCAAGGAAATCGAAAATTTGATTATAATAACATCGCCCCGGTTCCTAGAAGATGTAGACAAAATTATGCGAACCGCTGCGGAAGTTTAATGAGAATGATATTTTTAACGAACCGGAAACATAACTTAGAGATTACGATTATGAGTCATAAACTCTTGGAGCTAAAAATTTTATGGCGATGATTAATGCTTATGAATCATTTTGGTATAGTGAAAAGTGAGACGTTTTCTGTTTGATTTAATGGCACTTGGGATATGACCTTCAATATATTATTATGAGTATAAAGTTTGGGAGCTTTCAGGATTGGGTTTTGAGGAGCTCGATGGCGCAGTGGTTAACGCGCCCGGTCTGCGAGTGCTGAGGTTAATCAACTTTCATAAAAGCCAGTCATCGGATGGGTGACCAAAAATTTATCATCTCAAGCTCCTCCGTGCTTCGAAAGACACATAAGGCCGCCGAACCCGGCTGCTTTAGCAATCGTTAACGACCACCACACCGCACTGGGCCCGCGTGGTGGTTTATGGCCCGTTCTCCCTATCCATCCATAGGGCAGGCTCGTGCTCCAGCAGTGGGGACATAAAAATGAGCTGATGATGATGATGATAAAGTTTGGTAGTGAGGCCACGTAAACGAAATACTTGTCAGTACGTAAACATATCAATAACTAGCTAGCTAGCTTCGCGCTCGTAAATTCAGTATGTCATAAAGTCTTTATCGCGTGCCTCTAAGAACATTGTATTTGACCGGGATGAAACATATACTTACAAGATGAAGATATAGTATGACAAAAGAAGCCCTACCACCAATCAGATTAAGAATTACTAACAATCTATGGAATTATTCTGAAATAAATACTTATTATTATTATTATTATTATAATGATGTTCTTATGAGCTATTTGTAGCCTAAACTGAATAAATGATTTTGAATTTTGAATTTTATTTATTTAACTAGCTGTGCTCGCGACTTCGTCCGCGTGGAATAGTGACTTTCGGCAGCATTTTTAATTTTTTAGGCTCTTTTCCCGTTTTTGCAACATTTTTCACTGATGCTTCGCTCCTATTGGTCGCAGCGTGATGTTATATAGCCTAAAGCCTTCCTCGATAAATGGACTTTCCAACACAAAAAGAATTATTCAATTCGAACCAGTAGTTCCTGAGATTAGCGCGTTCAAACAAACAAACAAACAAACAAACAAACAAACAAACTCTTCAGCTTTATAATATTAGTATAGATGACTAAAATGAGTAACTGACTTCCTATTTTTAATGATCACTGGTCCCTATCGAACACTATTGCTACAACTTCTATATAGATTTTCAGTTCTAGGCTAATTTCGAAGCACTCAACTATCTTTACCGCCTCAGTGGTCTAGTGATTAAGACCACCGGTTTAGACCCAGAGGTCCACGGTTCGATTCCCAGTGGGGGCTACATGTTTGTGTACTCGGTTTGGTTGGTGGTAGGGCTTGTTTGTCCGCCTGGCTAGCTACCACCATCTTACCTAAATATGTCGCCATAACATCAATGTTTGTAGCATTGTAGTGTTCCGGCAGCTAGAGATAATAGCCAGTGCCTCACTAGTTGAGGACCCCGGGTGAAGTGCGCTTCCATCATTGGCATTATCATCACTCAACATCAGGTGAGATCAAGGCGAGTTCATACCCGTAAAATATTTTAAAAAATTTTTTAGTAAAATCTTAACTTAAGTCGCATGACATTTCCCATGGTTATACATAATTATCTTAAGATATTGCTTTGCAGTTACCAGTCAACAACAAGTTTTGACGTTTCAAGAGGTATCACAAGCACTCGTTTCGAATTAGGTCAAGAAGGGCTTCAATTATAACGACGAGGAGTATCGCGCCCATGATAAATTGACTAAACAAACAGAGGTATGATTTTGTTTACATAGACGTGATGGATCACCTATATACCTCCGAGGGAGTTTATAAATTAGCTTCTGTATAGCACACGAGTAAATACACGTACCCATAACAGGCTTTGAATGAAACTCTGATACATGAGACTTTAAAGAAAACTGAAAGTTATAGGAAAGCTAAAATGTTGATAAAACTGATCTAAAACTTATTATGAGCACCTACACCAAATTATGAGTATTTTTTAAATAAATAGGAAAATCAAATTTTATTTATTTATTTATTTGATACACCATCGACAATATCATTTTACACAGTAATAAATGTAAGTACTTAGGGACTAGTTTTAATGACATGCCTTTACAGGCGATTACAGCCTTCATAAATTGGGTTGCAACCAATAATAAAATAAGGTTATAAACTAAAACTAATAAATAAATATATTGATTAAAATTTTTAAAAATTTAGTTGAATTAATCTTACCAAGAAAAAAGGGCACAAAAAGGACTTCTTTAAGTATGTAGTAAATTTAACATTGCCACACACTTCCTCTTGTATAAGCATTCAGTATCATCATTAAAGATATCAATAACTTGGGTATTAAAGTCATTATAAGTCCGCATACACCGGTGTAGCGGAGCGAACTTCCCCAAATTCGTTCTACTAAGGGGTAAATTGAAAATGTTGGATAAAGGATGTCGAGGGATATGGTAAGGAACGATCAGGTTAACCTGTTGCAGAAGATTTGGGGATAATAAATTCCCGTGTAGAAGTTTGTGCAGCGTCATTAGGTCTAAGAGTTTACGTCGGTTAGCCAAGGATGTCATTTTATTTTATGGTTTTGAGGCACGACCACTGACCGAAAAGCCAGAGGTCCCGGGTTCGGTCCCCAGCGGTGATACTCGTATATATTTGTACTCGGTTTGGTTAGTAATAGGGCTTGTTCTGTTAAGCTTGGCTAGCAAAGCTACCACCATCTAGAATGCGCCATAACAGAAATGTTATCAGCATTTTTGTAGACATATCGTTAAGAAGTAGTATAACCAGTTCCGCAGTGGTTGATGATTCCAGGTGAAGTGCGCTTCCTTCGTCCTAATCATCACCTACGATCAAGCGAGCTATCTCGAGCTTCCCTACTTCGGAAGGCACGTAAAGCCGTTAGTCTCGTCTCGACTCGTTGCCTGTATGGTCTAGTGGTGTAGACCACCGCCGGTCTCAGACTTAGAAGTCCCGGGCACAAAAAAAGGAGACTGCGGAAGCTAGACAACATCTCACAGACACGGAATCTTGCGACAGCTGCTCTCGGAGTGTTCCGAGCTGTTCTGAGATCCGTGTCTGTGAGAGGGTGTAACCGCCTCTGTGTTCTAGTGGCTAAGACCACCGGTTTAGACCCAGAGGACCCGGGTCCGATTCCCAGCGGGTAGTAAATGTTTATGTACTCGGTTTGGTTGGTGGTAGGGCTTGTTTGTCCGCCTGGCTAGCTACCACCATCTTATCCAAATATGTCGCCATAACATCAATGTTTGTAGCGTTGTTGTGTTCCGGCAGCTACAGATAAGATAGATTGCCTTAATATCACTTAGATAAGACCAGCTCCCCGACCGCCTAACCGATCGCTTTGACTACGCGTATAGTTTATGACGTCATCTTGCTACCTCGCACCGCCTATGAAAGCAATATCAAAAGCTAAAGGCTATATATATAGGCTATATATAGCTTTCGATATTGCTTTCATAGGCGGCACGAAACGACAAGATGACGTTATAAACTACACACGAAGTCAAAGCTATCGGTTAGGCGGTCGAGCCCCAGGTGAGATGGAAGCCAAGTGCTTAAGGGTGCGCCGTCCGTAAGTGACAAGTGTCATATGTTTTATTTGAAATGTCGTCGTCCATATTTATTTGATGCCGCGCGGCCATACTAATTTTGTATGGGGAATTTAAGGTGCTTAATAAAAAATAATTATTTAAATAACCACTTGATGAATCGAAAATGTAGTCTAGCAATTTGTAGTTTATCCATTGATGATTGTTTAGACAAAATCAGAGGTACAATAATTTAGATAAACTATAAGAAATTTACTAAACGCCGCCACTCGTTTTCATGATTTTTGCCCAACTTTAAATGATATTGTAGAAAAAACTATAGCGTGTTATGAATTTATGGTTCTGACAAATTGTAAACACGTTCCCTATGATACTAAATATATATTTTGTTCATTTAATACGATAGTATTTTCAATTATATCTACTTAACCGTAACTGCATTTTTGTAATTTTTTGGTTGGCGCACCCTTAAGAATTAAAAAAGCAATATACTTAGTGGGCTTAGGTTAAGCAACGTAAGTTAGGTAGTCGTAGGTGTTGCAGCCAGGTACTTCGCGGCTGCAATAAGTTACTTTGTCGGCGTTAGTGGTCGCTTTACGGCGCCCGCCGCGGGATGGGGGGCGGAGATAGCGGTAATGGGGGGAACAACTTTATGGGCGTGCTAAAGGAACTGTTCCTGTTTTTTTTTATCTTTTATAGATACTTGACAGGTTACAATGTTTGTTTTAGAATGGTAACTGCTTATAACATTAAAAAGAAAAGCCAAATAAGATGATCCACAGTTTTCCATTTATTTTATGCATTAGGAACAGCAACGCCGGTGGTCGCATGGCAAAGCCATACCCGAAAGGTCCTATGTTCAATTTCCAGCTCGAGCAATGTGTTTCGGAATTTCCGATGTATAACCCAGGTTTGTGATCACCAGCACGCATTGGAAAACGTGGTGATTAAGTCATTACCCATTAATTGTAGTGATGAAGAAGAAAGAAGAAAGAAGAAGAAATACATTTAACATTTTACATTTATTTATGACTTGATTTAACGATTGAGATATTTGCCCAGCAGTGAGATATTTATAGGCTATTCAACAAACAACTACGTATTTGAAATTAATATACGTTCAAGTGATTTTTATCGATATCTTTCATAACGTCTTGCCTAGTCAGCACTATGCTGCTGTATTGTAAGTGCTGTTCGTGGACAAAAATGTAAAAATACATTTGAATCCACTAATAGCATCTGCCAAAAATATCAATAGGTGCTGAATGTGGACTAGGCCAGGTGCTATTTGTGCAGGTGCTATTTCGGCGGGTGCTCAAAGTGGATTACCTTCATTATATAGTAATAGTAATACAATTAAACAATAATAAAAAATAAGACTTATAATAATGCAGCCCATAACGCTTTCATAAGATACCCACACAAAAATGTTTTTTATGTTAGTTTTTTTTTTTGTAAAAAAAATAACTTTTGCATCGCTTGGAATCCTGTGCCAGAGGCCTATGCCTAACTTATCAATGCTATCTACTCTTTCTTTGTAAGTTAAGTAAGTTAAAGAAGCTATGTTCAACGTTGTACATAATTATGCAAAAAAAAACTCGAATAGACGAGCTATTATACTACTACAACAAAACAAATACTCCCCTTTGACTATATTACATTAGATTGTCGGCTCCGTTCGCTTGGGCCATGCTCCTAATAAGATAATCGTGTGTATGGACAGCAGAGCTGCGGTATAGACACAGTAACCTTAATTTTATAATGGCGGCCATGCTACTACCTAGCCTGCGAACTCGAATAGAGACATTAATTTAATTGACAACTCTAGTGATTTAAAACTGTGTTTGTAAAACGCGTCGTTGATCGAGTAACGCGAGTTGTTAAGTGGTGCAGTCGGTTCGATATCAGGAGGTTTTTAAAGAAGAAGAAACATTTATTTAACACAGACACGACACACACACACACACACACACACACACACACACACACACACACACACACACACGCTCCTTTTTCTTTATATTTTTTGCTTTTTTTATATTTCTCAATGTTATCTGTTGTCCTGGGAAAGAGCGAGTTATCCCTTAATACGAGTATTACATTATTTACTGGGGTATCTCAATGCTATGTAAAATGTAATTGAGAAATAAAGCTATTTTTTTTATTTAAGTAGCTCACGGCTGCGTCAAAATAGGTGGCCAATTCAATGATACAATTAAGATCTTTGGCAAGCAGTGGATCCAAACCCTTACGGGTGGTGACAAGAATTTTTAATTTGAAATTCTAAAAAATTTATGAGTTCTACTTTAATTCAATTATCTGTGGTTCTACCAATAAGAACATACATATTTTTTAACTAGTTATCTTTTAAAAAAATGTAAAATAGTCATTCATAAAGTGACTCGTATTCAATTCATAAATGATAAATAATTAAGAATTACCACACGACATAATAATTCAAACGTAACAGGGAAAATAATTATAATTTACTAAAATTACTTTTTAAATCAGCCGTTGCCGGGGCGGCTATCGTCAAAGTGGTTGTTAATCAATAACCCTACAACAGTGGTACCTCAATCAATCTACCAACAATAGCCGAGATGACAGACGGACAGACAACGTATCCACACCGATAACACCCACGCCCGGGTTCGATTCCCGCCATTATCGAAGACAAAAGACGACGCCTACGACGATCTGTATCGATGCAATGTTAATTTAGTGTAATTGATTTATTCATCATCTTTTTTGGGGGCGCGGCGAGAAACTTAAAGGGTTCAAGCCGTGTGAAACGAATCACCATCATAGGTTTTCTAGAAAGAACGGCGTTACGCACTAGTGCGTGTCGCCGTGCCCTACTAGATTCTCCGAGGGGTTCGGATCGGATCGAGGAGCGGGACAACCCGAGGGCGCCTCTGAAGGCTCGGACCTCGGCTCGGGTTGAACGGGCCGTAGGGGTGGGGGAGCAGAGCCCAGCTACATGTCTGTACCTGGTATAGAGCGCGTGTGATCCGGTTGGTCGTACCCTTGTTCAACGAATACAGTGTCTTAGGCCTAAACTGCATGTTTAGTGTATTCTGTAAATGAGTATAAGTAGTGGCATTTAAAGGATCGGGCGAACGGAGGAGGAATTTATTGCAACACCACATTTTATGTAATGCTACCCTATTTATAGCAAACTAGCTGTGCTCGCGACTTCGTCCGCGTGGAATAGTGACTTTCGGCAGCATTTTTAATTTTTTAGGCTCTTTTCCCGTTTTTGCAACATTTTTCACTGATGCTTCGCTCCTATTGGTCGCAGCGTGATGTTATATAGCCTAAAGCCTTCCTCGATAAATGGACTATCCAACACAAAAAGAATTATTCAATTCGAACCAGTAGTTCCTGAGATTAGCGCGTTCAAACAAACAAACAAACAAACAAACAAACTCTTCAGCTTTATAATATTATAGTATAGATAAACAATTTGATTTTGAACAGTAATAGCACTTCAGTAGATCAGGCTTTAGCCCCCCACGCTGGCACTATGCGGGTTGTTGGGTTTCAACACCAACCGGGACTGAAGCGCGGAAGAATTCGAAATAAATTAATTTTGAGATGCAACATTGAAACTAATTTTAATATTGTCATAGTTGTGTTCTCTGGATGTATTTTAAAAATTATATAAAATTACCATCAACTTTAACGACTGAAGGCGTGAAAAAAGCGTGGGCGAGGCTAATATACCTAACCTATATGTCTGACCGGTACAAAAAAAAATCGTGTCGCTTTTTATTATTTAGTAAGTTTCCCGAGTCGGTTCAGTAGCTTTAAAGTTTCTCCACTGCCTATAGACCGAATCAAATATATATATATATTTTTTTGGTTCGCAGCTTACGTCACAAACTACTAGAAAAATTCAACGATTCTTCTGGGCCTCGGTAGCTCAACCGTCAGAGCACTGGACCGGTTATCGAAAGGTCGTGGGTTCGATTCCCACTCGATCTTCCTGAGGCTGGTTCATTTTTTCTAGTAAAATTTTATCTTGTAACTAAAATATATAGCATTGTAAATGCAAAATTCAAAATGATCAAAAATAATTTTGGACACAGTTACATAAAAAAGGGTTACATAAAAATGCTCTAAGCATAAAAAGCATAAAGATATTGAGGTGAGCAGTGAAACAGTGGCCAAAAGTCTCCGGCTCATCAACGTTAGTCTGATCATTTCTAATGTTAGTAAAATATTTTTTTCCATGAAGAACATTTTACCTAATTTCCTCAAGATCAGGAGATACGGTATATAAGCAGACGAAGTCGCGTGCGGTCGCTAATAATAAACATACCCACTACTCACCACTATAAAACTATCAAATCTATTAGTTTGTTTAGTAACACATCCTGCGATGCTGGCCTCGTCTCGATTGATCCCATCCTATCTCGGGACAGATCGCGCGATGTTTATGCGGTGCGAGTGGTTTATGGCCTAGCAGGGGTCACAATGGCGTGTGAACAGTGTTTGATGTGGTGTCAAAGATAGCTTAAGCGTGCTTATGTACGAGTAAGTGGGATACCTGATTTAAAATAATTTAATTTATGCATTTTTACGTATATATTTTTTTAAATGTGGTAGCTTGTTATTAACTCATAAGCTGTTAGATGTCGAGTAAAATTGTGAATTATGCTGTTAGCTCCCCAAGCAAAATAAATAAAATAAAAATAAAATATTTATATATTTTTATAGGCCTGGTAACCTTTCTTTATAAGTAAGATATAACGCTCAAACATAACGTTAAAAATATTTAAAAAAATACGTTGTACCAGACGTCAAAGCTCACTTGGGGCTACAGCGCTTGGACAGTAAGTAAGCATCTCAATAAATTTATGTAAAGCATATTTTGTGTTAAATAATGGTTCTTTAAATATGATACTCTGAAATATATGGTATCGAGAAGAAGCTGCAAGAAACTTAGCAAGAGCTATTTTTTTCTGCGTTTGTATTTGATTTCTGTCAATTGAGTTATAGGTACCTAGGTACAATTAAGTTGGTGGAAAAAACTTGACCTTTTTCAGCAACAAAAAAAATGTAAACATCTCATTGATTGCACAATAAAGATGTTTAAATCATAAACATACAAAGCGGTTGGCCTAAACAACAAAATCCGGAAATATCCGGTTGAGAGCGGCAAAAACCGGTTGCAAAGGGTCGAAATGGAAGTCAAAACTAATGATCATACGAACGGAGCTGCGTCTATGGCAGGCCTTTTACAAAGTCAGCGATTTTAAAAGCTTTAAAAGACTTGCACACATTTAATTATCAACTTCATCGACTAGAAAATAAGGTTCAAATTCGTTCGCTAACTAGTCGAGTGCGCCGCCACAACGCATGCGTTTGACATTTACAGTCGTTCTATAACTCTATGCACAAAATTAAGCTCGCAGCTCTGCGGGATTGTAAAGTCTATTTTTTGGGGCGCAAAGTCGAAATTGTCATGCACGCGTTCGGATGCAATAACGTTATTCAAAGCCGTGCAGACCTGTCCAAATAAGATAATAGAATTTTGGTAACGTTAGCGGAGCAATAGCGGATCGCACTTTGCACGTGCGGTAGAAAAAAAATATGAAGTGAACTCTTTTGAATAAAGTTGTTCCTTAACTTTATTATTTGCGTAGTTTTTGTAGTAATTAAAATGGAAAAGGTAAGTTTCTATTTTACAAACAGTATTAAAAAAAAATTGTTTGTGAGACATCTCCAGAAAGTAGTTTAATAATATTAGGTCCTTACCTATGAAATTGGCGTTTTGTATAATGATTTTTTATAAAATTTTATTTTTCATACTAACTTTTTTTAATTTTCTTAGCATATATTTATTTTAACACTATAAAAATTGTAGAGTAGTGTGTTTGTTTCACTAGCTAAATATAGCAGACATTAAAAAGAAAAAAATCACGTCCCTTCAAAGCTACAATGAAACAAAAGGACAATTCCGCGAACATAAAAAGTAGTCAATTTAAAAAAAATATTGGGCGATAAAGACAAAAATTAATAATCATTGTTATTACTGAAGCCTAAGTAACATAGTCCTAACTAAAGATGTATAATAATATTAACAAGTGAATACTTTTAATAAGTGAGAAAAAAACGTCCATTTCATAGGTAAGGACCCAACACAAAAAAACTAATATGTTAATACTTTACAAATTACTAATTGTGGGCTAAGTGGCAAACCACTGGACTCGATATACGGAAGCCTGGGTTCAATTCCCTGGTCAGACATAGTGTTTTCCGAGTTTGTTATCGCCAACCCGCATTAGGCAAGGTAGCAATGACTTGAAATGAAACGAAATTAATTTAAAATAATTCTTTATTGTACACCATATCATAAAAGAGACACAAAAAGGACAATACAAAGAAAAACTGTACAAATGGAGGCCTTGTTGCTAAAAGCAAATTCTTCCAGGCACCCATGTGTTTAGCTGGACAAAATAGTAAGACTTGGGCAGTTTATGATATGTCCGAGTAGTATACGTAACTTGATTTCATTGATGGAGGATTTTGCCCAGCATTGGGACAATAAATGTGCTAGTGTGCTCATCAAATCACCCAGTCACCTTTTTCAAAACCAGAGACTAAATCAGAGACCTTCTACATCATAACATCAACAAGTCATCCCATGTAGGAAATTTCCTCATTTTCAGAAAATTCTAACCATTTATAGATGGTAGTTATATCTAAAGGCTCGATAATCATAAACAGGCTCCATTGCGTGATAATGGGTAACTTAAAACTGAAGTAAGCCCGCTATGAACCCGGCTAACAAGAGCAAGGAACCCTTCAGATTACGCCCATAATCACCCCTTCTTTGTAATCGGTTCAAAAGAGTATTGCGCAATAGTAAAGTCTTGAGACAGTACGTCAACTTATTTTTAATTTATGTAAATGGATGTGTAGGTATGTTAGGAATTAATTTAGTTGAACCAACAAATTTACGTTCTCAGTTTAAGTTAAAAAAAATCGTAATGTTGTCTCACACCAAATTTTTTCATTTTGTTTTTACACTTTTATTGAACAGAAAAACGTAAGTTATAGAGCATTACTTTATTTAAGCTAGTAGAGTAAAGCATTAAATAATACTTATAGTATTTTGTAAAAGGCACATAAAGTTATTCATAGTTTGTGTGATGGGTATCAGATCTATTGAAAGCCTCTTCTAGTCAACTATACTTACAGTCAGACAAACTTTCTAAATGCGAAACAATACCTTGTACCTTTGAAAGCTAGTGTAAAAATGATAAATAATCGTATTTTAAACATATTTATTTCCTACTTATTATAGATAATAGAAGCAGGTTAGATAAATGGATTGTGTGACCGATGATATGAATGTGATGGTAGTGACTGTTCAAGTGACGACTGATAGAGGAGAGTGGAAGAAACGGACATTTGCGCCTACCCCAAGTAACACGGGACCAGGGCAGGGAGAAGAAGAAGAAGATAGTTAATAGAAACAGGTACTAAAAGTGTTAACAGCAAAAATCATAATTTCAGAGGACGCCGCCAGCCGTTCAAGTTTTAATTACGCCATACCAAAAAATCAATTCGATGTGAAATTGACGTACTGCTTATTGCATTTGCATTGTTCCGCTTTATTGGCGCACCGTTTAATACGTCTGATTGGCGTTCGATTTCGTACGCGTAATAACAACATCGCGTTAACTCCGATCATGCGTAATGCCAGCGCAAACACGCTTCCTAGCTGCGCAGGATGCGTGCGTGCATTGTGCTACTATTAAATAAATTGTAAGCGATTGATCAATCGGTTAAGCAAAAACAACGCAAAGTCTGTAAATGTATGAAACAGTTTGTAAAAAACGAATTATTTTTTTTTTTGTTATTTAATAATTTTTATATTAAAATTACATTTTTTTTTCGATGTTTAGCCATAAATGCAAAAAAAGGAAGTTTTGCAGTACAAAATATTTTTTACATTTTTAGGCGAGATATAGCACATGGCATAGTGCCTATTTAAAACCAATTACTTTACTCAGTACTTAGTTATTCGCGAACAGACATACTCAGTTTTTCTTACTGCGCTAAGTTTGGGCAATGCAATGGCGGCGGCCGGTTTGGCAACTGTGCAAGTTCACGGGCGGCGATTTGTCGCGCGACGTCCGTCGCCGGTGCAACGACCTCAATTGTCTCTTTTTGCGAGCGTCAGCCCATGGAAATGAGGGGTGAGCGAAACAGTTTTCCGTCGCTTTTAACTGGACTCAAAGATTTCGAACGACCATCATACAATTTCGTTGAATAAGCATTGAAATAATATTAGAATTTATATTGTTTGCTAAATTAGTTTGGTATAGGCATGTGGATTTCATTGTAGTAGGTAAAAAACTGTTTGGACGATTCAAAAGCACTAAAAGTTTATTTGAATAAAAAAAATTGTTTTTACCTTGACATTTCATCTGTGATCATCACGCGTGCAACTGTGTCAAAATATCAGATATCCAAGACAATAAATAACATGACAATAATCCCGTTATCAATAATTACCTACTCTGTTAGAGACTTTGAAAGCTTAAAAAGTTATTCTTAATGCAAAAATAAGCAACAATAACAGCCAACGTTTCGCTTTTTAATAGTGACCTACAATAATATTCATCCCGAGTATTTAGATTGTTTTTAACGATTCAAAGTTTTAACCAAATATATACGTATGAAATCTTTTAATTTTGAATGTACTTTTATTTATAAGTGTGCCTTTGGTAATTAAGTGCAGTAGGCCCCGCTTGCTGCGTATACTGAGCTGCGCACAATGTTGTTCACATAACAGGGCGCAATGTAAATTGTTATAATTTTTTTCTTTTTGTTACATGTTATATGTTTAATTGTGTGTTTTGTTAAGTGATTCCAATAAATGTTTTTTCTTCTTTCTTCTTTAATAAAAGTGCAACGTATAAGCTGTGTCAACCCTAAGTTAAAGTTCAACTAAAATCACTCGGTGCTGTCAACCAGAAAGTCGAATGTAATTATGGAAATTTAACGATACGCAGAACAACGTACGAATCTTCGTTGACGACTTTATAATTGATTACAAAGACCTAGTTATAACCGTCCGAGATTAGCAAGGCACGTTGAGCCGTTTGTCACGGGACTCGTTCGGGTATTCGTAAATTTTGCGCACAGTCCAAATGTTGATTGACGAATGATAATGGCGAATAACAACTATTTATATTACAAATTCAAAGTCATTGTCGAATTTTTTGTTATTCAACTTAAAAATAAGCACTTTTAAATCGTCCAGGCATATTTTTACTGGACGTCTATCATTTAGCTGTGGCGAAGAATGGTCGCAAGAAATTATACAGCTTTTATAGAAACAACATACACACAGAAAAAAAAATCATTACCAGATCAAGATAAGATAAGCTGATCATATAAAATTTTATTGCCATAAAATTATGTTAATACATAGCAGGTGTTATGCATATAATAATGGAAACAAACAATTTACACTAGTCGGGCATTCAATTTTTAGTAGGAAGTTACATAGCTACTATGCTGTTTTTGTACCGAAATATTCAGTCAAATTATAGAACGCCTTATCTATAAGCCATCTTTTTAATTTAATTTTAAAACCGCTTAAATTTACTGAGGCTTTTTGATATGTGGACAGATGATTGAATACTTGGATACCTGTTTGTTATGCACTCTTGTGATACAAGGCATTATTATTATTTGATATACAATACCTACTAAAATAACAATTACAAACCTTATGTTAAAAAAACTAATGTTTTTGTTTATATAAACATTTTGCTAATTGTAACTATTTTGTCACATAGTTCGGAACACCGGCTTTACAAATTATTTTATTAACATGTTTCTTACAAGTTATTTTAACGTCATCTAAATGAGTTGTTAGCAACATAATAATAAAGCCCAGATTATTTATACGGCATCTTAATTTACGAGATAAGGGCACACTCTATCCTCATATCTTATCTTATCACTTGTCATGGACTACTTAGTAGCGATGCGATGGCGCAACTAACTTCCTTAGCTTGTGGTTAAAATTAACTGACAAAAATAAACGTTACAACGTAGTTTAAATTACTTGCAACTGCCAATTCAAACTGGCTCTTTAGCTGGTGGTTTCCAAGTTTATGTCTTAAGACCATCAAGTTTTTCATGAGTTAAGAAATCCGGAGTTGTTTTGTAAACCGTAGAAAAAAGACAAGAAACGTTTTATTGAGAGAGTATACGACAGTATGCGAAAGCGTTTTATTGCTACCCATTACTTTGTAATATTCTAAATATTTTTGATATTTTGAAAATAACAAATTGAAAATAATTCAATAATTCTGTTATCTTCGCACCGGCCTCAAATCTAGAGATCCATTAAACATTATTATTTTGCTGAGCTTTTTTGGTGGTAGGCGTGTTTTAAGTCTATCTGACTTGCTACCACCACTTTTACGGATCTACTCGCCTTCATTTCACACATTGATTTAGGTAATTAAGTTTTATCCTGACGTTTTATTACGCTAACGTTGAAGTTTGTAGCTTTGTTGCGTTCCTACAGTTGAAAGGAAGGATAGCCAGTTCTTGAGGGTACCAGATGAAGTGCGCTTCTATCTTTGGAATTACTTTGTGTTTTGGCGTTACATCCTTACCATCAAAGTGTGATCAAAGCCAAGCATTTCTGCGTTGTATATAAAATAAAAAACAATCTAAAAAGGACACCGAGGCTAACAATATTAACGCAGATGTGTTAAAACAATGGCCAAAACCGCGATGTTCATTAGAGACACTTTCAAATACACTTGACACACTTTTTTCAGTTCGACGCAGAATTTGTGAACTTCAATGTAATAATAATGAACAAAATACGAGCCAGAATTTATTTTTAATATAAGTATACCTACTTGCTTGTGTTTAATTAGCATTTGGTTGTATGTATGCTAAAAAATAATGTTTTAATTAAATAGTTGATTGTTACACATACAAATGTAGATGTTACCGTTTAATGTTATGGTTATGGAACGTAATCAATATTTTATTTTTTATGTATACTTACATAAAATTTGCCTAAATGTGTCGAAAAGAAACTAAATTTTTTAAATTTTCGCTTTTTTAAACAAAGCATTTTAACTTAACAGTTTCGCTGTCCAAAAATTAAAACAATAGATAATCAATTGTTATGTATCACATGTGATATATGGGACAGGGAACCTGTTAATAAACAGGGTTAAAATAAAGGTATGCCTTGATAAAGTAGTTTGCGTCAATTTTTTTTGGGTATTGTACCGTAACATGAAATAAAAATTTGAGCAACACCTTTTCATTAACGTCAAACAGTAGTAGTACGTCGCCGCCAAATGTAGTGCCCTAGCAGAGACGTGACGTCATGAAGTGTTTCGGATGATGACGTCACGCTATACTTAGCCGCGCGCCCGCACCGCTCACGGAAGTCAAGGCATGTAAAATCAAAACCACTTCGAAACTTACTTAATAATTACTACAATAAAAGTTTTGGTGTTTTTTTTTTAAATTTTAATTTTACTACACTGTGACGAAGATTCAATTGATTTTAGACTATTAAAAGTCATTAGACAAGCATAAAAAAAGGGTCAGTTATAAATAAAAGCAAATTAGAAAAATACAACAGAGGTTTTATCTTTTGGGCGATATCGCTTTAAAGCGATAAGATCGCCTTATTGAGTTTATTTAAGTGTAATTTTTTCAATATCCCGTGTTGTAGAATAGCTCGATGGCGCAGTGGTTAGCGAGTGCGAGGTTAGCAACTTCCGAAAAGGCCGATCATCGGGTGGGTGACCAAAAATGTATCATCTCTAGCTTCTCCGTGCTTCGGAAGGCACGTAAAACCCTTGGCCCCGGCTGCATTAGCAGTCCTTAACAACCACCAATCCGCACTGGGCTCGCGTGGTGGTATTTGACCCGTTCTCCCTATCCATCCATAGGGAAAGCTCGTGCCCCAGCAGTGGGGACATAAAATGAGCTGATGATGATGATGACGTGTTGTGAAAACCCGTAGTTCTTTACGCTGGGTAGATAGACATCTCCAATCCAGCACTGAAGGTGATGGGTTATATAACCCAATCACTCCATGTGCTAAAGTATTAAGACAGATAGGTTGTTTACACGCTGATGATAATGACGGTACCCCATCCAGGATAGGTACTTCTACAAAGTGCTTAGTAATACCAACAAGCTCTTGACCATGTGCCTTCTTATTAGATGTAAATAATGCTTTAACAAATAGCCCCATTGTCTTTTCCACAACGTCGTGAGAGAGGCCGGCGCTTTGTGGCAGAGATAGAACGAATTGAGGCAATTTGATTTAACAACTATACCATTGTCAAAACGGGACGGCGGGTCTTTACGGAACGGAATTGTATATTTTAAAGACATTTATAAATACTCGTACTTGGTCAAAATTACAATATCGGCAATACCGGCTGCGTACTGAACAGCAAGTCTCTTACTTAATCAAACAAAATCTCTTCATCAGAAGATTACGATTAACACAAAGATTATCAGAACTTCGTGGCATTAACTTCGAGGTCTAATGAGAGAAGTGATTCATTCATTAAAGAACAATGTATTAGTCTATGACATCTTTTTAATATAAATATTCTGTGCGTGTGTTTGTAATTGAACTCCTTCTAAACGGCTGGACCGATTTTGATGATTTTTTTTGTGTGTGTTCAAGTGGATTCGAGAATGGTTTAGATTTACAATTGGACCCGGTAGATGGCGCTCCAATAGGGGTCCATCCAGGGGTCTTAAGAACATCCGTATCCCAATACGGGTGTTCTTAACAGGTTTACAGGCTTTACAGGTTTTGACTTTTACTAGTACTGTATGATATTGTAAAAAATTAAACTGGTAAATTATGTTTTTGCAGACTTAAATATTTTATTTAGTTATTCTTTATTTTTTGTGTTTTTTTACATGTTGTGATTGTTTTTTTACATTTTGTGTTTTTATTTGTGATGGAAAGTGTCTTTTTATGATAGGGCATTTTCCAATATTTATGACGCTGTAAGGGAGAAAAGAGCTAGACACTTGCTGAGTTTCTTGCCGGTTCTTCTCAGTACAAGATCTCCCGCCCAGAGTAGATAGACTTACGAACCGATGGCATAAAATGACGTTCATAAGAGCTATTTGTAGCCTAAACTGAATAAATGATTTTGAATTTTGATTTTTTAAGTGGACGAGGTCGCGAGGGGGGCCACTAGTCTATGTATAATAATCTTTTCTTCCTTCTCTACTTTATTGAAACGAAACGTTTTATTATAGCACTTCCAAATCATTCATCAAACTAAATGTAGGTAACATAAAATTCTAGTTCATAAATAAGTTTATTATTGACAAATAAATATTACAAAAAGTAAAATATTTGATGTTAAAAGTATAATAATGCCAACGCTCGGCTTGGTAGCTCTTAACAACGCTCTTAGATTGTAACTACAGATAAAATTACCGTGGAGGCATCTATCGGTGAGAAATGATTAGAACTAATCAATTGGAAAGATCAATGTCTTCAAAATTGTGTTAAGTTTCGTTACAAGTTAGTAGCTAGCAATGTTTTCTTAATTCTCTCAAACACACAGTTATTATTATACTCGTAAGTATGAACTTCAAGTAACATTATTCTCATCACGAGTTCAAAACACAAAAAACAGAATGTTCTAATCTAAAAGCACTCATTTAAAAAAGTGGTTATAAATTTTTATGCAGAAAAAAGTAAATGTTTTCGTAATAGGTCATTAGGCGGGTGGGCATGCGTTAATAACCCCGTTTTGGGCCGGCCCTGCGTGTGGGGCAGGCGGCGGCAGCTCGAGGGTTGCTTCTGGACATTTAGCTTTTTGATATACTGGAATGGGCGCGTGCGCTCCGATCGTTTGTTCCGAATTTGAATTACCTGAGTGCTCACTATAAGATTCCTTTTTTTTTTCAAACAGTTAAATACTCTTTTGAATTATTATTTATTTTTTTATTTTTAGTATTCGTTTTTGTTTCTCCTTACATTGTATGTACAAGTACCTACATACATTTGCGATGTTTTTATGAATTGTCTCTTTTAAGTAGTTTTTAAAAAAAAAATAATTATGGCACTTTTAGTGTAATTGGCATTGTTACTAATTGAATAAATAAATTTATAAACATTAGGTTGACAACGTATGATAAGTGACGTAAGGCCGAAGAAGTTAGAACCCATCACCAATCTTCAACCACTAAGGAGCTGGCTATCTTTTTCTGCCGGAATACAACAATGCTATCAATATTGCTGATGAAATATTGGTAGTCTTCATCACACACATCTTCACAACTATTTTACTTTAAAATCTATCAGTCACTTTGTTTTGAGAACGTAATAAAAATTTGTGTCTACTTTGTATATAAAGGTTATTAGTACATAATTACGATTAGATTTACAATACCCACATGGTCAACGCGACCCTGAGTATTTTTTAAGCGAAATATTAACCTTTGATTTCGACGTTGGATTAGGCCTCTGCCAATCAATTCACTTCCTTCATTATTTTTGCTCGCTCATACATTACCAACACTGGAACCGAAACTTCAATTCTGTGCACAATAACATTTACGGAAGTAAGTTAAAAGTCGTAATGAATTAACACAGTCCATTAACAGCGCGATGTAACTTTAACATGCTCGTAAAGTCGAAATCATAGCAATCAGCTGATTCATCGTTAAGTCATCATCACAAAACAACAAAAAACATACGTACCTATCAAATCGCACGCACGAATGGTCAATGCCATGCGACATGCGCGCGCGCAACCGCGCGGTAATCCATTGACACATTTTTTCATGAATGACGCTCAAACTTGTAAAACCTTTTTTATTTTTTATTAGTTTTTCTTAAAATTAACCTTATCTCCACTCACTAGAACACACTGGCACAAACACCTAAAAAAATAAACAAAAGAACAAATCCGCGTTCAAATTTCAAATTGCGAATTCGCGCGTTTTTACAACAACTGTCAAACTTGAAGTAGAGTTGCGTTCGTATTTTGAATTTCGGTGCGTTTTCCACAGGTAACGCGAACGGGCACACGCGTTGGGCCGGAGCAACTACATTGACTGAGTAACGGCCGTCCGTGCGTGCGTCCCGCTCTAGCGTTGCGTAATGTTAACGGGGCATAGAGTATGTCGGCGTAGTACAGAGCAGTTGCGGCGAGGGACATCACCGCTTCGAGGACCTATCTCCTTTTAGGACGGCAAGCTTATTACCGAAAAAGCAACCAGTTGTGTGCAATGCCAAAAGTGCAGTCACGGTTAAGTTGATAGAATTGAAAATACTATCGTATTACATAAACAAAATATATATTTAGTATCAATGGGAATGTGTTTACAATTAGTCCGATCCATAAATTCATAACACACTATAGTTTTTTCTACAATATCATTTAAAGTTGGGCAGAAATCATGAAAACGAGTGGCGGCATTTATTTGATATCTTATACTAGTTTATCTAAATTATTGTACCTTTAATAATGTCTAAACAATCACTAATGTCTATACCACAAATTGTCCGTCTCACATTTTCGATTTATCAAGCGGTTTTTAAAATTAATATTTTCAAATAAACTCGTTAAATTCCCCATACAAAATTAGTATGGTCGCGCGGCATCAAATAAATATGGACGAAGAAATTTCAAATAAATTATATGACACTTGTCACTTACGGACGGCGCACCCTTAGTGCATTAGCGATTGAAATAATGTAATCTTTTACATACATTGAGCGTAATACCAATTTACCAACCGCAGCTAGAACAATTATCGACTGGTTGCGTTTTTTGGTAGTAAGTCCGCCGATCGCGATCGCGTCTCATGTTTCAAAGACAACAGCGTCGCCGATTGTTGAATTTCTTTCACCAATATTTGTTATACTATTGAGAATTCGCCATCAAGAGTCATATTAATTACAATTGCCTACTTCACTGTTTAACCGTAACTATATCACATTGTGGTGTTTAGATCTATTTCATCATCATCTCAGCCAAAAGACGTCCACTGCTGGACAAAGGCCTCCCCCAAGGATATGAGGGGTATTTACCGTAATCGCCACGCTTGGCAGGCGGGTTGGCGATAGCAGTAGGTTGAGGGTAACCTCAGAGAGATGTTGCTGCGTGCTGCCCATCCTCTGGAATAGTCCCTTAGTCGGCTTTTACGACACCCACGGGAAGATCTATCTATTATAGATCTATTTACTTTAATATAAAGGATTTGACAAATACGAACAGCGTGTACAAAGGTACTACGTCGTGTAAAAGCCATTTGTTCCCTTTCCTCTAACCTTCCTCATCCAATTGCGACCTATAAACAAAACTCTTTATGCGAACCTTTTCTTAAGTCCGCCACGCAGCCCGCACAAACGACATTGATACTTATTCCACTGTTTATAAAGATGATTTTTGTCTGTTTCTGTTTAAGATTCGGTGTTTTTTGTAGGAACAGCCAGTTGTTTTGGCGCCATAATCTCCGTGATCTGAGTTAAACTTGAACGTTTACTGGCGTCGCCCACGTGGCGTCCGCTCTGTTGCAACCGCCACATTCTACTGCAACACAACGGGTTTATTTTGTGTACCGCAGCCCACGTGCGTGAGACGTATGTTGTAGAATTTGTCTATGACATTTTTCGGATGAGTATCTATGTACTGTCGACGACATTTTAGCTTTGTTAGTTTTAATGTTGTGATCTAGTGGTTAAGGCCACCGCTCTCACACCCAGAGGTCCCGGGTTCGATTCCCAGTTGGGGAACATATTTGTTTATAAACGTTTCCGGTAGGACTAGGGCGTTACGATTAGCTACCACCGTCTGATTAAAATAAATTAAATTAAATTAAATTTTTCGTACACTCACACCAATTATCTAGCCCAAGAGAAGCTTTAAAATTCAAAATTCAAAATCATTTATTCAGTTTAGGCTACAAATAGCTCTTATGAACGTCATTTTATGCCATCGGTTCGTAAGTCTATGTACTATGGGCGGGAGATCTTGTACTGAGAAGAACCGGCAAGAAACTCAGCAAGTGTCCAGCTCTTTTCTCCCTTACAGCGTCAAAAATATTGGATAATGCTTCGTTATGAAACTCGTTATATAGTTACTAGACAACGGATAAACATACTTAAAATACTTAAATACATACTTATCATACATAGAAAACACCCAGACCCGAGACAATTTAGAAAAACAATAATTTCTAAATTGACCCGACCAGGGATCGAACCCGGAACCTCAGAGATGGCGACACCATGAAAACCGGTGTACAAACCACTCGACCAAGGAGGTCGTCAAATATGTCACCATTATAACCACAATGTTTGTAGTATTGTTATAGAGTGAAGTGGACTTCCAAGTTCGGCCTTATCATCACCTTACATCAAGTGAAATGCAAGGGGAAGTAATAACAGAAAAAAAATATCCTCAAGTTGCAATCGTCCAGGGGAGAACCTCACATAACCATCCGCGCCTCCCCGAGCGCGGTGGTACTCGGGCAACGACTTCTCCACTCTCAAAAAAAAAGGGTTCACTCACCCTTTAATTTCTTGAAAAATTTATTCGTTATCTTTATTGTTGGTTATATTAAATTTCAAAAAGATTAGTTTTTACTGTAGTCACAGAAAAATCGCTATAGTGGTGTGGTCAAGCAAGATTTTCGGCGATTGTACACAGAAATAAGTAATGAAGTTATGATAATGTTGTGCCATCGGTTCTAATAATACGCTATGGGGTCCGGTTAATTGAAGAGTTGACTAAATTAAGTGGGCGGCCGATGGTTATCGCGCGGTTAACGTAAACGGTTCTAGTACAGCCCATATGTAATTATCTGGCGAGCTGTTGGGTGTCTGTTAACTTTACCCCTACCAAATTTAAAATGTTTAATTAACAACCAGACAAATTTGAAAGTTACGATACCTACATATTTTTTTTTATATTAGGTCCTTAGCTATGAAATTGACGTTATAAATGAAGATTTTTTATAAAATTAAGTATATTTTTCATACTAACGTTTTTTTTTAAATTTTCTTAGCATCTATATAAGTTAACACTATAATAATTGTAGAGTAGCGTTTTGTTTCACTAGCTAAATATAGCAGACATTAAAAAGAAAAAAAAACCCTTCAAAGCTAGCATGAAACAAAAGGTCAATTCCGCGAACAAAATAAGAAGTCAATTTAAAAAAAAAATTGGGCGATAAAGACACAAAATTATAAGCCTAAGTAACATAGTCTTAATTAAAGGTGTATAATAATATTAACAACCGGTATTGACTTTTAGAAGTAATACACCTATTAATAAGTGAGAAAAAAACGTCAATTTCATAGGTAAGGACCTATTACATAGCTTATTGTTAATTATACATAATTTACTGTTGATTACACAAAAGTTGCTCGGTACCCAATGACCCCGGGTTCAATTTCCAGAATCACAGGTCGGACAAAGTGTGTTTCGGATTTGTTTGATGCATTGCATAACCCGAGTTCGTGATCACCAACCCGCATTTGGTGACTAAGCCATTACCCGGCCTTTGTCCAGTGGCATAATCATAGGCTATTTACTATTTACTACTTTTTACTAACACAAAATTTGCTTAACTTGAACCTCTCGGTAGCCGAACGGATCGATGCTCGGGTTAAATGCGAGAAGTCGCGGTTCAATTCCCATAGCGCCGATGCTTCTAATGTAAACCTATCACTAAAACACGCGCATTAGCTTACCGGATTCGCTAACTGTCGAGTTACAGTTAATAGTCTGTAGTAATATTATTGAGTATACATTGATTGAGTATACACCTATTAATGAGTAAGAAAAAAACGTCAATTTCATAGGATCTAATACTAACTAGCTGCTCCCCGACCCACCGCGTCGCATCGCATCGCATCACCCGAATTAACCGTTTTCCTGACTTTTTTTGTAATCATAGCGTGATGTTGAATACCCTATAGTCTACCATAAAAATTGGGCTAACAAATGCAAAAAGAAATTTTCAAATCCGACTGGTACTTCTAAAGATTAAAGTCGTAAGCGTTGGTGGGACGGTCTCGACCTCTATTTAAGAGGTTGGTGGGAGAACGCCAAAGTAAGAGACGTATGGGGAGATTTGGGGACCCTTTTGCCCTGCAGTGAGACTATTTAAGTAGTTTAACAAAAAAGAAGTCCCTTAGCTTATAGAGCTCTCTCTCTCTCTATAACAGAAAAAATGAGACAGCGAAGAAAACGAGAAACGTCTTTCTCAAAGTAGGAATTTAAAAACTGAGTTCCGGTTCCTGCCTTCTTTTGCTTCGTCATAGTCGCTTAACTATCTTAATCGAGATATCTTATCGCCACCCGTGAAATACTTATCATTGAGGAGTTCCGGTGGCAATCTGTGGTCTTTTTCATCAGTTACACTTCATCAAATGGTACTTTCTGAATACGAATGCTTGACTTATTGCTGAAAATACCAAAATCGCCTACAATATTTGAGGAGTTCCCTCAATTCCTTAAGGATTCCATCATCGCAACCGGACCAAATTAAAATGGAACCACACGGGAAGCACCGGCTTCCAAAAAAAAAAAAGAATCATCAAAATCGGTTCATCCAGTCGAAAGTTCTGACAGTCGAATTGATAACCTCCTTTTTTAAAATCGGTTAAAAAATAACTTAATTCATGGCATCACTAAATAGTACCAGCTAGCACTCATAAAATCAAAGTTAGTCAGTTGCAAACAAAAAACAAGCAAGAATGTACACAGATACTGTCAAACCGCCATCGCCATGATCTCCGACCTTGGACGAAAGGTCACGGGCAATTTGTAGCGACAAGCGATTCAACAATCCGACATAGTGTACCGAATTATTCATAGCACCAGTACATCTACACTTAATATAAAAAAACAGGTAAAATTTGTAAACGGATCGATTAATAAAGAAAAGAAAGAAAGATTAATAAATTAAGATTTACACTAAAAACACAGCTTTACAAAAATATTTCAATCACTAGCCATAAATTAAAGCGTATGCATAATCATGCGTGTGCGCATCACAACCATACAATTATTTGTAAACCGCAAGCAATTTGTAATCAATTCAACCACAAATTATTAGTGGTCATTGATATTTATGATATTTATTATACCTACATATTATCGTCTTACTCACGATCGCTAGTTCATTTTTTCTTGAATTAGTTCGAGAATGTTCGGTGTTAAAAATAAGTTTTCGGTGTCTATGAATAAGAGCAAGGAGCACTCTCATTATTGATAGCATAGCGTGAGATTCATCGGTTCAAAACCACAATAATCTGAGCCCTAATAGAACTCGTTAAACAAACTTGGTCCTAAGCCACATCACTCTGGTCTCTGTCCGGTCCTCTAAATGCCACTATTTACACATTTACAGAATACACTAACCATACGCACTAGTTTAGGTCCAACACACCGTACTCGTAGAACAAGGGTACGAAGAGCCGGTTCACACGCGCGACATACCAGGCACAAACATGTACCTGGGCGCTTCTGCCCGCCCCCACGGCCCGGTCGACCCGAGCCGAGGTCCGAGCTTTTAGAGGCCCTCGGGTTGTTCCGCTCCCGATTCGATCCGAACCCCTCGGAGAATCTAGCAGGGCACGAGGGCGTGATGCCACTCCTTCTAGAAAACCTCTAGCTGTGATTTCGTTTCACACGGCTCGAGGGACCCTTTAAGTTTCTCGCGGCGCCAAAAAAGCCTGAAGTGAAGCTGAAAATTCTGTGCGAGGCAATCACCAAACTCTTAAAAAAAATCTAGCACAGGAGCTGCAGTAAAATAAATTATACGTATACTCGTATATTTTTCTGATATCTAATAACATTACATTAGAAAAGAACGCAGTTGAATTGTAAAATCACTACAAAATATGCGTTCAACAGCAAATGCCTCTGAAGGCTTTATTGTTTCATCGACGGCCCATAAAACGTCCCATAGCTGGGCTAAAGCCTACACATAAAAACTCATGGGAAATCCGGCTATTTCGCGAAGACAATTGCTTTTTTATACATCCAAAACATTCTATATACATCATTGAAGTGCTGATAGACTCCTGTACTTTGTTTTGAACCTTTGTCTGTTTCAATCCCACTTTTTAAAGACCCTCTTATTAAATAGAAATACCTATATTAAAGCCCCACTGAACGTTCCTCTTCCGTAGATTGTAATTACAGTTTATGGTAACACCACGTTTATGAGAAACCGCTGTTTTTTATTAATACTCTCAGTTGTTTTTATTACATTTTCAATTGAATGTTTTAGATATGATTTATATTGATTCTTAAGGTTATGAATCATTGATTATCTTTAGGTAAATTGCATTAATAAGTTTAAATTTCGTGGCAAAAGGACCTCCTTATTATTCCTTAGCGTAATGAATAAATGTACTTTAGGAGTATATCAAAATAGTCGGCAAACTGCAGTATACGTACGTTCACCACAGCTATAGTTTAATCGAGCAACATTAGAAAAGGGTAAAGTTTTTAATTATCTAATCAGCAAAATGGTTTCCAAACACATGTAAACTAAGTATAGGACCGAAAATAATCTAAAATGAAAACTTTGTACGAATCTACTCGTTTGCGCATAATAGTGACTTCATCATGATGTTTTGAACCTTTTACAAGGCATCACAATAGGTCTATGACCACCATTAAATGTGTAGTGTTCGCGTAAACTTTAATGTTATTGTGTTCCTAACATTTGTTTATGGAAGATTCAAAAGAACGTAGGCAATAAATTTAATTTGATTAAAGATATTGATCTTTGTACTGTCTTGGCGAGAAAATTACAGCATTCACACCTATTAAAATTAAAGAACACATGACAAAAATCAACCTCATTACAAAGTTCTCTTAGGTTCTGATACATTTTGGTACTGATTTTTTCGCCGCTGACTACTGTGTTCGCTGCTCTGTGGCACTTAGTAGGCCTAAAGCAGTAGTACGTGAGGTTCGCGGGCTGAGGTTATCTCGAACACGCTTCCTTGTTTACATTGACTCACTCGCTCCTCACCATTAGAAATGTTACATAGTTGTACCTTCCACGTTTCTGACAAAGGATTTAGAACAAACAATATCGGAGGCGAATGCGTCGAACGTGGTGTATGATGCGTCAGAGTTGGATTTGTACAATCGAGTCCAATATGTCTTTAAAGTTTAGGCTGTCGCTCTATTGCATAAATGGTTGCCATAAAATATAAGTTGACAGAAGTTATTTTGACAAGGTATAAAGTACTTGCTTATATTATATTATTGGACTCTGTTTTATAGTTGTAACCACTACAGCGTAGACAGTAAAATAGGTTACAGATAAGCAAATAAAAATAATAAATATTATCGTGTGTGAAGCAGCATTAAACCAAAAAGTGGTTCGTACCCTCCTCTGCTAATCGTATTTACATCCAGGACAATGAGGCAAGTCGTCCCATGCAAAGTGAACCTGTTTTGGTACCAACGCGATGGATTGAGAAGTCAGTAGTCCGCTCATTCGATTGTTTGCATCCAACCGTCGCAGTCGCAACCGTGACAGCTGTCAACTGTCAATAGCGCACACTTGACAGCGCACTGACATATTCTCACGACTCTCGCGCATTCTCGAGGTGGGCGTCGATGTGCATAGATCACGTGTTATGTACTTGACCTCATTTATAAATGGGAACTTTTACTTTTCTCTAGTTGTAAACAAGTGCATAGTCGTAGCGTAGTGGGTAGAGACAAATTGATTGATTACTTTTATGAATATTTTTATTGGTAGTAGTGAATTGCTAATGTGATTCGCTCATAAATGGTAGCATTATACGAGTATTCGTAAGTGTAAAAGGTGACTAATTGACCTTATAAATGATTGATGAAGGAGATAGTAGCCTTATGACATAATACATAAGGTGCATAAGTAGTTGTATTAAATGTAACACACACACAATTATTGCTTTAGCAAACCACACAACACATACTAAAATACACGCCAGTACAAAATTAGACTAATAAGTAGGTATAATTTAAAATCTATACTAATATATAAAGCTGAAGAGTTTGTTTGTTTGTTTGTTTGTTTGTTTGTTTGTTTGAACGCGCTAATCTCAGGAACTACTGGTTCGAATTGAATAATTCTTTTTGTGTTGGATAGTCCATTATCGAGGAAGGCTTTAGGCTATATAACATCACGCTGCGACCAATAGGAGCGAAGCATCAGTGAAAAATGTTGCAAAAACGGGAAAAGAGCCTAAAAAATTAAAAATGCTGCCGAAAGTCACTATTCCACGCGGACGAAGTCGCGAGCACAGCTAGTTACTGATAAGATTTTATTTATTATTTTTAAGTGCGGATTACGGAAGACCCAGGTTAGATTCCTGGCTGGGTCGGGTAGACATTTAATTTTTTCACTAAGTATATTTTATAATTATTTAGTGATAAGAAATTAGTGAAAATAAGATCATGAATGTTATTTTATAATACCCACTTAGTTACGCAGAGCTGCTGCCTGCTGGAACAGGCGATTATAAGCCTAAAAGCCTTTATGTAAGTCTTTACAAGGAAGTAAAAAAAAATGTTTTTATTTTTGTTAATATTTATAATATTCATAATAGTTGCCCCTTAAAAGCTATCATAATATAATAGTAGGTATATTTAGAATTCAATTGTAATTTGTTTTTTGTTTGCTAAGTTCTTGTTTGATTGTCATTGTATTTTAGGTATTTGGTATTAAGTTCAATGTAATGACTTTTTAGTTTACTGTTTGTTGAAGTTTTTACAGTATTTTTTTATATATATCTCGGCAAATAACTCCATTTCACCTGATGTTAAGTGAATATGGAGTCCAGATGCGACGACAACTGGTGCAGCGTGAGAACAACGCAGCATCAGTCACCCTCACCCTGCCGGCCCACAAGGTGCCTCTTCACGCCTCGTGAAGTAAGTACCTTAAGGTAAGTAAATAACCTACATTTGTCCCAATGCTGTGCAAAGGCCTCCATTATTGATATCAAATCACTTTAATCACCACGCTTGCCAAATAATGCGGGTAGGTGATTACTAACCCGGGTTATGCATCGAAAAATCCGAAACACGTTTACCCAACCCAGGAATCATATTTAATATATTATTAATATAAACAATACAATCATAGATTAACACGAATTACAATAATTCATTGATACAAGGAACAACTTTAGTACCTACGAATGCAACTCGGCCTCCGTCTGAAAATCAGCGTCATGGCGATGGCTTTGCTAATGCTGTGACACATGCTGAGCCGAAGACTTTTTTGCCACTGTTTCACTGCTCACCATAATATCTTTATGCTTCTTTTTATTTTTGTAACCCTTCTCTGTGTAACAGCGTGCAAAATAAATTATTTGATTTAATTTGATTTGATTTTATTTGAACCCGGTACAAAGCGCTCGGCCACCGAGGCGTTTTTACAGTACTAGCTACGTATTTATGCCAATAACACCCGTTTGCACTAAACTTATAAATCACCTAAGTCTTTGCCTAACTACTATCCGGTCAAGTTAACTCTGCACCTGAGTGTAAGCGACGTTTTCGAGCCAGGTGCCGAGTTAACTTGACCGGGTAGAAGTTAAGCCAAGACTTGGCGATTCATAAGTTTAGTGCAAACGGGTGTCATTGTATTTTATTATGGCCCACTAAATAGGGCCTGAAAATGTTCCCATCTCTGAACAACACCGGTCCGCCATCGCTATCGGGATTCGGTCGTACGGTACGCTTTCTAAATCGCGTCGCGCCGGGCTTCACGGAATAATTGATTTATCGCGTTCATGGTTTAACAGCCCGCTTTATGTTACTATTGTTATTATAGGCCGGTTGTATCGAGCTATGTCTCTGACTGAATGAGCCTTTTATAATATAATACAACTGTAACGGGTATGTTTCATTTTTATAAACAACCTCAAACAACAAAAATGTGTACGTGTATATAATCAATTCATTAAAAACTATTCTTCTATGTGTCTGCTTTATCTTAGATGTGTATGATTATATGTCGTGTGCCATCATCATCATCTCAGCCAAAAGACGTCCTCCCCCAAGGATCTCCACAACGACTGGTCTTGCGCTGCTCGCATCCAGCGGCTTCCCGCGACCTTCACCAGATCGTCGGTCCACCTTGTTGGAGTCCTGCCCACACTGCGTTTTCCGGTACGCGGTCGCCACTCCAGGACTATGTTGTGTGTGCACATTAAATATTGTTTATAACTTTCAATATACTATATACACACTCTTAAACTTAAATCTTTGTCTGTCTGCATTTTTTGTAATTTCTTGTCCTCTTATTCAAGCATCATGCAAAAACTACTAGATGAATTACAATAATACTTGGCATACTATCTTATCTTATCTTAGTGGGGTCTGCTGAGGTTTCCCTCTCGCAGTAACACTTCGACCCATCGGGATCTTTTGTGCTTTTGTGTATTTATATGTCGTGTGCCATCATCATCATCTCAGCCAAAAGACGTCCTCCCCCAAGGATCTCCACAACGACTGGTCTTGCGCTGCTCGCATCCAGCGGCTTCCCGCGACCTTCACCAGATCGTCGGTCCACCTTGTTGGAGTCCTGCCCACACTGCGTTTTCCGGTACGCGGTCGCCACTCCAGGACTATGTTGTGTGTGCACATTAAATATTGTTTATAACTTTCAATATACTATATACACACTCTTAAACTTAAATCTTTGTCTGTCTGCATTTTTTGTAATTTCTTGTCCTCTTATTCAAGCATCATGCAAAAACTACTAGATGAATTACAATAATACTTGGCATACTATCTTATCTTATCTTAGTGGGGTCTGCTGAGGTTTCCCTCTCGCAGTAACACTTCGACCCATCGGGATCTTTTGTGCAACCCCATACTTTCACTCTTCTTCCTCTGTAAATATAGATGCTATAAGTTTGGCATACTAACACATCTTAAGTATCTGGAGCAACATTATGTAGGTATATTTTTTATGTTGAATAAATAAAGGGTTCCAGGGAAACGGGCAGAAAGTTTGTAAGATATTCGCTAAGCGCCACCCCAAACTATACCGGATGGATTTTAATGAAAGTTGGCGGTAAATGACCCATACATAGTCGCCATTTCGTGGAACTTTTGTACCGGATGAAAGGGGGAGCTCCCATGGGGTAGGGGACTAAATTGTGTCTCAAATTTGTATTTGTTTTGACGGTACAGTTAGTATTAAATAGGTCAAATCATCCTTTATATTCAAATAGATTTTCACATTTAATTATTATAAGTGTAACACGTGAGTTTTAGATCTATTTAAGCTTAAATACAATTAGGATTCATAATATGTTACTAACATAGCACGAGATATAAAACGTTATTTTTTTTTAAGTTTTATATTCGTAGGTATATGTTAGTATGTAAGGCATGATTATCCGGGCCAGTGTTGCCTGATAATAAGAAATAAATAAATAAAAATAGTTAAATCAAAAATGTCGACAGTGTTAGTCAAAAACATACTTATAAAACTAATAAGTTTACTTATAAAAAAGGACAACATAATATTTTTGAATGCATGCATATTCTGCTACGGATAGTTTAATTATTTATTTATTGCACTTATGTATACAGTTTATTACTGACTGTTGTATGTGTCAAGATAATAGTATAGATATATATATTTTAAAGATGCGTACAGTTATAACCAAATCTTCTTACGTGGGAAGACAAGTCCAACGGTGGGGCATGTATAAAGTCTAATGATATAACAAAATAATTAAAGCAGTCAAATCGAACCCAGCCAGTTGTAACGGTACACAATACGAAAGCCCGCGGCACAGCACTATGAAGTATGAATATTAAATACCTCAGGGGACAAGCGGTAATGAACAACAACTATAATAGTGATTAATCATTGTGACAATACACCATTAGTAATGACTTAGAGAACTGTCTTGGAAGTTAAGCAACTTATGTAACGCCCTGTCACGGGATGGGTGACCAAATTTAAATATCTGAATGATGAATAATGATGATAATTCATTGGTATCCACTCGACATATACACAAAGTTAATTAAAAAAAAAAGTGAATCTAAAAATATCAAAGTGATAACGCGCTAATCTCAGGAACTACTGGTCCGAATTGAAAAAATATTTTTGTGTTGAATAGTCCATTTATTGAGGAAGGCTATAGGCTATATTACATCACGCTATGACTAATAGGAGTGGAGCAGCACTGAAAAATATTGCGAAAACGACAAAATATTTTTTTATTAGCTTTCCTTGCGTGCGCTGCGTAAACGGTGAAAGCATGGTGAAAGTTACGCAAAAATCATGTATGACGAAATTGTTCCCCTTTAAAAGTTCAAAAAAAAAGTCTGCAACAACATATGTCTAGCTTTTAAGGTTGACTCACTAACGCGGGCGAAACCGCGGGACACAGCTAGTAATATTATAAAGCTGAAGAGTTTGTTTGTTTGTTTGTTTGGTTGAACGTGCTAATCTCAGAAACTACTGGTCCAAATTGAAAAATTATTTTTGTGTTGAATAGTCAAATTATTGAGGATAGCTATAGGCTATATAACATCACGCTAGGGTTCCTTCCTCAAGCCGTGTGAAACGAAGCACCGTCATGGGTTTTCTAGAGGAAATGGCTTCACGTACTAGTTTTTGTCTCCGATCCTACGAGGGGTTTCAGATCGCATCGGTCGAACGTGGTATGTATGGAGATTATCTTCTTAGATAATTATCTTAGCTTATCTTCTTATTATGTGCTTTTGTGTATATGGTGTAGAGTCAACCAACCAGGGCTCTGACTAAGTTCCTTTTGTTGCAAAAGGTCACAACACTGATATTCTGCCTAAACCCGTGGACTAAACGCGCAACGTGATCTCGAGTAACTCTAGTTTCTTTGAGTTTCGTCAGTATATATAGGTATACTATCTACCTTCTTAAAACTCCCAATAGACCGTAGATCAATCGGGCGAAGCCACGGGCGGAAGCTAGTAATAAATATATTGACTACAATCACTCAATCTGTGTCCCAGCCCAAGTGGAGAGCGTGCCTACATTGGATAATAGATACCGATGTACGTAAATAAGTTTTATACACTATAACATCTCTATGACAAAGAAAGACAACGACGCCTAAATAATGAGGAAAGAACCCACTTTACACGGGAAAAGGGCAATTAAGTATATGAATGAAAATACGAACTGGTGCATGGTAGATTCAGTAGTCTAAGTACGTAGTAGTGTTTATAGTTTTGACGTCAATAAGTGACAGTGAAGGTTATGTTGAACTAGCTGTGCTTGCGACTTCGTCCGCGTGGAATAGTGACTTTCGGCAGCATTTTTAATTTTTTAGGCTCTTGTTCCCGTTTTTGCAACATTTTTCACTGATGCTTCGCTCCTATTGGTCGCAGCGTGATGTTATATAGCCTAAAACCTTTTTTCGTTAAATGGACTATCCAACACAAAAATAATTTTTCAATTCGAACTAGTATTTCCTGAGATAAGCGCGTTCAAACAAACAAACTCTTCAGTTTTATAATATTAATATAGATAAATGATTTGACTTTGACTAAAATTTTAAATAAATACACAACAAAGACAACCTTGACTTTGATAATCAAAAATATTAAAAAAAAACCATCTAGACGACTTATAAACTCGACCAAAAAAAAAAATTTCTCAATATCGGTCGGATGGGATCAGCCCTTTTCGGAATATCTAAATCTATAAAACACGCCAGTGTGGATTTTGCAACCAGATAAGTAAACGCGGTCACCAAAAATATCTTCCTACGTCTTTGATCTAAGATAAAACAGTTTTATGAAAAGTAACGGTGAAAACCATTCACTCAGCTATTGTGAAACCTAACACTTTCGCTGCTTTACAAGACCAAAACAAACAGAGATACGTAAACAAGTTGGAAAACGGGCGACGAACCAACCAGCCGGCGGCGGCGGCTGCGCCTACGCACCTTGTTTCATGAATGAAGATGCAGCTCCCCTACCACTGGACATTGCCGAGAAAGATGTGAAAGAATGTCACAACTTTACACATCCTCATTGTAACTATATCGGTACCCATTTTATATTTATGATATCCTTAAGTAAGATAGTAGGAGTAAGAAAATAGTCAATAAGCAATGCATTGTATTATTGACTGTTTACGGAAAAATATAGTTCATTTCTGGAAGCTGACATGCTAATGAATCTGTATGGATGTTTCTTACTTCTTATTAATATGTAAATGTGAAGTATGACTGTTTGTTTTTTCTCATGTCTGAATGTAGCAACCAACGTATCAACATGATTGCTTCTAAAAAGTTCCACCGTAATCAAAGTACTTACAAACAACATAAAATATCTGAGAAATATAGAAATCTCGTAACAAACAACCTGCAAGGTAAAAAGCCCTTAATTAAAACAATATCTTTAATCAATTGCCTCTCAAAATAAAGCACGATTATGAAAAAAATATATTGACTTGATAAACCCTAATTAAGTATACTGTTTTTAACACAGCTCTCAAGAATAACTAATTGCTTAGCATAAAAGCCAATAAAGCTTTACAGCATTAATATCTAAACATAAAAAAAAATATTAATTGTCGTTACCTAAACTCTTAGTAAGGGTAATAAGCGGTTTTTATTTCGTTATCTATAATTTTCTCCAATGTTTCGAAACTCAATGGGTATACGAAAGGCTGTGTGGGTGTACATTGATGGCCTACTATGGGCCACTTGTTAACTGACGACGCCATTGGTGATTTCAAGAATGGAAGCTCTAATGTCAACTCACTGCAACAGGTGAAAACAAATGGTATCACCTTCGGGTATAACCGTCAAAGATATATAACCTAAGGTCAAAGCATTGTTTTGTTACATCGGCTCTTCATTTTTATGGCCCCACTGCTGGAGCACTGGCTTTCCCTATGATGGAAATACCACACGGAACGGGCCATAACCACCACGCGGGCCAGTGCAGGTTAATGGTTGTCAACGACTGCTAATGCAGCCGGGACCAACCGCTTTAAGTGCCATCCGAAGCCCGGATTATTGTACAATTAAAAACTTAATTTTGCTATTAGCATGATGATTTGTAAGTACCAGGGAGGCAACCACGAGCAGTCAATCTTATAGCAGTATTATTGCAGTTGTGGAAAAGAGACGCGAGTATATTCGCCGCTACACGCGTCTCGTTTTCACAACTGCAATAATACTGCTATAAGCTGCTGCTATATATAATAAATAAATAAGAGCTCGTGGTTACCCCCCAGAGGTTATAAAAAGTTTTTTTGTTTTCTATTTACTGTCAATATCTCTTTATGCATAGAGTTTCATTAGAAATGGCTATTTGCAATTGGTTTAAAACAATAAGAACGTTAGTCATAGTCATAGTCATAATTATTTATTGCATCATGTTGGTATGGTATTGATCTTACAATATTATAAATAGTCCCTTAACATGACCCTGTAAGGGTATTGCAACAATTTTAAGTTAACAAATGCAAAAGTAACAAAAACAATAAAAAGCCAAATAAACAACAATAATTACTTAACCAAAAAATTCCTTTAACGAGTAAAAACATTGCTCTATCAAATACTCCTTTTTTTTTGAAGTTTGTATGAGATAATTACATGTCAAAAAGTTCAAGAAAGCAAAATATACAGCAAAAAATGGAGTACCTAATTACAATGTAAATCTCGTCTTGTAAGCTTTCTCCATTAAAGCCATATAAATCAATATCTTACAACAGATTAACTAACACAACCTGTTATAAAAGGTTCTTAGTAAAAGATTAAAGATAAAAAGCTTTTGGGTGATTGGTGCAAATGGAAAATTCATGTCACAAACTAGTGTGGCAGAAAAAACAAGTGTTTCATCATGTATTTATTACAAAGAACTTATTTAGATGCTTAAATTCTAATAATATGTTTGCTAATCTTTTTATATATAATCAAAGGTCTGCAAAGTAAAACACAGTTCGTTATAAGAACTTCAAATCAAGTTGTTTGGCTTTGCTTTTAATAAATAACATAACAGATTTAGGCAGGATCAAAAAAAACTTTTCCAGGAATTACTAATTACTTGGGTACTTATATGATTGATTGCAAATTTATGAGAAATGCGTTCGTAAGTTATGAAAAAACAGTTTTTTTTAAATGTATCGCTTGATGGCGCTACGATTCATAAGGGATGCGATCTCGTAAGTTGAACAGCTTACACAATGCCGGTGCAATGGTTGAATGTCCAAATTAAAATTCCTTAAACTCCTACGTCTTACTTCTTCTTTCGGTCGTTATCGGTCGTTATCACAAGACAGCAGTAGTTAAAACTCACCAAATCGCAATGTGTTATTGCCTGATCTCTACATGTGCCATTGTTCATGTGGGAACGACTATGCCTAGCAGAGGGGCGTTTATTTATTATAGTAAAGAGAGACAATGAAACAAATTAAATAGAAGGCGAACGCCGAGTCTTATAAAGAAGTAAAATAATTATCTTGGTATAGAGTTGAATTATACGGATCGGGCTCAATGGCGTGCACTTGGAGAGGCCTATGTCCAGCAGTGGACTAGTTTAAGCTGATGGTGATGATGACGATAGAGATGAAAGGAAAAGGCTTCACCGACAAGAGCTTAATTCATAATTTATTAAAATAATACGCTGATGAATTTTAAATGACAAAGCCAGAACACCGCCATCGCTCGCACCTTGCAGCCCATCGGCGCAGTGACATGAGCAGGTTGCTTGTAATCGATTGTCATTACCGACTCGATTCAACGTTGACAACTTTCCCGCTGATCGATAGATCGATACCTATCTGGTAGCTGTCACATTAGACATAGTCCGGCACACTCGATACGTGATTACATCGACGAAGGAACGATCTGACGAATTTGATTTTAAAAGTTTTGAGGATTGGTGACAAAGACATTGTTATAACGTTTTTAGCGACAGAAAACCTAATTCGAAGCTTCAAAGTGTATTAAAAATTAGTGAAGGCTACAATTATTGAGCTTTTACGAACTTTTTCCCCCTGCAGTCATAAGACCTACTTAAAGTACTAAATCCAAAACAAAAATTGGATTTTTTGAGACTTTGGAACCATTGATTAAGTGACTGCGAAATGCACTTAGCCAATGTATTTTCTTTAGTAACCTTTATCTAAAGCAAAATGTAACCGAGAGGGAGAGCCCTCTAACTGTCGCAGTCATTTGCCTCCCCCCAAAAATTCCTAAACAGCCTTGAAGTGAGCGAATTTCAATGAGGACTTTACATAATGACACTTCATTCCATTCGGGATAAACGCTTCCCGAATTAGTGAATTCGTCTTCGTTCGCTCAGAAGATTTACAACGCCAAAGAAAGGAACCGAGAAAAAAACAAGAGATTTTTATTTATTTATTCTTAGGCCTTTGCAAATAAACAAAGAATCAGCTTGGCATAGATTTTCCGTGTTTTAATCCCGTCATGAATACTTCATTTCCGATTAACCTTTTCACCGCCCAACTATCCTGCACGCGATGTCCCGCTGTACGCCAACGTATAAATGTATTTTAATAAAGTAGGTACAAAGAAGAACTTCTATAGAAGTGCTGGCGTGGACGGCACGAAAATCTCGAACTTCTATAGAAGTTGTTGGCGGTAAAAAGGTTAAAAGAGACAAAACATGGAATAACTATTCGAAGCTTAAACGCAGTTTCTAATCATTGAAACAACTATCAACTTAAATGTGTAATAGCCTTAAATCCTGTCCTGCTGTTGGGCAAAGATTGATATAATCGAGTCATAGCCACAATTAGGAGGTAATGGCGTAATCTCTCGCTACCAACGTTTCGCGGGAGTTGTCGCAACTGGCTGCTCCATGGGCAGTCGCTGGCACTAGCTAATTACAATTATAGGTAAATAATATACATAGAATACTGTAAGTAGATTAAATATTGAAGTTTGGATACAGCTACAATTTATGTTTTAATCCATGTATAAATTTAGGGCTATGGCAGAATAACAGGGTTTGTGGGTCTCCTGCAAACACTGAGTCATAAAAAATTTTGCCTATGTTTTTTTTTGGCAAATAAACATACTTATTATTATTATCTCTCTATTTATTTTTTTACATATTAATTTACATTTTTAAATATTTTCTAAAAAACAAAACAAACATTTAAAAATATAAAAAATAGGGGTCCACCGGCATCGGGACCAGGGTCCAAACTACCGGTGATTAGGGCTCCAGAGACAGGAACCTCCTCACAATGCGTGCCGTATCGAGGAGAACTGCCTTCTGAATCAGGCCCTTGATTATTATTATTATAATCAAGTTAAGTTAAGATAGTTAGCAGGTCACATTGCTCGCAGGACTGATGGCCGCTGGGGCGGGATAGTCCTGGAGTGGCGACCGCGTACCGGAAAGCGCAGTGTGGGCAGGCCTCCAACAAGGTGGACCGACGATCTGGTGAAGGTCGCGGGAAGCCGCTGGATGCGAGCAGCACAAAACCGGTCGTTGTGGAGATCCTTGGGGGAGGCCTTTGTCCAGCAGTGGACGTCTTTTGGCTGAGATGATGATGAATCAAGTTAAATAAGAAATTCCTACACATGAAAATTATCACAGGAAAATCAGTCTGAAAAACCACACTCCTGCCTAATGCGGTACGGCAAAACTGACTTACAGTGCCTACCAAACCACGAGGACACTTGGATTTGGCCACCTAACCGATAACTTGACATTACAAAAGTTGCTTAACCTACAAAATCGAAAGGCGGCAACGACGCGTTGGTCACGATGGCTTCCCATCATTCGAGATACAGGTTTAGTCCTAACCCGAAGGTGGTGACTGATTGACCGTCGCCGTCGGCGTTGTCGCTACATAATATATTTGGTATTTCTAGCTTTAAGAGACATGACAATAAATACCTATAGGTATATACTCTTTTTCCACGAAGAATTGTGAACGCGCCAGCCGTCGCGATAATGACGTTCTCATTTTCTATGATAAACAGAAGGTATTATCAATACCGCGTGAAGTGGGACAAACGGACGGACGTATCTTCCTGTGGAGACGTTATTTTTATCGCGTCAAAATAAGCCCCAGCTTGAAGGGGGCGGCAAAATATTTTTACCAAACAAAGGCTTCAAGACCAGTCAACGTAACATCAGTAAAGCTTAGTAGCTTAGTTACTAGCAGTGGGGTAGTAGGTAAAGGTGTGTATCGAAAAACCCTAAACACATACTAAATTACTACATCAATAACAAACTACACTTACCTCATCATCAGCTCATTTTTATGTCCCCACTGCTGGGGCACGATCCTTTCCTATGGATGGATAGGGAAAACGGGCCATAAACCACCACGCGGGCCCAGTGCGGATTGGTGGTTGTTAACGAATGCTAATGCAGCCGGGACCTACGGCTGTATGTGCCTTCCGAAGCACGGAGGAGCTCGAGATGATAAAGTTTTGATCACCCATCCGATGACCGGCCTTTGCGAAAGTTGCTTAACCTCGCCACTAGCTGACCGAGCGCGTTAACCGCTGCGCTATCAAGCTCCTCCTCCTTTTACTTATATTAGACGTAAATAACATTCAATGAGAAGTTAAAATTTAAATATTGATCTGAAATAAGGGCGAATGACTCCATTCCATCTGATGTTAAGTGGAAATGGAGTCCAGATGCAAAGAAAACTGGTGCACCGTATAAACAAGGCAGCATCAGGTACCCTCACCCTGACGGCCCGCAAGGTGCCTCTTCACGCCTCGTTTGAAGGACCCATGTCATAGGAAGGAGGAAAAACGAGTGCTGGTAGACCACTCTATCTTTTGGAAGTGCGCCAAAAAAACGGGTAAGTAACCTTATTTTTAGAAAAATCTTCAGATAGTATACCGCTTTTACTCCTTGACTATGCTAAAGGCATTATAAGTAGGTACGAGAACCGAAAGAATTGCTTTCGATGCTAAAATAAATACATTTTTCGGAGCTGACGATTGTTTGATGTTCTGGAGATATTAAAAGCAGTCAGCGTTATGACAATAATAATATTTTCTTTTCGGATTATGCCTTTCCAATGCGGGCGGGGAGAGAAATTGAAGATTGCAAACCATTTATAGATTTTTCTAACAATACCCAATGTCATTTTGTCAATATTATTAGATATGGCTTCTTTTTGGTGTCTTTTGTTTATGTGGGAAGGTGAACCCAGCTGTGGGATACGTTTATAGGGTAAACATGATGATGAACAAAGTTGTTCTTTTTTTCAATGTTATTACCTATATTTATTGTATTATTAAAATGGCCTTGGTAGCTGAGTGGCAAATCGGTGCTTTAGGGTTGTAAGATGGAGTCAAACTCCGTCCAGCTGTTTAAGAGTTCAGTGACATACACACGTACTAAACATTATTGTTTATTGAGTCTTTACCTATGAAATTGACGTTTTTTTCTCATTTATACACATTTAATTAAGACTATGTTACTTGGGATTCAGTAATAACAATGATTTTTAATTTTGTGTCTTTAGGGCCCTATTTTCTTTTTTTTTTAGCGGAATTGACCTTTTTTTGTAGCTTTGAAGGGACGTGTTTTTTTAATGTCTCCTATATTTAGCTAGTGAAACAAACAAACTGCCCTACAATTTTTATAGTGTTAACTTAAGTAGATGCTAAGAAAATTTAAAAATATAATTTTATAAAAATCTTTATACAAAACGGCAATTTCATAGGTAATCTAATACTCGTATTAAGATTTTTTAAATTCCCCGTTCGGCTATCGTAGCTTCAAAAAATACTTATCCATTGTTTTTGAAATAGGAAACGTTGTTTTTTGTTCGCGTAAAGGTCCGTTCCCACGGCCATCGTTCTACTAGGCGAACACAGGCGGAGTAGTGGTGAGAGCCTCTTCGGTGCGGACGGACGCTTCAATGCCGCTAGGAGGCATACGCTCACAATTTGTTTTGGGATTTTTATTTTTTATGTACTTCATGGAATCGCGCAAGGAATATTATTTGCCCACAGCAACGTAACAGCGTTCATCTCCCTTGTTGGTAATCAACTACTTGACCTTCATCACCATGGTAAGGCGAGAGGCTGATAGTGGAAGCTCATTCCACACGGAATGCTCAACCACTGAAGAACTGGCCAATCCGATCCGAACCCTTCGGAGAATCTAGTAGGGCACGGGGACGCGCACTTTTAAGTGTGCGATGCCGTTCCCTCTTCCGAAGGTGATTCGTTTCAACACTTCTTTAGGTACCCTTTACGTACCTCGCCGTCCCCAAAAAAAGCCCGGTGCTGCTGAAAATGCCGTATGAGGCAATCAGCAATCTCTCCCAAAGAAAAAAAACTGAAGAACTGGCTATCATAGCTCTTAACTTTCAGAACACAAGTAAGAGCAATACTACTACATCTTTTAATGACGACAGCCTTAATAAGATGGTGATAGCTAGCCAGGCGGACTAAAATAATTGTTTTAATATCAAAAATTTAACTCAGGATCTCTGACCTCTGACACCACTAACACAGAAGTATTAGCAGTTTTATGTTATTTTTGCATTAATTGTGCTTAATGTTTGTCAAAAATCATAAAACAATGAAAAAAATGTCTCATGACTCCAACGCGCTCGACTTTTAAATTGTGTACGCTTTTAAACATTAGCGTGACATTGCATAGATAGGTACACTAAATATTATAACGGGGATTATACTAAAGGTTTGCTTTTAGTACCATAGTTAGTATTTCCCGCAATTTTTTTTCCCCAGTCTCAACAAAAATAAACAAAAATAAACTTTTTACCAAAATCGCAGACACCCTACACTATAGCCCTACGCCACTTATGCACAGTATTCGGCACTCGACGCGGCCGCATCGGCTCGCTAGCACACTGCCCTGGTTTCGCCCACCTTTTGTGGCCTTTACAGACCTCGCTGCATTACTAACATCACCGGCAAACCGTAATCAACACATCAGGCTCACATCACCAGCATACACTGACTCAGCTGGGTTACGTTACGTTTTAATATTACCACAATGTACAGTAACATCAATAGGTATGTACATGTAGGATTTTACTGTATTTTTTATCTGTAGTGACCGAAGGATTGTGGAAAAGAGTGGTCTCATTCGCTCTCTCCCTGCGCTGAAGCCAAATAGTAAGACGTGTCAAATTTACTTTTGTAATTTAAATCTGAATAAAACTAGTTTCTTTAAATTAAATCCGCTCTATTAATTAGACCCACTTCTACATACCTACATATAATAATAATCCAACCATCCGCACAAAGTAAATAGTCCATATACTGTCCCGCTGATGTGCCGAGGGCGGCTACATCATTCAAATTACCACTACAATTTAGATAGATAGATAATACTTTTATTGCAACACTATAAAACATAATCATGAACAAAAAAAATTAATAATTTACAAAGTTACAATTTGGCGGTCTTATCGCTTTCAAGCGATTTCTTCCAGACAACCAGTCGGATGGAGAGAGCTAATAAACTGTAAGATCAAAGGTGAAACTATTAAAACATACTAGAATATGTGTAAATGAAGTAAAATAATAATGATGATAAATCTATAATCATAATGATGATAATAATAAATATGTATATAAATACCTTATAAATATAAAATACTTAAACCTACTTATACATAATAGTAGTCTCAGGTAGGAAAGTAGCGGATATGGCAGTATTGCAGCAGGACAGGGTTAATCGGAAAGGTAGATTTTTTTCACAAGCTCTTTAAATGTGTGAATGGATTTTGCACGCCTGATCGCAACTGGAAGCGAATTCCAGAGACGAACAGCTTGGACGGTAAAAGAATAATCATAAAAGGTGGTGCTGTGTGGGGGTGATTAAACAATATGTTATAAAGAATTGCTTAATCACCGCGCTTACCAAATGCATAGAAAAATCCAAACCACAAAATTTATAAACAATATTTTATAAACACGCACACTTGAAAGAACAATTCGAAAAGCTTGAAAACGCTCTCACAAATAAAACGATGTGCTTAACCAAAGCAATCGATATTACGCGCCGCTTATTAATAGCCTTAAACGGAAATCGAACTGGCGACCGCAAATCCCGTGAAATACGGCCCACTTACCTGATTGGTTCGCGCTGAGGAAAGGCGGTGGGGTTACCCCAACTTACAACCTTTATTTGGATTATTTCGGAAGGCTTAGGGGCTATAACAATAGTTTCCAATAAAGATTATCAATCTTTGTATATAAGACTAGCTGTGCTCGCGACTTCGTCCGCGTGGAATAGTGACTTTCGGCAGCATTTTTAATTTTTTAGGCTCTTTTCCCGTTTTTGCAACATTTTTCACTGATGCTTCGCTCCTATTGGTCGCAGCGTGATGTTATATAGCCTAAAGCCTTCCTCGATAAATGGACTATCCAACACAAAAAGAATTATTCAATTCGAACCAGTAGTTCCTGAGATTAGCGCGTTCAAACAAACAAACAAACAAACAAACAAACTCTTCAGCTTTATAATATTAGTATAGATTGATAATCTTTATTGGAAACTATATATAGGAACTTCTGAATCAGCAGCAAAGTTGTTACATGGGGTCATTATAACAGTTACTACATGCAAAGTTGCAAACACATTTTTGTTTACGATTTTTTTCATTCTGCTACAATTATAAGCCTTTAACTAATGTGGAAACGCACTTCACCTGGAGCCCTCAAATAATGAGGAACTGGCTATCTTATCGGCAACTGTCAGAACATAATAATGCGCTTCTTTATTACCTTCTTTATTCTAATCTTAGTGTAGGCGTCAGATTTAGATATGATGGTAGCCAGGCAGGAGACTAAAATAAACTCTACCATCAAACAAACCGTATAGAATATGCACAGGGGCTCAAACCCGGGACCTGTGGGTCTGCCACCGTAGTCAATCTATTAGACCACAGAGTTGTTTAGAAAAAGCCTATATACTTTCCCACAGCTGAGCATAGGCCTCCATTCAAAATATGCACTAACTATAAAAATATATACTAATAACTTTTTTTTAAAGCAAATGCTTATAAAATCCTCCTTTAATTGTATTTTCATTAAAACATATTTTCTATATAACCTTGAGGAGCTTGACGGCGCAGTGGTTTCGCAAAGGCCGGTCATCGGATGGGTGACCAAAAATGTATCATCTCGAGCTCCTCCGTGCTTCAGAAGGCACGTAAAGCCGTTGGTCCCGGCTGCATTAGCAGTCGTTACAACCACCAATCCGCACTGGGCCCGCGTGGTGGTTTATGGCCCGTTCTCCCTGTCCATCCATAGGGAAGGCTCGTGCCCCAGCAGAGGGGACATAAAATGAGCTGATGATGATGAGATAAACCTTAACAAGAAAAATGGCTGATATACGAAAACAGACGCAGAAAGTATTCAATTGCATTAATTAAGGAGGGTTACCTACTCATTAGAAGCCTATTAATACGATTGAGATGAATCTTTATACTTAATTAAGATGCTGGAGATAAGTCAGCGCGTATCTTGTTCACGATTACATTATTTCTATGAATAGTATTGTTCTCTGAAGTTTACGCGAACACCACACATTGAAATGAAACTGTTTTTAGTAATCGCGGCTCGTTTATTTTTTATACTACTTATCTACATAATATATCTATATATTAATACGTAAAGCAAAAACTGTGTACCCCTTTTTACGAAAATTGCGCGGACGGAGGAGTATGAAATTTCGCACACTTATAGTTTATATAGAGAAGGTTATCCGAATATATATTTTTTTTAATTATGCATACAAATATATTTATTAAATCAATAAAACAAACATTACACACACTACCATGTATTTGAAACACACGTATTTATACTCTTTTTAAAAATTTGAAAAATGGAAGAGGAGCGGCCGAAATCTGTCATTGCCAATCTTTTGGTCTAGCAGTGTAGTGTTGGGGCTTGGATTTGATAACCTGAATGATGAGATGCCAGACAAGTGATAAGGGCCTACTGCCATCTGTATTTAAATATTCATATCAATAGTCTTACTTATCATTCTAGGGGTAAATCGGTATCTAGGGCTGTACCAAACTATAGAAGATACTATTTTCGATAATATATTCTAGGAGCTTAGCAAATGTAATATCCACATACATACATAGATACGGTGTGAATATGGATATGAAAGTTAAAACACGAGTGTAACCTGCATAGATTTCGTAGGACCAACCTTTTAATTTGCATACGTTACCTCCAACTCCAAACTGCCTTTTACTTACTGAACATATTCTGGCACTGTTTGGTATTAGATTAAAAAGGATTCCTCGAGGTTTGGCAGCTCTTTAGAACCATAATATCTGATCTGAGTTAGATATTTTATTTCGTCACCCACCAGACTGTTCGACCCTTTTTGATAATATTTTTACACCTTTGCTGCTTTTGAGTAATATTTTGGTGTTTGTTTATTCATTATTCTTTAATTTTCACACTCTTCTGTAATCAAATCAGTAGACTTATCTCGCTCTGTGTATATTTAATAAAAAATAGTACTGACAAACTTCCAGGGCGCCTAGTGCGAGTATTCTTTGTCATTCGATCACTTTAACGAAAACAGAAAATTTAAAAATTCTCCTCGCATGTCATCAGGATTTAATAACTCAACATTCAAATTCGAACTCAAAATTATTTAGTAATTAAAAATGTAAAATGAGTCATCCAAATATTTTTTAAACCATTATAGATGTCTTTTGGTTACATTATAATACCGAAAATTAAAATACCGACAGTCGAAATGTCGAAATAAAACTCTGCACTTCCACCATTTGTCGCAAATGCCAACCTATTTATCTTCTATATCTGAAACGGCTTGAACGATTTTTATGAAATTTTATTTGTATATTTGGTAGGTCTGACAATCGGTCGTAATCTATTTTTCATACCCAAGTGATAAGGGAGGTCCACCCCAAACATTTTTTTAATACAAAATGTTCCACCATTTGTTTGTAACGATTTGATTGTATTGTTCACATAGAAACTGTCAAAGCGATACGAAGTCCGCTGGGTCAGCTAGTATTATATACGTTTACTGAATAAAACAAACGTTAGTAGGTGCTGACAAACTTCCAGAAGCGACCTTTGTCACAGATAACCGTAGACCGTGAATTTGAATACTGCGAGGCGTGAGTAACGTGCAGGCGGCGCCTCTCGCGGCAGGTGCGCGCAACTCCGAAGCCTCCGCCCGCCGTCCGCCTACCCTCTCGTATTATAATTTTATGCAAAACAAATATTGGAGTTTCCACAAGCTAATACTGCATTCATGTGTGTAAATGGATGGTGAGTTTCTGTGATTGTTACAAATAGTGGCATTGTAGAGATGGCATGGCGGGCGGGGGAAATTTATTGTTTGCGTTAGTTACTAAAAATACATATGGCGATGCGTGAGCCATTGGAGTAAGAGATGGGCGGTCTCGCCTTGATTTTTGAGCTATGTCTGACAAGTTTTCGGCATAGATTAATATCTGTTGATAGATATACAATTTAAAACTATCACGTTCACATCACACCATTATAGAAAACTGTCTCGTTGCTCTACAGACTGCGGGCCGCTTCAACTCCATTCTGCGTGTGATAGCAGGACGTTATAAGATTCCCCCTTTAAGCTCATTGTGTTCGTAGATGTATATCGAAAACAAAATTAGTGTCAAAGTAGATTTCATTAATTGTACTAACATAGATTTTAAGTTTCTTTGTTACTAACAAGATATGGATGAGTCTTAAATAGAACTTATTTAATTTTATTTTTATTATCATTTTGACCGAGTTCATGGTCAAGGGTTTCAATAACATTATTTTTCTAACCGTTGATGGCCTTTCGCATAGTCACGTTTCTTCGTTATAGCTCTGTGTAGTAGTTAACAGCGGATGAATGATTTAACTCCATATTAATATAGGTACTAATAATCATTATTATACCTGAATATCTGTTATTGGTATCTTCAGTACAATACTGAAAAGTTCCCGGGCAAAGTTTGCTTCGGATTTTTTAACGCATATAGCTCGGGTTTGTGATCATTAACCTGCAATTGGCAAGCGTGGTGATTAAACTATTACCCATTCATTGTAGTGATGACTTGGTTTCGATGATGGTGGCCTTTGCCCAGCCGTGGGACAGTTATAGGCTTTTTCTTATAGTACAATATCTGTTTGGATAAGGGTTCTATAGTCAGAGTGATTGTGCCGGATACTTATTTGTTAACTTATTAACATATATTAAACAGCATCACATACATTGTTGCGAATAAACGGGCATTTGTTTTTGTTGGAAATGGGGCTTTGATTTCTGTTATGGACGGATCGATTTGGGAATCGATTGTCGAGATTCAATTTATTTGGTGGCATAATGGCCCCATCACTATTTGTTCTTTTTTTCTTTGTTGGTGCACTTGTCTCGGGAAGGCAACAATGGCTGGTTGATAGGTTATCGTGTGTTGATAATTAAATAGACTTTAAGCAGTAATAAGCGCATTTGGAGCCGTATTACTCTAATTAAGTGTATTGTGCAACCTGTGTTTTGTGTGTGTGTACGTCGTAAGCGAATCGCATCGGGAGTACAATTCGCCTGGATGTCGGCGTCTTTGCTGCTGGATAAAACAGGTATTTCCTCGGGGGAAAAGTGCACTTGGGGTAGTTTGGGTGTGATTAGGGAGCCCGAGAAGACCCGGACTCGGATACTGGCCCCATCAGACCATATGGATCCCGTTCTGGACGGCGGGAGCGGCATGGAACTGCGAGTGGATTTTGTAGATTTTAAGGTGTAACCTAATTTTAAACAGTAGCATAGTGTGTGTTGTGGGTTTCCGCACCATACATTGTTCTGATCCCAAGGTAAGTCTAAAGCACGCGTTAAACCTATAGAAATCAGAAACATCGACGCGACGGTACCACAACCACCCAGACCCGACACAATATCGAAAAGATCGTTTTTCTACATTGACCCGACCGGGAATCAGTCCGGCGTGCAAGCCACTCGGCCACGGACGGATACTTAAACGTTTATTTAGCAGTCCCTTAAAATATTCCTCAGTTATCCTTTCCGCATTAAGTAATTTATAATTTAAATCACTACACAGCGCCGACATTCAACTGCACAATGAACTCATTAAATCAACAGAAACTTTTACGATTCAAAAGTACTAATTAAAAACAGGGGTTGGAGTAACAACCGCAGCTGGAGTTATAATAAGGCCGGACTCGTTGCCTGGCCTTCCTGGCGAACGGCTGAGTCGTTGGTTATAGCCTAGGTAAATACTTTATGTTTTAGCTTTAAGTTTGCAACAGTGTTGAAGACTGTAGGTAGTTTTTATTTTTCATGCTGCTAAAAAGTATTGCAGACGGCACACTAACTTAATGGCATTCACGGCCAAGTAATGCCCTGAGGGAATATCTACCAGTCGACTAAAAGAAATGTGTCGCAAAAAATCTAAGCTAAAGGATTACTAATCGTAATCTGAAAAAAACCCTAACAGTTTGTGTATTTGTAAAATATTTTTTGTAATACCGTTCTCCATTGGAAAAGCGGTCAACTGAAACATGAAAAGTCGATAGCTCCCGCCTGGAGCAGTATTTAAGTGTTTTTCCCAATATAAATTTTACTTTTGTAATGTAGGAATAACTTTTGATCAAGCACCTAAGCATCCACGATATCAATACAAATGTTCACATTTAACACACAATCCTACCGGAAATCCAACCGGCACTTAAACCCGGTTTTTTAAAAAACGCGTTCGCATGCATCTGTTAAGCGTAAAAAAACACGTTCAACCCATTTGCACCATCGTGAAAAGAAAAGCAATTGTACTTATCACATAACCGAAACGCTGAAAAATTATATAGGCGGCCATATTTTTTTCTATCGCCCTAATAAACAAAGTTCGAAAGCAAATGAGTTGTGGGGACTTTCCGGTCGACGTTCCGGTCGGAACGGCTCTAATGAGAGGCTCCGACTTCCGCATCCGACGCCAATCATGGCGGATGCTGTGACATATATAACTATGTAGATGTGAAGTCTAAACAATAAATTCATATTCATATATTCATAAAACAGACTTCTCTAAAGTTCATGTTTTGAACGTTTTGGTTGTCATTTAAAACAATCACATAGTTTAAGAATAGGTACTTACATGTCTAAGTCATGTGCTAAAAAAACACAATTAAAAAACAAAATATGGAAATATGCACTTTGTGCCACCTTGCGCCGTCAAGAAATGGCATAAAAGTTTCCATAGTGTCAGTAATGTCTATGTGTATTATTTTAAGGTGTTATTAATAAAAAAGCGTCTTTTTAGGAAATCAAACCTACAATGAGTCTCTTTAGTACTTCGTGTAATGAATCGAACATGGTACTAAAGTCTTCAGCGAATCTTGCTGCTGTAGACCGCAGTCAGTTCAGTCATTTCTAGTGTTTCATAAATCAATAAAGAGCTACAAATACTTTATGGTCATCACGACGACGACCTCCTTGGTCGAGTGGTTTGTACACTGGTTTTCATGGTGTCGGTCGCCATCTCTGAGGTCACGGGTTCGATCTTCGGTCGGGTCAATTTACAAATTATTGTTTTTCTAAATTGTCTCGGGTCTGGGTGTTTTCTATGTTTATTAAGCATGTATTTAAGTATTTTAAGTATGTTTATCCGTTGTCTAGTAACCATTAAAACGAGTTTCATAATAACGAAGCTTCTTCTCTTGGGTTAGATAATTGGTGTGAGTGTAGGAAAGTTTATATTTATATTTAGGTATTTATTTATCAATACGAACTCACGTCAGAGCCACAACGCGAAGTGTACCACCATAACAAGGCAAAGCGCAGCGTCATTCAGCCAGTTCATATTTATTTGGGAATTCAGATGTGCGTATAGCACAGATAAGCTAAGCTGCACACAAATGTCGCTCAAGCAACGCACACATACACAACCTCTCACGGACTCTCACCTACGCTCGGACTGTTCCGAGCTGTTCCGAGATTCGTGTGCAAGAGGTCGATGTGTGCGGTACCTACGTATTAACCCTTAACTACTCGCATAGGGTCAACGCCACTTTACTCGCTAAAAATTCAAACTTCGGTCTGTCGCAAAGTGCTCCCACCAACAGTAGCTTCCTAATTCGCCCTAAAGATTACATTTTAGTGGCAAACAAAACAAACTTTGATCCTCCCCATCATCAGCCAAGAAAAAACGGTGCAATAGTTGCCCTAGAATCATTGACAGGAATGTGCCAAAAATGCATAAAATGCACTATATTCGCGTGCAATGACCACTCCATGGCCTATTGTCAAGCCTGTGAAGAAAGTGATTTGGATAAGTTATAAATTGGGGTCAGTGGGGACCCCGTGCGAGTAATTGTGTAATTTCCTTCGTGCGAGTAACTTATGGTTAAGCTTGCTTCTGGGTCCTCTTTATTATGTGTTCATAGTGTCTACTTTAGATTGGTTAAATTGACTAGGTCATTTATATTATTTTTTTAATAAGCACTAGGGATCTGCCTTTTTTGCCATTCAATCAAGTCAATGAAAACTAGAGTTTGTATTTCTATGGCAAAATTTTAACTGTCGTTGTTTGTCAAAGAGGCTTTAGTGATAAACACATTCTCGATATCTTTAAAGGTATCGAATGGTATGAGTATGATATACTCGCACGCGGCACTCCGATTGCCAAAAACATTCTCTTATATCACGCTGTAATAATAAGTCTTGTATTACAGAGCATTTTTTTCCTCATTTCCAAAAATTTTTTTTAAATTTTTTTTTAAATTTTTTTTTTATTTCATGATACTAATTTAAATTCAGAACAACGTAATTTATTGTTGTTTTGTTTTGATTTTTTAAGTGAACTATATACAGCTGCTGTAAAACAACAAATCGTAAATCAATTACGTATGACACAATAGTGTAAGCACTACACACAAGAGTGAGGGTAAGCCCTCACTCTAATTTCAATTAATAATAAGTAAAAGGAGTAGTAACAACTCTATATACTCTATAACTTTTCTTTTTTTTTACTTTTTTATTTTTCACTGTATTTTATAAATATTTAATTCAGCTTCAGTGCAGCAATTAGCACTTAAAAATAAAAAAGTATAGGTTGTGTTATCAAATTTGTAGTATTTCATCTGTAAAGATGAATCTGCAGCCATCGGTTGCAATAACCGTCGGATAGATGGCCCTGTGCCGCTAAAAAGCACTCAAAAATTAAGAAGCAGTGAAAAAATTCAGTGCTTACGTCAGCCTTCCCTGTAGCATAACGGTTAATGCAGCCACCCGAATTGCGGAAGACCCAGGTTCGATTCCTGGCTGGGTCGGGTAGGCATTTAATTTTTTCACTGTATTTTATAAAATACTCTATAACTGATAGAAACACGATATTTGCCGAGAAACATTAAGAAAATAGATGCACTGTAAACTAACTGTATAAAAAATGAAATATATCTTTATTTGAGTTAACTTACTGAATTTTGATAGATTTATTTTATTTCATGACTTATAATTTGTCAGTGTGATATCTTTATAAATTAAATAAATATTTTATTTAATTGCATACTACCCCAGATAATGAAACCGTCGTACAGTCAACAATGAAAGTCGCTGTACTTTGTCACAGCAAATAAACAATGTGTTAACGAAAAAATTTCCGTCATTCCTTGTTTTCTTTGGCCTGGACACCAGAACCAGCTACCATCGTCTACACAATGTAACAGACGTTTGTCAACTGCTAGTAAAGTTATTATGATATGGTACTAAAGTGCTCTGCGACTTTCTTTGCTAGCCGTACTTACGTAAAGTTTGTTTAATTAACCCAAAAGTTTGAAAGTGTATAAGTTTTCATAATATGTAAGTACGAGTATATACAATTACAATAAAATTACACTTGGTTTCAAGTACTGGTTAACTACAAGTCATACTTGTTACTAGCTAGAGTATCAGATTTTTAACTGGCATAGACAATTTTGTTGGCGTTGCGTGGGAGTACGAGGAAAACGGGCAGAAATCGGCAATGCTGATAATTGAGTTGTTGACTGGATTGGTAAGTGGATAGACAATAGAGAAACTTCTTTAGCAACTGTGAAAAAAATTTTTTTATAGAAATTGTACGGGAATGGTGAACTATGACGTCACAATTTTGTTACGTCAATTCAGTGTTTATTAATAACTTTTTAGGTTACAGAAACTCATTCTTAGGTCAAATAAAAAATAGGTGAATGTTTTAAAGAAATGTCACGTCGTGATTTCATTTATAAGTTTAATGTTCTGGATTTATTTGTCGGTGCTGTCTTCATCCCTATTATGCAGATTTACTTATATTATTATTATTACATAATTTCCTTTTCCAGCTTTGATTTCCAGTCGAACAAATGAGATATAAAGAAAATGGGTTTGGAGTTTTCTCCTATTTAGTACTTTAAATTATTATTATCAATTTATAGATTAACTATTTAATATAATTAATATAGCTATCAAGATTATCGTGATGTAGGATCTAGCTTTAAGTCGAAGATTGTAGTAACAACTACTATGAATCAATCAACCATACTTACATATTAACACTAGGGTGCGCGCGCTCCAAAATGTTCCTAGAATGCTCGCGGGGGTCACATGGGTCACCCATTATTATATAGGTTTATTTAGATCACACTCATTTTAAACAAAAAAATAAGCTAATACGTTAAATATCAACATTATTTCTCAATAAATTTATCCACAAAAATTAATAACTCTTTAACTTATTTAATTTATAAACAAAACACAACTCTTAAAAAGACTCTTATTGAGATCAAACAGTACTTAATTCTTAGAAACACGTTAATTTGCCAAATAAATAATCTATTAATAAGTTAACGAACAGGTATTTCCTAATCAATAGCATTTTCAGCACAGCTGCTTCGCATTGTGATTTGGTGATCCGTATAATCACGTAAATTTTACACATTATTTACGGGTACTATATTCCCTCGCTTTATTGCCGAAATTAACTTTTTCCAATGTGTATTGGCAAGTTTTGTGCTTGTATTTCATTCCGGCTGCCCCAGAAGAAGCCTGACTTTTAATTTCAAAGCCTTTCTTTCTTTTAATTCCATAAATTCTTTCTCTAACCGCATACTAAAAGTCAATTCTTATGACGTAGATGCCATTCAGCTAAAATAATTTGTTTGTTTCTTCACTGCGTAAGTATAAACCATTTTATCAAAAAAATATAAAACAATTAGGTTAAAAACAATAAGTTAGTCATCAAACAAATACAAGAAAAGTAAGAAATAAGTAATTTACGAGCCGACATGTAGGTAGGTACTTGATTTTCAATAGCGATGATAGATAACGTTCCCAAAACTTCCTCGACATGCGTCACCCACGTTTTTTAACCTTTTCACCGCCTAACTATCCTGCACGCGATGTCCCGCTGTACGCCAACGTATAAATGCATTTTAATAAAGTAGGTACAAAGAAGAACTTCTATAGAAGTGCTGGCGTGGACGGCACGAAAATCTCGAACTTCTATAGAAGTTGTTGGCGGTAAAAAGGTTAAGAAATCCATTACACAGACAGACGCTTACGCTCCTAGAAAGATAGGTTAACTACTGATGTGTGGAACGAACCATACTCGAGGAATACGTGAAAGGATAACACTGTAGAGCCATTCGTTAAAAGATATTTGACAATCTTACACCGTGGGGGGCACATGTCACTCGCGCGAGCCCTCTAGTGTTAATATTCACTAACACTTTGGTCTAAACTAATAAAAAAAAAATAGTCACTACGATTAAAAATCACCAAACGATTTTTAGAGAGGATGGCATCATGGAAGCATGTTCTTAAGCTTCTTCTACTAGATTTTCCGAGGCATTCGGATCGGCATCGAAAAAGAAACTTACTATACCTAGAGTAACCTCTGTTAAATTTATCAAAAAAAACTAGTTCGAGTACCGTTCGAGAACCGACAGTAGCAGCACTGGCGCGGAGTAGCTGGCAGTTTGCATTATGGCGCCGCCAGATGGCGCGCATACCCAAAACATAACGTTGAGCACTTTAAAAACTCCAAGTAAGTTAAAATTGTATTTTGCTCCGTAACAACGTGTGGGGAATGGATCGGCCTCGTATTTTGCTCCGTAACAACGTGTGGGGAATGGATCGGCCTCGTATTTTGCTCCGTAACAACGTGTGGGGAATGGATCGGCCTCGTATTTTGCTCCGTAACAACGTGTGGGGAATGGATCGGCCTCGTTAAGGCGTGGAGATGGCGCGAGGCCATTTTTTAAATTGTTACATCTTTTAACTTAATCAATTAGGAAATTTAACACGATCAAATAATGCAGCAGCATAATTACATACTTACTAAAGCAGTTCATGCTTTCTACTTAGATCCAAACCTATACGCGGGCTTAAAGTTAAGTCTAACATTTCCATCGCAACTCAATATTTTAATGTTTTCATATTTATGTAATGGCTTTACGTGTGTCAGGATCAGGATAAAGAATATTCTATGGCCCTCTCGAACCCTTCAACAATTTGTCCAAGACTTTCAACAAATAGATAGTCATGTCAATCCATTGCTTAATTTTAACGGAAAGAAAAGGCAAACAAATACGCACGCTATCGTATTTACGTTTCGTTGCATTTGCTATTGAAATAAGATAAGGTAATTTGTTACATTACACAAAAAAGTGTATTTTTATTTAAAAGATTTATTTAAAATTTTGGTTATGAAGGTTTCTTTTCTTGTTCGTTAATGTCTGGTGTCCTCTTTTTTAGGTTGTCCGTTGTTGGTGTCTTGTTGGTGTTCTGACAAATGCTGAGTGGATACCTTTTTTGTGTCACTTTGAATTTTTTAATTCTATTTAATTTTTATTTTATTTCATGTATTACTGTGTGACACTGAATACATAATTTTTCACTTTTCATTCATTAAATATAATTTTATCAAAATATTGTTTCTTATTATTATTAATAATTAATGTTACTGTCTTTGTACCATTTTAGTTCATGCAAAATGAATAAATAAGTTGTAGGTATAGTCAGCACAAACCTTCCGCTTACATCATTAGGTGATCCTTCCAGTATGTTTTCGAAAATAAAGACATTGAACGCACTATTATTTGCTGCGCAAAATACTGCACGTACGAGTGACCTATTGAAGCATACGTACCTTACGGCTTACCTGGTAATATTTATTATATTCAGCATCGCGGGCAAAGTTTAAATTGCATGCAGCGTCACTTCCCACGGGAAGGACTCGCACTGACCGGGGCTGACCGGACATAACCGGCTGTAACTGGGCAGAAGCAGTTTCAACCGAGATCGGTGCGGTCTGACTGTGACTAACTTTATTCTTAACAGTTGCATTAGATCGAAGTGTTCGCTGTTTGTGGTATTTACAACTGCATGTGTTTTAATGTAAAAAACCGGTTATCAAACAAAGACTGTTTAATGATTAAACCAACTGTCACCGATTTGTCGGGTTCAATTCCCAATGGGGGGTACATATTATTACCATACTCGGTTTGGTTGGTGGTGGTGGCTAGCTACCACCGTTTTGAGTCTGTTCTGTGGCCTGTACCTCGATGCCATATCTCTGCAACTCTTTTGGACCACTAGTCTTGCAAGTTCCAGATGAAGAATGCGCTTCGGCGTGTCCTGATCTGGCGTTATGACCTGACGCAGATGGGCCCTAGTGCGAGTTGGTTCACTTGCGCAAGGTCGTCTGGAGTATTTTGTATATAACCTTTATAGGTTGGTAGAAGGTGCCAGCATAAAATGCAAAGCAGTGAATAGAAGGACGTACCTCGACCAATAAGTTTTACTACTATTCATAATTTTTGACTTCTTTAAGGCCAATGATTTTACTAGTAATCAAAAGTTTTGACTTCTTTTTTACAAATAAACCTACATATTAAGTTTTGGATCGTCCAAACTAGACCATAGACAGTTTAATTCAGCCCATAGACAGTGTTAAATAGCGATGAAAACTTTATTTGCGCATCACAAGACACTTTGCCGAACTTCCAAAACTGTACCTTAATGTTGTCGACTCCACAAACATGGGCGAAGGCTGGAAGTTTAAATTGCATAGATAGATTTGATCAGAGTGTTTACTCCTAGGGGACACAAGTTCCCCTTGTCCGGGAACGTTGTCCCGTGGGTCGAGTGGCTTATGTGCACATAATTACGTAAGTAAGGAGCTCTATGGCGCATTGATTAACGCCGGTCTGCAATGGCTAAGGTTAAGCAACTTTTGCAAAAGCCAGTCATCGGATGGGTGACCAAAAATGTATCAACTTGAGCTGCGCCGTGCTTCGGAAGAAACGTTAACCCGTCGATCCCAGCTGTATTAGCAGTCGTTAACAACCACGAATTCGCACTGGGCCCGCGTGGTATTTTATGGCCCGTTCTCCCTATCTATAACGAAGGCTCGAACCTTACAATAAGGACATAAAATGAGTCCCACTGTTGGGCAAGGCCTCCATTATAGAAATTAAGTTAACTACCACTACAATTAAAAGGCATTGTCTTAATCACCACGCTTACCAAATGTTGGTTGGTGATCACAACCAGGGTTATGCATCGATAACTCGATACACATCACCCGACCTGATAACTTAGCCCAGGATCTCCGTGTGTTGAGCTGAACGTTTCACCACACTACCACTGAGGTCGTCTCGATGGCCGAGTGGCAGAGCGCTCAGTCCGATACCCAAAGGTCCCGGGTTCAATTCCCAGGTCAGGCAAATTTTTCGATGCATCCTGGGTCTGTGACCACCAACCCGCATTTGGCAAGCGTGGTGATTGAGCCATTACCCATCAATTTGTAGTGATGACTTGATTTCAATGATGGAAGTCTTTGCCCAGCTGTGGGACATTTGTGGGCTATTTATTTACCATCGCGGTGTCAGCTATTAAAACTAGTAGTTATCTAAGAATACCCACTGATAAACTGCGTTCGTTTATTACCTGTAACAAAAGATGTTTATTATTAGTAAGTTTATTTACAGAAAAGGTGTAAAGGTTATAATATTATTATTACACTATGCTTAGAGGTTTCTAACATACAGTTTCCTCTACCTAACATAAAACGCCTTATAAACTGGCTCCATGTATCTAATATTAGGTTTTTACCTTAGGTGTAATGTGTTATATTATATGTAATGTTTGTATTTACATGTGCAATAATTAATAATAAGATACATATTCACGCAAAAAGTGGCTGAAACTAGATTTATATTCGCACCTAAGTGTAAAAAAATAATTAAAATAAAATAAAAATGTATTTATTTAATTTCCTCAATCAACATTATTATAATATTTACAGGAACACTCCTTTAGAGTCTTATAAAAACTTGTTTCAGGAGTGTTAGTGTAAAAGTTTTACATTCATCTCCTCATGCTAGCACTGGTGAGATGGCACTTACTGTAACAACAGGCTAAAAGCTAAGACTAGAAGCTGTATGTAACTTTCCGAGAAGATAAAGCTTGGTCACCCATCCATTGACCAAACAAAGCGAGTGCTGCATTACTTTCACGATTGTAACTCGGACATGCTAGAACCTACTCGTGGGTCCAAAAATATTTTAACAGAATGGGACTCTGCCGCTCTATTGTACATTATACAATATAGGGGAAAGTCTGGTAATTTGGACCAATTTTTTTCAAAAGCCTTTAACTTTAAATGTTTTTGGTTTATACAAACGTTGTTATAAAATGAAACAAAAATTATTAGGCTTTGCGTTTAGCAAGCATTAATCAACATGATTCTTATATCTTTATAATAAATCAACCAAATATGAGATCCGAGCTTTGTTCCAATTAAGCCAACTCGTTTTGTAATTTGGACCACGGGGTTGCTAAATTGGACTTCAATAGAATTCGAACATAAAAATCTTTAAAAAAAATTTATGATACGTGACCACCTTATAAATTAAGTAAAAAATTTAATATATAGTTGAATCCCACAAATCTTAATTTAATTTTCAAAATTAACATAAATGTCAGGATTTTGAGGACAAGTGTCGTGATTCCAATTATGGTAACGCACGCCCAGTATCCAGTCTTCTTTGGGGTTTTTTCTATCATAATAATTTATTTTGGATTTTGTACATATTAACTTTCTTTGTATTTTAAGCTCAACACTGCTACCTTAAATCCTCCAAGCCGAGGAGTTGTTCATCGTCAGATTCATCACTATCGCTTTCATTGATTGTTTTTTTATATCCATTTTTTGATCCCCTCATTCCTGTAATCATGTATGAAAATCCTTTTGCGTCCATTTATAATACATACTTTCTATCAGTCATCTGTAGCAAATTAAAATAGGTACGGTAAATTGGACCAGTTCATTTTATCTAACTTTAGTTGGTTCAATTTACCCAACAAGGTGAATATACAGCCTAAAATAAATAAAAAATAATAACCCAAAAATACTGGCAAACGTTTCACCTGCTTTTATAGCACACTAATTTATGCTTCCAAATTATAAATTAGAAACACTCTATGCTTACCTTTAACTGTACTACACACTTAGCACGAACCGTAGAAAATTACATCAATAACAACAAAAAAAGATTTTTCTAAACAAAACATAAAACGTCAATGTCTTAAAAAAAGAATATAGCCGATATGCAATGAAGTTATCTGCGTATCGCTGGGTGTCGTCGACAAAGAAATAAAATAAATAGTTTTTGTAATATGACGGTGGTCCAATTTAGTTGTCGGTCCAATATACCATACTTTCCTCTAAGTTGACAGAAGTTACCTTGACAAGGTACAGAAGTGCGTAGTATATTATTAGACGAGTCTGTGTTATTAGATAAATAAAGAACTAAGCAACACAACATACCATAGTCTTTGCAAGGAGCTGGAAAGCCTTATGGGCTAAAACGAAAGTGCTATAATAAATAATAAAGATTTATTTGTGTTTGTTCGCTGCTTCTACACCACCTTTACGCTTGGAAGTGTGTAAACTAACAGAGATTATAACGGTATTGTTGAGTCACACATTTTGTGTTACTAAGCTAGCAAACGAGCATAACGATGACACTCCATTAAGGAGCTGAGCTGTGTGGAAATCAACCAATAAAGTTCCTTTATTTTAACCCATTTAAACGGACCAGGCGTTTGTGTGTGGACAACATCACACAAAGGCCTGGTCCGTTCAAATTTCTAATTTTTTAATATACAAAAATGAAACCTTATAAGTATCACATTAGGGTACATCTATTACTTTTAGAGGTGTTGTTTATATCAACCGGTAGGACTAAGTGGATCGCTCTTCTCCGCTCTGCTAATATAGTGAATAGTGGTTATCGGAGCAGACATAAGCGACGTCGAACATCTAAGTAGAACCATCACGTCGCACGAGCTGAGCGGTCATTCGTTTTAACACAATTTAAATTCTGTAACCTGTTGTCATCATCAGCTCATTTGATGTTCCCACTGCTGGGGCACGGGCCTTCCCTATGGATGGACAGGGAGAACGGGCCGTAAACCACCACGCGGGCCCAGTGCGGTGCAGTGGTTGTTTACGACGGCTAATGCAGCCGGGACCGACGACAACGGCTTTACGTGCCTTCCGAAGCATGTTGTGTGTCGTAAATAAATAAAAATGAGGTTTACTAAACAGGATGTTTACCAAACGGGTAGTAGCCCAATTTTCGTTTTCGCTAACGTATTCGAATAGTGAATAAGCCTCGCAGTGGCACGCACCAGCCCTGGCTGACCCGAGCCACAACATAATGAGACGGCAGAAGGTAAGCTTGATACAAGTGTGTTCAAGCAACGCACTCATACACAACCTTTCACGGATGCGGAATTTCGCAACAGCTGCGCTGACCCAATCCAATCCGAAACCCCGATCCGATCCGAACCCCCCCGAGAATCTAGTAGGGTTCCCTCTACAAAACCTCTGAAGGTGCTTCGTTTCACACGGCTTGAGGAACCCTTTGAGTTTCTCGCCGCCCCCAATAAAGCCCGGTGAAGCTGAAAATGACGAGAGGTAATCAGCAAACTCGCTCCAAAAAAAATAAAAGCCGCGCTCAGACTGACCCGAGCTGCTCCGAGATCTGTGGCCGTGAGGATCTGTGTGTGCGTTGCCCGAGCGCGGTATGCATTAAGAGTAGAATAGAATAGAATATTTAATTAATAAAGTGACCAAGACTCATAATGTGTTAGTATTAACTTAAGAATAAGAATAAGAATAATTAATATAAACAAGTAACAAGTAACATTACAACAGCATATTTAAAACTATATAACAAAAACAGATAAACTTGTAACTTAGCTATGCAAAAGTAAAGCTAAAAAAGTGAATCCCACACTAGGGAATCCTGAATTGTGGGCTTCCTAAGCCATAAAGCAAGCGGTAAGCGACAAAACAAAGCAGATAAAAATAAATAAGCCTAAACCAGATACTATGGTCAACATAAACTAACTAGAAAAAGTGAGTTGTGTGTGTGTGTAAGGTATTGCGTGATTGCGTGCGTGTGTTTGTGAGAGCTGATTATACGAGTAATGTGACCAGCTTTTCCATTTCCCGGTCAGTCAGTCATGGAAAGGAGGACTTATTCTATGTTAGTTACATGATGTTATTTATTTTTAATGGTATGCATTAAGCTTTCCTTCTGAGGTCTCTCTGTCTGGTGGGCGAGCGATGCTGGCTCCCTCGGCCCCGTCGTGTATTTATTTTGAATAAAATATCTATCGTGTCGGTTTGCCTACAATGCAGTCGTATCTGTCACGCGCAGGCTCCGTACACAGCGTTATAATGCTTTATAGATGTAACCCAAGGATCCAGGGCGCGATGACGTCAGCGCGGTGACGTCATCGAAGTCCTAACTGCCTTCGAAGGTTGTGTATTTTGAGTTATGAATTTGGGACCTTTGAGCGTAAACATACCCTAGACTAGATCTAGATGTAAAGACTATTAAAGCAAAACCGTATATACATGACGGTATTTCATAAGGTATTCTTTTTTTAAGCTTACGGCCCTTGGGACTAAGCCTTTACCTCATCTTAGGCTAGGTGATGATAAGACCGAAGTTGGAAGCGCACTTCACCCGCCATCCTCAACTACTGAGGCACTGGCTATCTTATCTCTAGCTGCCGGAACACAACGATGCTAATAATATTGATGAAGTTGATAAAAATCAGATGCCGATGACGTAGCTGTTGACGTTCTATGCAAATGCAAAGTAACGCCTGATTCCATTAATTATTTTTTTACACTCAACAAGCTTCTCATTGCCTTTTTGTGTAACCAAGTTTTTCACTTTTCTTATAACTATTTCGATATTTTGGCACATAGGCATGTTATTTAAAGATACCAAAGGCACCAAATCTTACAAATATCACAAGATCTATGTCTATTGTTGTTTAATATATTAAGTAAATAGTATGTATGAGAAATAATAAACTTATTTTACATATCCTTTGGCTTATGAAGGTTGAGATAGATAGTGTTGATAAATATGCAGGGTTGCACATCACCATCATAGCCCAATTGGTAGTCATCAGCCTGCCCGGTAAGTTCGAAGGCGCGGCTTCGGATTCCGCCCGTAGAAAAAAAAATCGGCGGATTGGACAGAGTCATGATAGCATAGTGGGAAGTGCACCTGTCCCGGCATGTCATGGGTGCGAGTTCGAATCCCGCTCGTGGAAATTTTTTCAACTCTTGTTTTTAAACTAAAATTAAATAATTAATAATATTAAATTTACTCTTTACTCAATATTTTATTGCGAACCACAAGTGATACAAAAATTGTTTTAAAAATTATTAAGTTCATTACACTGCACTGCCGGCGATGCAATTGGAAGAGGAGAGTTGGCCGATTTGTTCTGATTTTTTATTTAAAAAATAACTGCTATAAACAATTGCTGCTAAATGCTTTATAAATTGAGCTCTTAATAATGTCACGACACCATCAGTTCGTAAGTCTACGGAGCGGATGACTGAGAAGAACCGTCATAAACAAAGATGTAACGTATGCATGTTAACATGTTAATTTCTTGCAAAGTCACATTCTTATATGCCTTTAAATTTCAGAACAGAACAGTACAGTGACTGAATAAAAATCAGTCTCATCAAACAGGCATGCGAAAGTAAACCAAACTCAATGCAGTTTCAGTCTGAAAATCCGCCGACCCCAGACGAACTCAAGCCCGTGCAAAAGCAAAACAACATATTCCGTTCAATCCATCAACCGTTACTATACTGGCCTGCAAATATAAGTACTACACTTTTAATATTTATTTATTTTTGCAGCAAAACGTTTTGCAGCAATTTTTATCAGCTTTCTTTGAAACTAAAGTAAATTATACATTAGTAACATTTTTCCTTTTTGTTTCGAAAGTATATCTTGTGTACTTAAAAGTTATTGCAATTTTAAAAGTGTGATACTTAATTTAGCAGGCCAGTGTAGTTCACCCTAATAAATCCAAAATTTCTGCTACCAATCGACGGCTCGGTGTAACAACGAATTCTCGATCCGTCATACTTGAAAAGAGCGTGACATAAGATGGAAAATGTAAAAAACGGGATGTTACTTTGACATAGTACAGGGGGAGGAAGAGAGAGGGGGGTGCGGAATCCAATATGTCACACGAAATGGATTTTGTTGTCATATTATGCGTTTAATGTATTGTTTTGTTTGCGCCTAATGTTGTTCTATTTACAGACAAAAGAAAATGGCGGAATTTTCAGTGATTGGAGCAGGATTTTTCTGTTAGTAGTCTTACATTAACTTTAAACTATCATGGTCTGTTAATATTTGAGTAATCAGAAACGAAAAAATCCCGATAGGTCAAATTCAAATTGCTACTGGGAAAAGGATACCTCAGCAGGCCCCACTAAAATAAGATAAGATTATTACCGTGCTTTTTGTTGTTTCCGATAACAATACATTATTTCCATATTTTTTGTTTTTCTTGAAATTTATGTTTAGGGCACAGTCGTGTGCCGACACGACTGTGCCCTAAACATGGTTATACTAGGTCGGATAGGTACTCAAAGATAACAAAAACAATTTATAAATAACTACTGTTTATGTTTTTTTTTAAATATGGGGGAGGCCTTTGTCTAGCAGTGGACGTCTTTTGGCTGAGATGATGATGATGATGATGAAGCACTTGGGCTTCATCTCACCTGATGTTAAGTGATGATAAGGCCGAAGGTGGAAGCGCACTTCACTAGGAACCTCAACTACTGAGGCACTGGCTATCTTATCTCTATCTGCCGGAACACAACAATGCTATCAACATTGATGTTATGGCGGCATATTTAGATAAGATGGTGGTAGCTAGCCAGGCGGGCAAACAAGTCCTACCACCAACCAAACCGAACACCTAAACAAGTACCCCCCGCTAGGAATCGAACCCGGGACCTCTGGGTCTAAACCGGTGGTCTTAACCACTACACCCCAGAGGTGGTTAAATACCAAAATTTACTTTATAAGAAATTTAGACGTTTGTTGTCGGACGAACAGTCGTGCGGCTGTCGTGCGGCTGGCGTTTTTATATGAAACCGCACGTGGCACGGCAGCGGTCCGACACGAAACGTCTAAATTGAAAGAGCCCTTAGTTATATATTTTAAATAACACGTAGCACGGTAACCCTACTCTCTATAAAGAAGTTTGTTAAGGATCAGCTCCAGAATTGATTTCCTCCATTTTTGTATGGGTAACTGGCTACTTCCCGTATGGTAAGCTTCCCACTTGGTAAACCGGATTAAATGAATAAAGTAAAAAAAAAATGTTTACTAAATCAATCAATCAATCAAATATTTATTTGCTTGAATATGGTACAAAACAACACAATTTGAGAGACTGTTCGAAATGAGGTTTGCCAAATGGTGCATTTTACCAAACAGGAAGTAGCCGTATTCTACTTGCTTATTCAAAAAATAAGTGAGTAAATAACAGTCAATCCTTCGTTGAACCGTGGAAATAAACGAAATTATTTCTAGTAAATATTTGTAAATAACGAACTCACTTTTCAATTTCAAATCTAAGCAGAAACTCATTTGAGAGCCCAGCAGGTATGTAATCAGAAACCGCACAAAAACGAAATCGAAACAATTTGAAACACGCATCCCCGTAGGTGGCGCTGCACGTCATTAGCGGGTCTTCCGTTTCCTAACCCCTCCCCCCACTTCCGTAGCCATTGTGGCGTTCCCGATTGATGTGTGTTTGTTTTTTAATGTGGAACGCGGGGATTCAGCTATTTAGAGGGTATGGAAAGGGTGCAACGATTCATGAGGATTAAACTGGATATATACGGAATGGCAGGATTCTGGGACATCGAATGCTACATGTATGCATGATGTTAAGATAAAACAGTAATATTTTGGTATTTGAAAAGATTTTAGCTTTTTCAAATATGACGATTTGATTTTGTATTTTTTTTAAATTGCACTGCTCTTGTCTATTTAAGGGTGTCAAATAAGTGGCTATTAATGGACTAGAAAATGAGCAAGAATACTATGCTAGTAGAACTGCAATAGGTAGGTAGCTACCTATCACACGGTTTTAATTAAGATATATAATTTACTAGCGGCCGCTCGTGGTTTCACCCGCGTGGTTCCCGTTCCCGTGGGAATATCGGGATAAATAGTATAGTATGTTTTAATCCAGGTTATAATCTATCTGTATGCCGAATTTTTATTTAAATCCATTCATCCGTTGCAGCGTGAAGAAGCAACAAATATACATACATACACACAAACTTTCGCATTTATAATATTAGTGTGATAATATTTGTCTAGTATTCGCATAAGCGTACTTCACCTAAAACCCGCAACTACAAAGGAACTAGTTATATTATTACTAAATAAAGTTGAAATTGCAACAGGCATCAGATAAGATAGTGGCAGCCACCCGGTGGAGTTAAGACAAGCCTTACCACCATCCAAGCCGATTACAATATGTCAAACCACACTAGGAATCAAATCCGGGACCGCTAGGTTTAAGACCTGACCATCGCAAAACCACAGAGGCAGTAAAAATAGTATTTGATATACACTTAATACGCACGCATAACAACAATGACGTTTTCAATTTCATTAGTTAGCCGTCCCGGTTCGTTTTCAAATAATAAAACCTAATAAGAATCTGGAAATTATTATTTTTAATAACTAAATCGATCGGCTATGGCTTTCAACGCGTGGCGGTGGTTGGTTTAAATACGTGTGGTGGCGTTAGCGGGGCATCTTCGGTGGGTGATTGCTCACTGGTTGGGTTTTGATAGCCCTTCAAGATGTGGAAGGTCTCAGGAGTTTGGGTGGTGCTATTGCTCGCGACGCAACTCAGAGCCGAGGAAGAAGGTAATCTCCACTTTCATTTTATTTTGTTTCGCATCGGGAAATTCTGCATCTTTAACACCAGCTTTTTTCGTATCCCTACTGCTGGAGCCCGAGCCTTCCCTATTGATGGAAACATCATAGGGAGAACGGGCCATAAACCACCTAGTGGACCCAGTGTGGTGCGGTGGTTGTTAACGACTGCTATATTGCCTAGTCGAAGTGATAATTGAAGAAAGATTTCCGTGGTGAAGAAAGTTTTCGGCGAACCGTTCATAGTCGAACGAAAAATTGTACAACTGAGAAAAGATTAAAAGTGCATCGGCGATGGATTCTTTTGACGAAGGATGTTTCGTCATTCAATTGCGAGCTCTATTGCAGCCGGGAAAGGATCCAGCTATCGCAGACCAAGCGCAATCACCGCTGCGCCATCGAGCTCCTCCTTCATTTTATCTGATGGTAACTGACGATAAGTTTGAAGTCGGAAGTGTAGTGTACCCCAATCCATTCCTGAACTGATGCACTGGCTTTATAACCTCGAATTGTCAGTTCCTCGGAGTTACGACATCACTTTAACGATAAGCTGGCAATAGACCGTTTATATACAGGAGAAATGGAAAAGGCAGACCACTGCTACAGGAAAGGCACAGGTGGTTATGTGGGACTCTCCCCCCGGTTACCTTAAGGGGAAAGATACCTCCTAAACGTTTGTACTTCACGTGCCACCAAGGTGATACAGGACTGCCATTATGCAATCAACTGATTCTAAATCGAGCTTTTATCGGCGGTACCACAGCTGTTCATGCTACAGCTATGGAGTGTACGAGTATCATACCAGGGAAGTCTGCCTAAGGGAAAGTTGGGTTATCAGAAGCTGTCCCAATAATTTCTGATATCTACGCCTTAGGCAGCGAACTGAATTGTGACGAATACACTTGCGATACAAGTGCTTTGTGGCAGTGATAAAATGGTATTGCACATTCCATAGTATCTTTGATTCAAGTTGACACCAACAGAAAGAAACGGAAAAGAGGTTTTTATGTATGTGTCCCATTACCAGTTTTACTTTTGCTTGTTAGTGCTGAACGTTTGTTACGACAAAACGGCTAACACCTATCTACATAATAATATCGAATATACCTTTATGGAGAATTTTGGAAAGGCGTTCTTCTATGATTTCTAACTGATGATGCTCAAGCCATCTTCACATTGGGACCAAAAAACCCCTAGGGAATATTCAGTAGTGTAATCGTCCCAAAACCTAAATTAATGTGGTCCCAGTTGACTATTATCAAATTAGAAAAGGTGGAATTGGTCCCTGGTCCTAGTTTTTGAGTGGGACGAATTGCCCCCTAGCCCTTAGCTTCAATGCTTCAAATTGTTGTAACACCATATTTTTAATGGTATATTATATTATTTTCAGCCCAAGATGACGCTGGGGCTGATACCCGAATGGCAAACCCCTTCAGCATTCCGGATGATCCTCTTATTGGTGAGTATTCCTCTTTTGAACATAAATACAGAAAAAATATTTATCGTCTTTTTTTAGGTCACTCGGCCCGATACCCAAAGTACGCCCAAAGGTCTGAGCATTTAATTCCCAGGTCGGGGATAATGAAAAATGGGTTTTTGATCTCCAACCCGCATTTGGCAAGCGTGGTGATTAAGCCATTACCCGTCAATTGTGGTGATGACTTGATTTCAATGATGGAGGCCTTTGCCCAGCCGTGGAACATTTATAGGTTATTTACTATACTTTACTTGCTTCCTTAGGTCAAGCACTGCAATCATGCTTCCGAGAAGGGGAAATGTGGTACAAACGAACCGCCTGGGGTGAATGCCTCATCTGCGGTTGCTTCACCAGGCCATACTCGCATCAGCTGTACGCCAAGTGCAAATCGTGCGCCGATTGTCCACGTGAGTCCTACCCGTAATAAGATTGAATCGAATTGAAAAAAATGTCGGTCTTATTATTTAAAAAGACAATATAGCAATGCTTTAAACTGCCTGACGCGCCATGAAAGTTAAGTATTGTTTTTATAAAAACATATTTGTTATACGATGCCCACATAACGCGTTACTCCTGGCATATAATTGTACCATGGTATGTTCTGAAATGTTATGTTATTCTTATATTCTCGGGGGAGGCCTTTGTCCAGCAGTGAACGACTTTTGACTGGATGATGATGCTGATGATGATGACGTTCTGAAAGGACATTATCGAATGTCCAGTAGACGGAATTGTTCGAACGTTATATCTTAATAAGCTGGAATGTTTTAACTCAATTGTTTGGCAAACTCTAGAAATTAAGCGAAATACTTTCTGATAATCTACATTGTTTAAGTTATTGCGCAAAGGTAAATACTCCACCAATTATTTTCTAGCCTTTTGGGAAATTATTTCTAGTCATAACAAAAATGAACATTTTACTTTAACTCCTGAAAGTAACAGCCCTCGAGTCTTACAGAAACTGTGAATGTTTTATTCAAAGACGCTTACAAAATTTGTAAACTTTAAATTACCAGATACATTTTTTTTTTCAAATAACAAAAAAATATATAATTACTTCTTCCCAATGTTGAACAATTTTCGACTTCGTAACTACTTCGGTATAGCCTTTATACATGTTGGTATCCTACAAACTGCCAAATTGCAATGTTCTCAAACTAATAAGTCAATTTTAACGAAGCTTTCCATGATTCTAGAAAGTACAGAGATTAAAATTGTTAGTAGAAAAGAAGGAGTAAGAAACGTATAGAGCAGGATTCGAACGAAACATTTTTCAACGCTTTTTTTATTTGAAATTTGCGTATTATATAACCGTAACAAAGCCATTTGGAACTTCCATAGTGGACTTTAAAGTTGACTTTAAAAAAAAATTTTTTTTGTGAAATTTGAAAATTAAACCTTCAAAGTTTGTATGGAATATTGGAATGTATAAAGGCTCTTAAATGTTTTTTTATGATTAATATTTGTAAATTTCAGCAAATCCAGCACCATTACCGCCATTGCCGCCAGGTAATTCAATATATATTTTTTAAATTTAACAATCTTCGTACAATGTAAAAAGTTATTTAATTCCCATTTATAATAAATTCGATTTAGAGTTGACATACATGCACAATTTACTCATTCTTGTCGTCATTTTACAGCGCCGATACCAATCCCGCTGCCAGGTAAATATATCCCTGAAATACCTGTTAAGCCTGATTTTTCCTCTCCGAAAAGTCTTGGTTATGCTATCTGACTGTAATCTATCACCCGCTTTCAAACTTCTTGCTTAATATTTATGAGTATCCGATACTCAATAACAATAAACATGGTAAGAATTGCGTCGATAATTACTCTAATATTATATTCTACTTTAAGGGCGGGCCCAATTAGAAGCTAATTTGTAGTTCAAGATTATTCAAGAACAGCTAAACTGCAATTTGATTAATATTGTTGACAGAAATAGCATATAAACGCGTTTTGTCTAAATATAATTTATCTTTTTTTATATAAAAAAAAATACATTAACAGGAAATAATTTTCTTCCACATTAAAAAAAAAATTGTACGTTATCATTCTCAGTTTTAATAAAATTTCGAAACTTATATCAAAATTTCAATTTATTTAATAACGTACTCTTAAAAAATTTGTAGTTACTTTCATTTTTTTTTGCAGACAACATCTTTCCGTCGCCGCCGGGTAAAATTTTATTTTTTATATTATTCTTTATCAGTAGCTATGGGATGTGGCTTAGTCCAACAATCACGACCATTGATGGTCGGGACTAAAGTGAGACGTCGTTGAACTGAAACATTAACTTTTTTCCAATGTCTCCAAATACTAAACGAAGGAAAGTCCAGTAATATGCCAGTTCTTATTAAAACTCTGCCAAAATCCGAATGAGGCAATCATTGCACGATGACAAACAATCTAATGGCCGCTGATTCTATGGATGTGATTTGCTTACAGTTGGGTGTAGACGCTAATCATGTACCACATGGAGCAACTACACACAGTGACTACTAACGTTTTTAATGCAATGACGATTTGTTACTAAACGTGAGCTTTGGGAAACGACACAAACACTTTACGTATACAATAATTAACTCATCTTTATGTACAGTTCCGTTGCCGATACCCTTACCACCGATACCGCCGTTACCGCCAATACAGCCAATACCGCAGCCGAGACCTTGGCCTGTACCGGTGTGTAAGTACCAGCTTCACACCACTCCACCTTTTAACAATAATTACTATATATTTATTTTTCAAACATCAATGGCCTATTTGTGTCAGTGACAATATTACCTAAGTTATGTAAGTACTACTCTTACTATAGATGTTGAAAACTATAAATTGATTCGATCGATTAAAACATTTGTTATGTCATTTTGATATCAGAGAAGCTGATAGTAATCTTTAGTTAAATCTAGGTGACCTAAAGTCATAAATATACAGTAATCGAGTTACGTACGCCTTACGAATAAGGTTTTTCCCATTTTTGATTTATACAAGAAGCTTTGAGTCAATAAAGAGACAACAAAACGAAAAAGTCGCTAAAAATTTTGACGGACTTACAGACTGTGTTTAATGCCGCAGCTAGGGTGTGGAAAAAGGGTCAACTCAATAGACTACACCAATGAAAAAAATGGCGAAAATAATAACCTATGTTGTAAACCAAGCGATTACGCGAAATAAATATTATAATAGTTTTCTGTAAAAGGAAATCCTCAATTGATGCATCAAAAACAATCCTTTTGGCAGGTCCACCACCAATAGTGATTCCTGGACCACCGAGGCCGTACCCGGTGCCCGTGCCGGTTCCAGGGAAGAGAGTGCTGGTGCCAGTACCGTACCCAGTACCATCGCCACCCGTAAAGATCTATATCCGCGGACCCAGCATTCCAGTGCCGGTACCGGTCAAAGAGAGAGTTCCGGTAGCAGTACCAATCAACCGGCCCTACCCGGTGCCATCGCCGCCGCGGCTCATCCCAGTACCGGTGCCGTCGCCAGTGCCAGTCCCAGGACCGCCGCGCCCGTACCCAGTGCAAGTGCCAGGACCGGCCATCAAAGTGCCATACCCAGTAAACAGATACATCACGGTCCCTGGCAAAGATAGATTGATACCAGTACCAGTTCCTGTCAACAGTGAGTAGCCAATATATTGTAATTTACCGTATAACAATAATACATATGAGTACCGCATTGCAGTTCCCCATAAAACTTTCATTGATTTAAATTAACGTCTTTTGCGTCACTGATATTGAATTTACTTCACAAATGAAGACGAGCAGTAAATTAACAGCAGTTTTTTCTTTTCAGCCAACAGATTCTACCCAGTTCCAATCATCATTTACGTCTGTAAGTGCTACTCAATAATATATAGAAAATTATAAATAATGCTAAAAAAAATGTGCAATAATCAATCATGAAATGTAATTTCTGAAACACTAAAAGCGTTACAATTATTTTCACAGCTCCTCTTTGCAGAGCACATTCGCCGCTGACACCGTTCAGAATTCCAGGCGAAATATGCATTATCCACACATGCAAAATTAAATACAACTACGTGTACCTCGAGTCAGTGCGCGACCTTGCTTGCGGTAATATTAACTTAAATAATGACAAATATATGCCAGGAGCTACCAGTTGTTTGTGCATTTGTTACTTAGGTGCTCCAAAATCTTGAGACCGATATCAAATAACGATACTAGGAGAGATGTTACATGAACAATGACATACTGTACTTTGTTTTACAGAAACGCAACCTGGACCAGGACCACTATGTAAGTTAAAGAATAATGCCATTAAGAATTGATTTCCACTAATGTAAAATCGATTTTACAGCTATCGTACTTTGCAGATATTAATGGAGCATCAGCCAACGCTGCTGCAAATGCTAACGCAATAGCTGGAGGTGGCGGCTGGGGCGGCGCGGCCGCCCAAGCCCAGGCGCAGGCTGAAGCGCAAGGCTTGGGAGGTCTTGGAGGCTACGGCGGCGGCAGTGCCTCGGCTCAAGCTCTGGCTCAAGCACAGGCCGCTGGTGGTGGCTACGGAGGCTGGGGCAGCGCGGATGCCCAGGCTCAAGCGCAGGCTCAAGCACAAGGAATAGGAGGTCTTGGAGGCTACGGCGGCGGCGATGCTTTGGCTCAAGCTCAGGCACAAGCACAAGCACAGGCCGCTGGCGGTGGCTACGGAGGCTGGGGCAGCGCAGATGCCCAGGCTCAAGCGGCGGCTCAAGCACAGGGAATAGGAGGTCTTGGAGGCTACGGCGGCGGCGATGCCTTGGCTCAAGCTCAGGCACAAGCACAAGCACAGGCTGCTGGCGGTGGTTACGGAGGCGGCTGGGGCAGCGCGGATGCCCAAGCTCAAGCGCAGGCTCAAGCACAAGGTTTAGGAGGTCTTGGAGGCTACGGCGGCGGCGATGCCTTGGCTCAAGCTCAGGCACAAGCGCAAGCACAGGCCGCTGGAGGTGGCTACGGAGGCGGCTGGGGCGGTGCAGATGCCCAAGCTCAAGCGCAGGCTCAAGCACAAGGTTTAGGAGGTCTTGGAGGCTACGGCGGCAGCGATGCCTTGGCTCAAGCTCAGGCACAAGCACAAGCACAAGCACAGGCTGCTGGCGGTGGCTATGGAGGCGGCTGGGGCAGCGCAGATGCCCAGGCTCAAGCGCAAGCTCAAGCACAAGGATTAGGAGGTTATGGAGGCTACGGAGGCGGCGACGCCTTGGCTCAAGCTCAGGCACAAGCGCAAGCACAGGCCGCTGGCGGTGGCTACGGAGGCGGCTGGGGTAGCGCAGATGCCCAGGCTCAAGCACAGGCTCAAGCACAAGGCTTAGGAGGTTATGGAGGCTACGGAGGCGGCGATGCCTTAGCTCAAGCTCAGGCACAAGCGCAAGCACAGGCCGCTGGAGGTGGCTACGGAGGCGGCTGGGGCGGTGCAGATGCCCAAGCTCAAGCACAGGCTCAAGCACAAGGCTTAGGAGGTTATGGAGGCTACGGAGGTGGCGATGCCTTAGCTCAAGCTCAGGCACAAGCGCAAGCACAGGCCGCTGGAGGTGGCTACGGAGGCGGCTGGGGCGGTGCAGATGCCCAAGCTCAAGCGCAGGCACAGGCCGCTGGTGGTGGCTATGGAGGCCTTGGAATTGCTGATGCTCAAGCTCAGGCCCTTGCTCAGGCTTCAGGACAAGGCTACGGAGGAGGATTCGGAGGATTGGCCTCGGCTGATGCTCAAGCTCAGGCACTTGCTCAGGCTTCAGGACAAGGGTTCGGAGGAGGATTCGGTGGATTAGGAGGATTGTCGTCCGCTGATGCCCAAGCTCAAGCCCTTGCTCAAGCTTCAGGGCAAGGATTCGGAGGAGGCTTCGGAGGGTTAGGAGGATTGTCGTCCGCTGATGCCCAAGCTCAAGCCCTTGCTCAAGCTTCAGGGCAAGGATTCGGAGGAGGCTTCGGAGGGTTAGGAGGATTGTCGTCCGCTGATGCCCAAGCTCAAGCCCTTGCTCAAGCTTCAGGGCAAGGATTCGGAGGAGGATTCGGAGGATTAGGAGGATTGTCGTCCGCTGATGCTCAAGCTCAGGCCCACGCTCAGGCTTCAGGACAAGGCTACGGAGGAGGATACGGAGGATTGGCCTCCGCTGATGCTCAAGCCCATGCTTCAGGACAAGTTTTCAGAGAAGGTGAATCTGCTGATGATGACTCTCAAGGCTGGGGCAGAGCTAAAAGACACGCCTACAGCAACCCAGCAGCAACGTTGGTTCATTACACAAGAACACATGCAGAAGAAAGATCGCAGTAAATGGTAAGTTCTTAGACGAGTAAATAAACTATTTCATAGCTAATTCATTCAAAAACTATATATCAATATTGTTGCAGATTACATGAACCTGGAATACATCACTATGATCTCCTAGCAATGACCACGTCGCTTTAACGGATGAGAGAAATAATTTTAAGTTGAGCATCAGAAAATGACAGTCAAGCAAGCTTTACACTTATATATACAGATAATAAATCTTAGTGGGATAATATACCGCCTTTCATTTTAGGGTTTCATTCCTTTTGGACGTGAGGTTACCTTCTAAACGACTTCGTAAATCCTTCTTTAGACAGATTTTTTCTATAAACAGTAATATTATTATAGCATCATCTTGCCAGTTTTTAACTTATATAACGTATATAGTATATGAATATATAGAATGCGATTTTATCAGTAGCCGATATTGAAAGTACAGGTAGTTTGCGCCAAAATAAAAATATTTTCCCCAATAAACATTAAAATTTATACGCTAGTTTTAGAGTAATTGATGATCAATAGTTAGAAACAGAAATACGTAAAACATTATACTGTACTCAGCTGATCACTACTACATACGCATGCGTACGGAAAATGAACTCTGTTTACACACGACACGCCCCTCTGCCTACGTCACGAGGTGCCTTTGCACACTCACTCACACATTGATGAAAGTGAATATGTGTGCTCAACTGCTCACTCGTAAAGCGTCGTCGGGCACTGCGCACGCACGGGAGGACTCCCAATTTCTTTCTACGAAGGTTATGCCGCGCGCTAAAAAACTCTGTGCTCGTAATAGATAGTAGGTAGTTAAGAGTTATTTATTATTATGAATTACTTTTACAGAGAATGATAAGTTAAATAAATGTTAAAATGTTAAATGTTTCATATCATAAAATACATAACTTAAAGCTTACCTATCAGGCAGATCAGAACTATTAGTAATAAAGGTTTCATCATCAGCCTATAAAAGTCCCCCACTGCTGGGCACAGACCTTCCCACATGGACCACATCACTTAAGGAGATTGGGCCATGCGTGACCCACCACGCTGGCCCATTGCGGGTTGGTAGATGATTGCGTAGTAGGATAAATTAAATACATTTTATTTAAAATAGTTTATTAATTACAATGACAGACATATTTTTATCTCAATAACAAATAAAAAAAAACATTTATTAATATTGACAAAATCACTTAGAGCAACTGCTGGAAGTGGCCCCTTTGTTGTCGCAAAGGTTGGCCCTCTTATAAACGTTCCTACCTACCTACACACACACACTAGAATGTCACTGTCACTACGCATTGTTTAAAAGCACTCTGTTGAGGACGCCGAGTTTAGCTAGTTAGAACCTATGTAGAATAAGAATATTTGATTATTTTGTTATTATTTTGTATGTAAAACTTAATGTAGGAATAAGTACATGTAAAGCGATAAGTATGATTTATTAAAGTTAGGATTGATCTTGTCAAAACACGTCTAAACATGAATTAGCCAATCACGTTAAAGTACACTTATTTGTTTGTCTAGTTAGTATGGGATTTTGTAACGGTCGCAAAATCAACTGTGTCAACGCGTCGCTAGTTGCCATACGTCCAAAACGGACATAAGTAGCGCAGTTTTGTATGAAAATCATGTTCAACGTTCAGTATTCAATTGTAACCTGGGAAATAAAGAAGATACTAAATACATCGAAGAGGAGTTTAATTCAACAAAAAAAATACAGTCCACCACATTATGGTCCTTCGATAAGCCGGATTACACATTATGGTCCATCGAGAAGCCGGATTTCAAGAAATATTTTGAAGAAAGAAAATATTCAAAAGAAAATATTCAAGCCTTCGTCGTCTACGGTACTGAATATTTTATCAACGTTTGGAGCTGCTATCAAGACGTCTAGCTACAATCTTCGTTGCCATTAGCCGATCGCAATGGTTGTCACAAGAAGTCAAGGTGATATAGCGGAGCTGGAAGAGCAAAGGCGTCAAGAGATGCAGCGCGTTGAAATTGAGCGAATACGGCGACTCTCACTGGAAGCACCTACTTTACCTGCGTCGAGACATGTAGACCAGGGGCAAAGCAAGGCGAATCCAGGGGGCACCATGGTTCATAAGGCTGGTCCCAGTATGGAAGAAAAGGAACGGCGTCGCGTCCCGTCACCGACGCGTTCTGTGCGCTCGCATCGATCTACGGCGAGCGCTACTACGAGAATACGACTGGCGGAATTAGAAGCCGCTGAGAAGCTAGCGTCTATAAGAAGAAAGGAATTGGAACTGGAAGCCGATTTAATAAAGAAGAGGTTTGCCGCCGAAGTGTTGGCCATTCAAGAGGATGACGATAGCGTCCACGATGAACCGGTTCGACGCGTCTCAAAGGAGGAAGAGCGCCAGCGAGTTGATGAATGGCTACAAGTACAAGGCAACCAAAAAGAAGATGTTCGACAACTACGCTTCGAAACGCCTAGAGAAACAACGTCACATACCCCATCACGAACAAGGAGCGGAATCGATCGACTGGCAGAAACTTTAGAGAAGATGGTGCGGCCTAGAACACGAAGTATGGACCTACCTATTTTCTCCGGGGCTATCAACGAGTGGCTACCATTCAAAGCGGCGATGCAAGACAGCACAAGAATGTACAACATATCCGACGCTGAGAACGTACAACGGTTGAGAAGCTGCCTTAAGGGAGAAGCTAGAGACGTCGTGTCAGCACTGCTACATACGGCCACCAATCCGAACGTCATTATGAGAACATTAGAACAATGCTTCGGACGACCTGAAGTTATCATCGATCGAGCCATGGAAGAGTTAAGGAAGACGCCGAAACCATCATCATCAGCCACTGACCTCAATCAGTTCGCCGTGCGGTTACAAAACACCATCTGCGTATTGAAGACAATCGATCGTCGGGGGTACCTCTACAATCCTCTACTGGCAAGAGAGGTGCTGGATAAGCTGAGCCCGCACATCAGATCACGTTGGTGTGACTACGCTTACGAAAATGAAGGGACGGCGGAACCAGAGATCGTGATGCTTTCGCGATTCTTAATGTCTTGCATTGCGATACACGGACCGAGCGTTGCGATACACATACGCTCCTCCATCAACGAATGCAACGAACACAAGAAGAGAAGTTCGACCTGCTGCAGCAATTGCGATGCCAAGGAAGAAGGCTAACAACGTGTACAACGTGGAAGAAGTGCAAGATTCGTGCCTGAGCTGCGGTCAAGCGCACATACTACATCAATGCCCGAAGTATAAAGAAATGACGACTGAACAGCGATGGGACTTTTTAAAAGAAAAGCAAGTATGTTTCAAGTGCGCTCATCACAAGCACCGGCGGAGCAGCTGTCGCGCCAAGCCATGCGGCGTGAGACAATGCAAACGTCCACACCATTCGTCGCTTCATTATGAAAAAGAAGAGAAGCCCGCAACCGCAACACAAGAACAAGCAGCAACGAGCAACGAGGCCGTGTTGTCGGTAGCTACCACCAAAGCTGCCGGACCACGTGCCGTTCTTCTGAAGATGTGCCCTGTTGTCATCGGTGGACCACGGGGGGAAGTGAACACTTTCGCGCTGCTGGATGAAGGGGCTACAATCACTCTAATCGACGAGGATCTGGCCAAACAAGTCGGTGCGGAAGGACCTGCACATCCGCTACATCTCCACGGTGTCAATATGAGGCAAATACAGAACAACAGCAAGCTCGTCACCGTGCAAGTTCGCGGCAAGCAGGAAGATCACGCATACCAATTGAAAGCGAGAACAATGAAGAATTTAAAGTTGCATCAACAATCAATTCCAGAAGAATTATTGCAACATAAGCACCTTCAAGATCTGAAGCAAGAAGAAATATGTTACGAGAGAGCGCGTCCAGGCCTTTTGGTGGGAACCGATCACTGGGAAAGTATTGTCTCCAGGGAACTGAGAATCGGTGGCCCCAACGAACCGGCTGCCTCAAAGACGCAACTCGGCTGGGTGGTGCACGGAACCGTACCACGCAACATGATTATGAAGAATGAGAACGTGCTTCATCTCTACGAGCCCGATCGGCACAGCGATACAAGAGAGCGGCACGACAAGCAGCTTCATGACCTAGTGGAGTTTCACTTCAAGATAGAAGCGCTGGGCGTCGCACGGGAACCACGAATCAGTGAGGCCGACCAGCGCGCAATGAAGATAGTACAGAACACAATTAAGAAAATTGATGACGGCTACGAAGTTGGCTTACCATGGCAACAAGACAAGGTCACCACGCCACCAAGCTACCACGCGGCACTACGAAGATTACAGAACATTGAGAAGAAGATGGACGCCTCGCCAGAATTCGCTGTCGAATACACTGCCCAGATAGAAAATCTTCTTAAGAAGGGGTACGCGGAGCCATGCGACGGATCGGAGATGAACAGCGCCCACTGCTGGTTTCTGCCACACTTCGCTGTACACAACCCTAACAAGCCAGGCAAGCAACGGCTAGTGTTCGACGCGGCGGCACGATGTAACGGCGTGAGCCTCAATGACCTGCTGCTGGAAGGCCCTGATCTGCTGCTATCGCTGCCCGGAATACTATTTCGCTTCCGGGAGAAAGCCATCGCCGTCACAGCAGATATTCAAGAAATGTTCCTACGGGTCAAGATACGTGTTGAAGATCAACCGGCCCAACAGTTCTTATGGCGAGGGGGAGATCGCACAAGTCCACCTCGACATTACAAGATGACCAGTATGATATTCGGCGCAGCAAGCTCTCCATTTATGGCGCACTTCGTTCGCAACCACAACGCAGAGCGACACGCCGAAGAGTATCCACGGGCATTAGAAGCAATAACGAAAAATCACTACATGGACGATTTCGTTGCCAGCTATGAAACAAAGCAAGAAGCTCGGGCTGCAATAAATGAAACAAGGAAGGTTCATGCAGCGGCGGGATTCACTTTGAGACAATGGAGCGCAAGTGACACAGAAGCATTGCGCGACGTGCCCACAGAGCTATACGCCACCTCACCTATGCGACTGGGGGGAGATCAGCAAGAAAGTAAGATCCTCGGTCTGATGTGGAACGCTGAAAAAGACGAACTGGGATTCAACACTTCAATGAACAGAGTTCCAGTGGAAGTTCGAAGTCGGCAGCGTGCACCAACGAAGAGAGAAGCTCTCAGCGCGGTCATGTCTATATATGATCCGCTGGGCCTACTGAGTCACTTCACCATCAGAGCGAAGATAATTTTGCAAAGTCTATGGCGACTGAAGACATCGTGGGACGAACCTGTACCGGCAGAAGCACAAGAGCTATTCACGGCGTGGTTATCGCAGCTTGAAGAAATTGCAAGCCTGCGAATTCCAAGATGCTACTCGCCGGGAACCTACGAACAAATGGAGCTACACGTACTATGCGACGCGAGCGAACAAGCCTACGCAACCGTGGCTTATTGGAGAATCATCTACAGCAACGGCGACGTTAAAGTCGTGCTAGTGGCCGCCAAAGCTAAAGTGGCGCCACAACGCACACAAACAATACCACGGTTGGAGCTACAAGCAGCAATCATTGGAGCGCGACTTGCTGATCAAATCAAGAAGGAACACAGAAGTACAATATCAAGAACCGTGTACTGGACTGACTCCACTACGGTAGTTTATTGGGTGCGCAACGACGCTCGACGCTACACACCATTCGTGGCGCATCGACTCGGCGAACTGGCGGAACTCACCCATAAAGAAGAATGGCGATGGCTACCAACAACAGAGAACGTAGCGGACGACGCCACGAGAATGACCAGCGATCGTATAAGTACGAGCGATCGATGGTTTCAGGGACCTCGCTTCCTATATCAACGTGAAGACGAATGGCCCCTCGAACGCATAGACGACAACCAAGATGAAGAGCAAGAAGTTCTACACACGACAGAAGTGGAACCAAGACGGGATAGCTGGATACCGGACCCGACTCGCTTCTCTAAATATGAAACGTTAGTACGAGCGGCTGCGCGAGTGTTGGCATTTATTGACATATGTCGACACAGGGCCACCGGATTGGAATACCGGCATATAGAACGAGCGGAACAAGAGCTCATCAAGCAAGCACAAGAAGATAGCTTCCCTAATGAGATGAAGAAGATGAAGACTGCTCAACCAATCACTAGAGGAAGTCGCCTCTTTCAGCTCGACCCGGTGTTAGAAGATGGCATCTTAAGAGTACGCGGCCGCATTCAAGCTGCTACTACGCCCGACAACATGAAGAGGCCAATCATTATGGACGGACGGCACCGCATCACAAGACTGATCGTTCTGAAAGAACACTGCTGCGCGGGTCACGCAAACAGAGAACGCGTAACTAACGACCTGCGACAACGCTACTGGATAATACATTTGAGACCCACAGTACGCGCTATAGAAAAGGAATGCGCACTCTGTCGGGTACGAAAAGCAAGACCGAGAGCACCGGCCACTGGAGATTTGCCGCGCGCCCGCCTTGACCTTTTCCATCGCCCGTTCACTAACTGCGGGGTGGATTACTTTGGGCCAATGATGGTGAAGATCGGACGCCGGCGAGAGAAAAGATGGGGCGCACTGTTTACGTGCCTCACGTCACGCGCCGTGCACATCGAGCTCGTCTCATCACTCACCACAGATTCTGCAGTGATGGCACTACGACGGATGGCGGCAAGAAGAGGATGGCCAAAGCTTATGTACTCCGACAACGCTACGAACTTTCGCGGAGCCGATCAAGAGCTACGAGCAGCATACACCGAGTGGGCACCCATATTGAAAGAAGAGGGGTACCTACATCGTATGGAGTGGCGTTACATAGCGCCCGGAGCGCCAAATCAAGGCGGCGCCTGGGAGAGGTTGGTGCGATCAGTAAAAGTCGCACTCACCGCTACGCTGCGAGAAAAGGCACCCGCCGAAGAGGTTCTGAGAACGCTATTGACCGAAGCCGAGTTCTCTATCAACGCCCGACCGCTGACCCACGTTAGTGTGAGTGCCCACGATCCAGAGGCGCTCACCCCCAACCATTTTCTGTTGGGATCATCAAATGGACTGCCTACGACGGGACCCTGTGACGAAGCGGACCGAAGACTATGGAGAGCCAGCCAAGCGTTAGCCGACCACTTCTGGCGACGCTGGCTACGCGAGTATCTGCCCACACTGATACCGCGAGGCGAGCCACGAGACAACGGACGGCGACCCATACAAGTTGAAGACGTCGTAATAGTGGCCGATAACACGCTACCACGAAACGTATGGCCTATGGGCATCGTAGAAGGCACCTACCCAGGACCAGACGGCGGCATCCGGATAGCAGATGTGAAGACAAAGACAGGAGTCTTCAAGAGGCCAGTCAGCAAACTCGTCGTGCTCCCGGTAGAAGAGGCTTCGCAAGCTGCGCCGGGGGGAGGATGTTGAGGACGCCGAGTTTAGCTAGTTAGAACCTATGTAGAATAAGAATATTTGATTATTTTGTTATTATTTTGTATGTAAAACTTAATGTAGGAATAAGTACATGTAAAGCGATAAGTATGATTTATTAAAGTTAGGATTGATCTTGTCAAAACACGTCTAAACATGAATTAGCCAATCACGTTAAAGTACACTTATTTGTTTGTCTAGTTAGTATGGGATTTTGTAACGGTCGCAAAATCAACTGTGTCAACGCGTCGCTAGTTGCCATACGTCCAAAACGGACATAAGTAGCGCAGTTTTGTATGAAAATCATGTTCAACGTTCAGTATTCAATTGTAACCTGGGAAATAAAGAAGATACTAAATACATCGAAGAGGAGTTTAATTCAACAAAAAAAATACAGTCCACCACACACTCACTAGCTCGTAACTGTTCGGCAATCGGCACTGGTCATAATATGACCGTCGTGACCATACACTAAGTCCTTCGCACGAACACGTGAAAGTCCAGCGACGGCGTCAAGTCCGGTGAGCGTGCTGGCCATGCGATCGGTCCACCGTGAACAATCCAACGATCTTCATAAGGATCCCTGTGAGATGCGCGCGGACGTTGCGGTCGTAGTGCGTCGGCGCTCCATCGTGCTGGTAATGGAGCCTCCGACGCAGTCCGATAGGCACGTCCGGCGAGCATCTCCCATTCGTAAAAAGTTTTTGTTTGGGTTTTTCTTAGTCCAGTAGTGGGCATTGTGGTTGTTGAACATGCCCACTCTTGTGAATGTGCTTTCTTCATCAGTCCACTAAATGTTGCACCGCCTATTTCGCAGGAGCCACTGACAAAATGCCATTCGTGGTGCAAAGTTCTGTGGCATGAGCTCCTGGACTCGCGTGAAGTGGAACGGATGCAGCCCTTCCCGTTTCAACACTTTCCACGCATAAAAGTCACTGACTTCAAAGACAGCCGCTGCATCGCGCTGGCGGTTGGATGGCGCGCGAAGAAATTCAATATGCTTTCTTCCAGCTGTGGCGAATAGCGAGGTCTTCCAGCATCACCACGAGGCCTCCCGGAATCGCTGCTCAGCTCCCAAGATAGTGCGGGGACCGAGGCGCACACCGTACACTTCCTGGTAAAGCCTCACTGCTTCAGCGAGGCTGTAGTTCGCGTCACGATAACATTTGACCATGTTAAGATAATCTACATTAGAATATCGGTACGGCATTTTTGCAATGTTTATTCACACACAGTAGTTCTCATCAGACTGAAAAAAGATGGACGATTGCACGCGGAAGCCGGCACGTGTAACACTAGGGACGGGCGAAATGTTGCAATTATTATTATTGCTTTCGTACGATAGTTCGTTTAAAAAAAAATTAATGTATTTATTTTACAATAAAATAACGAAAATTGTTACTCTGACGCTTACATAAAAGGGTAGTAGGATAGTAGCTAGCCCGGTGGACTAAGAAAACCTATTAGCTGTAGGTAATTTTAACATCAGTTATCCGAAACCGGTAATCTATCAAAAGACTTGAGCCGGTAAAACATATCTTCCGCTTTAAAACTAACCTTCCCACCAAACAAATGTAACTGAAGAATTTGCCCTAGCTGAGAATCAAACTCGGGACATTTAGGCTTGGGGACGGTAGTCTTACTACTAGACCACTGGAACTTAAACACGTTATCTTCCACATACAAAATCCTACCACTAAAGAATTTCTAAAATAAATTGACCTAGCTGGACATCGAACCCGTGACATCTTGGCCTGAGACCAGTGAATCCACGAGATTAATATAATCTGGTCTAGTGGTTAGAACAGACCATAGTGGCAGTAGATGATTTGCGATTCACGACACGTAAGTACAATAATTCGATATGTTAAGTCATCGATCATCCCATCCTTATCTAAAACACCTCCAGCAAAATGTCAATAGGGCCGCCAAAGACACCGCCAAAGTCGCCGCCAAAGTCGCCGCGTGCCGAAAGGCGGCAGCGCAGTGCAGTCGGCTACTTGCACCAACTTCGTTTGACTAATAGGGTTGATAAAAATTAAATATGCACCTGACACGTTTAGTCACTTGCTTACACTACTGTCTACTGTTTAGTGACTCTTACTTAGGACTTGTTAGAATATTAACGTTTGCGAAAAAATAAAATTATTGTTAAAGTAAAAAGTAAGGTAAGCGGTAAATTGCATAATCTTGAAAACGGCTGCTCTTACTTTATAACTTAGTTATTTACATAACTTTAATATGAACTATCTCAAGGCTTCCGAATGGAAATTTAAAAACTACGACGACACAAGTAATTTACATTATTTTATTAATAATTTAAATCGGATGGAAACGCCATTGAATAAAATTAGATAAGTACATAATCGGTTTAAATTGCAATGACACAGACAAACAGACGGTTTCAAACTAGCTGCTACCTTTCTCTATGTCAAAACTTTGACGTCAAAAAAAATCCAATATTGCTTCACGCAACTGTGGAAGCTTTTTTCTTTTCGTCGGGTTTAAAAACTACAAGTGTTTAAGTGTTAAGCCACTAGAATGGCACAAAAGAAAATAGTAGGTACACTAGATGGCGACAATTAAAAAACTGTGTTCTTATTTTTATGTTGCTCATGTTTTTCATCCGTTGAGTGTCGGTTTTTCATGCACGAGTTAAAGGGAATTTGGCGCAAGCCGCAAACAGCTTAAATAAGATCGCAATCACTACACGAAAAGCGTAAGCCGCTGCACCATTGCGCTCATTATCGTTATGTTATTTAGCAACAAAGCAATGAGTAGTTGTGAAGAAGAAGATACATACTATCTTAAAAAATAACTTTTTGTAAATTTCAAATTAACAAGTGATTTTGTTTGAGTTGGCAACCATAGCCTCTGCGATGCCGCCATTGTTTGTGCTATGCCGCCGCGCAGCGCAGCCGCGGCGCGTGCGATGCGATGCGTTAGTCCACGTCAGTCGTGCCGTGCGTAACGTACTTCTAACTCTGAGAGAGAACTAAACCACCCTAAAGAGACTTGTGTCACAGAATACATTGTGATTGTGATAGTAGCGGCTTTTGGCGCTTTACTTTCTGCTTCCTGACTAATGATTCCGGCCTCCAGAAGTCCATATGCATTCCGCTCTCCCGCTTCCACCCCGCCCGAGACGTTGAAGCATAAATTGGAGATTTTGTACACCACCAAGCACCAACCACCACACGGCTAACACGAGAGTAGCGAGTAGCGAGGGCTAAAACGCGAAAGAAACTATTGACATCAATGCTGACTGATGTCCAGTTCAGGAGCTGACGCCGCAGAACTATTCTTCACCTAAGCTCATGCTCAGTCCAGTAATCATCAACCGCCTCGTAGACTGGCTGCTCAGCGCGCCCGCTTGAGTAGGTGATTGAATCGGTTTTCTTCAACCGCCTGGGACATCGGCTGCTTTGCTCGGTGCGGCCACGCACCATTATCATTTCCACCCAACTGTGATTTGATGTGCCTGACTGTGCGAACTGTTTCATTACCAGTGCCGAAGTGTTTTGTTTGTTGCGTTGCGTGTGTCTTATCAAACCCGATTTATTGAATGCTTATGGCAATGTTAACTGTTTCTCAGTGTCGTGAAAATTTAGAATTGAAAAACAATACGGTACTACGGTAACTTTAGTATCTACCTACATAATTAACCTAAGCACCTAGGTGTACTTACGTAGTCTTAAAACTAATTATTGTTATTGTCATGTTGTGATTAGATAAAATCGGTACATCCAACGTGCTAAGGTACCTATTAAAATTAACAAAATGTATCTACTAATTTAAACATTTTTAACTGATTATTGCAACATTAATAAGGGTTTAAATAAAACACTTGAACGGATATTACTCGTGTTTAATTTTACTTTTACATATTGGAAAGTTTAAATAAAAGTGTTTTAATTAAATGTGTAGTGTTTGCGTAAACTTTAGTAAACAATATTAATAAGGGTTATTTTAATTGGCCATGTGGCAATGGCAACTTCTCCCTCTCTGCTACCGGTGCCAAAATTATTGTAAACGTGTTAAGTAAGTTCTCTTGCATTTTTATTTTCATAATCATCCCTGCCTAAAGCAATTCTATGTTGTTGCCAGTCTTGTTTGTAGCACAGTGTTAGGGATAACATTACGTAATTTAACAACTTATTACCATAAATAATTACAATTTGTGTTTTTAATGGTTTTTCAATAAAAATACCAACTACAATAAACTGTATTTCTTATTTTAATTTGCCCAGTATGATAAGACCAAAGCGATAAGCTGTTCTGCAACTCTGTACTAAAGACCCATGGGTAGGTACCTACATAATTGAGGTTTAGTCTTACTTTAATTTGTGGTTTAGTTGTTGATAATTCCAGGTTTTGTCGTCATTTACCAACAAATTCGATGAAGACTAAGCTCAAGTGGTATTAAAAATAACGTTTATTTTGACTTAGAACCCACCAACCCCCATTGGGTCAGCGTGGTAAGTTATGACCCAATGTCCCCATTTGATGTTATCCATGTAGAAAGGCCTGTGCCCAGCAGTGGGATGGTTATAGGCTGATTATGATGCCTAGTAAATAGATTATTAGAAAATAAAACGAGATACTAGTTAGGTACTAAATGTCAGTGAGCGAGAACGAATGCTCATTTACGCACGCTATCGCGCGCAAGCTTGTGATTGGCTGTAGGCTGCACTGCATGTGTAGCTGTGTGTGTGTTTCTCTGCGTGTGCGTGAGTGCAACGACTTCCACAATGCAGTCGCATGTGTGAGTGATTTCATCGAGGCATCTACAGTATGTTGCAGTTTTTGCCAATTAAATAATAAATTATTTTGTTTGAAAAATTAAAATCTAAATCAATGACAAAATACTACTGTTATTGTACACCTGATGACAATGCAATAATATGGTGACCTGGACCTGATGCTGCAGCCAGGATCATCTCTCACAAGGGAACTCCTCAATGGTTAAGCTTATAGAGTTGAAATTTGGACATTTATGCACTCCCGATGACAATGCAATAATGTGGTGACCTTGACCTGATGCTGCAGCCAGGATCGTCTCTCACAAGGGAACTCCTCAATGGTTAAGCGTATAGAGTTGAAATTTGGTAAACGTATGTACATCCGATGACAATGCAATAATATGGTGACCTGGACCTGATGCGGCAGCCAGGATCGTCTCTCACAAGGGAACTTCTCAATGGTTAAGCGTATAGAGTTGAAATTTGGTGCACATATGTACACCCGATGACAATGCAATAATATGGTGACCTTAACCTGATGCTACAGCCAGGATCGTCTCTCACAAGGGAACTCCTCAATGGTTAAGCGTATAGAGTTGAAATTTGGTAAACGTATGTACATCCGATGACAATGCAATAATATGGTGACCTGGACCTGATGCGGCAGCCAGGATCGTCTCTCACAAGGGAACTTCTCAATGGTTAAGCGTATAGAGTTGAAATTTGGTGCACATATGTACACCCGATGACAATGCAATAATATGGTGACCTTAACCTGATGCTACAGCCAGGATCGTCTCTCACAAGGGAACTCCTCAATGGTTAAGCTTAAAGAGTTGAAATTTAGACATTTATGTACACCCGATGACAATGCAATAATGTGGTGACCTTGACCTGATGCGGCAGCCAGGATCGTCTCTCACAAGGGAACTTCTCAATGGTTAAGCGCATACAGTTGAAATTTGGTGCACATATGTACACCCGATGACAATGCAATAATATGGTGACCTTGACCTGATGCTACAGCCAGGATCGTCTCTCACAAGGGAACTTCTCAATGGTTAAGCGTATAAAATTCAAAAAAATTCAAAATTCAAAATCATTTATTCAGTTTAGGCTACAAATAGCTTTTATGAACGTCATTATGCCATCGGTTCGTAAGTCTACACTGGGCGGGAGATCTTGTACTGAGAAGAACCGGCAAGAAACTCAGCAAGTGTCCAGCTCTTTTCTCCCTTACAGCGTCATAAAATATTGGAAAATGCCCTATCATAAAAGGACACTTTCCATCACAAATAAAAACACAAAAAATAAAGGACAATCACACATGTTAAAAAAAAAACAAAAGAGAAATATAATAATATTTAAGTTTGCAAATATACATCAGTTACCAGTTAAAATTTTCACAATGTCATACAGCACTAATAAAGGTCAAAAATTGTCTAAGAAAGAAAAAAAAAAACAAAATTAAACTATAGTCAATAATAATAAAAATAATAGTATGCAAGAGCAGACCAGCCTCCACAGGCGGCACCCGTTCACGAGTATGACATATGAATCAGCCATCGCTTCACTCAACCATATCTGAGGGAATGTAACAACCCGACGCACATGCTACCACTGCAGAGACAATAAAGAGAGCATGCCACACTCAAGCTACTCTAAATAAAAACTAATGAAATGTTTAACGTAACATAAATATTATTTGTAAACTGTAGGACACTGCTGATAAAGGCTATCATATCAGAGTTGAAATTTGGTACACATATGTACATCCGATGACAATGCAATAATGTGGTAACCTTGACCTGATGCTGCAGCGAGGATCGTCTCACAAGGGAACTCCTCAATGGTTAAGCGTATAGAGTTGAAATTTGGTGCACATATGTACACCCGATGACAATGCAATTATATGGTGACCTTGACCTGATGCTACAGCCAGGATCGTCTCTCACAAGGGAACTCCTCAACTGTTAAGCGTATAGAGTTGAAATTTGGTAAACGTATGTACATCCGATGACAATGCAATAATAAGGTGACCTTGACCTGATGCTGCAGCCAGGAACATCTTCTCTTCTAACCATCTTCCAGCTCCATCATCAGACCCTGGTTACCATCTAGCAACTAACTACTCGCCAAGACGAATCATACGAGCCCAAACTCGATGGGGTTGTGTCGTTTAATTACCGAGTTCCTATGGCCATCTTCCAGCTTTATCATCAGACCCTGGTTACCATCTAACACCAAAGTACTCGTCAAGACGAATAATACAAGCCCAAACTGGATGCGGTTGTGTCGCTTAATTACCGAGTTCCTATGGCCATCTTCCAGCTCCATCATCAGACCCTGGTTATCATCTAGTACCAAAGGACTCGTCAAGACGAATCATACGAGCCCAAACTCGATGGGGTTGCGTCGTTTAATTACCGAGTTCCTATGGCCATCTTCCAGCTTTATCATCAGACCCTGGATACCATCTAACACCAAAGTACTCGTCAAGACGAATCATACAAGCCCAAACTGGATGCGGTTGTGTCGCTTAATTACCGAGTTCCTATGGCCATCTTCCAGCTCCATCATCAGACCCTGGTTATCATCTCGTACCAAAGGACTCGTCAAGACGGATCAAACCAGTACAAACTAGATGGGTTTGTGTCGTTTAACTACCGAGTTCCTATGGCCACCTTCCGGTTCCATCTTCAGATCAGCTCCATGTCATAATAATTTTGCATTGTCGTCCGATTCACACATGCATGCAAAATTTCATCTCAATCGTTAACCGAGAAGTGGATCAAATTTAACTTGCCGGATTTATTTACAGACAAACAAACAACAACGGGGTAGGTGAAACTCAATAAAAGCTTGTAATGTAAAATAACACAAATTCTACAAATATTCTACTGGGTCCTTTCTCTGTCACACGCAGAACGCGACGTTGCCGCTTTGTGTTCGAGTACCTATTCATCCATTTTGGCTCCGGATCAACTTAGTCTAAGTAAATGTCGCATATAAGTTCAATATATTCTGGATCTAAGAAATCTTATTCAGTATGATTTTTTCGAACGTTGCTGGATCAACAAATGTTGGTCAAATCGCTGACGAGTATGTTGAAAACCTGTAAGTGCAGCTCCACCGACGTCACACGCGCATCAAGGACGGATCAAAGTATATCAGTTTGCGCTACGGGGAGCCGAGTATACACGTAAAATAGGTGGATCAACAACCGTGAAAGGTTCATTATATATATATGTATATATATATATATACATAATTTATATATTATATTATATTATTTTAATATATAAAACAAAGTCGGGTTTGGTCGAACACTTATAACTCGAGAACGGCTGGGCCGATTTTCAAAGTTTTTTCATGTTTTTGATGTGTTGTATTTGTCTCCACCCCGAATAGTAAAATAACTATTAAAAGCATTAAAAATTACAGAAAAAAAATCCAACACAAAATGTTCATGGGTTTCGTAACTGTCAAACATTTAGTGCCGTACAAATATACAAAGAATAAGGTCTGAATAGTTATTCTTGCCGGTTCTTCTCAGTACAAGATCTCCCGCCCAGAGTAGATAGACTTACGAACCGATGGCATAAAATGACGTTCATAAGAGCTATTTGTAGCCTAAACTGAATAAATGATTATGAATTTTGAATTTTGAATTTTGTGTTTTGTTCTTGTCATGTAAACGTCATTTCAAATTAGAGTAAAAGAAACGAAACACGGAATAACTACTCGGAGGTTATTCTTTGTTTATTTGTAAGACCTTAATGTTCATCCCGTCGATACGGTAAACTCTCCCCTCAAATTAAAGAACCTATCTAAATAAAGGTTTCGAATCGACAGGATATATCGACAATATTATATAATATTATTATAATATTATATTATATAATATTATTATATATATATTATAATATTATTATATTATCATAAATATTTTGAAATCTTTATGATAATATATGTTATTTAAAGTAAAATGATAACCCAAATCAATTTTATAATGATTTCTTTCATAATTAATATTGTATAGAACTTTTTCTACACTAATGTTGTAACATTCTACTTATGTTTCCAATACTTGACTTATAATTACTACTGTTATAGCGCAGACAACAAAACACTCAATTTAAGCAATTTCACATGATGGTATAATATCCACATCGATATCGTAAAATCTCATTATAACATCAATAAAACGCGACCAATTAACCTGGCGAGCCTTATGTCAAAATCCTCATACAAGTTGTATAAAATTTTGATATTAGGCTGGCTTTTGAAAACAGTTGGGTTATACGTGAAAACTTCGTCGAAACTACTAAACTTACATACACAAAACTCTTTGGTAAGATCTTGTGCCAATTAAATAAAAAAAGAACAGCGCGCGCTCGCTCCTGATTGGCCCTGCGCGCGCAGCTGCGCTCTCATTGGTTAGATTTTAATGGCGGCAAGTTCACTGTGACAATACACGTACGCGTGAATTTAATGTTTCGCAATGTGTTTTGTTTTTAAAATACAAATTAAAAGTTAAAAATGGACAGCGACGATGATATTTGTACGCCTCCGGATATTCTAGAATTGGCAACAAAAGTAACTCACAATCTTTTGCCAGAAAAATCTAGAAAATTATATGAAAAAGAATATAATAATAATAACTTTTTGGCAAGGAAGATCGAAAAGAAAACTACATCATTTTCTGAAAATGTCATTCTTGTGTATCTCAAAGACCTCTCCGACAAATTCAAGCCATCTTCTATGTGGGCTAAATATTCTATGCTCAAGTCCACACTGAGTATCTACAACAATATTGATATCACGAAGTATTCAAAAGTCATAGCGTTCCTGAAACGCAGTTCAGAAGGACACAAGGAAAAAAAGTCCTTGACGTTTACATCAGGTCAAATAAAGATGTTCCTGAAAGATTCACCAGATATTTTGTATCTTTTTGAAAAGGTAAGTGTATTTTAGTTCTGTTATTTAATCTACCTAGTACTTACGTACTACACACGCAAGTTATCTAGACACTCCGTTTAAGCGCTTTGTGTATAAATTAGGTAGTAGGTACCTACATTTTACTACTTCATAAATCATAGTTTTTGCCTTGGCTATGTACCTCAAGCTTATTATATCGTTTATTGTTACAGGTTGCACTAATCTTCGGCATAATGGGGGCATGCCGAAGGCAAGAGCTATACAACATCCAGTTCGATGAAGTCTCTAACATAGTCGACAGTACAATCATGGTGAAAGTTTCGAAAACAAAAACGAAAATAGATCGTTCTTTCGTTGTGACGGGCAACTGTTATGCCGTATGTAAAAAATACATGGAACTTCGACCCACCCCCTGTCGAAACCCTGCCTTTTTCTTGAGCTATAGATCGGGGAAGTGCGTCGATCAAAGAACTGGTATTAATAAATTTGGTGCTCTGGGAAAAACTATCGCAAGTTTTTTGAATCTGCCTAACCCAGCGTTGTACACGGGGCATTGCTGCCGGCGCACCTCGGCGACCCTTCTCATAGATAGCGGTGGTGATTTGACCGCACTGAAACGACACGGGGGGTGGAAGTCTTCTACTGTGGCTGAAAGCTACATTAATGAGTCTTTAATGAATAAAATTCAAGTCTCAAATACGATCTTGAACAGTATAGAAAACAAGACGAATGAAGTAATTATAAATATTCCAACTCCGTCTACGAGCTCTACTGCTTGCCCCGCGACCGCTACAGCTGCTGGATCAATAATTAACATTAACATTCAAAATTGTACCATCCAAAATTTTAACAATTATTATAAATAAACTATTATCAGCTTTTACTCTTGTTGTTTGACTAATTGCATTAGTGAAGATAAAGTAGTGTATGCAACTGCATATAACACGGGTATTAAAACACTCGTTACTATTATGAAACTCGCTGCGCTCGTTTCATAAACTCACACTCGTGTTTTAATACCCTTCATTATATGATAGTTGCATAAACTACTATAATAAAACTGTTATTCCAAAGATCATCTCGGTTAGTGGTACTGTTACTTTTAGTGAATGGGCTACAATTGGTATCCACAAAAGTAGAAAGCGACTGTATGAGCTATATGATGAACGCAACTATAACACCAGTGATGATTTTAAATTGTATGTCAAAAAATATTCTAAGTTATTTAAAACAGTACATATGTTGATTAGCAAAGGCAAAGTTCCTGAGTTCAAAGATTAAGCTAAGTGATAACAAAATAAAAATGACATGGAATATTATAAATAGTAACAATGAGTACAAATTGAGCTACGAAAATCAAACCTTAACTTCTGATGCTGATGTTGCTGCGGCATTTGAGAAGTTTTTTACTGATAGTCCAATTTCAACTACAAAGGCTTTGGACTCCTTCCTATTGTAGCTGAAGCGGTTCTAAAGGAAAATGTCAAACCTAGTGAAAACTATTTTTGTTTTCAAAAAAAATATTTTAGACATAATTAAAACTTTTAATACTCTTAATAAAAAGAAGACTGCTGATCTGCAGAGTAATTCCGTCGACGTCACTAAATCCGTTATTGAGACAATAGCTCCAGTTTTAGCTTGCATATTTAATGAATGCATTGACTGTGGTGTTTTTCCTGACCTAATGAAGCACTGTAAAGTAATTCCATTATTCAAATCAGGTAGCACATGTGACCCCACTAACTTTAGACCAATTTCTGTGTTACCCACATTTAGTAAAATATTTGAAAAGATAATTCTAGACCAAATTCAAGTTCATTTTTATAGAAATAAACGTTTACATTCTAGACAATATGGTTTCACTAGGGGGCGCTCAACTATTGACGCTGGTGTTGACCTTTTACTTCAAATATTTAATGCCTGGGAGGATTCACACGATGCCCTAGGGGTTTTTGTTATTTATCCAAGACCTTTGATTGTGTTTACATAAAACCCTGGTTAGGAAGATCTACCACTATGGAATTAGAGATGCGTCACTGAATCTTCTTATCTAATATTTGAGTGATAGGGTTTAGAGGGTTGATGTTAACGGTAAAAGATCTCCAGGATCGGTGGTTACAATGGGAGTTCCACAGGGTTCAATTCTTGGTCCTTTCTTATTTTTAATTTATATTAACGACTTGCCTTACTTTGTAAAAGACAACCATGAGATAGTGTTGTTTGCAGATGATACCTCACTTTTATTCAAAGTGAAACGACGACAGCCGATTGACGATGTGAACAATGCTGTCTCAAAGATAGTTCATTGATTTAGTGTTAACAATTTGCTATTAAATGAACGTAAAACTAGATGTATAAGATTTGTATTACCCAACGTTAAGGAGGTAAAAACCAGTGTAAAAATTAAAGATAAGAATGTGGACCTTGTGGACACCACAGTGTTTCTAGGCATTACGTTGGATGCAAAGCTACAGTGGGGCCCACATATAAAATTGTCGAGTAGACTGAGCTCTGCGGCTTATGCAGTAATGAAAATTCGTCAGATCACTGACATTGAAACAGCTAGACTTGTTTATTTTAGTTATTTCCATAGCGTACGGCATTTTACTGTGGGGCAATGCTGCCGATATTCAAACGATCTTTGTGTTGCAGAAGCGGGCTATTCGAGCAATTTATAACCCAAAGCTGGTAATTCTCTCAGGGAGAGATTTAAAGATATTAATATAATGACAGTTGCATCACAATATGTTTACGAGAACCTAATGTATGTTTATAAAAATATTGAAACTTTTTCTAAAAACAGTGATATTCACAATGTTAACACTAGAAATAAAAACAAACTAGCAGTACCTTATACTAGGCTCCACAAAGTAAATAATTCATTTAGTGGCCTGTGTGTACGTTTTTACAATAAAGTTCCAAGTAATATCCAAAAACTTCATATTAATAAATTTAAAATCGCCATTAAAGAAAAGCTTTATAAAAAAGCTTATTATAAAATGTCTGATTACATTGAAGACTTTTGTCTCAGCATGGGTTTAATCACTCCAACAGGTATTTCGAATTTAAAATATTGTTAAGGTTTTTTAAACTTGTATAACTTGGTAACGGCATATAATTTTGTAAATGTCGTTACCTAATAAAGCTGTGGAGTTTCTTGCGCCCATTCTTCTCCACAGCCAAGAAATAGACGTCCTGAATGGGTAGTAGGTAAAAAAATTTTTTGTCGATTCAAAAGCCCTTTTCTAAAGTTTATTTAAATAAAAATATTTGACTTTGACTTTGACAATATTCGGACAATGGCGTATTTAAGATTTTTAAAATGTTGAATAATGTCAGTAATGTAAAAGGATTGACATATATATATTGGTTGTCAAATATTTATGCGTGCGTTCAGAAATTATTTTGTGTAAAATAAGGAAAATATATCAAGTTACTTAAATATACAACAAATGACAAATGAACAAATGACTTAATTAAAAAAAAACGTCGAATCAACTAGGTCTGAGGCAAAGCTATGAGACCGTGTTGGCGGGAGTGCCTCAGGGAAGTATTCTTGGACCTTTATTTTTGGAACGAAGCTCCCGCGCGTTGTGAAAGGGGGTTAGACGGAAAAAATTCTTACGAAAAAAGTTGTCACGACACTTTTTTTATCAATAGAAGTGTACGTTAATTTCGCCATTGTTATCACAAGACCGCGTGGCCTAATGGATAAGGCGTCGGACTTCGGATCCGAAGATTGCAGGTTCGAGTCCTGTCACGGTCGAAATATTATTTTGTTAATTTTATTTGTAAATTATTTATTTATTTATTTTATTTTATTTTATTTATTTCAGTACTTACAACTATCATTACAGGAATAATGCCTAATGCCTTATATTTTTTTCGTTGATTTAATGTTTTGTAATAATAATATACAGTATTTTCAAAATGAGTTTCATTTTTGCTATAGTAAGCTATTGTAAGCTGTGCGGCGACGCCGCTTACAATAGCTTGCAAGGGTTTCAGTGCAAACTGTTTCTTTGTCTGTCAAAATGTTTCTCTGTCTGTCTCTCTCTCTTATAGAAAGCAAGCCAGATATTTTCATTTCTATTTCGACGATTATTTTTGTTGAGTGTACACAGGTTTTTTGTAAATAATAAATAATAAAAAATAATAATAATAATGAATCCTGACAGTGTTTCTGCACAAGTTCCGGATATTGCTGATGGAGTTATGTAAGTAGAGATTATATACAGATAATAATAAATGCTTTTGTATTTTTAGCAAGTACACACTATAACCTAAAAAAAAAAAAAAAAAAAAACAAAAAAAAAAAAAAACAAAAAAAAACAAAAAGAAAAACCTACTGATAAAGTTTATATAACATTATATTTGTTAATAATAAAAAAAATATTATTATAACTTAAAAAAAATAAAATTTTATTACAATTCCTTCACTAATTAATCGAAAGGAACTTCGTTCCATCCGGGTGTCCCTTGACACCTCTCAAGTTTTATTTCTTATTTATATTAATGAACTTCCTTTAATTGTCGATCACTTATGAATACTCTATGCTGACGATGCCTCAATTTTTGTATCTAGAGGAAATTTAAACCATTCCGAGTATGAAATCGAAGTCGGTAATGCATTGAACAAAGTGAAAGATTGGTTAGCTTCTAATAACTTACAGATAAATATAAATAAAACAAAAATATAAACATTTAAAAATTACAATAAAAATACAAAACGTTTAAATATTGTAAACAATGGACAAACGATCGAACAAGTGTCTGATACAATTATTTTAGGCTTAACCATTGATTCCAATCTAAAGCACACATAAGTAAACTTAATAAACGATTATCCAGCTGTTGTTATGCTTTATCGATTTTAGCAAACGTAGCATCGGTTGAGGTTTCTAAGAGTGCTTATTATGGTAGTGTATTCCCATTATTAACGTACGGTGTAATTTTTTGGGGCAACTCTGTAAATGTCCACTGCATATTTATTATGCAGAAGAAATGTGTTAGGTATATATTTAAATTTTACAAAAGGGAATCTTTGCGAAATGTTTTCAAAAGGAATGGTTTATTCACTTTAACTTGTATTTATATTTTCGAAACGTAAGGTAACGTGTAAGTTTTTTATCCATAATGACGCCCAGATCGCGTATTTGGTCCACTTCAAAGATTTTAGTGCTATTTAATTTGTAATTAGATGGAAAGATACTCTTTTTTTTGTAAGTTTGATGTGGTAGCACTTATCAACATTCAAGGTCTTATTGTTTGATTAGCACCAACTATTGACGTTTTTTAAATCCTCTTGGATGAGTTTCATATCAATTAGAGTGTCAACGGTCTTATAGATCATAAGGTCATCAGCAAACAGAGAAAACCTGCTGTATTTAATATGTCTTGTGATGTCGATAAAAATGAGGAAAAGAGTTGGTCCTAAGTGAAAGCCCTGTGGAACGCCTGATGTAGCATTATATGTTTTTGACGTATATCCATTGACAGCGACCTCTTGAGGTCTGGTATTAAGATATGAGCGAAACCACTGAAGTAAGGGTCCATCGATTCCATGTCACTTCAGCTTAGACAAGAGTAGAGAATGGTTTACTTAATCATAAGCGCTGCTGAAGTCAGTGTAGATGACGTCTGTTTGTGTTCTACTGTCAATATTACTAGCTATCTCCGTAACAAATGAGGTAAGGTTGGTTTGAGTGGAGCGGCCATAACGAAAACCATGCTGCTGGTCAGATAAAGCTTTTGGGATGCACCAGGGGCTCGAATAATTTTGAGAATGTTGACAAAACAGATATTGGACGGTAATTTTTAATGTTACAAGTCTCTCCCTTTTTGTGAATTGGAACGATTTTAGCGCTTTTCCATTCATCAGGAAATACTCCGTCGCGCAAAGATCGATTGAATATTAAAATAAGAGGCAGAGATATTACAGCTCCGCAGTGTCTTGTGAATATGGGAGGAATGCCATCAGGGCCAGGCCCTTTATGACTGTCAAGCTGTTTTATTTGTTTTGAAATGTCGGATTCGGTCAATTGTATTTCTGACAGGTTAGAATGCGGACACTCATTAAAACAGCACCCGGGTGCAGGTTGTCTGTAGTAAAGGTTGAGGCAAAGTGCCGAACGAAAACGTCAACAATATCGGAGCCAGAAGCCGCAGTAGTGTCGTTCAGTTTCATTTCCGATGGCATTGTTGATAGGTTGCAGCGCCTCCGCTTAACGAACTGCCAAAACGATTTTATGTTGCGAGATATGCAATTTTCTATTTTAGCTTTATAATTACTTTAGCATTGATCGTAAAGTTTGTGACAACGATAACGTAATAGTTCATGTTCTAATTTATCTCGGGGGTTGCCATAATTACGGTATTTATAGCGTAATTTATCTTTTTCAGATAGAAATTCAATTTCGATGTTATTGAACCACTTGGAATATTTAGATATTTTAGAGCTTCGGCTCGGCACAGACTCCTCAACGATCGTTGACTTCTTCATAGAATTTTGCCACCATATCATTCACAGTTTTACAATAATAACGTTAAACAAGAAAATTAAAGATGCTTGATGTTCCTGTGTTTTGAATTTGTATGTGTGATTGTACCAAATAAAGTCTTTTTCTTTTTCTATTTCTATTTAAACAAAAAAATCAACCTTATTAAATCATTAATAAATTTCACGTTCACAAATTTGAAATATTATTTTTTAATAATAATATACAGCACGCATTGTGAGGAGGGTCCTGTCTCTGGAGCCCTAACCACCGGTAGCTTTGACCCTGGTCCCGATGCCGGCGGACCCCTATTTTTTATATTTTTAAATGTTTTGCCTGTTTTGTTTTTAGAAAATATTTAAAAATGTAAATTAATATGTGAAAAAATAAATAAAGGAAATAATAATTAATACTAACACGCTTAACTTCCTATACTTAGCAAAAGCCCGTAGAGGAAGATAATATACCTCTTTCCTAAACAGAAAGAGAAAATAAAATCTAATAATAATAATTAAAAAAAAATATATATATATATATTATTATTATTTGTTTTTATATTAAAATATTGTACAAATCTAGTTTTAAGGAAAAAAATAAATGAAGAGTATATAATAAATCTTTATTTGCATAAATATTAGTGTAACTTACTGCATTTGAGAGTGTTCAACTATTTAAACAGGCTATGTTCACATCTAGAAGATTGTGTAGTTAAGATGTATGTTAGTTTTTTTTAATGTTTTACTTGTTTATTTAAACAATCAGTTTTGTGAACCAATAAAAAAACAAAAAATCTTCAAAGTAGTGAGAGCTGAATTATGTATTCAATATTTACATTAATTAAACACACTTAACACATACCACTACTTAATTTACGTAACTTTTTCTACATTCTTGTGATTTCTTCTTTGAATAATTCTTTTTTTACCCAGTCACGCATTTTAGTACATAAAAAAATTATTTAGTTTACTTTTGATTTTATTTTAATGGGTACACTTTAATTTTTAATCACTAAATAGTATAAACTTAGTATTTATTTATGTTTCATCATCTCAGCCAAAAGACGTCCACTGCTGGACAAAGGCCTCCCCCAAGGATCTCCACAACGACCGGTTTTGTGCTGCTCGCATCCAGCGGCAGCGCATTTATGTTTATTACACTAATATTGTCTTTTTTTCACTATATTTTAGTCCGTCCATCCAGTTCACCATAATTTTGTTTTTTATCCTACTTTTGATTATCACTATAGATATAATATAAATCATTACTAAACCGTCTGCGAATCGCCGCCATAGGCAGATCTGGCAGGGTCGCCGTGCAATGTGAAGACCGGGAGACGCTTAAGGAAACGAGTGTGGTCTTTGATGTGTGATTTAATACTAAATAAATCATGCCTAGCAATACACTAAGGGGCAAGTGACTCATACACTACACTATGTTATCCTTGGTATATGTACAATAGATCTTAAAACTAAACATCTAACATCAGGTCACACAAGAACCTTGCAAGGGCATAACAAATATCACATGCTTCTTATTAATAATACTAGAATGAATAATATAACAATACTCACACACTACGTTATAATAAACTTTTTCACGCTTGGCAAAATCCGCGTGAAAAATGTAACACCTCAGAAATAAGAGTAAAATAAAAAGCTGAGATATAATAATAAAGAAATAATAAGGAATAATAATAATATCCGAATAATAATAAACAAAAACTTAGTTTGAGCTAAGTGAGGCGCATTTCACAGTTGTCAGCGCCATAACAAACTACACGCACGTATTTTCACACGCATTGTACTCGTTTCCTCCTAACCGCTGTTTTACTTGAGATTGTAACCACGTATACTTATGCTTTTTTAATATTATATTTGAACATTGGGTGGCAAGGAATAAATAATTTGTACTAAAATAACCATTTTTTTATTTCTAGAAAAAAACATGTGCATAGTTTAGTCATAACTTTAATAAAAAGTTAGTTAAAATGAAGCAAACTGCAACTAAAACACTCAATTTCGCATTTTGATAACATAAAAAAACATTAATAAAGGTATTATAACAAATCGATAATTATTTTTTCAATTATTTTTTTATTAGGTTCAAAAGAAAAAAAATGTGAGAACACAAAATTATATACAAGGTGTGCAATCTCTATGACAACTGTTAGGTATGCAGACGGGACAAGTGAAACAACCGATAGTTCTAAACGCAGTGTTTATTGGACGCCAAGGACGCCGTACATTTAGCGGGTGACGGGGAGGGGGTGGGACGCAGCCGCGCCATGACGCATACACAACAACGACCATACTGACGTATAGGGAGGCCGAAACTATAAGGAGATAGGGTTTGATCCAAGGAATTATGAAGTCTTTTTCAAAGTCAATTAAAACTGCTTTAATTATTGTAGTTACTCACATACACAACCGGATGGGTTCCAATCTCTTAAATTAATTGCAAGTAGTTTTATACCAGTAGTTAATAGTGTAGGCTGTAATTTTGCTATGAAAGCTCACAAAATAAAATCTGTGAGATACCGTTAATCGGGGTTGCTTTCAAATCAATTTCTATACTATAACTGTAACCAATTAGAAATGAAACACTTTTTACGAATAGTTAATTTATTAAAAACTACTAATTATAATTAGATAAATAAATTTGTTTAGTTCCAGGTATAGATTCAAATAGTCGAGGGTGCAATAAGGCTTTTCAATCAGGAAGTCATTTAATTTTATTGAAAAATAATGAATGATTTCGATTGCCGTTCCCACTCATAGCATTAATTACCTGTGCAACACAGTGATGACCAGAATTGCTGACAGTTGCAAAAAATTGTACCGAGGAATCGATCCATTTATAGGAAGTAAAAGTTCGTTCCTTAAGGGAGTTAAAGCTGTAACCTAAGTTCCTAATACATAGCATCTAGACCTTATATTGTAAGTGATTTTTTTTTAAATTACATTTAAGTTAAGGTAGTGAGTTGCTAATAAATACATTAAACAAATACGTAAAAAAAATTGCCTTTCCAAAATAAAAAAAAGACCGCACTGTGTACGCGACTTATACAACTTATGTACTAAAACATAATAATATCTAATTTCAAATAGTTTAATGCCAATTTGTATAATCCGATTCCATTTTAATCAATCAATCACAAATTGACGCACTAGAACAAATTAACTAATAAGGTAGTTCATACATATCATGATTTGTGTGCCAATAAATCAAAATCACCAATTTCCACGCTACATCAGGTATTCTATAAAAGGAACTCGACGCAGAGAGATTTCGTAGCTTCAGATTGCAGTTTACTTGGCGAGTTATTCAGTAAAGAACAACTATTTATGAACAAGTGGAAAATTTGGTGAAGATCATGAGGGCTGTGCTCTGGGGGGTTTGCCTCCTGGCCTGCTTTCTGACTCCAGCCGTAGCTGACGCCGCCGCCAGCCCAGATTTTACAAGTAAGTTATTTAACACTTGAGCTTATTATATTTATAAAGCATTAATGTTAAACATTTATGGTTTTATAAACGCAATTTCAGGTAAAGACTTTATAGAAGGTTTAACTGATGACCTGCAAAAAGATGCAAGTAGAGGTGGCCTTGTAGTCCACGGCTATGATAACGACGATAACTCAGTGCGCGAGATCCTTACTGCAACCGGACCGGGCTACTCAGCTGCCTTATCAAGATCAGCACAAGCCAGCGCACTAGCTGAAGCAAGTAGTTCTGCGAGCGCTGGAAGTGGGTCTTCCTATAACAACAGATTCCCACCAGATCGATTTTCCCCTAGCGGCCATGGTTCCGCCGGCGCTCATGCGCAATCGAAAGCGGTCGCTTCAAGCCACGCTCTGGGTCAGCAACAGCCACTATTTAGCCCATACACTGGATCTCAGGGATATCCTTTAGCAGAATCACAAGCCCTTGCACAAGCTCAAGCTCAATCTCAAGCGCAGACACAAGCTCTATCTCAAGGTTTTGAAGGTCTGGCTCAAGCTCAATCGCAAGCACAGGCACTAGCACAAGCACAATCACAAGCACAGGCACAGACACAGGCACAGGCACAGGCACAGGCACAGGCACAGGCACAGGCACAGGCACAAGCACAAGCCCAAGCCCAAGCCCAAGCCCAAGCCCAAGCCCAAACACAATCTCAAGCACAAGCACTGGCACAAGCACAAGCACAAGCACAGGCACAAGCACAAGCACAGGCACAAGCACAAGCACAGGCGCAAGCACAGGCGCAAGCACAGGTGCAAGCACAGGCACAAGCACAGGCGCAAGCACAGGCGCAAGCACAGGCACAAGCACAGGCGCTAGCACAGGCGCAAGCACAGGCGCAAGCACAGGCACAAGCACAGGCGCAAGCACAGGCGCAAGCACAGGCGCAAGCACAGGCGCAAGCACAGGCGCAAGCACAGGCGCAAGCACAGGCGCAAGCACAGGCACAAGCACAGGCGCAAGCACAGGCACAAGCACATGCACAAGCACTGGCACAGGCACAGGCGCAAGCACAAGCACAAGCACAGGCACAGGCGCAAGCACAAGCACTGGCACAGGCACAAGCACAGGCACAAGCACAGGTACAAGCACAGGCACAAGCACAGGCACAAGCACAGGCACAGGCACAAGCACATGCACAAGCACAGGCACAAGCACAAGCACAAGCACAGGCACAAGCACAGGCACAGGCACAGGCACAGGCACAGGCACAGGCACAGGCACAGGCCCAGGCCCAGGCACAAGCACAGGCACAAGCACAGGCACAATCACAAGCACAAGCACAAGCTCAGGCTCAAGCTCAGGCACAAGCTCTATCTCAAGTCTTAGAAGGTCTAGCTCAGGCTCAATCGCAAGCGCAGGCACAGGCTCAATCTCAAAGCTTAAATGGTCTGGCTCAAGCTCAATCACAAGCCCAGGCCCAAGCACAATCCAATGCCCAAGAAGGACTTGGAGGAAACTATGGCCCAGGAGGTTACCTAACCGGATACCCAGCTTTTCCATTAGGCAGTCAGAGTCAGGCCAGCGCCAATGCGCAAGCTTCTGCAAATGCCGGCTTAAGTAAGCAGCTATTCATTATAACCAAGTACTTTTGCAATACTTCTCGTCTACAAAAATTATCCAAATTTAAACTTTTGCAGGTTCTTATTCAAGGCCAGTTCCAAGTGATGAATACATAAAACCACATCTAATACCAGGTGAGTAGGTTTACACTAAACTTATGTTGGCACGACGATTTTTTTAAATTCAAGAGTATGACCCAACACTAACGATTACTTATTGCATAACAATAGTATATGCGTACTTACAATAAGTATTGTGACTCAAGTAAAAGCTGTTTCTATAATAAAAATAATGTTGGTGCTTACAGATAGTCCAGACATAATTTGTACATATGTTGGTGAACTTCACTACGTCTGGATAAATGACTACAATTGCTTAGTGTGCGTCTGCCAGCAAGATTACACCTCGATTTGTGCCAGCTGCAGCGGGTGTATGGGCTCATCACCGGTGCCTACGCCATTGCCTATTCCACTGCCTCTGCCCCAACCGCAACCACTGCCACCAAATCCGCTACCACTGCCCCTGCCCCAACCGGAACCACTGCCACCAAATCCGTTACCACTGCCCCTGCCCCAACCGGAACCACTGCCACCAAATCCGCTACCACTGCCCCTGCCCCTGCCCGTGCCCCTGCCCCTGCCCCTGCCCCTGCCACATCCACAGCCACAGCCACATCCACAGCCACTGCCACTTCCACAGCCATTTCCAGAAGGTACGGATAATTTATTTTTTCACATCCTTTTTATTCCTTCAACAAGCACAATATATTAAAATTTTACATAAGTAATGAAATAAGTTTCGAAAAAAATATTCAGCCATTATACTCAGCTAAGTCAGCAAAAATGGTTTAAGTCCAAACTTCCATGCTCCAGAAGGCAGGTAAAGCCGTTGGTCCCGGCTGCATCAGCAGTCGTTTACAACAACTAAAAGTGACACTCCAATGAAGCTGAGCTGTGCTGAGGTGATCAGAGCTAATTGGAAATCAATCAATAGAGTCCCTTTATTTTAACGGCTCTTCTTAGCTCTGCTCCAGTATTGGTTTATTTCCACACAGCTTGGCTCCGCTCAGCTCAGCCCAGCTTCAATGGAGTGGTACCCTAATCCGCACTTGGCCCGCATAGTGGTTTTATGACCTGTTCTCTCGTTGGTAGTTCTATCCATAGGGAAGCCTAGTGCCGCAGCAGTTGGCTCATAAAAAATGAACTGATGGCAAACATTGCCCGCAACCTTTTGACGATCACGACACCAAGGATATAACTCACGCATTGATGAAGCTAGGAGCTTTTATAAAGCGTGTATGCCCAGTAATTGTGTGTGCCATTCATTTGCAGTGACCTGCAGTCCTCTACCGAAAAATCAGCCGTACCAGAATCCGCTGAACCCATGCCAGATTTGTGTCTGCAAGGAGATAATTGACATCTTCGGAAAAACTGACATTCTAATTGAATGCCACGACAATCCACAATGCGGTATGTTCACGTAGAGGTGTTGTTTGACTTTGTATAGAATAAGAATAAGATAAGAAAACGTTTATTTGACACTTCAAAACATCATTAGAAACAATTACACATATTAAAACTAAAATGCCAAACGGCTCCTTCTCAGCTTACAGAGTGCGTGAGCTTCTTTTTTGTTGTTAATATTTCTACCCTAGTATCTTTTTGATTGCAGTGTTACCACCAGAACCATTGCGTAAGTGATTTTCTTTGATTCTTTTTTAGTTTACCAAGGGCATGGTTTACTTTTGGGCCTTATAGTCATTTACTCTCATGTGAGCTACAAGAAAGTAAGATACGATAAGGCCGAAGGTAGATGCGTCGTCACCCGGAATAATAACAATGCTACCAAAGTTGTTGTAGTAGCGAAATGGTGGTAGCTAGGATGTCTTAGAACTTGGTACAATATGTACCCCCCGCTTAGAATCGAACTGGGTCTGGGAGACCGGCAGGCAGTATACTAAGGCAATTTTTTCTCAATGATATTGAATTAATAGCATTTTTATAATATTTTGTACATAATTAATTGTATTTTTATATATATTGTATCAAAAGATTAATAGACGGTTTCAAAATTACAGCTCCAATGCCAGACCCTGTTGTTCCCGTACCATGTAAGTACAATTGGTAGATTTTAATAAACTTAAAAGTTAATTAAAAACATCTAAATTACATTTACCATTTTAATAAGTAAGTAGTAAAAAAGTGCTATTTCCCCACAACAATATTCCATACGTAATACATTGACTCTTGCCTTGAAAAGGTCCAGGTTGTACGTATCAGGAAACATATCAGCTGGAAAGAAATATATTGACGCAAAGCTTTGTGCGTAGGCAGGATGTTGCCATTCTTAGCCTGCTTCTAGTTCCCTGAAAAAGAAAAGGACATGGAGGAATCACCTCGTGTTACCCATCGCACACTCCTCACCAGAAAGGTTTCATAAGTCTTGGCAAGACTCGACAAGACTAAAATCGAATGACACCTTTTATTGCAGTGCCTCTCTGTGAAAAGTTCCCTGTAGACGTATCCTTTCCTCACCCAACCGACGCCTGCTTAATCTGCAAGTGCATCATCGTCCCTCTGTCTCTGGTGCCAGTTAAACACATCACTTGCCAACGATCCCCAGCATGTGGTAAGTTGGTTAGTTAGTTAGCTTTTAAGTCTTGTAATTTGGACTGCACAACTGAATCCGACTGTCTGCCAGTTGGTGTCGTTACATAATAAGATGTCTTGCTCTCATTGATGGGATTTGAAATGTTACCATAAAATACTCATTCGAAACGTTTGGCTAACTGCAAACAAGAACAATAAAAGCAAGAACAAGAAATACATATATTGCGACAAAAGAAGCAAAGGTCTCTAACTTTTTTACCTTTCGTGGACGTTCCAGCTATGCTATAAACTTACAGACTGCCCAAATGACTATAGATGAACACGACTCCACTAAACCTGTGTCTAAGACACCTGACATTGAAGATAAGAACACGGCTACCAAGATTTAACTTCGCGACCCGAATGGATGGATCGAAGACATTTGCTGAAGTCCACCAAAAGGTGGAAGCTCTCCTATCACACATATGGGAATAAGGGATCCTTCCTACAATATGAGGACCTTTAACCATAGTGTAAAGAAGCAACTTGTGGGTCGGACAGGTGACGACGGTTACAGTTCTGCTCTATTCACAGCTTAGTCTTAGCTTAGTCTTTGCATCTGGACGGCACTTCTGCCTTACATCAGGGGAAGCGGAAAATGTCAAAAATTCTATAAAAAATGTGTAGACGATGTGGAACCAGATAGACTTTCGACAATTCCATCAGTAAAATTGTTATTTAATATAATCAATGAAAACTCTTTTTTCTTTTTAGACATACCAGCACCAATTCCCTTACCATTACCCCTACCAGAGCCAAGTAAGTTAAATATACAATCAAAAGGCATATGTTATATGAAGCTAATTCTAGTACAATTCACTCACTTAATTGTTTAACTTGACGATATAATTTCTTACTTATTAGTTCCGCTGCCGCAGCCAGAAGCGGAGCCTATCCATGGCCCGTTACCAGGACCATCGCCACGTAAGTTTAAGTGAACGAATGTTTACCTTTAAAATGCCAATTCAAAGGGCATGTGACACCTACGAAACCAATGTGCAATTTAAAAGTGTCAATGTCAGCAACAAGTGTCCATGGTGTATCAATGTCTTTATTACATGCCAGCATGCCACATTAGAATCATAGGTGTTGTTCAAAGTTAAAGCACCATGCACCTTTATAAGATGCATCTGAACTCTAAACTGAACATAAGTGATAAAAAATTAAAGAGTGTTATTGTTATTTAGGTTAACGGTGATATTGAAATGCTACATTTCCTCTAAGATTTATCTTTCCCAGATGAATCTTGCCGCCCCTACACCCCAAACCAACCGTTCCAGCACCCATGGGATGAATGCCAACTCTGCGTCTGCACCGAGAGCCATTCTCTAGGCCACATTACAGTCGAAGTTAATTGTTTCACCAAGCCATCTTGCTGTGAGTCATTTTAAAACTTATTTCAACATTTCATGAGTATTGTTATGCTGGAACCGCAGATGCAAAATAATATTTCATGTTCGTTCTCAGGCATCGAACCACTACCGTTACCACAGCCGCGTAAGTGCATTTATATTATTACTTACTTACTACATTTGTAACCAGAAACATTCGATTGCCATGAAATAAGAGTGGGTAAATAAAGTTTCACAAAATAATATTGCACAGGAAAAATGTTGTGTACGAAATATAAACTTTACTTGGAGCTTGAAAATATTGAAAACTTGCACATTGAAATTTATGAAGCATTCATTTTCAAACTCAATATTTAAATTTTTCGCTCGAAAATTCGGTCAAATTCTCACACCGTTGGGGCTCTCCAGCGCACCTGCTATTCGACCACTCGGTCGCCCTTACATGCAGCATGTAATAAACAGACTCGGTGAAACTCACAACGACATCGTCGTCGCGAAAAATAAAAATGTTTATTGGAGTCCCAGCAACACCTGAGCGTAAAAACCCCGAAGCCAATAAAGTAAAAATTTACGACGATACATGTACTTTAAAATTGACACGTATAAAAAAGCTCTCGGCTTCGGAAACCTAAAAAGCAGAACATCGTTTTGTCCAATTTTGTGTGCACCAAAGGCAAACGCAATATCCCTTATAGGAGATCAATGGTCAATCGACGTAACAATCAAACGAGCAAACTGGCGCACCAATGATTGACTGACCGCGGGCTTAAGTGTATTGCTTTCTCGATGTCCGTTTATCGAATTCGTTCACCCCTGTGATAGCACTGCTGCGAAGGGTCCGGTTGTAATTGCATACTTTGTCCTTTATTCGTTTTCATTGCTGTGGTCGTTCTGTCATCTCTCCCTTAACGACTTACCCGAATTGATAATACTTTTAATAGTAGCAATTTAAAGTTACCACCACATTATAATTATGCACTTACTATATCATTGTTTCTTTTGCAGAACCGTTGCCATATTATCCACATGGTACGTAATTTAACTTGAAAAAAGTGCAGCACAATACATTAAATTATAATCATTGTATAATTGTAACTTTTAAAATGTTGGTTCGTATTACCCAGGTGGTGGATCAAGCAGCGCCGAGGCCCATGCACACGCCAACGCCCAAAGCGGCGGTGGATACGTTCCTCTTAGCCCTGGAAGTCAACAGCCTGTGTACCAGCCTGGAGGAGCCCAGTCTTCGGCAGCCGCCAACGCTCAAGCTTTAGCAAATTTAAATCAAGGCAATGCCATCGCAGAAGCAGAAGCAAGTGCTTTAGCAAACTACGGACATAACTCACCAAGCTGGCCAGGATTATATCCAAGTGCGCCAGGAAACGCTTACTACCCAGGTTTATTACCAGCACAAGGAGGAAGCTCTCATGCGGAAGCCGATGCTAGTGCGTCTTCTAATGCTGGTTTGAGTACTTATCAACCAAATTACCCGACCCCCAGCCCTAGTATCAATTATCAACCAACTTATAAACCTGGTGGTGGAGGATACTATCCAAGCTACCCCACCGTTCTTCCGCCTCAACAAAGTACTGCACAAGCGATAGCAGAAGCTGAAGCAAGTGCCTCAGCGAATACAGGACACAGTCCTTATCAACCAGGAGGATATCAACCGGGATGGTATCAACCAGGAGGATATCAACCAGGAGGATATCAACCAGGTAGCTTCCCAGGACAAACAGGTCTTCTTACTAATCAAGGAAGTGCACAAGCTCAAGCTCAAGCTCAAGCGCAAGCTGAATCGAGTGCTTTAACAAATGCAGGACACAATATTTATCAACCAGCAGGATATCGACCAGGAGGGTATCAACCAGGAAGTTATTCCCCAGGACAAACGGGTTATTCACCAAGTCTTGGAAATGCAAAAGCCCAAGCCCAAGCTGAAGCAAGTGCCTTAGCAAACGCAGGGCTTAATACCTATCAGCCAGGAGGGTATCAACCTGGAAGCTACTTCCCAGGACAAACAGGTTTTCTACCAAGTCAGGTCAATACACAGTCTCAAGCAGAAGCTGAAGCAAGTGCTTCAGCGAATTCTGGGTATAACAGTTATCAGCCAACAGTAGGTTACGGTGTGACACCGAACCAATACAATCCGGGATATCAATACCCATCAAATCAGGGATCCTCATCATCATCATCAGCTGAAGCTTCAGCTCACGCTAATGGGCAAGGAAGCGCATCAGCTTCAGCAGATGCTTCGGCCAACGCTGGACAGTACAGCCCTATCGGCGACCCATTCGGCAGCCAGGCAGAATCAAACGCCCAAGCCACATCTCTAGCAGGCGCCTACCCCAGCCTTGGAGGCGGTAGTTCTCAAGCCCAAGCTAAAGCTATATCTCAGGCAAATGGCAATAGTAAGTCTCGATTTAAGAACGTTCAATATTAAAATCAAACCTTATGCTTACACATTAATGTAGAAACTATATCACTTTTATGACTTGAAGAAGAGCTCGATGGCGCAGCGGGTTGCACACTCAGGTAGCGATAAGTTAAGCAACATTCGCAACGCCGGGTCTTCGAATGGGTGACCGAATAAAATTACCTTGAGCTCTCTTCCATGCTTTGGAAGATGTTGGTCTCGGTTATTCAAAAGATGGCTATCGATAAAACGTATTAACCCACATTCTTTTTACCCAGCACCGTTCAAAGGGTAATGATAATTTAACAAAAACCGGTCGAGTGCGTGTCGGGCCACGCGCAGTGTGGGGTTCCGTAGCTCATCTCAATAATGCAGATATTACCGGTTTCACACACCTGACAACGTTATTTATGTAGTTCTCCAAAGAGGAATTTGTACTGCGCCAAATACATTTTATAGGTTGGTCGACTCTTGTAAAACCTACTTAGCCGTCATAGTTTTCCTTTTAACTTCGTCAAGCTTAGTATAATTCAAGCTTAATAGTTCACAAACGGATGCCTCAATCAAAAAACTGTTTCCAGTCCACAAACCCGCAATATTTTTGAAATTGCTATGCAACGACACCCCACAACTGTGGGGTAGGTAAGAAAAAAAATTACATCCCCACTTCACGTGTAGGTAAGGCTGCCATCAGCTAAATTACGGATCCAGGACAAAAACTTTAAAAACCCAGGACATTTGGGTGAATTAAAAAAAAATCCCCGGACTCTCTCGAAAAAAAATTACATAAAGATAAAAACATACCTAGTTATCTTATTTCTATATATAAACCCCGCCCGGACGCTCCCCGGACGCCCTCCAAACTAGGAAAAATCCGGGGAAACCCGGACGGATGGCAGCCCTACGTGTAGGGGAGGGGAAGTCTAAATACCCCAGCCTTGCTGAGCTAGGCTGGGGTCTCTAGACTTCCCCTTCGGCAAACTTCCCCTTCGTCGGACAAACAGACAGATGGACATGGCGAAACTATAAGGGTTTCTTGTTGACTACGAAACCCTAAAAAGTCGTGAACCGTTTCATATTCATTGCAATGCGACTTACATTTAATTTCTCTCTTCAGATGCCCATGCATCAGCATCGTCATCAGCATCAGCATCCTCAATAAAATCTGGTAAGTTGAAAATTACTTAAATATTCTAAAGTTACTCTAAAGTTACTCTAAAGTTACTCTAAAGTTACTCTAAAGTTACTCTAAAGTTACTCTAAAGTTACTCTAAAGTTACTCTAAAACACTAACTACTAAAATGATTAGTGATAATATTTTTTGGCAAAAGTTTCAAATAATTTTTATACAAGCCGTATCCTCTTCTAGAACCCTGGTGGGCCTGGACAACTTTTGGGACATAAATTAAAAATATATTACAAGAGCAGATGGCGTACCGGGTCTCATGCAAATTTTATTTAATCAAACTTTCTTTGAATGACGTCATAGCTTAGAACTTATTGAATTTTTCTTGTAAACAAACACCTTGCAAATTTAGTCGAATTTAAATACTTTCTGAGGCCGACAGATTTGTAGTGTTTTCAAAGATATAACAATTACTAAGTTTGATAAATATTTTTTAACATTTTTACTAGCCCATATTACGTACATTAAGGAGGTTTAATTGAACATAAACTTTCATTATAATATTTCTTCTCTCGTAACCTCACGGGCATAGTTTTGTAAACACTTGACTTCTCCAAACTTCGACTTTGACTATATTTATCATTAACCGTCTCAAAAATCTTCCTTAATTCTCCTTAATTCATACAGTATTTATCAGTACCAGCAAGACTACATAAGTTCAAGTCTTAAAATCGTTTTTGGTACATCATCCGTACAAGGAAGCTTTAAAATAGCCTTTCGAGTGTTTAGGGCCGGGGCAGTGCCAGTATGAGGGCGATAAGTACCACGAGGCGTGCCAGGCTTGCTTCTGCCACCGAGACGCTGGTGGTGATCTCTATTCTGTCTGCTTTGGGCCTCCCTGCCAGTAAGGAGCTACTTCCATCTTTTCTGTCTTCTATTACAATCTACAAGGCAAAATTGACATCTATTTTCAATACTGTTTTAACATCTTACAAAACTATTTTATAAAATTAACGCTTCTAAGACCACTAAGAATCACTTATATGCATAAAATTTTGTTTTTCTAAAACTAAATCGTTAACATACAGTTACAATATTTAAAAGTTATTTTATTATTTTTATATTTTATAAATTCTATAACCATTTTCAATTAAGACCCTTTAAAAAAGTGTTCAAAACTTAAGGGTACCTCACCCACTCAATGTGCTTAATACAATTGAAATCAAATGAAAATGAAATGAAAGTATTAATTTGGGATCTATAAATGAATCCGTACCCAGAGTGTGTACTTGAAAGAAAGCGTTACAAATGTGCAATATTACACAACCCTAGTAACAAAAAGTTTGAGTTCAAATAACATCATTCTAGTAACTTTTAATTATATTTTGCAACAACAATATAGCAGCATGAAGTAATGTTATAAAACCCTATAAAACCTTTTATATGTGATTCCTATTACGTGTCGGAATTAAATTTTATATTTACAGGTAATATAGATGATGAAGACGATTTCGAGGATTCGGACAAGTAGCCGGTTGAAAAGAAGATATTGGCGACGACGACACGGCGAGAAACATGATCCGATTTTATACAGTATCTGAGTGACAAGCAAGCGGTGCTTCAAATTGTTTGTGTAATAAATAAGCATCAATAAATAGCTGTATTATTAAGATTTTCCTAAAACTAACCTGCTTAAATAAGTTCGGCGTACATCGGCTAGGACAATTGGGTTGTGTAAACGGTCCTAGACTCTGCAATACGTCTTGAGCACGTAATAATTGTTGTTTATTTTATTTGCGTTATAACCCTGTTGAGTAAGACTGCATAGTCTTCACGTAGCCACCTCAGTCGCAGTAGCTGGAAAGTCTAGGTTAGGTTATCCATTCAAGGTTAAATGGAAAGACCTAACCTTTTGAAGATGAAATTGTAATTTTGCATTCACAATTCTAATTTATGTCGATAGTGAAGTGTAGAAAGACGTCAAACCGCCAAACCTCGGAAATGTGGAACAACCTGGAAAACTATTCGAAACCACACAATACAATTTCTGACGAAAAGACTTTAAATACGGATATCAAAGAAAATGTAATGTATGTTAACAAAAAAATACAAATAGATAACGAGTTGGTTTCAAGTCCTCTTTGCCAATAAAAGTAAGAAAGGCAACGCTCGCTCCGAGACCAAAGTTAGTGAAAATATATAAAAACAAACATCATACACTTTTGCAATACAATAAGCAATAAAAAATATAGCGCTCCGCGTTATTATGAGACGTTGTATTCGTTTTTCGCAAGGAAACTATAAAATGTGACTTTATTGGAAATAGAGAGAAGTGAATTATGACAGTTTGGTGTATCATTCTGTTTGCGACCAATGGTAAGGAGCGATGAAAATTGTTTGTTATATTTTTCCTATTTGCCAAGAGCTCACTTGGAATTGTGACATCAACTACACTAATACGAGCGTATAATGACGATATACTCGTAGTAGAACGACTACACAAACTTATTTCTTATAATAGTACTCTTATTTAAGAGCGTTTACGCCGCACTTTAGCGCCGCCAATGAAAAAAAAAACATATCTAGTAATTAGAGATAGAAAATTAAATTATGCTCAACAAACTATTTGAATGAAGTAATTTAGCATTTTTACGGCACCTAATGAACATCTTACATATGACGGCGTTATAGTTAAAAGTGGCCGTAACGTCTTATTTAACTAAACCATAACATGTCAGGTGTTCATTAGGTGACGTAAAAATGCAAAATTACTTCATTCAAATAGTTTGTTGAGCATAATTTAATTTTCTATCTCTAATTACTAGATATGTTTTTTTTTTCATTGGCGGCGCTAGTGTGCGGCGTAAACGCTCTTAAGAGTTCTAAGATCTCACTGCTGCTCATGGATAACAGCACATGAGTCACTGCTATCTTAACTTAACATTATTATAACTAAACAATATAATATATGTACAATAATTTTTTACTTTTTATTTTTCAAGTGGTGATTGCACTTTTTCACTGTAGCTAAATTCCTGGCTGGGTCGGGTGGGCGTTTAATTTTTTCATTGTATTTTATAAATATTTAATTGAGCTTCAGTGCAGCAATTAGCACTTGAAAAATAAAAAGTAAAAATTTACTATATCAGCGCATTTAATGTCCCCAGCTATGCTATCATCATCAAGCGTTGTGTTATTTCATCTGCAAAGATGAATCTGCATAGCCATCGGTTGCAATAACCGTTGGATAGATGGCGCACTGTGCCACTATAGCACTCAAAAATAAAAAAAAGCAGTGACAAAATTCAGCGCTTACGTTAGCCTTCCCGGTAGCATAGCGGTCACTGCAGCCGCCCGGATTGCGGAAGACCCAGGTTCGATTCTTGGCTGGGTCGGGTGGGCGTTTAATTTTTTCACTGTATTTTATAAATATACAATTTGTCCAGGGATGTAGTAATAAAACTTTAGGAGCAGTATCTGCAATATATTTCATCGACGAAAATACCAAAAAAATACATAAATAAATAAAATAAAATAAAATAAAAATAAAATAAAAAAATAAAAATAATAATAAAATACATAAATACATTCAATTGACAGAATAGTTGTCTCTTTCTAACTCCCTAAAAAAAATCCGTATCTGCTCACACAACGCAACAAAAGACGAGGATCGCTTACCTGCACGTGCACTCGCGACAAAGGGGTCTTTTTAAACAACAATAGCTCTTAAACTATTAGACCGAGAATAGTGATTGCTGCATCAATTTTTTATGTAACTCAAATACTATTAAGTGATTATAAAAAAAAGGTATGTCAATGGTCTCGTTTTAGTACTATTTTTTGATAAAGTGCCCGAATGCGCACAAAAACTGTAAAAAAAATACTTTCTCCTTTCGGCAATTAAAAAAAGGAGTTGTTTGATAGCGTGTTTTTATTGCACTAGCTAGCCTACACCTTTGCCTTTTAAAAAACACCAAAATCGAGCTCCTGCACGACGTAGAACTCAAACCGCCGTTAATTTTATGAGTTAAGCGAGTTTTGGTAAAATAAAACCAATAGTCTCTGCAGTTTTGTGGGGTTTTGGAATTGACCCCCCATAAGGGGTATTTTCGTCGATGAAATATATTGCAGATACTGCTCCTAAAGTTTTATTACTACATCCCTGGACAAACTGTATATCTACGAGTAAAAAAGGATGTCGTTTTTGGTAAACAGTATATTACTAAACTGTCACAACGTCAATCAGAAAATCAGTAATGAAAATACCAATTATCGAATTAACAACGTTCCACGTGTGAATCTCTAGCACGTGGAATGTGATCTGATGTTTGGGATACACTTAAATTACGTATAAATGTAGTGTTTTTATCTAAATAGGTAAGTAATTGGTGTTTTTTTTTATTACAAAATGTCTTTTTTACTAACCTATTTAGTCGCACTGCTAGGGTGGCCGTGAGGCAAAGCGCTCGGCCTGATACTCGAAGGTTTCGGGTTCATTTCCCAGGTTGGATAAACTGTGTTTCGGATTTATATGGTGCATAGCCCGGGTCTGTGATTTGGCAAGAGTGGTGATTAAGCCAATTTCCATCGATTGTAGTGATGACTTGATTTCAATGATGGAGGCCTTTGCCCAGCAGTGGGACAGTTATAGGCTATTTACTTACTACGCAAAGATCTCCCCTAAATCTCCCCATACGTCTCTTACTTTGACGGTCTCCCACCAATCTCTTAAATAGAAGACGAGATCATCCGTCCACGATTTCTCGGCCGACTCCTATGACACCGTTAGAATATTATTATTTTTTTATTCCTCCTCCTCCTTGGTCGAGTGGTTTGTACACCGGTTTTCATGGAGTCGCCATCTCTGAGGTCCCGGGTTCGATCCCCGGTCGGGTCAATTTAGAAATTATTGTTTTTCTAAATTGCCTCGGGTCTGGGTGTTTTCTATATATAATAAGTATGTATTTAAGTATTTTAAGTATGTTTATCCGTTGTCTAGCAACCATATAACGAGTTTCGTAACGAACCTTCTCTTGGGCTAGATAATTGGTGTAAGTGTAGGAGAGTTTATTTATTTATTTATTTATTTGACAAAATCCGATAAACATTTTAAGATATCCTTTTAAAAAGTGTTTTTGATTTGTGTATATACTCGTAGTTTTTAAAGAAAATTTTGTTGCGAAATAATGTCAGAAGGGTGCAGGTTCAAATCTTGCTCGTGGAATTTTAATCAATATTTGTGTTTTTGTAATATCCTTTTATGTTACATACAAAATTTGGAGTTGTGTCATATTGTATAAAATGATATACTTACCTAACTACTATGAATAAATCACCGACTGCCTAAAAGTAACAAAGTTACACCCCAAGTTTGTCAGATCGGAAGTTTTAATGAGGACGATCACAAAAAGACACACTTAATCGCTTCTCCTTGATTGGGAACCGATAAAGCGGGAATAGAATCCTGCATCGTTCATGTTCTATCCCGGTATTACCGCGGGGAATTTCATTAAAGTCCCCTTTGATTTCACACTTATCATCAGAATCTTGAAGCCTACCTTATTTTGTAATGAGAAAATCTCAACTCAGTAGAAAAGGAAAGAAAAGGTAACAAGGTTTCAGGTAAGGTTTATTTTTCACAAAAATTACAATTGCGTAATTCAAAGATTTAGTCAACATTTCTGAGAATAACAACTACTTCGGAATGATGAGGATGACGGCTACGGTGTACAACATGCTTCATTAGCTGTCTCTGCATCTGAACTCTACTAGAGTTTCTAGTACGACTTTTATTTTACATTTAAAATCAAGAATGTATATGGCATTGACTAGTGTGTGCTGCTTCAGAGCAGAGACATTTTTCCATTTTAATTATCGTTTTTAAGTATGTTTTTAGAGTGTTTACTGATTTCCTTATGCGGCATTCTAAGGGTCACCGGACTTCTTGGGGGGCTGCGAAAAAATTAGTTTTTTTCACAGCCCCCCAAGCCGTGTGCAACAAAACACTGTCAGAGGTTTTATAGAGGGAATGGCATCTAGCGCTACTGTCCCTGCTAGATTCTCCGAGGGTCCGGATCAGATTGGGCCGTGTATGTATAGGTGTCGTCATTTGCCCACTTAATTTGATGCTTTGGCAGTTTACAGTTTCGAAGGTGCCACCACTCTCAGCCTGAAGTACGTACACGAAATGGATGATGTGGCTGCTTTCGGGGACGCCCAGCACAGGGGCGAGATGTGGGAAGACTGGACATCATCCGCGTCTCAAGACGAAGAGAGCGACTTCCAGTCAGGTGTCATATCTTCTAGCAGGTGACAATATCAATAGGAATATTGACAACACCAATAATTAATTTCTGAACATAAAACTCCTCACAATTTTTATTTGACCTAAGCAATGAATTTCTGTAACCTTAAAAATTTACGGAACAAAATAGTGACGTCATGGTTTTCCATTGCCATTCAATATCTATTGAAAAAAATCGTTTTAGTGGCTATACGACCGGTTAAGACGGCGTGTTAAAGGGCAGGCTTATACCCAGCAGTGGATTTTAATCTCAATGTTGTTTGGAGATTGGCGTATGGTCTTAACTAATAATGTAAGCAATTTGTCCTCATATAGCATTTGTCATATTTCAGACGCTATAATTAAAGGTTCCTGTGTGGCACTTGCATTATGGTACTTTTGTTTTTGTTCTGGTTTTGCATTAACATATCTCTTATAAAGGGCAACTCATCTGTTTAACTTATACTCAACTGTTTCATACTACTCGTATACAACTGAAGGCGTTAATATTTTATTGCAGCTCAGTGTCATCATCGATATCTGTTTCATATTCTTCATCATCAGACGCGTCTTCAGCCGAAACAAAGGAAAGGAGAAGAGCGTGAGTAACACCTGATATATTTAGTTTTTTTTTTTTTTCTATTTTTTTTTAGGGACTTTATGCCATGTCAGTCCCATCATAACTTATACATAATACATCACTCACTTATTTACTAGTATTTAAATAACTTAAATTATGTTTAACAATAATAGTAGAATATAATAATAATAGTAATATTATCAATGATTAATCATTGACGGCTCACCAACACCATATCGCAGACAAGTCTGGCTGCTTCTGATGTAGGGTTTGCTAAAATAGTTTGATATACACCTACATCAGAAGTTTTGAGGTTTAGTTGATTCACCAATAATTGTCGCTCTCTATGATTTTTGGTACATTCCATCAACAAGTGTTGCACATCCTCCAGTTTATCACATACCTCACGGTTCGGGGAATCATATTTTTTCATTAGATAAGCAAACTTGTTAGACGGAAAGTGACCGGAACGAAGTCGGTGCAATAGTACAATATACTTTCTACTTCAATCTACGTTTGTACACCAAGGTATATGAGGAGGTTCACTCTGCATGGTTTTATACCAAATGCCTTTTATTAAAGATATTTCATTAAAGTGCTCCTTCCAAATACCAAAGCAATCGTTTTTGAATTTCAATAACACTTCCGAGCGATAAGGCTTAATTTGAAACTCTAGACCTTCTAGTATAGCAAGCTTGGCCAATCGATCAGCCTCTTCGTTACCTTTAATATCTACATGAGAGGGGACCCACTGCAGTTTTAACTGGTTGCCCATTATGTTAATTTCATGAATTAGTTGCAATATATAATACGCTATCGGTACACCTCTTTTGCCAGAGGCGCACCGAGCTATATGCTGCACTGCGCTCTTACTGTCTGTACAAATAACAGTTTTCGTAAATGTTGTATTTTTGGTGTATAATAGGGCATTATATACTGCAACCAATTCTACAGACATTATAGAAACATCAGTGGTTATTTTAAATATACCTACATCTCCCCTGTTAGCATTATAATAGGCAGCACCTTTGCCTCTCGGGTCCTTAGAGCCATCCGTAAATATTCTATGCCAACTCTCGTCATATTTATCGATAAGTTCTTTTATGATGCCATGTTCCAAGTATTAGGTTCCAGAAGGGTTTTTGACTTAATTACACAATCTAGATCAGGTTGTAAGACATCAAATGTATTAATACGCGTAGTCCAGATATCTAGAGAAAACATTTCCAATGGATAGGAAGAAGCCACTTAACAATCTTTAGCTTGACTATAAACTATACCAAGCAATGGTTTCTTTTTCGTCTCCCAATATCTGTTTTGACAAGTAGATGCAAGTTGCCCAAGTAAGTCAGTAATCGGTTCATAAGTATTTGCTTTCATACAATATTTTAATGCTAAATATCTTCGTCTCAGAAAAAGTGGAGGAATACAAAGTTCCGCCTCCATGACATGTATTGGAGAGCTCTTAATGAATCCTCCAATTATCCGCAAAGCCTGATTTTGAATTCTATCTAACTTGGTCACATGAGTTTTTGCGCTGTTATCAAATAAGTAACATCCAAAATCAAATCTACTTCTAAGTAGTGTAATATATAATCTTCTTAAGTGTTTTGGATGAATGCCCCAACCAGAACCTGCCAGCATGTTCAACATATTTAAGAACTTTGAGACCTTTTCAGATATTTCATTGATATGCTTACTCCAGCGTAGAGATCTGTCGAGCCAAATTCCTAAGTATTTAACGCAATCAGCGGACATTAACGAAGTACCATTTATTCTGAGTATTACTTCTTTTCTACTTCTACCTCTACTAAAAACAAAAACTTTTGATTTTACCGCAGACAAGTCCAGACCAAGAATTTCTAACTGCTTAACCATGGCATTTAATGCAACTTGCAAGTAATTTTCACACGTTTTAATATTTTTGTCACTAATATAAAAAGTAAAATCATCAGCATATTGACTAATAAAAACATTATCGATTTGTTGTGCTATTTTAGATGTAATAATATTAAAGATTAGAGGAGACATAGGATCACCTTGTGCTAAACCTTTATCAGTCCCCCTTATTAAAACATTATCACCCCTATGATTTTTAATTTTCAGGTGCCTTTCATTTAAAAAGGACCAAATATAACTACAGATGTTCCTCCCTACTCCCAGTTCATCTAAATAGGTGGTAGCTTTTAAAACAGATACATTATTGTATGCATTCTCTATGTCTAGAAAGCACGCTACAGTTGGGACATTTTTTGAAAAGTTTAATTCAATATATGTGATGATACGGACTAAACAATCCAGACAAGACTGGTCCTTTCTAAATCCTGTTGAATAAGATGGAAGCATATTGTTTCTCTCTACAAACCACTCTAACCGTTTGACCAACATTGTGTGAAACATTTTACAAATACAAGATATAAGAGAAATGGGTCTCAGCTTTAACGCAGCGTTAGGATCACTACTAGCTTTGGGAATGGGAACAATAAGTACATTTCGCCACTGGGTAGGAACGTATTTAAATTTAAATATTTAAGTAGATAAATGAGTCCTTCCTCGGGTAGGTTATGTATCATTGAGTAAGTAATCCCGTCCTCTCCAGGTGCCGTATCTGTCTTTTGTAGACAGTGTTTCATTTCTTGTATGGAAAACTCATTCAAGATTCAAGGAGTTCATTTCTGACCTCAAATATAGGAGTAGGACAAGCCACATAATCAGGGGTAAGGGATGTCAAAAGTTCTATTCTTTTTTCATCAGGCGCTTGGAAAACAGTACGTTTAAGGCCTTTCATCCATCTCATACGTTGCCATACTTCTTTGACTGAGGTGGATTCGTCAATGCTGTTACAGAAATTTCGCCAACTTTGTGATTTAGCCTCGCTAACCTTTTCCTCTAACCTTTTAAGATTATCCGGAATTGGATTGCATCTAAATTGTTTTAAACATAATCTACGCTGTGCTACAATAAGAGACAACGTAGGATTCCAGTAAGGTTTGGGTTTAAATTTTGATTCTGGGTTGGGGTTAATTTTGATAAAGGGGATGTTCTTATCGGCAGCTTTTATAATTTGTTCTTGGAAAAAATCATATTTAGATTGAATGGTATCTGGCTCAATAAAGGCAGCAGCAAATGTGCCGTGTAAATATTTTCTATAAGATTCCCAATCAGCCTTTTTATAGTTACGTCGTTTAATAAATTGTAAATAAGTTGTGTAGTTTATTGATATCTTTATAGTTAAATGATCACTGCCTAAGTTTTCTTGCATGGCCCGCCATTCAAAGTTTATAGCAATATCGGAAGACGAAAATGTAATATCTGGAGAGCTTTCCTGTATATTACCATTAACCAGTTTTACTCTTGTGAATTGTCCGTTGTTAAGATAAATGAAGCCATTTTCTAAAGCCGAATCTGATAACTGTGTACCCCTAGTATCTATTTTATACGACCAATTCGAATGATGCGCGTTAAAATCTCCGGCTACTATTGACCTTTTTGGACATAACGTAAACAAGTCATCCCAGTCCGCTCGAGAAGTACGTACAGATGATGGACAATATACAGAAATTATATATTCTAAACAGCTACAATTTAATAACCTAATTTTAATGATTTCTATGCCTAAATTATTTAACGTAGTAGGACATACCTGCACTTGAAGTGACTTATGAGTGATAATGGCCACTCCACCGTATCCGTCACTTCTGTCATTTCGATGAAAATTGTATTCACTAAGATGAATAGCTGACTCAGGCTCCAACCAAGTCTCACTTATAATGGCTACGTGCACTTTTTCTTGACTAATTAGTGCACCGAAACTGACTAACTTAGGTCTTATAGACTGTGCATTCCACTGACATAATAATATATTAATAACAGAAACGGTATTAGGACTTTTATCTATTAAAAATGTTTTTAAATATCATATCTATTGCATCTCCTTTACTCACAACATTAAGCAGATATGACTTGATTTCATCTATAATTATTCTAAAAAATAGGCTATTTTTTTCTTCAAAAGTACAATCGGTTAGGATGATTGATTTCATTTTCAAAATAAACTTTCTGAATTCAAACTTATGTATATTCTGTTCTTTTTTATTCTCTTTGTCTTTTTCCTCTTGGTCTAATTCTTTATTCAACGAGACATTTGTCGTCATTCGCGCTGCGTCGTTTGTCTTATTTTGTACTATTTTCTTTTTATTTATTTCTTGCCTATTTTCTGAATTAATTACCTCCATCTCTTCTAACTCTACTGTTAGCACGAGGTAACTCATTATGTATCACTGCTTGTGTCCTCAACACATTACTGTATGTTCTATTGTCGTTTGTTCTTGCCGCAGTAAAGTTCGCGTTAGGTAGGTCACGTACATTAGACTCTGCTGCTCTTTTTTTTCTGGCTGACTCATCAAGATAAACCTGAAGGGCTTTTCTATATGTCATATTTTGTACACTCATTATATTTCTTATAAATTTTTCTTTTATAAACATAGGACACTTTTTATCCAATGCCATGTGAGGACCTTTGCAATTTAAGCATCGGTAAATTAAGGTTTCACAATTATCGTGATTTTTACCACACTTAGGACACAAAACATTTTTAGTTGGGCAATACTTGGCAGAGTGACCAAATTTCCAACACAAGGAACACTGAGTTACTGGGAATTCGTAGGTTTCTACCTTAAACTTGCACCCGTATGCATGTACATACGACGGTAAGGCAGAGCTTTTGAATCCAACTCTGATTGACTCACTGTCAACCCACCTACTGTCAAGATTTAAACGCTTTAGTCTTATTATAGACACAATCTCTAGAGAGCTTTGCAAGCACTGCTTGATCTCATCAACATTTATGTCTAAGTCCACGCCTTTAATAACTCCATACGAAATATTATTTTCAGTTGTCAGTTGACATCTATATCCGAGATCGGCTATTTTCGAGCAACTCAATAGCTTATCAGCTTTTTCTTTAGTTTCAAATGTAACGATCGCTTTGTATGAACTTTTGTATTTAATCCGCTGTATGTCTTCAATATTCTCTTGCCTAAGCAGTTTTAACTTTCCGCTTCCTGTGTTTCGTTTTCTAATATGTTAATGTTCCTAGTAGGTTGTTGGGTCAAAGAGTTAATTCTTAGAAGCCTTTTTGTTCTTCTACTTGTAACGGTGACGAACCCTTCTTCACTATTCTCCTCACTTTCCTCACGTCTTCTCTTCTCAACACTCCTTGTTGTATTCTGGTATTCAATTCCCAAATTATTCCATTCCAACATCCCTTCTATTTCTTTTTCACATTCGTTAATTATATCAGAATCACTTCGATTTTCATCATCACTTTCTTCCATTTTTAACTGAGGGGAGATAAGAAAAAGTTGCCGCAATATAGTAGCGATTTCCGATGCGTGCGCGTCGTACACTGTCGCACGCAGCACTGTATTTAGTTTTAAGTATTACTATATTTAGGTCCGGTGTTGTTGTAACATGTTTCAAACTATATTCAAAATATCGTGCATACACTCGTTTTGGATTACCGTCTAGCTAATAAGATTAACCAAATATTACTTTTTATTTTTAAGTGCTAATTGCTGCACTGAAGCTGAGTTAAATATTTGTAAAATACAGCAAAAAAACTACTGCATAACGCCTGTCAAATCGCCTCTGTGGTCTAGTGGTTAAGAACACCGTTTTTAGACCCAGTGTTCAGGGTTCAATTCTCAGGGGGAAGACTCTGTTTTTGTACTCGTTTTGTTTGGTGGTAGGGCTTGTTTGTCCGCCTGGCTAGCTACCACTATTTTATATAAATATGTCGCCATAACATCAATGTTTGTAGCATTGTTGTGTTCCGGCAGCTAGAGATAAGATAGCCAGTGTCTCAGTTGTTGAGGATTGCGAAGTGAAGATAGGTGCGCTTCTATCTACGGTCTTATCATCATAACATCAAGTCAGCTAAAGCCCAAGTGCTTAACCGTAAGGAATAATCTAAAAAAACATAACAGCTAAGACAGAGTGAACGAGAGTGCGGCAACAGTGCCGTGACCTTGAATCGACGTACCGAGCTGTACCTACCGGCTAGGGTTGAGTCACACATAGTTAATTTATTATTGTGTGAATTTGGGTGTCTTTTATGTTGTAAACTTACCTTGTTATATCTGTCGGCAAGGTAAAAAAGGACAAACTGGGATTATGGTTGTGTGTGTTGAGACATCCTCATACACAACAGGTTTTTTTCCAGACGTTTTCAATAGGCAACAAAACTCGCAATCGCGACACCCAAACCAAGAAAAATACGTGTAACATACTGATTGGCAGCGCTCAATGACATACTTGTTATTCTCCGTTACTACAGCAACAAACGCTGCCCGATCCGCGTTTGCGGGGACAGCCCGCGTCATCGCGTACTCCTTTCCGTGCTTTTTTCTATGTAGTTGAACTACGAGCTTGTGTGCTTGCGTTTCGGAGCGCTTGTATGAAGTTGCCGCACTCTCGTTCACTCTGGCTGAGATGACATGACAAGCGCTAATCGTTGTTAAACTTAAAAAAAGACTTTTTTTTTATTCAACAACTAAACAACAATAAGTTTCTTTGCTCATTCTCAGGACCGAGACTTACCGGTCCTGCCATCCGTGCCCGCATGATATGCTGAAGAAGCACGACAACCTCGGCATCAAGTGGATCTGCGCCTCCTACCAACGAGCTCGCAGAACCTTCAAGAGCGAATGCATGATGCGGTACAGGAACTGTCAGGATGGGACAAGTACGCTATCGCTTGAGTGATTCTATAGTAATTCAATCCCCTGAAAATTATCACGTTCAGCGTTAGTGTCGACCAGTGATGACATACGGGACTGAGGTGGTCGCTCACTATGGTAATCATAAGAAGGCTCAAGGTCACCCAAAAAGCATGGAGAGTGCTACGCTTGAGGTTTCTCTGCGTTATCGAATCTAAAATGAGGAGATACGCCGGAGAACAAAGGTTACCGACATAGCCCGAGGAGTTGCTAAGCTCAAGTGGCAGTGGGCAGGGCACATAGCTCGCAGAACTGATGGTCGCTGGGGCGGAACAGGTCGCGAATGGCTACCACGTACCGGAAAACGCAGTGTAGGTAGGCCTTTAACAGGTGGACCGAAGGTCTGGTGAAGGTCGCAGGTAGCCGCTGGATGCGAGCAGCATAAAAGGAGGAGAACCTCGTCCAGCATAGGACATTTTTTGGCTGAGATGATAGTGTCATTCCAACTAAATAATTACTTTATATAAAACCATACATGGTTACATACATAGGCTTACCTATTGCTACAACCATACATACATACTCAGTTCCAAACATCAAATTTAACACCAGGATTCAAGTCTATTAATAGACTTTATGATCACAAGTGCCTTGACGAAATTGTTATTAACTCTATCCTTGATACCACACCTGAATCCATGTAGCAACCAAGGGAGCCCACCAGCAACCCCAATCACATTCACCTACAATTTTGCCATTCCGTTCGAGAACTCCGCATTCTACTTACAAGTGAAGTTGAAACAAATTTGTTTGTCTTCGCGTCGAAGTTTAATCATCGACCCTCCCCCGACCCCATCAAACTTTGGATGAGAGAATAACACAAATAATTGTTTAGAACCGCGAACAATCGTCGGTTTAAACCGACTAACAATTCAATCAAGTATCTTTAACTTTTTCCCCGGGACTCGAGACAAGTTTTGTTTCCAGAGGGAAATAATTATATAAAGTGACGTTGCAGTTCCTATATTTTTATGAAAAGCCGCTATTTTTAATAAACTCAAGTAAGAAAAAGAGCAAACGTGGCGCATGGTGATAAGTTATCACCACAGCCATAGGTATAACTGACCACTGACGCTCCCTTTGAACCAGGACACAACAATGTGGAACACTGCTGAATGGCAGGAGAGACAGCTGTAGTTGTAATGATACTTTACCTCAAAATCCTATACAGTCCTCCGTGCTTCCGAAGGTACGTACAACCGTTGGTCCCGACTGCGTCAGCAGTCGTTAACAACCACCAATCTGCACTGGGCTCGCGTGGTGGTTTATGGCCCTTTCTCGCTATCCATCCTTGGAAAAGGCTCGTGTTCCAGCAGTGGGGCACAAAATGAGCTGGCGATGGTGGTAATGATGATGACTGTACAGTGCTTCTATTTTCTTGATGTCTCTCGGTAATCATGGCATTAGCTACAAGATATATCATGTATGATAATTTGTATTCAGAGCAGAGTTGTAAAAGTTGTTTTGTATTTGATTTTCGTATGAACTAAAACTATCGTAAAACAATTATACGTATGACAAAATACTATTTACCCTCATTTTAAAATAAATTAACAATAAATAAAAGGAGAAGGGGAAAGTCGCCGATATCGTACCACTTAACTTTGAGCAAGTTTTGAAAGAAAAGTATAAATAAACGATATTGAATTATTGTTTTATGTATATAATGCTACAACTATTTAACTACAAATTTGCTATGCCAAATTTCAATTGGTGCCTATTATATATTTTTTTTAATTTTGTCCATAGGTACGATTTAGAGATAAGTTTGTTTAATCGTACCATGTGGTTCTTAAATCGTACTTTGGACTTTTGTATCAAAATATCAATGAAACCTCGCTACTGTTTTTGTCTGCATAATAAACCTTACAGACGTCGAATTAAATTTTAATGTCTAAAATTATGATTAACGGGTATTTTGATTAATAAATATAATTAAAAATATGTATACAAATGAAATAAAAAAAAAACATTATGTTTTAAGATCCTATTGGTACGATTTAGACGCACATTCTTTTAAATTGTATCTTAGGGTTCCTTAATTCAAATGAAATAATATTAGGAATTGTTTACTTTTAAGAATTTAAACACATACATTATTAATAATATAAAATCAGTTACAAAGATTAACTTCTACCTTATTTTTAGTTCTATGTAACATAACATAAAAATATATATTCTAACAAATAATTAGAGTAAATATCAAAAAAATTGTACATTTAAAAAAAGTTACGTTTTCCTCGTTACTATACTAGAATGGGTGTAAAAAATTCTGTAGTGAATAAAAAAAACCGCTTTTTTTAAGGCAACAATATTTATGCTTTCTTATATAAATACAAGATCAACTAAATTGACTTACAGAAATAAAATAAAAAACCAAATCTACTGATGTGGAGTTTTCTTTTGTTATACAAAAAAGAGATATCTCCACGTGCCAATTCCAAAACATTAGTTTAATACGTTTTAATTATCGAACGAACACAGATTTCTTTATTACAGTATACATGGAAAACGATCAAGGTGCATGAGAAAATTTTTAGTTTTTTAAAAACGTAATAAATGAAAAAAAATATGTAAAAGTTATGTCTCCGTATTTCGTTACTTTGTGTTGACGAGCCTTGTGTGACGAAATTATGTGTCCTAATACTACAGTTTCTAAACGTATCCGTATTTTTTACATCTGGCAACATTCAATTTACTACCAACCTTACAAAACAAAACGTCAGCCATCTTATTTTTGATGTTACTATTGACGAAAACTGGACATGCAGTTTTGTCGCTTTAAAAAAATATACTTGTGTGACGCAAAATTTAAGGAAAGTTTATTGATTTTATTACAGATATATTATCAAAAGAACTTATATGCATTAGGTAAATCGTGCAATAGACAATAATTGTAAAAATCTTTTTCCTTTTTTTGTTGCGCTTGGTTTCTTGTTTTGATAGGTATATTTTTGCTTTTTTTGTTTGTTGGCTTGGATTTTGCAATAAAGACCAAATGTGTTTGAGGCATGCAGATATTTAGGCAAAAAATCTTCAACATCATCACCTTCATCACACTGTGTATGACACATCATCATTATAACACCTTAAATTGGCTACGGAATCCTGATCAATGCAATAATAGTAACAAAATTGACGGGTGGCTAAATTGTACCGGTACGATTTTGAAACTGGTAACCGGTACGTTTTCTCAAACCCCGTTTTAAGATAAAGCAGTTACAATTTAAAACCTCAAAGAATTGACTTACTTCATTTGCATAGGTAAAAAGGGCATAGGCACAGATTCCAAACTACGCAATAATGGTATTATAAAAGCATATGTTGAATGTGTTATTGCTTACCTATAACAACTAAAAAAATAATAACAAACACACCAAAACACTACGCTATTTTTCACAAACAGCGTGACAACCAGAGAGACGGCTAACTGTCAGTGTAAGTTATGTCAAAACGTCAATACGTTGGTGTTGCCAGAATTAAAAAAATAATGCTTTTAGTAGTAATTCCGTACGTGGTACAATATAACGACCGGTACGATTTATCATACCTTCCCCTACATAGTAAATCCGACAACTGCCGAAACACAAAGTTTGCCGAGAGACATTTAATTATTTATTTTATTCATGTATGAACACGCACTTAACAAAACTTTATTTAAGTTAGTTAGGTAAGTTAGGTATTAAGAAAATAGAAGCAACGTGTGTTACGTTACGTGTGAATAAATATAAGTTTACGTTTGCAGTGTTTGTGAAACTCCACGATCGTCGGTGCAAAGAGGACAAATACCATGGAAAACATTTCTTTTATATCTACAAAGTATGATCGAGAAATAATATTGAAAACACGACCTTTATTGAAATAAAACTAAGTTGAATTAAATATGTAAAATAATAAAACTTGTCTCGTTATTTATTCAATGTATACTCGTAGTAGTTGTTTTACCACCTTAGAAGAATTGAATATTGTGCACATCATAAAGCAACAAGGTCTATTTTTGCTTGCAAGACCTAGTGTCAGATACGTTGTCATCATTGATAATGAGCCTCTGAGAAATTTGACTGTAGTGGAAGTTGTTGCCAGAAGTTTTTTGGTAAAACAAGAAAATATAGAATAGAACAAGTTAAAAATAAAGAAGGAAATAAAGGCTTTTTTTTTAATTAAGTCATCGTCTATTAATAAGAGAATTATGAAGTTTTGAAATGTTTAGCTAAATTCTTAATAAATTCACGAGATCAAGAACTATGTTGAACGAAGTTGCGCCATACGAGTATAACTATTCAGTTCATATTAAAATATTGTTTGTTGCGATTGCTTATTGTATGTCTAGTCAACCATGAAATTGTTTTAACAAAAAAACTTCTGGCAAAACTTCCACTACAGTATTCACTACAGTAACTTCCACTACAAATATCAACTTATCACCCTATATGTGGCATGCAACAAATATAAATATTTAAATAAAAAAATGTATGAAAAATAAAAATTGTATATAAATGCTAAATTGAAATATTTCGTCAAATCATAAAAGCAAAAGATTACAAAAAACATAAAGTGCATTCAAATTTACGAGCTAGTTTCCAGAGAGTAATGTCGCAAATTGATTGGCGCGCTCGCCCCGGCAGCCATGCTGTGTTTGCGTTACTCGCACATCATCGTCTGGCTTATCGCAGGTACAATATTACTATCACGAAACAAGGAGTCCCACAAGGCCAGCTTAACAACGCCCACGCAGACCCTCTCACAGACACGGATCCGGAAACAGCTCGGAACAGTCCAAGCGCAGCAACATTTTGAATATTAAATTTGAACTTTGAATTTTATAATTCCAATCAAATATTCACAAAATTCAGTGAAAAAATTTAATGCTTACCCGACCCAATCAGGAATCGAATCTGGGTCTTCTGCAATCCGGGCGGCTGCACTGACCATTATGCTACCGGGAAGGCTGACATAAGTACTGCTTTTTTTTGTGATATTTCATCTGTAAAGATGAATCTGCGTAGTCATTCGGTTGCAATAACCGTTAGATAGATGGCACTCTACTCACTCACTTGGCAAAGCAGTATAAAAATTCAGTGCTTACGTCAGCCTTCCCGATAGTATAGTGGTCAGTGCAGCCGCCCGGATTGCGAAAGACCCAGGTTCGATTCCTAGATGGGTCGGGTAGGCATTTAATTTTTTCACTGAACTATATGAATATTTAGTTCAGTTTCAGTGCAGCAATTAGCACTTAAAAATAAAAAGTAAAATTTATAATTCCAGTTGATGTAGCTCTATCTAATATTCTGCAATCAGCTGTCACCGAGGTAGACAATCATCTACGATTAAAACTTGAAAACGACAATCGTACGCAGAGCAGCACTAACGCCACGAAAGTGGAGACTCGTAGAAAGGGGAAGAAGAACATTCACCAGTCCACTTCTTCATCATCGAAAGGAGGAAAAGGTACATTACATGAGCCATAAACCACCATACATCTAGTGCGGATTGGCAGTCGTTAACGACTGCTGACGCAGCCGGGGCCCAACGGCTTACGTGCCTTCCGAAGGCCGGAGGAGGTCGATAATTTTATTGTCATTCATCCGATGACCGGCCTTTGCGAAATCAGGATTAAACCGGTAGATTACTGTATATGACTCTAATGATCCCATTACACTTCCAATAAACTACACTAGCAAGACCATTGGTATTAGTTTCGTGGTATTGGATTGGAATAGATCGACGTATAGTCACGGGCTGTAACATGTACACATACCCACTTTTGACTAGTTTTGACTCTTATCACATTGTATTAAGAGTTCCATTGTTTACATTGTAAATGCTGTACCTACTTAAAGAACAAGAGTACTCATATCCGTTTCACATGCACGCCATAGATACAGACGACATAATAATATGGTGGGCGGGTTTCCTGTCATCAACGACATAGTCAACCCAAGTCGGGATCCTAGCATTTAGAGGTGCCTTAGGTTTTCTGCTCTCGTCAACCGAATCGAACCCCTCAGAGAATAGTAAAGGACAAGACATGCTTGATTTTGGCTATTCTTTCCTAGTAGAGACAATTAACGCTGTTGCAAATTAAAATTACATCCTGCGACCCCACCTGGCCTAAACTAACGCCTTCAGACTCGTTGGGAAACGATCAAAGCCTCAGAGTGGCATCACCGAGTGAGCGAGACACGTTGTTATAACAAAAGCCACCTTCTATTTACTTTGCCTACGCTTAGCGAGAACTGCGGGATGGCAAAGCCAACACTGTCGACTGAGCCACACTTACATTAATTATCGGTTAACTGCTTCTGGCTTAAACAGTCTTAAAATTGTCAACGTATCCTTTAAGTATGTCTACCAAATCCGTTGACGAGGTTAACGGATGTTTCTGATTCGGAAAAAATTTTTAAAATAGCTTTGTTTTCTAAAACTACATTTCCTTTGGTTACGTGATGTAGCCTCTTCATAAATATGCCACGTGCATTTAATTTGCATGAAAAAAAATTTATCTAAGTAGTTTTATGGATTAATGGTCTAACTCATTTTTTAAATGCATTGAAATGAATTGATAGTCAAAGTTTTAAATAAATGTCTTGAACAACACCTACAATCGTGCAAAAGAGCAACCGTGCACTTATTGTAGGTAACTTTTCGTTTTGACTTATATTACTATTCGTTTATATGAACGTTTTAGTTTTCCGACATGCGACATGCGTATCAGTGACATGATCCCGTGCAAGATCAAAGCTTCCTATTATTAAATTTAGAAGCAGTAACAAATTAATTGCAATATAACCTCGAACAACACATCCTTGTTTTCAGGCAGTGGTACCGGTACTGGCGAATCACTGAGTGGATCCGACTCATCAAACAGTGATAGCAAAGACACCCAAAAAAAACGCTATATTCCCAAATCAACAATTGAACGACATGGGTGGTAAAGATTAATTTTAATAAAAACTAATTAATAATATTGTACAACCAACAGCACTTATTACTGAGCGCTTTATTACATCCCACAAAGGTGGATAAAATTATAACTTAACCACTTGAAACACCACCGGTTACAACCGATCCGATCATCAAGACACGGGCACGGAGTCCTCTCTTAAGAAAGAAGCCTCCACCCCCTCCGCGCGATCGTATGCTCGCTGAGCGAGGCTTGTGCAACAGTCTGTAGCCAGGCGGAGCAGGTGAACCACTCGGAGAATCTAGTAGGGAACGACCTTGCGTGGTTCCATTCCCTCTCGAAAACCACTGACGGAGTTTCGATCACAGGGCTTTAGGAATTCTAAAAGTTTCTCGCCGCAAAAAAGTCCTGTGGCGCTGAAACTGCCGCCTGAGGCAATCAACAATCAATATCCAAGATAAACCGTTATCAGACCCAGAGGTACTGGGTTCGATACCTAGCGAGGGACACATGTTTCTACTCTGTTTCGTTGTTTGCAAGGCTTTTTTTAAATCCACCTAGTGCCACGTAATAACAACAATGATAATAGTACTGTTGACTTCAAATCGAGTGAAAGAAACTATACCAACTTGTAGGAGGAAATGGCATCGCAAATGCCAAAAGTGCCCAGAGGACATGATCAAGAAATGGCGGGACCCCACCATCAAATGGATTTGTGGGGCCTACCAGCGTGCCAGGAGGTCTTTCAAGAGTCTCTGCATGATGCACTACAGGAACTGCCAGGACGGCACCAGTGAGTATCAACATTGTAACACTACTAATTAACTCTTAAGTTAAAGGGCATCGTCATCATTATCACCATCAGCCTATACTAGTCCACTGCTGGACATAGGCTTCTCCAAGTGCACGCCACCGAGCACGATCCGCGGCTACTCTCATCCAGCTTTTGCCAGCCAACTCGCTCCACGTAGTCTAAGGGCGTCCTATACTACGTTTGCTGATACGCGGTCTCCAGTCGAGAACTCGTTTACTTCAACGGTGGTCGATTCTGCGACTAATATGACCGGCCCACTGCCACTTCACCTTGCTGATCCGATGGGCTATGTCGATTACTTTCGTTCTCCGTCGGATCACCTCATTCCCAAGTCGATCCTTCAGAAAAACTCCGAGCATAACCCTTTCCATAGCTCGCTGAGCGACTTTAATTTGTGAACCAGCCCTACCGTGAGTGACCACGTTTCGGCTCCGTATGTCATGACGGGTAGGACGAACTAAATAAAGACTTTCGTCTTAAGACTTTGTGAAATAGGCGGTTTGAAAGTGCATACAAATCCGTAATTAGACTTGTTGTACTGTATGGATGGGATTGCTGGGCTTTAAAGAAGAAGAATAAAAGAAGATTGCATGTGGAAATAAGAATGTTGAGATGGATGTGTTGAGTAACAAGAATAGATAAAGTAAGATGTGGATACATTAGAGGAAGTTTGAAGGTGACACCAGTGACAGAAAAGCTAAGGGGAAATCGTTTATCTTGATATGGGCATGTGATGAGAAGGCATGAAACGCATGTAACTAAGAGAGTGATGAGTATAAGTGTTTATGGATGGAGGGGGAGAGGAAGACCAAAGAAAAGATGGATGGATTGTGTAATGAATGATATGAATGAAAAGGGAGTGACTGTAGAGATGAAGACTGATAAAGGAACTCTCTTCGGATAAGAGAGGAGTGAGACCAGAACAGAAAGAAGAAGAAGCATATTACCTCACCATAAAGTGTAGTTAGAGCGTACCTACTCATTTAGAGAAAGCATACATACATTTTATTAGGCCATGTAGATCGATGATATGGCGTGCAGACGCGGAACTCGCTGCCTACTGTTCGCGGTCTACTTGATGACCTACCCAACACGTGTTGGGATGGTACTGCGGATTTAGGCCTCCTAAAGAGTGTCCCCGAAAGCGAAAGCCCCGTGTTTCGATAGCGAAACAAGTCGAGGTTGCCTAGGGCTTCTGCTCCGGTTAACCTTGTCGTAAGCCAATCGCTGTGCCATCGAGCCGCCACAAGATGCAGACGAGATTTTAGAAATGTTGATAACATAGCTGTTGTGTTGATGACGTACAATGAATAGGAAGAATAGCATTATTTTTAAAAAGAGATAGTGTAGATAGTGTAAATTTTGCTCTGGTTGGACCTTTGTCCAACGATAGCATTATTGAAAGTTCAGCTAACCCAAATGTGTGTGTGAGTACGATCGATACGACGATTTTTTCATAAACATTAATTCAGTCCGTAAGCCCCCACTGCTGGGTATAAGCCTCCCCTTTAAAACGCCAACTTAGCCGGTCCCATGCGAGCCTCATCGACTAACCTCCGGTCATCTTTTACAAATTTTTCGCAAAAAACTTGCATAAATCATCATCTCAGCCAAAAGACGTATACTGCTGGACAAAGGCCTCCCCCAAGGATCTCAACAACGACCGGTTTTGTGCTGCTCGCATCCAGCGGCTTCCCGCAACCTTCACCAGATCGTCGATCCACCCTATTGGAGGGTTGCCCACACTGCGCTTTCCTGCGTATATGCTTATTTTATATTTTCATATTTATAAAATCTAATGTTAATGTTGTATGTAGTGTTCGTGAAAATCAACAACTTCCGGTGTCACAACGATACGGAGCGCGAAGAGAATCCGCGCGGCGACCACTTCTTCTACGAGTACGTGGTGAGGCTCAGCGGCGAGTCGGAGAAGACGGACGACGAGCCGTCCAGCTCTATGAAGGGAAGCTCCGAGTCTTACTAATGCTACCTACACCTGATTACAGCTGTTAGTGTTTACCAAGCTTTTGTTTATTTTCATACGCCAATATCCGATTGAGGAGAGGGCGCAAAGGTTAACGCGCCCTGTCTACGATTGCTGATGTAGAAACTTTTGCAAAGGCCAGTCTTACTTATTTATTTATTTATTAAAGGCACACAAAACAAGTTACAATCATGTTATATTACAATATTTTGGTACTTAAAATTAATTTATAGTCATCGGATGAGTGACCAAAATGTAGCTCCTCCGTGCTCGGACGGCACTAAAGCCTCTAGTCCCGGGCCCTAGTAGAGGGGACATTAAATTAGCTGGTATTATTAAACCAAATCATTTAGAATAAATATTATTAACGGGATTATTACCATGTTTTTTGTTGTGTTTGAGTATCCGATATTTTTTTTTTTAATATTAGAAGGATGCAAACGAGCAGGCGGGTCACCTGTATCATTTGGGCACAGTTGCATGCGCCATGATCACGGATGTACTGAAGTTATTGCGGGTGGGTGATTATGAGCAGACAAAACGATCTACCTTCTTCCTTGGTCGTTTTTTGCGCTCGATACTCGTACCATTGTCTCCTAAGTCACTATTCACTCGAAATTGTTCTCGACACACTACACTGACCGTATCAGATCGCGAAACGGCACTTTTGTTCTTTTTGGGGTCTTTACATAGGCTAACCACTGGATTTCAGATACGCGACAGTTTAAACCCATCTTCGCGATTGAAATTTTTGCATTTTGTAATTTCAATCGCTTCTCTAACCAATCTAGATATGTAGTGACGTTTTGTTGAAATTATTAACACAAAAAAAACATGGTATTATTTCTGTTAATAATATTTATTCTAATGTAAGTAACCATAATAGTTTAAAAAATTAATCAAATCATTTGTTTTGTAAAAGTATTTTTGTAAAAATACTGTTTTTCTTCTATGTTCTTGTGTACATTTAGCAAACTATCGCATTGCGGCCGACCATATATAACTAGGTATGTTAGATATCTGAAAACATAGTGTTGTGTTACGTAATTGTGAAAAGCACGTCAAGTCTAACACCTTGCGCGTTTCACACACAGACGTATAAATCATGCGTTATTATCTCAGCTGTACCATCAATCCACCGGTTGTCGCGTCCATTAATCGCGGAGTTACTGTAATTTGTCATGAGACAGACAGACAGAGATGTGACGTTTAATGTGGGGAGCTGGCGACACTGCCGGGGGTTTTAAACACTGCTAAAGGAAATGTAATACAGCTTCCAGTAAGCGGTCTATTCAATGCGCGAATACTGTATGTCGCCTTATGAGAAGAATGGCGTATGTTCGAAATATGTTTTTGAGAGCACACTTGAAATTGAGTCATGGCAGCAGATAGCTAACTGACATATTGTTGTTATTTGGTTGGAACAATTGCATACATAAGTGTAATGAAATCTACTGTTTGTATAAAAGGCGAATGCTTGAGATTTGAAAATGTTTCATTTGAAAGACAAACAAATTTGAAAAAGTCAAAAAGTTGAAAAAATACCACGAGCGGGATTTACTTGTAATTTTTTTTCTACATTTTTTTTTTTTCAAAATTTAATTTATTCGCAACAAAATTTGCATAAAATTATATATAACTATAATCAGCATAAATCATATATCAGCAACCGTAATAACTTTGTTTAGATACAACTTTTCTTGAAGTTTTATAAATATAGAAAAAAGTAAAAAAGAGTCTGTTAATCACTAATAATCTCTACTAATATTATAAATGTGAATGTGAGTTTGTTTGTTACGCTTTCACGCAGAAACTACTCAACCGATAATCATAAAACTATGTACACATATTCTCAAAGGTATTGGGATGGATATAGTATACTTTTTATTAAATAAACTAAGTTTATTTTTTGTTTGTTTGTTTGTTTGATACGCTTTCACGCCTAAATATTTAACGATTTGTTTGTTTTGTTGTCATAGAACAAAGCGGTACGAAGTCTGCCTGGTCAGCTAGTATGTAAAATAACTGTTTAAGTCCATTTAAAATTAACCCATCCTAACATCCATCCGAGGACCCTGTATCAATATCCACAAAGCCTCGCTCAGATTACACGCATCCCAAAGCAGCGGATTCGGAGTTTTTCTTTGGCTTTTTATGCGAACCACAAGCGGATTAATGTGTATCCCAATTATGTTTGGAGAATCATACGTATGTCCCTTTGAATAGATTTTTTATTTACGGGACATGAATAGTCTGATGTTATTAGAATTGCCAATAAAGTGGGGATAAAAATAATTATTTTTTGGGTTAGGCCTTTGTCCAGCAGTGGACGTCTTTTGGCTGAGTGGATGATGATGGTGATGATTCTATCAATTTATAACAAAGTCCTAAAAGCTTTCAGAAATATTATTTTAGAAGATTTCTAAATAAATAAAGAATAGAATAGAATACAAAAAGACATTATACAACTGAGATGAAAAAGATAACACAGTGATTAAAAACTCAAAAAGGCATCTATATTGTTCAGTTTCATATTTAACATACAAACGAGTGTAACAATTTCAATTCAACACTTCCGCTACATCGGTCTTAAGGACCGGAACAATGGGAGATCACACAACAGGTTCCACCATCAACCCTCAAACGCTGTTGCGTAATACAACAATTTGCATAATGTACCCATCGCGCTTTTGTTGTTATCCTAAGCGGGGCAGAGATGCGACAAACGATTCAAACTTTAATTTTCGGTAAAGTATGTTTTGGTTTAAGGTTTATTTAATTTAATGAAACCATAATAACAATGCGATTTTGTACATCGACATACCACGATAAATTGTAAACACGAAATTAGTAAAACTATTTCGCATCCGTCCCTTGGGGCAGCGCTGCTTCAGTGTGAAGGAACTGACAGCTAGTGCGACTGCAGTTGGTGATAAGATAGTTCTAAGGATGAAATACTATATTCCGCACTCCTATCTCATCAGCAAAGGCAGGCGCAACCGATGGTTCAACCGCGAGTGTGCCAACGCTGTTGATAACAAGCAGGCGGCATACTGCGCTTGGATCAGGGGTAAAGCTTTTGGGGATCCCGAAACCTGCTCGCTGAAAGCAGACTATAATAATGCCACCAAGTCCTGCAAAAGAGCTTATATTAATGCGGATGCCCAGCGCGTTGCACGAGTCGGCCAAGAACTACTAACGCTTCCTACTTACGGGCAGCCGTAGCTACTGGCGTCTGGCCAAAGCCGTGCAATCGAACGTCTGCCAACCTTCGCTGCCACCATTGAGATGTCCTGACGGAACTTTAGCTCACAAGCCGCAGGAGAAGGTCGATCTCCTGGCCAAACTCTTTGTTGCTAACTCCCGAGTCGATGACTGCAATGAACAGCCACCTACAATTTCTTACTGTGGCCACACAATGCCCGATTTTAAAATCAGGCAGTGTGCCGTCCGTCCGGAGTTGCAGTCAATCGATGTCCGGAAAGCTAATGGCCCTGATGGCATCACTCCAATAGCCCTAAAAATTTATGCAGCGAAGTTGTCCCCCGTAAACTTTAACTGACGATTGAAAAATCAGCCATAAGTCTAATTAATATTGAATAATTATTGTTTATAGCAGTGGGAAAACAAATGCTAATATAAGTAAGTAAAAGTAAGTATTGTTTGGTTTATGCAGTCGTTACAGTCTTAACCGTGTTCTGTCGTCCAGCTATTGAACAAATCAAATGCGCATCTCTATGGCATAACTGAAACATAAAAATTACACGCATCACGCCTTACCAGAACGAGGGTAGGTAGCGTCTGCAAAAAAGGAATGAGCCGCTAAAAACTTATTTGCATTCCATTATCTTTGCAACGTATCGCGACAAGCCGCTGTGGACCGGTACAGAAACAATTTTCGAGAATAAACGAGAGTAACTATAAGTACCGTGTGGTTGTAAATAACAATTGTTTTGGTTAAAAACTAGCTTTTGATGGTTGGTATTTCAAACTGTTACCTAGAAAGTGTATAAATCTGTCAAATAAAAACAAGTACAATTTATAACACGTTCACGTTCAATAGATCTTTAAAACACTAACCGTTTTTCTCAAAAGCCGCTAAAACCTACTCTCGACTCGAATGTTCCATTGGTTTCAAGATTTGTGATGATTTGTTTTGAGCTGTTTTTTATATTAGAAGGAGGCAAACGAGCAGGCGGGTCACCTGATGGGAAGCTATTACCGCCGTCCATGGACGCCCGCAAAACCAGAGGAATCGCAGATGCGTTGCCGGCCTTTGTTTTCTCCTCGTTTTCTATTAGTTTTTGACTTGCGAACAACAGTTTGAATAAGTTTTGCGGAGCGCAAACGTGTTTACGTCCACATACGTAGCATTCACAGGGTGAGTTCACGGCACTATATTATAATACATTGGGGTCTTTTGGACCAGGAGTTGTATAGTGAAAGGTTTTAGCCGGCGGTACTATCAATTATGATAAACAGTCCTAATATTCATTATTTCTTTTGCTACCTTTACCAACATAAGCTCTAATGACATATTATTACAATGATTTCAACAACAAAACGTCTCATTAGGTTTTTATTCCCATATTTACAGGAGTGCTATTACAAAGTAGCCTTTATCACCAGCGCACAAGTCTGAAGGAAAATGTTCAACTTCTAAACGGTCTCGTATCCATCTTGCCTCTGATAACTCGTGATGTTTCCAAATGCTATTTTTACTTAAGTATTATGTTTCTTGCTGATGATATCTTAACAACATTTTTTGCTGTCTTCAGTTTATTTTAAATGTTGAACTTTAAGCGGCTGAATGTCAAAGCAACTTCGCCTAGAATCAGCATGCACCTGAAGCTAGCTGAATAGCTAGCTTGATTTGATCACAACAATGCAACTTGTGATGGAATTACCGTTCACAGTGTGTTTCGCGAACTCCTTGGACTCGCCAGGGTTATTTGGCAGGATCTGTAGCAGCATCAACATAATATATAAAACCTTACTTACCGTGTCGTTATGAATGTTAATCATGGGTTACGAACAGGAACAGAGCGTACGTTACAATGTAAAGATTTCTACTTTACCTATGTACTGAATTAGTCAATCAAACATATATTTTACACCAAAACTGATCCGTAACATCAAAATTTCAAAAACACAACACCACAACAATGGAACAGCCTACCGAATCTAATTTAAGAAAAATCATAAACGTCCACCGAAACAAAATTAAAGCGTCCCTTCGGCGTTATTCTCATATCCGTCATCCAAGTTAACACCCCCCATATCATAAGGGGGGTTGTCACCCGACAACGGCCACCAATCAGACTCCCCAGTGGTTACAAGGTCCACTAAATTACGCACACGTCGTCATGGAGACGGCTATTTGACGTGTACATAAAAATGTATGTGTGGCCGCAATAGTGGCTTGACGCAGCAGCGTTTCATATTTCGGGTCTTACCCGTTTGTCTTAATTTATATGGATATTCCTAATAAAGGGTATCTATCATTTGTAAGAGGATACCACTAAATTTTCAGTTTGAATAGTAAACAATATGTGCCTTACAAATAAACAAAGAATAAGGTTCGAATAGTTATTCCGTGTTTTGTTCCTGTCATGTAAACGTCATTTCAAATTAGAGTAAAAGAGACAAAACACGGAATAACTACTCGGACTTTATTCTTTGTTTATTTACAAACACACACAATTTCAATATTATACTGTATGTACTTACTGTTTATAAAAAATAGAATAGGTATGGAACTGGAAATTGGAAAGAAAGAAACCTTCTTAGTTACGAGTGTAAGAGCTTCGCCTGATCATTTTGTGACTCATGCAACTAAAGCCAACTAGGCTTTGAGTGGCCGTAATGAAGACTCTTCAAAAGCCGAAGTTTGCACCAAAAACCACAAAGGTGACTTAATTATCAACATTGCGTTTAAGATAAACCAAATAATGAAGACGACCATTGAAGTTATGATATCAAACTTCGAATAGCGTCTTACCTCTAGACTCTAGATGATAAAAGAATATTAGCAAATCTAATAATTCCCGCATTTCATTTATCTTTGTAGGTAGAAGGATGTACGTTAAATGGCGACATAAAGACATAACCTTGAATTGGATCGCATAAGTTTATTACTGATGGAGGTTCTGTGTCTCAATTATTATTATAGGCAGTGATGCCGGCGCAGAATTCGAACGTGTAATAAATCGACGCCATCCCAGGAGCTCTCCTGAATACTCCTGATGGCTACATCACACCGATCCCGATGACACGTTGCAATATCAAGGCTTTCCGAGCGCAGAGCCTGAACTCAGACGCGTTTCTTATCGCTTGAATGCAAACCGGACAACTTAAAATGGCTGCGTAAAATATAACACGCCATGACAAATGTGTGCTCCTGAATTTGTTTGTATATCGTTTTGTAATTTAAACTGTTAGTTTGCATGCCAAATGCTATAAGTATTAGATTACTTGAAATAAGCGCTTCGAGCCAGTTGTTTTACAATTAGAGTTAACAGTGGAACAACTCGGTCAAGTTAAAAGACGCTGTATTTTTCTCAAAAGTAGCAGTTAATAGAAAATGTTTTTTAACAAGATTGTTGATTGTTGACCTACTCGATTTCTGATAATGTTGCAAATAAAGTACTTACTGTTTAAAGAAACACTAGAGGTAGACACCAAAAAACAGTAAGCTTACCTGAAACAAAAGAAACACAAACATTAGTATACTTTAGTAGGTTAGTTTTTTTTATGTAGGTATGCGTTTCACAGAGACCAATGAAGCATTTGGACTATTGATAAGATTAGCCAATCCACTAATAGTAGAAATATCAATGCACAAAGCTAAAGTGGCAGAAAACAGGCCATGTAAGTAGGTAAAAGTGATGACGATGATGATGATGGTGATAGTAACTCAATGACTAGGTACACGCGGCGGCAGATCAACCTACCCAAATTGTAACATTTCTACAATCAATTTTGAGCTTTACTGTTTGGCTATAAGGATCAATATTCATTGGAGAAATTTGACAGGTTTGGGTAGGTTGATCTGCCGCCGTGTGTACCTCCCGACAGATGGCCATTGACAAAAAGGTAGACCAGAGTACTAATGATGGCATGACGGGTAGTAGATAAAAAGTGTTTTGACGATTCAACAGTACTTATGTTTAAGTTTATTTGGATTGATTTTTTTTTCTTTGACTTTGATTTGAAAAAAAAAACAATGTTGAAAAAATTCCACGAGCGGGATTCGAACCCGCACCCCATGACATGCCGGGTGGGGTGCACTGCCAACTATGCTATCGTGGCGCAATCCAACTCGCCGAAATTAATCAACACTATCTACTTTTACTTTATAAGCCAAAGGAGCCCTATTCTGATGATGATTTGTATATAATTTAGCAAGTAATGAAATAAAGAGACCTTTGAAGGTATTCAGGGGCGCCAATTGTCCAGCATTGTCCAGCAATATGTTATAAAATTTTAACCGTAACAGTTTAAAATGTGACCGTTATAGTTTTGGCTAAAGGACAACCTTAAAACAATTCCAGACTTCCAAAGAGTACAAAAATGGGTGTACAAGTTCTGTACAAATGTTAACAACAAGCAAAGCGTTGCGGCAACGATGCTGTGTGATGTATAACACCATTACATTAATGGCGGTCCCTTTTATTGTCCCACAGATTCGTCCATTGTAATTTTTTGCGACCAACCCTCCATCTTAGCTCCACCGCGTTAAATGAGCATGACACTAGGCAAGCACTTGCTCCAGAATTATACGTTTTTTTTTGCGTTTCGCACAATTATCCTGTAATGGGATTATGGTGGGGTAAATAGAAATATGAGTGGTGTTTAATTTGTCGCTTGCGTAAATAATTTGGTAAAAGAGCTTTTAAGATGGAATGGCGAGTCGTTTGAAGATTTCAGGAATTGTTCTAAAAGTGGACGCAAATGGTTTAGCGTGAAGACACACTGTCTTGAAAACCTGAGAGTTGTATTTTGAAACACATTCTCTATACCTTCCAACTTACTAGGATCAGGGCCATAGTATGGCATTTAAGACAATTGGAATCCGCTGCCCCTATGTGCTGTAGTCGTCGGGACATCAGAAGACTTTACGAAACGTAACGTGAGTGTTAGTAATCGAAAGAGTATTTTTGTCTTTTGCATCTCTACATTCTACCTCTATCGTAAAGGGGTAGAGAAAACTTCAGAAACGCTAGCTTCAAGAACTAAAACTAATTAATCATACAAAAGACGAACTGATAATCGGTTAGAACATTCACCGTGCATTAGTATTCACGTCACTAAAGCAAGATTGCCAACTATCAACCACTAATTGTCAGCATCATCACCAGCTCATTGTATGACGCCCACTGGTGGGCACAAGCCGTCCCTATTGATGGGAACATCACAGGGAGAAGCCTAGTCTGGCCTAGCCTATGGAGGAAACACCACAAGGATCACGGGCCTAAAACCACCAAGCGGGCCCAATGCAAATTGGTGGTTGTTAACGACTGCTAATACAGCCGGGACCAACGGCTTTACGTACCTTCCAAAGCAAGGAGATTGCAAGCATAAATGTAGTTAGATGTACATAAAAAACAAACTGTAACATAAAAAACGAATATGGGATACAAAGAAAAGGGGGAACTAGCAACAAAACCCCAAACAGAGGCGTTACAAATCGCTGAACAGCAACGTATACAGTGCGGTTCCGTCGAGTGAACTCTGAAATTCACTTGTGAACTCTGATTCCGGATGTTGGAAGCGCCAAGTTTAATCCGAGTCTCTTGAAGGGCAGTTCAAGCCATGAGTTGCTAGCGTGAAAGGCAAGGAATTCAGCCACATTAAAAGCATTTATTTTAGACATTTTTTGTACCCACGTTGTAAGCACAGTTGAAAGAACATTGCGTGCACGGAGGATTGTGCAATTTGGCATAGCTTAAGTTCATTTGGAGAAGTAGGGCATACAGATAAAATGTATGTTTGTTACATTATATTGTATATTTTGTTAATTACGGTCGAATTTCGACTACTGGGCGACCACTAGTCCAAATAGTTAGATAAAAATGTTAAAAGGCAGCAGAAGCAGAACAGAAAAAATTACAATGTGTTCGTAATTGCGTCATTGCATCATGATCGGGAAATAAACCTTGAAATGAAACAATCACAAAAGAAATGAAACAGTCACAAAAGCTGTAAATTCAATTTAATTTCTTGTTTGATGCCTCGTTTTAATTTAGCCAGTGTCCGAGCTAGTTTAAGATTTCTTATCACTACATATTTTTAATTGTACCGACATTTTTCTATTCGGTTTGCCTGGTGGTAAGCCAACTACCACCGCAGAATAAATTAAAACAAAACTTACACAATTTGTCGTTAGAAACTCAAAAATAAAAAATGTAATATAAAAAACTGTAATCGTTTTTAAGTATTTTATCACAACTTAGTGGGGCCGAGGTTACCATCTCCCAGCAGCACTTCGACCCATAGGCATCTTTTGTACAACCCCATCTTTGCACTCTTCTTCTGTATAGATGACTGCCGTAAGTTTGGCAACATCTTTGAGAGCGAAAAGCCCGAAGTCTTCTGTTTGGGATTTCTAAGCCTAACAAACCCGCTACATCTTGTGCCTTGGCCGGTCTACCCGGCGGCGGCGCTTGGATGTCTCATAAATATTTTATGGGGCCCGCGACCGCTGCTAGGCGTTTTTGCTCCTTAATAGATGGCCGGCCCGTGACTAACTGACAACTGCGACGCTGACGACGCTGGGCCAATTAAATCCGCTAACTATTCGATGATTGGAGGTGCTTTGTAACCTTTGTGACGGTAGTTTTTAAGAAAATATGTCATAAAATACCAAGCAAAAAGAAAAAATGTATTAGTGATAAGAACAATTTTGTTAAAAACATTCATATATTATATTGTAATAAGAAACTATGTAGAACTAAAGAAAAGAAAGAAAAATGTATAAGTTATAAGAACATTATTGTAAAAAAAGAAAAGAAAAGAAAGAAAAGATAAAAGAAAAAAATACATAGAGTAGAGCTCTTAAAGCTCAAGTTTATTAACCCCTAAAAAAAGATAAAAAGTAAGAAAAAAGAACAAAAAGGTCTGCCAAAAAGCGGGAAGCAGTTGAAAAAAAAAACCTTTGTGACGGTAACTATGAATTGAAATCGGATGATGTTGTCGTAGGTATCGAAGATGATACAGTAACTAAGTACAACCACTTAGATTTACCTTTGGCGAATACTAAACCTACTATAGTTTAACTATAGTTTAGATAGAGAATAGTGAGAGGTCTTAGGATAACCCTAGAATTATAAATATGATTATTTCTTAGTGTAGTTTTTACTATTCTACAGCTGGACAAAAAAGATTCATCAAGCACTTCTACTTGTTCGATAATTAGTTTTTAATGTATACGTCCAAGCTATTTATTATTTTGAAAAATCCAAAGATTTTTAACTGTTGCTTGGTTAGATATGAATCGAAAAGGGTATTTATTTTCTCCTTTTAAACATTTTGATCTACACGACACACGATGTTTGATTGGTTTATGTCAATCCCATAGGTACGTTTATCATAATATTTCAAATTCTATTAGCGTTATGCCACTTGCTAGGCCTCCATGACGTCTCGATAGTGTGTCATCTCTACATTAGGTAGGACTGTGGGAAAAATGTCGAAATAACACCATTGAGACACGGTTATGAAAAAGGTGAATTGAAATGCAGCTCTCTACATTTGAACATTAAAACAGACTACAAATTGTTTCTAATGTACACCACTATATTGTAAGGTATGTTCTTTTGGAACGCTTAACAAAATATCCCAATATTTAAAGTGCACACACACTGAATAGGCAAGCGAGTGCGCAATAAATATTTGATGCGATCGTCCAGTTAATAGTTTTCTGATATGAGCCCGTGAGCAATTTGAATAACCGCCGCAATAATAAACGCCGCGGACAAACAGCGAGCCGGATTATAGCGTTATCTATTTACAGTCGGGTTTGTTACGAAATTGATTTAGTAAACCTGATTTTAAAAAATAATTCAAAATTGTAGTCGCTACTAGATTTTTTATTAGTGTTTAAGTTTTTAGTTTTCACAACAGAAAGCGCTTGGTGTAATCTTACTTGGTGGTAAGTGAGGACAAGGCCGTTGGTGAATGAGTACTTGATAGATAGATATATATCTATTTAACATATTACATATTACATATTTAACAGCTACAGTTTGTTAATGTTGGAGCTGCATAAAATTTTGTTAACTTCATAAGTTTAGTTTAGTTTATTATTTTAATTTAATTTAATTTAATTAGTATATACGGTTACTTTCTAATATTTTTTCCTTTGAATAAATAAAAATGTAAAAAAGTACAATAATATTACTTTGCAACAACTGTTTGAAATCCAGCATGCTGCCAACACTATTTACGGGCAGTATCTTGTTCTAAGCTGGTTTTTTTTCAAATTGTTTTGTAATGTTCTGATATCTACCTGTTTGTGTTGCAAACAAATAAATAAAATCTTATATTGCAACAACACAACAATGAGCAAAGTACATACAAATAGTTAAAAACATTTTCAATTTTGCAGTCTTATCGTTCTTGACCGCTAATACACTCTAAGGTCGGAAGTGTTAAACCATTTAAACATATTAGAATAATTTAAGGGTCACATAATATAAAAAAGTAATGATATAACTAAAATAATAAAATATACTTATAATAGTCTCTAGGATGTAGTAAACATGGTAGTTTTGCAGCAGGACATGGTTAAGAGCCATATTACATCTCGACTGTGATTTTTACGTAAAATGGCCAATTTTGGCGTTCTTTATCTCAGAAACAAAAATACATTAACAAATTTTGACTTATTGAATAGTGTAGAATAGCTATTGGCATAGTTCGTAGCGACCTCGCTTTTTGTAAATTTTGCTTAACTATTTAATTAAACCCAAAAAACCAGAGAAAGATTGTCATAAAATGCGCGAAGGCACTTTTTTGAGCTCCTAGATTGAACTACTGTTCTAAACAAAAGAAATAAAAAAAAGAATGTTATTTGTTATATAGTCGAATAGTTTGTAGCGGCCTCGGTATTTTAAGATATCATTAATTTTATATAGGAAAATAATCTTATTCTTAACTAAAAAACTTCGAAAGTCGCTTTAAGTTAACTGTGAATTTCTCCTATCTACGATAATATTATTGAACAAAATTTATACCAGAATACTACTACATGAGGAATAAAGATTTTATAATTTTTAAGCATGAATTTATTAGGTATCCTATTTCGATAAAAACTTTAAATACAACTGCAAAATTACTACAAAATGCGCCGGCCGTCTGAATTATACCTATTCTTGCAGAGTGGAGATTTGTAATAGGGCTCATAAGTGGATAGGTAGAATTTTTTCACGAGCTCCTTAAAAGTGAATAGATTGCGCACGCCTGATCGCAACTGGAAGCGAGTTCCAGAGACGAACAGCTGCAACATTAATCTGTACCAACATGATGCAATAAATAATTATGTATATGACTATGACAATCATTAAAAGTCGTACTGCGGGGAAGACTTAAGTTTTCTGATGACCGTAATGAGCGCGAAATCGTACAATATAGGAAAGTGAAAAGTTCCTTCAGATAGGAAGGATATTCAGGATTAAACAATATGTTGTAAAGAAGGGAAAGGATATCTTTATACCAGCGAAGGCGAACAGCTAAAGCTATTTGAGTTTTATGTAGAACTTGTAAACAAGGTCGAACAGGGTCTTTTGGACGTTTTCAAATAACAGCGCCGACGCCGACGCCGACGCCTTGAACACTCGCGAATTATTTAACAACAATAACAGATCAGCATAATTACAGAGAGGCATCTCGCCGGCCCCGCGCGCCCCAGGTGGCCCAGCTCGTACCCCCATTCATATTTTATGGGCCAACCCGCTCCCTTTGCTTCCTTAAATAGGTTACAGGGCCAGGCCGGAATGTAGGCTTGCGATGCGACGAAAGGACGGTCATCTTGAGGTATGAGTTAATTCATTTTGGTTTAGCGCTCATCTTTGAGAATAAATATATATGTCGTTACTTATATTAAAGTTGTGGAGTTTTTTGCGCCCATTCTTCTCCACAGCTAAAAAATAGACGTCCTGAATGGGTATGTAAAAAAGTTTTTGGACGATTCAAAAGCACTTTTCTAAAGCTTTGAATAAAAAATATTTGACTTTGACTTGCTAGAACACAACAATGCTATAAACATTGATGTTATGGCGACATAGACTATTTAGACATTTTATATTTATAGGAAGTAGAATCCAAAGGTAAATAGGTATACGCTGCAAAAGTAAGGCTAAAATACCTTTTATTGCAATTTCTTCTTTCCCGGCAGCAAATCACTTTATAAGAGAATGAAAAAAACTAGAGAAACCCGAAGAGATCCCCCTGCATTTCAACGCTTCATACATTATGGTAACAGGCAACTATCTTCGACACTCTTCGCGGGAAATCAGATTTGTCTCTGGCTTATTTACGGATAGATGAGTGTGCGACGGAGGGGAATCTGATAAAGGCTCTATACAGGTTGTTGGGAAAGGCTATAACATCCCGAAAGGGGATGAAATTACCCAACAATAGAAGCAACTTTCGCTATGGGATCAACTTAAGAAGATCTAAAAAATGAAATACCCTTAGTAGGACGGGATTACTTTTGCAAATGTCATATTTTAAACTACAATCCTACTAATATTACAAAAGCAAAAGTTTGTGTGTATGTTCGTATATTTGTTGCTTCTTCACGCTGCAACGGATTGGATGGATTTGGATGAAATTCGGCATACAGATAGTTTATAACCTGGATTAACACATAGGATACTTTTTATCCCGATATTTCTACGGGAACGGGAAGCACGCGGGTGAACCGCGAGCGGCCGCTAATTTTCTATATACAACGTGTAACAGAAAAGTGTGGTCAAAATGAAAAGGTACAAAGTGTATCCGGTCCAGATCTTGTATGTGTTGTTCTGAGACATAATTATTAACTTTAATTTGTCACGCAATTTTAAAATAAATATTTATATTATAGTGAAGTCATGCACGTCAGGCGCGCTTAAAGAAGCAGCAGTGATCATAAATGTAAGAACACAGAGGTTACTAAGCCACTAGGGCTGTAACTTGTTTATATTGATGTTATGTCACAATAGAACTATTTAATTACAAATAGCATAAAAAAACACAAATGTTGAAAAAAAATCCACGAGCAGGATTTGAACCTGCACCCTTCTGACATACCGGGTCAGGTGCTCTTCCAATTGAGCTATCGTGGTTCTAACCAACCCGCCGAAATTATTCAACATTTGTGTTTTTGTAATTTGTTCGCAATAAAATTTGCGTTAAAAATTATATAAACATTTTATAAATAGCTTGCCAGCTTGCTTGTAATAAAATATAGTTAGGAAAATAAACTAGACAGTAAGTACTTTTTGTGTAAGTAAACAGCTTATAACTGTCTCACTGCTGGGCAAAGGCCTCCATCATTGAAATCAAGTCATCGCCACATTTGATGGGTAATGGCTTAATCACCACGCTTGCCAAATGCGGGTTGGTGATCACAATCCCGGGATATGCATTGAAAAATCCAATATACATTTTGCCTGACCCGGGAATTGAACCCGGGACCTTCGGGTATCGGACCGAGCACTCTGCCACTCGGCTACCGAGACATTTTGTGTATTGTATAAATATTTAAATAAAATAACTTTTAACGGATCTACTCGCGTTTATTGATTTAGATAAGTTTATCCTCACGTTTCGAACCCGTTGCAGGGTCCGTGGTCACAGGGAGAAATCATTGTAAATCAATGTGAAAAATAAACGCAAATACTCAATAGAATATAGATAGAAATGTTGTTTTATTTAAATGCGTAGTGTTCGCGTAAACTTTAAAAAACAACATAGTATATATTTTAATAAAATTACTGTAAGCGCACTTTTCTCTAGCAAATCAACATTTGCGTAATGGCAATCGCGCGATCGAGTAGTATTACGTATTTTTCCGTACGCCAGGTTAAATACAAAACCGCGTACCATGAAATCTTAATTAAACTGATAATGGAAAAATTAAATCTGTGCTTCGTCCCATCAAAATACTCGAAAAATTTTGACGCTTGGTCCAAGATGGAAGAAACATATTCTATGTAAAACATTATTTACATAATATAGCGTATAAGAATTGTATTTTTATGTCAGGGTAGAATATTAGAAGCATTTTTTTTGTCAATAATATAATAATATATAATATAATATTTCATAATGTATAATATAATATTTATAAAAAATAATAATATATAATATAATATAATATTTATAAAAAAATATATAGTAAATATATTTTTTAGAATTTCTACCCTGAAATAAAAATACAATTCTTATACGCTAGTTTTCTTTAAAAGCATTTAACTTTTATAGCTTAGATGAATGATTGGTCTCGCTGCGGTCGAGCGCAGCGAGACCAATCATTCATCTAAGTTTTATAGATTTACAGTGAATATTGGCCGTTCTTTAACGAAGCATGGTCAGTGGTCACGCTAAAGTAGTCGCTGCCCCGCCGTCACTCGATACTTGTGCACCTGCACCGATTCCGTGTGCTTTTACGCGGCAGTTATTTTTTAATAAATACTCCCCGCAATCCCCACAAAGGCGGGCGTAATAATTGTCGATATTAAAAAGCGTACGCCGGAAAATGCGAAATTATTAAAACCTTTGTCTTACCTTGACATCGGGGAAAAGGGAATTTTGTGAAAGCCACGCGTAAAATGGCGTTTAAAATTTTCATAATATTTCCTCGTCAAGGGTATACGCTTCATTTCGTGCAGCCGATACGCTAGCCTGCCTCTGCCTGCAGTTTAACTTTAGTTCTTACCAATATATTTTATTAATGTGTAATTCGAAAAATTTCGTATTCCTCATTAATAACATTAATTTCTCAGTACATGTTTACGAAAATAAAGTCATTTTATGAATCAAATCAAAATTAACGTAGAGTCAGCACAACTACTATTTTCCATACATTTTATAAAATTGATGACAATGAATAACTAACAGGGTTAAATGAAACGTTACCGTTAAAAGTAAATACTTAACAATCCTATTTTATTATCTAGTTATTTTAAATTACAATCATTGTTAAACAACACGTGAAATAGCGACATCTTTAAAAATGTTTCTAGTAAATTTAGTATATATTTACCTACTGCAAAAGCAAAAATAAAAATATAAAATAATTACTAATTATCCTTTCACGTTATCACCATCATCTGCCTATATTAGTTCACTGCTGGACATAAACCTCTCCTTGTGCACGCCACTGAGTACGATCCGCGGCTACTCTCATCCAGCTCTTGCCAGCCACCTTGCGAAGATCGTCGCTTCACTTATTCTGAGGACGTATCGGCACACTATGTTTGCCGATACACGATCAAAATAAAGTAGCGTTAGTTTTGTATTTTTATCTGCTGTATTTTAAATAACTACCAATAACTGGAAGCCAACAAACAACACGAACGGCAAACAATACCCATCGGACGTACGCACAGACATTTAGATTTCCCTATGAATGGGAAAGCAACGCCAGGGCAGCGCCATCTGTTATCTGTCAGCTGGTATCTGCGCCCCACAATCCATCAATTTACACGGATTCGCAAATAATAGACAATTCAAGCTAGACTACCCACTCTGATGGAAAATACTAGGAAATGTAGGTAACAGACACTTAAAAATTGTTGCTTTTTAAAGATTTACTAGGTGACTTGTTGTTATATCTATACTAATACTAATATATAAAGCTGAAGAGTTTGTTTGTTTGCTTGTTTGTTTGCTTGAACGCGCTAATCTCAGAAACTACTGGTTCGAATTGAATAATTCTTTTTGTGTTGGATAGTCCATTTATCGAGGAAGGCTTTAGGCTATATAACATCACGCTGCGACCAATAGGAGCGAAGCATCAGTGAAAAATGTTGCAAAAACGGGAAAAGAGCCTAAAAAATTAAAAATGCTGCCGAAAGTCACTATTCCACGCGGACGAAGTCGCGAGCACAGCTAGTATATTTCTAAAATAGTACATACATACATACATATAATCACGCCTCTTTCCCGTAGGGGTAGGCAGAGACCACTTTTTTCCACTTGCTACGATCCATACATACTTGTTTCGCTTCGTCCTCTTTCATTATTTTCTTCATACATGCTCTTCGGTTTAGGGTACTCTTGACCTGGCCTTTTTCCAAAATAGTATGTTTTTAAATAATAGTTACCGTTTGTGTTTTCAAGTTATTTCCTCTTTGCGGAAAAGTATTAGTTAAACTTACGATAGAGTATGCTCTATAGTAAGTAATACTTTTCATATTCACATCACTAGAACTTTTAACGATGTAAAAGTAAAAACTGTAAAACATAAAATATCTCGAGTACTCATTGAATATTTCTACGAAATGAGACCGCGATGAACCCCTGAATTGGTTTGTGTCATTAAACTCGCGTCAGAAAAAATTGTGTCACGCGATTTGGAACAGTGATTTTAATACGTTATACCACGATATGCGAACATGATGGAGTCGCGCGTCGGGCGCACCTGCCCCTCACTATGTCACTCGAACGGGTTCCAATTTTTTTATTGATAAGAATATTTAGGATGCCATAGGTTGTACGATGTGCACAAGTGATGTGGAAAATTATGAAAGGTCGATATTATGTGTTTTTACAGATGATATACTTTATGGACGAGAATGTGTGGCAACGATAAGCCAAGTTTGCATATTACTTTGGAAAATTCATTTTTTCTATGATGAGATCACGTAAAATAATATTACGTTTTGATTGGATTACAATATGGGCTTTCAAAGCACTCAAGTAAGTTTTAGGAAACCAATAAAAAGTCGATAGATTCAACGTTTTCAAATCTCAAGCTAGGTAGGTATAAATATTTTTCACAGTTTCATTGTCCAACATTCTTACAATGGGCTGTGGTATATATACTATTGTAAAAAAGGCTGTTGTTATGATTATGTTTAAATTATGATATTTGGATATTTATTTATTACAGAAGACATAAATTACTATTTAAATAAAAATATATCAATAAACTCTGACGGAGAAAGAAATGAAGAAAAGAGAAAAGGGGAAAGAGGAATAGGACGAAGGGGAAAAGAGATTATAAGTATAAGAAGAGAAAAAGAGAGAAAGGAAGAATAAGAGAAAGAGTCACCACTCCCTCGCTATCCGCGCCTCTAATTAAAATAATATGCTATGCCTAAAATAACAACAAAAATTGTCTTGAACTATCATCCTCACAATCCAAGGAATATTATTTACCTTCAGCTCAGCGAGCTCACTGCGGCCGCCATTTGCATTTATGAATAATGCGCTTTATGTATGCTGATTTTTGGCTATATTAAAAGTTGGGTGGCTTAACGTGAAATATGAAGTCGGCATTAGGGGGCTTATTTGATATTTTGTTTGTTTCTACAGCATTCAGTCAGCCGTTGGAGTTTCTGCCCTGCCGAGCTGCTCTTTATTGTGTCAGTGTTAAGGGTACAAAATAATGGATACATGCGTATAATGGCGTAATAAGAACTCAAGACAGTCATGACAAACAACATAGTAAAAATAAACTGCCTAATAGGTGTACTGACAGAAAAATTTAAAGCCTCCATCATTGAAGTCAAGTCATCGCTACAATTGGTGGGTAATGGCTTAATCACCACGCTTGCCAAATGCGGGTTGGGGAAACACTTGCTATTCCTCGATTAATTCGAAACACACTTTTCACGATCTAGGGCAGGAAAACTACGGCCCGCAGGCCATCTCTGGCCCGTGAATGACAGAAGCCCAGCCCGAGACCATCAAACAAAAATTCAAGTGCGTGTGTGTTTCAGGAAATGCATACTTACCTATCAATATTTTAATTTCACAAAAAATATTTATTTATTGAAAAAATACAGCGAAAAATTCAATAGCCTGGCCCGCCATAGATTTTGTTAGTAAATATTGTCACGCGAATGAAAAAGTTTGCCCATCCCTGATCTAGGGAATGAACCCAGGATACCTCCGGATATCTGAACGAACGCTTTACCCTTGGTCACCATTCCACACTGGTTTGTTATGTTGTCAAATATTCCTAATACTCTTTTATGAATGAGGGACATTTAATTGCACTAAATATTGTACGATGTTAAAACGTCAATAATACACTTATTCCTAGCGCTTTCAAAGAGCAAACTACAGTCTCAGTGAGAGTTGGCGGAGTCTCGCGACAGGTGCTCGATCGCGCACTTTTGTCTTCGTGAGTGAGAGTTTGCCGGGTAATGCGCCGCTCCACTCGACAGCGGCACCCGCGACACACTGACAGCGAAGCGATGCTTTTATTGATAAGAACCATTTTTGTTAGTTTTTTACTGTTTGTTTATTTGTTTTTTTAAAAATCAAGTACCTGCTGCACTAACAGCAACGCCAAGGCGTGCAACCAGGTATTTACAATAACAAAAAAGAAGATTAAAACTAACAAATTAACGTTTAAAAAACTAACACAAAAAACAATAAGCACATACATTTTGTATTAAAGATGTCTGGATCTGCCTCCTGTGCAATCAAGGCATTAAGTAGCCTGATGGATGGCTTGTGTGACAATGATTTAGTAAGTACATTATTCTTCAAATTTATATAATTGTTAGAGTTTGCAGACAAAAATAATTTATGTGACGGTATAGTTTCTCTAGCAGTGTACGTGCTTGTAGCGCAGGATCTGCAGATTGCGCCATACGCTGATGACTTTTTGGTTCTAGCTTGCATTAAAGTTGAAAACGCTCGCACATCCACACGTGCAAAATAAACGTGTTTTCGTTAGCATTTCGGCGTAGATATTGTCATTCTTATAAAAAAGATCTTTTAGCTTTAGGTAGCTGGATGAATAATGTGACAGTGGGTGGAGAATCGTTGATGTGATGTGTAAGGTAGATGAATAGGGTATAGATCTATCTAAGTGAGCCATAGTGTCTATATTTTTTTCTTTTGCATGGTAAGGGAATACTAATCATACCTACCTTAGCAATACATTATTTATATGTACTACATATTATTATATTTGCAAAAACACAAATGTTGAAAAAATTTCCACGAGCAGGGTTTGAACCTGCACCTTTCTGACATACCGGGTCAGGTGCTCTTCCAATTGAGCTATCGTGGTTCTAACCAGCCCGCCGAAATTATTCAACACTATTTACTTTTTACTTTGAAAGCCAAAGGCGCCCATTCAATGTTAACAACTACCGTCATTAATTAATTTTTTCGGGCGCCTTTGGCTTTCAAAGTAAAAAGTAAATAGTGTTGAATAATTTCGGCGGGCTGGTTAGAACCACGATAGCTCAATTGGAAGAGCACCTGACCCGGTATGTCAGAAGGGTGCAGGTTCAAACCCTGCTCGTGGAAATTTTTTCAACATTTGTGTTTTTGTAATTTGTTCGCAACAAAATTTGCGTTAAAAATTATATAAACATTATATTTGCATTTCAATAACGACCGAGCACTACATTTAAATTATATAAATTAGTCCATTTAATAAGAAAATAACATATGTAGTGTCACTTATAACAATATGCCTGAAAGTAAGCGTAATTGCATAAAATGTCATTTCACTTCGACTTTACCTTACACACCACTTTATTCCAACTTCAATTATCATTTAAAACGTCCACAGTCGCTTCAAAATTGCCGACATGCACGTTACACAACTCCAAGCAATCACAGCACGCATAACAGGCAAAGTTTCACCCAAATTCCATTCATTAAAATAGACGAAGAATCCTCGCATCAGACGCGCTCCCCGAATTCCCGGGAATAAATGACCAGGGTTGAAAAAGTTGCGAAAGGGTTAGTTGCCCCCCTCAATCCCCCAAGTTGGCCCATTACGCGGCGGATTAAACACGCCTCTTAAATTGCTATACGCACTCCCATGTTTTACATGCTGGATTACCTCGTATAAATAAACAGGACACGGGCAGAACTTCTACTATCGTTTGCTGAACAAACATTCATTTACACAATGGTCAGAGCTAAATACTAAAAGCTGATAAGGTAATTTTGTAGAGCATTATTCGTTATTTGTAATTGGGCACCACACCAGTCTTTGACATGAACCGGTGACCGATATTTTTGTCATTGTTAAGAATAGGGGCCAGTAACTGATTTTAGTATTTTGCAATAATTGAATACTGACCCCCTGCCTCCCTGCAGACATCCCGTTAAATGTCAATGAAAATCTATGTTGATTATTAACATATCTTATCTTATCTTAGTGGGGCCTGCTGAGGTTACCCTCTCGCAGTAACACTTCGACCCATCGGGATCTTTTGTTAATCCTCCATACATAATATATTTACGCAAATATCGTTGCAAACGAATTACAATTTGAAAAAAAAAAATGTGTCGAATAAATTCCACGCTTGGGATTCGAACCCGATAGATAGTGTTGATTAATTTCGGCGAGTTGGAATGAGCCACGATAGCTCCCGCTCGTGGAATTTTTTCAACACTTTGTCTTTTTTTATAATCTATGTTATTCTTTGTAGTATTAACACTGGGTTTAAAATGTTCAACAGTGACGCCATTACCCAACTCCTTAGTTAGTTAGTCATCCGTTCTAATTTGAAACATAAAATAGCTAGGTATCCCATACTTTAAAATAAACAGATCCAATTAAGTATGAATAAAACATGGGAGGATTAATAGCAGTAAAAATGTATTAGAGTTTATAACAGCAAACGCATTAAAACAAAACAATGAAGTTAATTTGAGCCGCCCGCTTTCCACGCAGCCTCGCAAAAGCCTGACGGTATTTTTGTAGCAAAGCTGCAGCGCTGTACATTTTGTTATCATAACTTTATCATCAGGCGCATTCACAATCTAGCTCATTGTTATTCATAACTAAGATACAATGAAATGACGAATCTAGAACATTCTCCTTTTATTGTGGCCGATGAAAATACTTACATAGTAACAAAAAGTAATAAGTAAAGCTTGCCTATGTTGTTTTTATTTAAAATCTGATGTCGACGACGTAGTTGTTGTCATTGAAACAGGCTTAAGTTCGGCTTACAAAGTAATTAAATGGTGTTGATTAAAGTTGCACTGGTTACATTAATAGTAACTTAATTAGTATCTACCCAAAGCGTGCGGTCGGATCTAATCCCACGCTTGGGATGATTTTCAGTAAGTATTTTTCTGATATATAAACTTGCTTACAAAAGAGGCATAAAATTTACATGACCACATTATATATAAAAAAGAAATATATATGATTCCTCAAAGTGAAACAAAGTCAACGTGTATTAATAACTTCAAAGGCGGATATAGCATTCCTAATTATATTTGGAATGCTGTGGATTTTGAAGAGTTTCCGAGTGATCCAACAGTCTTTTTTTTTAACAACAAAGAAAGCCTGCGGGCTCACTCGTCTATACAAACTTATAAGTACAAGCATAAGGCTTGTCATCTGGATAGCAAGCACTATTGGATGCTTGAATACCACATACGTTACAGGCCTAAGTTATAAATCCCCGATCCGATCCGAACCCCTCGGAGAATCTAGTAGGGCACGGGGACACGCACTAGTGCGTGATGCCGTTCGCTCTAGAAAACCTTTAAGTTTCCCGCCGCCCCCAAAAAGCCCGGTGAAGCTGAAAATGGCGTCTGAGCCAATCGGCAAACTCTCTTCAACAAACCTAAGTTAAAAAGTATACTTATTTAAAACTTCGAGAAGTTCCAAAGAATTGCACAGACATCTTTATAAGGCTTATAAGAAATTAAAAATGAAATCAAATATAAATTAAGTAAAACATATTAGTGATTTTACAATCGTATATTTAACTATGCAACCGAAATGGTTACCACTCACCTCATGCCATGAGATCTGTTGTTAGTAAATGTTCCTATATAAAAGAAAGGTGCCCAACCAAGACGCTGTTATTATATAGAACGGTATTAGGTAAGGAATATACTCACGAACAAAAACTACCATTCAAATCGAGGTTCTACCAAACAATTTCCTGAATAAGATTTGAATCTAAATACTGTAATTTAGTGGGACACCCACTTTCGGTGAATTGTTAAGAGTTACCAAACACTCCGCGCCGAATGGGTTAGAGTAAACAATTATAAAATAAGCTCAAACACGCATTCAACGTGTCAACACTACGTGCAAATTTGTTTGCTAAATTTCCGGTTCCCCACGCAAATTGAACTGTCAACGTACAGGCGTAAGGTTGAAATCCTGAAAGCGTAAGCTAAACGCCGGGAATATCTTGAAAACCTCTAAACTTGTCGAACTAATACTCTCTTCGTACCTCAAAATGGCTAAAGTTATCGCTGGAACACATTCGGCGTAATTCGCGGATCGCTTCCTGGGGCAATTTCAACTCTAAACTGTTAGGGATTAGGTTACAAATTCGGATATAAAATTAGTAAGACAGGTTGATTCAAGATGATAGAGCAACTTTTGAGAAGGTTCAAGTTGCGATGCCGTTTTTTAAGTAATTGATTCCTGTTGCTGCGCTCATAGAATCTATTTAGCATATTAGCAATATAAGCTCTAAGGGGAGGATAGTATTAGCACTTTATAAATTTAACTACAATAAAAGAGATATTGAATATACATAGTTGTTATGGCCAGTCAGTCATCATTACAAACAAGCTCAAAATAAACTGAAAATGTTCAATTTTTAATTACTGGTAAATCAACAAATTAGTTTAATACCATCTTCATAATAAAGTTTGAAGATCAATACAAAATTTTCTGCGATCCCTTATAGGTAGCTTGTTTTAATAATGTTCCTGTGTGTGTATAAACAAATGTATGTGTAAGTTTAAGAAAGTGAACTGGACTAGTTATCGCCAGTTAAAATCAGTAGATAAATGGCACATAATAATATACCTGCTGTGTTTTATTTTGTTTTCTTATGTCTGCCTTTCTCCATAGCCGGCAACTTCCATGCTCATTACTTTTATCGTCACATACTGATTATCTTTCCGCTTTACATGTCCACATACCAAGACAGTTGCTCAGAAAACATCAACAAAGTTACTATAATAGCTACTCTGATAAACGAGTAGGTACCATTAAAATAGTTGAACATAAAACTTTTCATAGCGACCGCGACTGTCTCAAGATGGAAATTGGCAACAAGTCCAACTTAAAAATGAAGGAGAGGGGTATAACGAAACAGCCCGAGTCACCTTAGAGCAGTTGCTAAGTAAGCGTGCCATTTGTCAATTTGTCCGGCTCATTTGATACGTCCAGTAGCTGCTTCACCCCCTCCCTCCCCCTCTCCCTCCCTTCGCTACTCAACAGGGCTGTCAGACATACAGAAACCGAGTAGCTGAACTTTTCCTGAGTGTATGTGTGTGTGTGTTTAAGACTGATTGATGCCTGTACTTAATTTGCTTAAAAATAAGGCTGGTTTAAAAGGGATATTGTCGAAAATGATACGATATCGCTTTTAATTAGATAATTTGAAATTTATTTTGTTCATATTTTCGATAAATAAATCTAGCTCAATTCATGTAAAATTATAAACTAAAATGAAGTTTTATTATACAAACCATTATATGCGCATGATTTCAAACGTACAAGGAATCCTAACCTGTCTTACATTTAAAAAAAATCAATTTCTACAGTAGAGAAGATTTGCGAGTAGTTTTTTTTGGAAGACATAATTTATTAAAGTCTGAATTAACATTCGATTAATTTCAGTACAGCCAAACCTTCTTACTACTGGGAAGTACCAATTTCATTTTGCTTAATTTTCATTGAAAACACCAAAACCTTTACAAGCCACGTTGTAATTAAACCTTTTAAAGGTATAAAATGTTTATATAATTTTAACGCAAATTTTGTTGCGAACAAATTACAAATACACAAATGTTGAAAAAATTTCCACGAGCAGGGTTTGAACAGGGTTTTTTCAACATTTGTGTATTTGTAATTTGTTCGCAACAAAATTTGCGTTAAAATTATATAAACATTTTATAAATAGCTTGCCTTCTTCTTAACTGATCTTTAAGTATTTGTAAAAATATTATGATCGGGTGTTAATGACGGTAGTTGTTGACATTGAATGGGCGCCTTTGGCTTTCAAAGTAAAAAGTAAATAGTGTTGAATAATTTCGGCGGGCTGGTTAGAACCACGGTAGCTCAATTGGAAGAGCACCTGACCCGGTATGTCAGAAGGGTGCAGGTTCAAACCCTGCTCGTGGAAATTTTTTCAACATTTGTGTATTTGTAATTTGTTCGCAACAAAATTTGCGTTAAAATTATATAAACATTTTATAAATAGCTTGCCTTCTTCTTAACTGATCTTTAAGTATTTGTAAAAATATTATGATCGGGTGTTAATGACGGTAGTTGTTGACATTGAATGGGCGCCTTTGGCAATCAAAGTAAAAAGTAAATAGTGTTGAATAATTTCGGCGGGCTGGTTAGAACCACGGTAGCTCAATTGGAAGAGCACCTGACCCGGTATGTCAGAAGGGTGCAGGTTCAAACCCTGCTCGTGGAAATTTTTTCAACATTTGTGTATTTGTAATTTGTTCGCAACAAAATTTGCGTTAAAATTATATAAACATTTTATAAATAGCTTGCCTTCTTCTTAACTGATCTTTAAGTATTTGTAAAAATATTATGATCGGGTGTTAATGACGGTAGTTGTTGACATTGAATGGGCGCCTTTGGCTTTCAAAGTAAAAAGTAAATAGTGTTGAATAATTTCGGCGGGCTGGTTAGAACCACGGTAGCTCAATTGGAAGAGCACCTGACCCGGTATGTCAGAAGGGTGCAGGTTCAAACCCTGCTCGTGGAAATTTTTTCAACATTTGTGTACTTTTAAAGGTATCCCTTATTCGTGAAAATTTGCCTTTTTGCGACACAGATACCTGCGAGAAGCGTCAAAATAATGATTAATATAATAAATAATAATTACTAAAACCGCCTATTGTACGACATTTAAACTAATCGTAACTACTAGCTTAAAATTTTTAGTGCTTTTAGTTTTCGGTAGTTTGATCCAGTTGCTTGCACCACCATCCAACATCCGAGATCTTAGCTAAACTAAACGAAAATAGTCTTTGTACACCAAACAAAAAACATACACGGGACAATACAGGAAGTGGTACAAAATGAAATGGCGTCCTTATCGCTAAAAAGCAATTTCTTCCAGGCAACCATGTGTTGAACTGGACAAAAATAACTAAGAAATGAAACTAGTTAGGTACTAGAAAGAAAGAAAGAAAAAAAAAGAATTTATTCAGTATCATAAAACAACATTCAACCAAGTAAAGCATTCATAGTTAATAATAATTTATGATAGTTATATGGTATTTCATACTGAAAAGGCATCTTCTCAGCATGTGTCATAGCACTTTACTAATGCTACGACGCTGGTCTTCCGAAGATGCCCAGACTAGAACTAAACTTAAGGGGCCTATTACATTTTGACCGTGATTTCTGCATAAAATGCCCAACTTCGGCGTTCTTGTTCAGAGAAACTGAAACCCTGATTTATTGTATGGTGGAGAATAGTTATTAGTATAATTCGTAGCGGCCTCAAAATTCCTATAAGATATATTCTTATAGGAATTTTGGCTTTATATACTATAAGAATTATTTTAATGTATTTTATTAGTTTATAAGAATGAATCTTCGAGTATAAGGATATTTTGTCGCAAGCTAAGGTAGGTATATATTAATTAACGGACTTTGTTTTTTTTTATATATCTTACGGGTAATCTTCATCTCACCTGGTTTTAAGTGGTGATAAGGCCGAACGTGGAAGCGGACTTCACTAGGAATCCTCCATTACTGGCACCTCTAGCTGCCGGAACACAACAATGCTACAAACATTGATGCTATGGCGACATATTTAAATAATATGGTTGTAGCCTAAAAATTTATACATAAATAGATTCACTTGCGACAGCCCTACAGACACATACAGCATCTTTTAAAAACATTCGCGTCATTCATTTTTTGTCGTGTTTCTCCTCCGCGCCGCGTCGCTTCCCAGCGTCCTATCTATGTGACATTATTTTTTATTTGCCGACACATTAAAAGGATGAAGGCACGTAGCTCCGTGTTTAAACTATAATTTATCTTAGTGCATTAACTACCGAAGTTTGGTCCACGGTCCGCACAGTTCCGCGCCGGAGGAATTAATACAAACTTCGTACGGACGCATCCGTACGAAGGGACGGGGACATTTTTAAAAATACGTTTTTAACTATAAATCACGGATACATTTTTTAAAGATACATAATGTTAATGCTTTAAGATATTATTTATTATTATTATAAGAAAAACTGCAAACATTATTTATCGCAAGCAACATTTTGATAGAAAAATTTACAGCAGTAGGTATTTGCTGAAAACTACCTTTTAAAGTCATCGTTTTTTATTTTTCTTAGATTTATAATTTATTTTTGGCAAGCTAGATAATTATTTATAAAGAGAAAAGATGGCGTCACTATCTGGACGCATAACTACTGTCTCGCCCAGCAGTGGGACAAAATAGTCTGATACATAATGTACATTATGTATCTATCAGTCTGTCACCAAACGATAAAGGTACTAAAAGAGTTAACGGTGTATCTAAACCTATTCAACGTTTTATTGACTCATAGTTTCCTTTATGAGTCGTAATCAATATTAGGGAACATGACTGTTAGTTTTGAGCTGTGTGTGTAAAAAAAGAGAAAAAATAATAGCTAGTTTTATTATTCCCGAAAAGACAGAATAAGTTAACTCCTACTTTGCTCCATAAAATAAATAAACACGAGCATTCAAAATGTTGCAGTGCTTTAGCTAATGACTACTTATCTTGCTCTTGGTCTTATAAAAATAAAAAGCGTTTATTTCGATCAACAGACTTAACATGGATCATATTGGGTTAGGAAAAAAAAATAGACGATCTAATATTTTCTAATATAAATATTTTAGTGATATAAAAGCAATTGCGTTGCGTTGTATATACTCATGATGAGTTATTTCCAATACATAGTAGTATGTATTAATGTTGTAATTATTTTAAATAAACAAGTTGACAAGAAGCGTAAACTTTAAGACATTAAGCTCTTTCAATGTAACCGTGTAAAAAATTTTCAACACCTTTTCTAAAATAATATTCAATTTTCCTTTTTCTATACTATTAGTAAAGAGGTAACGTGTGTGACTGTGTTTGTTCGTTTGTATGTCGGGGCTAATCTCTGGAACTACTGATCCATTTGCAAAAATTGTCACTGATAAATTAGTTTATAAAAAAATAATTTATTTTGTCTTTATTGCTGTTAATTGTACTTAAATTACTTGACCAATGGCGTATTTGGCAAATTACATAATTTGACGAAAAGAGGATTTGATTAATTACCAATTTGTCTAAGTTCTAATTTGTCGATTTGACGATTTGACCAATATCAGACTTGACCAATAAGCAGCTATAAGTATTTAATTTTAATAAAAAAAGATTTCTTATTAAAATCTCAAATCCACGCGGACGAAGGCCCAGGTAAAGTGCTAATGTATCATATTTTATCACAGACCGATATTATACATACTTAGTAGTTTTTAAAATAAATATAAAATTTAAAAAAAAACACTTTCTTGTAAAATTTTGCCTTAGGTAGAATTCGAACCTACAACCTTTACCAAGTTCCACTTGCGTCCACCGATTCTTGCAAATGTTTTACAACAAATAGAAGTCGCAACAAAAAATTATCTAACTCAAGTCAAGTCAACACGTCAATCTGATATTTCGTTTGCAACTTTTCAGCCCCTTACCATAAGAAAATACGTCTCTTTTTCTAAATATAACCGAAAGGTTCCCCTTGAATATGCCCCGGCGTCGAACCTGGGAGGTGGTCGGCAATTATCGCCGGGCGTTTTATCTCGACCCCTCATCTGAAGTGACGCAGACATCGATAGCAAATTCTTGGAAATCACACTAAAGAAAACGAAGTATCAGTCGTTTCTTACCAAATATATCTATCTTTAATATCTATTCTGTGCTATGTCATGGCGCGTTATAGTTTTCGAAAATATTTCCCTTCTATTCCCGTTATAAATTATGAGGCGTGTCAAAAATACTGTGTTAAACGATGATGACGATGATGTAACCTCGAATTCTGCTAATGGTACTCGTTTCTATACTCGCTGATATACCCAATTTGTGCAGTATCTTAACTGATCCTACGTTTGTTTTCACGCTGCACCAGTTATCTTCGCGTCTGGACTCCATTTCCACTTAACATCAGGTGGGATGGAGTCATTTGCCGAGCTATCTATAAAAAATAAGTATCAACATGATGATGATGGCTCCGACTGATCTCATTAATGGTCATGTCTCTGTCTATTATCAACTTACACACTTGTTAAAAACCTCTGTGATGTGTGGTTAAGCCACCGAGCCTGTGGCCCACAGATTCGGGGTCCGGCCACCAAATATACTTGGTTTGGCTGGTGGTAGGCTTGTTTAAGACCGCCTGACTGGCTACCACTACTAGGTACTTAACGTCAATAGTAGCATTTCGTCAATTTTACAGAAACGAGCAGTAAGAGCAATCTATAGACTAGGTTCACGAACTTCTTTAAGAAATCTTTTTAAAGAAATTGATGTCTTGACAGTGGCGTCTCAATTTATTTATAATTGTATAGTTCTTGTACGTTGTAATATCAATTCATTTGCTAAACACAGTGATGTACACAATTTTAATACTAGAAATAAGTCAAAACTTGCAATGCCACTGTTCAGGTTACAGAAGGTGCTTGGTTCTTTCTTGGGGCAAGGTATACACTATTACAATAAAATACCAAATACTGTACTAGATTTACCTTTAGATAAGTTTAAAAAACATGTAAAGTCTTCTTTATTAAAAAAAGGTTATTATACAGTCAAAGAATATTTAGAAGATAAAACAGCCTGGCTATAATAAAAAACATATACATAATACTACTTATAAATAGTGTCCTGCAGATAACAAAATAGCGTTGCATTGAACATTACAATTAGTTTTATTTTTATTATTATTAACTATAGTTTTTTTTTACTTTTACTAGTACTGTATGATATTGTAAAAAATTAAACTGGTAAATTATGTTTTTGCTGACTTAAATATTTTATTTAGTTATTTTTTATTTTTTGTGTTTTTTTACATGTTGTGATTGTCCTTTACATTTTGTGTTTTTATTTGTGATGGAAAGTGTCCTTTATGATAGGGCTTTTTCCAATATTTATGACGCTGTAAGGGAGAAAAGAGCTGGACACTTGCTGAGTTTCTTGCCGGTTCTTCTCAGTACAAGATCTCCCGCCCAGAGTAGATAGACTTACGAACCGATGGCATAAAATGACGTTCATAAGAGCTATTTGTAGCCTAAACTGAATAAATGATTTTGAATTTGAAAATTTGAATTTGAATTTGAATGGTTGGGGATTCTGATGATGATGATGAGGATTCCGGGTACATATGCTTTCACCTTAAGCCTTATTGTAATTTGGTAAGAACATATCTTAAATAGTGAAATCCACAAAATCTTCTATATACTCGTATAAAGAAAGTAAACTCACTGACTATCTCATCAACGTATAGCCCAAGCCGATGGACCTAGAAAGCTGTGTCTTTTAGAATAGATAAAAGATGATTTTCCGAAAATTCCTGATCACAGGATACTAGTTGCACCGTTTTGTTTACTAGTTAGCTAGCTGTAAATAAAACGATATTTAATAATAGTGCAAAGGTGGTGGTTCGGCGCAACGGAATAAGACTGCACTTGATGGTTTAAAGGTCTATATTGATCTGTCTCTTATATCTGATGTTATAATAAATATATATAGGGAGTATGATGCGTGTGTGTTAATACGTTGTACACACACTACAATAGATAACATTAACTAAAGGCAGCATTATTAAAAATTCTTGCAGAAACTCAGGACAACAAGACTTAGGCCTGATTTGTCAATCATCAGATAAGTCCTATCCAACGAATAACATTGTCATTGTGACATATTTTCTAAAGCATGTATGCATTGAATAATTTCGACTTAAAGACAGATTTAACTGACGATTGAAAAATCAGCCCTTAAACGCATAGAAACAAATGAATGTTTAGAAACATAACGTACGTACCAAATAACGAATGTAGGTACCTAAATTTCTGATGACATAAGATTTCGAGTTCATATATTTGTGGAGCCAACTATTTATTTATTCGGCGCTCTAGTAAGCCACATATTAATATGACATACGGACGGAGGCGCGCGCCGCAGTCCCGCCGCGGTAAATATGGCCCAACTTTATTATTCACCCCTTCCCGGCATAATGTTGATCGAATAATGTATCGCCGCGAAGATTCCTATTAGAGATGCCGCCTTCAAAGGAATATTGATAATGTGTATTTTATGTGTGATACCTATTTTATGTGATTTATTAAAACAATAAAAGCGTGATGGGATTTTAGTAGGGCTGCCTGGAAGATGGATGGTTCCGTCTATTGGACATTCCTTTCTGAATTTGCGACTATTTTCTACTCTATTTTCAATAGGGCCAATAATTACCTACATTTTCTTTTTGCGTTAATTCGCTGTGATAGCCATTTTAATACTTGCTAGATTAAGATACATAACTTTTATAAATTCTGCAAGTGAATTCAACATTTTATCTGCTTTGACTTGTCATCTCTCAATTTCCATGTTCCTCAATTGGAAATGAAAAATTACCGAGTTAGAAAGATTTTTAATTTAAATTAGGTTTATTACTGCTAGATCTACACCAGCATGGACATGATAGCAAATAAATAAATAATGAATAGGGAGAGCTGTGTCCTAATTGTGGGTTATTAAATTTTTTACACTGGCACGATTATTAACGAGACAGGATTAATTCATCATCATCATCATCATCAGCCTATACTAGTCCACTGCTGGACATAGGCCTCTCCAAGTGCACGCCACCGAGCACGATCCGCGGCTACTCTCATCCAGCTCTTGCCAGCCACCTTGCGAAGATCGTCGCTCCACCTAGTCTGAGGGCGTCCTACACTACGTTTGCCGATACGCGGTCTCCACTCGAGAACTCGTTTACCCCAACGGTTCTGCGGCTAATATGACCGGCCCACTGCCATTTCAGCTTGCTGATCCGATGGGCTATGTCGATTGCTTTCGTTTTCTGTCGGATCACCTCATTCCGAAGTCGGATTAATTTAGGATTTATTAAGGATAATAAATAATATTCAGGATTAATTAATATGTAGTATTTACACGCAAGTAAATTTTGTAGCAAGTGTACATTGGCCTTAAATTTTGTAGCAAGTGTACATTGGCCTTAAATTTTGTAGCAAGTGTACATTGGCCTTAAATTTTGTAGCAAGTGTACATTGGCCTTAAATTTTGTAGCAAGTGTACATTGGCCTTAAATTTTGTAGCAAGTGTACATTGGCCTTAAATTTTGTAGCAAGTGTACATTGGCCTTAAATTTTGTAGCAAGTGTACCATTTTAAAATTGGCCTTAAATTGAACATCAGAAAAAAAATGCGCAACTAAAAAAAGTCTCAATCATTAGACAGATTCATTAAGAAGTGGAGCCATCGGCCGCTTGGCGGGATGATTTGCGAAAGTGCCCAAAGTGCCAAATTACGCACCCGAATGGCGCGCCGACGTGCCAGTCACGGTAGGCAGCTTTGAATAAGCTTTTTCACTAAAGAAATTGTTTTGTCTACCGTCCATCAGCGGCTAAGTGGACGTAAGTGAGCTATGTCGGCGTGGAGACGACTGGAAACAATTATGTCTGTCCCTTTTAAATGCGCTTCCACCTTCGGGCTTGTCGTGACAGCATCAGGTGAGATGAAGGCCACGTGGATACCAGTTATATAGGGTCTAACAATATCAATAAGCGAACGTTTAAGGGGAGCATCTATACATCACACTGAGCATGCTCACCAAATTTGGTTCAAAACTACAGGCTCGTCACCGGGATAATCAACAAAACATTATCATAATTTACCAAAAAATACACCCTTTCCAAACCCGTACAGCGGTACTCCACGCACACAAAGATAGCCGTTGTGTCGTGTATCCGTACACTATCTTTTTATCGACGCCTGCGTGCGTGTTAGTAAAGATACAGCATGTTTCATGATGTGCATTTTTTTAATTGATTTAGTTTGTTAGAAAACATAACTTTGAAAAATCACTATAAAACTGGAGCCCATTTTTTGTCATTGTATTCAGAATGATGTATAGATACCGCCCTTAAACGTTCGCTTATTGATTTTGTTAGACCCTGTATATAAATAAGGTTTGTGTTTTGTGTACGGCGATCGCGTAACTCACATAACTAGTGGCCGCCCAGTGGTCGAAATTCGACCGTAATTTTATTAAGGCTGCACGGATTGTATCCTAAGCAATGAAAAATTAAAAAGATAGAATGTGAGTTTGGATTGGCATTGACAGATATCGGCCGCTCCTCTTCCATTTTTGAAAATTTTGAAAAAAATATCTAAGCGTGTGTTTCAAGTGCATATGCGTGTGTGTCAAATACAAGGTAGTGTGTGTATTGTTTGTTTTATTGATTTAATGTATTATTATGCACAATTTAAAAAAATATATTAACATTCGGATAACTTTCTCTATATAAACTATAAACAAGTGTGCGAAATTTCATACTCCTCTGTCCGCGCAATATTCGTAAAAAGGTGTACAAAGTTTTTGCTTCACGTACATATTTAGATAATATATAAACGCAGCATATACTTATTGCTTTCAGTATATATTTAAATAAAGTTAAGTGAAATTAGGCTATATACTGCCCCACTGTTGGGCAAAGGCCTTCATCAAGTCATTGCTACAACTACATGGTTTAAAGCCAATACCCATCGGTATTGGCTTTAAACCATGCTTCTCAAATCAAATGTAGGTCTATTCCGATACTAAGTCGAATACGCATGGAATTAATTTGTAACACTCATCTTACCCTCCCAATTAGAGTTTCATACTGCTTGAGGAACCCTTTAAAAACTTTTTCCCCGACAAAGGAACTGGACCCAGGACCTCAAGATACCAAGATGATGAGAGAGAAGCGCTTTGCCACAGGTCGAATTCACTGAGGTTTCATTTCTTGAACGATTCACTCGGCAAATTAACTAAACAAAGCAAAGAACACTTAATAAGCATAGCCTTTCAAAGCATGACAATTTTAGTCACCCATCCCTATGTCAGCCATAGCAAAAGTAGCCGAGCATTTGAACGCTGTCTTCACTCACATATTTACCGTTACATCATGTTTTTCCACAAAACTTCCGAGTAATGAAAACCAGCAGACCTATTATACGAGCAGACAATCAAACAATATTAGAAAGGTCGGACGGCCCGACGGACGGCTCAGGGAAATCTCGTTACGGGGCCCTGTCACATAATTTCCGGGGCGAGGGCATTAGAGACTCGTTTTTTTTAGGTCCCGATTGTCGAACGTTCCCCGTGACCCTCCGGAATGTAAGTTTTAACGTCCCTTCAGCATTTTTATTGTTTACACAATGTAAGGGAATCGTTTTCGATATGTAATATATTTTACTGTATTATTTTCATTGGCAGTAGTGGGAGGACGTTAATAGGTTAATATAAACTAGTAAACGCTAATATAAAGTAAAATAAGTACCCTATAACTGTCCCACTGCTGGGCAAATGCCTCCATCATTGAAATCAAGTCATCACTACAATTGATTGGTAATGGCTTAATCACCACGCTTGCCAAATGCGGGTTGGTGATCACAAACCCGAGCTATGATGCATCGAAAAATCCGAAACACACTTTGCTCAATCCGGGAATTGAACCCGGGGCCTTCGGATATCGGGCCGAGCGCTCTGCCACTCGGCCACCGAGGCGCTCACGTACATTGATTTAATTTAATTTATCCTGACGTTTTGAACGCTTTGCAGGGTCCGCGGTCAAAGAAAATTAGAAATTACACATTAAAGAGAAACAATAACTTCCTTACAAACAAAGAATAAGGTCCGAATAGTTATTCCGTGTTTTGTCTCTTTTACTCTAATTTGAAATGACGTTTACATGACAGAAACAAAACACAGAATAACTATTCGGACCTTATTCTCTGTTTATTTGTAAGACGCTTACCGCCTGTCATGTAAACTTAATTTTAAATTAGAGTATATTAATTAGAGGATATTATTTGTTTTTATGTAAGGGGGGAAATGCTTTACATAAGTACTTATTAACTTACCTACATGAAGACTAAGGAGGTGGTCGTCTCATTTCAATGTGTAGTGTTTGCGTTAGCTTTAAAAAATAATACGTCTTAAAAATGTTTTGCTAATTTTAGACTACAACAATGAGCTTTTATGGATGACACTACGGCATCGGTTCGTACGTCTGAACCGGCAAGAAACATAACAAAAGCCTTGTTTCTCTCTCTTTCTTTTGCAAAGTTAAATGTTAGAAAATCTCCTCATCTTCATAAAATAATACTTTCCTAACTACTTTTCCATTTACAAATAATAATTGTTTGTGAACCTCCCTCTTTGGGAACTTACAGATTAGTTTTTTTTTACTCTTCTACAACAGGGAATCGTCAGGTAGGTAGACATCTGCCTAGGATGCCTACCTACACGACAAGCAGTTTGCGTAGAACATTTTATTACATGCTTTCCGATAAAAATTCACCATAAGCGTAACATATCTACAGGATTATTAATATATAGATATATATTAATACGTGAAGCAAAAACTTTGTACACCTTTTTACGAATATTGCGCGGACGGAGGAGTATGAAATTTCGCACACTTATAGTTTATATAGAGAAGGAGTGCAGAATGTTATTTTTTTTTTATATTTTGCATAAAAATACATTAAATCAATAAAACAAACATTACACACACTACCGTGTATTTGACACACACGCATATTATACTCTTTTCAAAAAATTCAAAAATGGAAGAGGAGCGGCCGAAATCTGTAAATGCCAATCCAAACTCACATTCTATCTTTTTAATTTTTCATTACTTAGGATACAATCCGTGCAGCCTTAATTAAATTACTGGGCGACCACTAGTACAATTAAATACCTGACATCATTATGCTCATTGGACGGTATGCTAATTATACGTTAATTAGTCGTACTGCTAATTAAAGTTTCGCATAGTCGGACGATTTGCTAACTGTGCAGATCGTAAAGCTGGCTGAGCATATGGCTTCCTAAATAGAGACAAGCCTTTGGGGAGAAGAGAGAAGTTCTCTCTCTGGTGGAAGTACTTGTTTCAACCAAAGTTAGTTAGTGGTTTGCTTACGGTTTCGGCATGGCAACATTTTTAGACAGACATACATTGTTATAAAAAGACACAAACAAGCAATGGATTTATATTAACCGCATCAGTGGGTAGTTGCGTAACCACCGTTTTTGAATCAGAGGCACCGGGTTCGACTCGCAGAGATTGTAATTAAATATATTATACAGACTTAAATAATGATGATTTATTATATACAATGTGTAACAGAAAGGTATGGTCAAAATTAAAAGATCCAAAGTGTATCCGATCTAGATCTTGAATGCAGAGTTACGAAGTCATGATTACTAACTTTAATGTGTTATTGCTATTTTTAATTTAATATTTCTATTGTGACGTTACATCAAAACAGACAAGTCTAAGCCCTAGTGGTTTAGTAACCACTGTGTACTAACATTTATGATCACTGCCGCTTGCTTATGCGCGCCTGACGCCCATCACTTCACATATATAAATATTTAATTAACCATTGCATAACAAATTAAAGTTAATATTTATGCCTTAATAACAACACATACAAGTTCTAGATGGGATACACTTTGGATCATTTCATTTTGACTACACCTTTTTGTTACACGTTGTATATATATATTCATCATCATCATCATCATCATCATCATCATCATCTCAGCCAGAAGACGTCCACTGCTGGACAAAGGCCTCCCCCCAGGATATGAGGGGTATTTTTATATATATTCAGCAGTTAAGAATGATGTGTCAATGTCACTTTTAGCTATATCTTCACTATAATTAAGTAAAATAAACGTCAAAACTTCTCTACTCTATACAGTTATGAAAAATACCTAACTACCACAGAATATATCACACGGTAGGGCCGCGAGACAAATAACAAGCAAACTATTAAACTTCACTTTGACACCATCACGCGATTTCGTTCGTACCCATCCGTTAGTGACAATAATTAATATTTTCCATACAATTAGTCCCATTTAGCCCACAAACGGCAGAACAGCGGTGCACATTACCCACAAAATGGGGAACAATAACAGTAAAGGGTCGGTCGCGTTGCCGGACGCTGGACCGGCAGAGGCTTTAATCTGACCTGGGTTTCGGTTTGGCTATTTGAAAACGTCTACGATTGGTATGGAAAGTGTTGACATTTTTTACATAGGCGGGATTTGAACCCGCATCCTCTGGCATGCTGAGTCAGGTGCACTTCTTATTACGCTTCGTGGCTCTGCATAATCCGTGCAAATTGATCAACACTATCTAATCATACTTTGTAAGCTCAATGAGCTCTATTTGACAACAACTACGTAAATTTTTTTTTGTATAAATTACAATTTTGAAACCTTTTTTTAACGTTTTTCTATATACCTAATTATCACTTTTTTATCACAACAAAATTTAGGCATCACTTAAAGTAAAGCTTGCATATTCTTAACTGATCTTTGTTATTTACACAAACACAAACACACACACACACATACACACACACACATACACACACAAACACACACACAATCACATACACCACTAATAAGTTGACATTGTAGTATTTTGCAGCCTAAACTGAAATTTTGATGTTATGGCTACGGAAGAGCGGGGTCTTCTAGTACAGCTATCCCTATGTCTAAAAGAAGTCCCTAAAATCTGTTAAGTATCTGTATTTTAGTTATGAAATAAATATTATGTATTTCGTATTTTTTTATTTGTAACGCCGCAGTTTGGATATGTACAAGTGGTTGATGATAACGATTTAAATGACAGTACAAACTGATGTACACATGTCATAGCCCCGAGCGTAGATTTCTTTTATTGATATGATGTGACCTTTACCCTTAACTCTTTTCATTTAATTTCAAGTTCAACCCTCGCATAGCATGCGACATTTCTGAACGATATTGCGAATTACGCAGGTCGTGTGCGGCGCGACGGCATTACGCCTGATTTCTATTGTCAGCCCCTTTGTGGCCGCTGAATTATTATACTTTTATTACAAAGTGGGTCCCCGGGATGTTTTTAATAAACAGCTGATGGATGGAGGTGTACGTAAGTCTCGTAATAAGGCACACGTCTACGCCATTTAAGAAAACGAGAAAACATACAAAGGCGTGTGAATCGAGATGTACAAACGTTATAGGCTTCTTTTGTGATTTGAAAATTTTTTTGGATGTTTTGCAAAATTTGGTTAAGGAATTATGTTCTCATTTTTTATTGGCCTTCAAGAGCTCTAGATCGACCAGTAGTCTGAGATGGCACAAAGAAGGGAAGATTGGCGTCTTGTTGTGTCGGAGGCCAAGATGTGGATACGGGGTAAGTAAGTTAGTAAGTAATTTGCCTAAAATAAACAAACCACTTTTCCTATATGTTTACAAAAATTTATCGCTACTAGACATATATAAGGGAAGCCAACACTTTTAATATGTTGACCTCATAGGGGGAAAATCCGCTTGTGCATGTACTCTCATACTCAAAACAATAAAATATGATATGATAACTTATGTTCACTTGACTAAGCAAGTCGTCTCCTGTCAATTGCTATATTTTTTTTACGTGGTTATTGTTATTGGAAAATAACAAAGTCAAATAGTTTTGATAAGGTTCGTTATTTTACAAAAAAGCATTTCAATATATAGTCCAATTGCAATAACTATTTCTTACGTGATCCTTAAAAATCCACCACATATGATACATAAAATAATGTTAACTTCACAAACCAATCAAATTCAGCGGTCGTAAACCATTGCTCAGATACATGTTTAATGCTAAACAAAAACCTCGCGTTGCATTCGGCAAAATCGTTTTAAATTCATGAAAACATCTCATGAAGTGTGCCATTATGTGGAATAGTACGTTTTTATTGAACCATAACAGTTCCTGGGGGCAACAGGTGACTGCGGCTGTAAAAACTTACAACCACCTTCCTAACCCGAGATACAAAGCACGCGGAAGAAAATAAACTTTGCCCGCATAAGATAGAGCAGAAAATGCCCTGGCTCACGTGTAGCAGTTGATTAAATGGTGGAAATTAAATCTGTTGTTTGTAATTTAGAGAGCTTTGTTCGAGAAGGTGTCTTGCAAGTCGACTGTTTAATTATTAGAACTAAAATAGCACGCATTTTTATAGAGCGCAATAAAAGCGGGGTTGTTACAGTTCAATTCCGAGCAGCAGTTGGGTCGCTGCTATAAACCTACAAGTTTTTTAACGACTTGCACTATTTTGAAACGGCCGCTGCTGGAACGAGCTGTTTTAAGAAATAGAAATAGAAATATATTTATTTGCATAAGAGACACGGTATACAATATTGTTAAATTATATACATACTAGTAAGGTACATTGAAAAACTTTTAATAATTAGCACGTAAGCGAAAGATTGTTTTAATCCTTTATCTGGCAATACAACTGTTTCCAAGTGCATAAAGTTTAATATTTGGTGACAACATAGCCTTCTAAAGGGTTAATATAAAAAAAAAACTAGTTCATTTTGCTCTTAACTTCAACTATTAGGGTCCTACTAACAAACAGAGTATAAGTAAGCTTGAAATTAGATATTCCGTGTTTTGTTTATCATCATCATCATCATCATCATCATCATACATCAAACTTCATTGCATAAAACATAGAAGCATTAATATGTCTCGATGTCTTATTGTTCTATATTTAGAATTAAGATACCTACTTGAAACCGTGTTTAAAATGTCTTCTAAAAAACAAAGTATTTTAACGTACACACGCTAGATTGCAACTCAGAATGAAACCAAAGTATCTCTTCAAAACTGCTAGGTTCCCGTGACATAAATTCAGCTGACAGTAATTACAACATGGCTGCACTCGCCATCACGCCACCACCGGCGCGGGCCCACTCCGAAATAATCTTTTTAAAAATTCAAAACTGAACACGTTTCGGTTGACTCGCCAAAGCAAGCAAGGTTGAGCGCTCCTTTATTCGGGAGGCACGCCAATCTGGAGTTTATGATAATGGTGTTAAGGTTCTGTTTTGTGTGAATATAGTTTTTTTTTGTAGTAAACGTTGTGGCGGCCGCAATGAAAGTGGTATTGCTAATTTAAAAAAATGTTTGCGTTTCTAAGCCGGCCCGCGGAGCCGTGACAACGGCGTTGTCGCCAGTTCAGCTTCACCCTTAACCTAATGGGTTCTTGAGATAGTATCTAGAGGCTGCTTTAGTGAGGTAATGCTACCGAAAATTTCTTTTAATTTCCCTGGCCGAAGTCGAGAGTTTTATAACATTGGCAATATAATTAGATATTCAGCAAACGACTGTACTTTTAGATTGCTTTAAAAGTATATTAGTAGTAATAGTAGTAGTATTGTAAAAATAAAAATAAAATAAAATAAAATAAAGATTATTGTAAAATTTATATGTGCGAGTATATACGAGTAGTATACCCCGTGTGGTGCCGGGGATAAGAATTGCACCACCCCATCTCTTCCCGTGGGTGTCGTAGAAGGCGACTATGGGACCAATCCAGAGGATGGGCAGCAGCGTCTCTCTGTGATTATTCTCACCTTACTGCGATCGCCAACCCGCCTGCCAAGCGTGGCGATTATGGCAAATTCCCCTCAAAATGATTTATCCTTGAGGGAGGCCTTTGTCCAGCAGTGGACGTCTTTTTGGCTGAGATGATGATGATGATGATGATGATATACGAGTATATGAATGAGTACCTACTGAAAGAACACAATAAAGAATTTATACATCATCATCATCAGCTCATATTATGTCCCCAATGCTGGGGCACGAGATGGATGGGGAGAACGAGCCATAAACCATTATTATTACAATATTATGCCTTTTATGCCTGCCAGTACATTTGATTAAAAATTTATTCAAAGTAAATTAAACTGACTGGGGGTATCGACCACGGGTGCGTCCACCACTGGGGGCGTAAGCCACGGACCCACCACCACGCGGGTAATTGCTAACGACTGCTAATGCAGCCGGTATCAACGGTTTTACGTGCCTTCCCAAGCACGGAGGAACTCGAGCTGATACATTTTTGGTCACCTATCCGATGACCGGCCTTCTCCGGCCTTTCCCTAATCTCAGCACTCGCAGACCGGGCGCGTTAACCTCTGTGCCATCGAGCTCCTCTATTTATACACTTGGAGGTATGTATTATAATTCTTACAGAGACACGAATTAAATAAGTATTTTGTTTACACGTTGTCTACAATGTTTTTGGATTTCGAAATCTTTTATCCTGACGTTTCAAACTCTTTGCAGGGTCCGTGGTCACGGGGAGACTCCTTTTTTGCGACTAGTCTGTTTTCTCTTTTGTTACTGACAAACCCTCGGAGCAAGTCCACATTTTGCTATATGTTAGACACTAGTGGCCGCTCGCGGTTTCACTCGCGTGGTTCCCGGTTTCACCCGCGTGGTTCCCGTTCCCGTGGGAATATCGTAATAAAAAGTATCCTATGTGTTATTCCCGGTTATAAACTATCTGTATGCCGAATTTCATCCAAATCCATTCAGTATTGTTGGCGTGAAAGAGTAACAAACATCCAAACAAACTTTCGCGTTTGTAATATTAATAGGATTTACTAAAGATATTTATTTAGGTTGTAAAAAGTAAAAAAAACCATCGTAATAAAGTGACCAATACTTTTGTAACTGTAAAACGCATTAAAAGTTTTCGCTCCATTCATTTCGAAATAGTAAAATAAAAATTGCTTTGAACTATACAAGTGCCCGCAGCGGACACATTTCACTCGGCCGGCTGGGGCCTCCACTTGTCCGGTAATTGTAACACTCGTATGGACACGCGTATATATTTCTGTGACGTATTACCTAATGGTTTGCCGGCAGGATACCATAGTGGGCTAAAAGGGATCCCGGTTAAGCGACGTTGCGACATGTTATGTAACGTTTTTCAGGCATTTTGTAATGGCTAGCAAATTTTGCCAAACTCCAAAACTTACACCATTTTCGAATTTATTACATCGTTTTATTGTTTTCTATATGGGATCGTAGAAAATGTTGTATAATGTATACTGATCTCTTAAAATCAGTATAAGATAGCACTAAATTATAATGATGATCGTTCTCTAAAGTTTGAAATGAAACATGAGCTTTCTCGTGACCACGGACCCTGCAAAGGGTTCGAAACGTCAGGATAAACATTAAATCAAATTAATGTGTACAAAAACACGAGTACTTAGTTAGATCCGTAAAAATTGCTTCAATACAACGCTTTAATAATTTTATATAAAAAAACAAAAACAAATGAGTTATTAAAAACTTTTAATGTTGTCCTTTACAATGTTATTATTTATATAGAAAAAAATCGAAAGAGATGCTAGGACCTCGGTCGGAAAGTCGGAAGATAAGTCGTCTGGATTGAGTAATATCGAATCACCAATCCTACTAATATTATAAATGCGAAAGTTTGTGTGTATATTCGTATATTTGTTGCTTCTTCACGCTGCAACGGATGGATGGATTTGGATGAAATTCGGCACACAGATAGATTATAACCTGGAATAACACATAGGATACTTTTTATCCCGATATTCCCACGGGAACGGGAACCACGCGGGTGAAACCGCGAGCGGCCGCTTGTTTTGAACAAACTCGCTGTTAGTGATCTTGACAAAAATAGGGTCGGAGCTTTAATTGGTCCAGGTGGTGGTGATATAGATAACATCAGTGATAGGTGCTAGCCGATGGGCTAATGTGCCACCATCTTTGAGCCCCTGTCCCTTAGTCGGATCTTAGGACATGCACGGGCACTTGGCAGCTGATGCATTCTGTTCACGTCTCAGACCAGCATGGGATTTAAAAATGTGCATATAATAAACTTACCCGTGTAAAAACGTGAAAAAAAAGAAGAAGTCGAAAATCTTACCTGAAAACAAAAGAATAAGTAATGTTATCATTTAGTTTTTGGAAAATACAAACAATAAAAAGTAAAAAAACATGAGAATGTGAAACGAACGAAAACCTCCTTCTTTTTAGGTCAGTACCGGGTCGTCCGCGACTCCTTTCGACTGAACACCCGCATCCCATGATCCTGAGATAATTAAAAATATATACTTCCTACACATAATTATGTCTACAAAGGGCTACTACCCTATAGGAAGCCTACTATAGAATTAGTTAGTACGCATCTTGTTTTATCTCTTTGTAGGTTACAGTATGGATTTGGGTCCCCAAAACTTTGTATGTTGTTATTAACTTTTACCAGTACGTACGTTTATAAAATAAATAAATGTATTATATGAATAGATTCATTAGGTAAACAGGTAATATGATTAAATAGTTAAAGTACCTATATTATGTACAACAAACGAATGGCGAAAAGGTAGAGCTGGTACGCACCATCAAACAACGGAGGTTACCAGGAGTACACCAGCTCTTACATACCGTTATGATGAAAAAAATTGCTGGGAACACGAAGGTTGGAAGATGGAAAATGTCATGGCTGCGTAACATCAGAGAACGGACCGGTATCAAAACCGTGGAACAATTATTCAGACGGGCTCTGGATAAGACAAGGTTTCGTAAACTGACTGCTGATCCCTAATGGGGCGAGACACTATAACAAGAAGAATATACAACTAACTACATAACACTTGCAAAATTATTGTCCCTTTACTCTCCTTTATCTTTAAATCCCTGTGTGGTGCCGGGGATAAAGAATTGCACCACCCCATCTCAACCCGTGGGTGTCGTAAAAGGCGACTAAGGGACCATTCCAGAGGATGGGCAGCAGCATCTCTCTGAGGTTACTTTCAACCTACTGCGATCGCCAACCCGCCTGCCAAGCGTGGCGATTATGGCAAATACCCCCCATCTTGGGGGAGGCCTTTGTCCAGCAGTGGACGTCTTTTGGCTGAGATGATGATGATGATGATGATGATCTTTAAATACTTACTCGTATTAGCCGTCCTATCACTCGAAGGTCCAAAAGACTTAACATCCTACATGTGTAATTGGTATGCTACTATGCTGTGTTAATTTTTTGCGATAATCACCTTTACAACGGTAAATACACTTAGTGCACAATCAAAAGAAATGTCTATCAGAAAACTTTAACCGCCTGTGCTCTAGGAGTTAAGACCACCGGTGTCAGACACACACGTTTGTGAACTCGGTTTGGTTGGTGGTAGGGCTTGTTTGTCCGCCTGGCTAGCTACCACCATCCTATCTAAATATGTCGCCATAGCATCATTGTCTGTAGCATTGTTGTATTCCGGCAGCTCGAAATAAGATAGCCAGTGCCTCAGTTATTGAAGATCCCGGATGAAGTGTGCTTACACCATTGGCCTCATCATCACATGACATCAGGTGAGATTAAGGCACTATGCTTACCAATAACATATAAAAAAACAGTAACAGAAATGCCACATACTCAAAAGTCTAGCCGTCAAAAGAACCATACACTACTCACACATCAACTCTTCGCCGATCATAAACAACAGCTAACAACGAATACAGCCAAAAGCCTAAAAGGTAACACACACAGCTGTACCCGGGTTATTAAGACCGCCGAGAGAGCAGCCGGGTCGATACCGGGCTAAAATTATAAACGGCAGACACACTGAGCCACTCGGGACTATAGCTGCACAAGGAACTGTTAAGCTGGAGGATTTATTTGTTAGGTTAAACAGAGCTAACGACAAAACTAAACTTACAATAAAGACGATAAGGTTAGATATAGAAAATTGTTTAAAACTATCATGAGAAATGGAAGAGAAGCTATATATAAAAATATACTAGACAACATCACATGTACATTGTTCTGATCCCAAGGTAGCTAAAGCACTTGTTTTTTGTGGAAATCAGAAACAACGACGGTTCCACAACCACCCCGACCCGACACAATATCGAAAAGTTCCTTTTCCACATTGACCCGACCGGGAATTGAACCCGGGACCTCAGAGTCCGGCGTGTAAGCCACTCGGTTACGGAGGTCGCCAAATATAAATGTGAAGTGTGAAATTGTGACAATAGTCAACCCTCAGATAGTAGGTTGGGTATTAATTGTGCTCGATTTGATTTGGTTGGTGGTAGGATTTGTTATAAATCAACTTGGCTAGCTAACACTAACTTATCTAAGTTTATCGCCATAGCATCTATGTTAAAAGGATTTTTGTGATCTGACAGAAAAAAAGGATGTAACTAATTGTGTATGTGCGGATTTAGGACGAGGTGTGTCTCCACATCGGGACTTATCGTAACTCATCATCAGGCCAAGAGCGTAATAAACAAACGTTATTTGTTCTGGCTCTTATTAAAAACCATTTCCAATATTAATGATCGTAAATTCTAAGCAACATTCGTAAGGCTATGTCTCTGATATGATCTGATCTGATAAGGAGGGCATTTAAAAAGTCTACATAATGTAGCCAGTTCCTCGGCAAAACGAGGATTCCATGCTTTCTGTGTCTTTGATTATTAATCCCATTTTTAATTAATCAATCATATTTATAGAATGGACAATGTCGCCAAGGACCTACATGAGCTTCTGGAAATCAGCGACTGGCAAGAGATCGCGCACAACAGGGAGCAGTGGCGTCACCTTGTGTCGAAGGCCAAGACTCACTTTGGGTCGCTGAGCCATCGGAGTAAGTAAGTAAATAAGTAAGTATTTATAGGATAAATTAAGAAACAAGTTAAGACACAACCATTTAACACAACATACAACTCCTAAGGTCTTAACCATGATCTAAGCCGAACCTATAATCGAGGGATATAATACCTCGGCCTAAAAGGGTCATGTAATGGACCGATTGCCGGTTAATTATGCGTGGTGGGTCTGACAGACCCGCCTCCTTTTTGTAGGGTTGAAGGCATTTAGCGGTCTTTGGATGCGGGCTTAAGTGGCCCCATTGAGGAATGGGGTGGCTTTTTGTGGTAATAAACATGACAATGATTAGGTTAAAATGGTAGTGACCGCTGTTTGGATGTCAATTTAAATCTTATCTTATTTTTGGGAAATGTGGACGAATGTTAAACTTAGTTTATCTACTACAATTTTCAATCAATTACAGTCAATAAATTTTAAAAGCATTATTTAAATCTTAGATGTAATGATTAACTGGATTAGTACCATGTTTTTAGTTGCCTTTGAGTATCCGATATGAAGGTTAATAACGCCGTTAAATAAAAGGTATCACTGTAGTCTGTAAGTATTCGATGTTGATTAAAATAAAATAATTTTAAGCTGAATTCCGATCAATGACAATAACTATTTCGTTGCAAATGCAACTTTAAAATTAGAATTGTTTAATTATAAGCACATTAGGGGAGGCCTATGTCCAGCAGTGGACTAAGGCCGATGATGATGATGATGATGATGAAGCACGTATTATTGTAACCTTAGAGCATGCTCTAAGATTGTAACTAACTAAATAAACCATTATGCTTAAAGAAATAATTAATTCATTAAAATTACTCTCTCACGGATTACATTTCTTGCTAAACACACACATTCCATTCAAAAATCTTTAATAAAGATAATACCTATGTTCATAATTTTCTGTTTATTTTTTATATATGTGTTTTTAAAATGCAATAAATAATTAACAAAACATTAGTCTTCTTCTTACAAAAATCAGTTAAGGCACTGACACACGCCAAACGAATTCTATTTGGAAACACTTAAATTTTTTGAGAGAGTTTTCTGATTGCAATTGCACTTTTTCAGTTTCACCGGAATTTTTTGGGGGCAGCGAGAAACTTAAAGGGTTCCTTAAGCCGTGGGAAACGAATCATCCTCAGAGGTTTTCTAGAGGGAACGGCATCACGCACTAGTACGTGTCCCCGTGCCTTACTAGATTCTTCGAGGGGTTCGGATCGGATCGAGGAGCGGAACAACCCGAGGGCGCCTCTAAAGGCTCGGACCTCGGCTCGGGTTGACCGTGTCGGGGGGGGGGTGGGGAGAAGCGCCCAGGTACATATCTGTACCTGGCATAGAGCACGTATGAACCGGGTCGTCGTACCTTTTCTACGAGTACCTACGGTGTCTTGGGCCTAAACTAGTGTGCATGTTTAGTGTATTCTGTAAATGTTTTAGGTTGGATTGGAAACACTGAACACCTAAACGTGCAGTAGTACCGGACAGTATCACAATCGTTCATTCGTCCGCAATGACTGCTCGAGCTTCAATCTTCACGAGCGGCCAGCGATCCTGCATTACTTTACGACATCAAATAAACTTTCAGCAACTGGACTAGACTAGAGAGCTAGCCGGCCAGCCGCGGAAGTTAATATTAATAAATGTCTCCTGCAACCCAGGCCGGAATTAAAATGAATTAAAATGCACCCGTCCCGGTATGAATGAATAATATAAAGGGATGGAATAATACCCCCCACTTAGTATGCCGGCGGCGATGGCCGCGCTCCACCGCCGGCCGTGGCTATTAATATAATACGTTATTGAATATCTTCTGAGCGATTATGGAATTCTTTGTAATGCATTATTAAATCATGGTGTACAAATTTTCTAGGCCAGTAAAGGAGGAGATAAGTACGCCTGATGAGAAGTGGCCACTGCAACATGACAAAAAGGCTTAACTGAAATGATTTAGCTAAGCCTTTTTGTCATGTTATTTTATTGGATCTAGTACTCTTGTCACTACACTTGATGTACGCTTTAATCTGTTACTGATAAGTTTAGCATTTTATAAATAAGTCAGTGACTTATTAAGTCAAAAATAAATTGATTGCATGTTTTGGAAAAATCCGAATTTTTATAACAAGGCGCTGTTCATGTTATTTCATTGGATCTAGTACTCTGGTCAGTACATTAGATGTACGCCTTAAAATCCGATACTACTTGTAACAAGTTTAGCATTTTATAAGTAAGTCAGTTACTTAGTAAGTTAAAAATAAATTGATTGCATGTCTTGAAAATATTACAAAAATGTCTCAAAAATGTTGGCTCAAGTACCACTGTGACAACAAATTCATAAGGGCAAGAGACGTTTAATTTTTGTTTATTTTTCCCTTTTAAATTATTATGACAAGAAATAACAAAATACTTAACTGTTTCTGTAATCTATATGATATATGGATAAAAGTATATTTTCGTTTTGACTCGCTGCAGCGTAGCACGCAGCTTGCGCCGCCCTAACCGCATTTATCCGCATCCGCGCAGTTGTTTCGCCGCTCTATGAATAATTATAACGCGGTTACGGGGCGCGGTGTGGCGCGGCCCTAATTAAAATGTGTAATCACTTGACAATGCGTTTCGACTTTGTGGTTCTTCTTTAGAACACTACAAGTGTTGTGTACACTACTGTACACATGTAAGCACACATCGTGCTCGGTGGCGTGCACTTGGAGAGGTCCAGCAGTGGACTATAGGCTGATGTTGATATATACAGAGTTTAAGAGGCCTATTAAAAAATGCGCGCGCTCGCGCTTTCTCAGTATTACGAGCGGCCGACGCATCGCAAAAATGGCATTTTGTGCAGTTGTAATTACATTTATTTGATGTTTAATAAATTTTTATCGTTCAAAAAAAGTATATAATTTGAAATCTTATAAACTAACGTTAATTCTGGTGTACATTTAACTTAATAATATTAATGGAGTTGGTAGATATTTACAGCTGATTCTGAACGTTTTATGGCTTTGAATGAGATTTTTTTTGTAGAAATTCCATTCATTATTTCGAATTCCCGAGGCCGCTACGAACTTAACCAATATTTAAGAGATATTATTATATATTTTTATTTCGTTTGCTTAGTACAGTAGTTCAATCCATGAGCTTGAAAATTGCCGTCAGCGTATTTAATTGAAAATTAGCTTCGGAATTTTGGCTTTATATAAATAAATAAGGGAAAATTGCAGAAAGCGAATTATACTAATAACTATTCTCCACCATACAATAAGTCAAAATTGTCTAAGGGTTTCAGTTTCTCTGAACAAGAACGCCGAAATTGGGCATTTTATGCAAAAATCACGGTCAAAATGTAATAGGGGCCTTAACATAACAATTATCACGTACGGTAAGCAACAAAAGTAGCTGAACACTTTATCACCATGGGTTAGTAACATACATCGCTAGAATACAAAGCGCTTAAAAAGATTGTGTGCTTTTAAAAAGTATTAAACTAATCAGCTACTTCTGTTGTTGACTGTACCATGCTCTAAGATAGAGGTTTTAATCAATATTTTATTATTCTCATACAGTGCGCTATGATTTTTCAATTTCGACAATAGATCAACGAGAGCCAAATATTTCTATTACATTCTTTTCTGTACAAGAAAAGATGGGTTCAATTTTCTCAGAGTCTGCGGCACACTTGAGACATGCTATAATCTAGATAATGGTGAGTCGGTGAGTTCCAGCGTTAGTTGGAGGCACCACGACCCATCGAGCAAGATTGATGGCGCTGGGAGCGCGCAATTTCCTGCGAACGCCTCAGGTGCCTGGCGAATATGTGCTAAACTGAAGGAGATTAAAATTGTTTAAGCGAGTCACTAAAACATCTTGAAGCCCTAAAATAATACCGTGACATCTATATTACCAAAAAACAATTGCCACATGTATGTCAGAGCATCACTCGAGAACGGCTCTATCGATTTGGCTGATCAATTCTATTTGTTTAGGTTTAAAAAATGGTTTTGGTGCTAGTAAAGCCATCATGGGATTCGGGTGTTCTCAAGTGGACGAAGTCACGTGCGGGCTGCTAGTATCAAATAAAATTGTTTAAGCCAGTGATCGCTAAAATACACTGGCCTGCAAAAATAAGTACTACACTTTTAATATTTATTTATTTTCTAAACTATAGAAGTTAGAGATTTTTAAATAAAAAACGTTTTGCAGCAATTTTTATCAGCTTTCTTTAAAACTAAAGTAAATTATACATTAGTAACATTTTCCTTTTTGTTTCGAAAGTATATCTTGTGTACTTAAAAAGTTATTGCAATTTTAAAAGTGTGATACTTAATTTTGCAGGCCAGTGTATCTTGAAGATATCCGAAACGCTAAAATTTTTTACAACTTTATTTATTCTTATTGCACATCACTTTCACATAATCATCATCATCATCGGCCTATCTTAGTCCACTGCTGGACATAGGCCTTCCCTAATGAGCGCCATAGCGCCCTGTCCTCAGCATTGACGCATCCAGCATCTGCCTGCAGAGATGGCTGATTGCCACCGGCATTTTCAGCTTCACCGGACTTTTTTGGGGGCGGCGAGAAACTTAAAGGGTTCCTCAAGCCAAGTGCAACGAAACCCCGTCAGGGGTATCCTAGAGGGATCGGCATCACGCACTAGTGCGTGTCCCCGTGCCCTACATAGATTCTCCGAGGAGCACGGATCGGATCGGGGTTTATGTCAGCAGTTTAACGAAGCTATGTAGATTAAACAACGACTTCAGAAATTTAAGTCAAGTCGTTAATGGTAAGTTTCTTGAAGAGAGCATAATATCAATTGAGTTTATAATGTTTTGTAGCCATCAGCTGCATTACATTGGCGAATAGGTACATTGGTTCTACTGTAACTATCTCCTGGTTAACTATCTCCTGGTTAACTCCATAAAAATATATTTTTATTTGTTATTATTTTTAAGGGCACATAGTTCAATTATTATTACTCATAATATGATATTTAAGTTGAAGAAGATGCCTTTATGCAAGTATATATCATTCTGTCTCATTCCTCATCGAAAAAGAACTACTATTCATCCAACATTCGCCTATAAACATTTGCCCAGTAGTGGGCTGCTAGACAATAAATCAGGCCATAACCATCAACCCTGGCCTAATACGGACGAACGCTATCTTATATAAACAACCGGTAACGGAACGACGTCTAAGCGTAACACAACTATTAGTATAATCCGAACTGTTGTAGCACGTTGTTTTAAAGTAGAGCAGCTTTAAAACTGTTCTCGCAAGTGGAGCCACGTTCGCTCGTGCGTTGTTGACATTGCACTTAACGGCCGGTTGTTCCTACCTTAATGCAGGTAGCAGGGCGCAGAGTCTATTCCCAGTTGTGCACCGTCTAGATGAGTTAAAGTTGATGCCTCTTTTGGATGGATGGAGTTTTCAATAGAATGGTTGTGGAGCGGCTTTTTATTTGTCATAACATATAGTAAAATATTCTATTTTGTTTACCGTGTTCGGGATTGCAATCTTGCAGGTAAAGGGTTAAAATATGACCATATTAATATCAAGATATATATCTCGAGTACTTCTCCTACTCGAGTGCCTTGAAAAGCACGTTAATCTGTTTGTACTAAAATAATACAAAACAATCTCATACTTTTCACTGTTTTACATAGAAACCGTTTTTATTTTACAAAAAAGAGCAGCAAGGTCTATACATAACCTAGGAGCACGTGTGTCTCATAAGGAGTTGACATTTCTTTTGACAGAAAACATTGCGATATACACAATCTTAATACTAGAAATAAAAATAAGTTTGCAATACCTAAACTTCGACTGCAGAAAGTTTATGGATCATTCATGGGACAAGGTGTCACTTATTATAATAAAATCCCGAATGATGTTTTAACTTTTCCCTTTGAGAAATTTAGAAACACTTTTAAAAAGGTAAATGATTATGTTCATGATAAGAATGCATGTGTTGTGTATAGTGGGTAGACTAAATATTAATTGTAACGAGGGGTAACTGTAAAATATCTGGGGGACTTTTTCTCGCAATATACTCGATACAGAACGGCTCTTTTTATTTCACTCCTAAAGAACACACTATTTGGCGACGAGGATGGGATAGGCACCAACGTGTCACGGTATTTGTTAAGCAACGCGAACAATGACGAATACGATAAAAAAAATGTAATTTAAATAATATGTAGTGTTAATTCCGCTAACTCACTCGCTTATACAGCTTGGATGCAGTACGCATGCACCGCCCTCCCGCCCGCAAAAAGTATGCACATGCAGGAGAAACAATGCGTGCAAGCGAAAATGCACACCAACACCGATACCCGACACGTGTTTCGCCCCTCCACGGGGCATCCCCAGGAGCTGTTGACTGGTCGAGAGCTGCGCACCGACTGTTACGGCTACGCAGCTCCCGGCCCCTTTATAAAGCGCCATCGTTTGACATTTGTGACGTACTACCCGCGACAATACGTAATAATGGGAATGGAACTAAATTTGTTTTTTTTTTTTTATACTTAGCTCGGCAAATGACTCCATCCCACCTGATGTTAAGTGGAAATGAAGTCCAGACGCGAAGACAACTGGTGCAGCGTGGAAACAAACGTAGCATCAGTTAACTTCACTCTGCCGGCCCACAAGGTGCTTCTTCACGCCTCTCTTGAAGGACCCCATATCATAGGAAGGAGGGAAAACGTGTGCTGGTAGACTATTCCATCTTTTGGAGGTGCGACAAAGAAACGAGTCACTAAATTTCTTTGTGCGCGATGGGATATTTGAGACAGTGAATCGGTGACTCCGAAGAGCAGCACGTGTACTCCTATGAAGAAAGGGAGAAGGTGGGATGAGGTCAAAGAGCTCTTTAGAGCACTCGCCATGGTATAAGCGGTAAAACACGCTGAGTGACGCAACGTCTCTACGCAATTGCAGAGATTCGAGAGTATTTACCACTTCTGCATTGCCGATAATGCGTTCAGCGTGACGCTGCAATCTGTCCAAGGCATCGAGAAGGTACTTAGCAGAACCGTCCCAGATGTGCGAGCAATACTTCACGCAAGACCGTACCTGTGTCTTGTACAAAAGGCACAACTGGTCCGGCGTAAAGAATCGCCGCACTCTGTTCAGAATTCCGAGTTTACGTGAGGCTGTTTTGATCACGGCTTCGATGTAGTCCCTTTGGTTCAGATCGCAGCGTATCGTCATACCGAGCATGATGATACTGCTCTGCAGGCGTAGAGATGTACCCTGAAGAGATGGAAGGGGAAGGAATGGTGACTTTTTTGCCGTGAACGCGCACACCTGTGTTTTCTTGGCATTGAACTCAACCAGATTATTTGTGCCCCAATTAGATATGAGGTCCAATACCCGATTGAGCTCAATGACAAGATTAACTCGATTCACTTCGGTTTCGACCCGCCCAGCCGCTGGGTGACCGTTATATCCTCCATGGACCGTACTATCATCTGCATAGCAATGAATATTTCCAAGTGGAAGCATATCGTTGATATGCAGAAGAAACAGCGTGGGGGATAGAACGGACCCCTGAGGGACACCAGCGTTCACTGACATGAGCCGCGAAGCGCATCCATCAGATATAAAACGGATTTTGCGCTCATGCAGGAAGCCAGCGACCCAGTTGCAGAACTGAGCAGGCAGACCGTATGCCGGGAGCTTGGAGAGAAGAGCTTTGTGCTAGACCCGATCAAAAGCCTTGGCTATGTCAAGGCTAACAGCCACTGACTTACCACACTTGTCAATAGCCTCACCCCAAAGATGTGCAACGTACGCTAGAAGATCACCCGTTGACCGTTTCGGCCGAAACCCGTATTGGCGATCGTGAATTATGGAGTGTTCTTCTAGGTAGTGGACAAGTTGTTTATTTAAAATGCGCTCCATTACTTTGCACAAAACTGAAGTTACGGCTATGGGGCGGTAATTCGATGGATCTGACCGATCTCCTTTTTTGGGGACCGGTTGCACATTAGCTTCTCTCCAAGATTCCGGCACACAACCTGAAGAGAGCGAGAGACGGTAAAGGCGCGTTAACACGGGGGACAACTCCGCTGCACACATTTTTAGGACTATTGGAGGGATGCCATAAGGACTATTAGCTTTCCGGACATCGATTGACTGCAGCTCCGCACGGACGTCACGCTGCCTGATTTTAAAATCGGGCATTGTGTGGCCACAGTGAGAAATTGTAGGTGGCTGTGCATTGCAGTCATCGACTCGGGAGTTAGCCGCAAAGAGTTTGGCCAGGAGATCGACTTTCTCCTGCGGCTTTTGAGCTAAAGTTCCGTCAGGACATCTCAATGGTGGCAGCGAGGGTTGGCAGAAGTTCGATTGCACGGCTTTGGCCAGACGCCAGTAGCTACGGCTGCCCGTAGGATGCGTCAGTAGTTCTTGGCCAACTCGTGCAACGCGCTGGGCATCCGCTCTAATGTAAGCTCTTTTGCAGGACTTGGTGGCATTATTATAGGCTGCTTCCAGCGAACGGGTTTCGGGATCCCCAAGAGCTTTACCCCTGATCCAAGCGCGGTATGCCGCCTGCTTGTTATCAGCAGCGTTGGCACACTCGCGGTTGAACCATCGGTTGCGCCTGCCTTTGCTGATGAGATAGGAGTGCGGAATATAGTATTCCATCCCTAAAACTATCTCATCAGCAACTGCAGTCGCACTAGCTGTCGGGTCCTTCCCACTGAAGCAGCGCTGCCCCCAAGGAACGGATGCGAAATAGTCCCGCATACCATCCCAATCTGCCGACGAGTAGTGCCAAATCTGGCGTTTCGATACCGCTGAAGGCGGTAGTGGAGCCAGAGGCACTTTACTGGATACCAAGCAGTGATCCGAAGATCCCAAAGGAGCTCGAACCTCCACTCGGTAGCCAGCTGGGCGACTCGTCAGCAGAAGGTCCAACAAAGAGAGCGCGTGACCGACTACGTCTGGGATCCTGGTGGGCTGGTTCACCAGTTGAGTCAGGTCGTGCGTGAGAGCGAAAGCATGGGCAGTTCTACCAGCATGGTCAGTTTTGGAGGAACTTAACCACAACTCGTGGTGAGCATTGAAGTCCCCCAAAAACACCAATTCCGCCGATGGAAACCGCTCCTGCGCATCATCTGCTACCCGACTAAGATGGTCCAAAAGTCGAGTTGTCTCCATGTCGCCATTATGGGATCGGTAGACGCAGACGTAGACACGGCTATGTGAGTCCAAGTCGACGTGTACCACAAGGAGGGAAAAGGAAGGGTCCTCCAGACAGCGCAGACGGCGACAGCAAACATCCGCCCGAAGGAACAAGCAAACTCCGGCTTTGGCTTGTTTGGTTTGTTTGGTCATTCAACAGCGCATGACTGTCATTATTATGTTTCATTATTTCTAATTGCTCCAACACACACAACGACGACGACGAATACGTTATAGTCGCACCCGCGATTCCCAACAAAGAGGCTGAACGCGCGAGCTCACCTCCCGCGGCCGCAGCGGCCAGCAATTTTACACAAAAACATTTTTTGATGCCAATCGATCCTGTTTCTAATACTGATCAAAAACTTCTATGGGACCAACCATCGTTGGAGTACTCAAAAAGTCACAAATTGCAAAAAACTTTTCCCTTACATTTTGTAAAGAATTTGTGTAACTGAAATACATAAAATAAAATATAAGACAAATGATCACGTAGAATTTTACACATATCAAAAAGAAGGCGTATTAATTTTCTTTTTTTATTAACTAACAATAACTTGATGATGTTATTCACAACACACTCAGAGCTTTTCTGACGCCACAAACTGTCAAGATTGTTTTTTATTTAATAGTAACGAGTTCCAAATTTGAATTGTTTTAAACTTATCTTTTTATTCAGTCAACAAAAAGATCTCAACCGTCACTAAAAAAGCTTTTGCGTAAAATTTTCATACAAAATGTACGGGAAAAGTTTTTTGCAATTTGTGACTTTTTGAGTACTCCAACGATGGTTGGTCCCATAGAAGTTTTTGATTAGTATTAGAAACAGGATCGATTGGCATCAAAAAATGTTTTTGTATAAAATGGCTATTTTCTACATACATTTTACATTGTACATTTTTTTGAAAATCTTTGAATGGGGATCAAAATTCCATAAAAAAATATGGATAGTCTCCTAAGAGCATTTTCGTGTAGCTGCAACGGATAAGGTACTTCTCCTTACTGCCCCGCTGAAGGTTTCCACCCTGTATAGTGCCCAAGTACGTTTTTTTTTTAAATAAAGTGTAATGTTAAGTAAATGTATAGAGGTAAGCATTATTGTATAAGCGGGCTCTTCAAAGTTTTTAATTGTAAATATTGAATGATTTGGTAACGACATACTTTTTTTTTGTAAATGTCGTTACTTCTATTAAAGCTGTGGAGTTTCTTGCGCCCATTCTTCTCCACAGCTAAAAAATAGACGTCCTGAATGGGTAGTAGGTAAAAAATGTATGGACTAATCAAAAGCACTTTTCGTAAGTTTATTTGAATAAAACATTTAGACTTTGACTTTGATTTTAATGTTCATAGCAAAGATGGGCAGTTTAGCTCCAGTTTCTGAAGATTAAAACTGAATGGATAAGGTGACGTGCAAGCGAGCAGGCTAGATGGGTATTTATTTATTTATTTATTTAAAATTCATCATATAAACTTACAGCCTGTTCAGTCAACACGCTTATATGCTATATAAACTAATCTACTAGTAACAAAAACAAGTACTTAAATGTAAAATAATAATATAAAAACACATTGCTTGGTATAGTGAGCTTTGTCTGCTCACTGACTTCGACAGATCAGTAATTTTCTTGGCATTTTTTAATATGTGCCCGTATATATGCCCGTATGTGGAATGCGCATCCCGCACACGTGTTTCCCTCCTCTTTCTCTCCCGGGCTATTTAAGCGGGGCGTGAAAAAGCATTTATGCAGGCCGCCATAGTGTGAGCGTTCGGCATAGCGTGGTAGCGCTGTGATGAACGCTTTCACTTCTTGGGCTTCACCAGCTGCTTTTCATCGGGCAGGGTGAGGCCATTTTGGCGTGCCACAATAAAAAAAATAAAAAAATCGTTTATCATTAAGGCTTATGTTCGGCTCCAGAGCTTTCTGCTTTATTAAATAGCAGTTCCAATCCTTCGAAAGGTAATCCACATCCAAGTGTTAAGAGAATACAGACTACATGAATGCTTTAAAGTTTTTCACAGTTTGTTTATGATGGATGAAAAGATTTTAATCATTTCGAGAGCTTGCACGTCCATTCACGAATGCATGCAACAGTCGGTGGATGAATGGCGGCCAAACAAAATGGCGCCCAAATAATGAGCGCCATTTTGTTTGGTTAATTACGACCGATGCGATGCGGTCTTCAGCTAATAGGTGATATCTGAATTGTTGCATTTATCAAACATTTATTGGAAAATATGATGAATATATGACACTTGTTTCACAGTAAACACGGTTTATAAACAAGGTATCGGATGACACTAAAACAACACTGACGTTTTAGATATATTATTTCATAGACTTACTATTTTAACACGCGAAGTCTATGCTTTTAAAGCAGTCTATTTACGCATGAACGCATTTAAGCACTGCCCATAGAGAAAAACACGCTTAAACGTACAATATAAGGCCGGGAATAGGAGGTATTATTTCATACCGGGAGACCACTAACACTGTTACCATATTTTTTTTATACCGAAAAGCCGACAACTCACTGTAGAGAGGTTAAGTTGCAGGCATTTGCTGGCACTTGGCTTTTATCTCATCATCAGAGGGGGTCAGGTAAGTCACGACACCTTCCACTACTAAGCAACTGGCTACCTTATATCTATGGCTACCTTAAATAATGCTAGTTACATTTTTGTTAAGAGCGTTTACGCCGCACACTAGCACCGCCAATGAAAAAAATAACATATCTAGTAATTAGAGATAGAAAATCAAATTATGTTCAACAAACTATCTGAATGAAGTAATTTAGCATTTTTACGTCACCTAATGAACACCTGACATGTTATAGTTTAGTTAAAAGTGGCCGTAACGTCTTACGGCGGCGCTAGTGTGCGGCGTAAACGCTCTTAAGGCGACAGAAGATGGTAGTAGCTAGACAGGCCGGCCTGAAACAAGCCCTACCAGTTTTTAAAGAGACTTAAGAATCTTGTGAGGAATGCTGTTGTTTAGCAGAAGAATATAATGAGATAGATTTGCAAACGACAACAGTGCAAGGCAGATCAGACTTAACATATACATACTGTTCCTATAAGAGTAACACGCTTTTGTATTTCAGTCCAGACAAAAATGTCTAAAACTGGTTTGCACTCGAGTGTACAATAAAACAATCACAAAGTGAACAATTAAAACTCCCTTTTTATCTCCACACTTTCTTAAACATAAAAAGAGCTACCCGTTAGTTATCGCATTATTTTTCGCCGTACAACATGCAAAACATGATGAATAAAATCAGAATGAAATGCGGGCGTCGCGCTCAATAATGAGACCTTTTGTTTGCGGTTAATTACGGATTCTGTGGCATGGCACCGCATGGTGTGGCGTGGCGTGGCGTGGCGTGGCGTGGCGTGGCGTGGCGTGGCGTGGCTTGGCGTGGCTTGGCGTGGCTTGGCGTGGCGTGACGTGGCGTGGCGTGGCGTGGCGTGGCGTGGCGTGGCGTGGCGTGGCGTGGCGTGGCGTGGCGTGGCGTGGCGTGGCGTGGCGTGGCGTGGTGTGGTGTGGTGTGATGTGGTGTAGTGTGGTGCAGGGTTCTTTTTTTAAGAGATTGATGTTGGCCACGTTGCTTTTACAGCATAACCAGACGTTTTGTGGGTGGCGAGACACCTAAAGAGTTGATCAATGCATCACCAGAAGTTTTGTTGTATGGTATGGGTACGTTTGGATCAGATCGACAGCGGAACAACCTGAGGGCGCTTTAAAAGGCTAGTACCTTAGCTTGGCATGTGGGTACCAGTGGCGGTAGCCAAAGTAACATTAAGAAAACGATAGCGAAGTTCGAAAAGAATAAAATGTATGGGATTGACATAAGATTAACCACGTGATTTAGCGCGGCTTCGCTATCGTTTTCTTAATGTTCTTTGGCTAAGCCTATGGTCATGGGGGTGGGGATAAGCGCCCGGGTACATGCCTGTACATGGAATATAGCGTGTGTGAACCGGATCTTCGTATTCTTTTTCGACGCGTGCGGTGTCTTAGGCCTATTCTAGTATGCATGTGTAGTGTATCTGTGTGTGAGGTGCGATGCGGTGCAGACCGGTGCGGCTGCATTCGATTGCCATTTCTTTCGTTTTTGTATATATTTTATGTTGGAAGGAACCACCAGTATCCCGTGACGGTTTTAACAAAGATATCTTCGCGGGCGAGCTCACAACAACTTGCCAAAGTTTCATCGCAATCTGATGAATGGTAAAAGAACGCATGGGGCGAACAAAGAAACTAGTTTACATAGAAATGATAATTGTTTAGGGAAGTAATACATTTGCACTATTCGGAAAGAACCAAAAATGCTCCATCGAGAAGCTCGAAGACGCGTCCGGTCTGCGAATGCCAAGGTTAAGCAACTTTCGCAAAGGCCGGTTATCGGGTGACCACAAATGTATCATCTCAAGCTCCTCCGTGCTTCAGAAGGTACGTAAAGCCGATGACCCCGGCTGCAATAGCAGTCTTGAACTACCACCATTCCGCTATGGGCCTGCGTAGTGGTTTATGCCCCGTTCTCTCTACCCATCCATAGGGAAGGCTCGTGCCCCTGCAGTGGGGACATAAAATGAGCTGATGATGGTGATGTTATGAACTACTATACTGATATACCTACTCCCCGCCACCACGGACCCTGCAAAAGGTCCGGAACGTCACAAGGGTGTTTTCATTTAAACGTGTTCGCTTTAACTTTGGAAAACAATGAACATTTGTATTTTCATTTCATTTTACAAAAGCAAACAAAGAGAACCATAATAAGGGTTTCCAAGGAGACTTTCAATTATGAGAAAAAAATACGAATCCAAGAAAAAAGAGGAAATATTAATATGTCGGGCTTTCCGGGAGTTGAATCTGTGACCTGAAAAAGCTTCAAAAGCTTAGAATGAGGACGTAATTACTGGGGTGGGGGGCAATCAAAGACAGAATGAGACACGAGAATTGCTTTCGAGGGTCCTGGAAGGTTTAAAGGTCCAAAGATGACACTAAAAATAAAGATAAAAATTAAATAGACTAATTAAAAATTACTTTTAGCTTAAGTGTAACCAGTCTACCGACAAAATCTTTAGTTATAAATAGCAAAACATAATTTACCGATAAACTTGATAGACAGACAGATAGTTTTATATGTACAGGACGATTTTGTGTTGCGTACCTAGAGGACAATTTAATGGATAAACAATTTTGAATTTAGATTAAGTTTTAGTTTTTTACGAACGTCCCAATTTCAAAACGTCGTTCATGAAGCTGAACCACATACATATACCTACGAGTACAATACATACATACAGCAGAGTGGTGTGGTCAAAATGAAAAAATCCACAGTGTATCTGATATAGATATTGTATGCGTTTATGATTATTTATTTATGAAATGAAATGAATATATATTTATTAGAACACAGTACAAACTTATGTAGGTACTTAAAACAAAACAAACAAATCATAATTAAAAATGTGTTCTAAAAGGACTCCACTCAGCATTTGTTGCAGTAGTGGACAAAAACTACAACGCTGATCTTCCATGGAGACCCCAGTTTTGTGTGAATGTGCGCGGCGTCGCGCTGTACATAACATTATTTAAAAGTACAGTGACATAAACATCAATATGAGCACATAGTTACTAGTTATAATACTCGTTACTCTTATTGGAGATATCCCAATAAATTCAGTTGAATATATATATGATATATTTTACATAATGATAACGCAAATATTGTTGCGAACAAATTACAATTTGAAAAAAGACAAAGTGTTGAAAGCTCAAAATGATGATGATGAGCCACGATAGCATAGTCGGCAGTGCACCTGACCCGGCATGTCATGGGGTGCGGGTTCGAATCCCGCTCGTGGATTTTTTTTCAACACTTTATCATGTATGTGTTGTTACTGAAACATAATTATTAACTTTAGTTTGTCATGTAATTGTAAATTAAATACTTATATTATGTAAGTATTAGGTAAGTAAGTATTTATTTATTTGCCAAAAAAAAACATAGACAAAAAGGTCTATGGCTCAGTGTGTGATGTAGTGAAGTCATGCGCGTCAGTCGCGCACAAGTAAGCGGCAGTGATCATAAATGTAAGTACACAGAGGTTACTAAACCACTAGGGCTGTGCCTTGTTTATTTTTACGTGACGTAACAATATAAATGTTTAATAAAAAATTGCATAACAAATTAAAGTTAATGATTATGTCTTAGTAACTCCGCATACAAGATCTAGATCGGATACAATTTGGATCTTTACATTTTGACCACACCTTTTTGTTACACGGTGTATGGAAGACAGCACTAACGTAAACGTTTTTGATATGAAAATTATGTGTATACATAAATTATATGAACTCGGCAAACCTATTGATTACATACAGCTTACACTTTCGAGTATAAACACCAATTGCTTCTGGTTGTCGTCATATTTACAATACTGTTCAATCTATTACAGGTTTTGAGTATGTTTCGTTTTTCTTGTATAACTCATTGCTTCGAACACCATCATCATCCACAGTGCGATTTTATTATCATATACTAAATAACTTGTGCTTTTCAAATAAACTCTCTGTTCAAGAAAATAACTCTTAGAAAGTAATTTTCTTAGACGGGCCGGTCTTCAACATTGAGCAAGAAGTTGGTCTTTCCTCTAGTCGGCATGCCGACACACTCGGCAAAGTTCAAACAGCCAGCTTTATCGGAGGCTGACGGCTCTTGCTCATTTTAATGTGACAATTTGAACTGCCGGGGAAGAATATATGCCTGAGAAGTCGACAAGCCAATATGAGTTAATAGTTTCTAGTAGGTATAAGTCCCAGGGTCAATATCTAAGATGAGGTGTGCCGACTAGATTGTGGTCTATTCTGTTTGCGGAAGCCACCATTGCGGGTTCTCCTTCAAAGGATCAAATTATATCACTCTCCTTGAAAGTTCATGTATATGTCGTAGCCGGTCATGAGTATTGACACCAAACGAAACGTAAGCGCGCCCCAAGCGGCGATTCAACAGAACTACGTTTTGGCGCGCTTCGACGGAGTCGTGATGTTATCTGTGGACCCGAGCGAGCTCACTTTCGATCGGGTCGCCACGGAGTGAAGAGTCGTCACGGAACTGTCCCACGTTTCGCCTAGTGCCATACTTTAATTTCTAGTAGTAACAAGTACTATGTTGTAACTTTGGTTTCTTGTAATATAAAAACAGTGTTAAAGTAAAACCTCTTCTCATTTGCACGATTCTTACATCTACCCACACAATGTCTGAAAATCTGAAGAAACAGTTCAAAATCTCTTCTAATCCCACTTCATCAGAAGTGAGATGTAACCGACGCGAACCACTAGAAGAAAACGATGCCTAGTTTTATCGTAAATGACAACGGATTTTGAAACAGCGAAATCAGAATTGTATGGCGTTACTTGAAGTTTAGAAAATACCGTGTTATGTATGAGGAGATTCATTACCGGAGTTTATACGCGTACGTAGCTACAGTCGACGTATGGATTGCTATATTTGACATGTGAGTGTATAGCCGAGAAAAATGTACAAAGTGCACAAAGTGCATGCATTCATAATCAGCTCGTATCAATCTACTCCTGGATAGTCCTTTCCCGATGCATGCCAGCCATGCCTTCGAGCCATTCTGCGTATCTTCTATCTCAAAATTATTACAGTTGTCAGGGAATTTATTTATCTGTTTTGCTATAAGCCTTTTCCATTTATGGTCATACGCAAATAAAGTAAGAATACAGTATATTGTCACTCCACCTAGCTGCAAGGCTACGTTTGGACAATCGAGTTCAAGATATTTAATAACAATTTGGTACTAATTAAATTTCACCTTGACGAACCGTAATGAGAGAAGGCCGTGGAAGTGGCAGCGAGCCCGCCACGTAATCTCCTTACCCCGCCCAGTCACAGTCTGGCCAGCGCCAGCTATAATAATGTTATCATGTTACGCCACTCACGGGCTTACAGGATAGCGAACGAACAGACTTGAAGCACATACTATTTACCCGTAACTTGTAGCGAAGACTATTGACAAAGATGGATGCCTTTGCCTCGCAGTGGGACAGTTTATAAGCTTTTAATAATAGTGTCAATAACACAATTATACCTGAACAAATCAATTTGATACCGTATAGTCCACGATAGCTTTACAGTAGAATACCTGACCCGGAATATCATAAAGTGTGTGTTCCATAACCGCTTTGGATCCGTGGAGCCAAAGATATGGCATCAACATGACAAAGTTTTAAAAACTTTAAGGTATTATTTTCACTTTAGACTCAGCGCAATTATTGTTTTTTTAAAGTTTGGTAATGCATTTTATTACTTATTTTAGTACCTTACAATTTAAAGGGGTGTCCGCGGGGTAGATGATATAAGCATTTTAGTTAATTGGAGTCTAAACTTTACTAAAGCGGATTCTTTGGCTCCTTAAAAATATATATTTCGTACTCGTATCTGTTTGATGATCGCACCGGCATGCAGTGTGTATCAACAGCCTTCAACTGCAGTGCGCTGATTAAGACACACTGTTTAATTTGTCCCCCTCTAAAGTATTGCCTACAATAGTTTTATGACAGGGGCGGAGGTACCTCTCGTTATCGAACTTCCTCACTGACTAACACGGAAAGTTTATTTGCTGATGGGATAGTATCTTTCTCTCATTTACCCAACTTTGCTCTTTCCTTGGACGAACTTTGACATCTTCGTATTGTTGATATACAGCGTGTAACAAAAAGGTGTGGTCAAAATGAAATCATCCAAAGTGTATCCCATCTAGAATTTGTATGTGTTGTTATTAAGACATAATTATTGAATTTAATTTGTCATGCAATGGTTAATGAAATATTTATATTTGTGAAGTGATGCGCGTCAGGCGTGCATAAGCAAGCAACAGTGATCATAAAATGTAAGTACACAGAGGTTACTGAACCACTAGGGCTGAGACTTGTCTATTTTGTTGTGACGTAACGTCACAATAGAAATATATTAAATTAAAAATTGCGTACCACATTAAAGTTAATAATCATGACTTAGTAACTCTGCATACAAGATCTAGATCGGATACCTTTGGATCTTTTTATATTGACCACACCTTTTTTTACACGCTGTATATAATGTATTTTTCTATTTTGGAAAAAGATTGCCGTTTGGCGCCTCCTATGGTCTCAACAGTGTACCTAACCGGAGTTTTCAGGCTTAACGAGAAACTAAAGGTTTATTTATTTAGTTTGCTATCATGTTCCTACGGACGCTTGCACATTTCAGACTATCCAATACTGTCAAATTTCTTCATCCCAAGACAACTGGGAGCGACAGGTCAACGTGCCAGTCGAAGCGTGGAGGAACACAAAATAAAAGCAGTGAAAAAATTTAGTGCTTACGTCAGCCTTCCCGGTTACATAATGGTCAGTGCAGCCGCCCGGATTGCGGAAGACCCAGGTTGGATTCCTGGTTGGGTCGGGAAGGCATTTAATTTTTTTTACTGTGTTTTATAAATATTTAATTCAGCTTCAGTGCAGCAATTAGCACTTTTAAAAAAAAGTAAAAAAAAAATAACACAAAATACTTTAAATCGGTCACCCATTGAAAGGCATTGCAATAGTTGCTTAACTTACAAGATCGCAAACTGATTGCGCAAATAACTAGCAGCCAGCATTTTAGGTGTAGAAAAAAAATGTTTTTTAATATTTATCCTATCCCTTAAATAATGAGCAGGGTCCGTGTCTCGTGTAAATAATTTGGGGTTCCGTATTGAGGTGTCAACATGAGGAATGTGCGGAACCGCGCGTCAATACAGCGGCCATCGATTGCGACCCGCCGCCGGGGGAACCTCTCCATTCTAAATAAATATGGTGAAGTTGCCATTGTATCCAATTTTGGTAGGAAATTGAGAAACGTGCTTCCTTAGTTACCTAACAACAATAATAATATAGGGTACTAGCTGACCCGGCGGACTTCGTATCGCCTTGACAGTTTCTACGACAACAAAACAAACAAATCGTATTTCTATTTATCTATCATTATGCAATTTTTTTTCTAGTAAATAATAAAGTCTATGTTACCCAGCGCTAATGTAGCATTCTAATGGTGAAAGATTTTTTTAAATCGGTCCAGTAGTTTTTGAGTTTATTCGTTACAAACATACAAAAATACAAAGCTTACCTCTTTATAATATTAGTATAGATATTGCATTTTTACGAAGGTAAATTACTCATAATTTTGATAATACTAATATTAAAAATAAATGTAATTGAAATAATATGTAGTGTTGATTCCGCAAAATCACTCGTTTATCCAGTTTGTTGACAGCTCTCGACCAGTCCACAGCCCCTGAGGATGCCCCGTGGAGGGGCGGAACACGTGTCGGGTATCGGTGTTGGTGTGCATGTTCGCCTGCATTAATTGTTTCTCCTGCATGCAAATGTATGCAACATTTGCGTGCGGGAGGGCGGTGCATGCGTGCTTCATCCAAACTGGATAAACGAGTGAGTTAGCGGAATTAACACTACATATCATTTCAATTACATTTATTTGTACCATGGATTTCCGCAAAGTAACGCCTGATTCCATTAATCATACTATTATTATTATATTTTGTCGTTTCGCACGCTTTACTTATATATAATAAAAAAAACTTTGAAATCAATTCATCGCTATGAGTGATGGGTCGCGAAACAAGGCTATGCATCGAAAAATTTGAAACAAACATTGCTCAATCGATCTGGTAATCGAACCTAGGAGCTTCGGATAACGTGAAGAGCGCTTGCCTTTCGGTCACCTAGGCGTAACGCCACAGATAAAGTAAAATTATATGAAAAAATAAATTCGTAAAAAGTGTTTTATTTATGTGTGTTCATGTAAAACTATAGAAAACAATAATGATGTATGAGTTATGTACCTATTTTGAAAGAAGTCGGTCGGCCCAATATACTTTAAAACAGAACATTCATAACATAAAAAAATACAAAAAACAAAATAAGTAAAAGAGTTTCAACAACAACGAAAAAGTTCAGCAACATCTGAAAGTGTCCCGTCCCACACTTGATCGACTACCGGCGTCCCACCCAATAAGCCGGTGACAAACTCCGTCCCGCAACTTCATGCAAGCATTAACACCCAGCCGCGATCGCGATCAATCATGGGCATGACGTCGCGCTACGATCGTAGCCACTGCTTTTACCGCTTATTTCATAACACGGGAGGCTTCGAAAAAGGTTTTAATACGGTTTTTGAAAGATGGAGCTCGTGGTTAACACGCCAGGTCTGCGATTACTAAAGTGAAGCAACTTTCGCAAAGGCCGGTCATCGGATGGGTGACCGAAAATGTATTTTCTCGAGCTCCTCCGTGCTCCGGAAGGCACTTAAAGCCGTTGGTCCTGGCTGCATGTCGCAGTTCGTTAACAACCACCGATCCGCACTGGGCCTTCCTATCCATCCATAGGGCAGGCTTAGTCCCAGCAGTGGGGACATATGAGCTGGTAATGATGATGTGACGGTTTTTTAAATCATGGATATTTAAAGTGACAATTATATAAATGCTTTAATGCAATAATGTTACCTATTTTTATGTTCCGAATAAAAGTTTATTTTATTTTTTATTTTATACATAACTTAGAATAATTATTAACGGTACCATGTTTTTTGTGTTGAGACCTTGGCGCATGCAACTGTTCCAAAAATCGGATAGTCAATAATAAAAAACATAGTAAGGGTTTCCGTAAAATAATGATTCTTTTAAGTGACTATGACAGTTTGAAAAGTTAGCGTATAACTTTTTTATTCCTTAAAAGCCTATTATGAAAACACCTGATGTTTGAAGGCCGGTGGTTGAAACGCCTTTCACCCAGGGTCATCGACTACCGATGAACTGGCTACCTTACGTGTAACTGTCGGAAGATGGCAAGATACTAACTTTGATGTTATGGCGAGGAGAAGACATAAACATCATGAAACCTAACCGAATACAAACATGTACCTCTGGGAGCTGATCTCGAGACATCTGGCATTGAAACCAATAGTCTAACCACTACACAACAGAAGCAGTTAAAGTTTCATTCATTGAAATGCCTTTTGTGTATTAATAAATATATAAATATAAATAAATAAATTTGAACACAAGAAAGAGTATTATTTCATTATATTCTTAGTATGATGAAATCAATTGGTTAAAGTCTTTCCGGAATCAGTAGAGTGGTGTGGCCGAGAGAAGCTCTTTATCTAGAACGCTTGACTAAATATCGCTTAAAATAGAACAAGCTAACCAGGATTTATAATTAGAGGAATCATTTTTATTTTTCTATCGCACAAGAGGAAGAGCTCGGCTAACTTTCAACTGAGATCACGTTTCAATAACAGTGAAAGGGGCTTCCACCAACTTCAACCAGATAACATAGCCACTGTGGCTATCTACCTACAACGCCGAGAAACTAATTGAAAGTAGTGATGGCAAGACGGACTTTAAACAAGCCGTAACATGAACCAAACTAAAAACATTATTTTTTATAAGATATTATTTTTTTACTAGAAAAAATCAGCCAGTCTGGGCGGGAATCGAACCCACGGCCGTGACGTCAGGTCGACTGGTTTATTTTTTCAAGTAAAATAATATCTTGTAATTTTACATATAGCATTGTGAATGCAAAGATTAAAATATTAAAATAGTTTTTTATTATTTTATAATAAATAATTAAAATTTAATATATCAACATAAAAGCTTCGATAGCCGAACGGATACACGCTTGGGTTGAATAGGCGAAATTGTGGTCCAATCCCAATAGCTGACGTGAACTCAAAAATGTTAGCTTTCCGGGTGGATTAACAAGGTTTATGTGTTCACAATGCATTAATTATCTTTAAAGAAATACATGGGTATATGAGGAAATAGAACTTTCGGTTTCACAATATATTTTAGAACGTCATACATATTGATTTCTGGGAGGAAATATGTTATAGGAGTTATATGAATATTCAATGATTATATGATATTGAGGATCTCGATTGCGCAGTGGTTAACGCTTCCGGTCTGCGATTGCTGCTGTTAAAGAACTTTCGCAAAGGCCGGTCATCGGATGGGTGACCAAAAATGTATCATCTCGAGCTCCACCGCGCTTCGAAAGGCACGTAAATCCGTTGGTCCCGGCTGCATTAGCTGTCGTTAACAACCACCAATTCGCACTGGGCCCGCGTGGTGGTTTATGGCCCGTTCTCCCTATCCATCCATAGGGAATGCTCGTACCCCAGCAGTGGGCACATAAAATGAGCTGATGATGATGATGATTAAATGAATATTACTGAAAGACGGTACCGTTTCAAAGGCATCTGGACATATACATCGCTCATTGTTGTTTCCATTATACCATATTAATTAATTTGTAGCAATTAATTAGACTCCATACTTTCTGTAGCAAACCGCACCTAGACAGACAGCAGCAGTCACAAACACACTTATTCCCTCCACAATACAGTTCAATATCCAGTACCAAAACGTAACCTGATCTGTATTGTTTACCGAGCAGCGGCCAGGAGCAGAACCTTGACCTTTGAGTCGGCAACCAAATCCGGCGTGATTTATATAGTGAAAACAATAATGTTGGCGTCAGCGGCCGCGGCTTGTTTGTAAGCCCGCGGAGATTCGTCAAGTTACGCAAGAAAACAGCGGTTATTTATGGAGCAAGGGAGATTGTATTCAATAAGTACTCAGTGATGTACACAATTTTAATACTAGAAATAAGTCAAAACTTGCAATGCCACTGTTCAGGTTACAGAAGGTGCTTGGTTCTTTCTTGGGGCAAGGTATACACTATTACAATAAAATACCAAATACTGTACTAGATTTACCTTTAGATAAGTTTAAAAAACATGTAAAGTCTTCTTTATTAAAAAAAGGTTATTATACAGTCAAAGAATATTTAGAAGATAAAACAGCCTGGCTATAATAAAAAACATATACATAATACTACTTATAAATAGTGTCCTGCAGATAACAAAATAGCGTTGCATTGAACATTACAATTAGTTTTATTTTTATTATTATTAACTATAGTTTTTTTTGACTTTTACTAGTACTGTATGATATTGTAAAAAATTAAACTGGTAAATTATGTTTTTGCTGACTTAAATATTTTATTTAGTTATTTTTTATTTTTTGTGTTTTTTTACATGTTGTGATTGTCCTTTACATTTTGTGTTTTTATTTGTGATGGAAAGTGTCCTTTATGATAGGGCTTTTTCCAATATTTATGACGCTGTAAGGGAGAAAAGAGCTGGACACTTGCTGAGTTTCTTGCCGGTTCTTCTCAGTACAAGATCTCCCGCCCAGAGTAGATAGACTTACGAACCGATGGCTTAAAATGACGTTCATAAGAGCTATTTGTAGCCTAAACTGAATAAATGATTTGGAATTTGAATTTGAATTTGAATATTAGTCAGAAATGTAACTAAGATCAACTTGTGAATTCAAAGAAAATGGCTTACAATTACACAATTTAATTAAATTTATTTAATATTACGGAATGCAAAGGCTTCCATCATTCACACAAAAACCAAACAAAAAATAAAGTACGTTAATCTGAATTCAAATTGTTAAACATGTGAAATCTAATGAATGGACATGGAAGTTATAATTATATATTCGGTTGCATTCGGAAACACGATGATTGCCGAGAAACGTGGCGTTGTTGGTGAAAACGGGCATCAGCATATCATATACAAATAGTATTGCGAATATTATCAACAGCAGGATAGGGTTCGTATCCCGGGGCCTTGGGGAAAGCTTATTTTTAATATCCGGTGCAATTCTTCTCGATGTCGTGGGAGGCTGCGTTCACAGCTAGGTATATCTCCCGGTCCCGCCTTTGTATAGATACGGTACATAAATCGTCCGATAGTTTCGTATTATTTTGCAATAACTTCATGTATCTCTTTGGATCTAGATTTTTATTTTATTAGCAAATTTACACTAGCAGGAAGCATTGGACATTCTATTTTAGATATCGCCAGTTAATACTCAATACTCAATAATTTATTGCATTCCACAATGATGATGATAGAATTACATTAAGTAACACGGGTCTACAGTGGTAGACCCTGAAAAGGGTACAGCAATTATAATATACACCGGCCGCTCGCGGTTTCACCCGCGTGGTTCCCGTTCCCGTGGGAATATCGGGATAAACAGTATAGTATCTATGTTTGAATCCAGATTATAAACTATCTGTATGCCGAATTTCAGCCAAACCGATCCATCCGTTGCAGCGTGAAGAAACAACAAATATACACACATACACACACTAACAAACACAAACAAACTTTCGCATTTATATTATTAGTGTGATTGAGAGGACGACTTACTCTTTTACAATAAAAGTTAAATTTGTAAGAACAGGCATTTCCGCGAGTGAAGTTGGAGAAGAAACGTTTTGAATACTGTACCACGGGTGCGTAGTGCGGGAGTGCGGGTTGCATTCAACAATTTGTATGGCAAAATTTTAACTCTTCTCGTATGTCGCCAGGAGGCGCTTCAATGAGACGTTTGCGAAAACGAAAAAAAAATACTAATTTTCGTTTTCGTAAACGTTATCGAATGAATACGGATAGTGAACAACACTCACACTAGGCACCCTGAACGAAAAACCAACGACACATTCTACCTCTCAATATCTTAGAGAGACATGAATTTAATTCTACTAGTGATCAGTTATTCGCAATATATTTCATAGAATCAGATTGACCCACTGCTATATGTAATACTAGCTGACCCGGCGGACTTCGTACCACAAATAAGGGTTGATCGTAGAAGGGTGAAAATTGAGGATTGTATGTATTTTTGTATGTTGTATCATAAAAAAATAGAAATTAAAAATTTTGTCTAAAAAATAAAAAATAAAATTTAGGGGTGGACTACCCCTAACATTTAGGGGGATGAAAAATAGATGTTGGCCGATTCTCATAGATACCGGATAAGCACAAAAAATTTCATCAAAATCGGTCAAGCCGTTTCGGAGGAGTATGGCAACGAAAACTGTGACACGAGAATTTTATATATTAGATTTATATTACAGCAATAATGTTTACATTACTGTACTTTTAAATAAAATGGAAGATCAGCGTGAAGTGATTTGTTCACTGCAACAAATGCTGAGTGGAGATCTTTATGGACACATATTCAAATATATATATTTTTGTTTTGTTCTACATAAGTTCGTACTGTGTGTTCTAATAAATATTTTTCATTTCTTTTATATATCCTGAAGAAATTATCTTCAAGATTTTACTTTATTTATAAGATTGAAATTCGTAATTCGTACGGCCATGTCTGCTCCGCGCCCCCTACTAATGGTCTGCGATAATTTATTTAGAGACAAACAATCGCTCGTCACTCATTCATCGCGGCTCGTTAAATTCGTTTGGATCCTTTCATTAGCACCCTCGTCGAGATCACTCAACTCTTACTATTGTTTTGATGTTTTTCATTAATTTCGTTTTGATTGACGCCTTAGAAGTGTAATCTGGTTTAATAATTACGTTTTGCCCAGTATTATTCAGTGTAGAACTGATTGAAAAAAAGAAAAGAAAGAAAAAATATATATATGGGAATCACATAGCAAAACACACAGTTGGTGTAGCGGCTAGCGTTTGAGTTGCGCTCGCTAGTTCGGCTAGTTCACACAAACTGAACATAACACTAAAACAGCGTATGCAGGTGAAAGCTTTGACTGAGATACCGAGACATTGGTTTCCTTGTCTCACTTCACAACAGTTGATTATGATGATTGTTGAAATGATGATGATGATGAAATAAAAACTCTTGTACGGCCCTCATGTATGTCCGTTGCGACTGACGACCGCCTTAGTTTTTGACGATCCCTAAGCAAATTTACGTGACGGTTGCCAGGCTAACGCGGTGCATGTCGTTCGTGGTCACGAGGTACTAAGTTGTTGGTAAAAACGAACATTACACTATATAATTACGCGCCCATCGGCTAACTCGCTCCAACCGCTTCTGCGATCGAGAACAAATCGTACCGCTCCGTTTGTATATTCGGAAGCGGCGTCCGTCGGTTGGTTCATTAAAACGTGATTTTTCCCTCATATTTGCCGTCCGCCGCGGCCTCTACTTCACGCCCATTCTGTCCGCGGATCTGTTTGTCGGCCGGCCTCAGTTCTAAGGCCTTCGCCACTTCACAGGCCGTTTGAGGGCCGTCGAGCGCTTCGCAGGCTTTGGGGGCTTCGCGCGGGATGTTTGCGCTACCATCTTTGTATTTGATTGTAACTCTATTTACAGTATACAATTAATTCAAGTCTACTCCAAGTATTTTAAACATAAAGCAAGCATGAGACTTGTTACTTGTAAATGTTTACAAATTTTATTTATGTTTATTCTGAGAATTATTAACTTTTTAACTCAAAGTGCCTCTTTGAACACGGTCTCACTCCACATAATATTACAAAAAAGAACTAAAACCTTATTCCAGGCAAAAAAAAATGTATTCATTTCCATCCAGTAATAATTGGGTCAAACAGGTCAGCACATAAAATGAGCTGATGATGATGATGATTAAATGAATATTACTGAAAGACGGTACCGTTTCAAAGGCATCTGGACATATACATCGCTCATTGTTGTTTCCATTATACCATATTAATTAATTTGTAGCAATTAATTAGACTCCATACTTTCTGTAGCAAACCGCACCTAGACAGACAGCAGCAGTCACAAACACACTTATTCCCTCCACAATACAGTTCAATATCCAGTACCAAAACGTAACCTGATCTGTATTGTTTACCGAGCAGCGGCCAGGAGCAGAACCTTGACCTTTGAGTCGGCAACCAAATCCGGCGTGATTTATATAGTGAAAACAATAATGTTGGCGTCAGCGGCCGCGGCTTGTTTGTAAGCCCGCGGAGATTCGTCAAGTTACGCAAGAAAACAGCGGTTATTTATGGAGCAAGGGAGATTGTATTCAATATTAGTCAGAAATGTAACTAAGATCAACTTGTGAATTCAAAGAAAATGGCTTACAATTACACAATTTAATTAAATTTATTTAATATTACGGAATGCAAAGGCTTCCATCATTCACACAAAAACCAAACAAAAAATAAAGTACGTTAATCTGAATTCAAATTGTTAAACATGATAAATCTAATGAATGGACATGGAAGTTATAATTATATATTCGGTTGCATTCGGAAACACGATGATTGCCGAGAAACGTGGCGTTGTTGGTGAAAACGGGCATCAGCATATCATATACAAATAGTATTGCGAATATTATCAACAGCAGGATAGGGTTCGTATCCCGGGGCCTTGGGGATAGCTTATTTTTAATATCCGGTGCAATTCTTCTCGATGTCGTGGGAGGCTGCGTTCACAGCTAGGTATATCTCCCGGTCCCGCCTTTGTATAGATACGGTACATAAATCGTCCGATAGTTTCGTATTATTTTGCAATAACTTCATGTATCTCTTTGGATCTAGATTTTTATTTTATTAGCAAATTTACACTAGCAGGAAGCATTGGACATTCTATTATTTTAGATATCGCCAGTTAATACTCAATACTCAATAATTTATTGCATTCCACAATGATGATGATAGAATTACATTAAGTAACACGGGTCTACAGTGGTAGGGTACCCTGAAAAGGGGACAGCAATTATAATATACACCGGCCGCTCGCGGTTTCACCCGCGTGGTTCCCGTTCCCGTGGGAATATCGGGATAAACAGTATAGTATCTATGTTTGAATCCAGATTATAAACTATCTGTATGCCGAATTTCAGCCAAACCCATCCATCCGTTGCAGCGTGAAGAAACAACAAATATACACACATACACACACTAACAAACACAAACAAACTTTCGCATTTATATTATTAGTGTGATTGAGAGGACGACTTACTCTTTTACAATAAAAGTTAAATTTGTAAGAACAGGCATTTCCGCGAGTGAAGTTGGAGAAGAAACGTTTTGAATACTGTACCACGGGTGCGTAGTGCGGGAGTGCGGGTTGCATTCAACAATTTGTATGGCAAAATTTTAACTCTTCTCGTATGTCGCCAGGAGGCGCTTCAATGAGACGTTTGCGAAAACGAAAAAAAAATACTAATTTTCGTTTTCGTAAACGTTATCGAATGAATACGGATAGTGAACAACACTCACACTAGGCACCCTGAACGAAAAACCAACGACACATTCTACCTCTCAATATCTTAGAGAGACATGAATTTAATTCTACTAGTGATCAGTTATTCGCAATATATTTCATAGAATCAGATTGACCCACTGCTATATGTAATACTAGCTGACCCGGCGGACTTCGTACCACAAATAAGGGTTGATCGTAGAAGGGTGAAAATTGAGGATTGTATGTATTTTTGTATGTTGTATCATAAAAAAATAGAAATTAAAAATTTTGTCTAAAAAATAAAAAATAAAATTTAGGGGTGGACTACCCCTAACATTTAGGGGGATGAAAAATAGATGTTGGCCGATTCTCATAGATACCGGATAAGCACAAAAAATTTCATCAAAATCGGTCAAGCCGTTTCGGAGGAGTATGGCAACGAAAACTGTGACACGCGAATTTTATATATTAGATTTATATTACAGCAATAATGTTTACATTACTGTACTTTTAAATAAAATGGAAGATCAGCGTGAAGTGATTTGTTCACTGCAACAAATGCTGAGTGGAGATCTTTATGGACACATATTCAAATATATATTTTTTTGTTTTGTTCTACATAAGTTCGTACTGTGTGTTCTAATAAATATTTTTCATTTCTTTTATATATCCTGAAGAAATTATCTTCAAGATTTTACTTTATTTATAAGATTGAAATTCGTAATTCGTACGGCCACGTCTGCTCCGCGCCCCCTACTAATGGTCTGCGATAATTTATTTAGAGACAAACAATCGCTCGTCACTCATTCATCGCGGCTCGTTAAATTCGTTTGGATCCTTTCATTAGCACCCTCGTCGAGATCACTCAACTCTTACTATTGTTTTGATGTTTTTCATTAATTTCGTTTTGATTGACGCCTTAGAAGTGTAATCTGGTTTAATAATTACGTTTTGCCCAGTATTATTCAGTGTAGAATTGATTGAAAAAAAGAAAAGAAAGAAAAAATATATATATGGGAATCACATAGCAAAACACACAGTTGGTGTAGCGGCTAGCGTTTGAGTTGCGCTCGCTAGTTCGGCTAGTTCACACAAACTGAACATAACACTAAAACAGCGTATGCAGGTGAAAGCTTTGACTGAGATACCGAGACATTGGTTTCCTTGTCTCACTTCACAACAGTTGATTATGATGATTGTTGAAATGATGATGATGATGAAATAAAAACTCTTGTACGGCCCTCATGTATGTCCGTTGCGACTGACGACCGCCTTAGTTTTTGACGATCCCTAAGCAAATTTACGTGACGGTTGCCAGGCTAACGCGGTGCATGTCGTTCGTGGTCACGAGGTACTAAGTTGTTGGTAAAAACGAACATTACACTATATAATTACGCGCCCATCGGCTAACTCGCTCCAACCGCTTCTGCGATCGAGAACAAATCGTACCGCTCCGTTTGTATATTCGGAAGCGGCGTCCGTCGGTTGGTTCATTAAAACGTGATTTTTCCCTCATATTTGCCGTCCGCCGCGGCCTCTACTTCACGCCCATTCTGTCCGCGGATCTGTTTGTCGGCCGGCCTCAGTTCTAAGGCCTTCGCCACTTCACAGGCCGTTTGAGGGCCGTCGAGCGCTTCGCAGGCTTTGGGGGCTTCGCGCGGGATGTTTGCGCTACCATCTTTGTATTTGATTGTAACTCTATTTACAGTATACAATTAATTCAAGTCTACTCCAAGTATTTTAAACATAAAGCAAGCATGAGACTTGTTACTTGTAAATGTTTACAAATTTTATTTATGTTTATTCTGAGAATTATTAACTTTTTAACTCAAAGTGCCTCTTTGAACACGGTCTCACTCCACATAATATTACAAAAAAGAACTAAAACCTTATTCCAGGCAAAAAAAAATGTATTCATTTCCATCCAGTAATAATTGGGTCAAATGCATAAAAATCGTCGTGGAAACGTTTTAAAAGGATGGAAGAGGATACAAGTTGGAAAAAAATCGCAACCGCACACCTGCGCCCGCTCTGAAACGTGCGAAAGTTTATTAAAAAAACACTGAAGTCTTTACTCGTTTTAAATGTTCGTTTTACGGAACATTATGACGTATACTATATTACAAATTCGGTGGTTTTATAAAAATACTAATTTATTTATTCAGTTTAGGCTAAATTAAAGCTATTAAAAGTTCAAGACTAGTTGTAAATATAGAAGTGGTAAAATTATAAGTGTTTTTTTTTTTTTATATTGGCACGTCATGCGTCTTGCAATGCCACTGTTCAGGTTACAGAAGGTGCTTGGTTCTTTCTTGGGGCAAGGTATACACTATTACAATAAAATACCAAATACTGTACTAGATTTACCTTTAGATAAGTTTAAAAAACATGTAAAGTCTTCTTTATTAAAAAAAGGTTATTATACAGTCAAAGAATATTTAGAAGATAAAACAGCCTGGCTATAATAAAAAACATATACATAATACTACTTATAAATAGTGTCCTGCAGATAACAAAATAGCGTTGCATTGAACATTACAATTAGTTTTATTTTTATTATTATTAACTATAGTTTTTTTTGACTTTTACTAGTACTGTATGATATTGTAAAAAATTAAACTGGTAAATTATGTTTTTGCTGACTTAAATATTTTATTTAGTTATTTTTTATTTTTTGTGTTATTTTACATGTTGTGATTGTCCTTTACATTTTGTGTTTTTATTTGTGATGGAAAGTGTCCTTTATGATAGGGCTTTTTCCAATATTTATGACGCTGTAAGGGAGAAAAGAGCTGGACACTTGCTGAGTTTCTTGCCGGTTCTTCTCAGTACAAGATCTCCCGCCCAGAGTAGATAGACTTACGAACCGATGGCTTAAAATGACGTTCATAAGAGCTATTTGTAGCCTTAACTGAATAAATGATTTTGAATTTTGAATTTTTGAATTTCATAGTGACTAAATCCTAGATCATAACATATCAAGATCATACTTAATCGTTATACCTTTTTATTTTATTATACTTATTTTCAATAAACAAGCTATGCGGTTAGGTAAGCTACTACAGTTCGTAACTCTACGACAGGATACCATACACTCAAAGGAACAGGCCAGAAACTTAGCAAGGAAGTTTTTCCCTGTTACAACGTAAACATATTGTAAAATAATCATACTCGTAGACCAACACTTTGCAGCACAAAACAATATCTACTTATATTAATACGTGAAGCAAAAACTTTGTACTCCTTTTTTACGAAAATTGCGCGGAGGACGGAGAAGTATGAAATATCGCACACCTATAGTTTATATAGAGAAGGTTATCCAAATGTTAATATTTTTTTTTAATTTATGCATAAAAATACATCCTACTAATATTATAAACGCGAAAGTTTGTAAGTATGGATGGATGTTTGTTACTCTTTCACGTAAAAACTACTGAATGGATTTGGATGAAATTCGGCATACAAATAGTTTATAACCTGGATTAACACATGGGATACTTTTTATCCCGATATACCTACGGGAACGGAAACAAACGTGGTTCCCCACGCGGGTGAAACCGCGAGCGACTGCTAGTTAAATCAATAAAACAAACACTACACACACTACCATGTATATGACACACGCGTATAAAATATACTCTTTTCAAAAATTTCGCTTGCTTAGGATACAATCCGTGCAGCCATAATAAAATTACGGTCGAATTTTGACCACTGGACGACTACTAGTAGGTACAACTAGATTCACTACACGTCCTCAACACATGTAATACCAATTACATAAATAGTCATGATAATTAAAAATATTACCTACTAACACTTCACCTACGACTTCGTTCGCGTTGTTTTTGTATTTTCCTGTACAAAAACTATTTTATTTTTGTCAAAATAAATATAGCCTATGACACCCGCAAGGACTGTCAGTCAGACAGTCAACAACAAAAGTAGATGATGTTTACTAGATTTCAAAATTAAGTTTCGATAGTGTAAGTCGGTATTTTCTATATAACTACAGTCAAAGTCTGCAGGTACTAGTAGACACTCGAAGGTTTCCGATATGCGTTTAAAAAGTTTTGATTTTCATACTGATTTCATATTTTGAAACTTGACCAATCATCAGTTACCTTTGCTGTTGACTGTACCAGTGAAATAATTTTTGAAATAACACCAGTAGTTCCAGATTAGCCGCCAAACAAACAAACATTGTCACAAACGTTACCTCTTTATTAATAGTATAAATAGATACCCTTACAAATTAAAAAAAAAACAACAATAAATTCATTGCTCAAATGCAAACTTGACGGATGCCTAACTTGAAGATTCCCCCAAAAGAGGCTTGTAATGATGGCCCGAGGAAGCACCCAATCAACAAACATGCGACATTATACACAGTTGCAAAGGTAATATAACATAGTAGTACCAGGAGTAAGTAAATAGCCTATAATACTGTCCCACAGGTGGACAAAGGTCCATATTTGAAATCTAGTCATCGTGCATCGCTATAGTTGTTGGGTTTATCACGATCTTCGGCTATCAAGCCGATAGCTTTGCCACTCGCCCACCGAAGCGTACCTTATGTATCTACTTATGAACTAACACCGTAGTTCAACATTCTAGAAATAAGTGATTATCATTTTGACGTTTAAAGTACGATTAGGCCCATAGAATTAAATTACTGCAGTATTAAAGAACGCAGTAATCTCTAGAAAATAGCCCCCTTAAATATTTATTGTGTTCTGTTTTTTAGTATTTGTAGCGGCAACAGAAATACATCATCTGTGAAAATTTCAACTGTCTAGCTATCACGGTTCATGAGATACAGCCTGGTGACAGACGGACGGACGGACAGACGGACTGACGGACAGACGGACAGACGGACAGACGGACAGACGGACGGACAGACAGACAGACAGACAGACGGACGGACGGACGGACGGCGGAGTCTTAGTAATAGGGTTCCCGTTTTAACCTTTGGGTACGGAACCCTAAAAAGAGTTAAAAAATTTAAGAAATATATTTTGATTTTCATTAGCAAAAGACGTAGTACATACATTAAAAAAAGAAAAACAAGCAGGAATTGTTGTGTATCATACGATTATTGTTCGATATTTATTATGTTCTGTGCTTTAGAAAGTAGGTAAAGCCATAGGTCCCGATTGTCATTGCAAGATAGCAGTTATTAACACGCACCAAACTGCATAAGGTCATGCTAGTGGGTTATTGACTTATCTGAGCTCCGCATTTCAAAGTTCTCTAAGCCTGTTTCTCCCGAAGCTCTCCTCAGAGGATATCTTCATAAAACTAATTCTACTAAAGTTCAAAGTGTAGTCCTATTTTGATCAACAAGCTAAGCTATCAATATAGCCTGCTATACGTAAAACCAATCTGTATTTTCATGTGTATTTCTACAAAAAGCATGAAACCGCCATTAATCTTTCGAGCTTTCAAAAAAATATCAGAATAGCAATAAACTCGTGCCGTCCCGCCATCACAATATTTAATGTGATCCGATGCCCAAGTTAAAAGTACATCCGTCTTACTCTGACGTCTCACTAAACTTGTTTACCGGAGATGTAATTTGTAACAATCCATCCAGGCTCGCTGGGCCTCCACCGACCCCCAATCTCCATCAAGCTCAATAGTCAGAAGTTTGGAAAACGGATCAGGTTACATTGGTTTACAGAGATGAGTTAACAGAATTGTTGAACGGATCATTACGCAGCCCTGTACATGTTATTTGATACATCTTTTTCTCAAATTAAGTAGAAAATGGTTAGACGCGCTTTAGATGCTTTGAGGTGGTAACACCGAAACCTCAACATTAATTAACAACGGCAATTAAAGCTGACGCCTCGGTGGCCGAGTGGCAGAGCGCTCGGCCCGATACCCGAAGGTCCCGGGTTCAATTCCCAGGTCGGGCAAAATGTATTTCGGATTTTTCGATGCATAGCCCGGGTTTGTGATCACCAACCCGCACTTGGCAAGCGTGGTGATTAAGCCATTACCCATCAATTGTAGCGATGACTTGATTTCAATGATGGAGGCCTTTGCCCAGCAGTGGGACAATTATAGGCTGTTTACTTACTTACTAAAGCTGAAGCTAGGAGCTCGGTGGAGTAGCTGCTGCGTGCTCGTGTTGCGATATAGAAAGTTAAGCGACTTCCGTAATGTCTGGTCATCGGATGGCTTACACATTTCTAAATACTAGTGGTAGCCCAGTGGTCGAAATTCGACCGTAATTTTATTAAGGCTGCACGGATTGTATCCTAAGCAATGAAAAATTTAAAAAGATAGAATGTGAGTGTGGATTGGCATTGACAGATTTCGGCCGCTCTTCTTCCATTTATGAAATTTTTGATATAAGCGTGTGTGTCAAATACATGGTAGTATGTGTAATGTTTGTTTTATTGATTTAATGTATTTTTATGCATAATTAACAAAAAATATTAACATTCGGATAACCTTCTCTATATAAACTGTAAGTGTGCGAAATTTCATACTCCTCCGTCCGCGCAATTTTCGTAAAAAGGTGTACAAAGTTTTTGCTTCACGTATTAATATATAGATTTTGAATTCATGGTATTGGAAGGCATGTAATGTAAGCTGGCAGTCGTAAAAAAACATAAAAAGAATTGAACCAGTATGGTTGGTTATGTCTGATCAAAGCCTGAGTCCAACAGTGGGAAGTTTATTGGCTTATGATTATAGATGAAGATAATCTTGTATCAAAGTTAAGCTAAATTTATCTCTTTTAATGTGTGTTTTATATATACAAATAAGAATAAAATAAATTTTTAAAAATCATACTACAAAACCTAAAGAAAACTAGACCTCAGACAATTCTGTTAAAAATAAGAAAACATTATTTTATTACAATGCGGTCAACACAAAACGGTAAACCAAACCCATATCAGGAGTAAAGTATTTGTTGCGGCTGTGCCCAGGAATAATAGGTAAACATTGAAAAGACGTTTACGAATTTCCGAAGACTTTGAAGTCGAACGCTTTGTGCAATTTTAAATAGGTGGGAGATGTATTGTTTGATCGTCGCAGGATGTTTCGACAGATCGAAGCCTTCTTTACTGATAGCAAAATGGTTTAAAACGGACTTTGAAAGCAATTTTGTTAAGTTGTTTGTTATAGTCATATTTTATTAAAACACCGATGTAAATTGTACGCTTAATCACCACTAAAATAATTTACTAAAGTCAGTAAGTTTAAATAACTTTCCATACAACATGTAACATACATGTTGAACATTGACGATAAGACTACAGTTTATTCATAGTGTGCTTAAAGTAAATAAAGTTAATTTAACTTTAAAGTGTTCCACAAGGAACACTATTAGGGCCGGCCGCCATTATTCCCTCTTCATAAATTATGTATGCTCAAAGAAACGAAGAAATTGAGTTCATCATAGTTCGAACGGTTATTGGAGTGTAAGAAGTTAAACAAAACTGCAAAACGAAGTTTTTGAACATCGGAAGCGGAGTTTCCGATTCGAACGTTGAAGCAAGCGAATGGAGTCTAGCATTAGTTTCGACATTTTCGGACTTAATTATCGCGGTGACGCTTTTAACCTAGATTCTCCGCGTAAATTCACTTAAACCATTAGAGCTCCCGCAAACGCAGTAACCCAATTGCCAGGTGCCTCTCTTATAATTATTAATAGGCAGGAGTCGTAATTTTGCGACTGTTTGTGATTTATCCGCGCGTCGCTGAGGAAGCTGGCTTTCCGAGGTTTGAGCGATTGCCATTTGTTATGTACGCACGCTTCTCGGCGCTTTTGATACGATAGTACATTATAATTTCTAATATTTAAAACGTTAATTATTATAAGTATAGAAAAAAAATTCTACCTACTTATAACAATGTATATTTTAGGCTTCATATTGATCTCTTACAAAGTTACTATGCCGTCGGTTTATAAGTCTACGGTGGTGTCGGGAGATTTTCTACTGAGAAGAACTAGCAAGAAACTCAGCAAGCGTGTCACTTGTCTCATCAACAGAATATTGGAAAATAGTCATATAAGGTATTTTACCACCACAAAACAACGTAGAAAAGAATCTAATAGTTATTGTAAACTATTATGAACTTAATTCACTCAAATAGCCTTTATTTAACCATAGAAAGTTAAACAAAATCTTCTTATTACATTGTCTAATGTGCAAATGAGCAATAAATTAATTATCTGTTGGGACAAACACAGTCGCGTACACACAATTAATTATGGTCGTTGATATAGACATGGCTACCCGCCTGCACGTCGCCAGAGCAAACTGGGCGTGTTTCATGGCTGCAAAACAATCATGGTGTCCTGTTACTCAAACATGTTTCAAAATAGATCTCGTTTACGTTTACTTCCCACTATAACGTACTTAAAATATCTGGCGAATTATTTCTTTATAGCAAGATCATGGTCAGATTCAGATTTATAGATTGCCTCTAGTAGCAGTAGTCCGGTTGTTAGTCCAGTTGGCCGAACTACTGGAACTTTTCAGTAGCGATAGTTCGGCAAATAAACTATATGATATTCGTAGGTACAAACGTTTTTATATTTTAAAAAGTACACGTAAGAACAGCGACTTTGTATAAGAAAATGTCTGTAGATATTTCCCCACAAGTTAATTGTACTTGAGCTTCTTTTATTTTCTTTGTGACGTTGTTTGATGTTGTGATTGTTACGTCTAGCCGCCGTACTGTTTCCAAAAACTTGTATCTAGTCTATTAATAGATGTTTAGCTTACAATACTACCCTGCTGCTGGACAAAGGCGTCAAATCAAGTCATCGCAGTTGATTGGTATTGGCTTAATCACCACGCTTGCCAAATGCGAATTCGTAACCATAAGCCTGGGCTATACTTTAACCGCCTTACAAATAAACAAAGAATAAGGTCCGAATAGTTATTCCGTGTTCTGTTCCTGTCATGTTAACGTCATTTCAAATTAGAGTATAAGAGACAAAACACGGAATAACGATTCGGACCTCTTTGTTTATTTGTAAGGCACTAAAAATTTTAATAACTTTGCTCAACTTGCGAATTGAACAGAGGATTTCAGGATTTCGAGTCTAATGTTCCTATGTTGCATTAGTTAATTAGTATTGTGTCACACTACATATAGAAACGTCTGTTGTCTTTTGTAACGAAGGTCTACGACAACCTCCCTCGATAATTCCCACAGCTACTGGCCGTGCGCTACATGCATCCAAGGGCTTCCTGCTATTTTCACGAGGTTTTCACTACGTCTCATCGGTAAGGTACGTGAGCAGGATTCCACTTTTTTTTTCATCTTCAATGGAATTTATTTTCAAAAACTGGGTCAATCTGCCTTTGAAAACAGACCATTCGACCGTTTTGTGATCAAAATTGGACAAATTTCCAAAATGAGCCATTTTTTTTTTCTCGTGGGTATCCCCTTTCCTCGTCGCCAATGATATATATGGAAATTAAACACAAGCTTCCCGTTCACTAGTTTATTCCGTACTGAGTGGTGGCACGACTGTGTCTGCCCGCGCGCAGTTATAGGTTACGTACATATCACCTCCACCCACTTTGGTGGAGGCCTACTCACACACCGGTTGTCAATTTCATTCATACTATTACGAGTAGTAGACCTACTTGACAATATTATAGTTATGTCCGGCTGATAAATAAATAAATAAATAAACTTTCCTACACTCACACCAATTATTTAGCCCAAGAGAAGCTTCGTTATGAAACTCGTTAAATAGTTACTAGACAACGAATAAACATACTTAAATTACTTAAATACATACTTATTATACATAGAAAACACCCAGACCCGAGGCAATTTAGAAAAACAATAATTTCTAAATTGACCCGACCGGGGATCGAACCCGGGACCTCAGAGATGGCGACACCATGAAAACCGGTGTACAAACCACTCGGCCAAGGAGGTCGTCAAATGATGTTTTGTCAATACAAAAGAATAAATAAGTGTTAAAATTTTAAAAGCTGTCAATTATCAGAGAAGTTATCGTTACTTGTATAAAGCTTCAAGTTACAATTGCTCTAATAAACCTTAAAGTTAGTATTATGCTACTGACAAAATTCTAATTGAATCGAATGTAATTCTGATTGAATTAACTTTTGAGATATCACGTATTCATGAACGGTTCATTACAGCTTACACGAATTTTCTGTCAGTTTCTTCGTACTGTGTGGGTGGCATTATTTCCAACTTCGGTGGATGGTGTGTGTGACATGGTATTAGGGTGTGGCGGGAATTTCTCAAATTTCTCAGTTACTCATAAGGACAGTAGGGAGCTCGCAAAAAGCGCGACGATAATGCCGAGGGTGAAAACATGATCAACCCGGAATATTCGATCAGTTAGCAACTACCTTTATCCATGTTCTAGTTACCGAAAAAGCTTTCAGATAACTTTACTTGACCCTATACTATTTGCTTGGTAATTTAAATAACTTGAAATAATGATAATTATTGATTATTATTATTATTTATTTTTTTGTACCGACATTGCATGCCTAAGTGTTATATTTTTAATGCTTTATTTGGTCTAAAAAGAAAATATTTAATTTGTATTATGATTTAGTTTGTGTCATATTATATGTTGTACGGCAGTTAAATATGTTAGACTCAACCAATGTATAACACCACAACGTACCATATTTTCGACAGAAAATAATTTATGATTTAGGAAGTCTTGAAGTCGTCAAGTGCGGATATTCAGAGTAGAGGTCGACCAGATCTGCTCAAATTACTGTTCTCAAATTTTTAAGGGTAGGCTACAAGTATGTTATCGAAATACCAAATAATACCGTACCAGGTAATATCACAACTATTTATTTTGTTCGAGAATTAAAAATTAAATTAAATCTTTTTTATTTATTTTATCAATCGGGATTGTTTTTTTGCCACCACGCTAAAATCTGACGATGAATTCTAATGTGATGCAATAATATGCAATAATAAGAAGAGGATCTCTTTGGACCTTCTTGGAATACTCCGGTACAATACTGTAAAACCAAATACATCGTCCATGAATTCGGAATACGCTTTATAGCTAACTTTTAACGGTTCTATTCTCGTTCGGTCTCGCCTTTCAATACAAAATCGCATCAGTGGCGCCGCCAAATAATCAGATATTATTCGCTTCCCTGCGGTGGTGGCTGTCCGCAGACGGATATCTGCAGTTTCGTTTAGCTCACCAATTGTCAATGCATTGTGGCTTTTCTAACCCCTTATTGAATATTTATTTATCAACTCTTCGGTGGCCGAGTAGCATGAGCGGCCGGAGCGAAATTCGAAAGACCGAGCACCCAAGAGGACCTCGTTGGCGCACTGGTTAACGCGCCTGGTTCCATTCCCAACTCAGGCAAGTATGGTCATTGTTCTAAAGCTCATATAGAATATAAGCACTCAAAAAATAAAATTAAAAAAAACAGTGTAAAAATTCAGTGCTTACGTCAGCCTTCCCGGTAGCATAATGGTCTGTGCAGCCGCCCGGATTGCGGAAGACCCAGGTTCGATTCCTGGCTGGGTCGGGTAGGCATTTAATTTTTTAACTGTATTTTATAAATACTATAAATAATAAACTATACTATACTTGAGTTTAATTCTCAAATGGGGCAATAATGATTGAGACCTCTGCCCAGCTGTGGGACAGTGCAAAGGCTAACACATACTTTAGTATTTATGAACACTTAATAAGCATGCACCAAATACATTCATACATTACAAAGCTCATATCTATTAATTGGCACTGCTCTAATTAATGGCCGCCACGGCATACATTAAATTAAATATATACAACACTGTAAATGCTAGTTTATTTTTGCCGATAATTTTACATTCGTGTAAATATTTAACAGATGAGCATAAATTTTCTTATTCAGATATAAAAATACTTTATAAAAAGTGCTGTGAGAGAGAGTTTATTTCACCAACTAATTTCATAATAAATGAACATTTTATTTGCGTATTAATAATGAATCTTATTGATAATGAATAAAACGCAATATTCGAGTTGAAATTTAATATAGCTTCTTGTAGCAACATTTTTCGAAGCACATATTGAAATTTTTTCTTTGTAGTTCAGAGTAAAGAGGACGTTAAAAAATCATAAGACCCGGTCAATTATCCTGACTTCAGCTATAAATCGCGATGATGGATGAGACGCGGGTTCAGTCCGCGGTTGGGGCTATTAATTAATGCAAATTGAAGAGCTCTTAACGTCATAAAGTTATACTCGTCCAACTTTATCTGTCGTCTTTATGCAATCAATTATATTATTCATACGATGTTTCTACAGCATCGCTTTTGAAGATAATACTTTTATTTACGTTTAAGACACGGGTAAAAGTATGTTATTATTTTAATAATTTAGATTTTTTAATGTCCTAAGCTACAGAAAAGTATCTCAGAGCTTTTGTGGTGCTTGTTAGCGCAGCGGCTAGCGTTCTTGTTACAACATTACAAGTTAAGTAACTTTTGCAATAGTAAGTAAATAAACAGCCTATAACTGTCCCACTGCTGGGTAATGATGGATGGATGGATCAGATGGATAATGACTTAATCACCACGCTTTCCTAATTCGTGCTAGTGATCACAAACCCGGGATATGCATTGAAAAGTTCGAAACAAACTTTGCCCGAACTGGGTATTGAACCAGAGACTTCGCCGCTCGTCCACCGAGGCGTTTGCAGTGTCGGTTTATTTCACCGATGAACTGTAACAAAATCTCTCCAACTGTCACATGGATTCGTTTATTGTACAGTCGGTAACACACCGGTGACCACTTAAGAACTATGTTACAATACCTTTTCTAGAGTTGACTAGCGCCTAATCTAGCTTATTTAGTTAGTTGGTTTGACAAAGTGCTAAAGCGTTTAGCTACTTGTCTTGCTTCGTACAAAGTGCCGCTACACGACACAACGCTCCAGTAAAAGAACGCGGCTAACAAACCTGATATGTCAGCAGAAACTGCTCAGTGCTTTTAAACTTACCACCTCCTAATTTCTCAGAGTCTTTTAGCGCTGGGGCAAATAGAAAAAAAAAGAATGAGTTGCTTTTAAGGCACCGTAAGTGGTGCAGTTTACGCCTCGAGCGCGATGCGACTGGCGGAGTGGAAAACACAATTGATTCCCTTAGTCCTAATTAAGGTTGTTTAAAAATAAAATAAAATATTTAATCCTGACATTTTGAACTCCAGTCTTTTCAGGGTCAAGTAAGGAAGTAAACATTCGAGAACAATGTTTATCGAGTACACAAAAGAACGAAGGACATAGACATAGATCTTCGATATAATTCTGCTGCTGATTCATATGTCATACTCGTGAACGGGTGCCGCCTGTGGAGGCTGGTCTGCTCTTGCATACTATTATTTTTATTAATATTGACTATAGTTTTTATTTTGTTTTTTTTTCTTTCTTAGAAAATTTTTGACCTTTATTAGTGCTGTATAACATTGTGAAATTTTTTAACTGGTAACTGATGTATATTTGCAAACTTAGATACCTATCATTATATTTTCTCTTTTGTTTTTTTTTAACATGTGTGATTGTCCTTTATTTTTTGTGTTTTTATTTGTGATGGAAAGTGTCCTTTTATGATAGGGCATTTTCCAATATTTTTTGACGCTGTAAGGGAGAAAAGAGCTGGACACTTGCTGAGTTTCTTGCCGGTTCTTCTCAGTACAAGATCTCCCGCCCAGAGTAGACTTACGAACCGATGGCATAATGACGTTCATAAGAGCTAATTGTAGCCTAAACTGAATAATGATTTTGAATTTTGATTTTTTTTTTAATCAATATAGTATCGATATGTCGATAAAATGTAACTCAGCTTTTTGAACCCGGTCACGCCGCGTATGAGATACCGATGATTGCAACACAACGGAAAATTGTTGGATTAAACCGATGCATACACACAAACATTACCGTTGTATAAGAGTAAGAATAAGAAATAAGAAACATTTATCGACCTGTACAAAAACAAATACAAACAGATGAGAAAAATTAAAATAAAAATTAAAATAACAAAAAAATAACATTATAAAACAACTAACACGATCACAAAAAAATAAAAAATAGAAGAGATAAAAAAGACTGACGTGCAAGGCCAACGTAGCTGTCTCAGCAATGCTTTTGTGGCAATACACAGAATGCCACAGAAGCGCTGATTTTCAGACAGCTCCCTAAACGTGAGGTGGCGACGCGTGGTGTAATAAAATAACATACATAAAAATAATTACACAAACATTAGAAAAATATAAATGGCTGCATGTTTATTATGCCTTTGCCTTGGTGTTTGTCAAAAAAAAATTAATTAAAAAATAAATAAATAAATAATAATAATAAATTTGTCATGGGGACTTCTTGGCGGGAAAGTGAAGTGTCATGTCTGCGGTTTTGCTTTATTTTCTAAAATTTGTGTTATGTCGAATATTAATGTGAAATAATGGAAGATTACTAACCGTTAAGTGTTCGTGAGTGTGCATAAGTGTTGGCAAATGAAACAAAACAGTGCAACGTTACATTTCAAATTCTCTCAAGAAGCTCGCGTGAGGACTTAGTAAAGCCCCACATCTTTACTGAGATACTCGAGGGGTTGGGGGTATATCATTTCTCACTTCCCATTTCTAATATCATTCATCATCATCATATAAGGAAATATTGTTTATTTATGTATTACTTGTGTGTGTGGGAATGATGTCAAGACATTCGCTGTGTTAACCATTCGATGCAGTAATGGTTCGACATCGAGACATTGGATGTCGCGACATTCGATGAGGCGTACCATCGTCGGTTTGATGACCGTTCGACGCATCGTTTTCGCTGTCATGACATTAGATGTCGCAACTTTCGATTTCATGCAGGGATCCCATGCCAAACACAAGCTTATGAGCTTTCTTGGTGGGTAAATAGGACGGTTGTAACTGCGTATTAAAATATTCTCGGAAAAACACATCTGCGACAGACATAATTTCACTTGAACAAAGCCATAGGCAGTTGCTAAGTATTGCAGTATAACAGTAACAAAGTTTGACTTTTAAAAGGATAACAAACCTTCAAGCTAACTTTAGACAAGCACAATGTAAATATTTATCAAATTTGGAGGAGAGTACGCCGCTGTTTACCCGCCACGGGCACCACCGCCGATCCGAAAGGTACATTTAAACAATGTCTTCTACTTACAGTTCAAACGTACAATCATTAAAATTAAAATTACTTTAATACGAAGTCATTCTATTCATACTCGTCTAAAATAGACATATTTTTTTACTTCATACGGGTAAACACTTCGCTTTCACCTAAGTTAATGTTAAGTGATGATAAGGTCGAAGGTGGAATCGCAACTCACCCGGAATTCTCAATTACTAGGGCACTGGCTATGTTATCTGTAACTGTCGGAACACAACAATGATGCTACTACGAGTAATATTGATGTAATAGCTTATCGACCACAAAGGCGGTTTTGTCAACGCAATATTAAGAAGATTTTAATGTCCTTTTAGGTTAATAACTATGCTGCAGCTATTGTTCAAATAAATAAAAAAAACTTAAGATAAATAGCTCCTAAGCATTCAAGAATAAACAAAACTAACAAATGAAAATTAACCAACTACGAGCAATTCACGAAACGGGCTCGTAGAAACTACTTACTACTGTGCTACGGTGCTACGATGCTACGAATTTTTATGTAGCTTACTACTGTCTACGACAACGTTTGCTCCAAAGCCTTTGGAGATAGCATTTTATTAAATATATTATCTTTATGCTACATAAGCTGCGCGAGATATGTTGTTTTGGCTCAGATAAACATAATACTTATTTCTGTTGTGTTTATTTCGGCTCTCGTGACTTTAGTATGACTTTGAAATATCATGAAGCTTTTGCTGGATTGTTTTGTTTTATGACAAAAGCATTTAAGTCTCTTCTCTATTACTCAAACTAAGATTATAAGGTTTTGGTGGGACTTTTTACAGATATAATAAATCATTACGCATTATAATGTTGATTAAGGCATGATAATAAAAAGCTCCCCTGTGTGGTGCCGGGGATAAAGAATTGCACCACCCCCTCTCTTCCTGTGGGTGTCGTAAAAGCCGACTAAGGGACTATTGCAGAGGATGGGCAGCAGCATCTCTCTGAGGTTACCCTCAACCTACTGCGATCGCCAACCCGCCTGCCAAGCGTGGCGATTACGGCAAATTTCCCTCATTGGGGGAGGCAGTGGACGTCTTTTGGCTGAGATGATGAATAAAAAGCTTCTGTAGTTTGTTGTAGGTTATAAAATAGATCAGATATCACCTTGATAGTTCAATTGACCGCACTTTCAAAACGCTAAGCGGGATTTAAACATCGCTATGCAGTTTTCAGAGTCCCTAACTGTTTAATTGTCACCAAACGCAAACCTAACGCGAAAGACTAAGTTCAACCTTTAATTATGACTTTCAGGACGCAGACTGTAACATTATCGCGCCGTAGAGACATTCTCCATTCCTTTTTTCAGTTTCTGTAATTTTTCATATCGAAACAAAAGCGATGAAAAGGGGTCAAGTGGAGCCGCCGTGAAATACAGCCTACAATACGAGGGAGGGGGCTTCTTTCAGAGGATTTGTAGCTCATAATTGGAAACCAGGTATCGGGCCGCAAGTTACGTGTGGTTAATTAAAAATGCTAACAGTCACTCGATGGAATATTAAATGTTTCAAAGTTTGTTTTGGATGAGGAAAAATTGGTAGGTGTGTGTCTATGAATTTAATAATCTTTGACTTTAAACACGATAGATATCAGCACAAAGATTCTCTTGTGCAGCTTGTTTCATGGTATAATGAATTTTAAACCAGTAAAACGATATAATTTTTCTCTATACACAGTAGTGCTGTTTCAAATTCTAAAATATTTACCGCAACGCGTATTTTCACTGTGATCCAGTAGTAAGATAATAAGCAAAAAGCTTCACTAAATAAGTGGCTCGGAGCTTTTGAATTATTCATTCAGCAGCTCCAGCAATATTAAACTTCATAGATAAATTAATGAAAAGTAGTACGTAGAGAATATTAATTGAAAAAAAACAATAAGGCTTGGTAAAGTTCTCGTAATAGATAGTTGTGTAGTTGGTAAACAAACATAAATCTTTCTGTTATTATCTCTAAAGTTGACGATAGAGCTTCGCAGTTACGCTCCAGTCACCGCTACTATAACTACGCGATACCGAGAAGGCTTCGCACTAAATATTCCCTTTAATAACACGCAGATGGGTAGGATTATTAAAAAAGTTTGTTTGGGAATACAGTCCCACCCCGCTAAAGACAAGAAATTTCGAGTCGAATACATGTCTACGAACTTTGGCGGGCGCCAAGTTTGGCTAAAGAATTAAACGCTTCCGCCAAACGCTGCCTACTTCTAGACTTTTAAGCGGATTAAAAACGGAATCTGGCGAACTGACAAAGTCGCCCCTCGCATTCCTCATTCGGCGGATTATTCAATAAATCCTTTGTAAACATTATAAATTCGGCGAAACACGGAATGATTGAGCCGCCCCAAACTTTGGCGGCGTACTTCGAAAGCCTTTTGTAACAACACAGAATAAAATTACGATTGGAATCAATCACAAAGTTTTTGTAAACACCTGCGGGCCCACCTGCGAGAACTTCTCTTGCGCGTCCAGGATCTCGATGAAGAGGGACAGCTTGTGGTCCATGATGGGGAAGCCGTTGCGCGGCTGCATGAGCAGATGGCGCACGGCCTCGCGCACGGCGGCCGGCGTGCTGGGCGTGCCCGGCGTGCCCAGCGTGGGGCACGCGCCCGCCAGCGCCGCCAGCCCGTGGAACGTGGCCGACGTTTTCGGCGGGTTCTGCACGCCGCCCGGCAGCGACAGCCGGCGCGACGTTGATGGCGGTACCGCGCCGTAACCGTTCGTCATAATCGCCGGCCTTTGCAACTGGTAATCACTTCTGGAGGACGGCATGTGGAGGGCGCGCGGCAGCGTCGACATGGCGACGGGCCGCGGCCGGCGCGGCACCGGCTGCAGCAGCGGCACCTGGGGCCATTCGTCGTCGACGGAGCCGATGGAGTGCGGCCGCCGCGCCAGCAGCGCGTTGGGGGGACGCGGGGACACAACACTCTGGGGCCTTCGCGGCCTTCGTTCGGGCTGGATGGGGTTCGGAGGGGTGTACGGACTGAACGCGCCAAAATCATCGCGGAGGGGCGAGGGGCCCGGGCGCTTCTGCTCCGGCGCGGGCGGCGGCGGGTCGTCCCAGCGCGGCCACGCGAGCGCCAGCGAGTCGGGCTTACGGGGCGGCGCGGGCCTCGGCCTGCCCGCCCCCTCGGTCATGGCGGCCGGCGCCGGCAGCGTGTCACATGGCGGGCCGTGCGTCGTGCGCGGCGTCCGCCGGTCGACTGCCGCCGCGACGCCCGTCCCGCTCCGCATCGACGCAGCTCTGTTTTCGTCGCCGCTTGTTTTCGCGCGTGAACTTTTTCGTGTAAGTTGTGTTCGCGTGTGCAGCCGGCTTTCAGGACGCCACTCTCGCGTTTTCTTCCGCGTTTTTGAACGAAGGCTTTCACTAAACTTTTCATAGGAGAAAAAGTTTGTAAAATAGTTTTATTTCTAGAATATGAGATAATTTAAAGTTTTATTCTTCCCAACTTATTCCGGATGTACAAAATATCGAGTTCCCGCGATCAGTATTCACTAGGCCGCCGCTCGCGGTCTTTTGTAGCGGACGTACAACTTTCTGACATCGTTTTTAGTTGAGATCATTGTAAAAGTTTCCCCCAGTCATATTTCGCTCCCACTTTATACAGAATGAACTCCGAATATTTACCACTTGTCATACTCGTAACATTTCAAATATAGAAACTGCTGTGTAAGTTATGTATGTTTTAAATATTATTATATATTCTTTAGTTCTCATAATATTCACCATTAACACTAGAAATAAGCACAAATTAGCAGTACTATAAATTAAGACTTCTACTCCACAAAGTAAATAATTGATTTAGAGGTAAAGGTACACACATAATACGTAAACGTTTTGACAATTATATTCCATATATAAAGTTCTACTTAGCGTAAGTAGATAAAACGAAACGGACATTTACCTTCAAATGATAGTCGTTTGCATGTCTTCAAACAAATAAGAAAAACAAATACAACTTACACTGACATATAAATGTCATTACAATAACAAGTGGTCCGATATGGGGTCCGATTCTGAAATATCGTTCGCCGCTCGATCTATATCGACCACTCGTAAATCAGCTGTTTACGGCGGGCGCGCGCCACTCACTAAAACTTACACCACCACACGATTTACGACCTGCCATAGTCTACCATTTGTTATAGCTCTTCCACTTGTGTTCGCTTGTGTACAGCATGCTTTTAAAGCATGCAAAACCATACAAATTGGTATTTTATACAGGATCGGGAAGGCTTGCAGATATTATACATTAAGACTTGAGTATTAAGCACAGATAAAATATTTATCATTGATAAGAGGTACAGTAACACACACAGACTATATACAACTCCTTTAGACTTCATGGTAATTTTAGGAATAAAAATTTGTATTAAAGCAAAATGCATCGTTTTTACGTAACAAATATAGTTTTTAGCAAAGCATCAAAAACGTACTTACCTACTTGCAAGTAAAAACTACTATTTTTTAAATAACGTCAAGTACTTACATAGTGCTGCAGCCTATGGAATGGGCTAGTAAACGGCCTATAACTGTCCCACGGCTGGGCAAAGGCCTCCATCATTGAAATCGAGCCATCGCTACAATTAATGGGTAATGGCTTAATCACCACGCTTGCCAAATACAGGTTGGTGATCACAAACCTGGGCTATGCATCGAAAAATCCGAAATACATTTTGCCCGAACTGGGAATTGAACCTGGGACCTTCGGGTATCAGGCCGAGCGCTCTGCCACTCGGTCACCGAGGCGTGGAATGGGCTAAGCCAACGGTTTATCGAGCCGTCTTTGAGCTGAAATGATGGTGAGGATGATGGAACTCCATAATCTATTGCATGTACACGTGAGACTCCTAAGCAAAACTTAAATACTGCACAGCAAATTAGAAAGGGAAATGAGTGACGGCCCAATATTACATTTCCTTATTGACCTAATTGCAACAGAGTGTATCGCTCGATATGCTGTTCTATGTACTTCTTACATCTGGACGAAAATAGCACGCCGACTAACAAGTGCATTTAAAAACACACCTCCTACCCTGGAGCTGCACCATCTGAAGTACACCGTAATGGGTCTGGAGTGGTCGCGGCCCCTGAAGAGTTCGGCCTATTTATAGCTCCCAATGAGCTGCATGTGAGTCACAAGTTACGGGAATCCTTTTCATATCGATGTTGATTAAACTGGCGGTCGAAACAAAGGAAAAGGTAAGATGTGGTCACTTATTAGATGAAAGAGTCGCTGAACAGTAACGTACTTTGTCAAAGCAACTGAAAAATAAAACAGACGCTGGCCAACCTGTTATAAAATAATTGTGACATGGTACTATACTCTTGGAGGTGCGCACGAACCACTGCGCAGTGGTTAACGCGCCCGGTCTGCGAGTGCTGAGGTTAAGCGATTTTGCAAAAGCCAAACATCGGATGGATGACCAAAAATGTATTATCTCGAGTTCCTCCGTGCTTCGGAAAACACGTAAAGCCGTTGGTCCGCCTGCATTAGCAGTCGTTACAACCACTGATCCGCACTGTGCCGGCGTGGTGGTTTATGGCCCGTTCTCCCTATCCACCCATAGGGAAGACTCGTGCCCCAGCAGTGGGGACACAAAACGAGCTGATGATTTTATTTTATTAAGAAAACATACAGCTTTATATCACACATATAAACAATTAAAAAATATAATACAGTAGCATTTAAAGTTTCCACTGCTAACTTGTACAAAAATAACGGTTTGTTGAACAACTGTGCGAAAGAAAAAGAAAAAAATCAAATACATCGATACAAAAATACAATTCTAACATCGTAATCATGTTGAAAATATACATTTTAAATTAAAGTTAGGTTAAGAGTAACAGTCTACGAAAACGAGAAATGTTTTCGTGAAATACGTCGATGTGATTAAAAGTACTATTGAATTTATTAAGGACTCTTATAATATAACTATTGCGTCTTTAATTTGACTTACAAATTGGTACAAAAAAATGTGTGCTTGTGGCGAGCGCTCAGTGTGGAACACTTAAAAGCAATTTTACTTAGCAAATAAGGTGAATCTACACTGCTACGTATGATCTTATAGAGCAGAACTTGATCTTTATATGAACGTCGACTTGCCAAGGATTCAAGTTCATCAATGTTAAAATGTTTAAATCGATATCTTAAACGTTTCTTGAACTTATTTTGAATACCCTCCAGTAGGTTAATATATTTTTAATATAAGAGGTTCTACACGCTGGATGCATTCTCTCATGATGATGTTGACTATACATCATTACTGTTTATTCACCGGATTTTGGTAGTGAGTGACCATACACAGTCATGTCATGTCATGTCACAGAGTTAATAAACATTAACTCGAAATCACCAAACATTTTCGGACCAAACTACATAATAAAAAATCAAACTCCTCACTACCTGTTGGCCCTGATCCCTCGTTTTATATTCTAAACTACGCCGCTTGCTAAAAGCTTCGACGTATTCAGGATTCTGCACAAAAAATCGACCTAAAAAAAACTAGAAGCTTTCAAGGAAAAATATGTAAATAAAGAATATCAAGGCGTTCCATCAGAGGTATTCCTCAAAGAACCTCTTTAATCCTACCATAAACAAAACCGATCCTATCCGAGATCAAAGGGCAGAGGGTTCCGTGTAATTCCTAATACAATATTAGGAATAGTCGAGACGCAATTTTCATATGGAGGAATAAATCAATTTGGCTTGAAGGGCCGACCCACCGGGCGCCGGCCTTAGCCGCTGCTGAGTCGCCCGGTCACATACATCGTTTTGTCGATAATTTAAAAAAATACTTATTTAAAAAGATGTTAAGAGCGTTTACGCCGCACACTAGCGCCACTAATGAAAAAACAAACATATCTAGTAATTAGAGATAGAAAATCAAATTATACTCAACAAACTATTTGAATGAAGTAATTTAGCATTTTTACGTCACCTATAGAACACCTCACATGTTATGGTTTAGCTAAATATGGCGTTATAGGTAAAAGTGGCCGTAACGTCTTAGCCTCGTCTTAGCGTCGTCTTTGGCCGTACTAGATATGTTTGTTTTTCATTAGTGGCGCTAGTGTGCGGCGTAAACGCTCTTAATTGCAAAGATTTTAATCTGCTCCGGTTCTGGCACCATACGATAACCTCGGAACCTTTTCTAAAAATTGTTAATTTCATCATTATTCTTCATTACTAGCCAAAAGACGCCTACTAATAAACATAGAACTTTTTAATAACTGCACTCACTGACTTTGATCCTCTGTTCACAAAAGAAATGTAATCACAATATAAAAAAAATGAAAATCATAAAAAACTGTAGGTACCTATTTTTACAAATCTAGAAGTAAAAGAATATTTTTGATTTAAGTCATGAATTTCGTGAGACAATTGAAAAAGGTGAAAGGCAATCAATCCAAAAGAGTGAGGGCAAATCGCTCACCCAAACAACTACTACACAATCCAATAACACCCAAGGCAAAACCATTATCCATCATGACAAACACATAAATAAATCACCTATCGACACCTAATAGACGCCCATCACTACTCGTTCCACGTGACCACTGCCGAAACATCGGCCGAAGCGATTGTGACTGCTCGCGATACAACGCCGGCCCGATCTGCAAACACTGCCTTTTTACGACTTCGCGTCTTAACAACAACGTAATAGGATCCGTAACTCTTCGAAACTTCTTTATCGAAATCTAGGGACAGATTTTTGTTCAGTCCTTTTAGTTCGAGAGTATTTTTTCTCTATCAAACATATAAGTTTGGCTTTGATTGTGGGCATACATGTTGGTAAAGGGATTTGTTTCGGTTATAATGTTTAAATTGGCTGCGAAGTGACTTTGCAATTCGTATGAAATTATTTAATGAAAAAAACGTTCATATAGATAGTATCCCAGATCTGTAATGTGTATGGTTAGGAGCTCGATGGCGCAGTGGTTTGTGCAGGCTGTGCGGGTTGCAACCTTGCAACCTTGCAAGTTAAACTGGATTACTGATCAAAATATAAGTATTTTCAAGCTTCTTTGTAATTCATAAGGCACGTGAAGTCGGAGTCAAAGTTAAAACCCACCAACGTGCCTTGGACTAACATTGCAGTAATAGCTAGGTCATGTGGGAGGTCCTGAGTCTAGCCGTTAGACGTATACAGGCTTAATGAGCAGGTACTATAGAACGCTGATGGTGAACCAAGTAAAAATAAGATCGATCGTTGCTACAGACTTAAAAATCGTGTCATGATAATCGAATTTTTGTTTGAACTGCAGCTCGGTACAAAGGCAAAGACTGGCACTCGACGGAACAGCGCCGCTGATTGCGAACAGAAAGACATATCAAAGGCGTGATAATTAAATAATAACCCCTTATAGCCCGCTCGGACGAGGCTAGAATTTCTTACGAGCTCCCCGCAGGGGCGCCCTGCACTGTTTATTGAAACGTTGGAAAATTTGCATTTGCATAACAGTCTGGTGGATGAGAAGTTGTAGTTTTATTATCGTATTGTCTTTTGAAACGTTATTTGTATCGTGTTTGTTAAGAAATCATTGTTGGTTATGACTATATACAGTTTTGTTGCAATGGTTTATTATGACTTTCACATCCCATTTTATAGTCTCAAGTTCTCAAAACTCTCAACAGATAACTAGTTGTGTTTCTTACAAAATGAGGTTTCCAAATGGCATGTATGTAAGAAGTTCTGGATAAGAGTAAAAGTTGGCTTTATAAATAATGTAATACTCGTAGAATAGAAAAATCATTGATTCGGCACACACAACACAAAATAACATATTAAAAACTAAAATAACCACTGTCAAAAGATAGAAGTTGTTGAAACACACCAACACATGGGTCAGCGTTTACCTTTAAGTTGGAGACGTACACAACCTTAATTACAGCATATTATACAAAATTAAAATCATGTAAATTAAAATTTAAAGTCGTACATCGAATTAAGTCAAAGTAATCGATAGCTTACAACAATATTTTCGGCCGCACAGCCCTCGGATGAAAGCGGAATTCTACCAATGGCGTAGAGCATTTACTTCGCTTTTGTGCGGAAATGTAATTAGATGTCTTCGGCCGGTCTTGAGTTAGATTGATTGTATTGAGCCCGGCGGTGGGTAGGGCTGCGCAGGTGCCGGCTACGGTTATCCGATATTTTACGGATTTATTTTTGATTAACTGCAAACTAATTGAAGTTTAAGATTTCGCATGTCGTTTTTTTGCCGCTGCCGACGTGCCGCTTCGTCTCTGTACATAGTGCTTAGTAAAAGTAAAAACTTATATAAGAATCTTTTAAAAATGCGTCATTGTAAACGCAATGTTTAATTAAATCACGCATCAGAGTTAAAGAAAAGTGACAAACACCAAATTTGAAATTTTTATTTAACTTTAAAAATTAAAATGTAAAATGAACTTGAACTTCAAATCCACTTTCACTCATTGATTCTATTTTTATACAACTATTTTACTATTCTACACACAAGTTATATTTTTCACTTCTTTATCTTTAAAAAAAAGCTGTTGCATCATCATCATCATCATCATCTCAGCCAAAAGACGTCCACTGCTGGACAAAGGCCTCCCCCAAGATGGGGGGTATTTGCCATAATCGCCACGCTTGGCAGGCGGGTTGGCGATCGCATATTGCTCAGTATTTTAAAACAGTATAATTGACGGAAAAAGTATTCACAAATTGTTTTATCAATAAAACTTTCTCAGTCACAACAACGATATCGCAGCTCAAGTTAAGTATATCGACTAGTCCCATCCCTACCCGCATGTATCGCCGATTCAAAGGGTGTTGTTACCGAAGTGCGCGGGATGGTAGTTTAATCGGTCCCACGCCACCACCCATTGAATCCCATCCCGTCCACTTATCGTCAGCCTTAGTTCCAGTTCCGAACTTACGTATTAAATGATTTCTCTATTAATTGACCCTTCCAATTGATTAGAATCGACATGGACATGTCGACTTTGGATTTAATTAATATGAACACGATTTTGAGGGCGGTAGTTAATATGACAGCTGATGGTGCGTATTATTATAAAGTTACGAAATTAGTTCTAATTGAACTTAAGGTTAATCTTCGGCTAATACTGCCTTATCACATAGATGGATGCATTTTGGACCGTTTTGTTTGAGTCACGACGATTTGAAAAGACCATTTCTTCTGCTTCTCATTTAAGGTCTGATCCCATTACGGTGAAACGTTAAGTTGTTGGTTATGATGTCTGGCTTAATACATGCTGGTTTGTCATCGACAGTAGCTTCGAAACAACTTTGATAGTGTTTTTTTTCTAATCATATTTAATGGATTATAACATAATAAAATTTGATTTACTGCGGTTCATCCACAGCATTAGAGATAACTTCAGTATGTTTACACGTTTTGCTCCTAAACTAGAAGCAACATAGGTGATTTGTACAATTAATTTACTACTTATTGCTGTCCTTATTCCATGGTGATAAGGACCAAATTTCCCAAGCAAACACTGGTGTGATTTTCACCATAGTGGCTAGAGCATTATATTGCAACAAACTACTAATTACTGCTAAAAACGCAACATTAAAAAGTCGTTAGTTGCGTAAATGCGCCTTTTGTCCGGTGGCCTTTGTACCGTTGCCATGGCGACGGCGCATCCTGCGTCTACCACTCATTAGGGCATCACTTAGCAACTCCAGACAACCTAGGACTTAATATTGCTGGAGAAAATTGACGAGGGGATAGAGCTGTGGATTGTAAGAGATAACTGTAAGTAGCTGAGCACTTTAACGATGTTTGGAATACTACCGACATACTTTACTATTAAAAACAAAATAAACTTCGACCAGGTAAATAGGTAGTACACTTCAAAGTTACCTTTCCAAAAAACTTCTCTCATTCTATCGCATTACCGTTACAAGGTTTCGTAACTTTATATCAAGTTCCAACGAAAACAGGAATCGGCCAAGTGCTATAGAAAACACAACAAAAGCTCTCCCCAAAACTTAATAATACGGAATCACAGGTGCGCCCGGCGGCCCGCACGAGTATTAATATTTGACAAAACTGTCGATTGTACGCTAACCACAAATTCTGAACACATCGGGACAGACGGGACTTCTCATTATTATGACGACACTGAGGAGCTTGAAAGCGCTACAGCTTCCTTAGACAATGGGCATAACGATAATAGAAAATGAAATAAATAGAATGATTATTGTATAGGATTTACATAAACGTCATTTATTGGTATTATTGACCTTATGCTATGTCAATATTCAGGTTCATCTTGCATTCAGGTTATATCTTCAGTTAAGCAACTGCAATTAGTGTAAAGTTGATCAAATTGAAGTTACTTGAACACAACTGTGCTTTAGTAGGCAGCTTAAACCGTTGGTCTCAATTGTTTTCGTAAGAAATCGGTAATACCCGAAAACACGCACACCGATGTCATACGGAAAGTTGGGATCCCCAGATGTGGGATGTTTATTGATGAATGATGAGGATTATAAATACTAGATAGAAAAATACCGCTGTTAAAAGCATTTTATAAATTAACTATCTTATTACAATATTCATGCATTACCCATACCGAGATGAGGAAGAGCTAAGTTGCCATTAACATAAAATCATAATAATAGGTCCTTACCTATGAAATTGACGTTTTTTTCTCACTTATTAAAAGATGTATTACTTCTAAAAGTCAATACCGATTGTTAATATTATTATACAACTATAATTAGGACTATGTTACTTAGGCTTCAGTAATAACAATGATTATTCATTTTGTGTCTTTACCGCCTATTATTTTCTTTTAATTGACTTCTTTTTTTTTCGCAGAATTGATTTTTTGTTTCATTGTAGCTTTGAAGAGTCTTGATTTTTTTTCTTTTTAATGTCTGCTATATTTAGCTAGTGAAACAAACACATTACTCTACAATTTTTATAGTGTTAACATAAATAGATGCTAAGAAAATTAAAAAAAACGTTTGTATAAAAAATAGAATTTTATATAAAATCTTCATACAAAACGTCAATTTCATAGGTAAGGACCTAATATTATTTATTATATTTCATGTTATCATCTTTATTTATTGTCTTTCAATCCGAAGAGGCGAGGATAACAATTTCTTTATTTCTCGTTTGTTTGATTTATGAATTCATTTGTTTTTTGTTGAATTATCTATACTAATATATAAAGCTGAAGAGTTTGTTTGTTTGTTTGTTTGTTTGTTTGTTTGAACGCGCTAATCTCAGGAACTACTGGTTCGAATTGAATAATTCTTTTTGTGTTGGATAGTCCATTTATCGAGGAAGGCTTTAGGCTATATAACATCACGCTGCGACCAATAGGAGCGAAGCATCAGTGAAAAATGTTGCAAAAACGGGAAAAGAGCCTAAAAAATTAAAAATGCTGCCGAAAGTCACTATTCCACGCGGACGAAGTCGCGAGCACAGCTAGTTAAAGGATATTTACGAAGCCAACTTATGCATGGTCACATGAAGCCGTGCCTACTGATACTAAAGTAATATGCGCATTATGCATGATATCGTTTCTGATCGCAACGTATTTTGAAACAGTCTATAATGTACTTTATTACAACATCGGGATAAATAAAATCTTTGTTTAAACGTTAGTAGCTACAATTTTCACGTAAATATTTTTAAGTAAACGCCTGATGGCTGAGTGGCAAACTGTTTGAACTGATACAAGAAGGCCCTGGGTTCAATTCCCAGTGCGGGAAAGTATGTTTCTGTTTTTACTTACATTACTAAGTAAAGTAATTACTGGGCAAAGACTTCTTTTAAATAAGTATTGGCTTAATCACCACGCTTGCCAAATGCAGGTCGGTCATCTCGAGACCAGGCTTTCCATCGAAACATCCTAAGGTAAGTAATAATTATTATATACATATTGTAACTCATCGTACATTATTTCATTTTAATTTATTTCCTATTTGATTTTAGTTTTAATGTAATTTTATTTTTTAGATCGTTGGTTATTTGAATTACTATATTACATTTAAGTGAAATGATAGTTTAAAAAGTTAAGTTGGGTTGGAAGACTTAATATTATAGGTACTTATACTTATACTGCTAATTATAAAAGGGATGATGAACAGCCCTTACTATGCTGATTGTTATTTGGGAGGTTGACGCAACTCATTTAGAATACTATAAAGTGTATTTATGGGCACATTAATAACTGAGGCGGTAATTTCCTCAATAGTCCGCGGCGGATATCCGCAAATCCGGCGCGCAAATTAAAAGTTCCTCGGGTTCACGACGCAACGTGGGCGCGCTATAGATCAGGAGTTATGCTGACACTTTCAGATATTTATAACTATAACCTTTAAAAACTTGAAAACTTAACCTTAATTAAACAGTATTGAATAAAAAAAAATTTATACCAATAACACAGTATTAAACACACCGTTTAAGCTGCATTTAGAAGTTATAAGCACAATTCGGTGGTTTATTATAGTCCCACTGTTGGGCTCAAGCCTTTTCACAAAACAATGACACTGAGCCTTCGCAAGCCAAGCCAGTGGCCCATCCGGTGACCGACATTGAGAAAGTTGCTTCACTTATTAGATCGGACAAAGAATAAGGTCGGTCTTTCCGAAATAACAACGGAATCATGGTGACACCATAATGAAATCCAAAAAAGAACGAATTTTCGAAAAAAATCCAAACATTTAAAAAATTACGAAACTTTTTTTAACGAATTTATTTATCGTATTATTCGCACCAGTATTCGGCACACTTTTCGTCGACAAAGAATTTCATTTAAATCTTTCTGTATGACAGCAAGTCAGGTTGTCTGTATTAAATTATCGCTCAAGTCACAAACCACTTGCTAATCCCTTTTTAGGGTTAAAGATATTTATTTCTCATAAAGAATTTACAATTCACTTACATGAGAGATACAAAATTATTTTAAAACACATTGAACGACACAAAAACAAAGCGATCAACAAAAATTAACAAAACATGTAGGTAGTTTTATAAAACTCCGATTCGACCGCTAGGAGCGGTCCGTACAAGTACTTACCGCTCCCCGGCGTGTAGCCCCGACACCAAACACACATTCAACTAACGACACTGGAAGTGGCAATAAGCGTACTTTGAGCTCGATCAACAACAAGATCATTATACAGTTACTTTTCTTGAAAAATATTCAAAGTTAATATTATTATAAGTTATGATATAATAATACAATAATAAGATCATTGCGCAATGTTTACGTAAGTTTTCCAAAAGATTTAAATTATACCTATTTTATTTTATCATTTTTTTTAATGTGTATTTTTATTTTTAATACATTAATTAAGTTATTTTCTAACGATTCAAGGAAAAGTGTAGATGACTGGTTCCTGCCGAACACTGGAGCCCTAACCTGTCGTTAACATTAACGTAAACAAACAAATGGGAATGCGGTTGTGTCAGCTAAAATAGCTTTAGCCGCTGAGATCGATAGAGTTCCGCGCGTTCCCGCACCAGCCATTAGTTCCGAAGCTGAGGCTGGATCGCGCGTCAATCCGAAACTTCATCAGCCGAGTGTGCTGCCACGAGTAAATAGGTACAGAAGGCCGGATCCACAAACGAGCGATACAGGCGCGGCCATTTATACGGTGATTTCGACTATTTGTGTTATGAACCTTTTTATATTAAAAATGTTTTAAAATCATACCTTACGTGATTTTATAATATCTCAAACTTTGTACCAAATACTTAGATTATATTGTAATTTAAAGTGTCCCGACTAGTTAATACTGGATATCGTATGATGTCCCCCACATATCAGGCTCAGTCTAGTGTGGGGGCCAGTAATATATTTGTAACGAATGTCAAATTAAAATTATTATAAAATAAAAAATAAAAAATAAAAATAATTTATTTCAGACCGAGATCCATATAAAAGTGTTAGTATACATAATATTCTTATAAACTATGTTAGTGTACAATCATGGTGTTAGTATACAAACTTATAAAAACTAGGTGTTAACATTAAATTATTAATTTGGATTTATTGATTAAAATTAGTTGGGGTGGTGATATATCACTCTCCGCACAAAGCTTTTCCACATTGGCGAGTCCCGCCTATCAGCAATAGTATTCAGGATGGCGTTCGGACTGTCCCTAATTCTGCGAATAAGGGATGCTGTTTTTTTGCGGATGATTGCGCCAAAACCATCTGTTTTATATTCAGCAAATTATGATTATGATTAATATTATACTTGGGAGAACCGCCAGAGGTACGTAAATCTGCCGGGACGCCACGCGCATTTTGTTAAAATGAATCGACAATTAATTTGAAAATTGCTGCGTATATAATTGTTTAAATAAATAGAAATGAGCTGACGTTTTTTTTCTTTTCATTCAATTTCTTAAACCCTACAAAACATACTTTTGCGCTACGACCGAGCGTAGGTAATTAGGATCGCTATCAACCAGTCACCCTTCTCTACCTACTATTTAGTGAGCCGAGTGCGCTCTGCTATTCAGCTCAAATTCAAGTTTGTAATTAAAACTATGCCCATTTTTGGTGCTGTTAAAAGTTGCTCTGAAATCTAACCGTGTGGGAATATTGCATATTTGCATTGCAATAGCAACTCATGCCAATGCTAGCAATTCAATAGATAATGAGTTATTGCATGCTTATTGATCAATAATAGTTTGCTATTATTGTTTTAAAAAATTCACCCATTCAATTCATATTAAAATGTAAAAAAAACAAGACGATCTATTGAACGTTAGTTGAATTATCTTTTGGTGTTACGAACGGGTAATGGTGAAGTTCGGCCATATTGTTTTTACCTTCGTTAACGGAGTATATTTTGGTCACTGGTAAAATAAAACGATTTATTCGGTTTACTCATAGACCAAACATCTAAAAGTAGATCTGTAGTTTTACTATTAATTTGCCGTTCGACACGCTACGATAATACTAGTAAATTAATTATTTATTTTATTACATTATTTTCGTTTGACACACTATTTTACTTACAACAGGGCTATAAAATGTCAGACTAAACTAATATCTAAAACGAACAAAACAACATTTGCATTAAATTATTCATTTCTTCCTACTGATATTAAATATGATTTAATAATATCGCATTTAGGTACGCTTTAGAAGCATTTTTAATTAAATTAATCAAGAATCTTTTCAACAAGAAATGTTGTCCGTAAAATGTGTTTATTATACGTATTGTATTAAAAGTTTAGTACCTAAAGACGAGTATAATTTCCGTCGATCATAATACCCGGATTATGCGGTCCGTCTTAAGAGGGGGGTGGGGGTTTGACGACCAGCAGCGGTCTAATGTCCCTCTCAAAGTTAGACCGAACGGGACGAACTTCCACAAGTTTGAGTGACACAGCTATTTATAAAGTAAGGGACGCTTCTCCTACATACTACCTGCCTATATACCGATAGCTAGTAAACACAACCGCAATATTTGAACCACCACCTCCTTGATTGGACTAAAACTTAGTCTTACTTTTTAAACATCGACCTCTTTTCCAACTACTACTGGTGCTGAGAGCGATGGTCTGAACACTAGGCCACGAAGGAGGCTTTCATTTTACATATGAAGTGTATAATGTTTGTACATTATCTATATCTACACTACTATATAAATCTGTAGGCTCTGTGTGTACTTGCAATTTTTCTGACAAATTTTGGGATAAATATTCATTTTAAGACTCACTGACACCAATTCTACGATTTTTTAATTTTTTGTCTGTCTGTATGTCCACTTTTAACTGATGAACGGCTTGACCGATCTTGATGAAAATTTGTATGTAGTAAGATCATGCGATTGTGCAAATGATAGGCTATAAAAAAGAAAGAAAAAAAAGTTAACTCTTAAAATTTGTATGTAGTAAGAACATGAGATTGTGCAAATGATAGGCTGTTATGATGTTGGTAAACTTTTCGGTAATCATAATTTATTTGAATTGCGTAAGTAGAATAGTCATTTGTTTCATTCTATTCGTTTGTATATTATGTCCGATTTGTGAAAAATATGGTCAAAACTTGCCCATTCGCGATCTATACTACTTTATAAATCTGTAGACTCTGTCTGTACATGCAATTTTTTGACAAATTTTGAGATAAATATTCGTTTTATGACACACAGACACATTCTACGATTTTTGAAATTTTTGTCTGTCTGTCTGTCTGTCTGTCTGTCTGTCTGTCTGTCTGTCTGTCTGTCTGTCTGTCTGTTTGTCTGTATGTCCTCTTATAACTTGATGAAAATTTATATGTAGTAAGTAACATGCGATTGTGCAAATGATAGGCTATGATGTTGGTAAGTCTAATAATTATATTGATTAGCATTAATTGATCCATTTTATTCGCACAGCGAAGCGGGCGGGTGACGGCTAGTGATGGTATTTGTTGAAATATACAAAAATTTTCAACATCATTCAATCTTCTCATTGTATAAAATCATGACTCGATCACTAATAATCACTCATTCATTCCTTCACTCGTTCAACTGATGCTGTGTGTCAACTATCAACTGACGTTTCTCACTTGAATAAAAGTATTCATCCAGACCACAACGAAGTTTTACTTTGCCGTCACTACACCCTGTAGCCAATAGTATTCTCACACAGTTCTATTTCTGTGTCTGACGATACACGCTGGTACTATAAATATACTTTCAACAAATAATTTACAATATACTGTTATATAGGTAGTAATATAAGGTCCTTACCTATGAAATTGACGTTTTGTATAAAAAAAATTATAAAATTATATTTTCCATACTAACGTTTCTTTAATTTTCTTAGCATCTATTTATGTTAACACTATAAGAATTGTGTTTGTTTCAATAGCTAAATATAGCAGACATTAAAAAGAAAAAAAAATCAAGTCCCTTCAAAGCTACAATGAAACAAAAGGTCAATTCCGCAAACAAAAAACAAAGTAAATTTAAAAAAAAATTTGGGCGATAAAGACACAAAATGAATAATCATTGTTATTACTGAAGCCTAGGTAACATAGTCCTAATTAAATGTGTATAATAATATTAACAACCGGTACTGACTTTTAGAAGTAATACACCTATTAATGAGTGAGAAAAGAACGTAAATTTCATAGGTAAGGACCTATTATAACGTAATACTCGTAATAAAGATACGGTAACATTCTAAAATCCAATTTTCGTGAAAATTACTAACTTCCGCACTTTAAATAAAAACAACAACAACCGGGGTATTTTGAATAAAAATGTATATTAAATAGCGAAATACCACTACTTATAACAATCACAAAATCTCAGGAACGTAAAAATGTAAAATATCTTTTAATTTCAAAACCTCGTAAACGTTGCGCCATCTAGTATTTCTAAACCAAAAATAAAGGTAGATGCTTTATTAAGAAAGCGAATGAAAACGCGTTACATATTATTAATGCAACCACACTGAAGATGGCGCTGCTAATAAAAAAAAGCGAAAGCACGTCGGAGAACCAGCAGTGTACAGCTACTGCCATCTAGTTTGTGAAGGGGTAGGTGTCCCTAAAGCTTACAACGCCATCTGTGCGAGGGTTGCAGAACTAAAATCACTTTAAAGCAGATAAGTCTTTCTTACTTTAAAAAACTGTAGTTGTACCTATAAAGTTCCAACGTTTCACAAGTTTTATATGCATTTAAACAATCACTTACCTTGAGCAGATGAGGATCGCGTTCAGCAGCATCCAGCAACGACTCCGCTTCGCTCAGCCAAGCCACGAACTTCTCCAACGAACGGTCGAAGTTTTGCAGCGACGATACCGCTGAGTTCAAGGCTTTGCCGCGAGCTATTATACTGCAACAAAAGGATAAGCTTAGTACCTACAATTTTGCAAATTTTAAGTTAAAATGGTGTTATTCTACAATAAGCGATATCAAACACCCCCTAACAGATGGCGTAAGTTTAGTAACGTAGTCTGACCAACACACGCTAGATGATACTGCTTTAGTTTTACCCGCTATTAATAGATGGCGTTACGTTGCCAGGAGCAAGGCCTACTAGACTAAGTTGCACTACTACTACTACTAAGTTGCAGTTTGTTTTAACCACCCCCTAACAGATGGCGCTAATTCAGTAGCGCAGTCTGACGAAAGCACGCTAGATGATAATGCTTTAGTTTTACCCGCTATTGATAGATGGCGCTACATGGACTAGATTTCAATGCTTTCGAACGCAAAGGCAAATAATATTGATAACAAACTTAGAACCCTTACTTAGAATAACATTGCGCGATATACTACGGTAGTCATAGTATCGGCGTTACAAAGAACGCAATGAACTAGAAATCCGCTCGCCACACCGCATGACTCCACTGGTCGAGGTGGCCAAGCGGTAAGGTTTAAATAAGTTTCTAGATAATTACTCTATTACAAAACAGTGTTTACAGTTAAACAATGTCTAAAGACGTGTTTAATATATTGTGTCTCTGTCTAAAAATATTAGCTGAAAAGTGACAACATATGTTTTAAGCATTGCCTAACTTTAGCCGTCGTTTTGTGGTAAAGCTTAAAGGTAATAATATTATTTTTCTCCAGGAAGCCCGAGTGGGAATCGAACCCACGACCTTTGGATGCCCGGTCCAATGTTCTGACCATTGAGCTACCGAAGCCCCAGAAGACTCGTTGAGTTTTTCTAGTAATTTGTGATTTACGCTGCGAACAGCAGTATTATGTCACTGTGAAGATATACTACCCCCACACTCGAAAGAACTCTTTTTACAAGTATTAAACAATCGATAAAGACGTAATCTATATATTAATACGTGATGCAAAAACTTTGTACCCCTTTTTACGAAAATTGCGCGGACGGAGGAGTATGAAATTTCGCACATTTAAAGGTTATGTAGAGAAGGAGTACAGAATGTTAATATTTTTTTAAATTATGTCTAAAATATATGAAATTCAATAAAATAAACATTACACACACTACTATGTATTTAACAGACACGCAAATGTATTTGACACACACGCAAATATTATATACTCTTTTCAAAAATTTCAAAAATGGAAGAGGAGCGGCCGAAGTCTGTCAATGCCAATCTAAAGTCACATTATATCTTTTTAAAATGTTCATTGCTTAGGATACAATCCGTGCAGCCTTAATATAATTACGGTCGAATTTCGACCACTGGGCGACCACTAATTCCTTTAAATATTTACATTGCTGGCTTGCAGCGTAAATCACAAACTACTAAAAAATTCAACGAGTCTTCTGGGGCCTCGGTAGCTCAGCGGTCACAGCATTGGACCGGTTATCCAAAGGTCGCGAGTTCGATCCCCATTCCTGAGGTTAGTTCATTTTTTTCTAGTAAAATTTTATCTTGTAACTATACAATATAGCATTATCAATACAAAATTCAAAATAATATGATTTACCTGTTGTTGAGCTCGTTGTATCTGTGGTTGACAGCCTCGGTGGCCCGCTTGATGCGGGTGGTGTCGTCGTTGCGGTACACGGCGATCAGGCGCTGGGTCAGCTGGCCGAACAGCTCGATCTGGTGCTTATACTGGTGCACTTCGGCGTGGAACGACTGGAATCAAAAGAGAGAACGCGTTAAAATCGAACGGACAAGTGTTAAATGTATTATCTTTTTCTTAAATACGTGAATGACTCCTCGCCTCTCCTTAACGCCTCGGTGACTTTTTTTTATATTAGAAGGAGGCAAACGACCAGGCAGGTCACCTGATGGGAAGCAATCACCGCCGCCCATGGACACCCGCAAAACCAAAGGAATCACAGATGCGTTGCCGACCTTTAAGGAAGGAATAGGCTCGTTTCTTGAAGATCCCTGACTGAGTGGCAAAGCGCTAAGCCCGATACCCGAAGGTCCCGGGTTCAATTCCCAGGTCGGGCAAACTTTGTTTCGGATTTTTCAATGTATAGTCCGGGTTTGTGATCACCAACCCACATTTGGCAAGCGTGGTGATTAAGCCAATAACCATCAATTGTAGTGATGACTACAGGACGCCCTCAGACTAGGTGGAACGACAATCTTCGCAAGGTGGCTGGCAAGAAGTAAATGAGAGTAGCCGCGGATCGTGCTCGGTGGCGTGCACTTGGAGAGGCCTATGTCCAGCAGTGGACGTGTGTAGGCTGATGATGATGATGATGTAGTGATGACTTGATTTCGATGATGTAAGCCTTTGACCAAAAGTGGGACAGTTATGGGCTTTTACGTTACTTTTACTAACGAGAACGAAGACTTTAAATGTTAAAAACTTATGGGTTCATCTCCGCAAGTTCTTTATTTCGTTTTAATTGAATTTGTTTAAGAAAACTATGGGTGTTAGTGTTAGTTCAATAGTGATCTTGTCTATAACAATACTAATATTGCGTTACTACATTAATTAATTATTCACTGAAATTAATAGTCGGCTAAATCTGGACTTTCTAACGTTTTTGTAACGTTTTGAACTATATCATACTCATAAAGCAACTTTTAAAAGGATTTTTTCGTTTTTTGATATAATATGTGATCCATTATATCCGTGATCATGGCGCATGCTACTGTGCCAATATATCGGACACTCAAAAAACATAATACAAAAATAAACTTAATGGTAATTTACTGTACATAAACAAGAGTGCTTCTCAAAAAAAAACTAGTTAACGATACGATCCCAATAGTCAATATTCATGATCAAACACAGTAGGTACAGTCAGACTAATTTAACTGTACACAACAAACAGATCAGCCGCATCAATGCGCCCGCCCTGCCCAATCATGTGTGAGCTTTCGATCGCAGTGTCACGCTTGTCCATTTTACAATTAACAATATCCCGATAGAATAGTTTATTATTCACACCAACTAAATTGATTTAGACACGCGTGTCATTCAATATGCAATTCAAACATTACAGTTTAATATGAAAAACATGTCTATCTAGAGCAGGGATGCACAGACTACGGCCCGCGGGCCGCATGCGGCCCGCCGGTCGAATACTGGTGGCCCGCCGACAGCAAAAATAATACTCTCGTACATTCGAAAATATTGAGTTCTATTCCAGAATAAAACCAATAACAAATGTTCGAAAAGTAATTTGAATCTCGCGCGCGCGCTCTATCAATCTTATCGGTGCGCCGTGCATGCGTCGGTAACAGCGGTCGGTAATGTTCGTGCTGATCTCGGTTAAATTCGTTTTCTTGAGGAAGCGCGCCGCGTTATTATTATACTGTTCGAGCGAGCGAGATAGCAATAGTCCCAAATTCCCGATAGCTCGCGTAGGTAGATACACGAAGCTTCCAGAGTCGGTTTCGAGATTTCTCCAGACAGTTTTCGACTCTATGCGCGTGGTATAAAAGCCACGCTAACCGCAGCGACCGACAGTTCGGTTTTAATTTGAGTAAAGTGTCGTTAGTTCTAGTGTAGATTTTAACTCGACTAGCCGGTGTCATAATTATAATATATTTTGATCCACATTCAACGTAGATTTCCCGTCAAGTGCCGTGTATAATTGTGTTGTGAAATCGTAAGTAAAACTGTTATTAATTTTATCTACATATTTTATCAATTATTTTTGGTAATTAATTAGGAACTGTAATTGGTTTTAGGTGCTGTGGTAATCCTAGTCAGGATTAAAACGCAACATGGACATGCCAGGAACTAGTAAAAAACGTAAGGTTAAAGATGAAAATCGGCAGTTTCAAGAAATTTGGACTGAGAAATACTTTTTTGTATGGTCGCATAACAAAGTCGTTTGTTTAATTTGCAAGAATTCTGTTGCGATTGCAAAGGAATATAATGTAAAAAGGCACTATGAAACGCAGCATCCTACTTTTACGAAGTTTACAGGCGAATTAAGAAAGCAAAAAGTTTTGTCTTTAAAACGGGAGCTTATTGGTCAACAAGCTATGTTTACAAAACCCATTCAAGATACAGAAACAGCTACAGAAGTTAGTTATGAAATTTCTCGAATGATAGCAAAGCGGAGTCGCCCCTTCAATGATGGGGATTTTGTAAAAGAATGCATAGAAATTGCCGCTAAGAAAATGTGTCCAGAAGCAGCAAAAAAGTTTGAGAAAATTCAACTGAATCGTATGACCATCCAAAGACGAATTATGTCTTTGTCAGATAATATTGCGGAACAATTAAATGAAAAAACTAAGATAATTGATTTTTTTTCATTAGCACTCGACGAATCCACTGATATTAGTTCCACAGCTCAACTTCTTATATTCATACGAGGTGTTACTCAAGATTTTGAAGTCTTCGAAGAGTTATTAGGAATGTGTTCATTGAAAGGTCAAACCAGAGGAGTTGATATACTCAATGTACTTTTGGACGAGTGTTCAAAAACTGATTTGGACTTATCGAAATTATCGGGAGTTTCGACTGACGGTGCTCCTTCGATGATTGGTGTCAATTCTGGGCTAGTTACTTTGTTGAAAAAGCATTTGCAAGAAAAAAACTTAAACGCTGAAGATCTCATGCAGTTTCACTGCATTATACACCAAGAAGCCCTCTGTTCTAAAAAAATTGAATTTGAAAATGTCATGAAAGTGGTAGTTTCGACTGTGAATTTCATAAAATCACGAGGACTCAATCACAGGCAATTCAAACAATTCCTTGATGACATTGAATGCGAACATGGAGATTTACTGTATTATACAGAAGTAAGGTGGCTAAGTCGTGGATTGACACTGGAACGATTTTTAAATTTAATAGAAGAAATTGATATTTTTCTGGCGGAAAAGCAAAGGGACGTCCCGGAACTTAAAAGTCCTGATTGGTTGTGTGATTTGGCTTTTTTAGTTGACATTACAAATCATTTGAATGTCTTGAACACACGGCTTCAAGGCAAAAATCAACTGATATCCCAGCTCTACGCACATGTATCATCCTTTCAATGCAAGCTGACACTTTTCAGATCGCAATTGAATTCTGGAAATTACAATCATTTTCCGAATTATAAGAAAATGGCTGAAAAATTCAAAAAAACTGCTATTAATTTCAGTTATGTAAAAAAGCTAGATATTTTGATTCAATCTTTTCAAGACAGATTTTCGGAGTTTAAAACAGTGAAACCTCTGTTGGACATATTTAGCAATCCTTTCACGATTTCAGTTGAAAATGCGCCAGAGTTAATGCAGTTAGAAATTATCGACATTCAGAACGACCAAGATTTACGCAACAAATTCAACGAAAGAGACTTGCTGAACTTTTACCGCTGCATTGATAAAAATACGTACAAAGAGTTGCGCATAAACGCTCTGAAATGTGCAAGCTTATTTGGTTCTACCTATATATGTGAACAAACCTTTTCAATCCTAAATAATAATAAAACAAAAAATCGAAACCGCCTTGCAAATGAAAGTTTGGAAGCAGTTTTACGTGTTGCTACAAGTAAATTTGAGCCAAATATAAAAAAGATTGTAAGCACTATGCAGTGCCACGCTTCAAATTAATAAATTCTTTTTCAATTTGAATACATTATTATCAATTTTTCATTGTCTTTAATTACCTATACTTCTGGTGGCCCACCATCAGTTCATAATTTGCCCGAGTGGCCCCTAGTCTTAATAAGTCTGTGCATCCATGATCTAGAGTAAACCATTGACCTACATCTTAGGTTGGTTTAATGCTCTCTCTAAGACCTACATACACTTTTCTACTTACCTAACTTTTTCTGATAACTATCCGTATGTTTTGTGGTAACTAACTGTTATTGCAATCAGTGTGTATATCATATTTTTATACTAGTGGTCACCCAGTGGTCGTAATTTATTAAGGCTGCACGGATTGTATCCTAAACAATGAAAAATTAAAAAGATAGAATGTGATTTTGGATTGGCATTGACAGATTTCGGCCGCTCCTCTTCCATTTTTGAAAATTTTGAAAAGAGTATATGCGTGTGTATTAAATACATGGTAGTGTGTGTAATGTTTGTTTTATTGATTTAATGTATTTTTATGCATTATTTAAGTAAAATATTAACATTCTGCACTCCTTCTCTATATAAACTATAAGTGTGCGAAATTTCATACTACTCCGTCCGCGCAAATTTGTAAAAAGGGGAACAAGGGGGGTTTTTGCTTCACGTATTAATATATAGATTAGTGTCATAAGTATGCAGAGAATGAAATATTATATAATATAAGTACCTTCCCTAACACACCAGACAAATCTCATTGATTATTGGTTTATATAATATGTTTTATATGCGTCTATTTTCGTAACATAAATAAAATACTACCTTACATAATTAATAAAATTATATTGCGTTAAAACCTTTGGAGTGAATAAGATATAAGATATAAAAAAAATATTTTCAAGGTCCTAAAGTGGCAGGGAGTCATTGGCAACATCACCACAACACGAACTTGCGTGTCTGTCAATAATGATAATTAACATCAGTTTATTGTAAATTTAAAAAATTACAATTATTTTTTGCATTTAACATTTTCTTCAAAATAGCAGAGCCTACGTTCTCGTACGTTCTTCGTACGTCTACGCAGAGTTACGAGAGTAATACGTTCACATAGACCATCCACGTTTAAAATTCGCAAAAGTACAAGCTAATTAAAAAAAAACATTACCGACCCGGCTGTAGTACATCGCTACAGAATCCAATTTATATTTCACGAGCAGATTTTTGCGTTACCTTTCTATCTTCCCGCACAAATTTTTCTCGTCAACCTTTTTCCGCTCAAATTATTCATAATTCCGTTACTTTCAAACGGATGGACTCACCTATCTCTACATTTCACACATACGCTCCAAATTATATACCTGTATTCTAATTGTTACGACACAGGGTTCATTTTGGCTTAACCATGAGTGTATACTTTAAACAGAGTTTCAAATATGTGGGATTCCCTCCTTGGTGTGTCCAATTATTCAGGATTTATGGGACTCCGCGCGCAACTAACTTGGGCACGAGTTGCAAGTTTCCGTAAACGCGAGCGACGGGCAGATTGGATAATCCGCGAGCTTAATTTAGATTTAGAACATTGCTAAGTGTTTTAATAGACAATGTAGACAGTTAGAGATCATCAAATATTAGACTTGAAACGGTATAAAAATAGGTCATATTGCGTCTGCTCATTTTATATTTTGTTGTTATTCCGCGGATTGAACATTTGTATTGGCACCACCAGTGGTTCTACACCTGTTTTCGTAACAAAATAAATCCTACTAATAAACGCGAAAGTTTGTAAGTATGAATGTTTGTTACTCTTTCACGTAAAAACTACTCAATGGATTTGGATGAAATTCGGCATACAGATAGTTTATAACCGGGAATAATACATAGGATACTTTTTATCCCCATATTCCCACGGGAACGAGAACCGGGAACCACGCGAGTGAAACCGCAAGCAGTAACTTGTAATAAAATGATTTGTTTTGTTTATATAATTTTTAACGCAAATTTTGTTGCAAACATATTACAAAAACACAAATGTTGAAAAAATTTCCACGAGCAAGATCGGATGTTAATGACGGTAGTTACTGTTATTGAAATTGAATGGGCGCCTTTGGCTTTCAAAGTAAAAAAGTAAATAGTGTTGAATAATTTCGGCAGGCTGGTTAGAACCACGATAGCTCAATTGGGAGAGCACCTGACCTGGTATGTCAGAAGGGTCAGGTTCAAATCCTGCTCATGGATTTTTTTTCATTATTTGTGTTTTTTTTAAATAAATAATATCGAATTTCAGTGAAATTTTACGATGGCATTTAGGAAATAGGTTGTCTGTATTCAAATGTCACTAAAATCACAAATAAGTTGTTGACCCCTATGTCACCTGATTAAAGGAAAATAGTGTCGGTCGGTGCTAGTACTTACCCTATTACAAACAGCGGTTGACATTGTCTATGGTTTTAAAACGCGGTTTACGAGCAGCTCAAAACCGGTCGTCGTGTAGATCCTTTATAAGAGGCCTATAACCAGCGGACGTATTTTAGCTGAGATGATGATACGAGTAGATGATAAATCATCATCATCATCAGCCCACACACATCCACTGCTGGACATAGGCCTCTCCAAGTGCACGCCACTGAGCACGCTCCGCGGCTACTCTCATCCAGCTCTTGCCAGCCACCTTGCGAAGATCGTCGTCCCATAAATGTCCATAACTAAATACCATATTATATTATATATAGTACCTGGATGACCAAGCTTTGCTCGTTTCTTTATAATGTTTTCTAAAAATGAAACCTAGCTAGATCGATTTATCACCCCCGAAACCCCCTGCATACTAAATTTCATGAAAATCGTTGGAACCGTTTCCGAAATTCAGATTATTTATATATACATATATACAAGAATTGCTCGTGTAAAGGTATTAGGTTCATTACAAATATAATATTTACAACCCTTTGTAAATGATTAAATTGCTGAACGATTCAAAGTCTCCACCTGCGTCTCCGCAGGGATTCGCCAGTAGTGTAAGGTAAGCCGGCGTTGTTCCGCTCGTGGTTCAGCTAATGAGCAAACGATGCTGACGCGCGCTTAATTAGTTACCCGCCGGTATCAATCGCTGTTTCGGTATAATTACGCAATTAGTTTTAGTAATATTGAACAGGTAATTAAGTAGGTATCTGTGTGCTTTGATGACAGTGGTATCGTCGAATTTGGCGAGTCATACATAACGATTATCGATTTAAATACACAGATGCTTATTATATTTATCTATGTAACTATAATGTGTACTTATCAAATGTAATATTAATGAAAATAGATCATTAATAATTATAGACCTTGTCGGGCAAAGTCGATGCGACACAGAGAATGTCAAAGAAACTAACAAAGTAAAAGATTTATTAAACTTTAAGAAATAAAACTAAGGAAAAGTAAATTAAAGCCTATACACTGTCCCACTGTTGGGCAAAGGCCTCCATCATTGAAATCAAGTCATCGCTACAATTGATGGCTAAAAAAAAAATATTATTATTATATAAAGCAACTTGAAGGGAGGAGCGTCTTTACTTTAGATCGATTCAATCGTATCGTAACTTATAATCAAATCAATCGGAAGACGCTTTAAGAAAAATACAACAGTCTCCGGTCTTTATCCACCTTATATACTCGTATACGAGTATATAACGCCTCTGTTAAGTCCATATGTCTATTAAAAATGTGCTTCTATTTCGTGTTTTTTTCAATTAGCCTTTTTTAAACCCATTTCCAATTTGGTCGAAGTACGTCCAATGGAATCGATCTCCGTTGGAAGTTTCACTGAAGTTCTCATGTATACTTCAGTCACGCATCAAAACACGTAGTTTTATCATCAGGATATAAGCGTCCCACAGTTGGGTTCTAATTTTCCTTTATATATACTATATTAAAGAGGTTGAGTTTGTGACTATGTTTGTTTGTTTGTCAAGACTTACCTCCGCGACGACTGGTCTTGTGGGTAACATGAGCTATATTTTTTTTTCTCCTGTTTTTATCTTGCGATCAGCCCTTAGGCTATGAGCAGATGTATTGAGTGGCTTTTGGCAAGTAGAGTCAGTTCCCCAGCGGAAACCTCTCCATGGGCATAAATTCATAGAATAGAGTCCAGGTCTATAATATTGCGTCTTTTTAGACGTCTTATTGTGTCCGGGATAAGAAGCTGCATTGCAAGCTGGGCCCCGATCGCGGTAATTTAAAACATGACTAAATATCTACGTTTCGTTTGCGTTGCAGCTGTAGTTGCGTTCCATTTGAGTTTCAGTCAATGCGAAATTTGGTATCGCGGTAAAGATCATGCGCAAGTTAAGACAAAACGCAGATGGAACGCAACTGGAACACAAGGTTAGTAAAAGTGTTAGAGATGTAACCCTAGTATTGACACTGCTACATGTTTTAAAAGTACAATCGATGGTCGACTTAGGATTTTTTTTGTCGCCACACTGGCTTTGGCAGCTGTTTTGAGAGCGCGAAACTCAGAACAATTACTTTAGTTATTATTCTGAGGCGCGAAAGTTTGAAGTGGTGTATATGATTTTCAAGTGATTGAGTGGTAGAGTTTTAGTGATTGGAGTGCAGCTTTGGTATGTGATTTTATACTACTTATTTGTTTAAATTGAAAATGGTTAAACTTTTAGATATAATCATGTAATCCTTTTTTTTTAAGGTATAACACATAGGTAATGGAAGACCACCGCAGGCACAACACAGTTCGCCAGCTCAAGGTGATGCAAGAGTTCCTAGAAGGTAATAGAGCATTTGCACAGCGACTGTGGCGAGAGTGCGCCGAATCCCTTAATGCTTTGAGACCGGCGAGGACGGGAAAAGAGTGGTCAAAGGTATGTTGTTTTAGTTCAATATGTAATATATTGTACTAATTTGTAAACCACCATTTCACTGTGATTTTCTATCAAAACTATTAAACTTAACAATATATACCCTAGAGGTTGGTTTGGTTGGTGGTAGGACTTGTTCTCAGTGCCTGCCTAGATACCACTATCTAAGTCTGACACCATAACAACGATGTTTTCAGCTGGTCACTACCCGTTCACCCACCAGCTTTACCCACCAGTGGGTGCACGGGGAATCTCTGTTTACCCGTGCACCCCGCCTTGGAAATCTCACAGTCGGAAACGCTCGCCTTAACTCTTCTCGTATACGCCAGGAGGCACTGCTTCAATGCCATGCTAATTTTCGTTAAGTACAGTGAAAAGTGCCTCGAGCACCATGGCAGCAAAGTCAAGTCAAGCATCATCATCATCAGCCATTACAAGTCCCCACTGTTGGGGCACAGGCCTTCCTTATGGATGGATAAGGAAATTAGGCCATGACCTACCACGCGGGCCCAATGCGGATCGGTGGGTGTTAAATTAACGACTGCAAACGCAGCCGGGGTCAACGGCATAACGTGCCTTCCGAAACACGGAGGAGCTCGAGAAGAAAAGTTTTTTGGTCACCCATCCCGTGACCGACCATTGTGAAAATTGCTTAACTTCAACGATAGCAGGCCGAGCGCGCTAACCACAGCGCCACGGGCTTCTCATATTTAATATTTAAATTACCAGAAACAAATTCAATTAAATGTTGTTCATTTTTTTTCAGCCACTAGGGTGTCTTTAGAAGAGTCGCGAGCTATGGTGCTGCGTATTGAAGAAATGAGCGCAAGCTGCCCTTCAAAATGCACAAACTGCAAGTCAAAATGCACAGTCATTGAATATGCTATCAGAAGCGTTTAAATTATTAGCTGAAAGTGTAGACCGGCTGAGTCAGCAGCTAAATGTTTACATTATCGGCTGTCCAAAATCAAAACCTACCAAGAGACAGTTTTTGTAAAATGCGTTTTTTTTCATCAAAGATCCCTAAATATTAAAAACAACCGTATTTCTATCTCAATTACATTACAGTCATGACTTATGGACATGCGTGGACCTAGCAAGTGTCATTCGTATTCCAAGTAAAAAATTCAAAAAATTCAATTCAAAATTCAAAATCATTTATTCAGTTTACGCTACAAAACTAAATAATGCTTAAATAGTTTATATGAATAAGGGGGTTAGTATCCAACTATTAAATTATGAGAAATTGTATAATGTAAATTTGCATAAAACATTCTCTTTTGTTTCTGTACTGTGCAGCAGCACAAAGGAATCCTTAGTTATAAGTATAAAAAGTGCAATTTGTGTTGCACACTTTCTTAAAATATTAAAAAAAATTAATACATAAATACTTTAATTTTGCACTGCCCTATCTTCCCACAATCGCTGCACAAGAGAGTGACGGCGTGCGCGTCCTAACTCTGTTGCGTTTTTTTGTTGCCATAATTTTCAAAGTCAACAAGATCGTCTGTGTAAACATTGTAGTCAATGTGTGGAGCTATGGACAGTTCGTCGAATACTAATGTACACAAACGATCTTGTTGTAACATTTTTTCAACAGTAAGTTTTTTATTTGTATAAATTTTTTATTTTGTTTGTTTGATGGTAGTGTAAAATGCTTACACATTAATCTGTAAGATTTAGGGCTCTTCTTATGAAGTGAAAGACATAACATTTTCTCATCGAGGCTAAATTTCCGCCTTCCTTTTTCTTTTGTCCTTCAACAAATTGCATTCTTGTGAATAATTTTGACGAGTCCCACATGTTTTCAGTTAAAAGTTTAAAATCTTTTTTGAGCGCTTGTTTCTCAGCTACCTTGAGACGTGTTTTCAACTTTAACATTTTTACGCGCAATCGACGAATTTCGTTTTGCATCTGCAGTCCTTTTCTTTTGATCCTTTTTATTTTTTGATTCTGGACAAACTTGGATGTTTTATCTGTAACAATTTTATTTTGGATTAATTTCTACTTAATTTCAGCTAAATACACAAATACCAGAGGGTCTAATGTCTTTGTCTAAAATTTAATTTAATTTCAAATTTGAAAATTAGACATCGAAACAAATAAAAATGTCATATTGGAGAAAGCAAGTAGCCCTCAGTTGATTAGTTTTAGATTAGTAATTTTTTTGCTACAACTTTACACACTTTTCACTTTAATTCCGATGGGTGATGCTTACTTACAGAAACTAATTACCAGAATAAAAAAGCATATTAATTAGGGTTGTTGCTTATTTATGTGTAAAATTTAATGCTAATTCATTGTGTATGCGTTAATGAGTAACTGATTATTTTTTACTTTACTTTGACACAGACCCATAACAGTTTCATAATAGTATAAATAAAAAATAAATAAATAATATTACAATTTGTCACACATCACAACCCTGCTTACTGCTCCAAAAGATCCCGTGTTTGAATCAGGAGCAAAAGTTTGCATGACAACCAATGAGCATTCATTACAAAGTCAAAGATGTTTATTAGTTATTTAGTTGCTACAGTACAAGCTGTACTTTTCACAGAATAGACTTACATTAGAGCTGAATAATTGTTGTGAATTAAAAAAAATATAAAAATGGAAAAAAGAAACATTACCTGCATCAAATTTTGTCCCTGGAACGTGAGCATGGTATATCTCATTTGAAGAAGGCTGGATTGTTGTATCAGACAGAAGTGTAGTCTGCACAGATTCTCTTCTTGGGCGACAGTAGTTGTGTACTATCTCTACAAGGGTGGCCACTGATTGATGTATACCTGTAACATATTTAAGAACATATTTCATCAGTACCAACACTGATTAGAAGCTTTTATGTGATTGATAGTATACACATTCAAAATTAATAAATCAACAATGATTTAGCAACTGACTGGTCAAGTCTGGTCTAAGGTCTTATTTGTTGTAGATATTTGTATAAGAATAATATCCTTACCCTTGTGTGTGGTGTATATAATATCAAACTTCTAGCTGGGATCCTTAATAAAACTTTTCTTTAATTTATAGTACTATAATTTATTTAACTCTTTCATTATAACATATCTAATAAATAACTCTCCAAGACAGTATATAAAACATTATGTAAACAAACCAATTACAACCAAAAGTCAATAGCAACTAACATTTTCCACAAGACAACAACTTCCAACTATTTGAAAATGTTCCATACATATATTTATTTTAACTCAAATAACTTTCAGCCAGTAAACTACCATAGACATAAAATTCTATAAAACCTATATTCCAACATCCCCTCTGAATTTTATGTTTAATACAACTAAAATAATAACTCTTATAACTCCCATCAACTCCTTTAAAACCCAACCTAACTAACCCACATAATACTAAAAACAACAAACAAACTTTTGAATTAATTAATCTAAATACCTTACATAACTAACTTAAAAATTAAATTTCAAATTAATTCTCAAACAACCTTATATCTTAATAAACCTAAAGTTGTTGTCTTGTGGAAAATGTTAGTTGCTATTGACTTTTGGTTGTAATTGGTTTGTTTACATAATGTTTTATATACTGTCTTCAGCAGCGCAGGCCCATAACCTGTTGTAGATATAAATTAAAGAAAAGTTTTATTAAGAAGGATCCCAGACAGAAGTTTAATATTATATACACCACACACAAGGGTAAGGATATTTTTCTTATACATATACCTACAACATTATTTGCAATGTGGTTTAAAACCTTCCCTTCTTATTTAGATACATTATGTAGTAATTTGTTTTGTACGGTTCTGGTCATGTCTTTAATGGGTTTTAAATTTATCAAATGTCCTTTCTATAAGTTGGTAAGGATTGTTAAGAACATCTCACATACAAAGTACACATATACAATATTAGTGGTAAATATGATCAATACACTCACTACAACATATATTTATATTCAATGAGGTTCACTTTATAAAATAAGTAATTTAATAATAAAAGCTTGGAGATAATATTGCATGAATTGACTATGTTATACTTACAGTTGAGAATTGTTGGTACAGTTGTCCAAATAAGAAGACCAGCGGAAGTTTTAAACTTTGGGTGTAAATGGTGATCACATTTCTCTTGTTATTATAAATTTTCTTAGGATCACTTTCACAGAGATTCTAGCCAACAGCAGAAACCCAAGCAGAGAACAATTCACCACGCTTCTCAGGATTTGGAAACCGATGAATAGATACACCATGTACAACTGAAATAGGAATAACATTTTATGGTCATGTTAGGCTTATCCTTTAATCAAATACTATAAATAGGTACATCACTCTTTAAGTGGGGAATTGTTTAGTGTAATTTGTCACGCATCAAACTTAACATATTCACTTCAAACAATATGTCGGTTAGGTACTTAAGCCATATGTAGGTAGATGCTTATAGAAACAAATGATAGACAGAACCCATTTCAAGCAGGAAGCATAGAAACATAGAAACAGTATTTAAACACATAGATTTTGATTCTGAAACACTTCATTTGTAGTGAATACGGCTTTGATCTAAGTATATTATGTTATGTATCGTGATTTTAATATATGATAAAAGGCTTACCTGAGCTTTCACAGCCAAATGAGCAATATTTTTTCTGGATTATGAAAACAAGTAACCAACAGAAAACAGCAACAAATAACAACTTTAACCAGAAACGAGAAATAACAACAACTTTAACAAATATCGGAAAATTCAACACAATCACTGGGAGAAAATCTCAAGAGGCGTATCAACATCTACTCTTTGCAGACAAAAGTCGTAGAACGTTTATGAAAAAGTAGCGTCTTTCGAAATATAGCATAAACGTGACATTGACAGCACTTGTGTTTCATCTGCGTTCGCAGTTCGTTTAGCATTTCAACTATCATCTGTCAAATCAGCACCGCGATACGAAAACATCGAAAAGTTGTGTTTCGTTCGTGTTCCATTTGCGTTTCATCTTAAATTATTTACCGCGATCGGGGCCCTGATTTGGATGGTTCTGAAGTCGAGATTTGTAGATTTTTGCATAGATTCGTATGTCCTCCTTTACGGTGCTAATGTTCGGATGTTCGTGAACTTCCGAGTTTCTAATAAACCAGGGAGCATTCGATATGCTCTTTAAAATAGAGTCTTCATCTCTTTGTATAATGTTCAAATTTGAGTCGCATGCGGAACCCCAAAGTTCTAAGCCATACGTCCATACTAGCTTGAGGACAGTCTTATATATTAAGAGTTTATTGTCCAATGACAATATGCTGTTCCTTCCGAGTAACCAGTAGTTAGAGCTATATTTAAAACAAAAATATTTCTTTTTAAAATCTCAAATATACGCGGACGACGTTGCGGGTAAAGTTCTAGTATGCTAAAATAGTGAAACATTATGCTGGGTCGATGATCTATCACCACCTTGGCTGGTTTAGCTGATTTAATGCTTTGACAAAAGAATATTCGCATCACTATAATCTTCTTTGCGACCAAAGCCTTCCCAAGTCATACATTCGATAGCTATCGTAAATATTAAACTTCATAAAGTCTTAACGATTGCATCTTCACATCGCGGATCTAACGTAAAAACTATATCAAAAGAGGGGAAGTTATAGATTGTTCCGTTACCACTGAGGCAAAGTCCTTTTTGAATTTGTGTTTTATTACTTATTCAGAATCAGAATTATATTTAGGTTTCAATAATTTACATGAAACCGTCATTCATTGTAACTGTGTTGCCGAGACAAATGTACGATATTTATTGTCAACAATAACGGAACTAACACAAAAATCTGACAGCCACAACCAAACCAATCGTTAGATTTGCTCATTGGACCCTTAGCATTAGGCAAGCTAACAAAAAAGTCCTTCTACCCTCTTCCTAACAAACCTCTCTCCAGATAACGAAGGTAAAGGTGCCTTTCCAGTTCTTCGGACAAGTGTAGAACTAACACGATCAGTCGCGCCGCCCGCCCTCGCCCGCCCCACGGCTAATTCCCGCCGACACTTGTACCTGCGTCAGGGCTTGTTACCTCGCTACGACGCGTTTTTCCTCTGGCTTGGCTGAACTGATAAATTAATTCTGCCACAACCTGCAAGGGTTGCGCTGTAAGCGTAACAACGTTTGCAGACGTTGTCGATTGTAGTTTTGTTTTTTTAGATTTTTTTATGTTTATACCACATCTAAACGCTCAAGTTAACGACTAGTCTATGACTAATGCAGTGTTTTTGTTTGTTCTTCTTTAACGTCGCGACCGCTAAAAGTAAGCTGAGGTCATCAGTTGAGTTAAGTATAATAAGTATTAAAGGCGAAAGAGTGCAAAGGATAGTATTATCTTTATTTTTCCATGGAAGAAACGAGGTTCTAAGTTTACGTTAATGGAGTTGCGAACGAGCTACCATAATGCATTACATTAATTCTAGCCGGTCTACGCCCTCTGACGCAATTCAGAGCTAATTAAAATATTAATAGAGTTTGCTTGCGATTTGTTATGCTGCCTATCATCATAGCCCGTAAACGTTCTCTTACCAGGCTCACGATTACCCACGTACACAATAGCATTTATGGGGAGAGGTGGTAACCCACCACGCTGGCCAAAGTGGGATAACTACCGGGTGACCCGGCATTTCGAAAGTCGCACGCACCCGCGTCACGTTGCGCCCCGTCCCGCTGCAAACACCCCCCTCACCTTCTGTTCCCGCAGCTGCATCTCCAGCACGTCGGCGGTGTGGCCGGGCGCCGCCATGCCGGCCAGCCGCGCCTCCATGCGCGCGAGCCAGGCGTCGGCGTCGCGCCGCCGCGCCTCGTACCGCTGCGAGTCGCCCAGCATGGCGTCCAGCTGTGCCTTGCGCTGCAGCACGCGCGCGTTGGCCTCATCCCAGTGCTCGCGGAGCGCTGTCACTGTGTACAAAATTTGATCTTTATTTATTTACGAATTAATGATTGTTATTGACTGACAACGTATGTGCTAGGATGATTGATGATTACTTATGATAGTGCTTACGCAGACACCTTATTCAACAGTACACATTAAAATTCTTTGTTATATTTTCTTACAAATTTTAAATAAATCGATTGATTATAAGGGTGTTATTAATTCTTCAATAGTGTATCGTTCCTCGCACAGAAATATCAAAGAAGTAACAAGATGACACACAGTGTGCAGTGAAAACCGCTCCCGAGTAACTGTTAAAAGCGTCCACGCGATTGGCACGACAGTCACGCGCTCGTCCTATGAAAACACGCGCAAAATCAGCAATAATTCAGCAGAAATCTCAGAACCAAATATCATACCATCGCTAACGTTATTATGGAGAAGGAGAATAAATATTTTGCCAGTTGCGCCTCGGGGGTCGAGTAACGAGTCATGTATATTAATGTGACAATCTACGCGGAAACATATCAGAAAGCGTTCGGAGGGACAACAAGGAATAAGCAGCAGTACTCGATACACCTAAGGATTCTGCATAAATAAATAATAAATCAGCCCTTATCCGCTCCACTTGCCAAAGGTTTCCCAGAGGGAATGCCGATTTATCAATAAATGTCTTACCGCTGGGCTGGACACAGAACAGCTTCTCGCCTCTTAAAGGGCACTGGGTGGTTGCTTATGGCACTATGGTACTATGTTTTCCCACAGCGCCAAAACCAACAACTTGATGCGATGTTATCATCATCAGCCTAGAACGTCCTGCACTCGGTATCAGACCTTGCCACGTGGTCAAAAGCACTTGAGAGGAAATACTAAGGTCAACTGAAATAAAAAATATGTATGAAAAGTAGACAAAATCAATGTTTCGTAGTCCCCTGATTTCTCCTCCAAAACTGGACCGATTTAATTACGTTATCATTAAAAATTAAAGAAAGGCTTTGGCTGTGTCCCTATGTTTTGCTTTTTTTTATATAATCTCGTCAAATTTTGGAAACAGCGGAAATGCTAACCAATTTTTAAGGTTTTTAAAGGCTCATATCTTTTTTAATAATTAATTTATGAAAAAAAGGGACAGCCAAAACCTTTTTTTAATTTTTAATGAAAAAAGTAATTAAATCGGTCCAGTTTTGGAGGAGGAACCAGGGGACTACGAAACGTTGATTTTGTCTACATTTCATACATATTTTTTTAATTCAGTCGACGTTAGTGTTTCCCCTTAAAGGGATTGGGTCACAATCCACCGTTTCATTCGTTGGTTGGTGGGTGTTCATAATAATTTTCATTTTACAACGACAACCGGGACGAGCCAACGGCTTCAAGAACCTGAAGACTTTGGGACTTTGAGACTTTTGAGGCAGAGTTACGCCTCACTAGATGTCTTCGCATCTGGACTCCGCTTCAGTTTACCATTAGGTAGATATAACCGCCTCTGTGGTCTAGTGGTTAAGACCACCGGTTTAGACCCAGAGATCCCGGGTTCGATTCCCAGCGGGGGGTTTTTACGGGTAAGCACAGGCTTACCCGTAAAAAATAAAAATAAAAAAATAAAGCAAAGTCATTTGCCTTGCTTTGCATAAGGGTTAAGCGTCCCTTAACTAAGTGACAAGTGTCATAATAGCACTAGTGCTGCGCTTCTGATAATTATTTCCATTTATATTTGGTTCTCTAACCGTGGCTGATAAAGCCGACGGGAGGCCTTAATCTTGTTGCATATACGTAAGGTTCAGATTGTGGTGGCTCCATTAGCAGCTTCAGCTAAAATTCAAGTTCAAGAACTAAAGTTAAAGGTTAAGTTCAAATTCAAATAATCAAAGTTTACGTAATGCTTTTAAAGCACATTAAGCGATTCAAGTAACTCAATATATAATTCAACACTGCTATATAGTAACTACGAGAGATATAAGAGAAAGGCGTTTTAAAGTCAAAGTTTAGAGCAAATCCGGTACGGCACAATAATTTTAATTAGAACTAAATGAAAACTCAATTCACAAAGCAAAATATGCCATTTAAATATTGAAAAGCTCTTTAGCTATTCGATGTAGTTAATGTTTAACACGTGGCTTTATGTTTATATGTTTAAAGCTGTAGCCTATGTGATTTATAGTCAACGTAAATAAACAATTAATTTTCAAAGTAATCCTACAGATAATGAACAAACTGTTGTTTAATTTGACACCACAAATTCATGATTAAATTATTAACGCACGAATTTATCGGACATCCGATACGCCCAGTGGGCTGCGTCGCGGCTCGCGTGGGCCAAACAAATCGCGTGTGTGCAAACTTTCATTAGTTGGACAAATGCCCCGACGTTATTATTTCGTCCGCTGTGCATCCGCAACGAAACGTTAGCACAGTGGGAATTATTCATTGGGTTATACACTCAGCTTTTCTAGACCGAAATTAATGAAGTGCATTGGGACCGGATCGCTTGGTTATTTGAAAATAATTTATTTAAGTATTGTTTACTGAATCCTACGCCTTGGTGGCCGAGTAGCAAAGCGCTCGGTATCCGGAGATACTGAGTTCAATTCCCAAGTCAGGTAAAGTTTGTCTGTGATTACCAACCCGCATTTGGAAAGCGTGGTGATTAAGTCAAATACATGTCTATTGGTTTTAATAACGGCCTATGCCTAGTAGAGGGACAACATAGGTTAATTACTTTACTTTACCTTAAAGTTTTTTATTTTTACATTTTAGCTATGTTATTTAGTCATTTTAGCGTGCGAGTCACCAGACTGGTACGATCACCGCTACCCGTGGACATCCGCGGCAGCCGGGAACTGCCTTTGCATTGTAAAATTAGTTTAATAATCGCCTTTACTTTTACCTACGGAACCTTATATGCACGCGTGTTCAACTCGAACTTGATCGGTTTTATGGATCCTGGAAGTATTGTAGAAGTGTGCCCATAAACTATTTTCATTCTTTCTTTAGTTCATGTAATTAAAATTAAATATAATATAATTAAGTAATCTCCTGCATGCCACCTTCTCAATTTTTGCACACCTTCATTGGTAGAACATGTTGAGGCACACCCCTATTTTGTCACCCTAATTGTTCACATGTTTATGCAAATAGGCGTCAGAAGGAGGGTTATGTTTTTTTTTTTTTTTTTATTTGAAATCTTTATTTGTTGTATCTTGTTTTTAATCTGTCATCTGCCGTGAATACAATAGAATTTATATTGTTCGGCGGCGCATATTATCGGTCGCGCATGTCAAAGGTTTAAGAACTGAGAAATGTTCAATGCGTGCAAACGTGTTTCCCTGTATCGAGGTTCCATAAAAGTTGTTAGGGGGCGGGAAGTTAGCGAGTCTAAGTCATACGGTATATTTGCACAACTTGTAAGAAAGATGCAGCGAAGAGCTATCTGAGCGAATCTCAGAATAATACAATATCTCCAACTTACGAAGTTAGAGATGTCGCTACATTGGGAGATTGCTAGGAATGTAGAAAGAGCTAATGAATGTAAATTATCCAACATCATACCGCACTTAGTATTGCATTTTCCCATTACAGTTGCAATAGTTGCGTTTCACACATTTATATTGTTTTGTCAATTAAAAATGCTTTGTTGTTTTTTAAGTTTCGATTTCTTATCATAAAAACGGAGAACTTTAATTTTAATGATAATTTTCTCAAAATTACTGGATGAAGGAACAAAATGTGGTAAGAGAGATTAAAGTAACAGTTTACTCACTAAGTGAGTAAGGTACTGGTTTTTAAGTTACAGTCACAAGCATTAACATGTATATACTGTTGACTAGGTTTGACTCTTATTCCATTGTATTAATGGTTACATTGCCTACATTTAATGGCCGTGACCGTACAAAGACCGCAAACGATGTGGCGAGCCAAATAACAAGATGGTTATAGTCTGTATATAATATATAACGTATGTTTTAATGTGTGTTTTATATGTGCAATAAAGGATTAAATATAGTAATCGCCACCCATGGACAACTGCTACATCTGGGGGGCTAAATATCCGTGGTCAAATTTAAAAGAACTTTTAGTTTATGTTAAAAATAAATCGCCTTTTGAATTAACGGAATAATTAATTACCCAGATGCAGTTAAGAAACCTTATAAACGGTAGTGAAACTAGAACTTGATCAGTTTTCCAAGGAGTGTCTTTTATAAAAAGAAGAAACAGAATTCTTATGAAATATTTAAATAAACTTTTTCCATGTTATTAGAAATATTAAAGAGCAGATTGTTAAAAAAATACCTTTAAGAAATTAAGCATATTATAACATGTTATAATTAATTAATGTGGCAACTTTGTTAACAGATTGCTATCAAAGATTTAGAAACAACACTATAAACTAAAACCACAACACAACAGGAAACACAATAATGTTATTAATGATGTTGTTGCGCCTAAACTAATTAACGAGTTACCAGTTGTTATAGTTCCGACAACTTTGTCCCACAAAACACTAAACGGCTTGCTGTGCGCTCATATTAAATGGCCGCACAGTGGCTCGAATTATCTCTTAAAAACTGTAGAACTACACCAATAACTTTCGTAGTCTTTATCTACTAACTGGGTATATATATTTGGCTGACATATGAGTTTATTTAAACCCAATAAAAACATTGTTACATTCATTTTATAATTCAAAGCTCATCATAAAGCAGAAGACACAAGTCATATAATATCATTTCTAGTGCTTATGAGCATTACTCGACATGATTCTGGAGCTCGATGGCGCAACGATTAACGCGCCCAGTCTGCGAGTGCTGAGATCAAGCAACTTTCGCAAAGGCCGGTCATCGGATGGGTGACCAAAAGTTTATCATCTCGAGCTCCTCCGTGCTTCGGAAGGTACGTAAAGCCGTTGGTCCCGGCTGCATTAGCAGTCGTTAACAACCACCAATCCGCACTGGGCCCGCGTGGTGGTTTATGGCCCGTTCTCCCTATCCATCCATAGGGAAGGCTCGTGCCCCAAGGTGCGTGCAGTGCATTAAATTAGCTGATGATGATGATGAGTACTATAGATAAGAAAAGTTAGTTTGCTCGACAATTGATTTGATTTGATTTAGATGAAATAAAATAATGTATACCAAAAGAAAATACAACATTACTACAACATTAGTATATTTAAGAACCTATCATAAAAGATATTATATTCAAATATTATATGCTAGCTTTTGTACGAATCAAGTAATGTTGGCACTGGTTAACAACGGGTCATCAGCGTTGATTCTGCTTACTGAGATATTAAAGAAAGAATATTCCGGTATGTTTGTCGTGTCTTGCTGAACCACTTCTGGGAGACGATTTTTGAATCTCGCCGTTGATTTCGAAATTAAAGGAGATATGAAGCACACTATGAAATATTATAATACCTAATTGCATTATTTACAATTTGATTATTAAGATTATTGAGATGGCTATTATAATACATGTATAAGTACGAGAATATTCAGCGCCAAGAATATGTTAACTATGAATAAGAAAAAAGGAGCATTTGCATTGATAAGCGTGAGAATTAGTCACCAGTTTAAAAATCGCCCCCCTAATCATACTAATATTATAAAGAGGAAAGCTTTGTATTCTTGTATGTTTGCAACGTTAAACTCAAAAACTTGAGGATCGATTTAAAAAATTCTTTCACCATTAGAATGCTACATTAGCGCTGAGTAACACAGGCTATATTAAAAAAGAAATGTCCACCCGTGCGAAGCCGGGACGGGCCGCTAGCTATCTATAAAGATTGTTACATTAGATAATTAGTATCTTTTGAATTAAAGATTATTCACGCAATAAAGCGTAGCTTAGTGGAAGATTAATAAAACATTACGTTTGTTCGTGCAAGTCCAATAACATGCGACCGAACCTTTCAAAAGGCACCTCATGTATAAAAGAGGGGCGCTTGTCTTTGACACGGGGAACCCGGTTATTTCTGCTGGAACGAGAACATATACACATACACATACATAAGTAATATACATTGATATAATATACATAAATAACAACTACATAAAATAGGGAAACAATATTTTATACTTGCAAAATTTAGGAAATAAATTATCTGTTTCTGTTCTTAATTTTCACATTTGTAAATGTATCGAGAAGCACAGTTAACTTGTGGATAGCGGTGTGGGCTTACCAATAATTGCCATTATACCTTTTATTTGTATTTAAGATTGATTGTGTAAGCTGTTTGCTATCCCAAATAAATAAAAGAAAAGAAAACATTTGCGGCAATCAGTAATCAAAATCGGGATCATGATAACCGGAAAAATGTTAAGAAAATAACAAGAAAAATCCAGGATGAAGTCATTACCGTTATTACTATAGGGGCTTCCACAACGTTATTGGCGACCAAAGATGATGAATATTCAGCGGCGGCTTAAAACTTCGGTGATTGGAGTCTCCCCGTGAAACTCCCGACTTTTACATCATCCCCCCTTTCCCCTCCTCACCTATCCCTCACTCCAAATATGATATAATGAAGACGGAAATATTCACCGGCAGAAGCTGTCTCAAGTGTCGTCAAAACTTATTTTGGGAAATCCTACGCTTAAAACAAATTTACCAGATTGCACTGAGACCAAAGTCCCCCAACTTCTTGAAATGTGTTGTGGTATGTACAAAGTTTTTTTGGTAGACTGTTTGACAATCGCTGACGAAAAAAGTTAAGAAATAGTTACTACACTATACTATGAACATAAGCTCAAATTCTTAGTAAGAATAAAATCACATTACCTTGTCAAATTTGTAAAATTTGTGTGTAAGTAGAACGTACTATCTAGAACTACAGAATCGATTCTATTAGCTACCGCCATAATATTTAAGGCTGTCGCCTTAATTACAACGTCAGTAGTTTTGTTGTTCCGAGGCAAGCTAGCCAGTTCCTCTTTTGTTGAGGAGTCCAGGTAAAGAGCGCTCTCACCTTCAGACACTATGCATCAGATGAGATGTAGATCAGGCGCTTATTCGTAGTGTGTAAAAGAAATGGCAGCTATAAAAGCTAGCTGTCTTTTTACACTGTCTAGCTTTTGTAGACTGCTTTATATAACCTTGAGTTGTTATAAACACAATCTCAACTCGGCCCCTACAATTATTTTAAAAGGCAAGCCGACCGAAACTTTTTCATTCAAATCTTCAACTTTTCGTAACTTCTGCGATGACAAAAGTTAGAGAGACTTTTTAAAAATATAGTTTGCTGTTCCCCGAACTGGGTAAGTGCAAAATTAACGAAGAGTGACAGATGAAAAAAGTAAATAACAGTTACGGAAATATTATAATAGCAATTATGTCATTTCTATATTTTATTTTAAAGGTGAATTAACAGTTATAATGATAACATTACAAAACTGTAATAATAGAATTGTTTCTTAAAAGTTCAGTATCACGACTTCTCTCTTCTAAAATACATTAAGAACCAATGCTAAGGCTTAGCTACGAACAGTCGTCAAACAGCGATGTACATAATTAGCTAAGAGAATACCGCGTTCCGCGAATTCACTAACGATCAATTAAGAAAACAGAAGCAAAACTCAAAACAACCATAAAAAATCTGTTCAAATTTACAAAGGGGCATAAAAATATTTCCTTTGTTTTTTCGCTGGTTCCACGGTAATATTGGGGAGTCTGGAAGCTTTAATTAACGAATCACAATTAGTCGTAACGAGCCTGAGTCGCCGGGGCTGAAGATCTGACACTGATTATTTCAAAGGAAACGAGTTGTCTCATGATCTTGGACGAGCCAAACTCAGACTTATGAAGTCACTGACAATGCTTGTCTAGTCAGCTGCGACTGCGATCAAGATTATCTGCAGCATCATCAAGGATATGAACAGCCTATAAGCTAATGGCGACTGTAATAATGCTCACATCACGGTACTTCAAAACAAAATCCTAAATTCATCCTCAAAACCAATGCATCGGCAGCAGTATCAGCTTGATTGCGTATCAAACATTCCAATAGTATTTCTTCTTAAGCATTATAGACGTCTTGCTTTAAAGACGTTCTGCAAGCTAGGCTATCTGCATTTTAGTCATTAAGCATTGTAGACGTCTTGCTTTAAAGACGTTCTGCAAGTTAGGCTTTCTGATCATAGAGGAATTTAAATGCCTACTAATATTTATATATTCTAATGTATGGCTTTATTTGCAGGAATATTATCTAATACAAAATTAGAAGCTATAACATCGACTTACTATTACAACCTTCTGCAACACACAGTTCGACCCGTCCATTTTGTTTTTTTCTATTCTTTAGCTCGGCGCGGGTTGGGCCCCTGCTTGGACAAACAACGCCAAGGTCGTTGGGCGGCAGAAGCGGACGAATGACGACAATAGGGATTGGGGGGGAGGATTTTCGACATTCTAAATACGAGTATATCTGCCATTACAAACTTAGTTAACAAGTTTGTTCAGATTTCGCGACGATGTATGTGATAATGTTGTTGACACTGTCTATCGGTACGCGGTTAGAACTTGGTACGAGGGTTTAGTTTATGCTGCGGCCGTTGTGGTAGGTCGCCACAGTATTATGGCCCTTAAAACAATTAAAACATGAGAAGGGTCCGTTAAAGTTGAATTATTCGCGCCTGAACTAAAAGGTCCGGCCCAATTATTTGAAAGGCACAAAAAAGGGGAAGCTACAAAAACAAGGGATGAGCGAAGTAATTAGGTAAGGGGGCAAAGTGAACCAGGGGGACAGAGGAGGACTGAAAAAACTGATAACATCAGGTGAGATCAAGGCACTGTGCTTACCCGAAAATGTTTTTAAAAAAATACTTCGATTTACTGATGAGGACAGTGATTTAGCGTATAAACGGGTTAGAGATAAATCTTTAATAGTAAATTATAAAGATATATATTATTATAGTAATTAGAAAGATATGTGAACTTAAACTGCTTGTTTAGTTTAATTATATTGTATGTAGTTTAATTATATGTTTAATATAATATCCAGAGTGTGTAATAATACCTACTTTATTGTAGTTAGCAATTAAATTTTGATATGATTATATTAATTTGTAAACTTCGGAAATAATAATATACCTACTTAATACCTACTGTAACTATAATAATAATTGTTGAAGTTATCTTATTTGTTTTATATGTTAAACTGAATTGGTTGTTTGCACAGTGGCACGCGCCTATTTCATCAAAGGTATCTGCAGAATACCAGTGCCGTGACAACACGCGTTGTCACAGCTCAAATTGAGCAGTGTGGTTTCCCTGTGTGGTGCCGGGGATAAAGAATTGCACCACCCCATCTCTTCCCGTGGGTGTCGTAAAAGCCGACTAAGGGACCATTCCAGAGGATGGGCAGCAGCATCTCTCTGAGGTGACCCTCAACCTACTGCGATCGCCAACGCGCCTGCCAAGCGTGGCGATTACGGCAAATACCCCCCATGATGATTTGGGGGAGGCCTTTGTCCAGCAGTGGACGTCTTTTGGCTGAGATGATGATGATGATGATGAAATTGAGCAGAGGCCTATTTGGTGTACCTACAAAAGTTGATGTTTATTTTTTAGTCTTATTTTTAGTCTAATTTCAGTGTTTATATTTTTTTTGTATGTACTGGTACACAATAAACTTTTTTCTATTCTATTCTATAATTAGTTATGTATTTAAACACATACGACAAATAATCTTCTTATTAACACCACCTGCCAATATTTACGGCTTTTATATTCTGTTACATGTTTAGTCGTGACGGTTATTTTAGTCATGTTGTCCCATTTGAATTCAAATACACTACTTTCCTGAATATTGTCCAGTATTCTAAAGGTTCACGAATGTTCAGATCCGAATTGGGTCACTTCACTACAATATCTAGACCCTAAAGGGTTTTTAAGTTACTGCGCGATTTTAAGTTATCATCTAAAGATGATAACTTAAAATCGCGCAGCCTGGAACTCTTGAAGCGGGTCCTGGAAGAACGAGCACGCGGGGCCGAGCGGAGCGAGTGTAGCGAAAGGCTGACATCTACCTTATACATTATGTATAACCGAATTTATACATCAGAAGAAAAAATGAATTACGACATAATTGAAGATGAGATGGAAATTAATAAATCAACTCAGGTATAATATTGGTTTCTGCAGTTTACGCAAACACTATGGCAATGAAATATTACACTTTGTACGGAGTGTTCATTTTAACTGTTATTTTCTACCGACGACACGTTTCGAACAGGACTTGATACCGTTACCTAATTCCCACTATAATTATCATTAAGTAACGTTATTTCTATAAAGTAAAACTGGTGGCGGTAATGCAGGTAAAGTTGTCTAGAAAAGTCTCGTTACTTTCTTTATCTAATGCGCTTTAGCCAATCCGCGTAGAGTTGTTAGTTAATTTACCGGTGAAAATGCCACCTAGGATACGATACTAAGCATAACATTATCTTTGCTTTTAACGGTATCCTCGTTTGACAGAAGTATCGTTACCTAATTTTAAAGGTATTCAAAGCCCTGGTTTTAGAAGCTTTTGCAGTGCGTGCTCACAGGAAAACAGGTGTTAGTAGTCCCAAAATTCGTAACGCGTTGTCAGAATATAAAACTATGTGAAAAAAAAGCGATAATCATCTTCTTGACTGACAGCTTTAACGAGTAGGTATTCAGTTTTTTATAGTGTCTTGAATTGATTTACCTTTATTGTAGGTCGTTGGATGACTAAGTATCGTCGTTAACCTTTCCAACCAGACAATATCACTGTACAGGAGTTAAAAGGCTATATTTCACCAATACGTATACTGAGGCGGGCGTGACAAGCACGTAGGAAGATTAATGGTCCCGCGGGCGAGCCGCAGCCGCGCCGCAGCCGCGCCGCTGACGGATCGCAGCTCTTCAACGTTGAATAGGTGAGCAGGAAGAATGTTTAGAAAACCTTTATGGCATCAGCAAGTCGTGAGGTGTTAAGTTTCTTGAGTTGAATATCAGGTAGGTAGTTGTTTTAAGTCGCACTAAACTACCTGACATGTAGCGTATCATTATGTAGTTATCTTGGTTCTTTCGTGGGGCAAGGTATACACTATTACAATAAAATACCAAATTCTGTACTAGATTTACCTTTAGATAAGTTTAAAAAACATGTGAAGTCTTTATTACTTATAAAAGGTTATTATACAGTCAAAGAATATTTAGATGATAAAACAGCCTGGTTATAATAAAAATCACATATTATATTTGAATCAATTTATTAAAATTAATTTTTATAATTTTTATACTGATATGACAGCCTTTATCAGCATTGTCCTACAGATAACAAACAGCGTTGCGTTAAATAGATCATTAAGTTTTTATTTAGAGTATCTTGAGTTTGTCATGCTCTCTTTACTGTCTCTGCGGTGGTGGCGTGTGCGTCGGGTCGTTACGTTTCCTAAAATATGGTTGAGCGAAGCGATGGCTGATTCATATGTCATGCTCGTGAACGGGTGCCGCCTGTGGAGGCTGGTCTGCTCTTGCATACTTATCTTATTTTTAGTATTATTAATTATAGTTTGACTTTGTTTTACCTAAACAATTTTTGACTTTTACTAAAGTACTGTAGTGGTGCTGTATGACATTGTGGAAATTGAAACTTTTACATAATTATCTGATGTAAATTTGTTAACTTACATTTTTTATTTTAACAGCATTGTCCTACAGATAATAAACAGCGTTGCGTTAAATAGATCATTAAGTTTTTATTTAGAGTATCTTGAGTGTGTCATGCTCTCTTTACTGTCTCTGCGGTGGTGGCGTGTGCGTCGGGTCGTTACGTTCCCTAAAATATGGTTGAGCGAAGCGATGGCTGATTCATATGTCATGCTCGTGAACGGGTGCCGCCTGTGGAGGCTGGTCTGCTCTTGCATACTTATCTTATTTTTAGTATTATTAATTATAGTTTGACTTTGTTTTACCTAAACAATTTTTGACTTTTACTAGAGTACTGTAGTGGTGCTGTATGACATTGTGGAAATTGAAACCTTTACATAATTATCTGATGTAAATTTGTTAACTTACATTTTTTATTTTGTTTTTTTACATGTTGTGGTTGTCTTATATATATATATTTTTGTGTTTAATTGTAATGGAAAGTGTTCTGCTATGATAGGGCATTTTCCAATATTTTTGACGCTGTAAGAGAGAAAAGAGCTGGACACTTGCTGAGTTTCTTGCCAGTTCTTCTCAGTACAAGATCTCCCGCCCAGAGTAGATTTACGAACCGATGGCATAATGACATTCACAAGAGCTACTTGTAGCCTAAACTGAATAAATGATTTTAAATTTTGAATTATGATTTTTTTTGAATTTTGAATTGCGCAAAGAAAGTAGCGATGGGCGCCGCAGAAAAGATGGCCGGTGGAGCAGGAAGGTGGAATGGAGAACACGGAGCGGCACCAGAAACATTGGCCGCCAGAAGGCTAGATGGGTAGATGCCACCACAAAGATCACGGGAAAGAATTGGTTTTAAAAAGCCCAAGACGGGACAAGATGCATATGAGGACGACTACACTCAGTCAGCAGTGGGTGACTGTAGGCTGAAAAAGTCTTATTCTTGAAGATGAAGTTGATTTGTTGGAAAATGTACATCTGGCAATGAATATACACTTGACTAGGCGACAGATAGCTGAACAGAAAATAGTTCATTTCGGCCTAATTTAAAAAAAACTTTTAAAAACATTTTATACTAGCAACCATCCGCTACTTCGCCTTTAAAAGCACCGTATCAGATGATCCGAAGTAAGTCTTGCCTACGTCATGAAGGAGATCTGACTGCATTTCAGCGTCTTAGGCTGGAAATGAAATGAAATGAAATGAAAATGAAATATATTTAATTTGCGCTTGAGAAAGGTACATTTTTGGTCTTATTCTATTTTTCTTCTCTTTCTCAGCTGACAATGTAGCATGCAAATAACTTTAAATGACAATGACTAAATATTCCAATTAATTACATACACATAAAAATACAAAATTAATACTCCAAAATGTCAAATACCAATTAAATTACATTATAATAAAAATACAAAATTAATTACTAAAAATTGTTGTACTAAATATTCAAAAATATGTCAAAAATATGTCAAAACAGTATTATAACCACAGCGCAGCGGCCTAACTTAATCTGTGAAGCTTGTAAACTTCACTTCTCTATGGTAGTCCATGCCATAGAGGAAAAAAGAAAAGTTTGTGAAAAGTTACAGTTGTCAAAAGTTACTAAAATATTTGCAATTTAAATAAAATAATATACAGAAATAAAATAATAATAAAAGTCAAATGATTTATCAAGTTTGGTCAAGGTGAATAGTATTTTACAGACATCAAAAGAAAATAATATGTCGTTAACTTATAAGAAAAATAAAACTAAAATATTTGCTTGCACACATCTAGGTACACATCTTACATTTATTAAGTGTATGTGTAAGAAAATCTTTCACTGAATAAAATAGGTGTGCCATAAGCCATTTATGTAACTCTGCTAGAAATTGTTTTACAATAAGTTTTCTAATTGTTTCAGGCAATTTATTAAAAATACTTATGCACATCCAGAAACAATTCTTTTGCATACGAGTGCTTTTTGGAACAAAGGCCGACATCAACCTTTTTCCATTTCTAGTGTTTCGGGGACGTTTAGGCGCGATTGGTCCAATTCGCGATTGGTCCAATCGTCAAAAAATTACAAATTCGCGATTAGTCCAATTCGCGATTGGTCCAATTCGCGATTGGTCCAATTCGCGATTGGTCCAATTCGCTATTGGTCCAATTCGCGATTGGTCCAATTCGCAATTGGTCCAACAAAATAAAACAAAGGAGATCATTTATTTGTATGGTTTTTAATTATTGTACATTAATAAACATTCATACAACAAAATCAACTAAGTAACTATATAAAAAAAAATCAACTTTTACTACTGTAGAAAATAACAAAGTCATATTTTCAGTTTTACTTATTTCAATAATAATCACATTACATACATACATACTGTCACGCCTTTCTCCCGGAGGGGTACGCAGAGTATTATTGTAAATATCTTGAAGCTATTAACAACTATTTTCATATTTAACCAAAAAACAAAAAAATTATTGGTACATTCGTACAACAAATCAACTATTATTCTATAATAATCAGATTTGGAAAGAAATATAAATATAATAAAAAAATATTATCATTTGTTCCACTAATTTTTAAATAACGACAATCGTAAGTATATAATTTCTATATATATTTTTTATATTTATTTTGCGTTTTGTTATTGCAATAGACCATGCCAAACGGGCATCATTAGTGACCCAATTTTCTAGACGTTTACTAAGCTAGTTACGAATGTGCATTATGCAAGACCCACAGTAAACTTATTGGCATTGCGTATAATATCGTTATTTAAAAATTATAGGAACAAATGTTTGAATGTTTTTTATATTTTAAAACTGAAAAATATGACTTTGTTATTTTCTACAGTAGTAAAAGTTGATTTTTTTTTATATAGTTACTTAGTTGATTTTGTTGTATGAATGTTTATTAATGTACAATGTATGTAATGTATGTAATGTGATTATTATTGAAATAAGTAAAACTGAAAATATGACTTTGTTATTTTCTACAGTAGTAAAAGTTGATTTTTTTTTATATAGTTACTTAGTTGATTTTGTTGTATGAATGTTTATTAATGTACAATAATTAAAAACCATACAAATAAATGATCTCCTTTGTTTTATTTGGTTGGACCAATTGCGAATTGGACCAATCGCGAATTGGACCAATAGCGAATTGGACCAATCGCGAATTGGACCAATCGCGAATTGGACCAATCGCGAATTGGACTAATCGCGAATTTGTAATTTTTTGACGATTGGACCAATCGCGAATTGGACCAATCGCGCCTAAACGATTAGTGCCATGTAGTCCTAGTCCTTGATAGTGTACATTTAACGTTTGATAAGGTGTATTATTAAAATTCATGAAATAAGTTTTGTCAATATTAATGAAAAGGTTATTATCTTTAAGCCAATTTATTATTAAGTTGATTGTATTGTTAATTTCATTACTATGGTCATTTAATGTCAATTTCTTACTTGTAGTCACTATGATTGAGACATCATGGACATCACTGGACCTGCCTGTCGTTTTTTCAGTTAGTCAGGACTTCTCTTTATAACATAATGTATAAATTATAAATAAATGCAAACGACCCCGTTACAGTTTTAGTACCTACTGGATGAAATATACGAAAACTTCTAAGAAAAATCAATTTTTTAAGATACATGACCCATCTTACTAATGACCGCTGTCGCGAATGACGGAAGCCGAAGAGTGAATGCAGATGTTTTATTTATTAATCTGAGGACAGATGGTGACAGCTACAAAGATATTAACGAAAAATTAAGAAAACAAAAAACAACGCCTGGTTGTAAAGCTGATGTTTACGACATATTTCCCATACAAAATGTAGTAATAGTAAATGATTATGCCAGTGGTGACTTTTAAATTTGCCGCGCAAAATAGTAAAATAGTAGTAGTAAATAATAGTCGCACATGCACTTTTCGTTATTGTAATATTTATTTTTTATAAACGTTTCTACTCTAACTTCACTTGCGGAAATGCCTGTTCTTACAAATTTTACTTTTATTGTAAAAGAGTAAGTCGTCCTCTCAATATATAATGACGACCACCTTGGTCGAGTGGTTTGTACACCGGTTTTCATGGTGTCACCATCTCTGAGGTCCCGGGTTCGATCCCCGGTCGGGTAAATTTAGAAATTATTGTTTTTCTAAATTGACTCGGGTTTGGGTGTTTTCTATGTATAATAAGTGTGTATTTAAGTATTTTAAGCATGTTTATCCGTTGTCTAGTAACCATTTAACGAGTTTAATAACGAAGCTTCTTTTGGGCTAGATAAGTGGTGTGAGTGTAGGAAAGTTTTTTTTCTACTCCCATCCCCTCCCTTCAATACATACCTAGAACGCCGCACGCCAACGAGCTCGCTGCGGCTGCAATCGTAAATTAGTGCAATGACAACGTTATGAAAAGATGGCCGCTCGCGATTAGAGGAGATCTCCATTTTGGTCGTTTGATAGCTATTACCGCGTTACGGGTGTTAAAACTGTAAGATACCACGGGCTGGTGGTCTAGGTCCAGTTTCCAGCCAAGTTCATCCACCGGCCACCAACCTGGTGCCGGTTCAGACTGCTCGCCCGCCTGCCGCACACGTGGTGCCTACTGCCGCTTGCTGATCAAGGTATTGCCTCCCTTTCTCACGCCACACACGCCGATAAAAAATACAGTCCACTAATTTTAACATCGCCCGCGCCAACAGTAAATTTAATTCATGTTAAAAATCACAGATGGCGCTGCTCTGTACGAAACTGAATCACTATAAAAATTGCTTTAATAGAGTAAAAAACACTTTAGATCACTATTTTAAACCATATGATTAATTAAATACGTTAACAATACCTAAATAAACTTTGTTTAGATTTCGTCCTCACTCCTCACTCTGTCCCCCGCCAACCAGCAGACCTATTATAATTTGTTCTTCAAACATTTAAAAATAATACATCGTTTTTTAACCCCATTGTAAGAATGTGCCGTCAATATAACGAAATAATGCCCTTATCCGAACAGCTCGATATCTACACTTTAAAAAACAACAGTTTTATGTTCCAGGTTAGAAAAATAATTTCTTGATGAAAGTATTGCTATAATTTAAATAAGTGTATATTATTATATTATTTTTCTTATTGCAATTTATTAAACTATTATTATTTTGATACAATTTTGAATGTTGAAGCATACAAATTTCAATTCAATTTACTGCATAACATCAATTCATAATATGTGTTCTATTTAATTTAAAATTTATTGTATGTATTGTTCTAATGTTTTCGCATCTGCATGATTAGCTGTGTGTACACGTTTTCTGGATGTCGGTCTTGCACTGTTCTATTGTAATTGCTATTTTATGCTACTGTTGACTATCATCTGTTGTGTACTCCATAAATAATTAAATAAATAAACACTTGTTTAACCAGCCGCAGTAACAGCTTTAATTACTTTTCTGGTATACAAGCTACATTTCTGTTACTGACTTTAGCCGGGAAATAGATGTCTGAAAGGAGGGATACAGGACAATAGTGGCTGACTGTGGTCTCCCTCCATCCCGATCCGATCCGAACCCTTCGGAAAATCAGTAGGGCACGGGGACACGCACTAGTGCGTGATGCCGTTCCCCCTAGAAAACATCCGAAGGTGATTCGTTTCACACGGCTTGAGGAAACGGTTCTTCAAGCCGTGTCCTCAACTTAAAGGGTTAAGTTTCTCGCCGCCCGCCCCCAAAAAGCCCAGTGAAGCTGAAATGGCGTCCGAGGCAATCAACAAACTCTCTTAAAAAAACTCTCTCCATGCTATGGGGAAAGTGCGTGACGTCACGTACGTACGCAATCTAAAACATGACAATGTAACAGTTTCGTAGCGTACCTACAAACTAACTAACTTAAAATGAAAATTAACAACACAAACGTTGAATTGAAACAAGATTCTTTTAGAGGTATAAAAAGCAAGATTATGACAAAACTAATGTTAGGTATATAGGTAATGAATGAGTATCCAAACTTGTTAAACAACAGCAAAATTATTAATAACAGAATGCCGTAGCTTTAAAAAGAGCAAAATTTATAACTTTTTAAATGGCTACAGAAAGAGTCCATGCGCCTGCCGCCGCGCCGCCGCCAATACGCGATAGTTTAATTAATTTAAAAACGTGCAATGATTTACGCGAGCCGGGAAATTGACTCGCGACATTCAATTGGGTTGGATGATGGCGTTTTACAAGCTGATAGGGTACCACAGTGTATGGGAGAGCAGTAGTTCGTGAGTGAGACTTCTTGAGTTGTTGACTTGCTGAGTTTCTTGCCGGTTCTTCTCAGTACAAGATCTCCCGCCCAGAGTAGACTTACGAACCGATGGCATAGCGACATTCATAAGAGCTTTTTGTAGCCTAAACTGAATAAATTATTTTGAATTTTGAATTTTTTTTAAAACCATGGAAGTGTTGATATTTGAACACTTTTCTGAATAATTAGTTATGTTCTGGTTCTGATCTAATACTAAGCTTCGGTAGCTAAGCACTTATGATTTGGGGTTTAGAAAAAACGGTAACAAACACCTAAGCTTATGTAATGGGTTCATAATAAATATTTTACTCACAGTCTTTAGGTACCCTGTTCATATTCTTCTCCTTAACTGACTCGTACTAGGTCATGAGCCATGAGAGGTCATAAGTCACGGGGCCTGCTAAAAAATCGAAGTATGCCGAAGTAACATACTGATCGTGTTTTCTGGGTGCACAAGATATACTATATTGTGCATAATAATAGTTACAGACAAATAAAAAATTAACAAAAAAATATGTTTCATCAAAAGTGATGAAATATTTTCATGAACTTATTTTGTTATACTTCTGAGCAAACGCCTTCCCCTTAAATTATTCACTTTTAAAATGTTTTTGTTTGGTTTATATAATTTTTGACGCAAATTTTGTTGCGAACAAATTACAAAAACACAAATGTTGAAAAAATTTCCACGAGCAGGATTTGAACCTGCACCCTTCTGACATACCGGGTCAGGTGCTCTTCCAATTGAGCTATCGTGGTTCTAACCAGCCCGCCGAAATTATTCAACACTATTTACTTTTTACTTTGAAAGCCAAAGGCGTTTTTTTTTATTCACTTTTCTTAATTCAATACGTTTTCCTACCATTCATCTTAAGAGGCATAAGCATGACACTGCCAACGCTTGCATGGCTTACCCTAACCAAAATGATAAAAAAAATATGTTATCTGAACTAAAAAGTCAATAATGTACTTACATTGAATAAATACAGATGCTTGCTACCCACCTCACAGTGACAGCGCTGAATGGAAATTACGGGGGATCGGGGCCGGCCGTTCTCGAATCTAAGTCGATAATCGAATTCAGATCGAGTTGTCGCCGCCAGAGCCCCGATCATCCGGGGCCGCGGAGGCTAACCCGGTTACCGTAATGTTTTCTGTTATTTATAGTTAAGTCGGGAATAGGAAATGTAAATAAGTGTGACAAGAACAGATAAATGGACACTTGCTGTGATACTCGTAAATGTTTTATTTTGTCTATATGTATTTGCTGTTATAGTCGAGGTTTCTTTTTAAATTCTACAACTGAAAAGCACACGACCTTAATCTCATCAGAGTAACCTGGATTCTGCTATTTTTAAACGTCTACAATCACGTCTCAGCGGCCACATTCTTATATTTCTCCCATGTCCAAACGTCAAATCAGACTACCGACATGCTATTGAGCCGTTATTGATTTAATAGATTAATGACTATAAGGCTGAAAGTGATAGCGCACTTCATCCAAATTCCTCAATAAGTGAAAAACTGGTTGTCTTATCTCTAACTGTCTGAACACAGCAATGCTACCAACATTGCTTTTATTGAGAACTCCCGAACAGATTAAACTGACTAAAATAATATTAGCTGGGAATCTATAGCCTGAGATTTCTGTTAGCTGAGTTCTAACATACTCGTATAAGTTTCGTATGAAATAAAGTTTAACTAGTTTTTAATGGAAGTAGAACTACTTCCATATACATGGCAGTCCTCAAGGATCTTGTTGAATTATTGAGAGAAACGCCGGAGTTGGACGGACTAACTCACCGGTGTAGCCAAATTGTTTTAGTAGCATTGCGTATTCAGAACGATCTGCTATGTATTAGTTCGGCCACAGCGGGTATGCTATTAGCCGGCTTTACATTAGTAGTTGACAAACCGGATTTAGGTACAGAGGTCCCGAACGACACAGAACAAGGACCCCATTATATACTCATAGCTTGTTCAGACGCCTCCGCATCAACCTACGCAATAACTGTCAAAAATCTTTAATACATTTTCAACCATATTGTTGACTCGTAAAGTTCAAAGTCTATTGAGGAATTTTGACAGTTTGCGCAGGCGCGTGTTTAATTATTTATTTATTTGTGTACAATAAGGTGGCATTGAATTAAATGCAGATATTTCGGATACAGAGTATTTGCACCTGAATACAAGGTAGTAGAAGTAAAGATAAAAACTGATAGAAAAAAAAAAACACTGTAGTATATTATTGAAATGAAACAACTTTTACGGATCTACTCGCGTTTAATTTACACATTACTTTTAATTAATGTTTATTCTGACGTTTCTAAATTAAAATTTAAATAAGGATATACAAGCTACCAACTAATTATGAGACGACTGTGGCGGCCTGCGGTCGCCACATAATTTCTTATCTTCACGTATGGTTAAAGAGTTTGTAAACGCATTCCTAATCGCGTGTAGATCTGATTAAGATAACACACGGCATCCTGCCTCCAACATCTACACAGTTTATATTGTATAAATAGTCTTGTAAGGTTTAGATAATAAGCCAGTCAGTCACAATGTAGTCACTGTAAATATACAACGTCACATATAGAGACGCAGTCGTTATTTACCATCGCCATGGACCACTTCATCACCATCTCAACCGTCACTACCTCGACCTACGGAACACTGGTGACCCCGACGTGATGACGACCAACACCTCAGTCTCCATGTGACCACGGACCCTGCAAAGGGTTCGAAACGGGGGCTTGACTCTAACAAAATTTTGCACTTTAAAGCTTAATAGTTCCACAAACCTGCAATATTTTTGACATTGCTATCCAACGACACCCACTAGACAAGAAAAAAAATTACATCCCCACTTCACGTGTAGGGCAGGTAACCTAAAAAAAATATTTTTTAAAATTTTACTTCACCACTTTGTAGGCGTGATTAATATGTATATCCATGCCAAATTACAGCTTTCCAGTACTAAGAGTCTATGAGCTAGGCTGGGGACAGACATGGCGAAACTATAAGGGTTCCTTGTTGACTACGGAACCCTAAAAAGGTAAATCGGGTTCCAATATTAAATAAATCGGGTTATATGTCCTTTTATGATAGGGCATATTGCAATATTTTTGACGCTGTAAGGGAGAAAAGAGCTGGACACTTGCTGAGTTTCTTGCCGATTCTTCTCAGTACAAGATCTCCCACCCAGAGTAGACTTACGAATCGATGGCATAATGACGTTCATAAGAGCTATTTGTAGCCTAAACTGAATAAATGATTTTGAATTTTGAATTTTGAATTTTTTTTGAATTTCAATTGCGCGACTTTCGCAACAACAAACCTAAAAATATCCGCACATAATGACAATGACAGCCTATATAATTTAATAAGTACGCTAATGCCTATTTACTTGTGCTAATTTGAATTGTGCAAAATAAATGTTCGCGCTCATCGGTTATTTAAACAAGGCCGCTCGGATAGCGTTAATATAATGAACGGACCTTAATCTGATTCGGAAATGTACGTGGCAAGGCCTTCGCAGGCCGTCACAACACGAACTTCGCGAATTAGCATAATGTTTTGGAATTAACGGTTGTTGGTTCAACCCATTGCTCGCTTTATTATAAAAGTCGTTAGGCAAAGTTCCCAGCATCCAGCAGAAAAAGTTGCGCGCGTAAGTAAGACGAATGCCTATGATACATTTAAAAACTTAATCCGCCAATACCTGCAACTTTAAGTACCTATCTATATATCTATAATATTATAATACTATAATAAGTAATAATAATACTATCTATTATATTCTGTTATTATTCTATTTTATTTTGTTTCGATATAAAATGTATATATGCGCACACACTCACACACACCACTCATATGTAAATTATGTAATATTAGTTAATAATAAAAAACTGGAAATGTTTATGGCTATGGAAGAGCGGGGTCTTCTGTTACAGATATATACGTATGTCTAAAAGAAGTCCCCAAAAATCTGTAAATGTATCTTTACTCTAGTAATGGAATCAATAAATAAAGCAAGAGTACCTACAATGTACCAACAAAAATAGTTATTACATTCAATGAACAACGATAAGCGCTACTAGATGTGGTCAAAAAATGTAAGTGCATCTTCTGACCTACATTGTAGAAGTGGTTAACGCGCTCTGTCTGTGATCACCCAAGTTAAGCAGCTTTAGCAAAGACCGGTCATCGGATTATATACCGTTTGAAAATGCCGTTTGAAGCCAACAGCAACTATCTCCCGAAAGAAATGTAGAATAGAAATACGAAGGAGGTGGCATGTCGATCGAGGCCTCTCCTTTGTGTTTGTACCTCCACCGACCTGTCAGTCGACATAAACCTGTGATTTGTGAAGGCTGTGACGTGCACATTACCCATTCCGACAGATCCTGGAACGATGTTTACCTGGAACAGGGGAAAAAACATTGTCAGTACAAAAGTAAACACAATCAATATAGGGAGATTTGGACTTTGAAAGATTGCTTCCTTTTTTTTCAGCAATTGTACTAATTTATTATCATTTCTTCGCTTTAGGAGGAAACAACAAAGAAAGAAAGACTCATTTAAAAATAAAATTAGAACAATTGTTGCTTTACCTACAAATACATAAAAGCAGCAGAGTCAAAACCTTAGAAAATGTTTAATTAACAACTCTCGAAATGAAATAATGTCACTAATTGTCAAAGTAATTAATTAGTTGTGATGAGAAATAACAAAGAACAGCCAGAATATACGCCGCAACCTAATTTTGTCAACATTACTTGAAAGATCAAAACGTTATGTATTATCTTAAGCATAAAATCTCAAAAGCTTTGAAATCCGAGTAAACTGTACAATTTAGGAAACACAGTAAAAGTAAATTTATAAAGAAAGTTAAAGATTTCAATTGAAATCAAATCGAATCCACTGGACTGAACCGGCAAAATATGATTCTGAAAGTTTATTATAATTTTGGCGTAGGTTTAATAATTGTTTAAGTAGGTACTTTCTTAAAATCTATGATTGTTAATATAAAACAAAAACAACGTCAATTCAGCACTTTACAAAAAATACAAAAGTACAGTCGAGTTCAATAATATGTATACACTTTTAACAGTTAGTAACCTTTATTTACCTTGTAATAAGAATCAACATTTGTCAAAAGTGTATACATATTATTGAACTCCACTGTACATAACTTCAAGTGAGGTTAAGAAACAAATAAAATGGATTTCATCACCAGTTCTTCATCAAAACTATAGTTGTAACGACGATGGTTTTCAGAAGACGCATATAATTAATTCAAAATAGACTAACAGCATTGCAGCTACTATTATGCAAAATATTGACAAAAACATGTACAAGGTTTCTATAAACCGATCTTAATCACACCCAGATAAGAACTAGCCTACCCATTTTTTATACCATTTTTTAAGTGGAAATGGAGACCAGACGCAAGGACAACTGGTGCAGATTGAAGCAACACACTCCAATAACAAACATACAACTTACATAATACCTTATTTGATACTAAAAATATATAACAGCGAGTATTAGGGTCCGCAGCAGCCTCATCGCTGGTTTATGGCCTACTTCGGAACCTGGTCGTAAGGTGGAATCCTCTCAGCCTCGTGAACATCATAAAAGGATGCCGAGAAGAAATGAAATTAGCGCTGACGACTGGGAATGGGGTCCCAAAAGGCCCTGACGACATGACAACGTGTGTACTCAATAAGTACCAAAGCCGTTTCAGCAGGTGATAGGGTTACATTTATTCCTTTCGACAAACAGCTGTTACGGTTAGTGCATTTTTAAACGGGGTCCTTACCATTTTTTTTGTTTGCTCAGTATCCGACAGTGGTACGCGCTAGGATCACGGATGTACTGAAGTTACTGCGGGTGTATTGTGTATTGTGCTACAGTCCATATTGTTGGGACATTTGAATAAAATGGATACATCGTCAGCGAAAAGAATGCACTTTGTATGGGTAGTCTTAGGCAAGTCGTTTATGTAAATAAAGAACAGGATACACCCCAACACACTTCCCTGTGGGATGGATTTATGAGCAGACAAAACGATCTACCCTCTTTTTTAGTCTTGTTTTTATGCCCGATACTTGGTATGTTTTGATACTCAAAGACAAGAAATACATGGTAATAAACGCTTTAATAATAAATCTAATGTAAGCTACTAAAAAAGTTAAAGTTTTTAAAGTTCCAATGTATAGTCAAATTATAAATAAAAAGAAATAAATAAATATAAATATTTATAATTATAAATTGGTTTAATGGTGAGGAATTCAATGGCGCAGCGGTTAACGCACCCTGAGGTAAGATCTGAAGTTAAGCAACTTTCGCATAGGCCGGTCATCGGATGGGTGGCCAAAAAATTATCATCTTGAGCTCCTCCATGCTTCGGAAGGCACGTTAAGCCGTTGGTCCCAGCTCCATTAGCAGTCGTTAACAACCACCAATCCGTACTGGGCCCGCGTGGTGGTTTATGACCCGTTCTCCCTATCCATCCATAGGAAAGGCTCGTGCCCCAGCAGCTGAGACATAAAATAAGCTGATGATCTAATGGTAAGACCATTCGTCTCAGATTCACTGGTCCTCAGTTCTATAGTCATACCAATAAGCTAACAAAGTTCTATCCGACTTTACATTAAATCTTAATAAGCTAAAGTGCTTGAAATATCGAACCAGGATTTCTTAATTTAAACCCTTGCATTTATACGCTAAGCGGCCAGCCACACTTTGTACTAAATAACGCATTAGACAACATCAAATAAACTACTGGTTCTAAGCTTTCAGTACTTCTTGTTATCGAATGTGGACTTACTACTAACTTACTACACGTGCTAGACAAACAAAGAAAAATGTTTAATTAACAAACAAAGGAATCAGGAATGAGGAGATCCGCAGAAGAACAAAGGTAACCGACATCGCCCGAAGAGTTGCTAAGCTCAAGTGGCAGTGGGCAGGTCACATTGCTCGCAGGACTGATGGCCGCTGGGGCGGGATAGTCCTGGAGTGGCGACCGCGTACCGGAAAGCGCAGTGTGGGCAGGCCTCCAACAAGGTGGACCCACGATCTGGTGAAGGTCGCGGGAAGCCGCTGGATGCGAGCAGCACAAAACCGGTCGTTGTGGAGATCCTTGGGGGAGGCCTTTGTCCAGCAGTGGACGTCTTTTGACTGAGATGATGAACAAACAAAGGACACATCTTAACGACACAAACAATAGCGCCTGACGTGTGCTCCAACAGATTGCTTCAGCAAACACCGTCTATAGAATCAGCCATCTTCATAGTCCTGAACAGTCCCGAAGCAATCTCGAGTGGAATGCCGCCCGTCCTGTATAGCGGTTCGTACGTAGCCCGCGGACGGCGGCGGCGGAAAGAATTCGATAACAAATCATATTGTTCGGAACTAAAGTAATCTTTGAAACTACAAATTCAATGAACAGTTTAAAATTATTTCTAGCTATAAATCAAATATATACTAACACAGTTATTTGGTTTGTTTTAAGTGTTATTCAAAATTAATTAACATTTTATAGTATTGGCGACTTGCAACGCTCTCAACTTTTTGACCCAGCTCTTACCTTAAATTTAAAAAGAAATTATTAATCAGTTTATTTATTATGTAGAATAAAGCAGTATTATGTAGCCATCCTTTACATTGTAGTTATAATAATGTAGCAATTATGTGTTGTAATTATCTTTAAAAAGAGCACAAGTCATAAGTTTAAAAGAAGTCGATATATAGTTTATTGTTATACTGTACTCGTTAATCTCGATATGTAATTTAACCTAGAATAGAATATATACTTTTATGTTTCATCATCAGACCTCATCATATCTTAGCGCTGATATGATAGCCTTTATCAGCAGTATCCTACAGTTTACAAACAATATGTATGTTGCGTTAAACAATTCATTAAGATCTTAGATTACCTCTTGCTTGCTTATCTTATTTTTATTATTATTATACTCGTATACTTTACAACCACTTACAACTTACGTATACTTTACAATTACTACAATTTTCGACTTATATTAGTAAGTACTGTCTGACATTGTGAAAATTTAAATTGATACCTGATGTAGTTTTTGCAAACTTAGACATTTTTTTTATTTTGTTGTTTTTTTTGTGTTTATTTGTAATTGAAAGTGTCCTCTTATGATAAGGCACTTTCCAATATTTTTGACGGCGTAAGGGAGAAAAGAGCTGGGCACTTGCTTTTCACAGTTTCTTGCCGGTTCTTCTCAGTACAAGATCTCCCCCTCAGAGTAGACTTACGAACCGATGGCATAGTGACGTTCATAAGAGCTATTTGTTTGTAGAATTTTGACTATACTAGTCCACTGCTGAACATCTAATTTATACTAATACATATCAAACATTAAAATGGTTAAATCGTTTATTTTTAAATTAGTTTGAGAATATCAGTTCAAAACTACAATCAAAAGAATTGAAGCGAAAATAAATTTAATTAATTTAAATTAACTGTTACCTGGGTCTTTCCTATGCATCTAACTATAGACAGTGATAAAAAGAGATAAAATCAATACCGCTGCAGCCGGAACGGCTTGGAGACTTGGGTGGGTGGCTTGGGCGGCACGCAGAAATCCAACACACGATAGCTTTATACTAACCGGTATAGAATATACAATGCTTACGAGTTGACGACCGAATCAATGGAAACTGCGAGTTGTGCTCTAAGTGCAACGAGAAGTGGGCGAGCTTACAGCTCCGGTAACCTATATTGGGTAGTGGACTATACGTGTCCACGGGGCAACTCGCTTGAGACACTAGTCGTAATGAATGATGAAGAATGCGCTTCTGAATGCGATCTGGCGTGATGACCTGACGTTGGTGGTGCCTGGTGCGAGTTTTACTTGTGCAAGGCCCTTTCGTAACCTGACGGTCGGTAAGTAGGGGGTGTCAGTATAAACTTCAAAGTCGTGTATAGCAGGGTTGTGCTTACGAAGACATATGACAAACACGCCCGCGGTTTTTCTCACTTGCAACTCAGTCATATTCATATTCATATTCATATATATAAATAAATAAGGATATAAATAAATTTATTAATAGCTTTAGTTTGACGTCAGATACTATGTATCTTTCTACGAAATTTAGGACTCAAATAGCTAAATTGTTAGCTTATAATATACAGGATACAGTTATAAATGGTATAACTAAGTCTTTACGTCATAACAACGTAACCATTAGTAGTTCTACTAATGCAACATCTACAACTAGTAATAAGGTAACAACAACCTCATGTTTAAACTGAGGTCTAAGACAAAAGCCAAGTCCTCATTAATTACTATTATACATCAAAATATTCAAGGTTTGGCTGGCAAAGACTTAGAGTTAGAATTATTTGCAAAAAGTCAGGCAAGTCATATATTTTGTTTAACTGAGCATTGGCTAAGAAGTCATGACACATCATTCTATGTAAATAATTTCCAATTAGCAAGCGCGTACGTGCGAAGTTCAGCTATTCACGGTGGTTCTTTAATACTAGTAAGAAGTAATATAAAATATAAAGATCGCAACGATATTGTAGGCTTATCAGTGGAGCGTAATATTGAGCTATCATGTGTGGAGTTTAATAGCTTTGTAATAGTGTGTGTATACCGACCCCCATCGGGCAATTTCGGTATTTTCGAATCTGTAATGGAAGACGTACTAAGAAAATTAAAATTAAAAAATAAATTTGTTTTTGTATGTGGCGATTTTAATATAAATATTCTAGAAAGCACATTAATGAGTGTTCGTCATGTTGCCTTGTTTAAATGTTTTAATCTCATTAATCTATTTCTCGAACCCACTAGAATAACTTCACATTCAGCCACTTGTCTTGATAATGTTTTTACAGACTATGACCCTGTTTCTAAGTCAGTCATTAGTAAGCTTACGTCTGACCATTGCGGTTTAAAGGTGACCTATGATTTTAATGTTAAGGATGAGCCAAAAATAGTGAACTGTAAACTAGTTACAAAGGAGCGAGTAGAGCGTTTTAAAAATAATATATCGAGTAAAATTAATGCATTGCCATTTGGACAAGATGATCCAGATGTATTATATACTAATCTTTTTAACTTCATAAAGACTGAATATGACAAAGTGTTTACACAAAGAACAATCAAAATAACTCATAAACTTAAGTTCTGTGACTGGGCCACGACTGGTATATATAAAAGTAGAAATAAATTGTATGATTTATATAGTCTAAAACAATATAACCAAAATTCTAATTTTACGGAATATGTAAAGAATTATTCGAAAATATTTAAGAAAATATGTATAGTAGCAAAATCTAATTATATTAAAGAAAAAATTAAAAAGTCCAACAATAAAATTAAAGCCACTTGGGACATTATAAACCGTGAAACAGGTAAATTTAAACCACGGGATAATACTTTCACTTTAAAAGTAAACGACAACTTAGTCAATTCAGATTCACATATTGCTAAATTTTTGATGATTTTTTTTTAAATATACCTGTGCTGACAACCTCAAATTTGGATTCATCACCAGAAGCTGCACAAGCATTACTCCAAAAATATGTACCAAAATGTAATGTTTCTTTTCAATTTAAATATATTGATTCAATGGATATTATAAAAACATTTAAATCACTGAAAATGAAAAACACAAGTGATTTGTGGGGCATCTCTATAAAAGTAATTAAGAATATTATACATTCTATTGCACCATATCTTGCTGAAATTTTTAATAACTGTGTGAATAAAGGTATCTTTCCCGATCTTATGAAGTTTAGTAAGGTCATACCTTTGTTCAAATCGGGAAACAAAGAAGACCCCAGTAACTATCGACCCATTTCAATACTACCAACTCTAAGCAAAATTTATGAAAAAGTTATATTGGAACAGTTGATGTCGTATTTTAACATAAACAACCTTTTACATAATAAACAATATGGATTTACAAAGGGTCGTTCTACTACTGATGCAGGTGTTGCTCTATTAAAACATATATTTGATGCCTGGGAGAAGTCTCAAAACGCCCTTGGAGTGTTTTGCGACTTGTCCAAGGCTTTCGATTGCGTTGAGCACAAAACTCTGGTGATGAAGCTAAATTACTACGATCTCAAAGATTTCGCACTAAATTTAATTCAGTCGTATCTTAGCTCTCGAACACAAACTGTCGATATTAATGGAACTAAATCATCTGGTTCTCATGTAAAAATGGGAGTTCCACAAGGGTCCATTTTTGGTCCTTTTCTGTTTTTGATTTATATTAATGACTTGCCATTCTTTGTAGAGAACTTCTGTGAAATTGTATTATTTGCAGATGATACTTCACTCATTTTTAATGTAAGTAGGTGTAAGAATAATTACGACGATGTAAACAAAGCACTCTCTGATGTACTCAGTTGGTTTACTATTAATTATTTGCAGCTTAATGCTAAAAAAACAAAATGTATTAATTTTAAATTACCAAATGTCAAAAATGAACCAACTGATATAAGAATAAACGGTGATCGATTAGATTTGGTAGACTCAACAGTTTTCTTAGGTATAACCCTTGACTCAAAACTTCAATGGAATCCTCACATTTCGAAATTGGCCGGCAAACTCAGTTCTGCTGCTTATGCCATTAGAAAAATAAGGCAGTTAACAGACGTTGAAACTGCTAGAACAGTTTACTTTAGTTATTTTCATAGTGTCATGTCGTATGGCCTCTTACTGTGGGGAACAGCGGCTGATATTGAAACTATATTCATTTTACAGAAACGAGCAGTAAGAACAATCTATAGACTAGGTTCACGAACTTCTTTAAGAAATCTTTTTAAAGAAATTGATGTCTTGACAGTGGCGTCTCAATTTATTTATAATTGTATAGTTCTTGTACGTTGTAATATCAATTCATATGCTAAACACAGTGATGTACACAATTTTAATACAAGAAATAAGTCAAAACTTGCAATGCCACTGTTCAGGTTACAGAAGGTGCTTGGTTCTTTCTTGGGGCAAGGTATACACTATTACAATAAAATACCAAATACTGTACTAGATTTACCTTTAGATAAGTTTAAAAAACATGTAAAGTCTTCTTTATTAAAAAAAGGTTATTATACAGTCAAAGAATATTTAGAAGATAAAAACAGCCTGGCTATAATAAAAAACATATACATAATACTACTTATAAATAGTGTCCTGCAGATAACAAAATAGCGTTGCATTGAACATTACAATTAGTTTTATTTTTATTATTATTAACTATAGTTTTTTTTGACTTTTACTAGTACTGTATGATATTGTAAAAAATTAAACTGGTAAATTATGTTTTTGCTGACTTAAATATTTTATTTAGTTATTTTTTATTTTTTGTGTTTTTTTACATGTTGTGATTGTCCTTTACATTTTGTGTTTTTATTTGTGATGGAAAGTGTCCTTTATGATAGGGCTTTTTCCAATATTTATGACGCTGTAAGGGAGAAAAGAGCTGGACACTTGCTGAGTTTCTTGCCGGTTCTTCTCAGTACAAGATCTCCCGCCCAGAGTAGATAGACTTACGAACCGATGGCTTAAAATGACGTTCATAAGAGCTATTTGTAGCCTAAACTGAATAAATGATTTTGAATTTTGAATTTTGAATTTTGAATTTCATATCTTTATTGCACTCCATAAGTTACAAAGATGTTAAAAATATAAGTAGGCACATTTATGGACCCTGTAGGGCACGGCAAGTAGGAGAGGCGAGGAGTCACCTTATGCTCGTATTCACAATTATTTATTTTTTAGTTTATTATATTTATATATATTATGTATAGATAAATCTATATATTTAGCTTATACATAAATTAACTAATTCTCGAACTCGTAGGTAGTAGTAGTTTTTATTATTTAATAATTGTTTTAGTTGTTTTGCAAAAGTTTTTTCTATAGTCATATTTTTTATTGTTTCGGGCAATTTATTGTATATTTTAATGGACATTACTAGAGGTCCTGATGCGTGTATTTTTAGGCAGGAAGTGGGAAGTGTTAATTTATTTTTGTATCGTAGTGTATATTTTAAGTTTAATTTCTCTCTTCGTTTATAAAATTCAGGGTATTTTTTTACAAATTTGCATATTTCTAAAATGTATATACAGGGCAAAGTAAGTATTTTGTACTTTTCAAAGAACGGTCTGTCATCATAACTAAGCAAGTATATGACAAAAATCGCGTGGACCTTAACACGTTTAAAATGAAGTAAAAATACTGGAATAATGCCAAACGTTAATAAAATGTTCATTATTTAATCTATTTTTAAGGAACACCTATATTATTTTGAAGCTTTGTCAAAAATATCAATTGTTATAAACTTACTGTTAAAGTTATAGGTAATATGTTTTATCGTTATATTATCGGAGTTTGCCGCCCGTAACTCGGTTAGATCACGGAGTTTCCCAAACTTTGCGCCATTATCTGCTTATGCTTCGGAACTTATTCATAAAGAGAAATTTTAGTTTTATAAGTCTACTTTATTCTGTTTGAATACAGCCATAGTCTTGTCAAGCGTAACACTTATAGCTTTGAATGAGAGAGACTGAGAGAAGTTAAACTACACACTGGTAAGTTTGAATATTGTTAACTAAATTTGGGCAAGAGAAAATGTAAGAGGAATGGCGAAATGAAATATTTTTAATATTTGTAAAAATAATAGGATCAGATGTTGATGACGTACTTAGTTGTCGACATTGCATTAGGTATATTTGGCTTACAAAGTAATTAGATATTGTTGATAAATTTCGGCGGTTTGGACAGAACCACGATAGCATAAAGGTAGTACACCTGATCTGGTATGCTTTGGGGTGCGGGTTCGAATTCCGCTCGTGGAATTTTTTTCATTACTTTCTCAAAATTAAACATTGCTATAATCATATAAGATGCGGGGTAGGAAAATAGTCTCAAATTGTTCAAGTTGTATCCGTTCTATCTGCCTTTAAAAATATTACTTTATGAGTACCTGAACAATCCGTAGCGCATGCGGTCTAGAACTGAAATTTTACTAATATGTTATATTCAAGACGTCTTTTAGCTGTGTAGAAGAACGGACTCAAAAGACTACAAAGATTTAACAGAAGTAACGACATTTATATAATTACTAGCGGCCGCTCGCTGTTTCACCCGCGTGGTTCCCGTTCCCGTGGGAATATCGAAATAAAAACTATCCTATGTGTTATCCAGGTTACAAACTATCTGTATGCCGAATTTCATTCAAATCGATTCAGTAGTTTTTACGTGAAAGAGTAACAAACATCCATCCATACTTACCAACTTTCGCGTTTATAATATTAGTAAGATGGATTTCTCGATAACCAAACATTCACTCTTGGCCTTCCAGTCTTCATTACAGCAGTGATTGCAGTTGAAACAATCACGCCATCAACACAGCAAACGACCACTCCACTACTACTGAGTGGCCCATTGTGCCGAGTCTGTCGTCCGTAGGAAAAGACACATTTATCTACTGAACAACTGTCTACCGCGAGAAGAAATTAATTTTCCGAGCGACTGAATGAGAAAACGTACCACAATTACTATGTTGCCAAGGTTGGGTTTATCGCCTCTGTAGTCTAGCGGTTAAGACCACCGGTTTAGACCCAGAGGGCCCGGGTTCGATTCCCAGCGTGGAGTACATGCTTGGGTACTCGATTTGGTTGGTGGTAGGGCTTGTATGCCAGCCTGGCTAGCTACCACTGTCTTATCTGAATGTGCCGCCATAACATCAATGTTTGTAGCATTGTTGTGTTCTGGCAGCTAGAGATAAGATAGCCAGTAGTTGAGGTCTCCGGGTGAAGTGCGCTTCCACCATTAGCTTTATCATCACTTAACACAAACTTATCAAAAGATATTAACAAGCTTTTCACTAGAGATTAACTATGATTGTATTCTTTCAATAGTCAAAAGTTAACATCAAGAGATTAACGAATGAAATAATAATACGGTTAAAAACAAAACATGTAAAGACGTATGGAGAACTTGAAGTTGGCTTGTTTATGAAGTCGTTTGATAATTATTAGTTTCAAAGTTCCTTTAAACTTTAGAAAACAATAGTTATAGCAGATATTTACAAACATATTATGTGAGTTCACACATGGTTCAGGATCCTCATCGAACCACTGATGGATGATGGATCGATTCCACAATCGAACAGACTATAAATAGTCTAGTGGAATTTTGCACTTTCAAGCTTAATAGTTCACAAACGGATGCCTCATTCAAAACACTGTTTCCACGAACCCGCAATATTTTTGAAATTGCTATCCAACGATCCCCCACACTATGGGGAAGACCAAAAAAAATGACATCCCCTCTTCACGTGTAGGGGAGGTAACCTAAAACAAAATATTTTTCAAAATTTTACTTTACCACTTTGTCGGCGTGATTAATATGATTATGTATATCCATGCCAAATTACAGCTTTCTAGTATTATGAGGCTGGGGTTGGACAGACAGATAGACGGACATGGCGAAAGTATAAGGGTTTCTTGTTGACTACGAAACCCTAAAAATAATTTTTCAAGCTTTTATTGTACTGTCGTGACATTTGTAAGTCTATGTTCCATTCACATACGAAAAGGCGACGCGCGCGACGCTCGCGATGCGGTGCGCAAAGAGATAAGGACATTCAGACGTAAAATTAAATTGATATTTATTTTGTATGAAAGTAAAATGTGTCTAATTATCAAAAGTCGTAGAACAAATGTTGTTGTTTATGATGTCTACCTAGTCTTGCGAGGTTGTTGATGTTTTACAAATAACCCTGTATAAATAGTTGTCCTCTACATAGCGTGCTGTGTTTCCACCCTTTCTAAATGTAAAACGTAATTGTGTACGCGGAGCCTGCAGCCGGCGGCAGTGGGGATATTGCCCCATACTTCACGGGCCCGGCTCATGTCTCCACTTATATTTACACATCTTGCGTGGAACTAATATTGCGTTGCCGCGAAGACATTACACCACTATCAACGGCTTTCAAACGTTTTGCATTAAACTGGGAGAATATAAGAACGTTAAGTAAACAGCCTATGACCGTCCCACTGCTGGGCAAAGGCCTCCATTATTGAAATCAAGTCATCGCTACAATTGATGGGTAATGGCTTAATCACCACGCTTGCAAAATGCGGGTTGGTGATCGAAAAATCCGATACACACTTTGCCGGACCTGGGAATCGAACCCGGGACCTTCGGGTAAGGGCCCAGCGCTTTGCTACACGGCCACCGAGATGTTAGAATAGAGTAGAGAGAAATGCCTAAACTATATTCGAATTAGATTGAAAACTGCGCAAGAGACTTAACGTTAACGTCTAATATACTGTCTTTTCTATGCTGCGGCGTCAACAGAGATTTATTTTATAGGTTTATTTTATAATACAAAAATTTCGGCAGGTTGGTAAGAACCACGATAGCTCAATTGAGAGAGCACCTGATCCGGTATGTCAGAAGGGTGAAGGTTCAAATCCTGCTCGTAGAAATTTTTTCAACATTTGTGTTTTTGTAATTTGTTCGCAACAAAATTTGCGTTAAAAATTATATAAACATTTTCTAAATAGCTTGCCTACTTCTTGACTGATCTTAAGTATTTGTAAAAATATTATGATCGGATGTTAATGACGGTAGTTGTTGACATTGCGTGGGCGTCTTTGGCTTCCAAAGTAAAAAGTAAATAGTGTTGAATAATTTTGGCGGGCTGGTTAGAACGACGATAGCTCAATTGAGAGAGCACCTGACCCGGTATGTCAGAAGAGTGCAGGTTCAGATCCTGCTCGTGGATTTTTTTTTAACATCTGTGTTTTTTTAGTAGCTAAGTAGCTACATATTTCATAAGCAACAGTTTGTTTACCCATATTGATTCCTAAACCCAACAGACAAGAGGCTAATTTCGTACATCGCGAAACTAGTAAGTCATCTCCTTCAAATAATCTAATTATGTAACTGGGTTGCTACATTAAATATTGTTCCCGCAGGGTTGTCGCACACAAGAAAAAGACTGAAAGAAAGCCTCTTTCACAACATACGCTTATATATTGTAGAGACGAAGAGGCTGTTTCATAGCTCGCAAACGAGTTTGCTTTTACGTCTCGGCCTTTTGAACAGAATACGCGAATACGAGGTCTCGCACGGCTTCCGCGCTGGTATCATTCAATCATATCACAAATGAAAGTCTGTGATATTTCGTAACTTCCATTACAATCTCATCTAAATCTGTCGCCACAATGCAAAATTTATGTTTCGATAGTTATGTGATATCTAATAATTAGTCTATGTACGGGTAAGCACCTCATTCTGCCTTTATCTCACCTGAACTTCTTAAACTACTGATGATCTGGCTACCTTACCCTAACTGTCAGGTCTAGACAGTGATATCGTGCTTGTAACACTAATGTTACGACGACAATTTTAGATAAGATGGTGGTAGCTAAGCGAAGCAGGCTTAAATGAAGCCTTACCACTAACCATACCGAGTAACACGTGTACCCCCCGCCGTAAGTCGCTGTAAGTCAAAATGTTGGAACAACCTTCCACCGCCACTAAGACAAGCTGAATGCAAGTTTACCTTCAAAAGTAGACTTAAAAACACCTGCTTAAGATGCAAAAAATCACTCCATGACGTTGCTAAATATTAGGAAGATTTCGTTCTTCAATGTTGATAAATAATACAATTCATCTATTTTAAATTAGTATAAAATAATATAAATAGTCTATTTAAAAAATAATATAATCATTTTTAAATAGACTCAATTTACCGTATTTTTTTTTATTTGACATTTTTCATTATATATCATTCGACCAATCAAATTACTTATTATTTATTTTCACTAATCATATTTAACATATTATTAATTTATGCAATACAATCATAGATTAACACGAATAACAATGATTCATTGATACAAGGAACAACTTTAGTACACAAATGCAACTCGGCCTCCGTCTGAAAATGCTAATGCTGTGACACATGCTGAGCCGGAGACTTTTTTGCTACTGTTTCACTGCTCACCATAATATCTTTATGCTTCTTTTTATTTTTGTACCCCTCTTTTTGTCTGTGTAACAGTGCGCAAAATAAATTATTTGATTTGATTTGATTTAAGTCCGATCCGAGACTTGAGGTATGAGAGCGGTCTAACCACTATCATATATACCTATCATATCATACCTTACCTTTAATATATGTTGCAATTTCAAAATAAGTTTTAAACAAATTTGGGGTTTTAATGGAAATATCTACAGTTCTACACTATGAATAAAAATCATGACATCTTAATAGCAACAGTAATGAAGCTATAAAACATCACCCATAACAGATAAAAGCAAATAAAGCTTAAACGGAGGTTAAAGTGAACCGTCTACTCTCCGCGCCCCATCCAACAATCGCGCCGCCATAAACTCCCAGCTGCACTCCGGGACGGGGACGGGACGTTTTATTATCTAGCAGATTACATGCGCTCTATTATTATCCATAAACCGGTGGAAAGAAGTTATTCGTTATAAAAAAGTTAATGTTAAACGATCCATTAGAACAATACTACTGACATCAGTGGTGCCATCTAACTTAAATAAAAAACTTCTAGGTGTAATTATACCTAACTCATGTTGAATAAATAAACTTTTCGCAATAATGGAATATTATTTATTTTTTAGTTATAGGTAGATTTCATGCATATTTTTTACAAATATAAGAGGTATATGGGACTCTTGGGGTCAGCCTATCCGAAACCGGAGGACTTCAGGCTCTTCGCTCTCAAGGACGTTGCCAAACTTATGGCATCTATCTTTATAGAGGAAGAAGAGTGAAAGGATGGGGTTGCACAAAAGATCCCGATCGGTCGAGTGTTACTGCGAGAGGGAAACCTCAGCAGGCCCCACTAAGATAAGATAAGATAGAAATATAGGTACAGACCCCTGCGCATCAACCTAACCAGAACTGTCAAATGTCTTCAATAACTGTTCAACCATATGCCTACATAAAGTTTGTCTATTGAGAAAATTTTCGATTCGATTTTCGATTCGGTTCGATTTTCAGCAGGTGGTACATGTTCGTGTACTGGGTTTGGTTGGTTGGTGGTAGGGTTTGTTTGTCCGCCTGGCTAGCTACCACCGTCAAAGTCAAAGTCAAATTTTTTTTATTGAAATAAACTTACGAAAAGTGCTTTTGAATCGCCCATACATTTTTTACCTACTACCCATTCAGGACGTCTAATTTTTAGCTGTGGAGAAGAATGGGCGCAAGAAGCTCCACAGCTTTAACAGACATTTACAAAAAAATCTTATCATCACATCACACCAATATTATAAATACTAAAGTTTGTGTGTATGTATGTGTGTATATTTGTTGATTCTTCACGCTGCAACGGATGGATGGACTTGGATGAAATTCGGAATACAGATAGTTTATAACCTGGATTAAAACACAGGATACTTTTTATCCCGATATTCCCACGCGGGTGAAACCGCGAGCGGCCGCAAGTCTTATTTAAATACTAGTTGTGCCCCGCGGTTTCACCCGCGTTCTATTAGTCATAACGTGATGTAATATAGCCTATAGCCTTTCTCAATAAATGGACTATTCAACACAAAAATATTTTTTCAATTTATTTTTATTATTATTAACTATAGTTTAATTTTGTTTTTTTTTCTTTCTTAGACAATTTTTGACCTTTATTAGTGCTGTATGACATTGTGAATTTTTTTAACTGGTAACTGATGTTTTGCAAATGTAGATATTATTATATTTTCTCTTTTGTTTTTTTTAATATGTGTGATTGTCCTTTATATTTTGTGTTTTTATTTGTGATGGAAAGTGTCCTTTTATGATAGGGCATTTTCCAATATTTTTGACGCTGTAAGGGAGAAAAGAGCTGGACACTTGCTGAGTTTCTTGCCGGTTCTTCTCAGTACAAGATCTCCCGCCCAGAGTAGACTTACGAACCGATGGCATAATGACGTTCATAAGAGCTATTTGTAGCCTAAACTGAATAAGTGATTTTGAATTTTGAATTTTGAATTTTAATTTTTGAATTTCAATGTGAACTAGTAGTTCCTGAGATTAGCGCGTTCAAACAAACAAACTCTTCTTTATAATATTGCTGCTTTATAATATTAATAGATGTCGCCATAACATCTATGTCTGTAGCATTGTTGTGTTCCGGCAGCTATAATCATAAGGTTAGATCAAGGCACTGTGCTTACCCATAAAATATTTAAAAAAAATCTGATGTGCTGGCATGTGTACACACGGCGGCAGATCAACCTACCCAAAACTGTCAAATTTCTACAATCAATTTTGAACTTTATAGTTTGGTTATAAGGATCAATATTCATTGGAGAAATTTGACAGATTTGGGTAGGTTGATCTGCCGCCGACTAAAATGTTTCCATACAGAGGTTTATAAATAACGACGCAAATAAACAAACCATACACAATCATAATCATACTCGTCGTGTACACTGTTTATTCTTTAATGCTTGATGTCGCCAAACCTTAAGTAAGGTAGCTTCCCATTAATCCCGGGTAGAGAGCGCAGGGTAATTTTATAACCGGGGCAGCCCTTTCACGTCACGCTTGGACAGTGACGTTTCATGACGTCATAACACAAAGGGCTTTCCTAAGTACCCTTTCTTATTAAATTAGTTTTTTGGCGAAATATCAGTCTTTATAATAATATTACAAATGGTGTGTTTTATTCCGCTGTCCTACTTTCAGGTAGGGATGCAGAGACGTAATTTTTCGAACAGTAATACCTAGTCGGAGAGTAGTAAGTAATGTGATCTAGTGTAATATAAATCTCGGTAATAAAACAATGTTTCCAGTGGCACACGATTAACACGTTTTGATATTCATGCGAGCGAGGAAGCTATTTAAGGTCATATTTTTATCAACTGCAAATATTTTGAGGATAAATTCAACAACATATATAAACTATTTTTATGAATAAACCTTAAATTTTTATACGCTAGTTTTTAAAAAAACGCCAAAAGACATTTCGATTAAAAAGTAAAATAAAGCACTTTCGGTAGTTTCAATTCAAAGGAGCCGAAACAGAGAGGCCGCAATGCCTTCACCGCTTACACGTGCACGTAGTTTCATTCAAAGGAGCCGACAGAGAGGCCGCTCATAAAAATATTACAATTTTTGTGTCAGGAAAAGTAAAAAATAACTAGCCTTATTTTTTTTTAAATACTATGGCCTTATTTCTCTGATATAATAAGATGTTTTGTCAAAATATTTGCAGTTGATAAAATGTGACCATATACACCGAGACATTTTAGTGGTTGTTTTCCCGCAGGTGGGTTCAGGTGGTGAGATCAGACTATGAAACTGAACAACTTTCCCCAAGAAACATAGGTCAAAAAACGAGATATTTTTTTTTTACTTTTCTATAAAAAGCTTTTATTGACCGAGCATGCTTTGTATGGGAAAATCAAAAAAATATCTCGTTTTCATGTCTCAGTTCAAGTTCAGTTTCATGGTCTGATCTACCCACCTGCGGGAAAACAACCTCTAACATATCTCGGTGTATATGCAACTATAAAAAAAAGAATTAAGGCTATACTTTATTGGGTTATATTTTCAACATGCCTTTTATAAGTGACTTTTTAGGTACAATCTATAACAAACAACAGTTTTTTAGGTATCGCTTTCAAAAACAAAAAATACCACCTCATCGGTAACACAAACAAACAACATAGCCCACGCCCACGCCCGTCCCGCCACTTGTACGGGACTCAATGGTTTTCATTACTCAAGCATTCTCATTTAAATTGATAACGCGGAAGAATTTTGCGCGGCCCACTGTCCCCGGGCAGGGGCGAGGGGAGGGGGGATCAGATTCAGTATACATTTGTATGTGTTTGTATCTCAGATCATAGAAGGGAATCTGAGGTTTGTATGTTGTCGCTGCTTCAAATGTTGTCGAGGACCCACCTAATGCCTGGGCATTACCTGGGTAACGAGCGACTCCTCAAGGCCTCATAGGTCAACCCTGCTACACATGACTTAAAGTTTATACGTCTGCATAATAGTTCCTACTAGGGGGTGACCAGTGTTGGGCGTAATTAATAACTTTTGTAATTTAATTACTAATTCAGTGATTAGTAATTGAACTACTGTAATTGAAATTACATGTAATTCAAATTATTGTAATTCAATTACATAAGTAACTGGTAATTTTAATTACATTAGTTCGAATAATCATTCGTTATTCGAATGATTTTTGAACTCGAATTTAGCACCTAAATTCATTCGAATGAAAATATAGAATGAATCATTCATTTGATATTGCATATTATAGCACTTGTACACAAAAAAAAATATTTGTACCTATGTTACTAAAAAACCGTTCCATTGATTAATAACTTGATTCGTGTATTTTCATTTCATTATTTAATGTAAATTCATGCGAATGATGCAAATACATTCAAATGATGCAAATTCATTCGAACAATTCGAATAATTGAATAATTTTAATACCTACCCAATCGAATGATCATTCGAATTAATAATTTCTGATCAATATTCTTTAATTATACACATTTTGATTTACCATTATCTAATCGATTTATTTAAAATGCTACCTCAACTTTAAAATATATTAAACATGTAATTGAGTAATTGCAATTACCAATTACAATTACAAATTGTAATTGTTATTTTAATTACTTTAAAAAAAAATTAAGTAATTTGTAATTGAAGTCGCCAATTACATTTTGTAATTGTAATTGTTAATTTGTAACTAATTACGTTTTGCCCAACACTGGGGGTGACTACTCCTACCAAACGTCAGGTTATAAAAAAGGCCTCATAACAGTTATTAGGAAGTAGTACTACTGTGCTCGGCTATCGTCGAGAACTGTGGTGTAGGTTCATCCTATTTTAGTGGCTGGATCAAAGCACACTATTCAGTATCCTACCTATCTGTTGTCAAGTTGTCAATAATCAGAGTACGGACGTTAATAGATGTGTAGGGTATTACATAGTGTCAGTTAGCGGAGTAAGTTGGGCAACTTTACATTTAAGAACCTTTTTCTTGTATGTAATATAAATATTTCCCACAATTACCTATTCACTAAATATGTTTATATTGTAAGTTAATTTAAAAGAATCATTACGATGTTTTCAATTAAAATAACCAATATCAAATATCTACAACGTGTACTTGTAACATGAAGTTGTTGTGTTTTTGTTCGTTGGAGGCAAAAGAAGTTATATAATATTCTTCTCACTAACTTTATACACTACCTTTTCCGATCACATTTATACTACTGTAATTAAAATTATAGCAATGATGCTATATCCATATCTCAAAAATACTGTTGAAATATAAAAAAAAATATCTTTATCATTAATCCCACAACAAATTCGTCTCTCCAACTATCCCAAAATAAACAAGTTCTGCACGGAGAGGCGGCGCGCGATGCGAAGTAATGAGATCACGTAGCTGACAACGCACCGCACCGCACCGCGGCGGGCACGGAGAGGCGGCGCGCGATGCGAAGCGGCGCGCGATGCGAAGCGACGCGATTCATTTTGAGGGATGAATCCAAATGAGACGCGCCAGATAAATATAAACAAAACCGACGGCCGGCCGACCCGGCGCCCGTGATACATGTTAGCCACATTTATGTTACATACGAGAACATATATATTATCTCTTTCGCATGATTTACGCCGGCCCACCTGTTTGTTTTGGGATTTGAGGTTATGATTTTTGGCCAGGGATTTGTTTTACAACCCTCATGACGAATGAATGTTGTTGAATGACAAAGATTAAAGACAGGGGAGATACGGCAAGCGAAACGTTATAACTTTTTCATAAAACATGTCGATATAAAGCATCATCGTCAACCTATATGAACGTTTTAAACTACTCACGCCTCACTCACGCCTTTCATGTCTATGCTAGGGGATAAAGATATAACCCATTATGTTACTGGCCATAAACGGGTTCATGGTTGTTAATAGCATTTACGGTAACAACCACAATCAAGGGCCTAACGTCAATACTTTCTAAAGCCCGAAAGCGACGGCAAAAGTTTTGTGCATTACCATATACAGCTCAGCTGGTCTACCGGTATCTCCAGCTAATATGCCAGACTATCGAAATATTTCCGTTGAAAAGAAACACTTCTGGCAAGTTCGTGGCCACTTAGGGAAGTGATTAGCTAGTAGTGTTGGTCGGGACTCGAGTCTTTTAAATTCTAGGACTGGACTCAATTTGGCTCCGGCTAAAATGACTCCTAAGTTCTGTATGACGTCCTTTTAACGAGCCCTAATACAAGAAAGAGTCTTCTTAAAACTATAAATGACTTGGAGACTCTGTAAGATAACAAAACACTTTTGCGTTCAAATAAAGACCGTTTTTGAAATTGGAATTATTTGATAAATTAAGATTTTAAAAGGGTAGAACCTTTGTTCCATTTTTAATTTGTATACCACCAGCATTGTGCCAGCGTGTTGTGGTCCGGCAGCTAAAGATAAGATAGCCAGGGCCTCAGTAGTTGAGGGTTCCGTGTGAAGTGCGCATCTCACTTGACAAGTGCTTACTCATAAGGAATTTAAAAAGCGTGGTTACATGATGGTATTATCTTCGGAAAGTCTGAGCCCAGCTGTGGGATGCTTATTGCCTGACAGTGATGTTATATCTAGATAGCATATTATTCGGCCCTACCTGGACCAACGGCCCGTGTTTGTACCGCCATCGCCATAATAAATCTATCGCAATGTGTCTGGTGCCGTCCCTTCTTCGCACGCGATGATGTATCGTCCCAACGTAATTTTGCGTTATTCTATTTGAAAAACAGCAAAGTAGATAATGGTAGGTGATTGATGACAGAGTTGCGGGGCAAAAATGATCAATTGTTTGGTCACCTCCGTAACTTGCGTAAGAATTAATTGCCTGTTTTAGGGACTAATTCTTGTAATACAATTGCAAGTTCATTGTTTTTATTTTCGTGATAAAAACACGGTTTTCCGATTTCTATGCTAGCAGATTTCAAGCAAAAATTTAAATTTCCTTATACAAGTACTCTTTGTATGTAAGTAACTTTTACATTTACCAACAGAACCACAAACGTGTACCAACACAACATCAAAGGATATTCAATAAAAAAATACTTTACAAAAAATAAAAAGCTATCCATAGTAGTAGAGCCAAAAGAATCGGCTCCACTTGTGGCCAGCCGTTACGGAGGCCGGTCACGTGTGGGCGGCGGCTTGAGGAAACTCGCGGCATAGAAATATCGTCGGATACAACTCGCGAAATTATGTACAAAACTATATGTATGTGTATAACTAGAAGTACTAACTATATTATATACAAAAGAACGTGTCGGAGGTGGCTTTCAAGTGGATAGGCTTTGTAAAGATAAAAATAAAGTTTTTTATAAAAATATTTAGGATTAACTTTATACCTTATTGTAATGTTACCCGCTTTCGAAGATGTTTTTTTAGCTACTTTCCTTTCATCTCGTTTTCTTTGAAGTTGTATGGTTGAACATTGATTAGTCACAGTGTTATAAAAAACAATTTAATTCTGCGGACGAGCTAGCTAAATGCTAGAGTATTCCCCAGGGCGGAGACGAGGCGCCCGGCGAGTTTCAGCAAAATTAAATCTAGTTCAAGGGATTCTGCTTTGAGATTAACCCACGAACGTCTGAGACAAATATCTTAACAAATTAAATTTATACACTTTGATATCAAACAAACACGACTAATCCAATTTGCACGCGACAAAGTAAAGTAAAACCAACACATTAGCAATTTCTTCGCAAGATACTTAGTAAATTTTATTACTAATATGGCACATTAGATCCGTGTCGTGGTTTTAATGAGGAATTACTTCACATTTTCACAAGAGTCATTTTTCCATGATGTTAGTAGAAAGAAAAACGTAATTAAAATATTTTTTGGATCTAGGCATATGCATTTGGACCCAATGCTTGACATTATATACAGGTACGGCTTATCCAGTCAGGCCTACCCTTAACAACCATCAGGATTAAAATGCCGTGGTAAAGACGGATACAAAGCTATTATAAGACTTTCAGTGAGCAAAAAACTTGAGCAAACGTCTGATTCTTCTCAATGTGCATAAGTCACTCGTACCTACCACATGAGTTGATTAAAACCACCGTCGTGCCCATTGTTAAGGATAGGACCGGTAACATCTCGGACAGGGGGAACTATCGTCCTATTTCACTCGCAACAACAATTGCTAATATATAGGTAGCACACTATCGTGCTTAACTCTGAATAGGATAAACAGTCGGACATACATGACACACAGTTCGGGTTTCGACCCGGACTTTCAACGAGCACGAGACTCGCTGCGCGCCCGCAGCTTGTGTAATCCGAACGAGTGACACGTTTGTTAGTTCTAGCGAATTTTGAGCGAAACGTGTTCTTAAGACCCATATTACATCTCGACTGTGATTTTTGCGTACAATGGCCAATTTCGGCGTTCTTGATCTCAGAAACAAAAATACATTAACAATTTTGACTTATTGTATTCAATACTACTGTAACGATACTATTGTATAGAATAGCTATTGGCATAGTTCGTAGCGCCTTGCTTTTTGTAAATTTTGCTTAACTTTTTAATTAAACCCAAAATTGCAGAGAAAGATATCCATAAGGTTCCATAAAAATGCGCGAAGGCACTTTTTTGAGCTCATAGATTGAACTACTGTTCTAAACAAATGAAATAAAAAAAATAGAATGTTATCTCTTATATAGTCGTATAGTTTGTAGCGGCCTTGGATTTTTGGGTCCGTGGCTTACGCCCCCAGTGGTGGACGCACCCGTGGTCGACGCCCCCAGTCAGGTTTAATTTACTTTAAAGAAATTTTTAATCAAATGTACTGGCAGGCATAAAAGGCATAAGATTGTAATATATTATATCATAACGATTCTTATTAGAAATGCTTTTATTTGGATGTATGTTTAAAAAAACTTTTAATTATTTCGAATCATAATATATTTAAACTTTTAAACTTTTTAACAATAATAATTAAAAATAATCAACTCTACCTCAGTTTGACTTTAGTCAGTGCGTTTTTCATCTGTCAGTTGTGCGTTACTCCGCAATCTAGTTTATAATAACCACGCATAATATATTTGATATTTTGTTTAGGTTAAGGTACACTTTTGACATTAACTGTACTAAGTGCAAAAGCACAAAAAATATTATTCATAAAATTATTAGAATCGGGGGCGTCGACCACGGGTGCGTCCACCACTGGGGGCGTAAGCCACGGACCCGGATTTTTTTAGATATCATTGATTTTATATAGAAAAATAATCTTATTCTAAACCAAAAACTTCGAAAATCGCTTTAAGTTAGCTGTGAATTTTTTCTATCTACGATAATGTAATGAGCAAACTTTATACTAGAATAATTGTTACTTCATGAGGAATAAAGATTTTATGATTTCTTAGCATGAATTTATTATCCTATTTCGACAAAAAATATAAATACAACTGCAAAATTACTACAAAATACGATGCTCCGGCCGTCCGGACGATAGGTACCTATTCTCGTAGAGTGGAGATTTTGTAATAGGGCTCTTAAGTGAGTTGTTTGTGTGTGTAAAAAAAAGTAAAATGACGAATAATTATTCCAATGTAGAACTTGTGGAGATGGTGCGATTATACGCAATTAGTGGGAACAGTCTACGTGAGCCGTGGTCATGTTCGTGGAAATGTTTCCAAACAGACCAACTCCATCGCGCGAGGTAATGCTTGCTGCCACGCAACGACTGAGGGATCATGGCCAGTTTAACGTTCCTCGACATGGGCAGGGTCGCGGCAGTGTGGGCCCCTCAGTCGATTTGCAAGAGCAAATCCTCGAATTCTTCGAGAGGGAACCACGTGCCAGTACTCGTGATGCTGGCCGCCGCTTCAATGTCCACCACCCAACAGTCTGGCGGCTTCTTATGTCGGAGAAACTACACCTATTCCATTTCAGAAGACTTCAAGAATCACGAGTGTTATGCAGTTAAAACAAAAGAGTGTAAGGTAAAATCGTAGTGTGCTGCAAAAGTTAGTCAGAAACTTAAGGCGCCGGTGCCGGCCGTCGTGCTCATTTGTGCATAGAACGTGAAGGTGCCCACTTTGAGCAGTACCTGCGAGTATCCTTAACTTTATCGGTACATTGCAAATTAATATTGCAACAAAAGAATACGTATGCGTAAGCGTAAGGGTAAGCGTAAGCGTAAACCGTACGTAAGTGTTCATCGACTTAACGTCCGCCCGCTGCGCTAATCTACCTACTACGGTCCGCACCCCTATTCTCGTCACTCGACGGTTGCTATTCTGATTTACACCGAAATCGTTTTATTAATCAATCAGTTCCTTATTACTTGCTTTGTGTTAAAAGTATTTTTTGGTCATTAAGTATACCAATTACGATCAGCTGTAAAATGGCGAGAATGCAAATCTGCAACCTGTATGTTGGAGTGCGGAGTGAGGCAAGGGGGGTTATCTTCTCCCAAGCTCTACAACATTTACGTAAACGATCTCATCGTGGAGCTGAGCAGCATGCGTGTCGGTTGTCGAATAGATGGCTAATGCCATGCTATGATGGATATGCTAATGCATAAACAATATAAGCTACGCTGACGATATGGTGTTGCTCAGCCCTACGGTGGGTGGCCTTACAGAAATGTTAAGTGTTTGTGAGTCGTATGCTGCTGAGCATGGACTCACGTACAATGTCAAAAAGTCAGAAAACATGGTCTTTGAGGCCGCTGGTAAATGTCCCGATAACACTACTAATATTACCCTAAATGGCTTGTTGAACATCAAACGTATGATGAAATTTAAATATCTGGGGCATCACCGTCATCACCAGGGCTCTTAAAGATGATGATGATATTGAAAGGGAGCGAAGGGTTCTAGCGGTTAGAGGGAATACGTTGGCTCGCAGATTTTCTCGCTGTACGGAAGATGTGAAAGTGACGCTTTTTAAAGCATACTGTTAAAGCATATACACGGGAAAACTGTGTATCGCTGGAGACCTTACGAACCCAGTACAACAATGTCTTTAGGATGATGTTGGATCTACCGCGTTTTTGCAGTGCATCCGAAATGTTTGCGGAGTATCAAACTGATGGCTTTAAAGCCATCATTCGCAAAAAAACTGCCTCTCTGATCAGCAGAGTGAAGAACAGTTCCAACAGCATCTTAAGACATTAGCGGATCGCTTCACATCACCGCTCTGGTGGTCCTTTGTGCGAAGAGTGACAATCACGGGGACTTACCCTTTCTCGTGGTGGTCACTTTTAGCACAATAGAAATAAATTCATGTATACCTATATATAATATAATACTAACAATATTTTTAAGTCTTACTATCCTATATGGATGAAAAATCTGAAAAAAAGGTTATTTAACTTAATTTAATTCTGACTGACTAATGAGAAATTATAATATACGCAATCCTGTCCAGACTTATGCTAATTACCCTAACTACCAGTGGTATTATGATTCTAACCTTATAGTATACAACTATGATGATAGTTTAGATTTTTACAATAAATTAATGTAACATTTTCAAGTCTTAAAAGAATAGATAGCTTTGGCATTCAACGTATATTCTTAGAAGGAATACAATTTGGGGTTTCCTTTTAAAAGACATTAGACAAAGAGACATAGGATTTAAGGCGGTGCTAGCATACATACATATATAATATTTTCGGCTTCAGTCAAAACACGAGTCTTTGATCCTTGGCAGCATAAGTGAGGAAAAGAAAAGGAGCTAGAGATGAAAGAGACGCACGCTAAATGAAAGCGCGGCTTTCTTTGACAGCGCATTGTCTGAGGGAGGACGCTCTGAAATCACACTTGCTAAAGCGCTAGTAGTCTTCACGCTCTATCTTGTGGGCATGAACATATTGTAATGTATGTAATTCTTCAAGACAAACAAATAAAGTTAGTAAAAAAAAAATTTCGTCGCGTCCTTGTAAGTAAGGATATGGCTACAAACTTGAATGTAGCAATGCAAAACAAAAGTTATAATACCGTTTGTACAAACCTACCATACCTACCATACCGTGTTTTTAAGCAAATAAATTTATTTATATTTTATATTTATTTATTAAGGAGTAGTTTGGATCAATAAGTAATTAAAAAGGTTTGCAATAGTTTGACACAGTCGCAGACAGTAGTAGTCAGGAGCTAGACAGCCCGGCTAAGAGCCGAGGTGCTCGGAGATAATGTTGTAATACAGTTTAATTATGAATACACAAAGTTAAAGTAAAGGCGTGTTGACAATTCACACCCGACCATATCTATACAGGGTGGGGCCTGCAACACGAGCAAAAACTTTAAATACAGGCATTTTCAGTCACCACTATTCATATCCTAGTGGTTTTAGTCCTTCAAAATAATTTTATAAAAAAGTGGATCATCCCTAACAAAATTAATCCCACCAGCAATGGACGGCAAACATTTAATTTATTCAAAAAAACTCTTCACTGACAGTTGATGTAGCGCCAAAAACTTTTCTGATAGTTTATTTGACATGAACTATTTGCTGATATCACAGTTTTTCTACGGTAACTTGCAAAGCACACTAATTAATTGATTGAAAAATAACCTACGACGATACCTATTGCGTTAGTGTTTACCATATCTTATTGTATTTCAAGTAGCTTGTCAGAGACTTAAAAAATATTTGTTAACTATTAAAAAGCAAAGATAAAGGATAAGTATTTATTACTTAGCTCTAGCACAACATTATTTACCAGTACTGTACCTAATTAAACATGTTTTCTATGTGTTCACCGTTTCTTCTTATGCACGCGCCATAACGCAAAATCGTGTTTCGGTGGAGTGTAGAAAAATCAGTTAAGCGTGCAACATCAAACGCCTCCTCGATTCTGTTTCTTAACATTTCAACTGTGTCCATTTCCACGGAATAGACGTAGTATTTAATGGCTCCTCACAAAAAAAATCTAAGCATGTAAGATCGGGAGATCAATAATGCGTATTTTTTTGGTTCCATTGGCCATTGTTGGTAAGTTGCTTCATCAGTCCATACCACATTACGCACAAAGTTTACGTCTTAACGACACTGTGCTAACAACCAGTTACAATAGTGTAATCTCACTGGGTAGTCACGTGCCAATAAAACTTGCACTTTAAGAAATTTGTAATCATGCTGCTTCGCCCGGTTCAGAACCTTATTCACGGTACGACGGTTAATATTAAACACACGACCTGCTTTTCTAGTTCTCGTCGTAAGACGTTGACGAAAATGACGAAGGATTCTTCGTTTTAACGCCGGTCTAACAACTGCACCCGGAACTCCAGCTGGTTGCGCCGCTTGTGTCACAGGCTGATTGTCTCGCACGGGTTGAACTGCATTGGTGATTACACGACCATTCCTTGGGTGATTCTTATTCGGGTAGCGTCCGCGATACAAATCTAGCGCTAAACCAGCATTACCTCCTGCTTCACCATAAATTAATAGCATGTCACATAATTCACGAGCGTCGTAAATTATTCTTGGCATTTTCAATATTTTTATTTATTTCTTGATAAGTAATTTTTAAATTACCAACTTGACATTGTCATTATAACGTTTGAAGAATGTTTCGAACAATCTGATTGTCGCTTGAAAAGAGTTTCAACTGTGATTAAATAAAGAGGTTTGATATTAATTTACATTACCTATTTCATTCTTAACGTAATTACAATAAGGATCAGTCTTGATTGTTTGTAAGTAGTACTTCCTGACCGCACCCGGTACCACGTTACTTTACGACCGGTAAACGATAATATCGCAATGAAAGTTACATCGATTATGGGTATTAACTTTAAATTAAATTTATTTCTAAACGACGTACTTTGAACTATTCGGACCATATAAGAGTAACTTTAAGTGCTCGAAATAATCTGCACAAGAAGTTTTTGCTCGTGTTACAGGCCCCACCCTGTATATGTATATAAAATTCTCGTGTCACATGTGAGTTGCCATACTCCTCCGAAACGGCTCGATCGATTTTTATGAAATTTTATATGTATATTCGGTAGATCTGACAATCGGTCGTAAATTATTTTTTATACCCCTAAATGATAAGAATGGTCCACCTCAAACATTTTTTTAGTTTTTGGATTTTTTTCAAATACAAAATGATTTGTTTGTTTTGTTGTCATGGAAACTGTCAAAGCGATACGAAGTCCGTTGGGTCAGCTAGATAAATTATATATATTTTTTTATATATATACTATATATATATTATAGTATTATATATATATATTAAAGTTGTGTTTGTACAAAAAAGGACTTAAGCTAAGTGTCATCTTACTTATAGGCTGCCACGGCATGCAATGTGGACTAAAATATACTAATTAAATACTATAATTATTCAAAACAAGTATACAATTAAAGAAAAAATAAATACAATTTATGATAACCTACTTAAATAATTTTACGCAAATATTATTGCAACAAATTACAAAATTAAAAAATACAATTTATTACAACTGTTCAATAATTATTAGGCGTTACTTCAAGGGACTGCAGTATTTGATGCTTGAATTTCTGTGGTTTGTCTGCGAAGATGTCAGTGTTAAGATGCTTGCAAAGATGGTTATATTGCCGCTGTAATCTATTCATGGTGGCGTGGTGACCCACATTGGTCCTACTGCCTTTTACAGAGAAAGGGACATACCTACCGACTCGCGCAAGCTTATACGGTACATTTATATTTATTAGCCGTAATAGAGAGGGACAGTCCGCGATTCCGTTAACTATTTTGTAAAGTAGTGTGAGATCTAACAAAATCCTACGGTCCTTCAAACTGTTTAATTTAAAAAAGTCCAGTCGTTCCTCATATGATGGAAGCTCTTTAGCTTTATAAGCCTGGTACGAGAGGTGCCACAGGAATCGCTTCTGGATGCGCTCGATACGTTTAATGTGAACATCGTAGTGGGGGGACCAGACCTGGCTGCAATATTCAAGGTTAGAACGAACCAAGGATTTGTAAAAAAAAATTTTCGTTGATGGCTTTTTAAATTCTTTGGCGTTACGCAATACAAAACCTAACATTTGGAAACCTTTGGTCACAATTTGGTCAATGTGTTTATGAAAGCGCAACTTTCCGTCCAAAAGCACGCCCAAATCGCGAATAGCTTCCACCTCTTCCAAAGCATGGCCATCGATACTATATGTCGGAGGCGGCACATTATTACACCTGGAAAACCTGATAAATTTGCACTTGTCACGATTCAAGTATAGTTTGTTATCAGCGCACCACATAGCCAGTCGGTCCAGGTCCTCTTGCAACAAAGTAACATCATTAGGATCGCGGATTTGCATCGACAGTTTCATGTCGTCCGCGTACAAAAAACACTTGGCGTGGTGGAAGATAGCCGTAATGTCGTTTATAAAAATATTAAAGAAAATCGGACCCATATGTGAGCCCTGCGGAAATGGTTCCGAAGAGAAACCGTTAACTACCACTCTTGATTTTCTCTGTCGGAGATATGATGAGAACCATGCTAGGAGTTCGCCAGTAATACCGAATGTGGAGAGTTTGTGAACAAGAATGTTGTGATCTACGGTATCAAAGGCTTTACTGATATCTGTATATATTGTGTCTACAGACAGTCGCGCGTCAATGGATTCTGAGACATGTGTCAAAAACGAAACAAGATTAGTGACTGTAGAGCGCGATTTTATGAAACCAAATTGCTGAGGCGAGATTATCTGATTCAAATGCCAAGTCAACACAGGACACACTAAGGACTCAAAAACCTTGCTAAACACACACAGTATAGATATCGGCCTATATATAGTTTTTAACCGAGCTGGCATCACCCGACTTATAGATTGGGACAATATGCGCCTCTTTCCAGACCGAAGGGAAAATGCCTGATTTTAAAGCCGTGTTGAAGATAATAGTTAGCGGCAAAGATAGCACCTCGCGAAAGTTGACCACAAATATAGGGGGTATACCATCCGGTCCGGCCCCCTTGTTTCGATCCAAACGAGATAAAGTGTTAAGTACGTCATCTTTCGAAAAACAGAGATTGGCGAGGTAATTAGATGTTAGAATTTGGTCACTAGCAGTTGTGGGAAACGTGGAGCTCGTTTTATACACCGATGCGAAGAAAGAGGCAAAGAGATCACAAATGCTGCCCCCGCAATCCGCCGTGCCAATATCAGAAGTCATGGTAGATGGGTAAGCGTTACTATTACGTTTTTTATTTTTTAGGAACGTCCAGAATAATTTTGGATTGTTTGATAGTGACTTTTCTAGGCCGGTGATATAATTATGATGACAAGTGTTTATTAATTCAGCGCATCTCTTTTTGAACGTACACACGGCGGCAGATCAACCTACCCAAAACTGTCAAATTTCTACAATCAATTTTGAACTTTACTGTTTGGTTATAAGGATTAATATTCATTGGAGAAATAAGACAGTTTTGGGTAGATTGATCTGCCGCCGACTGTACACAAGGCTAGTTCGTCCAATGGATTATTGTATTTGCGGTACCTAATACGTAGTTTATTTTTTTCTTTTAAGAGATGAATGAGTTCCTTAGTGTACCAAACTGGGAACCTTTTGGATGATGGTCTATATTTTGGAAAAAATAATATTAATATATATATATATATATAATATTAATATATCATCATCATCATCATCATCGGCCTATCTTAGTCCACTGCTGGACATAGGCTTCCCCTAATGAGCGCCATAGCGCCACTATATATATATATATATATATAATATTATATATTAAAATTCTCGTGTCACATATGAGTTGCCATACTCCTCCGAAACGGCTCGATCGATTTTTATGCAATTCTATTTTCATACCCTTAAGTGATAAGGGTGGATCACCCCAAACATTTTTTTTACAATTTAATTTTCCAATACAAAATGTTCCCCGATTTGTCTGTTTTGTTGACATAGAAACTGTCAAAGTGGTACGAAGTCCGCCGGGTCAGCTAGTTTATTTATATATTTAAAAACACAGTGCTGCTTGACGGCAGAAATAGGTATAGGTAGGTATGCCGATAACAAACTCTTAATACAAATAAACACTCCTAACTATTTATGTTTTATCTAACACCATACCTCGGCACTATAGCTACTGAACCGTAGGTACTCTAGGTGGGTTATCTTTAAATTCAGTTTAATTTTCATTCTTTCTTTTCACTGTTCCACGAACAGCACATTTTTAGAAAGATTATTATTTATGCGCTAATAACACACTATTAACAGTTCTGTTAAATCATCCTCAGAAGTTATTAACTTGTCTGTGGTATGGGTTCACGTCAGTAAAGTAACGGAGCCATGAGGATATTTGAATATATTATGTGTGTGAGCAATAATGTATCTATTTACCTATCTATTAAAAATGGTATTCATTGCATGTATAACTAGACAACAACACGATCCATCGGAACCACATTTGAAACATTGGACATTATTCAAGTTCGAGATACAAATGTATTTTATTTGAACGCGTGAAAAGCTCGGCCGCGCGGTTCTCGCGGCACGCTTTACTTGACAAAGAACAAAGTCGTGAGTTGGAAACTCGGCCGCTACCAACGCCACACTTCGGCTTTCGGATGACGACGCGTTACTATTATAACCCAGTTCGCGAACCTAAAAGAAAGGTTATGGATAACGTAGGCTCCGCACAGAAAGAGACTCATGTAGTTAGGTGTAGAATGTTAATGATACTTTAATAATATCATTAATTAAATTGTAATTTTAACATTCCAAATATTTTATTTATCTATATTGTAAATCTATATACGTGTATACAGAATTCTCGTGTCACATGTTAGTTGCCATAATTCTCCGGCTCCGGCTAAACGGCTCGATCGATTTTTATGAAATTTTATATTTATATTCGGTAGGTCTGAAAATCGGTCGTAATCTATTTTTCATACCCCTATCGGACTACGTTATACCTAAATGGTATATAAATAAGTGATAAGGGTGGTCACCCCAATTGTTTGTTTAATACAGAAGGTGCTTGGTTCTTTCTTGGGGCAAGGTATACACTATTACAATAAAATACCAAATACTGTACTAGATTTACCTTTAGATAAGTTTAAAAAACATGTAAAGTCTTCTTTATTAAAAAAAGGTTATTATACAGTCAAAGAATATTTAGAAGATAAAACAGCCTGGCTATAATAAAAAACATATACATAATACTACTTATAAATAGTGTCCTGCAGATAACAAAATAGCGTTGCATTGAACATTACAATTAGTTTTATTTTTATTATTATTAACTATAGTTTTTTTTTGACTTTTACTAGTACTGTATGATATTGTAAAAAATTAAACTGGTAAATTATGTTTTTGCTGACTTAAACATTTTATTTAGTTATTTTTTATTTTTTGTGTTATTTTACATGTTGTGATTGTTCTTTACATTTTGTGTTTTTATTTGTGATGGAAAGTGTCCTTTATGATAGGGCTTTTTCCAATATTTATGACGCTGTAAGGGAGAAAAGAGCTGGACACTTGCTGAGTTTTTTGCCGGTTCTTCTCAGTACAAGATCTCCCGCCCAGAGTAGATAGACTTACGAACCGATGGCATAAAATGACGTTCATAAGAGCTATTTGTAGCCTAAACTGAATAAATGATTTTGAATTTTGAAAATTTTTTTTTTTTAATTTTCCAATACAAAATTTTTCTAGCAGTGAAACATACGATTTATTTGTTTTGTTGTCATAGAAACGATTTGATTGTATTGTTGACATAGAAACTGTCAAAGCGATACGAAGTCCGCCGGGTCAGTCAGTAACTATATATATTTATATATACATATAATAGTACAACGGCTTGCACATTTAAAGCATTTGTCCACCAACTAGCCTTATATCTATAAGTACTATTATTAAAGAGGTAATGTGACTTAGTTTGTTTGCGGAGGGTGATCTCTGGAACTGCTGGTCCAATTCCAATAATCTTTCACTGATAGAATGATACAGTCCTTGCTGGTAACACAGGCTACATTTTATGTTGATAAAAAATATATTTTTTATGGTAAAATACAAAATCAACGCTGACGAAGTTGCGGGCAAAGTGCTAGTTGTAAATAAGTATGCATTTCATTATGCTGTGCTCAATGTATGATTTTTAAAATTCATTGAATAAAATTAAAAACAGTTATTTAACTTCAAAGTACAATTTCATAAAATTTATTTTCCTTTCCGAAAGCCACAAAAATATATATTTTTTTAATTAAAAGGACCAGTCGTGAGCCTGGACACATATTTACATATCGAGCCACGGCCATGTTCATAATGGACAGCTCCATAGCCAAAATGCAAACAATAAAACGTCATATTAAATAGGGCAGAGTTTTTACTTTGTACTGCTGGTCGAGCCCCGCTGCTCAGGGCGCACAAACACCCAGACCCTCGGACCACCCTCGGAGCTCCCTCGGAGGTCTGAGTAAACAAAAACATGGCCCTCACATCGAGTGGTTCGTTTTGATAACGAAGCTTTTCTACGAACGGGTTCACCGGGTGATTCCTTTATTTCATACAGTTACGCATTCAAAAAGAATAATTGTAGTACTAGCAGACAATTAAAAATATTATACCACTTTTCTCTAAATGAACTTAATATTTGTAAGAGAATAAATGTCTTACAACCTATATTTCGGCATATAATAATTACCTAGTTTCAAAAGTTGCATACGTGGTTGCGAACACTTGTTTCAAAACTCCTCAAAAAAAACCAATAGCCTCCGATTCCCAGCACGCACGCATTGTGGTTGATGCTACCGAGGTCTTATCTAAGTCTGCTAACAAATCCGCAATGTTTGTAGCATATAGAGTCAAAGTTATTTATTTATTTACTAGCTGTGCTCGCGACTTCGTCCGCGTGGAATAGTGACTTTCGGCAGCATTTTTAATTTTTTAGGCTCTTTTCCCGTTTTTGCAACATTTTTCACTGATGCTTCGCTCCTATTGGTCGCAGCGTGATGTTATATAGCCTAAAGCCTTCCTCGATAAATGGACTATCCAACACAAAAAGAATTATTCAATTCGAACCAGTAGTTCCTGAGATTAGCGCGTTCAAACATTACATATAGATTTAAAACTTTTGCAACATTATTATATTACATGGCGGACTAAATGCCTGAGGCATTTTCTACCAGTCAACCATAAGGTGGTGCAGAAATAACAAGGTGGGTGCAATTGGGTGAAGATATAACTTAAATAAACAAATATAATGTATATTATTACTTAAACTACTTTTACAAATATAGTACAAAAATAAACGTATAATACATAATTTATAAATAGGACGTTACTGAGATGATTCTGCCAAGGATTTATCAAAAATGAGCATACGGACTTTCTTTTTAAAAGCGTCACGACTCGTAACCATCCTGTTTTCAAGAGGTAGCGCATTCCATAGGAGAATGGACTAAATATGGAAGGAAGAGTGTACAACGCCAGATGTATGGGTAGGACAGAGAAGGAGAAGATTACAATTTCTTCATTCAAATAAACTTAACACGTTCACTGCCAACGCGGTCAGTGCTGACCGACAGCAAACTATCTCTTCGAGCCAAGCAAAAATCACAGATCTATCCGAAATTTCTAGATCTTTTTTATTTATTAGATACTTATATTTAATGTCTAAATTTATGTTAATATTAACAAAAGTTAATTTGAGTAATTAGTTACGGAGTTATTAACGTCGGACAGCACTGACCGACGTGGCCCCTGGAGACAAAAAACCGATTTTCCGTTACAAGGAGCCGCGCGGGTCGCGGTGTCGGGTCCCCTCCCGCAGCTCCGGAGTTCGGAATTTCACCCGCCTGCGCCGCCCGCGCGCGCAGTTCTCGCCCGCGTCTTGAGTTGCGCCGTCGCATCGAATAATTCTTACGATACATACGTATTATTTTTTTTAAGTATAGTAATTTATTATCAACATGGAGGATTTAGAAGATTTTGAGTTTACTGCAGATATTTTAACTCAGATCGAAAACATAGAAATCGATTTTCTGGACAGATCTTTAAACCTAAGTAGTAATGACGATGAAGAAACAATTCAACCTCCCCGATCGAGTCACAGGCACTTACGGATCATGTCAACAAGTGAAGGTAGTGATTCTGAAATTGACCGCGCTATCCAAGATTTTGAAAGTAGTTCGTCATCTAAATGGACAGAGCCCCAAGGTAAACAACGAAATTTAATTCCTTTTACTGAATGTTGTGGTATGCCATTGTCTATTCGCACGTCGATGACTAACAAAACTCCAGCTGATTTTTACGCACTTTTAATAACCGATAGTCTGTTACAACAAATTGTCGAATGTACTAATGCTTTCGCTATAACTAAGATAACTTCCACTACAGAAGCTTCGAAAAATGCACGAATTCGCTCTTGGTCTGAAACTAACTTAGCTGAGATGAAACATTTTTTTTGCATGATTTTGTACATGGGTTTGGTAAAACTCCCAAAAATTGCTGATTATTGGTCCAAGGATGATATTATGGGCCAAAACTTTCCACGAACCGTAATGTCTAGAAATAGGTTCGAACTGCTTTTGCAAATGATTCACTTTTCCCAAGATGATGACAATAATAAGTCGGACCGACTTCACCGTGTAAAGCATTTACTAGATGTATTGAATGACAATTTCAAGAGGAATTATATTCCTGGTCAAGACATTTGTATTGATGAGAGCATGGTTCCATTTCGAGGACGTTTGGTATTCCGCCAATATAATAAGCAGAAACGGTACAAGTATGGGATTAAGTTGTTCAAACTGTGTACCTTACCAGGGTATACATACAGAATAAATATATACGCTGGTAAACAACACGAACAAATTAATGTCACCCCTCAAAGAGTTGTAATGAACCTGTGCCAGGAGTTACTTAATAAAGGTCATTGCCTGTACACAGATAACTGGTACACAAGCGTAGGGTTAGCCAGAGAACTAATGAAAAATGAAACACATCTAATAGGCACATTAAGGAAAAACAGAAAGCATTTCCCTAAAGTTGTAGTTTCTACTAAGCTGAAAAAAGGTCAGTTCATAGCGAGAGAAAGTGATGATGGGATAACAGTTTTGAGGTGGAAAGACAAACGAGATGTTTTGGTGCTGTCCACAAAACATTCGACACGTTTTGTTCCCGTTACCAAACATAATAAAACCACTATGAAGCCGAGTATAGTCGTAGATTATAATAAGGCAAAAGGAGCAGTGGATTTAGCTGATCAGATGGCAGCATATCAGACACCATTAAGAAAATCTTTAAAATGGTATAAGAAACTTGCATTTGATCTGATTTTGAATGTCGCCATGGTGAATACTTTAATTTTGTATAAAACCGTCACAAACAAACATATATCTGTTGTAGACTTGAGAAAAGAAATACTCAAGAGTTTTTTGGCAAAATCTTCAACATCCGAAGTACTTTCAAAACGGCCAATAAGAAGGGAGAAACACGTTTTAAAGAAAAAAGAAGGACCGTCTCTTAAGGTGCGTCGTATGTGTGTAGAATGCTACAAAAATAACGTGACCACATTAGGCCGTTCATTAGCTAGAAACAAAACTAAAAAAGTGCCTACTTTTTGTGACACTTGCGTAAATAAACCTTTTCTATGTGTTGAATGTTTTGCCAAAGTTCATATATAAGTAAATAAATAATGTTCTATTTTTCTTATCCTAAATAATATTGTAGTTATCTACTTAATTCGTAAAAACAAATTGTCAATTCATTCATTCATTAAATTATGTTTACTTTCACTACCATCTTTTTTATGTTTAATTTTTATAAATTAAAAACTTTTTAATACTTACACAAAATGGAGTATTTTTTTTTCACTGACAGCTACCTACCCCTTAATATTTTAAATTAGCGAACGCCGGCTATTTCACCTGCGCAATCTTGTTTTTCTCGTTTCCGGACAAAATTTATCATAATGAATTATTCCAGATTAAATTCTACCCATGTACCAAATTTCATTACAATCCCTTCAGTACTCAGTGGTTTTTATGTGAAAGAGTAACGAACATTCATTCCTCCTTACAAACTTTCGAGTTATAATATTAGTAAGGACTACCTAATCTAAACTAAAATTTCAACTATTTAACAGAACTTAGTTATCGGTTGAAATCTAAAACTAATGAAATACTGACAAACAAGAAAAAGTAAAAAAGCGACTTCTGAAAATTTTTACTCTTTGGTAATTGTTGTTTTTTTTTTTAAGTCCTGTACCTTTTTCAAAAACCATTTTGATACGTAGTAACTAGAGGGCCACGCGGGTCAACGAATATTGAATTTAGTTTGATAGCACTGCCCTACGGCCTGTTAGAATGGATCGAATACACTTGTAAGATGCGGTCATCACTGACCGACGTGGCCCAAATGGAAAAACTAATTGTCGACCATCACTGCCCGACGCGGCCTGAACGGAAAGACATAGTTTTTCTTTTGGCGTTCAACGTGTTAATTGATAAGCATTCTTGAATTCTTTTAACTCTCTTCCCATTTGAACGTATTTTAGCTGTGAAGAAAAATGTGGACGCAAGAAACTGCACAGGTTTTATAGAAACAAAACACTGTTTTGTTCACCTCATGTAAAGGAGCTGACAGCAGTTCCTTCCCAGATGAGGATTCTGAGTGAAATGCGCTTCCACCTACCGCCTGTCATCACTTATCATCAGATAGGATAAGGAATAGGAATATATAAAAAAGGATGGATGGAAAGCAAGAATAAAAATTAAGCACAACAATATTAAACAGAATCAAACAACAAATATTTCGCGAGACACCGCCACGTCGTATTCTGCTTACAAAGCGATCTATTCTCGAAATAAAAGGTTCTTTTGTACTGAATATTAGTGGGACACGCCGAACTGGGTTAATGACCTTGTCGAATTGATGGCCGCCGTAAGGAGGAGATAGTGTCGATAAAGTCGATAATGTCGTATGGTCGGTAAGACATACAACTATCGCTATAACTTCAGTGGCACTTTCAAAATATAACCGCCTATGTGGTCTAGTGGTTAAGACAACTGGCTTAAACCCAGAGGGCTCGGGTCCGATTCCCAGCGGGGGGTACATGTTTATGTACTCGGTTTGGTTGGTGGTAGGGCTTGTTTGTCCGCCTGACTAGCTACCACCATCTTATCTAAATATGTCGCCATAACATCAATGTTTGCAGCATTGTTGTATTCCGGCAGCATGTAGAGTTATGATAGCCAGTGCTTCAGTAGTTGAGGACCCTGGGTGAAGTGCGCGTCCACCATTGGCCTTATCACTTTACATTACTATTTAAGAGCGCTTACGCCGCACACTAGCGCCACTAATGAAAAAAAAACATATCTAGTAATTGGAGATAGAAAATCAAATTATGCTCAACAATCTATTTGAATGAATTAATTTAGCATTTTTACATCACCTAATGAACACCTCACATGTTATGGTTTAGTTAAATAAGACGTTACGGCCACTTTTAACTATAACGCCATATTTAACTAAACCATAACATGTCAGGTGTTCATTAGGTGACGTAAAAATGCTAAATTACTTCATTCAGATAGTTTGTTGAGCATAATTTGATTTTCTATCTCTAATTACTAGATATGTTTTTTTTTCATTGGCGGCGCTAGTGTGCGGCGTAAACGCTCTTAACACCAAGGAGTAAAACGAATCTGCCTTTGTACCGAGTTTCATCTATTTATATAGCTGCTTAGCCGTTTTGGTGTGATTGGAAAACAAACAAACAGATACCCATAAACCTATTCGCATTTTTGTATAATATATTAACGCTGTACTTTAAGAAGTACGAAATTGGGGTGCCGAAATGGGAAGGTGCCGAAACGAAACTAAGCCAAAATAAGTAAGATACCATATTCTTACAAAATGGTTTTGAGTAAATTGGTTGAATAATTGCGTTATAAGCAGGCTGCCTTGGAAAGTTCAGAAATTTATCCAAAACTTAAATGCCGTGTCAGTGCAAGGCAAAAAACCAATAATGGCCGTTTTTAATATTCATTAGAAAAACTTTTTTATGAACGAGCAGCGCTTTTATATTAATGGTAGTTCGTTGGAGAAAACGATTAGCATTAAGTTAGTATATCGCGTTTCAAATATCACATAATTATATATTTTTGGGATTCTAGGTGTCGTTTATTGGTTCAGTGAAACAAATGTACAGCTCCTATTCTGCTACTTCTATTGTTACTGATATATGACATTATATTATTGTAAAAGGGCTATATATGTTACTGCTATATATTTTTACAGTGAGATACATGCATATGAAAGACCTGACGTCACAGTTGAGTCATAACTATTTATATACTTTTGTATCAATAAAAGAACATTTGCTTTCTTTTTATTTCTAAACCAACGGCTTAATAAAAGCTCTCCTACAACCAATTAAAGCGAAAAATACTTTGTATCAGCTACAATCTATTCAGCAAACAACAAGCAGTTTGGAGATAAACACCAACAATTAGTCAGCGGCCCAACAACGAGGCTGTCGTTGATCAAACGGCGAATTGGACGAATTCAATATGAAAAATTAAGAGGAAAAGCGTGTAGCGCTCGGTGTTTTATCACACAAAAAATAATGGCTGTAATGAGAAACAAAGCCGCATTCACTCGTTCATTCATTGGAGTAAATGGTGGGTTTAGTTTTATAAATGAAACGATGTCTTGTTGGAGGTGTTAAAACTTATTATTATTAATTTTTACTTAAATGAAGGCATTGGATATTAAGCTATTAGTTATTCTATGATATTAGTAGGCACAAAAGTAAAGATAATATAGTTAATAGCTGATACTGTACCTGTTAAGTTGTCGTCGCTGCAATGGATGGTTTGACTTGATCACCACGCTGGCTAATGACGGGTTAGCGATCAGATCACAAACCTGAGCTTTGTATCAGATAATCACCAGGGAATTTAACCCGGGACCTGCGGATATCGGGCCGAGACAATGGCCACCTGGCCACCGAGGCAATCAAAATAAAATATAACATTATTATTAACCATGTGATTAACCCTAACAGGGTAGAACAAGAAATGGATAAAAACGAAACTATATTTTTCGATAACATCCACAACGGCGAGATCCCTCGCCTAGCCACCAACCCCTTGCCAGGACACAATCAGACCCGCCGATAGGTGTCTACTTTATTACTATAAATGGGTCGTGGAAAAAATGGTCGGTCGTCGGCACTTAGCTTAAATATAGGGAATTATCGGGGCGGCGACGGTGGCCGAGGAAATGGATTGTTGGCTTACTGAATGTACGCCTACACTAAATACATGGTCACTTGCTATTTGACCGTCGCTTTGGCATACGTAATTAATATGAGGACAAAAGGCATAACGACAGTATCAAAAAATCGACGATTCAATGATTTTAGGGGAAAATACATATTAAAAAAATTTAAATCACTGGTTTAGTTTTATAAAAAAAAAAAATGTGATTATTGAGATTTTCAATAAAATAAAACATTAAAATACTGCAATCGGCCATTTGAATGAAACACCGCATGACGTCACGTTTAGGTAAACTCCGCCACAGAACAATATTACTTGAACTCCGCTCTCAATCCTTCACTTTGTTGTTGTGAATACTACTGATTACGCATTTGGATTGATTTTTTATTCATTTACGTGTGATTTATCACTCCACTCGACTATAACAATGGATCCAAGCTTTGTTAATGCAAACAGCTCAAATTTGCCCCGGATTGATGTCTGATGTTGGGCGATTTCCTCACAACAAATAAAGATTTTGCTAGTCTGAGTTTAGAAACGTGAAAACTTCCTTGTAAGTAAATTTTGTATTAATTTATCTTTATCGCTAGATATAGCCAACTTAGATAATTATAATCAAACTCGTTTTGAACTCATGCGAGTTAATTATTTAACTTTCATAGGTTATATTTACAATAAACTTGTATTTGTTTATTTTTGAAGTTAGCTCCCTCGCAGCTTGTAAGTCTGTTACTTTGTTGAGTTAATACCACGTTAATACCCGATAAAACGAGTCAATTTCTATAACTATACACCTACTAGTACTAGTAGTATTTTTCCTCATAGTAAACACCTAAAATTTCGCCGTACGAGCTTTGAACACATAACTCTTATTATTTTCTTGTTTGGAACATGTACAAACACTTTGTTGGGTGTTCTTAATGATGTGTTTTTACACTGATGTAGTGACAACCAACTATAAACTTTGGAGTTCATTTTTATCACACGAATTAATTTAATGTTTGGTTTACTTTCTTCGCTACGCATATACACAATGACATTGCAATGACATGTTTACCTAAGCGTGACGTCAGAGCCCACTATTGAAAAAATATTACAAAAATGGCTTTAAACTTCGTTAAACTTATGTTTATTACCGAAATAAAGATTATTTCGTAAATCGTAAATGTGTACCTACATTACGGAAGAGGATTTCAAAATCTTTCGTCACGCCTATTAGGTATCTTGAGTGAGGAGCTCGATGGCCCAGTGGTTAACGCGCCCGGTCTGCGAGTGCTGAGGTTAAGCAACTTTTGCAAAGGCCGGTCATAGGATGAATGACCAAAAAATTTTATCATCTCGAGCTCCTCAGTGCTTCGGAAGGCACGTTAAGGTCCTTTGGACCCGGCTATATAAGCAGTCGTTAAAAACCATCAATCCGCACTGGGCCCGCGTGGTGGTTTGTGGCCAGCTCTACCTATCCATCCATAGGGAAGGCTTGTGCCCCAGCAGTGGGGACATAAAAAGAGCTGATGATAATAGGTAAGTATCTTGAGAGACTTCTAAATGTTCCTGAAAGGGATTTAAGTTTGGTTTTAAACTTTCCAAAAAGAACTGGTGAATTGTTTTTACGAACAGTATTTAACAATATCAAGATAATTAAATAACCAAACTAATAAAGCTCCTTTGAAACTTTAAGTTTTTTGAATTATTATGAACCGCGAATAATCACTATTTGAGAAAAAAAATACCAATTAAGTGCTCTTTGGAACTGGTTGGGGCTGCACTAGAATTAGATTTAGTTATAGCAGTAGACTGTGCCTCTACATTTAATATTTCCGTGGTGTATTATAATAAAATCCATCTATCTATTAGACTAACAATTAACAAAATTCTGAAGCTTAGTGAATATTTATTTTCCTCAAAATGGTATCATTCCATCCATCGATAAAAGCCTGATATTTGCAATTGTGATTAAAGTCGACGGCGTGGCGCGTGCAACTGAAATCGGTGCAAACACGCCGCAGCCACCGTGCGTAAGTTGTGAATAATAAACACGTAAACAGCGAGAATAGCTGGCGCGTGCGACGGTCGCTCACAACACGCCACACAACTTTCATATTGACATTCCTTCAAAAAAACAGTGAAAGTTATCTGCAATATATATTTATAATTCTATCTTTAAATACGAAATACGTTTTGAGACTCCTCGAGATTTAAACGCCATCACGGAACTGCGTTGTCACAGTAACGTCGAAAACAAGAATTTCTAATTTTCTAAAAGCTTTGATGGCCCCAAAAGAGATAGGGGTGTCATTAATCTCGAATCAATTATTTTAAAGGGTTCTGGTGGATTAACTTGGACACGGGCAAACTCTGGTGCAATATAATAAATTTATAGATGTTTTAATTAATTTCGTAATGTTTTCACAATCAACTGAAATGAAATCGTACTGAACGAATCTTGAAATGTATAATTTAAATTCACCTAATCTGTTAGAGTATCATGTTGTCTACTAAACTGTTGTCAGTATAAGCCGAAATTGGTTAATGCAGAAAGAGGCAAACTACAATATATAATGCAAAGATCTATTTTAGTTATTTATAGCACAACTTAAAAACTAACATCAGAAAGCTAATTATAGGTTCTCATCAATAAATATACTAATCAAGATATAGATATCACCCATTTACATTTCTCCAAGTTGATTCAAAGATGTTAATCCAAAAGTATTTGCAAGGTACCTAACTGCTAGACGAAGCATCTATTTGTCAAGCGTATTATCTGTAAGGGTAACTCGATTACGGACCCCATAGATGTTGGTTCCTGACGTCGCTCCACGGTCCGAGACAGGGGCCGTGACGTGGCCATTAGTCAGGCGGAGATTGCCAGCTCATTGATTACCGCTGAGATATAGCGGCGTGACCCCGTTACGACCGACACCAACTAATTGAACCCTTGTGGGATTGCCACTTTTAAATATAACTAGCGTTTTGCGTTTTCACCTAATAACTTAGAAAGGGATTTTTTACAAAATCTCCAAAAAGTAATGTTGCAAAAAAACCGAACTAGTTGTAAGTTTCCTTAATATTGCTTTACTCGTAAAATAACAATTTATGTATGTAGCAAAATTTTGGTAGAGATAAACCTTTGTTTAACACGATATTACGTAGGTATATTTTTTTATTATTCTGTCACCTTAACTGTCTGCCTGTTAAATTAAACCTACTTGACATCTAAATCGTATCGTCGTATCGTATCATCGTAAATAAAAAGGGTCAGGGGCTAGGATTTTATAATAATTTGAAGTATGGCAATATGTACATTAACAACTAGAGTCTGGAAACATAAACATAATTTACTCTGAATTCGCCATTAAAGTTACCACAACGCTTCAAAATATAGACACGAGGAAGAAACACACTTCAGCCATTATGAATTAGCATCATCACTGGCTACAATGTTGGTTTTAGCCGCGCTGTTTCAGCTGGCCGCCGCCGGGCGGAATAAAGCCATTACGTTCACAGTCCACAATTTCATCTGCTTATTTGTATTAAATTAAAACAGAAGTAATTGATCCAGATAGGTCGAATATAAATAGACAGTTGAATTATAAAGTGTCAATACATTTGGAAAAGGCATTGTATGGTAATCTAGATGTTCGAATACGTGAATGACAAGTCATCATCACACCACATCATAAGATGGTATAATATTTTTTATGTAAATTATATCTCCATCTCGACTTATAATTGTAATGCCTCAAAGTATTATTCTAAAATATATATTTATCAAATGAGCGATACAAGGAAGTTTTATTTCTGCATGATAATATTTCGTAGTTAAAGTAAAGTCTTACTTGCAGAATGCCCACGTATGATCGGGTGTTTTGGTAGTGATCCCATTGATATTATCAAACAATAGCCACGTCAAAATACTTCAACAAAACTAAAACTTTTCATTCACAGTGTACAAAAGCCTGAAATAATAGCCTTGGGGCACCACTGTCAGCTATATCGCTAACGGCGCGAAAGATATGCTAATCGCCTCTTTATTGCTTCAGGCACGCGATTCTAAAGAGGATTTGTTTCGCACGGAGCCTTTTGGAATAACTGCAATTCACCAAACCATTAGTGAACTTTGTACAATTAGATTCCGAAAAACGATTATCCAGAATTCGCGGAGGCGTTTGACTCGCTAAGCATGTAATAGAAAGAAAATGGGACCTAGCAACGTACCCTCGGGCACCCTTTCCTATTGCTTAATGTAAAACGGGAAAACGCGGTTTCTGACATGCGGCAAATATATAAAAAAGACTTTTTTAACGAAACATTTTATTCATTAAGAAAAATCTTTATGTACTTGGTTGTTTTGTTTCCAGTACTACGTTATACAAAGACAATCAGGCTACAATAGCACCCGTGTAGTACAGTTCATTAAACTTCAAATAACTGTATTTGTTAATTTTACTTTTATTTAATATAACAACTAGTTCCCGTTTAATATTGAAAGTGTCGGTAATACCAGCAGCGGCAGAAGTTAACGTGGGGAGTGCGATGTGCCGCGCCGCGCCGGTGCTTTGCGTATTCTACCGAATTTAATTCAAAGTCGAGTACCACGTTGAGATTGTTACTTCAAATTCGACTCTATTGCAGTCTGCACATAGTTAAAATAAGTTAATATTTTATTTTATATATAAGTTAATAATTAAATAAGATAACAAAATAAAGCTTATAATGCTGACCCATTTCATTAGTGCAGTTATTGTGATCAATGTTGATATAATTTTGGTAAAAAAGGTACATTAATAATTAATATAGGTTAATAATTAATACACCTAAATGTTTCATTTCCTTAAAATTAGATTTTGCGCTATTTCTGCTCTGTTTTCTCAGCTGTCAGAAGATAATAATATCGAATCACAGTTTAGCTGATGAATTAAAATGCTGATGCAAATGGCCCTCAGATACTCCGATTGAAACTATTTACAGAATAGGATAGTCAGGAATAGTATGCCTAGATTTAAAAAGCTCGCAACTGAAGTTCATGCCGCTAAAAGCTACCAGCAGAACAGCCCCAGACAGACGATACGGCAGACCCTGCACGATAAATGTATTTAACCTTTAACCGGAGGTAGTTTTAAATCGCCCCATTTCCAACCGTCTGGCCAGAAATAACCGCAACTCACCCTCCGTATGCCATTACGTGTTCTGATGGCGATCAAACGCTATTAAGCAAAATGTTTGATGTACATTATGTACTACTAATATGCGTATCTAGGTAATTAATAATATGATTTCAATATTATTTCTTAAATATTTATAAAATTTATTTCTTGCTTTTTAGAGCTGTTTTTTGTATACCTATTTTTTAGTTTCCTTTTGAAGTCGGTTTTTTTATGTTCAAAAATATTTTTTAATACTTAATAAAGTTACTGGTAGCATTTGTTTTAATTAAAAATTAAAGAATGTCTAAACTTATGTTATGCTAATTATTCGGGTTTCATTTGGTTATGCAATATTGTAAATCGTATTCAATTCATGAAAGCTCAAGTACAAAACTTTATTGGCTAAACATTTGGATGGCTTAAAATTGCCTTTTTATATTAGCAAGACTTTGTTGTCACTTTTACTGTAAAAAAAGGTTATTAATGAAGTTGTTAATATTTATGCTAATAATTATTGTATACATTAACATTGCTTTTTAATGATAAATATCCATTTTCCTAACCCAGAAACGGATCATAATATTAATGGCCTTTACACGTATCTGGTGCCTGACTGGCAGGAGGCTTAAATGGCTCCATTGTATTACGGTGTGCGTCTGTGTATCAGGAGCGTCACAGCACGTGTGTGCACAGAATGTAGCTTCCTGCAAAGATTTGGGGTTCGATGTACTTATACATTCTTTACTTTGTTAGACACCTCTAACAAAATTTTGCAATTATTTTTTTATTGTTTAGGCAATCCATGTCAATCTAGCCATTCAACCATATATGTATGTTTAACAACTTCGCTGTCTAAAAATTAAAACAATAGATTAATCAATTGTTATGTATCATATGTGACTCATGGGACAGGGAAGTTGTTAAACTTATTATGAATTGCAATAATAAGGGTTTGGTTTCCATTTTGGGTTATTTTTGATGTTTCTATTAAAATATCTGTTAAAAGTTATGCTTAAAAACGTTAATTTCAAAATTATGCATATAATTATATCCTTTTCTACCTTTTTTACACAATTAATAAGTGCCATTTACAGGAAGTTGTTAAAACAACACAAATTTATCTGATCACGATGCTTTACTTATATTAATTTGAAGCTGTTGAAACACCTCTTGGCATTCTTTCGTTTTCAGATGAACTTGAATTAGGTAACATCAAAGGAGATGCTTCCCTCTTGGAACAGTTCGAAAGAATAACGTCGCCCTCTTGAAAATCGAACTCTCTCGAATTATAAGACTTTTCGTTGCGTTGCCTTACATTCCCTTTATAACCTACTGCCAATATAAAATACTACTGAGGGGATTTTGATATGAGTAAATGTGCAAAAACATAAATATATGTATATAAAAAAAAAATATATATGTAGTTGGTTATGTAATAAATAGCCTGACCAATAACAACTCTAAATTACGTTTAAACATTAGCAGTTTGTGTGTCCTGGCTACCTGCGTGACTTTGGCGGAGTTTTCTGACATTAGAATCGAACCTTAAATGTCACAAGTAAAATTTTACTAGAAAAAACTAACCAGTCTCAAGGAAGCTCGAGTAGGAATCGAACTCATGACCCTAAACTAGAGTAGACCCTAGACGACGAGACCAGTTGATATTTTCTAGTAAAATTGTATCTCGTAACTACATATCATTGTGAATGCCAACATTAAAATAATAAAAATATCAGTAACAAGTCTGTAATAACAATTCAAATATTAAAATATAGTTCTGCTACGTACTGTACCATGTTATTTTTTTGAAACTAGTTGAAATACAATAAGTATTAAGTAAAATAGTATTTTAGTTTTAATAAGTATTATTTTTCTTATAATTTATTCAATTACTAACATAGTTTATTAAGTGCCCATTGTTACATAATTGGATCTATTGTTATCTTTTATTAAATGATTTATTATTATTATTTGTAAGTGTGTGTTTTTTTTTTCTCAGCTAGGAGCCGGTTTTATTATGATTATTATTATTATTATACTCTATTTTCTTTCTTAAAACTAGATTTTTACAATATTTTAATATAAAAACAATAAAACATTATAAAAACCTAATCCTAGAGTACCGCCAGCAGCGGGGCAGGGCCCAAGCTACCGGTGGTCAGGGCTGCAGAGTGAGGAACCTCCTGACAATACAAATACTAATATATTATTTTTATTATTATTAACGCTTGGGACCCCCTTTCATCATACTATGAAAATTACACCAAGTTCTCGGAAAGTTTAAATTCTGCAGTCTTGGCTGTTTAACAAATTCCTGTGAGCAAAGGCTAACTTTCTTCCTCGCCCGTAATAGAAGCTGCAAATCCCGAAGCTTTTACAAGGAACAAAACAAAATTATTTAAAAAGTCTCCGCCAACCGCGCCGGTGGACGTCGCGAAAACACAATATCGAAGCGAGCTGCGGCAAGGACAGCCCAAATTCCGTAAGAAATATGAATGATGCTTGTTTTTGTATGCTATTTTTAATAACGCCAGTTAACAAGAGATGGCGCTGTACTGTTTCAAACAGATTCTGAATCACGATACAATTATTTTTACAGATCTTTATTGGTTGTTTGATCTGATTGTAAGTACTAATATATATTGTGAGTGTGCTACAATATTTTTAAACATGTTCATGAAGTCATCTACAAGAACTATCTGTAAACTAACTTACCAATTAATCGGTCGCGAAAAACGTTCTGATGAACGACTATGGTATTATGTCTCTTACCTGCAACAAACAGATAACAATAAATATAAGAATAGAGATTTAATATAAATAAGTACCACTACAATCTTAAGTTTTATATTAAACACATATTTAAGGTGGCTGGCTAGAGCTGGATGAGAGCAGCCGCGGATCGTGCTCAGTGGCGTGCACATGGAGAGGCCTATGTCCAGCAGTGGACTAGCGTACACAACAGTTTTATATCAATTGTTACAGTAAGTTAACAAGGATAAATTTTCCAGGATCGATAAGTCATCATAAAACATCAGCCTGCAAGTCGTTGATCATGGAAAGCACCATTAGCTATTTGCTTACATCAATGAATTGTATTGCTCACGGCCCATACGTTTACTAGTTACACTGAAAAGGATTAGGATGTAGAAGTGTTATCAGTACAAAAAATAAGAAAGCTACAAAACCAACACATCTGTATTGCCAACAACATCTTGAATGTCTCAAACCATACCGAATAAAATGCGCACCATGGTAGGTATAAAGTTAAATTAGAAAATTTATGGGTTAACCTCTTGTCCCCGTAACAAAACAAATGAAAGCACCTGCGCCAATGACGTAATTCGCAAAATTGCGAATACCTAACGTCGATGTTCAGGAAAATAATGAATATTGTTGGAACCAGATCATATTTTATCATTCTGTAAACGACAATTTACTAATTGATATATTTCCTTTAGCAGGTATCAAAATAAATGTGATAACCGAAATAGTTTATTGGTTCTACATGATCAAACTATTTACTCTAGTTTGTTTATAGCTAAACTTCTTCATACAAATGTCGAGTGACTAGCTATGAGCGCTACATTTTTGACGGAATATTGCCACGGCTCATATATGAGCGATAGCTATTTTAAAGGTTGATATTGTTCCAATTAAGAAACAAAATCGAACTAACAACGAACTAACGAACGCAGGATATGAAAGTGAATCATCTCCATTAATTCTTGTTATTGTAGAATACAGTATACAGTAGAACATTTCGTTATAGGAAAAGGAAAGTCTCCCGAGTTTCTTTGTGTTCAACGAATACCCGTTTGTTTCGTTTGAGCAACACTCGCTCCCCTCTTGACTGCGGTACATAAATCTAATGATGACGTCACGGGACCCTCGCTAGGAGATACGGGAGAAATATGACGCCATTTGATATTGAACTTCAACAATTCCGGAGGTAATGTTGGTAATAATGTATGGCAATAGCTGGCGTGCTTAGCAACATTTTACTTTTGTAAATTTGATGAAAACATACTCCTTGAAAAAGTTATGTTAAATCTCTTTATTTCACATGATGTATCTTTTAAAGACCTTCCTCATCATCATTATTGACGACCTCCTTGGTCGAGTGGTTTGCACACCGGTTTTCATGGTGTCGCCATCTTTGAGGTCCCGGGTTCGATCCGGACGGGTAAATTTAGAAATTATTGTTTTTCTAAATTGTCTCGGGTCTGGGTGTTTTCTATGTATAATATGTATGTATTTAAGTATTTTAAGTATGTTTATCCGTTGTCTAGTAGCCATTTAACGAGTTTCTTATCGAAGCTTCTCTTGGACTAGATAATTGGTGTGAGTGTAGGAAAGTTTATTTATTTATTTATTTATCAGTCCGTGTCCATTGCTGGACATAAGCCGCTTTAACTCACAAGCTGAGCCTGAGTCCTGATTGACCTATTAACTGTATTGTGAATATTATTTTTATCCCATGTATGTGTGTGGTCAACAAACACGTACCCAGGATTAAATAGCAAATCAATTTTCACAAAATAATTATTTAATAGATATTTTGAAAATGAGACAATGTTACAGCAATAATCTGTGCGTGCGATAGCCGTCAAGACGCCCCTCACCCGCTTAGCCCGCATATCGGAATTGGTGTATTTAATTTATTTTGTAGGTACTAAGAATAACACTTTCGGGTACGTCCTTGGTGGTCAATAAATATATATATATCTCTCTCTCTCTCGCATTGAGCATGCCACTGAGCTCGATCTATGGCTCTTCTCGGCAAACTGCTGCTAGACACTTTGCCTACGACACTCCTCATCGCCTCGGAAGGCGACCTGCTCCAATATTACCATTACAAAGTTCAAAAGTTAGATAAGTCCAAAAGTACCAGTTAATGGGCATTAATTAATGTTTCATTATGTGTGCGCGCCGCATAATTTCGACCCAAACTTCGGCGTATTTACATTTTGTAATGTTTTAACACGCGTTTTAAGTTCCGCCTGCAAGTTTAATGAGGTCTTGGAGAGTCAAGCCTTCAGCCTGTAATCCGGCCCGCAGCAGTTGTGGTACTGCCGGGTCGTTAATAATGCACGGCCTAAAAATCCGCCGCGGACCGAGCGGCGGCCACTTCGTAGGGTTTGATCGATACTGTCATCGTTTTCTTGTTAACATTCCTTGATGTTGTTCAAAGATATACCAGAGTCGGTAACTAACTTTGTCGCACCACAGCATAATGGAATGCTCTCACAGCATTCCCAAGGACCTTCAGACGAGGTGTCAAAAAACAATTTGTGTACACATGCCAGCACATCAGACCACCACATACTGTCAAGTTTCTTCAATAGACTCTGAACTTTATATTAATGGCATATGGTAGAATATTTATTGAAGAAAAAATAAAGAAAAATAGAAAAATTTTGTATATACAATATGTAAAAAAAACCCTGTCCGATCGCAAAGGGCTACATAGGTATAAAGATAACATTAACAAAAAAAAAATACCCCAATATCTAGCTAATGTTATAAATGTGACTACACTTTCCATCAATGGCGGCGCGGCGGCGCCAAAGGCCTACCTACCGAAGTGACGACAAAAGTATTGCCATGTAAGTTTTGTCATTTAACAAAATGTTTATCCGGGTAAATTTTTAGCACTTATTTAAAATAAAAAAATTACCTACGTAAATAAAACTGAATCTCGATCTTCTTGGCGGGAAAGTGAAGCGTCATGTCTGCGGTTTTGTCTTATTTTCCAAAATTTGTGTTATGTCGAATATTAATGTGAAATAATGGTGGATTATTAACCGTTAAATGTTCGTGAGTGTGCATAAGTGTTGGCAAATGAAACAAAACAGTGCAACGTCACTTTTCAAATTCTCTCAAGAAGCTCGCGTGAGGACTTAGTAAAGCCCCACATCTTTACTGAGATACTCGAGGGGTTGGGGGGTATATCATTTCTCACTTCCCATTTCTAATATCATTCATCATCATTTAAAGAAATATTGTTTATTTATATATTACTTGTACGAAAAATTACTTTGACACTGGCTAAATGTGCTAATCGCACGAAGCCATCAAATAAAAGAAAAAAAAAACTGAATCTCGATAGGTACCTAACAACACTTTAACGGATCGGACAGGGTTTTTTTTTACATATTGTATAGATTGATGTGCAGACTGTACCTAGTTGTTTTTGCAATCCTATAGGTTTCAGAAGGTCTCATTTTCAAAGTGGCTTAATCTATAGTTGCCAATACTAACTATGCAATATCAAAATTTTTGAAACTGCTGCTGTTCTTCATGGCTTCACTAGATAGCTCTCATAAAATGTACGTTGTTCCATTACAATGTCACAGCCCAGCATTCTATCGCAATCCAAATCAAAACATCAATCCGCCACGGACGCCAGACACGCCGCCCGCCGTAAATCTAATTCGGTTGTAGTTAAACTAAAAACGCCATAGCGAACTGCGCGCGAGTGCTTTACGAGCCGGAACAGCTGTTGGCCGGCGCGGCTACAATGCAGCGGGCGGGCTTTGTTGCGGCCATCGGGATAATCACAAACTACGGTGGATGTTGTTTTTCCATTTGTTTAGAGGTGTAGTTACAAAGTAGGGCAATGGCACATGTTCCACACTTTAAGCTCAGTTTTCGACAGTTTTTGTCGCCAGAATATTAACACAGATTTTCATTTAAATATTACGGAATGACAGCAAGGAAGCAGGTGGTTGATATTAAATTGTTGCTATGGACTTAAATCAGTTCCCGACTCCAATTTTTAATGATTAAAACAAAAATGTCGATCACTGGCGCCACCACCTTAGCTACCAAACGATTGGTTACATGGAATGTAGAACCCCTTTCAACGAGCAATTCTTGTTTATACACCGAGATATTTTAGTGGTTGTTTTCCCGCAGGTGGGTAGATCGGACCATGAAACTGAACAACTTTCTCCAAGAAACATAACTCAGAAAAAGAGATAATTTTTGAACCTTCCCATACAAACCATGCTCGGTCAATAGAGTCTTTTATAGAAAAGTTCAAAAATTATCTCGTTTCTTGACCTATGTTTGTTCAGTTTCATGGTCCGATCTACCCACCTGCGGGAAAACAACCACTAAAATGTCTCGGTATATATAATCTGAATCTCGGAAACAGCTCCAACGATTTCATGAAATTTAGTAAGCAGGGAGTTTCGGAGCCGATAAATCTAGATTTCATTTTTAGAAAACGTCGTTTTATCTGTGTTTTTAGACAATGAAAAACTGCAACAATATCATTAAGAATACAAAGGTAAATTTCGGCACCATCTACGAGGTTATACTCGTAATAGCTCAGGTGGGAAATCGGGCGGTCTCGAAACCAGAAGACGCCGCGCCGGTTCGAGTCCAGATGATTATTTTATCATAATGTATTGTTTTATTTTTTATTATTAATATTTTTTTATTAGTATGTCGGTAAATATTATTCATATTTCATCAGTATGTAATTCGTATCTAAATAAAATTCCCAAAAAACACGATTTACCAAAAAAAAATACCGAGCACTTCTCGTTCATCCAGGTACTATTCCGCACAGAATACGACTTAGATACACCTATTTCTGCCGCCAAACGGCATAATTATATGGGGTGATGTCTATCAGTAAAACTACAGAGAAACGAAGGAATAACTAACTAGCTGTGATAAATTATGTCTGGAACCCTGCGAGTAGAATAAAATGCATTAGGCATACCACTGCGCCCGGAGAGACGCAGATGGTATGTAGGACTCTCCCCCCAAGAGTTATACTCCTGGCGTACCCAGGTAGTTAGATGAGTAGCAAAATAAGTAAAGGTTCAGATAATTATGAGAGTTGCCTACAGCGTGATGTCGAAGTCACAGCGCCCCCGACGCCATAATATTATTCATCTCGTCGAGGACCGAAAACACTGAACTCATTAAATACAAAGTAAAGTAAGCCTCGATTAATCATCTCCATTGTTGGGTAACGAGGGGCAAGAATATACATAAAGCGGGAAAAGAATTGCGAACTCGGCAAAATGGCGCGCGGATAGATTAATTTCACAGGAAAATGATTGAAATTACAATTTCACGGCGACGATTTTTCGCGAAACGCGGAATCTGTAAAGAAAACGACTCCATTCCGCGCTCCCAACGCTTTATGGCAGCCGGTAGCCGCCGCCGTCGGCGCGGCTGTTTTAAATTTAAATTAAATTTAAACGTAAATTGCATCCTATCAATATTTACGATGCACACTTAGGCTTGTTCATGAGTTCTATTTAGGTATTCTGCGACACTTAAAAACGAAATGTTAATAAGAAAATGACACGCTAAACTACATTTTATAAAAAATCCCACAGCTGGGATGAACCTTTCCACATGGTCAATGATATAGGTGGATAAGTTGGCCGTGTCTCACAAAACGACAAAATATCCATTTAATAAATTATATGTATTATAATCAATTGTTTCCGCTTCGGCCACATTCGAAACCAGGGTTCAAAACCAGTTTCTTTCCATATTGTTTTCTTAAGTTTATTCGACCACTAATCTACGCTACAATCAACTTGTGTTCTTTTTCCTTATTTTATCTAGCATTTCATACTATTTGCTGCAATGGGTCATTGCAGCAAATAGTATGAAATGTTGATGAAGTCCAGTGAGTAAATACAGCATAAACTGTTTCATTCCAACAGTATCTGTTGAGAACAATGTTTCCACCAGGGTTTGGCTTTCATGGCCGCTCCAATTCAGCAGGTTTCATTAAAAAGGTCGTAACACAATTAAACTTCGATTACAACTTCATCGAGCTCCGAGTCGGCGGCGACTTCGCGTTGATAGAGTTTCTTACACACTTTCTGTTTTGGTAACAAACGGTCAAGAAATCGTTTACGTTGCCCAAGTTGCGAACGAAAATCATGTCTCATGGAATTCGATAAGTCAGCTCTGGAAAATTTTTATAGTTTATTTAATTTCGATCGTTTAAATTTTTATGTCTATTTCTTGAATTATTTTAAAATATATTTTAAGACATCTCTTGTTACGTTGCAGTAACTGAGTAGATTTTATTTAGTAGGTACTTCAAAATCAAGCCTAACAAATGTACTATACTTTAAGGACCGAAAAAAGGAAATATTGAGGACATGGATTGTTATCGTCCTATTGCCTTGATACCGATACTATCGAAAATTTTTGAAAGATGCATGTACAAAAAGTTAATAAATATTTGTGAAAAGTTTAATTTAATACATTGTGATCAGTACGGTTTCCAAAAGAACAAATTAACTAATTTAGCGATACATACTCTAATCAATGCCATTGCAATTAATTTGAATGACAAAAACTGGACCACTGCTTTGTTTGTAGATTTATCAAAAACATTTGATCATGTTTCGTGCCCATTCTTACTTCAGAAGTTAGAAACAATCGGTATTAGAGGACTGGAAAACTGTTGGATAAAGTCATATTTGAACAATAGACAGCAGTGTGTCGTTATTACTAAATTAAAGTTTAAGAAAGAAAAGAAGAAAAGAGTTTCTTGCGCCCATTCTTCTCCACAGCTAAAATATAGACGTCCTGAATGGGTAGTAGGTAAAAAAACTATGGACGATTCAAAAGCACTTTTCTAAAGTTTATTTGAATAAAGAATATTTGACTTTGACTTTGACTTTAAATAAAGACAAAGAATTGGTACCCTATTCACAATAAAAAAGAATCATCAAAATCGGTTCATAAACGACGAAGTTATCTGCGAACACACATAAAAAAAATATATATATACGGTCGAATTGAGAAACCTCCTCTTTTTTTAAGTCAGTTAATAAAAAATAATGTTAGTGGTGTACCACAAGGAAGCGTGTTAGGCCCAATTTTATTTATTTTATATGTTGATACTATTACTGAAATAACGAATCATAAATGTGTAATGTTCGCTGATGGATGATAATATATCTGTATAGTTTCATCAAATAAATTTAATAATACAATTGCTGACTATGAAAATAAAATAAATTTTATATTAATTGGCTTGAAATACATAATCTTAAATTAATTTAAATAAAACCAAATATATGCAATTTAATAATAATAAAAACAATGGCATTCACATTCAATATGATGGTATAAAAATTGACGAGGTTAAACAAATAACATTTCTAGGAGTAACTATAGATCGTGACAAAAACTGGAAAATACATATTGACAACATTTGTAAAAGAATTAGTAAATTTGTTTATGCTCTAAAGCAAGTTCAAGACGTAACAAATGTAAAAACTGCGATTACTACTTATCACGCTTATGTTGGATCCATACTACGTTATGGATTAATGATGTGGGGTAACAGTACTGATATTAATAGAGCTTTTGTTGTTCAAAAAAAATGTATTAGGGCAATATGTTTCCTAGACTTGGTCTTTTAACTTTGTCATGCATGTATACATTTCAAATTTGTATATTTGTTAAGCAACATAGCAAGCTGTTTAAAAGAGCATGTGATATTTATCTTAGAAATAGACGAATTCGTAATAGACTGGTATTAAATGAAATCCTTAGGGATTTCATTTAATACCAGCACTACGACTATGCAATATAAGAAAAGTTGCTTGACTATGTGTGTTAAAATTTACAACAAGATACCCAGCTATATAAAAGAACTGAATATTATTAAATTTAGAAAAGTTTTGTTTAAATGGCTCAACCATCACACATTCTACAATGTGCAGCAGTTTTTCGATTTAAATAATGATTTGTGAATGATGTTTATGTACCTAGTAATTTTCTGCAATACTTTCAGATTGTGTTATATTTGCATGCCTTCTTGATTTGGCTAAATATGTTTGTACTTACACTACTTATTTTAGCCCCTTGCTGCCATTTGTTCTCTTGGATATTAAGACTAACTACGCAGCGACGAGATAAAAAATAACATTTACAAATCTTTTAATCCGGCAGGCTGTCCGTCCGTCGTCGCGTATTACTTCAAAGCTTATTTACATTTTTAAGCTGACGAATTGTGAAGACAAAAAATCTTTTGAACTGTTACGTTGAAACGCTCATACAAAACTAACAGTAGATATAACTATTTAAACGTTCATGGTCCCTTGCATTAGAGAAATTATTAACGAGATTCTTACCATGTTTATTGTATATTATGTGAGTAGGTATCCGACATTTCGGCTCGTAATCATATTCCGTGATCATGGCGCATGCAACCGTGCCGAAATATCGGATACTCACTATAATAAACATGGTAAGAATCCCGTTAATAATTTATCTAACAGAAGATCTTAGGAAAGAAATAAAATCGTTGTTAATTTGTTGTTTTTCCAGCCCAGGGACACAGAGAGCCGTTATGAATATTCCACTCACTCCTCCACTCACGAACACAAACGACTTGACGCCGTAACGCAGAAAGACATTTACTGACACAACGACCAAATTATGCAAACGCCCGGGACGGCTGCTCTGCCAAATTGGATGAAAGGAGCAAATGAGCACCGAACTGATTGTGCGTTGATCACATGCGCACCGTTTGCAGCCGGGCGGGGGGCGTGCGGGAGGCGAGCGGGAGCCGTGCGGGAGCCGTGCGAGAGCCGCGCGAGTGCGGTGTGGCGCGGTTGACAATGTTTGATTATCATCATCTCATTCAAAACACATGACTTCTAAGATACTAGTATTCTTCGCATTGTTTTATATAAATGAATTAATCAATGACTCTGCTGTAGCTAACAAAGGAGGGAATACATTATTGAGACCGATGAATGATCTTTGGGACGGAGCAGTCGTGAAACCCTGGTCTTCCTAGCGTCACTTCCCCTCGGATCTCGCTCGGCTCGGGATAACCGTGTCCAGGGAGTGAAGGCAAGTAGGTAATAATGACATAAGGAAAACTAGTGGTTGTATTTACCGTAAAAGAATCAATACATTATTTATGATCCATTAAAAATATAATAAACGAGTTTCATTTTGAATCTTAGCTGACGGCCGTTTGATCTGAAGTTTAAGGAACAATCACTTTGACTAAAGGTTAAGTTCAATCCTCTCGTGAGCAAAGTGCTCTAGTTACTTTTTAGAAGGCTTGATGTTTGATGTATATTGGCACTAAAGTGATTGCTGCTCAAATTCTACTCGTGTAGCCCTGTGATCGTATATTACTTGAGTTAGTAACTATTCAAACACGTGCAAATTAAGTCACTTGAGGCGTAGGTTTCATATACACTATGTAACGAAAACCCTGAGGGAATCAGCCAAGGCGGGGATCAGTTTCAAATATGGATAGTATCATAAGTTTAGTTCAAAAATAAACCTTTTAAACGAGAAAATATATTGTTTCCTTCAGACCATTGTTTGGGTGAGTGAAAAGGTGCGGCCACACAATGTTTTAGTCACCGCATACCTACTGTATTAAAAAAAATAGTTTTTCTTATTTTTATTTTATGTTTTTATTTTATGTCAAATAAAGAGTTTTTTTTTAATTTCTTCATCACATTACATAGACGTTCCTAAACTTAGGGATCTAAGGGGTTTTTTTTATAGTATTTACTATATACGAACGAAGCCTGATCTTTATCAGACTAAACTCAATTTCAGAATAGATTGTAGTGCAGTCTCCCACCTGCCCGGATTCGATTTCATGCCGGTTGCAGCGAGCTCAAGCGGATGTTTAAGATATTGATAGCATTGTGTCGCGGCGGCGAGCCGGGTGCAGGGCGGCCATGGCTCTCCGGATTTTTACACACTTTCTAACTTCCGTGGTCCAAATAAATAAAATATTTAACGTGGCATAACGCAAACTACTTCGTAAACCTTTTTAAGCTCCCTACATTCAAGCTTTGTAAGTAAATATTTTAAAGATAACTGTTTTTGTTCCTTGAATCATGATCAAATGGCATTAAGTTTACGTTTACGTATGAATAGTATTACAGATTATCTTTTAAAAATATTTAGAATATTAACACACTGGACTAAGGCACGTTTACAGGGTGATGATGTGCAACAGTCCATTTTGAAAGGGGACAGTATTAAACTTACAAAAATAACTTTACTATTTTATTTGACAAACAAGTAATGCATAAAGTAAAGATAACAAGTCAAAAACTGTTAGAAAGCGCAAAATCTACCTATTCATTTTGTTATATATCGATGTAGGTCTGGTATAAAATAAGTTGAAAACAAACTCCTGACAGAATGTAAAGACGAAGTGGGTTATGTCGATTACTTTCGTTCTCCGTCGGATCACCTCATTCCGAAGTCGATCCTTCAGAGAAACTCCGAGCATAGCCCTTTCCATAGCTCGCTGAGCGACTTTAAATTTGTTAACCAGCCCAACCGTGAGTGTCCACTACTGTCCACGTTTCGGCTCCGTATGTCATGAGTCATGAGCCTAAGGGTTCCGAAAACTTCGAATTCTTGCCTTTACCTGTATCTCCCAAAATCTCATACCTTCCTCCCTGAGGATTCCGACCACATTTTCGAGGGCCTGGTTGACATCAACTGCATTTGTTGTTTCCAATCGGTTCTCCAGTTTTTAGTCATAGTGTCGAGGCTCTGCCATGTCCACTTTTTTTGGGGCTGTTTCTTAAAGAAAGAATTCATCAAGAAAAGCCCCTCTCTTTCAAAGAAGTTGACAGGCATTTGCCCCCTATGATTTCTGCTGCCAAAACTATGTGACTACGGATTCGTGGCGATTTTGTACTCCCACTTTAGCGTTGAAGTCCTCCATGACAACGTTGTAGTGGGCCTTGGTGGTGAAGTGTAAGCTTAGATATGTCTCCATATATTTATCTTCTACTTCATCGTCCGTGTGTTGAGGTCGGTGCGCAAACCTGCACTACCTTGAGGCTATACCTCTCGGTTAGCTTAATTACGAGGTACGCAATCCGGTTCGACACACTCGACACTTCTACTACATTGTAACAAAGGGTTTTGTTAAATAAATAAATAAATAAATTTTTCCTACACTCACACCAATTATCTAGCCCAAGAGAAGCTTCGTTATGAAACTCGTTATATGGTTACTAGGCAACGGATAAACATACTTAAAATACTTAAATGCATACTTATTATACATAGAAAACACCCAGACCCGAGACAATTTAGAAAAACAATAATTTCCGACCGGGGATCGAACTCGGGACCTCAGAGATGGCGACACCATGAAAACCGGTGTACAAACCACTCGACCAAGGAGGTCGTCGTTTGATTACCAGGAACCCTACGCTATAGCTGGTCTTCCTCTCGGTAGTATATAAGGTGACCTGATTCAAGGGTTAGGGTGTCCTTACCCTCTCTTCGGACTTCACTTAACCCAAGAATATGCCACCTTAACTTCCCGAGTTCCTCTTCGGGCTGCGCCAGGTGCTCATCAAGCCGTAACGTACGTCCGTTGTACGTCGCCAGGGTCAGTTGTTTTTGGCGGCCTTCCGTAACCCGGGGATTCTTCACACTCCGTGCCCTGCCGTTACCTTGACCGCTGCCGTGACCAGGAATAGCAGGGCGGTCGGGAACTGGGGGCCGTCATCTGTTTTGTGTCGCCATTTGGAGGGTTTACCCATAATTGCCAAGCTGGACATGCGGGTTGGCAATCGCAGTACGTAGCTAATTGCACCAGGCAGTGTCGCTGCTGCCCAACACCGGTCTGTGCACTTTGTTAGCTACGTTCGGCTGTGATGGGTATCCCGCCATCGGTCGGTCGCCAGAGCCACGTCTGTTGGTCAGCAGGGTGCACCAAGCGTAAGAGAGGTTGGCTTGGGCCCCAAATGGTAGGTTGGGACCCCTAACATCCCCAAACTTATATAAATATGATAAATTCACGAAAAATATTATAGTAAATAAGAAGTTCTCATATATAATTACGATGGCAGGCCCCAGGTGGATAGCTGGTCAGTGATAAATCACTGTAGCGAGCAGGCGCGGTGGCGTCGACCAGCGGCTCGTGATTAATTAATGCGGATGAGAAATTGTGCCAAAAGTGACGGCCAGGGCCGCGCCAGGATTACCATGGTTACACGTTTTCTGGTCAGCCACACTTATGTCCGTCGTACTTGAACATTTTCGGACTTATCATTCTTTCAAAGTAACTTCTAGCCTGTTTTGAAGCCGTTAACCAGCTCTTACCTAATATGCCCCTTCTGTCTAGGCCTGCCTAATAATAGACCTGCCTTAGCACTTATCGACTTAGCGTTTATTACTCGACATTTTTGTATAAATGTGATGATGTAAGTTAATATTGTCTGATGAAGTATGATTTTCAGTAAATTTTCCATGAAGTTTAAAGTAGACCCTTTATATAGAAGCTGGGGAAGCTGATGACTCTGACAGTAAAACCTCCTTCTTTATTGTTTATTGCATTAAATTATATGGATACAAACGTTGAGGTAAAAAGAATATTAAGTGAAAATACGTTATTGACGGTTCGGGAGGATCCCTACGTGCCCGGGGCGTCGTGGCCATAACGCTGGAGCCGTTACTTTCTTACATGAGTTTTATTTTGAAAGCAGCGCGCGAGCTGCGTCCACACGACGACACTCCGCACAGCACACATATGATTTTTATAGTAAAACAGCGAAATGTTTCTGCTTTCTAGCAGCAGTTCTAATACAATAAGCTAGTAGGTCTAATAGAGCGTCACTATGCTCTTGTTGGAATCATATACCATAAAGCCGACTCGTTTTATAAATATTATGAGTGCTGTTGTTGAACGTGGCACTTTTAAGTCAAGTAATTCGTTGTCATGTTCTTTAAGTTAAGGTTTGTTATTATAATAATTATTAAACGGTTATCACATACCGATCATAAACACATAGATGTAATTAACTAAAAAAATAGCGTATGTAGATATCAAATGCAACATCAAGGCGCAGGATCTTTTTCAAAAGTAACCACGCTTGTTTGTCGATAAATTTATTTAGCTGCGACCTTCCAATCAACCTATATAATATTCTATGTATAACGTTAATAATAGAGACTGATCTGATGAAGTGTGTGTGGACGCCGCCTTGCTCCGCCGCGCCATCGCCAGGCCATCGCCGTCGCAGCCTCGCGCCGCGCGATCGCAGCCGATGCTTCCGCCAGATATTTCTTTGGAAACTGTACTGAAGTGCGATTGGGAGTTTGAGCTACCAATTTGATAGTTCAGAGAAGTAGCGAAGCTATTATGACAATGTGTTTTGTTTTAAAACAAACATGACAGTAGCTATTTATTAAGATTAAGATATTTATTTTTAGAGATAAGCATACCTATAGTTTTATTATCCAAAATGTTATTTATTTGTGTAAGTAAATAAGTAATGGATTTGCCACTGCTAATTACTTTCCTCCAGACTTAGTTAGCTCGGTATCTATCAATCTTTTCATTCAAGTTGTCAGTCCAACTGTTTTCAAAGCCGCCTTACCTAAAAAGCTGTCAAAACATTTAGCACTAGTAAATGCAGCGGGTTTTGTTTTGATCTTAGATTTCCCGTCAACTTTAGATGCTGCAACTCACTTGGCATTATTAGGTTAAAGCCTAAAACACATTTGGTGTAAGCTATTAAGCTAGACTAAAAACAAGACATTCTACAACCAGAACACCGAATATCACAACTGTCGTTAATCAAATCAGCAATATACCAGAATGATAGAAGACAGGGAGTCTAGCCCCTAGCACACCGATGCGGTTAGCTAAAAGACTATAAAACAAAACTAATTAACCAAGAACGCGATGTGAATTTTAAAATGAACCGTAATCCGGCTCATAACGACCGGCACAGGAGTTGTAGTAACGTGTGTACTAGCGCCGGAACGGATGAGCGCCCGCCGGCCGGGCGTGCGGCGTCAATGGGTCGATAGAGCCGGTCGTCGACCCCGCGCCCAGCTGGGCCAGCTGGTGGCGCTCAGGGTCAGCGCTGAAGGTCAGGAGGCGCTAGATGCGCTTTAAATTATTCAAAGACATGAAAGCTTACGTTTATAAAAATCAAAACGGTTTGTCTCTCCAATCGATCAAAGTATAGCTTTAGCCCCTTAGTTTAGAAACATGAATTTTCTACAAGAGTTCCATTCTTTACAATACTCTAGGTAAGGATTTTTCTTTTGTTAAAGAAATTTCAAAGGGAAGTTAATTCATTTGCAACTTTTCATTTGAAATTTTCATTGACAATAAAAATACTTAACACGAAGAGCACTTCAAACGTCAATATGTGTAAAAATATTGACTTATTACTGTAAAGTAACAACACATAATACTTACCTACAAAAGAAAACGTTAATGCCTATTTTCTCAAGACAAGGAAAAAAACGAAATATATTGAAAATATTCAGACAACAATCCCTAGGGAACTCGTTTTTATCCCGAAATAAAATTATGTAGGTACATCTTAAGCAAGAAAGCTTAAAAGATAACAAGGCGAGAATTCTGGAGCTCATTAAGTCTTTAGAAACAAATGTAAAACAGATTAGGGATTACTGCACCCCACTACATATTTATTTTACTTGCGAAACACATTTTTCCATAACATAGAACCTTGTTAAGGCCCATAATGTTACATTTCAGAATATTTGTTGACATCTACAACGCTACATGATATTCCATCTACAAATAAAATCAAACAATGCAGTGGTTTCCGGATTTCTTAATCTTATTAATATGCAAAAAATTTTCGCTTCCGATTAGATTTTCGCCTTGAAAGACTAATTTAATACAAAGGTTTTCGCCTTAAAAGACTAATTTCCTTTAAACATCAACTGAATGCATGCATCGCCCAAACTGAGGGATGAATTTACTAGGCATTATAATAGAATATTCAGTTTGTGGACCAGACCGTTTTGGACGCGACCTATCTCATTACAGTGCTACGGCCAAACAAAAACGAGAGAAACTTAATTACGATAATATGAATTATGCAAATTAATTTGGCAAGTTCCGGCTATCTGCGAGGACGGGGAATTGATTGGTCTTCTCCAGAATTTGAGTTACAACAGTTACTAATGACTTGAGCAACTTTCGGGCGCCATTCTTCTGAGCTATACATATTTCAATTGTTTGCAGAAAATGTTGAGCGTTCGTTTTGAATGGCTGATTTATTTGCTGGCTCCAAGAACTTTATAATGTAAAGAAAGTTCTACTTCAACTTACGAAAATTATGCTGAAACCTTCAGTTACAAAACTCAAAACCGAACTGCAATGTTGTCAGAGGTTATTCACAAGTTATATGAATAACTTTATTTATAACGATATCATTACGTTTAGCACAGGTTTATAAATAACGTAAACAGCTACAAAAATATTATTTAATAACACGGCTACACCGAACAACTCACGAATGACATAACTTGTATATATTTCCAAGCAAATCGGGGATGAGTCAAGTCACTCGCAACTAATGGGCAAGAAGATTTCTTCAATAGTGCGGCACTCCACCTCCCTTCCTAGGGGTGGCCCCCGATGAATGACATAAGTTTGATGTTCCATACACCCCAACAGCGGCTCCACCAAAAAGTGTGAACATGTTTCTTCAATATACTGATGTATTCGCCCTTTCCGTATTGACGATGTAGGTTATTGGCTTTGGAGCAGAGTGATTTTCTATTCGATATTACTACACTACGTACCAAGCCATAATAGGACAAGTTTATAACGGTTTACTTTAGTAACTAACCTTAGCTTGAAAATCAAAACTTTATGTAAATCAGAGCAGATATTATAGAGAACAGCACTTACGAAACGGAATCTCTAAATCGTACGAAATTGCTCAAAAAACAGTTTTTATCGTTGAACATTCAGTTGAACAGCTCGAGGGAGACAATTAAGCAAATTCAGTTGCCTGAGAAGCTTGGAGTTTGACTGCGAAGGCACACGGCATTTCTTGTTATTTTTGAAGAAGGAAAATAAGTCTGATTTATTCAAGAGCTAAATAATGAGGTTACTTGAAATAAATTAGGACTCATTAAGTGGTCGTCACGTCGAGTTAGTCTTTCAATAATTTTAATGTTCAACCTTACAAACGAACATTATTTTTACAACACATTAGAGAGCCATGGGTTTACTAAATAAATAGGTACGATGTAAATACTCAAGGGACATCATACTGCACTGTGCGTACATTAAGCGAGATTTTGATCAGAAAGAAATTTACATGAGACATTGTGATACAATTGTGCCCATTCAAATGTTAGTATGGTGTGGAATCTAATATTACTTGAGTTTTCATTTCTTATACATTGCCTTGATACAGATGTATCGGTGCAAGTCTAAGGCAATAAGCGAGAATATACATAATTTCAACAATAATATTCCCCTTGAACATCAACTCGAAAAAAAAGTTATTTAGCTCTTAGATGAGGACACAAATCTGGGGGGCTAACTTTCGATAGCCATCCAAACTTTGAGAAACATATTATTGTTACAGAAAGTGCTCCTAACTGTTTTATCATCTGAGATTGCTGTTTGAGTAATAAGTTTAGTATCATTAGGGTTTACAAGTGATACAGTTAATGCTACACATGTTATTAGCTACTAACCGCCAACAGCTAAACCGTCAGCATTTAACTGATTTCGCTGTGTTGGCGTCATAAATCGCGCAGCTCTGGCTAAACCCACTGTAATTTCAATTAGACGTGAGATATGTATCTTGGTTTAGAATTCATCTGTAAAATGCAATTGTCTAAGCAACATCCACTTGTATTTGTAAATCATTATGCTGGCTTCATTCCAAACAATGTACGAGATTTAATACCCACAACAGTTAACAGATCAAATAAAATAGTTTTAGCTTAACTTGAAATTGAGTTAAAACCCTATTGCTAAGATTGTAGTACTAGAGTAATGTAGGAATAAAAAAATGTGATAATACTATTCATTGCAAAAATAAAATACATAGGAGACACACGTTACACACTAAATTAAAAAGCAGCAGAATCTAAGATAAACTATAATATGGTTTTTTTTCAATTACTTGACTCTAGTGATGGTAAAAATATATTTTTTAAATTAATAGTCAGTTAAAGAATACTTACATAAAATAAATTTTACAAAAAATATATATAAATAAATATAACAAAGAGGTCTTTAATTAGATTATTGGAAGATTTAAGTTAGAGCGTGAAATTCTTCTTTGAAAATTGACAAGAGCTTTGTTGGAAATTATTTTCTTTAGAATTCACATTAATATTCATGATATTTAGATTAACCGTGGGGTCGCAAACAACAGTTCCTTTGATCAGGTTAACAAATTCATTTTTAATAAACAAAATTGTGATGCTGGTGCAGTAAAGTCGATGTCTTTGTTTCCTAAACCAATTTCGACCAGCACAGCAAGGAAAGGCTTAGTAGAACTTATAAATGTTACAATGGCAGCTATATTCAGATAGAGAGGTAAAAGTATAATTAAGTAAGTTGCATAGTATTTCTTGAGTTTATTTACGGTTGAATTTCTGGTCGACCGCTAGTTTATATAATGGCACAATAAGGTTTTTTTTAACCACTAAAGCCATGATTGATGCCAATAATAAGCAAGTAAAAGGACTTTACAACACTATGACGCTAATACAACTTTAATGCCACCTGTGCGGTACATTACGGCCTCACCGTGCTGCGGGGCATCTGCAAAGGTGTATTTAGTTCGACTAGGAAGGAAGCGATCCATCATCGCGGTCTACGTCAAGGCTTATCTGAAGCCAGAAATCCGACGGGCGGCGCCCCCACTCCGATCGCAACAAACGGAAAAATTTGTATCATTCATATTTCCCTTCCTGTATCATTGTAGCGGGGAAATATATGTAAATACATTTTGACCAATATAAATATATTATTTGGAAAGCGTTTGAATTCGGGATCCCATTTAGTACAATGTTGTGATAAGTGTAAATCTTTATTGCATGTCACAAGGAGTTTGTGGTATTAAATGTACATGTGAAACTGTAAGAGTGATCCCTGTGATCTGTGTGTGATCCCTGTGAGTGAGCAATGTAGAGGGCATGCAGGTAATGTAAGGCTTTTTTAAGTATAATATATCAGTTGTTTCAAATAACACAAAAAGTTTAGTTTAGTTTATTTCAGCTACAAACGTGTAGAATAAAAATGGCCTCAAATAAATACATTCCAAAGTTAATCCTTTTTCAACTGGAACAGATTTCGTTATTTACGTGTTAGGAAAGCTCCCTAGTGTACGGACATTACCTTCCCTCTCACGCTAAGAGAGCTTTGCATAATGTTAAGTGTTGTGTTGTCGTAAAAAGACATAACTCGGAAGGTCTCTCAAAGAATCAGCGACAAATTCGAGAACACGCGGCCTGCCCGCCATTGCCGCCACGAACATCGTCAAACTACTTACTTAACTGACGCACGTTCCTGCTCTTTCAACGTGATAAGTCATTATAATAACATACTCTGCTAATTAACGGGATTGTTACCATATTTTGTTGTCTTTGAGAATCCAATTTGAGCACAGTTGTATGCTCCATCATCATGGATCATCATGTATTAATTTCGAAACAACAAACCAAAGAAACAAACAGAATAAAACCAAATAAGTTACCTGATTCGGGTCCCTGCTCCATCGAGTGCAGGTCCTGCTGCGAGCGGCGCCGCTGCCGGTACTCGGCCCTGTGGTCCTGCCACCGCCCGTACTGGCCCGGCGCGTTCAGGTACTCCTGGGACGAGAACCTCGACGCCCGCGGAGGCGAGAACCCCATTTGGTTGTAGTAATCGTGCCTGAACACAACATCAGGGTGGCCTGTGATTCCACCTGGCCCAATCTGGCTGCCAAAATGGCTTCTGTGCCCCAAGTATTCCGGCTTCATCGGCCCATCTGTCAACTCATGCCCGTGAATAGAAGTCGACCTCTGAGGGCCATATTCCCGGAGTCTATTAGAGAATTCTATCCCCATGCGATGTGGTGAATAGTCCAGGCCGCGGGGACCCATCTCAAAGTGGCCGTGAGGGCGGCTGTTGCGGTACAACTGAGGAGAGAACGGGTTCTTAGTATCTTGAGGAGGATGACTCAGACGGAGAGTGTTGTAACCCTCTGGTTTCAATTTCTCATCGGGTTTGGCAGTTTTCTCAGTGCCGATCTGTTGGGGCTGTTTCTCCGTTCCGTTCTGGCCAGTCTCTTTCTTAGGCGTGCTGTCTAGGGCTCGCTGAGGCTTCTGGCTGACCGCAGCCTCCGACATGTCCAGCGACGCCCTGCGGTTGAACTCCTGGACTTTCTCCGGGACAAAGCCTTGTTGCGGAGCTTGAGACATTTTCGTTACTTTATAAAAACATCAAAATCCTTACACTGTTACACTCGTTACACGTAAAAATCGACTACACAAATAGTCCGTATATCAAAAGTCTTATCATTAGTTTCACTACGTTATATATATTTTTATAAAGAGTTTTATGACATGTGCAATATTAATAGGAAAAATAATCACAACCGAATACACAGACTGCGGATGAAAGGAACACTGGTTTTAAGATAATTCACTAAGGTATTTTTAGACTTTTTTAGACTTTGTGAAACAGTGAGTTCAACGAGTGGTGGTGAAGCCTAACAATCTCTCTGCGTGTAGACCGCGTGCGTGTGCCGCAATACGCCTAAAACTTGTTGCTTTGATGTATTCCTTGTATTACCGATATTTAATTATAGTTAATAAATACCTATTATTGGTTACGCGTATGTACACACGGCGGCAGATCAACCTACCCAAAACTGTCAAATTTCTACAATCAATTTTGAATTTTATCGTTTGGATATAAGGATCAATATTCATTGGAGAAATTTGACAGATTCGGATAGGTTGATCTGCCGCCGACTGTACCATAAACACCATACCTGTACGAAATGTAAATTATTTTAAATACATTTAGGCAAATCAAAACGTCCCGACCTTTCTAGTCTTATCACAAAATAATCTATTGCTCTACTATTAGTAGAGAGTGTTATATCACCCAATTGAAATCAGTAAAGTTTGCTAATTTTAATTTATTAAAATCATTCATAAAATACGGTACATATAAAAAATGTAAGTCAGACGAGCTGTCTGCTGTGATCACGGGCAGTGCGACAATAACACCTAAACAGTAAAACATTTTATTAGTAAGCCAAAGTTTAAAAAAGTGCACACACCTGCAGGTAAATATTACTAAGAAACTTGGCATGTACACAAAATAGCCCTGAAAACGTATATTTATTGTGTTTATGTTGTTATGTATGCTAGTTTCGATTAACTTAGCAATTCGAGGGAGGCTTTTGGGTTATCTCACAAAAGGTTGACAAGCGGCAAGTCGGCTAGCCGCTCGCCGAGGCAATCGGCGCCCTGGCCGCCCGCCAGCGCGGGATGCAGGTCACAACTCACGCGGTAATCACTAAACGCCCGCGTTAATCACCCTGTGCGACAACGCCGAGATTAAAAACTAATGAGATATTCATCAACAATTTCAGTAATGCCCGATCATGATTTTCATTTTGATAAAGCTGTATAATTGAATTGCATGCAATCACAACTACTGAATTGATGTATGTGTATATATTTAAGATATTATTTTGGACGATTAAGTTTCGTCATGTCTGTCTGTCTCTACACACTCTGCTCCCCGTTTACTGGTAGACTTCAGTGACTACCGACTTCAGCTACACTATCGATCTAACATGAAGAGAAATTTCTCAACAGCGACTCTCGTTCAACGCGACAATGTTGTACCGTAGCAACAAAATGCAGACGTCAATAAAATTTGGAACTCGCCGCACTAAAGTTGGCTATTAATCGGCGCGTTCCCTAGTTGCATGTGCCGATAATTATGCGACTTTATGGACGTCCTTGGGGCACGTCCGCCGCGTTACAGCACGTCGACGTGTTCACGGGCTGTGTTCACGAGCACACTGCGACATACTTTGACGGTTTATGCGTTTCGCCGCCGTGTACTAATGTCAGGCGAGTTGCGCCCGCGCTCGAATTGGTGCCCGAACTGGCTGTAGAGTGTGCTTGCGATCTCCTTCGAGCTCTGACACAATGGAACTGATGTCTTTGTGAAATTCATAGTACTCGAGTACTGCTACGAAGAATTGATTCTGTTTCTATCTTTCAACACATATTTAGGTATGTATATATAATCAGCATCAAATATTACTGATAAGCTTAGTGTAGTTACTGTAAGTTATTATCAGATGGTACTGAAATGGTAAGTGCCTTTACAAAAACACAAATGTTGAAAAAATTTCCACGAGCAGGGTTTGAACCTGCACCCTTCTGACATACCGGGTCAGGTGCTCTTCCAATTGAGCTATCGTGGTTCTAACCAGCCCGCCGAAATTATTCAACACTATTTACTTTTTTACTTTGAAAGCCAAAGGCGCCTTTAATTTCAGATTGTACCACAGCAGCCAGTGATATAAACATAATTATTGGAAGATATATATTATATTTATTTTCTAAAGTTCAAGCGAATACTACCTATCGTAGTGTAGAATCTTCCAGTAATCACGGAGCATGTACGTCAGTAAAGTCAGGATAAAATAATCCGTGAAACATAACGCAACTCATATACTGAAAAAAGGTGTTTCTTGTCCCATATTGGAAGATAAATATTTGCTAACATCAATAGGTATTTGGCTGACACCATCGATTAACAGACCGAAAATACCTGAGATATGCGGATATTCTATTTCCATCGTTCGCGGGGATCGCAGTCAATCTTCGCATGTTTACGCAGCGTTTCGATGGACGCGATTCGGTTATCGGTTAGGTAAAAGTAAGCAAGCCGCGTGCCAACAGATCGCCGTATTAATCATTTAATGGTCAGATGAGGTTTTTGTGGTTCCTCAGACGTGAAACCGCCGCCGGGGCGCCGGTAGCCGAAAGTTCGTGCTTTATTTTATTTTATTTACAACAGGGTAAACATGGTAAGTGATGATACGTCCATGAGTGGAAGTGCACTCCTAATTTGAATCCTTTACTGAGCCTAGTTTGTGCTTACAACTTTAGTTTAATTGATGGATACATACAGTGCTAAGCTATGACGAATCGGCGGAAATGTGTTTGTTTAGAGCGTGAAGTTTGGTCTATTACAATTCTTTATGGCGTGTCCCAAAAACGTAACATAGGGATGAAAAGGTAGCCTTTATTAAACAAGGTTGGTGTCTTTTTATTTATATTGCCAGTCTGCAAACGAGCAGACGGGCCGCCTGATGGTGAGCGGTCACCGCCGCCCATGGACATCAGCAACATCGGAGATGTTGCTTTTGTGTTGCCGAACTGAGAAAAACATCTTTACACCCCTTTTGAAAGAGTCCCATGTCGTAGCTTAATGGGAAAACCTCGGATGGCAGCTCATTCCACAGTTTGATGGTACGTGGGGTGAAGCTCCTCTGGAAGCGAACCGTTCGAGCGAACAGCGGCTCCAGGAAGTGTGCGTGTGCCCTGTTCCGTGTGGCTTAGTATAGCTATCTATTAGTGTAATATTTTCAACAATAGAATCAATAATTCCAGAGATTACCGCTTACATACCAACAAACTTTAAAACTCTTAATATCAGTGGAAACTGAACCGAAACAGCCTCGCATGAGGATACCTAAATGTGTTAGATACATTCAATAATGTTGGCTTCTGCCGTTCATCCCTTTTCAAAGCTCATAATATTTTCTCTATTTAATTCCTCACTGGAAGAGATGTTGATGAGTACTTCGATTTCCATTAAGGAGTATGAAGCTAATGGCACAGACACGAACACTATCGAAACCTTTAAAGCCCAGAGTAACTTCAACTTCCTACGTGAACTGTGAATCTACTGTGTATTACTTTTAATCTTGTATGGCTGCGGCATCTTAACTCTCAAACGGATGTACCGACTCTATCGGTTTCAAGATATTCAGCTCTCAGAAGTGTGTTTAAAGGGAATTCGGGATAGACTATTCTAGAAACTTTCAAGCATATGTTTAATTTTGATTGCTTTGGTAACATACAGTCACTAAAACGCGGGTCCATTGAATATAACGAGTAGGGCTAAATCGTTTCAATTCGAGCCTTGACATTAGTTATTAAAAGCATTTCTTGTACCGTGAACGCAAAAGGTTATTAAAAACATTCCTGACAAGGAAAAAGACATTGAACCAAACATTTCACTTTGAACGCGCCTACCAGCTGTCAGATGTTAATAAAATATAACAGATTAAACGGCCCCCCATCGCGTTTTAAGTGAAGAAAATTGTCCCTTTTTAAAACAATGCTTTCTATCCTTTACATAGAAGAAACAATATTCAGTTTCTATCTTGGGACCGAAGATTGGCTTTGCTTACCGTTGGCCTGTTACTACACTCATCTAAACATTGCTGATACAGCCTGCAACTAATTAGACAAACTTTCAAGTACGATATATGGAGCTCGGAGCAGGCCAGGCTTTGGCTTTACGACCCTTTAAAGCCAATCGTTGATCTGCCGCGTAGGCACACATTACTCGAAAAGCAGGCCCACTGCTGGCAGGGAGCGACAGCAATCAAATTAAACATATATCAAAACTTTTGACTTTATGACAAACATAATTTTAATTACCGACCCAATTTCAGGCTACTAAAGCGATAAAGAAATTAATGAAATGACAGAAACAAAAAGCTCTTACGCTCGTAATGAGAATCTCCTTGGTAACAGTCAGTTATTCGCCGCAATATCTGTTGTAGCAACAACAAAGACTAGCCCGAAGCCGCATGAAGGAAACAGGAGTGATATAAAGTATACATTAGTTGCTGTGGCTAAATTACCTCTCGGCTGGGCAGAATTACCCACTCTACCTTGTTCAGGTCTCCGAGTATCCGAGAGACTGTATTTCAGTCAGTTCAGTTCAGTTTCGATGTAGTTCTTCGGATTTAAGACACAGCGAACTTGTAAACCGTGCATAGCCACAACCACAATTTACGTACTTACCTATACAAAACCTACCTACCTACCTTTATATTTATAAATATAAAACAAAAATCCGTGTAACTATAATTCTAAAAATGTTTTGTCTTACGAAGTAAAACATTGTCATACAAGAAAAAGTATTAAAACGGCTCCTTTTCTACACAAAAAAAAACGACGTGTTTCGCTTCCTTTTATATTAATTACATTCCTGAATGTTCCTTATCAAGAACATAAGCCAAAAAATATCTGTAATAGTCACAAATAAGAATTTTTTTTGAGTTTGTGAGGTTTATTATTGTGGAAATTATGTTTAAATGATTAATTTTTACAAAGTATTTATGGCAATAATCTCGTCTCTACTTGTACATTTTAACATCTCCACTGAGGTTAATGAAGTCATCGTTATAATGCGATGTTCTATGCCATCCGGATGAAATAAAGATGGCAGGCTAATAAAACTCATTGGTGGTTGGGTCTATAACCCGCCAAACGTAAAGTAGGATTAAAATAAGTCCGTTTGGCAACATAATATCTAAAATTCCACCATCACAAACTTTTGCGATTATTACTAGAACTCCTTATAACTTACAGAGTATTAAAGCTAGATTTTCGTAATTATGTGTTATAAATGTTTGCCCTTTATCATCATCATCATCAGTTTATTTTATGTCCCCATTGCTGGGGCACGAGCCTTCCCTATGGATGGATAGGGAGAACGGGCCATAAACCGCCACGCGGGCCCAGTGTGGATTGGTGGTTGTTAACGACTGCTAATGCAGCCGGGACCAAAGGCTTTACGTGCCTTCCAAAGCACGGAGGAACTCGAGATGATGAAGTTTCTTAACCTCAGCACTCGCAGACCGGGCGCGTTAACCACTGCACCATCGAGCTCCTCGTTTGCCCGCCGTCGTCGCCTGGCTCTCTTCCCATGATTACCAGGCTATCGAAATCCGTTGGAAATGCAAGAGATAACTTGTGAAGATGCTGTGCCGTCACAGTGTTTTATTGATAGAGTGTTGTATGAACAGAAACTCTGGACTTGATTTAAATAAGGAAATAAACATTTTCTAAATTTTGATAAATAGTTTCAGGAAGAGGTACTATCACGATACAAATATGTTTAATTAAGGCTCTTGTTCACGGGATGGGTTTTGGAATGTTTGGAAATCTAACGCTCGGATCGAGACGCCACGCAATCCACGAAGTTTTATGGCTCCCATTCACGGGCACTCCTTCGCGCCACTTCATCACTATATGGAAATAGAAAACTAACGCTCCGAGCGATGCCACGCAATCCAAGTAGTTATATGAATGGACAATGAAGTGAAGCGATGGAGTAGAAACACCGTGAAATAGGGTCAACATGATTAAATTTGGAGAGATGCAGTGGAGTGCCCGTGAATGGGGGCCATTATTGCACTTGCGTTTATGCTAGAACGAGAGGCGCGCGCCTCCCCGTCTCTTTTTTTTTTAAACAATAACATAAGCTACCCTGTTTTTTTACAACTCCTTATTTTTCGAGCGTTCGAACGGTGAACAAATGATGCACTAGGCACCCCGTCGGGTCGCCTCGCCGCCGCGTCGTTACCGGCGCGCCGACGAAGTTACGCGAATCGATGCGAATTTACATCTACTTTACGTTTGACAATCAGAACAGAAATGTTTTGCTAACAGTAAAATTTACTTTGCTATAAATAATTTTTCACATAAATAATAATAATAACGAGAGAGAGAGGGAGAGGGAGAGGGCGAAACATTTATTGACCACACACACTAATATACATAACAATAAAAATAAAAAACAAACAATAGGTCTATAGAAGCGTGTCGCAACAACGCTGGTATTAGCGCTGTTAATATTGAGTACTAGCGGCCGCTCGCGGTTTCACCCGCGTGGTTCCCGTTCCCGTGGGAATATCGGGATAAAAAGTATCCTATGTGTTAATCCAGGTTATAAACTATCTGTATGCCAAATTTCATCTAAATCCATTCGGTAGTTTTTACGTGAAAGAGTAACAAACATCCATCCATACTTACAAACTTTCGCGTTTATAATATATATTAGTAGGATTTATTTCAGAATAATTCTATAGACTGTTAGTAATTACAATAGACCTTAAACACTTATGCCAGTCAGTCCAGTTCTTTATTAGAAAATTACAGATTGTTATGTAAGTCAACAGCTTTGGAACCAGTGAACAACTTTTCTAAATAAACAAAGTCGTTGCAATCGATGTGAAACCTGTTACGTCAATTGGCTAACAGTAACCTAACCTACGCACATGGCGATATATTCAACATCAACATGAAGCATCTAACGTAGAAACCACTTCCAAATAACACTTAACTACAAATGAATACTTACAGTCCATTGCACAAAAGATCCCGATGGGTCGAAGAGCTAACGAGGGAGGGTAACCTCGACTACCCTACTAAGATCAGATAATACATGAAGTTGTATTACTCTAAAACTTGCAGTAATGACTGCATTCAAGACTGTCAACGGCCAACTCTCAGTTTCCAAGCAAACATGAGCGGTGCATGAAAATATTCCAATTACCCCTTATTTTGGGCCTTCGTTCGCGTGGATTTGAAAATTGAAAAATGTTTGCGTATGTTATCTGCAAAGAGTGTAGCATTCTATTAGTGAAAGATTTTTAGTAATTGGACAAGTAGTTCCAGAGAGAATGCCCTCAACAAACAAACAAATAAACAAAGTCACAAAATTATCTCCTTTTTAAAAGTAAAGTGATTGCTGTTGGCCTTCGGCTTTTACAGCGTAACCGGACTTTAGTGGACGGCGAAAAACTATAAGTTCCTAAAGTTGTGGTGGTCAAACACTTATAGAGGGTTCGTCGAGGTAAAGTCATCGCGCTACCTTGTCCTCGTTCTCTTCTTGATTCTACAAAGCGTTCAGATCGGAATCAAAGTCCATTTATCCTATAATAGGTAAGATCAACGCAGCCCTATGACGTCATGAGAGCTATTCAAACTGTATAAATGGCATATTGTTTTCTAAAGTTTACGCGAACACTACACATTGAAATGAAACAACTTTTACGGATCTACTCGCGTTTATTTTACACATTACTTATTTAATGTTTATCCTGCCCTAAACCACCAAAACTGTATGGGTTACCGAAAATTCACAAATCCGAGGCTCCGCTACGCCCTATTGTAAGCCAGATTGATTCACCAACTTACCGACTGGCCCGGCATATAGCTAAGATTCTTTCACCACTTAGAGGTAACACAACAGCTTATGTGAAGGATTCCTACCAATTTGTCAACGATATCAAAGACCTATATCTCGCTGACAATGAAACTATGGTTAGTTTTGATGTGCAGTCCTTATTTACATGCCTACCAGTTCTGGATTGCATTGAAATTACCAAAAAACGTCTAGCGGAACAAGATATGCCTGATGAATATGCAGTACTATTAGAGCATTGTCTAACATCTGGCTACCTTTTGTGGAATGACATTTACTACCTGCAAGTAGAGGGTGTTGCCATGGGTTCCCCTGTTTCGCCCGTCGTCGCCGATATCTTTATGGAAGACTTCGAGGAGAGGGCCCTGAGCACAGCACCGGTAACCCCTAGGTTCTACAAGCGGTACGTAGATGATACTTTCACTATCCTACCAACTGATAAAGTATCTGCTTTTCTAGATCATCTTAACTCCATACATCCAAAAATACAATTTACAATGGAGTTAGAGGCAGATAGTAAGCTAGCTTTCTTGGATATTTTAATTATCAGGAATCCGGATCATAGTTTGAGTCACACTGTGTATCGTAAAGTAACCCATACAGGTATCGCAATGGTGATTCTCACCACCATCCTAGACAGTTGGCTACTGTAGGGAAATCTTTGTTTCAGAGAGCACGCGGTATCTGTGACCCCCAACATCTGGCTGCTGAGCTTCAGCATGTCAAGCACGTACTACAGGATAATAAACTGAAAGTACCACGGCTTTGTCACAGAAAACGCAATAAACCAACCACAGTCGAGCGCCAACCTGCTGTACTTCCATATATGAAAGGTGTCACTGACAAGATTGGACATATCTTAAAGCGAGCTTCAATCAACACTTACTTCAAGCCGCCGAAGAAGATCAACCAATTTTTACGACCTGTCAAGTGCAACATACCCCTTCAAGATGCAGGCGTGTACAAACTGGACTGCGACTGTGGGCTCTCTTACATCGGGCAAACAAAGAGAAGTATAGGAACCCGTGTTAAAGAACATATAGCCGACGTCAAGCATAGGCGCGAAAATAAGTCTGCAGTATGCGAACATTCCCTAGAGGGGCCCAACCATTACATCAGATTTGATAAACCACAAATACTCGTTAAAGAACAACGATTCATCCCTAGGATGATACGCGAGGCTATTGAAATTAAAAAACATCCTAATTTTAATAGAGAAGATGGTTGGAATCTACCACCAGCATGGGATCCCATCATACAAAATATTAAATCCCAGCCCCGACACCATACTGCCAGACCAAAAGATACTGTAAGCTCTTTCTGCGTAAAACGGAACGCACCTGATTAAATTTAAATGAGGGTATACAAGCTACCAACTAATTATGAGATGACCAACACCTCAGTCTCCCTGTGACCACGGACCCTGCAAAGGGTTCGAAACGTCAGGATAAACATTAAATAAGTAATGAGTAAAATAAACGCGAGTAGATCCGTAAAAGTTGTTTCATTTCAATGTATAAATGGCTTCATCTAAAAAAATCTCAAATAGAAAAGGATTTATATATATTGATCGAAATCCAACGAGTGTGTATATAACGGACAGACGAACGTTATGTTTGACTGCAGATCTGCCGATATGTTACCGGCCGCCCGCGCACGCGCCGATCATTGTATGTGAGGTAAGAGTTGAGTCATTCTGTGATATTGAGTGACGGTGGTGTGTGCCCCTATGTGGTGCCGGGGATAAAGAATTGCACCACCCAATCTCTTCCCGTGGGTGGCGTAAAAGGCGACCAGGGGACCATTCCAGAAGATAGGCGGCAGCATCTCTCTGAGGTTATCCTTGACCTACTGCGATCGCCAACCCGCCTGCCAAGCGAGGCGATTACGGCAAATACCCCCCACGATATGCACACCAGAAAAAACCGGCCCCTAGTCCCTGGCGGCCCCGCTCGCCCTAGCTACGGTAGCGGCCAAGGCAGCGACGGGGCAGGGGGTGCTAAGAATCTCCGGCAGAGACCTGGCTACCGCCAACAACAAACTCTAGCCCTGGCAACATTTGATACGCGCACATTGCGGACTGACGAGAAGATTTTTGAACTGGAAGAAGAATTGAGCAAGATACGGTGGGACATAGTTGGATTATCTGAAGTCCGAAGAGAAAGAGTGGACTCGATAATCCTCAAGTCTGGTAACTTGCTCTATTCTCTCTATAACTAAACGGTATTCGTTGAAGGTCATACAGGTTTATGCTCCTACTACGACACACCCTGACGATGAGGTGAAAGCTACGTATGAGCCATACAAGCCTCCAAAACTTATTACACCGTTGTCATGGGAGATTTTAACGCAAACTAAGCAAACGAAGCGGTGATGAGATGAGAGTGGGAGGATTTGAGGTTGGTAATCGAAACCCTTTCTGAAAAGGGAGGGACTCTGTATGATGAATTCCTTTTTCAGGAAGGCTAAACACTGCAAGTGAACCTGGACGAGTCCCGATGGTGCAACATAAAACGAGATTGACTTTATTATGTCGACGAGGAAGCAAATATTCAATGATGTCACTGTGATCAATGCGTTTAAAACTGGCAGCGATCACCGATTGGTAAGAGGCACATTGAATATCAACGTTAAGCTGGAAAGACGTCGATTGGTAAGATCTACGCTCCGTCCTGCACCCATTCAAATCGAGTGCCTCAATGATTGCGAAAATGTGGACGAATACAGCAACAGGTTTGTGGAAACTTTCCAAACGGTTGGGTCCAAGTTCTTTAAAACCCACCGTGCAAAAGGAACCAAAAAGTTCTCTGACCATACCCTAAAATTATTGGAACAGCGGCGCGCAATGGTTCTGCTTTCCTCAGGTGATGCGTCTCAGTTTCGGCGGCTAAATAGGCAGATCTCGAAGTCTATGACTCGCGATACGCGCCGATTTAATACTAACCGTATTAAAGAGGCCATTGAGCGGTACAAAGACTCATAAGTATTCGCAAGAGATATGGGTATTGGGCAGTGCCAACTGACGACGCTGACCGATGTTATGGGAGAGGTCGAGAAGTTCTATGGACAGCTTTACACATCCACACGGCCACCTGTATAAAGCTTAGCTAAAGGCCCTAGAGCTAAGTTAACCCGGCACTATACCGAAGACATCCCGGACATCAGCCTATACGAGATTATTATCTAAACCCAGATCGATCAGCATCATCAACATTTAGTGCCATCATCATACTTAATTTTGGAGATCAGTACACAAAACAATATTTAAATATATACGAAATCAATACCTACGTACCTAAATTTTATCCTAAATAAGGAAACCATAATTATTACTAATGTTCAAAATAAAAGCTAAACAAAGGGAAAAAAATTACACCTAATTTTCGTGTAAGGATTCCAAGAACTGCATGTGATATGTTCTGAAGTGACGTGGTGGCGTGCCCCGGGTGGTGGTGAGGCTCGCGTGGTGGCGCGGTGGTGGCGTGAATGCAACCTATTTGCCTGGAGCTTTGTTACACAAAACGAACACTAAAGTATTCCATCTGCAAGCAATGCATTTATAGTTTTTATCAGCTCGGCTCGCTAGCAATACCTATGCATTTCGTTTAATATTAAGTATTTATCGTTGAATGAAACGTTAAAATAAACTATTTAGGCGACAACTACACATTAATATGAAACACTATTTACAAACAAAACACTAAAAATAAAAAGCACACTATCTTTTAGTCGATCAGCATTACGCATCTGAAACCATAAAGTATAAGACGAGAGTCGTCTCGTAATATTTTAAACTAAAATTTTTAATAAAAAAAAACCGACTTCAAAAAGGAAAATAAAAAAGTCAAAAATAAATTTACTTAGCACAAAGTAATTCGTATTTTGATTTAGTCAATCAGAAAAGATTAAATAAGTATACAAAAACAGCTCTAAAAAGCAAGAAATAATATTGAAATCATATTATTAATTACCTAGACACGCATATCAGTTTTAAAGAAGGTCTATTGAAGTCGTTTGGTTGGCAGTCGGCTGGGGGACAATTTTGTTTCATTTAAACTTCTATAGTATTGTTCCATTATCTCCACTTTTTTATTATAAATATTATTACTTCTTGCTTTTTAGAGCTGTTTTTTGTATACTTATATAATCATTTCTGATTAACTAAATCAAAATACGAATTACTTTGTGCTAAGTAAATTATTTTTTTACTTTTTTATTTTCCTTTTGAAGTCGGTTTTTTTTTCTGTTAAAAAATATTTTATTTTTCGAATTTTAGTGATGGGCAGACCTAAAAATGATGCTTCTCGAATGAGGAAACGACGGCCTAGTAGGTAGTGGTATTCCTATGTAAAACTTCCATCTTAAGACAGCCGGACTCGTTAGTTCCAGCTGCCATACCCTACCTAGCAGGGTCAGAACATAGGGACAAATACGGACCATATAAATTGTTTGAAAAGTTAGTTTTGTTTTTGGTAGAAGATTTTAGTTTAGGTTTCGGTTTAAAAAAAGGAATAAGGAGCTTCGCCCAATGTATAGGTAACACCACAATGTACTTACCATATTTTGAACAATAAAAAAATTATGAATTATTATGAGTTCTTTCCGTAAAAACACGTGTTGTAAGACTCCATTTTAACTATCTACCGTACAATGCTTAGTTAATAATAATAATTGAAGCCATTCATAAAGATGTAAAAATAAAAAAGGTATAACACCAATGCATTTTTATCAGTACACCTACTAGTAGTCGCCTAGTGGTCGAAATTCGACCGTAATTTTTTTAAGGCTTCACGGATTGTATCCTAAAAATGAAAAATTAAAAAAAGATAGAATGTAAGTTTGGATTGGCATTGACAGATTTCGGCCGCTCGCCTTCCATTTTTGAAATTTTTGAAAAGAGTACATATGCGTGTGTGTCAAATACATGGTAGTGTGTGTAATGTTTGTTTTTTTGATTTAATGTATTTTTAATGCATAATTTGTTTTAAATATTAACATTCTGTACTACCTCTCTGTATAAACTATAAGTGGGCGAAATTTCATACTCCTCCGTCCGCGCAATTTTCGTAAAAATGTGTACAAAGATTTTTGCTTCACGTATTAATAATATACAGATTCTGATCTTAAGTATTTTGGTTGTTGGATGTACAGACGCCTGCGCATCAACCTATCCAAAACTGTCAAATGTCTTCAATACAATGTCAACCATTATGTCTTAGGCGTAAGGTTCACAGTCTATTGAGGAAATTGGGACAGTTTGTGTTAAGTCGATGTGCAAGCGTGTTTACATCGCTGAATAAAAGAAAAGCTTTACGCTCAGTGGAATTGAAAGGAAAACAAACTAAGATTTATGAGTTCTACGAATAATCTATAGCAGGCCTTGCAGTAAAATAAATGTTAATAGCCAACCAGAATCATAGCAATAGCCCTTACAAACGACCGTGAGGCCCATAACAGCCAACACACTCGCCCAAAACCCTCGCAACAAATGACCAGATCCGGGGCGCATCAATACCGGTATCCGTACGAAATATCCGCGTCCGTGTGAAATAGCGGCCATATCCGGCGCTCCGGATATTATTCCTTAGAAGCATGACACTCCCGGCTCATACATATGTATAACTCGCCTGGACTACATCCAAAAGTCGAGATGGAGTTACTTGGAGTGCAACTAACATCATTAATATTAAACTTTATCTTGCTAGGAAAAAAGCTTAATGTAGAGCGAAGAGTTCTTTCTTTTTCGTTATTTATATAACGTAATATCTTTGTGTCCGTCTGACCTCTTTTAGTTAACAAATTAAGTATAAACATGCTTAAACTTTTCTATATAAATGCATGTGTAGTTCAAACACTTCTAAATTCAAATCGTTTTATCCGATTTGCATACTAAGTGTACAAAAATGTTCGTGACATTAAAAAGATGATTGCAACATAGTTTCACTAATAAAAAGTATAAGCTTGTAAGCTTGAAGCCGTCATGTAAACTTCGTTTCAAATTAGAGTAAAAGAGACAAAACATATGTTTACTAATAAATGATGTGTTCAAGAAACTTTCATTCCAAGTTACGCTTTTAGTAGCATTTCAAACTACACGATAATTTACGTCCTCAATGAAAGTTAACTATTTCACAAAACAATTGTTAAGCATTTCCAGCGTTTAATTGGTGACTCCGATAAACATAAAGTTTGTTCAGGGCGGCCGGGCTTAATGAAGTGCCAATCGAGCTTTAGGTGGAGCATCGGTCGTTCAAATAAAGCGCTATAAATAAATCCAATGTATCTACCAAATACTTTTTTCGTTAACTTTAGTATGGTCGACTAACAAACCTTCTAAGTATACCCGTACTTTGGAATTTATTCACAATAGCTTTTCATTTTTTATTTTTTCTTTTGCACTTGTCTAAGGCATGATCTTCAAGCCCCCTTGCTTTAATCTGTCTAGACTATGGATGCCTAGCACGCCAGGGACACAGTTATAACAGCTTTTTAAGAATCTGGAGCTTCTGTCGACGTTACCCTTGATAAAACAACTTCTACGGATCTACTAGCGTTTATTTTACACATTGATTAACATAAAATAATCTTAAACGCGAGTAGATCCGTAAAAGTTGTTTTATATAAATGTGTGGTGTTCGCGTATGCTTTTCAAAACAATGTTACCCTAGATTCTAAATTAACGATGTTAAACGGTATCACGTAAGCATGATCTCGAATAATCTCTAGTCACCTAGGGACGCTTATGACGATAGGAATACTGTTAATATAAGCTACTGAAGAATCTGAAGCTGTTGTCGGTAACCCTTAATTCTAAAATAACCGTATTTTTCGTTGCGAGCAGCCTTATTAAAATCCCATAAAGTTTATGTTGCCACTTCAGTCCACCCGGTGACGGCACTCAGCCGAAAGGCCGGCAGCTTAGGAGTATATCATAGCTGTATTAAGGTTTTAATACCCGTTAGTGCTTTACAATTTAATATCTTGGCATTTGTTTGTTTGCATCGATACTAAATATTTTTATTGCGAAATCAAGTTCGTAACTTCATTTCATATCAGGCACGCAACGAAAGGAAAAGGGGAGGGCAAACGTAATCATTAACATGGATTAACAGTAAAGACAAAAATAATAAATGAATCAAAACAATCACACTAATATGTATTATAAATGCTAAAGTTTGTGTGTACGTATGTGTGTATATTTGTTGCTTCTTCACGCTGCAACGGATGGATGGATTTGGATGAAATTCGGCATACAGATAGTTTATAACCTGGATTAAAACATTGGACACTTTTTGTCCCGATATTCCTACGGTAACGAGAAACCACGCGGGTGAAACCGCGAGCGGCCGCTAGTAGCTAATAATTTTAGCTAAATGAAACTACTTTTACGGATCTACTCGCGTTTATTTTACGTTGAATGTGTAGTGTTAGCGTAAACTTTAGATAACAATGTAATAATGTTAGGTTTACACATACAATCCTTCCAAATTTTATTAAATTTGAAAATATTTTAGTACTTGAAATCGTTTTACTATAACAGCTCAGTAAGCTAGTAAGCTGCTCCGTACTAGGTGTGGGTTCGCGTCAGTGGTTTGACAAAACTACAGGGTTTGAACACCCCACGATTGACTAAACTATACACTGGCCGACTTTACTAGTTTTCGCGGTTCATAGCTAATGAAGTTACACAGTTATTTGGTCATGTAACACACACAACGGCTGTTAATGTATGTGCTGAGTGTCAAATTACGGACAGATATGCGGTGGTGATGGTGAACCTTCATTGTTTTGATACTATCCAGTTTGCTAATAGCGTACGCGGCTGTTATGTTCAAAACTTTATATAAACAAACATCACTTATAGCTACGAATGCTTTTGTCAGTTATTTACTGCTTTACACAAAACGATAGCTAATATTAGACAATATCTAAAACATATGCTGACATTTTTAGCTAATACTTTTAGAGAGAGACAAGTGACATACTTAGTCCTAATTAAAGGTGTATAATAATATTAACAACCGGTATTGACTTTTAGAACTTTTAGACTTTTAAATAAGTGAGAAAAAAACGTCAATTTCATAGGGGAGGACCTAATAGAAACAAAACCTTTTAGCCTAAGCAACGCGTGGGCTACTAAGCTAGTTTCAAATAAATTTGTTGATATAAAACTGTAAGGTTTCCATAGAGAGTGGCAAGTTTCCGTCCTGAGCAAGTCTCCAGGGATGGAGCCGAGGTTCTGCAGCGGGGCCTGGCCGGAGATTGCGCATGAGTTATGGTCTAGACGCCATTTATTGAGTGCGAGCTTTAATGGAACAGGAAACCAATTCACGTTGGTACCTGGTTGGTCCGGTGCAAAGATAATAATATGAAGAACAGTATAAATCTGTAATGTAGAATGTCGAAATCGAACATGGACGAATAATTCATTCTGGTTTGTGTTATTCAGTTAAGTTAACTGCTCACATGAAAAGAAAACATTTTCGGCCGTTGGAGGCATTTGTCTGTCTGGTTGGATACATAATAATTACAGATACTTTTATTTTACTCTATCCCAGTCTGTGGTTTTAAGTAATTGCTTTGTTGGCCTGTGGCTGACGTTAGACCATCGTGCAACAGTGAGGTTAGTTTAAAACAATGATTAGTTTGTATTTTATTAATAATGATGAGACGTATTTAATATACTTTAACATTATAAGGATAATGTTTTAACAATACAATACATACAATACAATACATACAATACAATTTTGCTACAGTTTTTCGCCAACAGCAGCGGGTTAATGTATGCATTTAAAGTTGTGTTTGGTAGATAATATTCAAAAAAGATGTATCTCAAAATAGAAGTAAGCAATGCCCACAGAATGTGTCCTGTGATTTCAATCGATGCTTTAACTATACTAGTTCAGACTGTCTGCGAGTAAACACGATGGATTAAACACTTTAAGAATGGGCGGAGAACGAAACGTTTTATCCAAAACGAATAAAATGGAAATAGATATCCATAAAAAACATGACATCAAATACGTGCGTACGTTTACCGGTTGTTATTAGACAAATTAAACCTTTTAAAAGCAAGATAGAGATCGTTCCAAAGCTTTCTCGACAGACAATGTGTCTGCAGCGATTAAAGCGATATATCCGAGTGGATCAACGGCCTGCCATCAGCGCGGCTGTTTTTAACGAGTCGAAGACAGTTAATTTCCCATTTCCTGGCGTGTTTGATGTTATCTGCGCTCGCGTGACGCGCCGGCTACACCAGCCACGCCGGCCGGCTGCACGTACAGTATCATTTGTTTACATGTACCCACGTTGGTTCGCCACCGGCCGTTGCCGCAGCTCTTCTCACACTCTTCTCACACAGTGGTAGACCACTAAATAGGTTACGGTACCAAACCACTTACCGATAACTCAAACGAACTAATCAAATCGAAATGTTTTATACGAACTAACGAAACATGATCTACGAATAAACTGCAGGTGTAGTACATAGGTAACCTAGTGTAGTATCTGGCACGTTAACCACTAATTAAAGTTATTTAAATATATTAAGAAAATTAATTAAGTAACACCATATCGATAATTTCATAACGGAAAAACACGAGTAAAAGCAACAAGTCTTCCGGCACCTGTTTGATTAAAAACATAATTTTTTGGCTTGAGAATGAACTATGTCACGAGAGCGTAAACCAAATTCAATAGATTTGTAAATTACAGAATTATTTAACGCAATTTTTTTTACAAACAAACATTCAAAAATTACGTCCACGATGCACACATTCGCAAAACTCGAAACATTTTTAAATTTAAATGCACTTTTGAATGATATATTTTAGGTAAATGATATGATTGAAAAACCACCACAGGTCGTTCACTAGTCCAGCACCTTAGCACTAGAAGCGTTGATATGTAATGTTATAGGCCTCGGGGTCTTCGCGCGGTCGCGGGCGGCGCGGCGCGAGGGCGGGCGGCGACTGCCGTAGGGCGGGCGGCGCGTGGCGAAATAGGTTAACGATCACGTTTCCTTGCGCGATAATGCCGCCCCTGATTTGCTGCACGATGAAGGTTACATACGTCTGGACGTGTTGTTTTTTTTGGCTAAACAGTATTTGCTCATGGTAAACAATGGCTCCCTGTGTGGTGCCGGGGATAAAGAATTGCACCACCCCATCTCTTCCCGTGGGTGTCGTAAAAGCCGACTAAGGGACCATTCCAGAGGATGGGCAGCAGCATCTCTCTGAGGTTACCCTCAATCTACTGCGATCGCCAACCCGCCTGCCAAGCGTGGCGATTACGGCAAATACCCCTCATATCCTTGGGGGAGGCCTTTGTCCAGCAGTGGACGTCTTTTGGCTGAGATGATGATGATGATGATGATGAAACAATGGCTACGCACTTGTTTTCAGTGACGCTATCGCTTTCCCGTGGTTAAAGTTACCGACATCGATTTTTTTATTGATCACATTTAATGTAATAGTCAGTGCAGAATCAAATAATGGGAGTTTTTTTCATATACTTAAAGCAACATTTTAACTTCTACCTTTTATAAAAAAAAACCATGTGAAGAGATCTCCTCCAGAGATAAACTCACCGTTGTATGTGTCTCCATATGTGTTTCTGTGTGTTCTATATGTACAAAAAAAGGATTAATGATTAAAGAGATTATTGACGAAAGCAAGCAAATTAAGAATAAAAGACTGCTGAGATTACATAATAATTTGTTTGTGTTTTATTTCATCCATTTTTAAAGCAATGGGGATAAAACAACTTATTTTTCCACTATCCCCCATTATGATCTCAAGACGCAGTTAATGGGGTAAAATAGAAAAAAAGTCTACTATACCCCATTGATGGGGCAAATCAATGAGGTAAAATGGAATAACCCCTTGTAACCTAAGAAAATAAAAAGAAGCCTACAAAACTCGGTATCAGTAAAACCTTTAAAATAGAGTTTCAAGTGTGTGCGGCCTGTGACGGGGAGCAAGCTGTATTTGACCACGCGGTGGCCGGTTTGTTTGCGCGCGTAATGCGACGCGAAGTTGCCGCTAAAAATACAGTTGGATTCCAACTTCACTTCTGTATTATGCTTTTCATCAAAATGTGCAAACAATCAAATATGTACGGAATGTTGTGGGCCCTATTGCGACAGGCTAAGGTTGGTATTGCAATGAGTTCAGTGGCGCAAACAGAGGTGCAGCAAGAATGTCCGTGCGGCCGCCGCGCGGTCAATGTTCATATTTACGCGTCTGTGCACCTGCCTAGGGAGGGGTGGTTGTCAATGTCGATACGTAGTGTCAAATACCTTTTATATTTATCGAAGTTTATCATTGTAAACAAAAACCGTAATATATTAAAAATAAAACATACAGAAAAAGTTTTTCTTAATAGCGATTCGATTCTTGTTTCAGGTAATCAATTAAATTACTGGAATTTTAAAATGTTTGTACTAAATAAAGGCATTGATCACGTACGTTATCATCATCATCTTAGTTTATACTAGTAACGTTTAGTTCTTAATGAATTTGGAACAACAAAACCAAAAGCAATTAGAGTAAAACGTTTTGCCCAAGTCATCATCTTAGGAATGACGGCCAAAGTTAAGCTATAATGGGCGCGGTCGATCGAACCTGAATGGTTTCGGAAGGCACTTGAAACCTTTAGCAAGCGACTAATAGCAACCCCTAGGCAATAAACTTCTTTAGGATGTAACTATAAGAACCGAATCACATGGTAAAAATAATATCTCTCGATTCATGCCTTCGTAATAGCTTAAGTAAAATGCATATGTTTATTTCTTCATTTTCAGTTATTTTATTTTATTTAGGACAATAAACAAATACACAATAACATATTATGTCATACATAGTTATAACCAAATGGAAACATTGTGCAACCAGCGACATTGTCCACAACAGAGGTAAAAAAAAACAACTACAATTAAGACAGACATTAAAATGCAACATGAAAAGACTTGCATAAAAAATATGAAATAAATTGGTGACATTTAAATCGTGCTTTGTGTAAAGTTATATTATTGTAGTTTGTGTGTGTTATATTATTTATACATTCAATACAGCTATTTAGCGAAAAAGAGAAAAAAACCAATTGAAATATATAAATAAATAACAAAAGTATAATTAGCTATAAGATATTTTGTAGTGATCGTGAACCTAATATCGACATGAGTTGCTCACATCACTAAGAAGCGGATCGCTACGACCCTAGCAGCCAGCCGCACGACCCTCGTAGTCTCGTAGCCACGCTACGCGCTACGGAGGGAACTCAACAACATACTTTTAATGGCGTCAAATTGCATTAAGTGTTTTTATGCTGCAACAGCGCGGAGATGAAGCGCAGTGTGGATTAAAAGCACTGGTAACTGCTTGGGAAAAGTGACATTACGCTTTCTTTGCTTCACTTAATGATTCTCATCACTCATCATTAAATTTAGACGATTTTCCTTTTTTTTATTTTTAAACATTATAAACAAACGCCTAACGAGACCTTTCGTTCTAAGAAGAACACGTGTAAAGACCACGATAAATAATACCATCGAACACGAGCCCACTGATGAATATTAATAAGCTTCGCCGTTTGAAATTTCATCGCAAGCATTTCTACAAAAACATTGTTAATAACTTAGGTTTCCAGTTCGCGAATGTCTTACTTCCATATCCGAACTTGAGGACCCCCGAGGAGAACTAAAAAAGTGCCCTAAGCAGCGTCTTTTTACGCACAACCGTCCGTGTTGCAATTACAATCTTATCATAAAAGTTTAGAGTTCCATTTCCAGTAGTAGTAGGACAGGTAGTTTCGAAGGCGGGTGATATAAATTGAGTTGAATCGCGCCGTGGACTAGGTCGATATTCGTTTAGACGGTGTGTACGCGAGTAATTTACCGGGAGAGAAGAGGTTGGGTCCCGAGGGAGAGAATCAATTTATTCCGGGCTCGAGCTTTACATAGTTCTTAGACACAACTGCTGATGATAAGCGGTTTAAAAACTTCACAGCTCAAATGGCTTTTGTAATTGAATGAGATTTGCTTTTCATTATTATTTTTACCAAGAGTCGGATAACAAAGGCTTAAGCAGCCAATTATTGTGGCTTTCATAACAGAACTTATAAATGTGTAAGTCATTTTATGTAGAAATTATATACCAATAAGTTACAACGAAAGTGGTTCTATAAAGATGGAAGGATATTTTTTATTCCCTAAATAATATATTACTGTTAACAATTTTATATTTTAGACCTATTGTTGGTTACCTACCTAATTCTTATTAAAAATAAAATACAGTGGATGTTATGTACGCCGTTATTTTGATATGTATCAGAAACTAGTTTTTAAGTTACTCTTCTATTTCAAATGTTTTTTAAGTATCATGTGGCTGTACTAGATAAATTAATAAAAAAAAAAAAAAAAAAGAATAACTGACCCAATCAATGATCAAGAATGTTCTGTAACAATATTGTTACAATTTCAAGACATAATTAAAACCAATTTTCCCGCTTAACAAAAGCAATCAAGATTGCAGTAATAATTAGGAGGCGTGTGCCGGCAAACTGTTAAGCAAGAGTATCGAAGTTCGGCCCAACTTTAGATGCAGCTTCAAGCTTAACGTCGCCTATACCATAGGTGTAACGTGTCAGGATTACCATTCCAAATGGATCTTGACGCGGTTTCTTATTTCTAATTACAGTTAGTGCAACATCGGCTTGTTTTAATAACTGTATATGTTAAAAGCTAGCATCGTACCTGAATAAGTTCCAAACTTCTAAAGATACAAGCGATGAATATTTAAAAATATGTAACTGCACATAAAAACGTCACTCATCAGTCCATCAACTCTGGTTCAGTCTTTTAACTAAACTCAACATGGATTCGGCGAGTTGGAATGAGCCACGATAGCATAGCTGGTAGTGCACCTGACCCGGCATGTCATGGGGTGCGAATTCGAATCCCGCTCGTGGAATTTTTTTCAACACTTTGTCTTTTTTTCAACATGGATATGGATGGATATGTAGATAGCAAATAGAAATACGTACATAGAAACGTTGGAATTCGTCGCAGAAACATTCGTCCCAGCCGAAGATATCCCATATTAGCGGTTTTCCCGCGGCTTTGTCCGCGCCGATTTCAAATATAGAACACCCAAAAATCTTTTATTTTGAAATTTCTATCAGTGGAAGAATTTTTGGATTTGGACCAGTAGCTTCAGAGATTAGCCCCGACAGACAAACAAACAAAGTCGCAAACGTACCTCTTCATAGTAAGTATGGATGTAACACATTGTTGCAACTCCTGCGGTAGCCTGGCCAGACCACCTATTTCTTAAGACGAAGGAGACTAAGAACAACCATTTATTTTAACACAGACGTGAGACAATAGGAAAAAGAAGAAGTTAACAAAAATGAAATAAACATTTAACTCTCTCACAGCTGCATCAAAATAGGTTAACTGATATATCTCCGGATTCGAAGCTAAAAAACAGTATCTTTTACTCAAAAAGTATTAAGTAAATTATTGTAACTACCAGCTATTGCATTTATTCTATACGAATCACTTTCTTTGCATAATAAATTATACTGAAAAAAATCTTGTCTTCAATCTGTTTTAAGTCGATGTTACCAATTATCATTAACAATCGGTTTTTATCAGAAGTAATGGAACAGCACCTCCGGGCTCAGGACATTAATCTGTCGCGCGCGCCGGGTATCAATCCTACTGTACCAGCGCCGACATTCGGTGAACAACACAAACAAACCATACTGAGTTTTGTACCAGACACAATAAAGTCTATTTTAAGTCACTCTGTATCATGGCGAGTACTGTCTTGTGCATTTGTTTCTTTGCCGGTTTCGCGACAGTCGACTGGTTCTCTTGTAATTTTCTTTAGCTTTTTTATTTGCATCGTTTGTCATTGGGTATTCCAGTGTGTTGGTATTAAGCCAATGTGAAGAAATATTCATTGTAACAATGGAAGCATCTATCAAAAATTATTTATAGTGTATTTTTAAATAAGTTTATAACTAGAAAAAGTTATCCATCTTATTTTAAAGGTAATCTTATATTTAGGTAGAAATCATTGAGCATGTATTATTTCTTAGAACATTAAAGCATTTTGATATTTCAACCAATTTATAAATGTAATAATTAAAATTCGCAACAACGAATCCAAACAAGTTCGCAATCAGAAGACGAGGCTTCTCAACCGGCGCCTTTTGATCGAGGTCTCGTTAGAGCAGCATCTCGTATTTCATTTGAGATATACTTCATTGGAGTAACGCAGCTTCTTTTACGACCAAGAAAAAAGCCGATAAAAGATAATAAATGTTATTCGTACAATAACATTCATAAAACTGATCTTTATCGCTACCGAGTAACACAACATATAATTGTGTCAGACAACAGTGACGTCGCGAACAAAACATAACGAATCGTAGTAACGTTAAAAAATAAAATTACGAACAGCGCCACCTCTCGGTACACTTGCGAGACTGTTGTCCCCGCCCCGGCGGCTTTGCCGCTGTTGGACGCTAGATGTCGTGCTCCACCTACCTTTGCCGTGCAGCTGCTGCCGGTTCTCGGTGCCCTTGAGGCTCTCCGCCGTTTGCAGCAATTCGTCCAACTGTGGCTTCTTCTGCTCCAGCTCTCGGAGCACACCCTGTGGAGAGAGGAAGAGTGGTTAGACTTGAAGCGAGAGGCAACATTACAGTGTTACTAATTCATTTTGATCAGCTCAGCACTTAAAGCACAAAAGCTTAAAGCTAAAACACTGTGTAAGAGGTAGATCTTATCGCTAGATGGGCGATCCCAATCTCCTCGTGGAAAGACGTGGCGTGTTAAGCCAACTGTGGGGCTATTTGGGCTGACGGAGAGAATGATAGTAATACCTTATCACCAAACTAAATATTTAGAAGATTAAAGTGTCACAATCAACCTTTATAGAAGCAGATGCCTCAGTTGAAATCCAACTACTTTCGCAATCCGGGCAACTGCTTTTCCATTGAGTGTCCAAACTCTTGTGTGTTATGATCAATGGGCTCTCCCATTGATAATAACATAGGTACAAGACCTTTAAAAAAAAATCTCATTAATTATAATTATTAAATCTTTTGTTTTACTAGGTACCGTCAAAAATTGGTCCTCTATTAGAACAACTAATCGTATTAGCCAGTCAATTCATCGCAATAGAATATAATTTGAGCGCAATAACGAGCGATCCCGTAACGGTAACGCCATTAGCAGTACACAGCGCTGCCGTGGAATTAGTATTCCAGATCGGAGCCGGGCATTCCATTGTCGCATTACGGAGCGCGGCGACCGAGGGACTGAATATGAAAAACGTTATACGGCAAGTATCATCTTTTGCTTCAGTCAGTGGCACGCGCCGATAGGCTAACCAGCACCATCGGGCTAAGCGACAACCATGCCACGATTTTGGGCTAAGCGGCATCGACGAGGACAACGTATTCAGAAATATTTTTATATAAAATGATAAAAAAATAAATGTGAAATCGAAGGCAGTTTGTATTTTAGACAAGATATTTACTAATGTTTCTAAATAGAAAACATCAAAACAATGGGATGATACAGGCTTACTGTAACTGTAACTTAAAATATGCTGATTTTGGAATAATATTATAAATTAACAGTATTATAATGTTATTTACCTACTTATATTATGGTACAAAGTCATAGTTTTAGCTTTATTATTTGTAAACTTTAATAACCTTATCATCACGGATTTAGTTATAAAGCAGACCGTAATGTAAGACAAAAAAAAATAATTGTCAAAAAGTACCTACTGCAAAGATTTTTGCGATCGCAACCAGTCGCATCGTTTCGTGGTTAAGTCGGGTTTGGCTGGTCGGCGCATCGCTGTCCGGTTCGAGCACCGATCTGTTTGTACGGTATTGTACGGCACACAGACACAAAAGGATTTTCATAACAATTACAGGTATAGATATAATACTGTTTTCTAAAGTTCACAACACTACACATTGAAATAAAAATACTTTTACGTTTATTTTGTACATTTTTTTTAATTTTTTCGGACGTTTTTTAAATAAAATTAATGCACAAAACAAACGCGAGTAGATCCGTAAAAGTAGTTTTATTTCAATACAGATATAATGTTATGTAGGTAGATATTATTCGGCATCTTTCGCGTAGAAAAAGAGCGCATGTGTACTAATTAACCCCATATTACGAATTTAACTTTTCATTTATTTCTTTACGTGCCTACAGAATAAAAGCAAAATTGCAAAAATAAACTAACGAATTACTAAACCCACGCTTGAACCAAATAAGAAGGATAATAAGATAGAAAGCCTACAAAGCAGCAATGAACCTTCTCAGCAACGGCCGTCTAGTAACATACGTAATTAATTCTACTAATATTTTAAACGCGAGAGTTTGTAAGTATGGATGTTTGTTACTCTTTCACGTAAAAACTACTGAATAGATTTGGATGAAATTCAGCATACAGATAGTTTATAATTGGGAATAACACATAGAATACTTTTTATCCAGATATTCCTACGGGAACGGGAAACACGCGGGTGAAACCGGGTACCACGCGGGTGAAACCGGGTACCACGCGGGTGAAACCGGGTACCACGCGGGTGAAACCGCGAGCGGCCACTAGTATTATATAAAAAAGTAAGTGACTCGAATGAAGTGACTTTGAGTAGAGTACGCCAAAAACTCCAGGCTCGTTGCCCGTGCTTGTGTGATGGGCGAACTTAAACATTTATTCGTTTCAATTACAAACTACGCTGAGTTCCAGTTAGATAATATGTTTTTATGCATAGAATGGTGCTTATACCAGTAAGGCGTTACCCACAATTTGTAGCAACTTATTGTTTTTACAGCATTATTGTTGGCATCATCATCATCATCACCACCATCATCATCATCATCATCCATCACCACCATCATCATCATCATCAACATCTCAGCCAAAAGACGTTTACTGCTGGCCAAAGCCTCCCTCAAGGATCTCCACATCGAGAAGTTTTGTGCTGCTCGCATCCAGTGGCATCTCGTTTCTAGCATGCTTTAGACTAGAGCAATTGCTTCGTTGATAACGCAATAAAAAAATATGTAGTGCCGTTAAAAAACATTTATTGACATTCGCGTATCCCCGGAGTGCCGGCACAATGGGCTAATCCTGGCACAAGTTCGGCCCTTCTGCCGTTCTATTTGGGCCGCGGCCTTTCGGAGCCCCGCGCCGGCCGGCGCGGCGGCAAGCGGCCTATTGAAATGCGCCCAATTCTATCCGTTATTTGAAACACCCGGTCCGCTAATGTTTACCTTTCCGCTTCCCTCCATCGACGGGGCTAGCGATCATCAATACAGTTTGGATATAACGTTTAATAAACGGAATATGTTTAATTTTCAACAGTATATTCGTAGACTTCTCACGATTTGCTACAGATAACGATTTGCTACGTAATGCAATTTATGAGAAGATACTGTATAATATAAGTGTATCAATGCATTGCATTGTGGTGTATGTTCTTGCTAGCTGTTCATAAATAAAAATAAGAAATTAGCCTACCATCTTTACATATAAAGTAAATAATAAAGTAATTTTGCATAACATGAATTATTATTGTGAGTGATTGTGTCGTGAGGTCAAAAAAACCACAAACATAGAAGCAGCCCTAACAACATATTACGCATACGCGCATTCGTGGCTCAGCTATGGGATCATCATGTGGGGAAATAGCACAGACGCCCCCAACCTCTTCACTATGCAAAAGAAGCTTATTCGTATAATTTTCAACATTCAAAATACAGAAAGTTGTAAACCGTTCTTTGAAAAGTACAAAATACTTACTTTGCCCTGTAAAAAATACCCTGAATTTTATAAACGAAGAGAGAAATTAAACTTAAAATATACACTACGATACAAAAATAAATTAACACTTCCCACTTCCTGCCTAAAAATACACGCATCAGGACCTCTAGTAATGTCCATTTAAATATACAATAAATTGCCCGAAACAATAAAAAATATGACTATAGAAAAAACTTTTGCAAAACAACTAAAACAATTATTAAATAATAAAAACTACTACTCCCTACGAGTTCGAGAATTAGTTAATTTATGTATAAGCTAAATATATAGATTTATCTATACATAATATATATAAATATAATAAACTAAAAAATAAATAATTGTGAATACGAGCATAAGGTGACTCCTCGCCTCTCCTACTTGCCGTGCCCTACAGGGTCCATAAATGTGCCTACTTATATTTTTAACATCTTTGTAACTTATGGAGTGCAATAAAGATATGAATATGAATATGAATATGAATATGAATATTGTACATCATTTGTTTCAAAGTTTTCGATAAAAGTTGTCGTACGCAGTTTATAGATGGCGCTGAATGACTTGCAGAGGGCTATTTGTGTAACTATCCGAAGTGAAAAGGTTGGCCAGCCCTAGCGGAGCTGCAGGCTGCAGATCTGTAAATAAAGCAGATAAAAGTTGTTTCGGCGACGCGCGGCCCGCAGCGGCTCTATTAACTCAATGCTTGTCGCGTAAAATTAATTAACTATCGTTATTATTATATACAAAAATACGCGTGCAAAATATTAATTGTGAAAGAGGTCTAGCGAGAAATTAATTACTATAATTTTGATTCACAATTTCAATTAAGTTTGTTCATCCTTAAAGCCGATAATAAACAGTGTTTTGTGAATGTTTGCCGCGTCCGGCGGCGCTCATATGTCACGTATAAAATTAATTCACCAGCACGCATTAACATTATATTCACCAAACAAAGTCTTACTTTTGTAACTCATGCTTTTTACTTCACAATAGGATGGCATAAGTTTCAGACTGACATTCGTCTAACGTTTAGAATTAGAAAGCTAATATTGGCAAATCTATATACGTAAGTCGTGACTGACTGACTCATCGACGTCCAGCTTACACCTTTGGACTAGGCTGAAAGGGGATTGTCCACTTCAGGCCATTCGTGAACAGGGTTTAATCAGAAAATCAAATTTACCAATATTTTTCTTTGTATTTTATTGATTGTTATTGAAAGTATCTTTGTACCAATCGGCATTGTTAAAATATTATTATTGTTAGTATGTGTGTTGATTTCTTGTGAAGAACGTAGGTACAGTTCAGTGTTGTCAGAATACGATTGTAATAAGTTGAAAGTTAAAATCGATAAAAAAATCATCAATTAAACCATTGTCGTTTATTGGTATATTATGGCAGATTTTTACGTGTATTATTATGGAAAATTAATAAAAGATTTTGTTAGTTATTGATTATTATTTTCAAATATTTATTACAAAAAAGTGAAAAATGTACCTATTCTTGAAATCGATGATTTAATTCTTTATCCTACGGCGATTTATCGAATGAACCGTCACCACAAACGGAGGTGATGAGATGTTTGAATTGTGGAACTAATGTGAGCTAACAAAGAAGACATGGTCTCGATTTAATTGAGGTGCAGTTCGTTGTAAGACAGTGGATCGCCTCCCGAATGGTATCTATGTGTTTATTTTATTTCAGTGTTATAGGATAGCTGTAACCATGAATAATAATAATACAAAAATGTACAGTATAGTAGGTTGCTGTACACACATAATGTCTGTTATTTGGTATTTGGGCTAGGGACGGTATCAAGAATACTTAAGTCCTCCAGCCTAGTTTATTGATCAAGTGATATTGACTTATGATACAGAATAATAAAAAAGATATTGTTTAAATTATTGTTTTATTTAATATCTGGCCCCTCTTAGATCATTTGATTATGGTCTAAATATGCATTTTGATACAAAATCACTTTTATATTCTTTTTCTTATGAATATTACATATGTCCATATTATTAGCTGAAGTTTCTGTTCAGGAGTGGCCTGAGCGTCATACAAAGTGGACATTCTCCTTTGGATCTCTTCGTGACGTAGACCGGATAAAATTTTGGAAAGTCGCTATTTTATTTATATTTTTAATTAATCCCCGATGTATTTAATGTATTAATGATAATTGCAGCTATTATACACATTTTTGAGTCACAATTCACTATTCCTGTAATCCCCTACTCTTGGTCAAACAATAAAAAATATACAACAAAAATGAGCGCACAAAAACACGGACAACATCAGACTGATCCATATTGGTCCAACCCTCGCGCGGAGGGTCGAGAGGGGACGATAAAACTGTCTTACATAAACTATCCTTTTGTTGGAGGAATAATCGCGGCCAAGTGGAGGGAATCTTCGCCCATCGTCATAACGACGGAGCGACGGTAATTTGTTGGTTTAATATGAGCTGGGAGAATGAGTCGTTGCTTGTAGCTTTATGTAATCTAGTGGTTAGGCACCGGCGTAAACATCTCATGGCGCTCATCATTTGAGATGCCACTAGTCTTAACCAAGAAACACTGACGTAAATATATTTCAACTTCTTCCTTCTAAAAGCCTATCATTTAATAACCTTCCAATAGTGCCTCTAGACAGAACAGCTGTTGCTTACCACCTCTGGTCAGTCAGAGGTCACGATTTGAGCGAGAATGCATTTACATTGATGACGTCGTTGTTGACATTGCTCCTTTGTTTTACAAAGTAAGAGTAAATAAATAAATAAATAAATGTTTCCCACACTCACACCAATTATCTAGCCCCAAGAAAAGCTTCCTAAAGAAACTCGATAAATGGTTAACTAGACAACGGATAAACATACTTAATATACTTAAATACATACTTAATACACATAGGAAACACCCAGACCCGAAACAATTTACACCAACGGGTATTTATAAATTGACCCGACTGGGGATCGAACCCGGGACCTCAGAGATGGCGACACCATGAAAACCGGTGTGCAAGCCACTCGACCAAGGAGGTCGTCAAAGTAGATAGTGTTGATACATTACGGCGGGTCGGACAGAGTCATGATTTGGGAGCGCACCTGACCCATCAGTTTGTTAGTGGGTGCGGGTGCTCGTGACTTAACAGTCAGTCAGTGTACCTAACGGTACATCACTACATAGATTGTGCGTAGTGGCACATCCCTACGGAGCCGCCATGACTTGATTCACTTTGGTGTCGGGGCGGCCGACGACATACCCTTTACCTGTAGCTAATTATGTACCTGGTGTTTGATAAATAAATGACGTGGACCTGGAGACAAGAGTATTATTGAGAAGACCCAAACCTCAACAAGAACAACATAACAGTGACAAATTTGTAAACACTTTTCTAAATTGCATTACACGATACAACACCATGGTTACAACCATTTAATTCTGGCTGTTGGTTCTTATTCTAGCCGTAAGATAGCAATCGTTAATTTCCACAAAACTGCATTGGGCTATCGTTATAGGTTATATCCTGATCTCTTAATGTGGAAAAGCATCCTGAAGATTGCAGTGGGATGTTCATAGACTGATGATGATGATGATGATGATGATGTAGACTAGTTTTCCGATCGGTAGAGATCAAAGCCAGTAGCTCATTGTTTGGGATGCAGTCCAAAGTACGTTTCCACCGTCGGCCATGTGTAGTAAACCTGAGGTTTAGTAATAGATGTACCACTAACAAAGTGAAACTATTCAGGAACACCTTTAACATTTAGCATTTTAACATGCAAAGTAACACTTTGTATGAAACTACGGTTACATTGGGGCTCACAGCTCCTCTTGATTAGAATTCCCATGAGAGCAGTGAGGCGGTCCGCCGCGCCGACCTGTTCAAAGGTACGCATATAAGTCCGCTTTATGCTGATAAGAGTTTTAAACATCACTTTGTTAGCAGAGAAAATTGAGGTTTTTACACATTTTACCTCCCATGAAATGAGCATCTAGCTATTACTTTCAATTTACGTACCCGTGCTGATGTCTAGCTATACGCTATTGGTAGGTATGTTAAACAAAAAACAAACATGTCAAACAATCCGTGCTTCTGAGTTGTATCCTCGAAAGAAACTCTTTCCTAATTTGACGCTTACCAAGTCTTAGATTTATCTTGAGAATTTCAAATGTATGAATACCTTCTTACAGTGTAGCGTACGACCTTCACTAAGAAGCGCTTAATTTTCATTTCACCTGAATAAAATAACGATAAGGTTGAAGATATAAGCGCTCTCCTCGAAAACTTCGCACGTATTTCCCCACCACCTAACGGCATTCACAAGATGGTTTCAGCAAGCAGCGGATTTAGGACAAGCCCTAAATCAAACCGGGTACATCCTAGTCAGACACTGCTGCTGGTCTAACCACTAGTCACAACGCGGCTGTTTGTTTTTAAATTTAAAAATTAAAAGTAAAAAACCATTTTAAAAACAAGCTTTTATTTAAATGCGCTAAAAAGAAAAAAATAAACTTATACTTAATAACTTTTACTATCAACTGCTTACAACGACATTTTACACAATTTATCTTTATAAATATAAATCTTCTGTGCGTGTGTATGTCACTGAACTCCTTCTAAACGGCTGGACCGATTTGGATGAAATTTTCTGTGTGTTCAAGTGGATTCGAGAATGGTTTAGATTTACAATTGGACCCGGTAGGTGGCGCTGCTATAAGACGTTTATTAAGACTTTTATTTAACTTACAATGTATATAAGACTTTTATTTAACTTGCAATGTATGTATTGGTTGTGGAAAAAACTTTTTCTCCAACTAAATAAAAGTTTGTAATATAAATCTCTACACACTTATATTACTAAACATTTTAATCAAAATCTCTTCGATTGTTAGTGTAAATCTCTACCCAGCGCTTATACACGCTTTTCATTCACATCTCGGCGGGTAGCGAACGTCGTCGCCAGCCGTAAGGCGCGCCACTCGCGTAACGACACCGCTGAAGCTGGCTAATCCAGCTTCGTTGAGAGCGTAACGCAAATCAAGAAGGACCTAACGCGCTCGAATCCGACTGAGACAAGAAGGAATGGCTCCTCTTCGTATTAACAGGCATGCGCACAACATTCCAACATTTTATCGCAATCGGATAAATAGTATAGGAATGAATACCGGGCAAACAATGTAATTTTTTTTTTGTATATTTATATTTAAATATATTTTCTAGAACATTGGCTTTTGGGAAGGCGCGTCATTGGTTTTATTGTATACATGTAAGACAGTGACACTCATAATGAATGATGTAAGTCCTCAGCAAGGTATAAGTAAGTAAGTAGTAAGTTAGTCTCGTAGTCTCGTTCCGACTTACTATTCGGCGATTAAAAAGAACTAACAAAATTTCCATAGTAATTTACCAGCAAACTGTTAAAAATGTGGTTTAGTCGTAGTTTGAATGAACAGCACCCTTAAGGCGCGAAGGCATCGCGGGCTCATTAGCAGCGCCGCCAGCCGCAATTACGGCTGACCCCGTCTCAGCCATTCACGCTGCGACACAATGCCCACCGCTGGGCTCCACACCGCGTACGGAGTAATTAGATGTGCCGGCACTCGCTAGTCAGAAAACTACTTTAGAAAGTTCGTGAAGATAACTATTTTAGATGACATAACGCGAGGATCTAAGAAGAACTAGCTAACTTAACTCTTATGAGTTTGAAAAGATTGTTTTGCAACATAATTATGAAGAAACAAAACTCCAAAATGGTATTACGATAATTAACATTTTTTTATAGATGTTGACTAATAACCTTGTTAAATTATGCCAGACGTTAATTTATGTACAATAACGTCACCAATAATCAACTTATAATTAATTATTACCTGACGAGGTTGAACGAAAGTAACCTCCACAACTTACCGAGGACTAAAGGCAGACCTCGACAACAAACATCGCTCATTGAACAAAGTCCAACAATAATCTAACAACCAAAGTCGAAAAACAATTTCGCTTTCGGAAGAGTAGCGAAAAAACTTGGCGTAATTCAAAAGTCATCTGAAAGTTGTCAACAGTATTTTCGCTTCGCCTTTTGGATCGACACAAGTTTCGCAGCAAAGTGGGATGTGTTCCGAAGTTCTGACGTTGAACTCGAGTACTCCCCGCCAAGGATTATTACAGATCTTGGAGCCTTAAAACTTCAAATGAGAGTGTTAGCCGGCTGCTCGCCGGATTCCACCTCATGAATAACATTAACGAAAATGGTTACGCTGCAGCGGAAAAGAAAACTTTATATTCTGTAGTAACTTCAGCAACTACGCTGGTAGTTTTATGAAACTTTATTTGTAAAAGATACATTATCAGCATTACCGGCACGACCGCTCACCTGCCGGCCGCCGCTCGACTGCCGCCTGCTGAGTGCGAGTACGCTCACATTCTTATTCATCTGTGCCGCCGGCGCCGGCCGGCGAGCTGTCATCCCCCTCCACCCCACTCCCCTTATTGATCCCCTCACCTCCGCTCGACTGCGTAACACTAGCCAACGTGGCGGGAGCTCCCCAACCCCCCGCTCCGAGTACAATCGCCAGCAATTGAGGAGACCCCATTAACAAATTTGGAGGTCAACACGAATTGGCGTAACTCCGCCATCAGGTGGGAACTCTTGCAATGTTTATGGCCGCGTCCGGGAAGCGATTTTTGTCTTATGATAAGCTGTAGTCGAATATTGATACTTTTTACGAGATTACTTTTTGAAGAGTAATGAAGCGAGGCGGTTTGTGGCGTTGTAAAATAGCATTTAACGACCCTTTACCGGCAGTCCATTAACGGACATGAAATTGGAAGCACCTTAATAAATTAAAGTAGGCCATGGCCACTCTACAGCAGTATAAATGTGTCATCATTTTATCAACGAGTATCGCTATAAATAATAATGCTTAAGATAATTTTTCAATGATTATAAGCTGTGTGTGACGTGCCTTTGGAGAGACCTGTGTCCAGCAGTGGACTAGTATAGGCTGACGATGAAGCTGTGTGCGATGATCTTATCGTAACGAATACTATCCGACATTATCTCATATCAAAGCCTGTTCATCTCCTACCAGGCTAGTTTCCGATATGATCAGTATATTATGTATTAAAAAAGGACTGCATTGTAACAATAACAAAAAAATATCTTTAAAATATAATTTTGTGTAAATATTAAAATCTGTAGGTACTTAAGAAACACTTGTTAATATCAAATGCCATCGGTAGGACTCGAAACCACAATACAATTGCTTTTATTATTTGTTAATGTTACATAAATACAAAATTACGTCGTTACGTTCCCTAAAATATGGTTGAGCGAAGCGATGGCTGATTCATGTCATACTCGTGAACGGGTGCCGCCTGTGGAGGCTGGTCTGCTCTTGCATACTTATCTTATTGTTAGTATTAATTACTATAGTTTGACTTTGTTTATCTTAAACAATTTTTGACTTTTATTAGAGTACTGTAGTGGTGCTGTATGACATTGTGGAAATTGAAACTTATACCGGATGTAAATTTGATATATTAGATTTGTTTATTTTTTTTGTTTTTTACATGTTGTGGTTGTCTTCTATATTTTTTGTGTTTATTTGTAATGGAAAGTGTCCTGCTATGATAGGGCATTTTCCAATTTTTATTTTTTTTGACGCTGTAAGGGAGAAAAGAGCTGGACACTTGCTGAGTTTCTTGCCGGTTCTTCTCAGTGCAAGATCTCCCGCCCAGAGTAGACTTACGAACCGGTGGCATAGCGACATTCATAAGAGCTACTTGTAGCCTAAACTGAATAAATGATTTTTGAATTTGAATTTGAATTTGAATTAACAGGGAAAAATAGCAACGCGTCCGCTCCGTGCCGCGGCGCACGCCCGTCTGAGTTCTGACAAGGAGACAACATGCCAGTACGCCACATGTGGCTTGACGGCTGAGCAGGTTGCCTAGCAACCGACCCCTCAGCTACCTGCCCTTCCTACTGTTCCTACCCTCTCGTAGTAAAAGGGGTGGTAATAGTAAGGGGATCATATCGACAGAGATATTTTGTCGAAGAATTATATTATCACCGATATCGATGTTTTTTGGATTGCAGATTAATTATCAAAAAAAAATTGTTAGAATAATATTTTTTAACCTATGGTTTTGTTTTTTAATTAAGAGCCGTTGATTTTGTTGAATAATATATAAATTAATTAATAATATTACAAGATTCTAAGAACATCTGTAGGTAGTTGAAATCATTGTAAAAGACGAGACTAAACGTTGAAAGTACGTATGATACGGCAAAAGATAAAAATATTGAGACAAACAATTTTAGAGAAGGAACTAAGTACTTTTCCGAATTGTAACTTAGCTCAGAGTTGCACAGGGAAAATATTTGGTAAGCATCAAAGTGAAGTAAATAAAAAGAAGAGCAAGGAAACATAAAAATATGTTACAACTCGAGCGAATAAAAATAACGTGTGATTAAACTCTAGGACCAAAAAACCGTCGCGTCGAAGCATTTACCCTCACATTAGCAATAGTACCTTATAAAATGATTAAATGAAAACTCATTAAAAATGGCAATGCTTGCTGCAATAAACACTTTAAATCAATAGTTCAAACACTCAAAAACTCTTATTTGAAGTATAAGAGCATTGACGACTTTAAAAATAAAATAAAACCGTTTTTTCTGGTCTTTGTTTGCATTTGAATGTTAAAAATAAAAATAAAAGTTTTTTCTGGCATTTGTTTGCATTTGAATGTTAAAAATTATTATACATTGGTTCTAACTTCACTTTCTGAAGTGGGGGACTTGCGATAGAATGTGGCCCGCGTGGAATAGCTAACTATTCCACGCGGGCCACATTCTATCGCAAGTCCCCCACTTCAGAAAGTTCATAAAGGCTCATGAAGGCGACAAGAATTTAAGAAAGACAATCCAATAAAAAAAATGTATCCAAAACTACTGATCCGTTAAATAACAAAATAAATATAGAAAACATCGACTACTCAACATCCTTAATACTCGCGCATGCGCTAAAACAACCCCTCATTGAGACATAAAAACGAATGACGCTACCGTACTCCGGCAATCTGCACTTAGCAAGTGCGGAGACAACACCTAAATAAAGGACTCCTGTGAGTTTTGAAACAAGTCGGATGACATTAGGAGTCTACCTTACTTCCCATGACAACGCTGTCTAGAGTCGAGCAGTAAGCTAGTAACTGTACGATATAGACAAAGTAAGAACGCGTAAGATGGACTACACGGTTCGCCATCGTGTCAAGCCAAAACACTGTAACCTGTTGACCGCTTCTGTGGTCTAGTGGCTAAGACCACCGGTTTAGACCCAGAGGTTCCGGGTTCGATTCCCAGCGGGGGGTACATGTTTGTGTACTCGGTTTGGTTGGTGGCAGGGCTTGTTAGTCCGCCTGGCTAGCTACCACCATCTTATTTAAATTTTCGCCATAACATCAATGTTTGTAGCATTGTTGTGTTTCGGCAGCTAGAGATAAGATAGCCAGTGCCTCACTAGTTGAGGTTCCCGGGTGATGTGCGCTTCCATCATTGGCCTTATCATCACTTTACATCAGGTGAGATCAAGGCACTGTACGTAGAACTATTATTTATTCTGTGGCACTGTGCTTACCCGTAAAATATTTTTAGAAAAAAACTGGCGCTAGTGTTTTTGTTTATACTTTACTGTGTGCACAATAAAAGTTACAATGCAAAAAATACTGCAACTTATAGTTACAGTGTTTTGACTTGATACGATACAAAGTAACGACATCTCATATCATCATCATCATTATCAGCCTATATCCTCGTAACACCACTGCTGGGCATAGGCCCACCGCGGCTACACTCACCTCGTATTACAGATTGTGTCTTACTTATGTAATAAAACAATTAAAGAGAGCTCTTTTTTGTATGTTAATAATATGTGGAATTGTGGAGTTTTTTGCGCCCATTCTTCTCTTTAGCTGAAAAATAGACGTCCTGAATGGGTAATATTAGGTAAAAAGATGTTTGGGCGATTCAAAAGCACTTTTCTTAAGTTAATTTGAATAAAAAAAAATTAAATTGGACAAAGGGCAAAATATCCATCCGTTTATAATTAAAAAATCTAACATAATGTTACATAATAAGCGTTGCTGTTTGGTTTTTTTTCATTATTAACTGTTTTGTGTTTGTTATTGTAACGATTACAAATTATCAGCGTCATGCTCAATACAGCGTTTCGTTGATTCGATCAACACGAGAAGAATTATTTGAAATTCAAGAATAATTTGATTAATATTCGCAATTAGCCTGCTTTGGAAAAGGTCTTGCTTACTGCATAATATTAGCGAGAAATTTACAATTTTATTAGAAAAGGCAAATAATTTGCAATGCAAAGTGCGGCGGCGGTGTTGCAGCCAGCTTTTCTGATAGACGTGACGATACAAAGCAAGCACCAGCACGTGCACGGAGCGACGGGTTGGCGCCTGACAGGACTCAACCGGATAACCGGAACGTACCGTATGACGTATGAGCCTCCTCACTGCGCCCGACACAAGCGCCTCTTCACATAACAACAGACATTTATTTATATATATTTTACTGATAAGCATTGTGCCTTGATATCACCTGATGGTAAGTGATAAGGCCAATGATGGAAGCGCACTTCACCCGGGATCCGCACTAGTGAGGCACTGGCTATCTTATCTCTAGCTGCCGGAACACAACAATGTAGAAACATTGATGTTATGGCGATATATTTAGATAAGATGGTGGTAGCTAGCCAGGCGGGCAAACAAGCTCTACCACCAACTAACCACGCTGGGAATCGAAGCCGGGACTTCTGGGTCTAAACCGGTGGTCTTACCACTAGACCACAGAAGTGGTTACAACAACAGACTCTCTTACGCTAGTATTAATTGCCATTCGATCAAGTAACAAAAATTTAAATCTAAACGAAAATCAGCAATTTTAGCTTAGTTCTTGCTTTAACATTCTCTAATCTATCATAGTATAAAATATTCCAAAGGTGAATTACGATATTTACTTCTAGTTGTCAATAGGAATATAAATCAACAAAAGGGCAAAGTCGGTTAAAAATGTAGAGAAGAGTAAAGTTATTAGAAAAATAATAATTAAGTAGTTATAGAATGAAGTGCGATGCGTATGTTACGTCAGAATCCCTTAAATATATATATCAACCCCCTACCATTATAAGGCTTTCGCCACTGTATAATTATAAAATGCTATTTCGTTACAGCATTTGAACTCGCGACCTATTACCATTCAGAGCTGCAAACTGCCGAAATTCGAAGCAGATAGCATTTCAAAAATCTCGTTTACCTACGTAATAGATCATTTAGAAAAATTATAATGTAACGGTTATGCCGGTAATAGAACCCCCGACCCTCGTTCAAGCCTCAATGACCACTGATCCGACCGGGTGCCGCCGGAGGCTCCATTTCACTCCACATTGGCCCGACAATGGAGTATTTTTAGAGATTCTGTGTCGATACGCGAAGGTCATGATTACACCTATTCGAATTTACTGGAGAGCTTTTCATTATTCTGGCGTATTCACGGGGCTTTTGTGTTACTTCGCCGGGAAACGTTGGGTCAATGAAGAGGTATTGTTTGGGTTATTAGTATTAAATAAGTATAAAAAACGGCTCAGTGTATTTTAAATGAGAAGAATATTAGAAACAGACGGAGCGCAAAGAGCTCTCTGTGGGATCCATATTTTATTTCTATTTGGAACAACAAAATCCGTACAAAATCTTTTGTGACAGATCGAATGCCATGCGAGCATCGCTAATGGTGAAAACCAGTAGTTTACATAAACCCTACATGGACAAACCAAAGACAACTACACCTTCAACAGTAAGTATGCGCATAAAATAGTGAACAAATCGGCCCGCCTTTAGCCACGAAACACCTGCCAACAAACGGCCGCAAGGATATTGTTTAGAGCGCAAACATATTGCCGGTACGAGTGTGCGGCGCCGCGCTGCTCGCATTAATGCAGATTGGATTTACATGCCGCCAAGAACACTTTATAAGGCGAGTGACGTGCGCTGCGCTCCGCTACAGACATTTTAAACTTAAAACTGAAGGGATTTTATTATTCATGCAGTACGTGGAAGGCTAATCTTTTTATTGACCAAGAAAATTAAATGGTAATACTTGTAGTGGGTAAAAGGGAGCTTTTTTTTTAAGTTTGCAGCAAAAATGCAGTGTTCTTCCATAGGGAAATAGGTATGTTTTACGAAAATGTTAATTGGAATTTTTATTATTTGTACCTGTTTTATAATTTTATTATAATAAGATGTGAGTGCAGGACATTTATAGGGCAATGTTAAAAGAAGTGGAGAAAAAAACAATTAAAAAAATCAAAAGTCGTTTTTAAAGGCAAAAAGTTTCGTATCAGTTTTTTTACTTGAACTACGAATTCTCGTAGTTATAAAGGCAAATGCTATTTAGTTCCGAGTTAAAACTTTGACTCAATGGCTCCGTGCGAATCTTTTCTTATTTATGGGGCATCGTGCTATTGTATAGATACTTGTCAGGCTACACAAATCGTTTCTAGAGTTACAGCGCGGTTTGAACACAAAAACGTTTCGCAACAAAGGGCCTCCTCTCTCCACTGGCCAGACTGTAAACTTCGGGTGGAATATTCGCGGAATGTCGAGGTGGGCTGTGTTTCTTGCGGGGGGGCCCAGGACAGGGTCAGGGAGGGGATACAGGTGTTGATTATTAACTGAACGGGCCAGTGCAGGTGCCCACCGCATACCAATGCTTGCACGGTGCGGGTTTATAACTGTGGGTGTTTATTGGGGTCCTAAGTTCATAACGTAATGGGATTATGTAGAGAAGGCCGTCAAGGTCCTATTGAAATTACCAAAAATCGACAGGAATAACAAAGTCACGAAAGCTGTACCGGAATAACAGCGCCCAGGTCGGTTGCGAAAGGTCGCGGGTTCAAGTTCACTTTCGATATAATTTCTAAATAGAAAGCACAAAGAGAGGAAAAGGGCTGAGAAAATCTTTGTAATTCGTTCTTTTTTTTGAGAGAGATAGCTAATTGCCTCAAACGGCATTTTCAGCGTCACCGGGGTTTTTGGGGGCGGCGAGATACGTAAAGGGTACCTCAAGCCGTGTTGAAACGAATCACCTTCGGAGGATTTCTAGAGGGAACAGCATCGTACACTTAAAAGTGCGCGTCCCCGTGCCCTGCTAGAGTCTCCGAAGGGTTTGGATCGGATCGGGGAGCGGAACCACCCGAGGGCGCCTCTAAAGGCACGGACCTCGGCTCGGGTAGACCGGGCCGTGGAGGAGGAGAGAAGCGCTCAGGTACATGTCTGTACCTGGTATAGAGCGCGTGTGAACCGGTTCTACGTACCCTTGTTCTACGAGTACGGTGTCTTGGGCCTAAACTAGTGTGCATGTTTAGTGTATTCTGTAAATGTGTAGTGGCATGGCATTTAGAGGATCGGGCGGGGGCGTAATTCGTGTTAACAACATTATAACGTCGTTTCAAGAGATCCCGCCATTGTTTCATTGTCTTGTTTGTTTTCTTCAGTTATCGCTAAGTTTTCTTAATTACAATGAATTTATTATTATCACCTCTTAAGTTTTATTCAAATCCACGCAAATTAGCATCTATAAGACAGAGAATAGAACAACATATTCAAAAGTAAGTTGTGCTGAAGACATCGTGGAATAATTTAAATAAAAATATATATTCAAGTTCTTCAACCATTTGATTTCATCGAATACACCAGCACATAGCTTCGATGTGAGACGAGTAAACCAATGTCATAAGAATAAGCTCTACAATAACGCCAATAACTTAACGCTATATTCAGGCGAAAGTTAAATGAAAACATTTGAATAATACCCAACTTTGTCAAAGCAAAATCGGCTTTAATTCCTTTTTAATAACGTTATAAGCGATCATAATGAGCGTTAATCTCGCGTCCCCACACAAGCGTGCCTGATCCACTAACACCCATTGTTTGTTCGAAGCCTTCGGATACCCTTAATTCAATATCTTTGTTCACGGCCAACTTCAAACCCGCTCCCGCCGAAAGGATTACACCACTCCACACAATAGGAGCCTTATAAATATAGCAGTAAAGATGATAATCGAGCGCGACGCGTATCAAAGCAAGATTTAGGTCCTTTGTTGAATTTCTAAGCTAATCAGTGTGTCGTTATCACCGCTATGTGTTGTGCGTGTAAATGGGAGTTTATGTGAAGTTGTCGGTTCATGTGCGGCGGCCCTCGCCGGTGGTATACCTCTGGCACCATGTGGCTACGTGTTATACCTTATACTTAATTGGTGTTCTGTGTCGCAATTAGTTTCCTGATTTACAGAGGTAGTGAAAACAGAAGTAGTAGCAGTTAGTAGACCGAAAACAAGAATAACCGCACACTTAGAACTGCTTGAAGAACGTGCGAAAGTGACTTGCTCGTCAGATGGAAAACGAAGCAATAGACTACCTAAGTACATACTAAAGATGATGCTGTGTCTGCTTGTTATTGTTTTTCCACTATAGTTCAAGAAAACATGTAATTTAGATAATCATCATCATCATCATCATCATCTCAGCCAAAAGACGTCCACTGCTGGACAAAGGCCTCCCCCAAGGATATGAGGGGTATTTGCATTGTATATTTATATATTTTTATTTATTTGTATTTTATATTTTTAATTTAGATAATAATATTGTTAAAATGTAGGCAGACCTTATAAATAAATAAATAAAAAGACGCTTGAAACACGAGGAACGGAGGTCCTGAAGCTGTATTTTTAATGTCGTATAATTTCAAGAACACACAATGTAAGCCAATGTTGTTTGGCGGCAGTAGTAGATGTTGCAGTGGTCGCCACCAAGTCAGATTGTGAGCATTTCCACTACCAGGCCAATCAAGGAGAGAAACGTGCGGATGGTACTAGGTTTTTAGTTGGTAGACCTCCCCCCCCCTTCATCGTCGAGCTTTTAGTAGCCAGACGAGGGAAGAGATGGGAGTACCACATATCCCACGTAACCCGGGGTTGCCCTAGCCCCGGTGTGTGCGCAAATGACCTAGTCAAAAAAGTTTGTGCTTACCTTCTGCTTGTCGAGCTGCAGCAGGATGTCGTCCACGTCGCCCACGGCGACCGGCTGCGCGCGCAACATGTCAGCCTCCACCGACACCCAGTCGCGAATCTGCAACACAACCAGCTTAGCATCCTGCACACCTCACTCGGAGAGGGCAACGGGCCCATAGTCTTAGTAATCTAAACGTCCACAGATAAATATAGAAGTCACTATCAACAGCCTATAGATGTCCCATTGCTGGACTCAAGCCTAGCTACATGAACAAGGCATGGAACATACACCCAAGTGTGTGTATATTCCTATACACCGATATAAATATAAGTTCCCTGTTCCTATTATTCTATTGCATAAATATCTCCCCCCTTGGGAGATAAGGCTAAACTCAACAAGTTAGCACAACGCCAGTGTTGGAGTTGATTCATAGGATGTATGGTTTTATTCTTTTGCCTTACATTAGTAAAAAGAAACCATATGTCATCGGTAAAACTGGCGCTTTTTGATGTGTCTATTGGTCGTCGTCGGTCAGAATTGTAGTGTAGAAGTTATGAAAATAAATTAACTAATTGTTTAATAAAGATTTCTTATTTAATAGTAAAAATACGTAGTAGTCTTAATCAGAACTCTTGACCAGGTTATACAGCTAGCTCAAAATAGGAACTGGAACCATCGCTGAAATGGCTTGACGAGGCTTCTAAGCACCGAGCTTCTCAAGATAGTTTAATTTGCTGACCCATCTAGTGGCTGGGCATGGAGAAAGTTGCATTACATGCAAGATCGTAAACCACACGCGCCAGCCGCCGGACAAGCCAACTTTTTATGAAAAAGAACGTTTCATAAAAAATGTTATAAGCTCATTCTCCTCTCATGTCCTTTCTCTCGTGCCCCAGTAAGAAGTGAAACGTTACCTAATAGCTTAATGATAATATTTATTAATAGAACATAAGTTAAACACAATATATATGATGTTGGGATGTGTTTATTTCATGAGCTAAAATGGAGCAGTTTTGTTTAATTATTCTCTTATATAATGTATAAGACACAGCTATAGTATAAGCAAGAATAGAACCCGAGCCTCGGACGCCGCTCTTGATCCAGTTAGGCTATTACGTCTAACATCGCGTGCACACGCATTAGCACGTAATGAAGATTACGGGAACCTTTTACAAACAAACATATTTAATTGAATTATTTTAAATTTTAATTTATTTTTAATTTGCAAGACTCTAATTTGCAAACTGGTAGTGAATTTATGGCTATATTGATTGTGATAGGGATATTTCTTGCGCGACTATTATTTTCTTTAAACCTAGTTACGTTAGTTAAGTATCTCGAGTAAAGCTTACGAAACTGCATTACCTGAATTAACTGAAACTGTTCCACCGTTCTAGCTCCTATGTAACGGACAGATACGGACGGCTTACAAACTTGAATCATCCTTCTTTCTAGACTAGAGCTAGTATCTATGCAAAAAAGGCAGTATGACAGTAACGGAACAAAACGGAATCTAAAGATCGGGCAAATCTACCGCCCGCCCGCCGCCGCCGCCGCCGCCGCCGCCGCCCGCCCAACGCGCGCCCAAACAAACGACCCGATATTTTAATACAACCTCTGCGGGTGACCTTTACAATACCATTTTTACTGTATCAGATTCTGATAGCTAACAATAAATTCGGGAACCTAGAAAGCCTAATATGTAAAAGCAAGACTTACAGGAATCTGATTTGAAAGTATTTTGAAGTTTTGTATAACAATTGGTCAGTAGATTACGGAGAGAACTCGGGTGGTTGAAACTGGTTGAAATGGAGTTTCATAATTAAATTATTTCGCATTTTACCAACATAATTAGGTACTCAGGTTTGGTGTTTAAATTTTTTTGTTACAGATATTTTAATTTTTCATAAATTACGTAATGTAGTGTCTTTTCTTTCATTGCTTATTTCTATCTTCATCTCTGAGATTTGACGACCTCCTTGGTCGAGTGGTTTGTACACCGGTTTTCATGGTGTCGCCATCTCTGAGGTCCCGGGTTCGATCCCCGGTCGGATCAATTTAGAAATGATAGTTTTTCTAAATTGTCTCGGGTCTGGGTGTTTTCTATGTATAATAAGTATGTATTTAAGTATTTTAAGTATGTTTATCCGTTGTCTAGTAACCATATAACGAGTTTCATAACGAAGCTTCTCTTGGGCTAGATAATTGGTGTGAGTGTAGCAACATTTATTTATTTTATTTATTTATTTCAAAATATTTTGGAAAATACGAAGAACCACGTATGTACCAGTACACAATACTGATTTGCGTTTAGCCAGGTTTTATTTACATTTTCAATGGAAAATACTAATCGGACAAGCGCGGTCGGCGCAGGCGAAGCAATTTCATGGTCCGGGAGTGCTTGGGAACTAGTATTACAAGTAAATTCGCCATGAAAAGCACTCACATATCTTATTTCGAGCTCTAGCAGAAACAAAATCACAGGTGATCCCACTTATCTACACTAGAAGACTGTACTTACAAATTGCAACAAAAAAATGTTGTAATAAGTTTAGGTTACCTGCATATTGAAATGAAACACTACACATACTTACTTACATTGAATACCTAACTATTATATTCAACTTTTATTTATTTTATAATAAACAGTCTATGGCCTAACTTTGTCTACGCTTAATTTTAATATCAATACGTGAAGGAAAAACTTTGTACCCCTTTTTACGAAAATTGCGCGGACGGAGGACTATGAAATTTCGCACACTTATAGTTTATAGAGAGAAGGAGTGCAGAATGCTAATATTTTTTTAAATTATGCATAAAAAATACATTAAATTAAGTAAACATTGTTTGATACATTTTTCAATAATTTCAAAAATTAAAGAGGAGCGGCCGAAATCTGTCAATGCCAATTCAAACTCACATTCTATCTTTTTTACTTTTTCATTGCTTAGGATACAATCCGTGCCTTAATAAAATATTGTTTAGTAAACAGCTTTTTATAAAAATTACGGTCGAATTTCGACCACTGGACGACCACTAGTCAATAAGAAATATGTGAACAAGCACTGGGTCAACAACTGATGTTGGTCTTTAACAACGATTGACTACAGACCACTTAGCTGTCAACCCGTACAATTTCAATGAAAATCTATGTTAAGGCGATGCACCGCTAAACAATAAATCTCATACGGAGTGTTTGCGCCCCGTACCATAAGAAAAACTGTTTTTTTTCCTTCAAATTAAAACTACAAATTATTAATAAAAAATGAACTACAATATTGAAGTGTGTGTTAAGACTAATCTACTAAGAAAATTTAGATGCCTAAATCGGTCTGGTTAGCCAGTAAAATTCAAATCTATGGTTTAAAAGAGGTTACTTTGATATTTTTTCTGTGTTATAAAAGTTGACAAATCGTGTTTCTGCAACTAGCAAAATGAAGTCAATTAAATGAAAAATCATGTCATCAAATATCACTTTCATATGTTTTGTAATTGTTGGGAAAAATCAAGATCCCCGCCACCAAAAATTTCCAATGCGTCGCCATAATGATTAGTGACGGAAACTATTTTTTTTTATATATACAACCTTATTTTTAGTTTATACGAAAATCGAAACACGGGTCAAATATTTTCATTTAAAGAATCAGTACAAAAAAAATTAAGATAATATCTTGAAAACTCACGAAGTTACAAGCTTTTTGTGCTGTCCCGTTGTATGTTTTTAGTAGGGTATACTTTATTTGAGATTTGACTGATTACTGATTGATTACTGATTCTGAACAAACAGTTTTCAGGTTTCGTATAAACTAAAAATAACATGGCCGGAACACAACAATACTACAAACATTGATGTTATGGCGACATATTTAGATAACATGGTGGTAGCTAGCCAGGCGGACAAACGAGCCCTACCACCAACCAAACCGAGTACACAAACATGTACCCCCCGCTGGGAATCGAACCCGAGACCTCTGGGTCTAAACCGGTGGTCTTAACCACTAGACCAAAGAGGCTGTTAAAACTATGTCGGACATTGGGCTTACATAGTGTTGAACACTGGGGCAATTACCCCGGCTGAGTGACAGTCGTATCGGCATGCGAGGCATGGCATAATGACGTGCATAAGAGCTATTTGTAGCCTAAACTGAATAAATGATTTTGAATTTTGGGAGTGATGCAGCGAGTGTCGCGATTGCCGTGGTTGTGTCAGTAGTGAGACGTGCGTTCGCATTAATGCCGGCCAGGCTTGCGGGTCGATCTTCATTCGGACCGTCTGTCTCCAAGGAATCAATTGGGCCGTCTATTATACACAGTATTGAAATTAACTACCGACTATTAACAACACGCTTGGTGTATCTATCCCTTGGGTTGAAACAACAAACCATAAACGACAGAGGCTTTGTCTGTATCTAACGAACAAAAAGTACAAACCAACACGAGAACCAATAAACAATAAGCAACACACTTAATGCGGTTCGTTTTCGTGAAGTTGGTATTATTTGACTAACTAACAATTATCATGCTCACACACACCTTTGGTAATAATTGTTTTTCATAACATTCTCATTTATTAAATACAATTTTCCTTTTCACAATTTCTTATTTCAGTAGGATTGAAAAACATAATTACAAAATTAAGCAGCTTGCATGCAGCATGCAGGCTGCGCTCGCTTTGCCGTCAACATTTTCAACGTTCGAGCCATTTATTTACTTAATTCGGTATTCCATTTTTCTGGCAAGTTTTAATATGTTTTTAAATGGCGTAACAATTACAATACATACCATTACCGTTTTTCATATATAAAGTTTTATGGTTTTGGATAATAAATTACTAAGTAAAGTAACATTTTAACAAGTGAAAAGAAATTATTAACATAAAATTTAATGTGTATTAAAAGTTATTTCTCAATCATAATGACTAATATTATGAATAACGCATTAAGAGCGTTTACGCCGCACACTAGCGCCACTAATGAAAAAAAAACATATCTAGTAATTAGAGATAGAAAATCAAATTATGCTCAACAAACTATTTGAATGAAGTAATTTAGCATTTTTACGTCACCTAATGAACACCTCACATGTTATGGTTTAGTTAAATAAGACGTTACGGCCACTTTTAACTATAACGCCATATTTAACTAAACCATAACATGTCAGGTGTTCATTAGGTGACGTAAAAATGCTAAATTACTTCATTCAGATAGTTTGTTGGGCATAATTTCATTTTCTATATCTAATTACTAGATTTTTTTTTTCATTGGCGGCGCTAGTGTGTGGCGTAAACGCTCTTAAGTGATATTTTTTTGCAGATACGTGCCACCAGTGCATTTGCGACCTGTAATTGAGACAGTGTTCACTTCCTACTTGTTTTAATGTATGTCTTGGTTGTCTTATTGAAATAAATAAATAAATAGCGATATTATAGAAAGTTAACGTAGGAAACTATTGCCATCCATACAAACATATTGCGTCACATCATTGACATATAAAACCAATTCAATATAGATATCCGGTTACCATAGAGCCGTATATCGCCCCGGATACCTGACAAAAATAATGAGAACGACAAAAACCCCAAATAGAAAAGAAATGTATTTTTTGGCTCAACAATGGCTTCTGATTCAGCATTTGTGTTAAGAAAGCAGGTTATATAGCATTGAAAATATGAAACAACTTTTATCGATTTACTCACGTTTATTTCACACCTTGATTGTATTTAGTTTTTTTTAGTTTTGAACGCTTTACTGTGTTCGTGTTGACAGGGAGACCTTAAGAAAACATTCATAGGTCAACAATTGACTCAGTTATTTGTCGCCAAACAAACCCACGAACCGCACTGAGATTCAGGAGATGTAAACGCGGAAAGTTCCCAAAGCCTCGCCGTACTCAGGACACAGGAGTAACTTGTGCGCTAAGTTTAGGGCTGCCATCCGTCCGGGTTTCCCCGGATTTGTCCTAGTTTGGAGGGCGTCCGGGGAGCGTCCGGGGAGCGTCCGGGGAGCGTCCGGGCGGGGTTTCTAAAAAGTGTCCTTTTTATGTCAGGGGAAATCCGATTAACTTGATAGAATGGTATTAGCAATAAATTACAGCATTTCATTGTTATTCGGTGCGGCAATATATCCGCGCACTCGTGAGTCTCGTGACGTGACGTGACTAGGGATAGTCGATTAAGTTGATTTTCTATAAATTAATAAAGTTATGATATCTATGTTTTTATTTTATTGTATTTTTTTTTTCGATGGAGTCCGGAGTAATATTTTTATTTCACCCAAATGTCCTGGGTTTTTGAAGTTTTTGTCCTGGGTCCGTAATTTAGCTGATGGCAACCCTAGCTAAGTTGGTATCTGCAGGCCCGTCCAGCACAACAAAACGACTTAATTGCCGCCGTATCTCAACCGGGAACTTGCACTACTGCACTACACAGGCAGCTGGCGAGCGGAAGGAGGCAGCGATACCAACTGTGCTTTGAAACGTGCTGTAGTTTTGTTTTAAGTATTTGCATCGTTCAAACTTTTGTAGTTATAAAAGACAGTGCACTTAAAAAGGAAATATTTGTAAAGACAAGAGCATTTATGATTTCTTCATAAGATGTGAGTTCGCACCTACGAGTATAACCACAGTGACTGGAAGATGGAGTTTTTTTTTTTATCAATTTAAACTCTAATAAGGTCCAAAATTTAGAGGGTTGATATTTCCCATACTTGAATCAGTAATTCAGTTGATAAAACTAAGCGCAGTAAATCTTTATAGTTCATAACTTTTATACTTGTCAAAAATTACGCCATTGTTTCGTTATTTCTGTTTGGAAGCTTTACGCAAGAACACACAGAGTCGCGTTTACTACCCTAAAACACCTTTTTACAACAAAAAAATATAAATTGTAATTTTTATTACCCGGCGGCATTCGTAATAAAGTTGATCGCTTTCTCCCGACTGGCTGCAAATTGCGCGGAAGAGATAGCCGCCTTGAAGCCGCCCGCGCCGCGCCGCCGGGATTCTCGGCGTGCCGCTAAATACGGACACTGCAGGAGGCAACCATCACACTAACGCGCTCGAGCGACGCGCTAACGCGCACATTAACAACCTCTACGGACACGGAATCCCGCAACAGCTGCGCTCGGACTGTTCCGAGCTGTTCCGAGATCCGTGTCCGTGAGCACAATACACATAATATACCTACAGTAGTTCGACTTCATACTAAGCGTCCAAATCGACGCACGCATACACAGGTGTCGTTTACACGGCCGCTAACCCATTTTCGAAATGGCAAAACACCGCCGTCGAGATTGGTCGAGTAAACTGTCGGTTGTGTCGCGTCGTCGTCGCGCCGGCCGCTCTGCTCGCGCGCTGTCCATCCGCCCGCCTTTTGTTTATTTTTTAATAACGTGGTTATAATGGCGGCGGCGTCACGACAATATTATACAAACTGCTGTGTTTACGGATGTCTAAACATAACAGTAACAAAAACCAAAAATGACATTTTTTGAACATCCTGCTGAAACACTTTTCTGTTACAGACATAAGTCTGTAAATAATGTAATAAATAAATAAATATGTTATTAAATGTTATTATGTACATTATGTTTTATACCTGAACCTAAAACTCCACACATACCTAGGTACTTACAATACAAATCAACACACGCCTGCTTTATTTTTGTAAACGCCAACTCTAGCGCTCCGCCTAGCCGTAGGCATTTAACTCAAGAATACGGCCTAGTTAAACTACTGTAGGTATATTATGTGTATTGTGCCGTGAGGGTGGGTGTGTGCGTCGTTCGAGTGCGGTATGTTTTGAGCTTGCCTTCTGGCTCCTCCTTATGTTGTGGGATGCCTCTGGCACGCGCACCCAGCAATATCATTCTTACATTCCGCTTATCAATTTAAAACTTTTTTAAACCTTTTTTGGTATGATGAGAACATTCCTGTTACGTTTGTTGGGGGAAAACAGTGACGTCACTGAATATTTCTTGCATTTTGTTAAAGCGACGGAGCTTTAAGTACTTGTGGAGCCTCTCGTGAGCCTCTCCCTCTAAAATATCATTATGTAAATAAATGCTTTAGTCAACACTTAGTGTTGTGTGATGCCTTGACGGAAGTTTAGTTTCTAACTTAAGATACATATTGTTTGGTATGTATTCAAAAAATTCACTTACTTAAATACTCTCTCTTTTGTAATGGTTAGGCGCTGATGTCTCGGGCACAGATCAAGTAATCTCCGGTTAAATTCCCAACGAAAGAGCTTGCCGACTTATGTCTGTGTTAGGAGTTTTGTTAGTTCCTTAGAGGTTTTATCTACGCCGATGATGTGAGGTGAAGGTAAAGCACTGGTATGTTAAGGAATTCAAAAGAACAACAGTTAACCAACGTAATTATTTGAATAATTAACTGACAAAGGGTTGGATTTACCCCATATACTAATGTAATATTATCGAAACTGTTGATTGGCTCTGATAAAAGTAAGTAGACCTGTTCGTACTAACTTAAATTGTCACTTTCGCGAGCTACATTCAGATATTTTAGAACGCTGTTGCAGAGCCGGCCACATTTCCGGGACGCGGACGTACAAAATTGAATAAATTCCCGACATATTTTGGCGCCAATTTGTTTGTGCAAGTTGCGCTCTACAATTCTCTACAATTTTTCTTTCAATACAATTCTTTGCTTTAAACTAAGCACTATACTGTGTATAAACTATATTTTCATAAATTATTTAGTAAAAGATTGAAACTATATTTTATAATTATACAAATTAAATAAATATTAATAATAAATGCTAATACTTCCTAGTTCTTTCTTACTATGATAAAACACATAGGCTGACACCGTGTACTATGTTGTCTACGCTAAACCGAGCACTCGTTAAAGCATCCTTTGTTCGCTGCATTTTTTTTTTGGCTATTATGGATATAATCATTATTGAATCTTTATGTCAGTCTTCACTTGCACGAGAATAGAATAGAATAGAATTTATTTGCTTAACACCATGTACATAGATTGTGGATAATAAATCAATTAAATGGAATCAACAGTATTATACCTTATAAATGTAGGCATGCAAATATTATATTTTATAAAATTAGTATTAACAATAACAAATCATTAGCACAATAAACTAGAAACATCAATAACATTATTTTAAAGTTGTGGTACAGTAAGTATGTCATTGTGTCAATTGGAATTAATTCATTATTTATGATATAAATAAAAATAAAAAGATGTAGTAAAGAACACTTTTGTCGTTATTGAAAATCCAAAAAAAAATATGCGCCCCGCTAGCAGACGATACCGCACTGAATTCAAAGACTTTATCCTGTATTTAAAACGTAATCGCATGATAATTCATTCGATCAATCGTCTCTTAATTATTGAAAGCCAAACATGAAAATAATAAGTCACAGACACTATTCTTTGGCCACATACAGCTTCTTTGTATCCACATTCACAAGCAATGTCAACTACATAGTAAAACAGATATAAGCTTGCTGTCCCCTGCCGTGACAGCGATCCCCATCAATAACGTCGTATCAGCCGCGTCCCGTGAGAAATCTCGCGAGCCCGGCCGGCGGGAGCCTCGCTGCATTAACACACTCACGGCCACCTTGGATACATTTAGGAGCTCCTGACGTCACTGCCCCTGGGGCCTAAACTACCGAGATTTGGGAGTGGACCTAGCCGTTGTTTTAAGATGTCGGTAACTTACAATGACACGTATGACCTAGGATATTAATCCTCTTGTGCTTTTAAAAAGAAGTGTAAACTAACTAAAGGTAGTCTTGACTTTATCATAGACATAGGCAATAAAATAGAAAGACCTGAGCCATTCACTAATCTGAGCCAAGTAATTAGAAAAGATATTTTTTATTATATTGGCCTAATATTAAAAATAATTATGTTAATATCTAAAAGCTCACAATCAACTGTTTTAAAAAGTTGAGTTATAAATTTATATATTTTCCTAAATTATATTTGTTTGTTTGTAAAAGGTTGATGGGTGCCCAACTAACAAAAACTCTTCTTATAATGGGTTATATTGCCAAAAATAATAATCTTATAAGAGCCGTATTATCAATCAGGCAATAGCCTTATGGCCCCCATATAGTTGCTTTATAGTTAGCTTTTTTTTCTTATACGTGGCCTATTATGGCAAGTAAAAAGGAAGTTAGACTTATAACGGCAAGAAACGAATCTGTTAAAAGTCCAATACACTTATATATAACATATTACACGCGTTAATAAAGGTGATCAACCTTATACGTGTTTTATCATCGCTAGGAATAAGTGCGATATCACTTACATTAGCAAAACAAATGCTCATAAAAAGCCAATCGCGTTTATATTCGGGTACACGTGATGATTCTACAATTTGGCAGCGGCAACCATTGTAAACAAAAGAAAACGTTAAGTTATCAATTCGTTTTATGTAGTCTTGATTAGGTGCTGATTTATGGTAAAACTGTTTGGGAATTCAAAGGAGGCTGGCGAATTTCTATGTATTTTCAGACCTCGATTTATATGTCCCGTTCATGGATGAAATCAAATGGTACTTTAAGAACTATGCTAGACTAACAAAAAAGTTAATTGTTTCTATGTTTTTACAGTTGGGACAACAGAGATATGTTAATTAACCAAAAAATATAAAAGTTTAAAAAAAAAAGGGTAAAAATCATTTATTTTATAACTTTTTATTTAAAAACAACGCAAATAATTATTAAATGATAAAATAGATGAATAGGTAGTTAATGTATAACAAAGACAAATAACGAAAGTAACCATTATTCTAACAGAGACATAGTAGGTATCTACCTACTCGGAGACTCAGAAGGTTAACATACGGTACAGAATTTGCAAATCAAAATCTAGGGGAGCAATAAGGCAAGAATCTAAAGTCCATAGAACACGCGAAAATCCAATGAAAAAAACCACTTTTAACACAACAAACAACTTATCACAGAAAGAAACTGAAAATGTGTCAAGTCAAATGACGTGACGTGACTGACAGTCACGTCACTCATTGGTCAATGTCTGTCTCTAAATAAAAAAACCAAAAGAATTTTTGTATAGACAGTCAATTCATCAGCAGCTCATGCTTTATACTTCATCTAAAATGCGGACCTACCGTGTTCTATCAAAATATTAATTAGTTTTTAATATTATGATATGTACCTTCTTTGATGTATCTAATAAAAGTAAATAAAAATGGCCTTGGTTTACATGACTACTGCGTCAAATGAAACGTATTTACGAGTATAAAGAGTTTTAATCGTTTAGATACACTATAGAAAGCGTCTTGTTCAGTCAATTATTTGCGATTTGAAAATAATTTATCTTTTTATCTCCTTCTTTAATAAATCATACGTTCGTAAAAGTAAATTGTAGGAATTTAATCTTATTAAATTATCATGTTTCCAAAAGTGTACTACTTCGTAAAATATTAGGGCGACTCTCGCCGGTCTTCTTTATGAGAATATGTGATACGCCGTGTGTTATAATAACAACGCGCCCTTCAATTTAAGCTATTTTTTGTTAAAATAGGTTGTTAGTTATTTAGTCGTGTATATAACAAAGCTATTATAAGGGCAAAAGCAATTCCCACGTCGTTTCCAAGGAGTCTATAAGATTAGAAACCTTATAATGGTAACATTTGTTTCTTATCCATCGCCATTTTGTCAATCGTTAGGGTTCCTTTTTTACAAATAAAATCCGTTACTAATATCATATTTTATAGGTAACAATGATTCAATATGCGGAAGTTGATAAGTCTTTAAAAAAGAGGATCTCAATTTACAAAACATAAGATGGCTAATTGGCCATGGAATTGGCCACATTTTATTCTACGAAATAAATGTTTTTGTAATTGTCTACATAATTCATTATGTCAGTAATGTCCAATGCCAATTTCAGTAATGCATACTTGTACTTTATTTGTTTTGAGCAATGTACGCGCATCCAATGGCATCTTGTATGGTATCACGTTATGTAATATTTTTAATAATTCACCTAAAGCAATATGGGATATATTGAATTTCACTGCCCAGTTTCCTATATCACTACGAATATCCACTTTTTTCAACTCGTGATATAATAATATGTCTATTTCACTATCACTACTATTATATTCTTTCTCGCAAACTTCCGGTTCGCTGTTATCTTCCACAAAATCTTCTACGGAACCATTAGGTGATACGTTGGTATCAGCTTGGTTATTGCCAATTGTAAATCCATTTTATATTTTATTTGACCCAGTTAAATGAAACATTTAAATATGACCATCTAGAGACTAAAACCCTTATAATTACTATGTCAGTGAGTTTGGATTGCTTTAATTATTTTAAAGACCATATAACATGCTATAATATGCTTGTTTGATAGATAACTTATTAATGCTCCTAAACGTTAAAAAGCCTCATTGTTACCTTGTACATTACCATTATAAGTATAATTAGCTATATAACAAGCTTTTATATGGCTTTTGAATATTATGTGGCTAAAAAGCAATATAACTGGCCGCTATAAGAAGGACACGTTTTGAACCCATATAGTAGCCATATTATTTGGCTTTATTATCGTTTACCCATCCAAATTATAAGAGTAAAGGTAATATTAGCCAAATTGTCTTATAATGTACCATTATAAAATACATTGACAAAATGATAGCTATTATAAAACTACTATATGTCTTTAGACCTTATAAATTTAACTTTATAGGTGTATTTTGTTTGTTGGGTGTACACAAGTTTTATTATACGGTCCATAATTAATAATTAATAGCTAATTATATATAGCTATAGCTAATTAATTAATAGCTATACACAATATTACACATCATCAAAATATAAACATCCCTCGCCACCTATTATCAGATCCTCAAGTAACTATATTAATAACCACTCAACAGTATGTCGGCAGCCAAATTTGACATTAAGACCCGATCCAATCCGAACCCCTCTGATGGGGTTTACATCGGTGGCTTGAGGAATTCTTTAAGTTTCTCTATTGTTCCAAATCTTAGCAGCGGCATATTTGAAACTACCTTAAAAAGCATTTGTCTTGTGAGCCTGCATGGCAAGGCGACCAGTAGGAGAACGGGATGACCAAATGAGCTTTTCCAACAAATAAGGTGGCTTACGGCTCTTTATGACGCCAAATAATAGAGCGGCTAGATGGATACATGTACCGGCGGGGAGACATGTTTAAAATATTTGCGCGGTTTATATACGGAGATATGTGGCTTCTAGGAGGAAATTTGAAACAAAACCTTGTAAAGGATTCTGAACTCGCTGTATCAAAGCTTTGGTTCTCGATAGTAACCGTGGACCATATACGGTATCAGCATAATTAAATTTTGAAAGAACAAGTGATTCAGTTAACCTTATGAGTCCAACCCATGTCCGGGACCTGCCGGAGACGCCCGCGAAGGCATAACCGGCAGGGGGCCTAGGATCCGGAACTCCCGTGGTACCCTTGAAAAGACAGCCGGACCTGTAGTTCCAGCTGCCATACCCTACCTATCAGGGTCAGTAGATAGGTCCCTATCCGATAAGTCCGATAGGTAGATAGTGACATCCCTCCTGACTATGTCCCCATAGTGACAGTGGTAGTGGCAGTGATAGTGACAGTGATCGTGACAGTGATAGGGACAGTAATAGTAACAGAGATGGTGATAGTTACCTGCTGCGCAGCGGTGTCGAAGTTGGCGATGAGCGCGGCGCTGGTCTGCGGCGAGGAGCGGCGCCGCCCCGAGCCGCGCGCGCTCCACTCTGCAACAACCACGACAACGTCAAACGGGCACCAAACAGTAAAAACAGTCTGTGCAAACATACAATTGCTATGTCAGTGTAAAACAAATGCCTTTAAATAAAATATGATTTTAAAAATACATGCAATTGTCGTTACTTCTGATTTGACGATTTTTTCCGTTTCCTATCATTGGCAGAGTGAGTGGCATAATATTTTTGTTAACCTTTTCACCGCCCAACTATCCTGCACGCGATGTCCCGCTGTACGCCAACGTATAAATGTATTTTAATAAAGTAGGTACAAAGAAGAACTTCTATAGAAGTGCTGGCGTGGATGGCACGAAAATCTCGAACTTCTATAGAAGTTGTTGGCGGTAAAAAGGTTAAATTATGTTTACCATTGTTAAGGTAATAGTAATTGTAGTTACTACGTAAACAATGAGTAAAAAACATTACCTATAACTTTTCTGATATGAAAAACAGTTAAAATTAACATTTTGTGTAAGTATTGTTAATTACTGAAAAAAAACAGTTCAATTAATTTAATAATTGCTCCCGATTAATTCGTGTGTCTCTCTACAGGTAATCTTGTGTCGATTCTATTCATATGTCGCTCTACAGGTAAAGTGAAAAAGCTTTTTTCCGCATCAAAATTGAATGTCACCCGAGCGCTAGCAGGTAGGTAGGTACCCAAATTGATATCTGATAGTTTCATTTGGCGCTGTCGCTCGCTTTCGCGCCGCGCCGTGTCGGCGACACGCCTGTAATATCCGTCTGTCGCGCGACAGTGACGCCCTGCGTCGTTTGTCGCGCGACAGACGGTCACATCACGCAACACAACGCTGATCAACGCGCCGGGTGTCGGGTACGGGACGTTGACAGAGGGCTTTACGATGGTACAGTTACGGACGGCGAGCTTTTGCTCGCCGTCCGTGTACTATCGTAAGGCCCTCGTGACGTGGACACAAACATGTTAACTATAAACTAGCACTTTACTCGCGACTTTGTTCGCGTTGTTTTGAGATTTTAAAAAGAAACTTATTTTGAAATAAAATGTTACCCGCAAGGAATGTAGCATTATAACAGTGAAAGAATTTTTGGAATTGGATTAGTACTTAGTTCCAGAGATTAGCAAACAAACAAACAAACAAATAAACAAACTTTACCTCTTTACTTTACTTTACCTCTGGTATATAGATATAGACCAAGAGGTAAATTATGTCACTTATTTGTTAGCGGAGGGTAATCTCCGGAACTACTTACTGGTCCAATATAAAAATTCTTTCACTGATGGAATGCTACATTCCTTGCAGGTAATATAGGCTTTATTTTAATTTGATAAAAAAGAGTTTATTTTATTTATTTATTTTATTTACAAGTTTATGTACACACATAAAAAGTTAACAAAATAAGCTCTACGGGTAAACGTAGTTTATTTTGAAGTCTCAAATCCGGGTACGGCGGGTAAAGTGCTAGTTTTTCTAAAAAAAATACATAAAAGGGACCGACCGCGCCACGCCCTCAATCAATAGTTGTTATTATATTTGAAATGAATATATTCAACATCAAATCAAATCTATAAGTCCATTGTAGGACCTGTCGTCCTCGAAGGGTCAGAGTTTTGGGTGGTTAAGCGGACGGACAATAGGCGTGTTGGGTAACTACCACCACCACCACCAGTGGTCGACAGGCTCCAGTGATCAACACGCACCAGTAATGGACATCGTTTTCCTTTAGTCGTTAAAAATAGGGGTCAGCTACTGATTATAGTCTTAAGCAAGAATTACAGTCCACCTGCTTGTCAGCTGTCACCCCGTAAAATTTCAACGAAAATCTATATTAGTTACTAGCGGTTTCACCCGCGTGGTTCCCGTTTCCGTGGGAATATCGGGATAAAAAGTATCCTATGTTTTAATCCAGGTTATAAACTATCTGTATGCCGAATTTCATCCACATCCATCTATCCGTCGCAGCGTGAAGAAGCAACAAATATACTTACACACAAACTTTGTTATTTATAATATTAGTATGATTACGATGAATATTTTATCGATCAAAGTGTCGAAACCGAACTGGTACGACTATCCTATAAAAAACACTTTTTATAAAGTGATAAAAAATTTAAAAAATATTTAAAAAAAAAGTTTTTGTTGTTAACAAAATAATAGGTTAGAATGTATTATTATTAGCGTTCAGTAGGACGCTCCCAGGCGATGGGTTCAGTCTCCGCGGGCAGTAAGAGGATTACGAGCCCGTCGCGGGCCACTCCGCGCTCCAAGGGTTTCCGGACCAGCAGACGTACGCTACCGGTGAAAGCATGTCAGCTTACAGTCCGATGGGCTTACTCGTAGCTACTTAAATTAAAAGGCAATTTTCTCAATCTACTCTATGATTTGTGAAAACGATCGAGTAAGCCGCGAGGATAGTTTAAAGTGACCTTTGGGTGATCTCACGAACAGCGCGCTCCCTGATTTGTTTTTAATTATTGGCAAAGAACGGTATTTGCTATCCCGATTTTGATAGAATAAGCGATATTGTGGAAGTTGAAACTTTACATAACACTACGTTAAAAGCCCTGTGGCGGTAGCCAAAGTAACATTGACATAAGATTGACCACGTGATTTAGCGCAGCTTGTGTCAAACCCATACATTTTATTCTTTTCGAACTTCGCTATCGTTTTCTTAATGTTACTTTGGCTAAGCCTACTGGTTTTTCTTTCAATGTGTCTGTTCGATTCTTGCACGCGATCTTGTATATTCTTACACAAATAATAAAGTGATTACATAAGATCTGGTGAAGCTTATCGAAAATTGAGATGGTTACAATGTTGTGAAGTACCTAGTTCGTTTTAAAACCTTTAGACAGTTTTGAGTGATTGGAAGACTTCAAACTAAACTCATTAATCAAAAGTTAAGGATGACTGATGTGATTAAAGGAGTTTTAAAATGAAATTATTTATATAGCTACCACAGCAGCTTGACAGTTTGAACCAAACTCGGATGGCGTTTGGTTCAAACTGTCATGAATTCACAAAGAAGCTAATTTCCCGGAATAAAAAGTAGTTAAAGTACTCTCAGTCTCTCTAACTATCATTGTGGAAAACACGTTGACCTTTTGTTGCTCCATCGATATTGAAAAACAACAAACTAACTTTCAAAATCATTATATACAGTTGGATATAGTTAAGTTAGTTTTGTGTAAAGTCATGGAATGGATTCTAAACAAACAGCTTATCCGCTACCTAGAAGAACACCCCTTAATTCAGGATCGCCAATACGGGTTTTGGCCGAAACTGTCAACGGGTGATCTTCTAGCGTATATTACACATCTCTGGGGTGAGACTATTGACAAGCGTGGCGAGTCGGTGGCTGTTAGCCAAAGCTTTTTGATCGGGGATGGCACAAAGCTCTTCTCTCCAAGCTCCCGGCATACGGTCTGCCTGCTCAGTTTTGCAACTGGGTCGCTGGTTTCCTACATGAGCGTAGAATCTTGTCTGGTGTCCTTCAGGGGTCCGTTCTATCCCCGACGCTGTTCCTTCTGCATATCAATGATATGCATCCACTTGGAAGTATTCATTGCTATGCAGATGATAGTACAGTTCACGGTGGGTATAACGGTCACCCTGCGGCTGGACGAGACTGAAGAGAAACGAGTAAATCTTGTCATTAAGCTCAATCGGTTGGACCTCATATCTAAATGGGGCTCCAATAATCTTGTTGAGTTCAATGCCAAGAAAACACAGGTATGCGCGTTCACGGCAAAAAAGTCGCCATTCCTACCCCTTCCCTCTCTTCAAGGCACATCACTCGACCTGCAGAGCAGTATTAACATGCTCGGTATGGAGATTCGCTGCGATCTGAACCAGTGGGACTATATCGAAGCCGTGATAAAAACAGCCTCACGTAAACTCGGTGTCCTGAACATGGTGCGGCGATTTTTCACGCCGGATCAGTTGTCTTTTGTACAAGACGCACGTGCGGTCTTGCGTGGAGTATTGTTCGTACCTCTGGGACGGTTCCGCAAAGTACCTTCTTGATGCCTTGGACAGATTGCAGCGGCGCGCTATACGCATTATCGGCAATGCAAAGGTCACTAATACACTCGAACCCCTGCAATTGCTTAGAGATATAGCGTCACTCAACGTCTTGTACCGCTTATACCACGGCGAGTGCTCTGATGAACTCTTTGACCTTATCCCACCTTCTCCCTTTCTCCATAGGAGAACGCGTGCTGCTCTCCGGAGTCACAGCTGTATTGTCTCGAACATTCCATCGCGCACAAAGAAATTTGGTAGCTCGTTTCTTTGGCGCACTTCCAAAAGATGGAATAGTCTACCAGCACACGTTTTCTCTCCTTGACTTGACTGATGCTGCGTTGTTTTCACGCTGCACCAGTTGTCTTCGCGTCTGGACTCCGTTTCCACTTAACATCAGGTGGAGTGGAGTCATTTGCCGAGCCAGGTATAAAAAATAAAACCTGAAGTTACGAACCGTAAGTAAAAGGTTTCCTTATAGTATTCGATCGTAGCCATGTTGGATTACCAATTACCAATAACAATTAACAGCGTTTCCGTTGTGATTGCCGACAGCGGGACACGTGTCCGGTTCATTATGAACCAACCCATTGTCGCCGCGCTCGCGTGGTCCGGTACTATCACGTGTCAGCGACACTCGCTTGATGGTGCATTATGATTAGATATCTTATTTGGTTGAATAACAGTAAAAATAGAAATAAAAAATATAATATATTGTATAAGTCATACATTCGAAATTATCATTCAATGCAATTTGCAATGTTGGAAAACATTGCAAAAGTTGCTTAACTTTTGTCTTTAAAGTAAGTTCTAAAGCAACCGCTTTTAATTACTCTATGAATTATATATTTTTTTATTCTAATTAGTTAATTGTCAATCCTAATGTATTATTTTTATGATCGATTATTAAATTATTAACATTTTAAGTTTTATTATTGTAAATTATATTGAATGTAAAATTAAATAATATTGGCATACAAATTTTATAAAAACCTAATTGTAATGCCCGACTAGGGTTACTGTTTGGACTAACAATTACAATTTCACCCAGTAATTATTGTATAATTGTAACAGTTATGCAATAAAATGTTCTATTCTATTATATTCTCATAATCATCATGGTCATCAATCGCAGTAGCATTTGGCCTAAATTATGAACCACTTGACTTGAAACTATAAAAAACTTTTTGATGCTTCAAATTCGCTGAATTTTACAACAAATTTTAAACTCGGCAGAAAGGTCCCGGAGTCAATAAAGTCGGTCGAGTATCAACTTGAGTCGAGATTGCCCAAATAGAACGTTTATTGAACTGGCCCACGATTCATAGCAGCTCTGATTGAAAAAATATCTATTCAGCTATTGCTAAGCTTAAGTTATTGGTCATTCAAGTATATAGGTTTATCGTTATTGCAATATTATTTGAAACAATTTGGACTGCTATTTATTTATTCATTCATAATCTGCTATTATTTACATAATGTAAACATGTTATGAATTTCATTAGCTTTACGTAAATTCCTGCGAATCAACCTAAAAGCGTTCCGAAGCCGGCGTACATCGATGAGCCCGAGTCCCGCTCGTGTCCCGCCCGTGTCCCAGGCCATGCGAGCAGACGCAGCCAGTCGTTATAAGCCGTTTAGGCACTTCACAAAAGACCCGCGGCCAGCGGCGGGTGGGGGCGGCTGCCGGTCGGGCGGGATGAAGGGGGAGGGAGACATGAAAGAGTTTAAGTTGTGAACTTGTAACACATTTTAAACGCGTGTTTGGGTCATTTAACTGTTGACGGCTATTCACTGGAGGGGTGTAAACAACTGATAGAAAGTCAGGGTAACGGCTTTGCGATGAAGTTGGGAGATGTTCAATTAATCTTCACTGTTATACAGCATACACATTCAAAATATAAAGTTAGTTGCTTTATCCAATAGTTTGTTGGATGATATGTATGATGATGATATGTATGATGATGATATGTATGATGATGAATGGCTAAGTAGAGAAAATAAACACCAACGTCCAGATTATACTTTTCTACACAATATTTTAATTTCAGAAACAACAAAGGTTTTTTTTTCTGTAGAAAATGAGAAAATGTTCTCCAAGCCAGAGCTACGACGTGTTTCACACTTATTCGTCCGAGATTGTATAATGCTAAAGGCTAGCATTCCTCAGAGGCGCGTAGGCATGGGTCGGGCGGTCGGACGGGCGGACGGGTCGGCTGGAATGCATAGGGGAGGAGATTTGAAAAATTCCTCTTATGAAAGTTAATAGCCACCGACGCGACAGCCGGACGGGGCATAGCAGAATGGTAGTTCTGCTATAAATCCCAATATTCGTGCTACAGAAAAGGCTTCCCTCATAGTAGTTAAGCAATCGGCACTAAATAAATTTAAGCAAATAGCGAACCACACACTGATGTCAATGTTATGGTTGGGACTTGAAATGTGGAAAACGTGTTATAAATCTCAAAAAATCGAAAATGTCTCATCATATCTGACAAACTCCTTTAAATTATTGGCTACTGAGTACGATTGCGCCCGCGCAACGACCGCTGAACTAGGGCTGGCAAGGACACCAAGAACGGAATCACTTTATAAAGCTTTTAATTAAAAGAGCATCATAGTTTCTGGATTTTTTTTAGCTCGGGCAAGTGTAAATTATACACAAATCACCAAATTTTGACCTGCTTGTATCACTAGATTGATAATAATTAACAATTAGGTAAAATGTTTATATAATTTTTAACGCAAATTTTGTTGCGAACAAATTACAAAAACACAAATGTTGAAAAAATTTCCACGAGCAGGATTTGAACCCGCACCCTTCTGATATACCGGGTCAGGTGCTCATCCAATTGAGCTATCGTGGTTCTAACCAGCCCGCCGAAATTATTCAACACTATTTACTATTTACTTTTTACTTTGAAAGCCAAAGGCGCCCATTCAATGTCAACAACTACCGTCATTAACATCATAATATTTTTACAAATACTAAAGATCAGTTAAGAAGTAAGCAAGCTATTTATAAAACCACGATAGCTCAATTGGAAGAGCACCTGACCCAGTATGTCAGAAGGGTGCGGGTTCAAATCCTGCTCGTGGAAATTTTTTCAACATTTGTGTTTTTTTTTTTACAATTAGGTATGTGATGAACGCACGGCTTAAGATTTTGAAAGATTTACAATTGAAATGAAACTACTGTTACGGTTTATTACTCGCGTTTATTAATAAAATTAATGTATAAAATAAACGCGAGTAAATCCGTAAAAGTTGTTTCATTTCAATGTGTAGTGTTTGCGTAAACTTTAGAAAACGATAAGATTTAAAATGTACATTATCGGCAAAAGAACGAAAGAGACGTTTTTTCTATCTAAATTTAATAAAGATTCAAAGCCAGTCTCATTATGTCTTATTTCTCACTTGACGTCTAAAATGTTCTATAAAACTATTTTTTGCGCTGGCTCACAAATCGGGTCAGTCGGCTAGTATGTTCTAATTAAAGTGTTCCATTAAATTTCATCGATAAGTCTAGCCCAGCCGGCGGGGGAGCGGCGACGGCGGTGCGGTCGGGCCGCTGCGGTCGGTGCTACTGCGGTCGGTGTCGCAATCCGGCATTACCTAACAAATGCTTGGACAGTTTTGGACTTACAATCCTGGGTTCTATATAAGAAACATCTTTTATAGCATTTCAGTGAGTTTTAGGTGAGCAAAGAGTCAATTATGTCACAAAACTTTGTAAAGAGTATCGCTAATGATTTCTCTAAAGGTAAGGTACTTAGAAATCGCAGCAGGCCTGCATCACCGCGCCACGCTCGTCATCTGACTGGAGGCTTTTGAAGTTGTTTCTGGGCCGGCGCGGTGGACGGGCAGTCGCTTTAGCCGTCCGGTCACGTATCGTCCGCCGCCTGCCTCGGTAGGCGGGCTGCGACTCCACTTATAAATATGTAGCGGTAAAAACACATGTTTATGCAGGGCTTTCATAAAATACCTTTGGGTATGGCTCGTATTTCACTACTTAAAGATATTGTGGTAGACCGGCGCACCGAGCTGAGAAGTAACTGCAGGATTTATCAAATCATCTCTTATTGCAATGAAACTATATTTGAATTAAGGTTCTTTTTCATAAGCCAAAAATTATCTAACAAAAGGAAAGTCTAGATGAAACTTAAATAAAATCAGCCGAAATAGAACGAATAAAGAATATGTGACATTTTGATGAATCCATTGACATCAATCAGCTACAGCATGCAGACGAGGTCCCGCCGATCTATTCCGTCCGTACGCTCCAACCCCACAATTGCCCCTCCATTAAGTAATCCAGGACAATCGCTATCGCAGCTCGTCCCGGCGTGCACTAAAAGCTTCGGTGAGGAGTGAATGCACCGACGGCCCTCAGGAGAGACGGCTGCTTTTAATATTGTGTGTCAAAGAAGTTGTTTGATTAAAGGGAAAGATGATTCAAAAATAAATGTCGATGCACTTGTCCAGGATTTTTTGTTCGTACGTATTTCTGGAGCATTGTTGTAGCGCAGGCTTCGTCCCGGAGGCACCGGAAACGCGGGCTCTCACCAGCCCTGCGGGGTTCTGATCTAATTGACACTCAATCCAGCATCGGCTTAAATTACTGAGTTACTGCAATTTCCGTCATTACTCCGCAAATATTTTGAAACAACTTCCTCTATATTTAAATATATTTGATTATTATAATGATAATGATATATTATTCATATAATGAAAATGATATACCTATTTGATCAATAAAAAATGTTTAGTTTGTTAACGGCTGGTTATGTGTGTATAATGTGTGTATAGAAGAAGTTTGAAGAAGCAACTTGCAACAAGGTGAAGACGGCTATTGCGACACAATCCTGCTTCACAGCTATTCTTCGCATCTGGTCCCCGCTTCTGCAGAGGAGTCGTCTGTGCTCTTATCAAATAACAAATTATACGAGAATATCGAAAAATTACAGTTAAATCACGTCAATTTAACACTTTAGTTAAGACATTGATTTGGCGATTGCCTGGTTTCCATTCCGCCTTTAGACAGACAAGTTAATTCAAATGTTTAGTAATCAAACTGAAACTGTTTATCTCTACTATCTTCTGGACAATTAACTAAATCAAACAACACACAAGTGGTAACCGAGCCTGATTTTAGCGAAGCTTGTTGTCTGTCATGTAGCGAACAAAATAACTATTTTAGGAATATATAGATCTCCGTCGTTTAAAAATTTGGATAACTATTTTAATTCATTAGATAAAATTCTAAAAACTCTAGAGAATAGGCATTGTATCGTCGTAGCGGGTGACATAAACATAGATATTCTTTCCCCAGAGTCCAATGAATACCTATGTCTAAATTCAGAGCACGGGCTCGAGCCTGCTATCACAAAGCCAACTCGACTTAATGCTTGTTTGGACCACATTTTTATTAAAACCAAAGGTTCAGCCGTCGGTGTGGTATACGACTGTGACATTACAGACCACAGAATAGCAGCACTCGGCCTTAACACTCTTTGGCATGACTCTTACCAGAACGCCCACAAGGTAAAAACAAAGACTGTAGTAGATAATAGAGGTGTATGTGATATTCTGGCATCTGTTGACTGGAATCCCGTCACGTCCAAAACTGATGTAGATGAATCGGTGGAGGTTTTCTTAGGGATAATGGGTAATGCCATTGAGCTTAATTCAAGGAAGGTTAAAATCAGCAGATCAAAATACATAATAAGAAAGAAAGAAAGAAAGAAAGAAAGAAAAAACATTTATTGACTCTCACATCACATAATATGATTATAAATAGAAAAAAAAGAAAAGACATGGAATACAAAAACAATAAAAACAAAAAATAACAAAGACAACAGGTGACGAGCCAATCAGGACCCTACCTCAGCATATGCCGCTACGGTGTGAGCAAGTCACATCGCAACGGCGCTGGTATTCTGGCAGGGCCTGTGCGAGGTGACGATCGTTTAAATAGGTATATAAGAAAAATAGAATATATAATTATATTTGGATATAAATACTTATATTATAACTAAACCTAGATACTCATAAATATATTTAAATATACATACTAAAATAAACATATAAAACACTATTTAAGACAGATTATACAAAATAAAAGACATCGTACAACAAAAACAGATCCTAAATAAATAAAAAAAAAAAAAAAAAACTAGCGAGGCGGACTGCACACTGAACGCAGCCAAACTGTCACCTGTCATATGTGACATTGACATGATTTGCCCACGTAGGCAGCTCTAAAACACGCGCGCACGTCAGCCATCTCGTCTCCCATCCATGTGTTTGCCACGAAAGCAATATCTAATTCCACACTTTGACAAACTAAAAGCGCTGAATAACATAAGGACAGGTCCGTGCATAAGGAGTGATAAAACAATAGATCCCCCACGTTCACTTACAACAGTGTATAAAACTGAGGCCCAACCGCCCAACGCGCAGCAGTGCCAGGATCACAAAGTGCCTTGTAATATAGCCAGGATGCGCCCGCGCGACGTGAAGACCCAGATTGTAAGTAGATAAAAGATTAAAACAAATTTTACGCAGTTGATGTAAGCTGGAGAGTAAGTAAATGCTTTTTAAGGTATTTCTTAAACGTAACGATTGTCTTCAGGTCACGCATTGGCGGCGGGAGATCGTTCCACCACCGAGTGGCTGCGAACTTAAACGACCCACGGAACACACTAGTACGATGTTTAGGCGTCGTAAAAATATGTTTGCAGGCTCTCATCGGGTTCCTATTGATGCTATGAGCCCACGTGAGTTTATTGAATAAATAGATTGGTTTCCCAGATTTAATGACACCAAACAACAGAATAGCGAGATGGAGCTTTCTACGAGCCTCCATTTTTAATAAATTTGAGTTGTTGATAATAAGACCCTGGATGACTCCTGGGTTGCTTAGGTGCTCACGCCACAAAGATAAACTCCATGCAAAATCAAAACTAAATCCTAAAAACGAAGTCATTAGTATTTCATATAGACGATACAGAAATTTTTATATTGATATTGTAAGGAAAGTAAGACTAGAATATGATAGAGAGCTATTAAAAGGAGCAGCAAAAATACCAAACAACTGTGGAAATCAACCAAAGATATCTGTTACAACAAAACGAGTCATCCTGTATCTGACAAACTACTTACCATTACAAACGATCCCAAAATCTCGCTTAATGAATGCAATACTTTCTTTGCTTCTGTAGGTCTCAACTTAGCCAATGATATCCTTTTGAAAGCGAATGAATCTGAAGATGACTTAGCCTGTCAAGTCGACTTGACTAACTCTCCGGCGCACTCTAATTTTCATGGAACCTACGGATCAAAAGGAAGTTTTAGGCCTAATCAACACACTGAAAACAGATAGCGCACCTGGTATAGATGGTATCAACACAGCCCTGGTAAAATCTGCTAAAGAATTAATATGTGAACCCTTGGCATACATCTATAACCTTAGCCTGGAAACGGGTCGCTTTCCTGAGGCGTGGAAAATTGCGTCTGTAACTCCCATACACAAAGATGGGTCTGAAGGCATTCCGGGTAATTATAGACCGATCTCGTTGCTCTCGGTTTTCTCCAAGATTTTGGAGAAAATAGTCAATAAACGCCTAATCAAGTTTATGGAGGTGAACGGGTTACTGTCTTCGCGACAATTTGGATTTAGACACGGAAAATCTACAGAAGAAGCTGTTTTCCGGTTAGTCGACCTAATTTCGGGTACTCTTGATCGAGGCCTTGATTGCCTGGGAGTGTTTTTGGATCTAGCCAAGGCTTTCGATACCATCTCATCCAAAATACTACTACGAAAGCTTGAAAGATATGGAGTAAGAGGTCTTGCGCTGGAGTGGTTCAAAAGCTATCTTTCTGACAGACAGCAACTAAGGTAGGTCATAAAAGTGATCTTCATTCAATAAAATTTGGTGTGCCGCAGGGGAGTATACTTGGCCCCACATTATTCATTGTATACATGAATGACATTCACGACTTGGTTTTGGCAAACGCTGAAGTAATTTGTTACGCAGATGACACAGTAATCCTATTCAAAGGCAATTCTTGGTCTGACACTGTACAAACCGCTGAATATGGGATGTATCACGTGCATAATTGGCTGGATAAAAACCTGCTTACTCTTAACTACGCGAAAACCAAATTTATTTGTTTCCATAAAACGGCAATATCCAACCCTATTGACGTTAGTCAAATTAGAATTCATAGCTGTAATGTCGTCTCCTCGAACATCTGTAGTTGTAATCTCGTTGACCGAACTGATTCATTAAAATATCTAGGAATAATAGTCGACGAGCATCTTAACTTTAAATGTCATATCCAGAAGCTGGCAAAGCGAATTAGAAAGTTATCTGGTATATTTAGAAAACTAAGGAGTGTGGCCGACGATAAGTTACTTGTTATAATCTATAAGGCTCTCTGTCAATCCTTATTTGCCTACTGCATCTCCGTATGGGGTGCCGCTGCTAAGACGTCACTTTTGGTTGCGGAATGTGCCAACCGATCTGTATTAAAAATAATGTTTGGGCTACCTTACCGATACCCGACAGTTAATCTTTATAATAGAGCACAAGTATTGTCAGTTCGTCAGTTATTTATCCTCAAAATATCACTCATTGCCCATAAACGTCTAATCTCTTCCGAATACTATGAGTCGCTCCTTAAAAAAAGAGTATTTAGATTACCGACCCCAACTATAAACTCGGCATTTGCTGGAAGATTTGGCGACTTTATCCAAGCGCGAGTCTACAATGCGGTTGTACGGTCTTGCAGTGTGGTATCTTGTTCTGTTTACAGGGCAAAAAAGATTCTGACAACCTGGCTATTATCACTGGATTATGCCTCCACGGAAGATATCCTACGTTGATGATTAGTATCTAATATCCAACATGTTTTATATCATTTATATAATAGTTTGTATAGTTTGTAAGGGTTTCAATTATATTTTTATTTTATTTTAATTGAATGCTATCCGATGCAGTAAATTAAACATTGTATATGGTTCGCCAAGATACAGGCTTAGCCGAGTTTGGGGACCTCTGTCTAAATATAATATTACTGCATTTTGTGACTGCACTGTTACTTTTCTGTTAATAATGTATGTTTGTATGTTTCAAAAATGTTACTACTGTGCAATAAAATTTTATTATTAATTATTATTATTACATTAACAAAAGGATGAAAGTAATATTACGCGAAGTAGAAAAGCTTCGATATCACACTAATATCCATAAGTAAACAAAAGTACTTAGTTTTATTTGAGCGACTCAGACTGTTTGCCCGACAGGTAAGTAAATAAACTAATTCTCAGTCGCGAACGAGGGGTGAGTGGAGCAAACACAAACCAAGGAGTCGAACCCACACTCCAGCGCAGCGGGAGCGCGGTGATCGTCGTGTTTCATAGCCGAGAGGGAGCGCGTGGAATTGACAAAGTTTGTTTTGAACGCTTTCACTCCGTGACTTCGAGCACGGTGCCTCTACTTAACAACTTTAGCGGATATAAAGTTACGTATAACGTTTATTTTAGTAAATACGATTATCAAAAGTAAATTTGTGATAGCCAATTTACGAAAATAGCTGAGAGATAGCTTGCTAGGCCTGCGTCGAAAACAACCCTTGATTAGTCCAAGACATTTTAGAAACTTTGTTTCCACAGACATATTTATCTTCCGACTACTTTTCACGAGATAAGTCGTCATTGGCTTTATTATTTGTTATCAAAGAGCAGAAAACATACTTAAATTTATTCGATAACAGTTGTGTCACAAAAAGCCATATAATTTGCCATTTTGTACAGTCGGCGGCAGATCAACCTACCCAAATCTGTCAAATTTCTCCAAAGAATATTGATCCTTATAACCAAACATTAAAGTTCAAAATTGATTGTAGAAATTTGACAGTTTTGGGTAGGTTGATCTGCCGCCGTGTGTAAGTTATCGAGTGATTTGCGATGACGTCACGCTCACGACCCTAATGGCGCCCAACGGAACCATTACAAGTCCTCACGACTCCTGCAAGCCATTCTAAGCCTTGTATCTTTAGATACAAAGACTAATACTCACAAGACGTCCGACATTAAGGAGGTAAATAGCAGCACAGTGTCGTTATGGGGGTGTTCACGAGTAGTTGTGTGAAAGTCAAGTAAATGTTTGTAGAGCAGTTTGAAACGAGGTTTATTGCATACTTTTTTGTTTCTTAAGCTATTTGTTAACGCATTATAGTTCTGCAATAAATGTTTTTTAATTTTAAAATAAATACGTAAAAATTTAAGAAACGCGTTAATAGCTATCTCAATAATTTAATTATTTACGATCATTGTATTGGGCTAAAAAGTATCCCAAACCAAGTCGTATGTTCAGACTTTTTAAGCAGTTAATCCTCTTTTATGCCGCCAAAAAAGACCGAAAGCTCCCCAAATGAAGTTACCACCTTTCCAACATAACGAAGTAAATCAGTGAACTTTTCCCGCCATTAGGTGACGTCACGCAATGGCGGCCGGGAGCAGCATGGCCGCCAACATGGCGTCACGCGCGTTACACAACTCAGTTCAGAAAGGTCACGTCTGGCGCGAAATGCCAAACTTTCGCTTTCTTCCCACAAAGTTCACCATAATTTTGTGCGCGCGTTTCCATAAAACTTTCCCATTGATATAAATAGCTCATAGAATAATGATAGGTTGGCACGAAAATAGACTATTAGGGTATGCTCACAGTAAAGTTTAACCTTTTGTATTACGGCTTTTAGTTATCCTATAAAAAAAATAAAAAAAAAATTTTATTTAATAAAACCCCATCTCAACCCGTGGGCGTCGTAAAAGGCGACTAAGGGACCATTCCAGAGGATGGGCAGCAGCATCTCTCTGAGGTTACTTTCAACCTACTGCGATCGCCAACCCGCCTGCCAAGCGTGGCGATTATGGCAAATACCCCCCATCTTGGGGGAGGCCTTTGTCCAGCAGTGGACGTCTTTTGGCTGAGATGATGATGATGATGATGAATAAGACTGATGAAAGTACACGTGTCTTATTTCACTAAATCTAAAAAGGCAAAACCAAAGGGCACCAAATATAATCTGGTGAATTGCTAGTATAATTAGCAGCTACCTACCCAACTGCCTTAAAGTTCTGAATAGTGTAAATTTCTTATTTTGATATGATTTCACGGCCATAACGATCAACCGTTTTGGCCCTGTGACATCCAAACCGATTCTCTCAGCCCCCAGGTGGCGGCTATCCGTGTCTTTATAGTGTATATACATATTAAAAAACACATGTAATAATCATGAAAATTAAGAGAACATAGTGTTATCGTTATTATAGAATCGTTTAATGGGGAACATACGCATAACCCCTCGGTATCGAACCCACACACCGTACAGCAGCCACCGGACAGGTCGGATTACCGGCTCTCTCGGCAGCTCCACGACTAATTGCATATGTAATTATGGTATCGTTTACTGCAACAACATCACCGTTTACTTGCTATTAATGGGGGTAAGCTATACCTATGCTTCCGAACACAACATCGTCATAGCTTGCTCACTTAGGTATTATCTAGCTAATAAGTTTACATCTAGTTCTCCCCCTGCTGGAATGAAAAGCCCCAGAGCGGTTCCAAACCATCATTTTCGACGCGGACAGCTGGGACCAAGGGTTGCATGGCTTTCTTAATACGTAGGACGTCAACATATTGAATTTTAGCCACCAATATGGAGCTCGCTCGTTGCAAAGTTTCCTAGATAACTCGTGAGTGTTTTAAGTCAAAGTCGGCCAACGGCAACAAGCCGATTCAAGGTACCTACTGTGTACCAAGTTTGATTATGTTAGTGCCATACTTGACTAAAATTGTATGTAATTGTTTGTAGTTGTATAGTTGAGCAGTGGTATCTGCGAGTTGTGCTCTTAGTGCAACGAGAAGTGAGCGAGCTTACAGCTCCGGTAACCTATCTGGATATTAGGTAGTGGACTATACGTGTCCGTCCACGAGGCAACTAGCTCGAGACACTAGTCTTAAAAGTATCGGATGAAGGATGCGTTTCGGCGCGTTCTGATCTGGCGTTATGACCTGACGTAAATGGTCCCATGTCCTTGCGTAAGGATGTCTGACTCCTTTAACTTTATAACCGTCAGGTTGAAAGGGGGTGTCAGTATAAACTTTAATGTAGTGTGTAGCGGGGTGTTTGTAGTTGTATATGTAAAAGTTAAATATTTTATTTTGTAGTTCCTGACACTAAATCATTTCTATTTATAAACAAAAAGATTTTCAGCTGACAAGGATATTTAATACTATGAAACTAAACTCCGAAGTTTTGCGATGGAACAACATTACCAAAGGTTTGGCCTCAGCACATAGGTCGGGTTCCGTGCGACTACGAAAGTTGGGATAAACAATCAGATCACCTGTTGGAGTTGATTACGTTCCGTCGGGAATAAGTTATTCAGGGCTGAGGCCGCAGCCGCAGCCGCGAGCGCCGACCGAAATGTTGCGAACCTCGTGAACCACGTGATTAACACTGGCGATGCTCAAACCGCTGCCACCACAGAACACAAGGCTGCCACGCATTGCGGTTGAAGGGATCAACATGAACACAAGGCTGCCACGCATTGCGGTTGAAGGGATCAACATGAACACAAGGCTGCCACGCATTGCGGTTGAAGGGATCAACATGAACAGTATACAGTTTTGCTTTTATTTATTTGTACCATTAATCTTATTAGAGAGAAACAATATAAGGAAATATAACAATGTATCTCGATACCAATCTCAATTATAACTTTTGAATATAAATTATCGTTTTATATATTTTAACGATACTAAAGAGCCATGTCACGCTGCCATTAGTGGAAGGCTCTAAATACATTGATCAAAAGCCAATTTTCATTTATAAAACGCAATTAAATCGCGAAACAAACTGCACGAGATTAATAGCAATCGACAGCGCCAAGAAAAATCAACAGAAATCCGTAGCCTAATATCAATATCGCGAAAATAAGTCGTCGATATTAAAAGTCATCGAACCCCCGACGGCCCCACCTGGCCCGGGGCTGCCAGAGCTAATCTGTGTAACAGCGATATTAATATTCAGCCGACGCCGCGGGACGGAGGCACCCTCTTGAGCTCCAGCCTTTAGTGCTGCAGCCGCCAATTGAAAGTGAGCCCGGCGCGAGCGCGCGTCACTCACAAAGCACACGCGGCTAATACGGGGGAGAGACATTAATGAAATAACAGAAGCAAGCATTAAGATATATGAAGAGGAATGAGTAAGACGGTTATGATAAAAACTATAGAGTTACACCCCAGATAGTTTATAGTCCACGTTTCTTGACAAGTTGGACAGACAATAGCCCGCTTTGGCTTGTACAAGCCAGTTCGCAAGCCTACCGAAAACAAAAGAGGAATAAGCTTGGGGTGTTACGCTAACGAAACAAGCTATTGGAACGTCGAAGCAAGATTACCAACTTGTTGCCGTTGTTGGCCGACCTTGGAAGCCTAATCCCCCCCCCCCACCCCCCACCGTCGCTAAGGCCGCATCTCGTCTGTGGCTCGGCGTCAAAACTCACGATTATCGGCATTAAGATAAATGGCTTTAGCATCTAAAGCGATTACGCAAACATTGATCAAAGGATTAGGAGTCCTGCTTTCAATTTGGCTTTCAATGCGGATCCTTCGGGCTTTGATAAATTATCCAAGAATGGAAGCAGCAAAACGGATATTGTTAATTTTATATTACGTTTGACATTCGAGGTCAACCATTGTTATAGAAAATGTTTAATAAATCCTTAAAAAGATTACTATTACCCAAACCTTATATTTAGATAGCAACCAGCAGGAGGCAGGCGATTAGACGGTGTGACTAGATTCTCCGGGGCGCACTAGTTTACTGATTTATCCGGAAGAAAGGAAAATATATTATCATAAATCCCAGCTTGTCTCGAAATGCAAATATTAATATTAAAGCAGTCGTGATCAGGTCGACGGTCGGTATTAATCAAGACTGGAGGCGCAGGTGGCGGGACCGCGCGGAGGGTCTGGGACCATGACCATAAGCGCCCGTGAATATTGCGACGTTTTACATAAGCTAAATACATCTTTTTATTTTTAATTTAAACAGAAACAGGTAACAGGCAAAAATAAAGCTGTAACTATAAAAAAGGAATCACGTTGGTCTAAAAGTCTAACATTGTACACAACATATCCAAACATTGTTCAATTATTACCTAACAAAACACCCACAAGACGCTGAAACACAACTGCAAGCTATTAAAATTCTGGATACTGTGATGAAAGTTAGCTTTAGGTGCTGAGTATGTCTTCCATTCCAGTATATCTTTATCTTTGTGGCAAAACATTATCGTAGAGTTAGACCGATAATGCTAGAAGTGGCAGAAATTAATAACTCAGAGAACTTTGCTGACTCTGTACAAGTACAACAGGGAAGTAACATAAAAATGTCGTACATTAAAATTGTATTCACAACACCCAATCTCATCACCAACACTCAACCTAATTTCATTCAAATAAAATTCAAATTTTATTCGAAAAGCCCAACAATGGGAGTTCATTAAAAGTTTAAGTAACTTACGTAATAAAGGAAACGCCTTTCAGAACTGCATTGAATTACATCCCGCGACAAAAGATGGGCGCCGCGCGGCGTGCGAGGGGCACTCCGGGCCAGGGGATCTATTTTTGAATCGCACGTATGATATTGTGTTGTCGCATGCGACTTAAGTCACACTCGTCTTCCAAGTCGCATGACGCCGATTTTCCGTATTTTAAAATCGTTCCTTTTCGGTGCTGCCAACATAATAAGAAATGTTGGAAGTTATCCGTTCCACGCAGAATTTAAAGAAGACCGGTAACAACCGCAATGAAAACTTCCCTTCACTATCTTCTTCTTCACTGCTTAAATAACTATGGTGCACTAAAATTCCTCTAGGTTCATTTTCAAGTTGTTTTCAAAGTAGTAGGTATAATTATTTTCCTCAGAACGAAAAGCTGTTTTGCTTGTATTTACTTATTTTGGCAGTTTCAAACTTTCAATGACACAAACAAACGAGTGACATGGCATTGAAACACCGCATTGATTTTGACGTTTATTCTATGGGCACTCGTTGCGGTCGAGCGATTCAAAAATATGGAAAGTCAAATGTCGAACGAAAATCAGCAGAAACCAAGCGCTCCACTCGAGGCGCGGGAATCAAAAATAGAGCCCCTGGGCTGGCTCACGACGCGTATTTATCATATTGTCACAAAATGAGGAAAGGTAAGGTAAGCTGCACACAAACGCGCTCGAGGGACGCACACATAGGTAGGCCCCTTGCACGGACACGGATCTCGGAACAGCTCGGAACACTCCGAGCGCAGGTGTTGCGGGAGTCCGTGTCCGTGAGAGGTTGTCTATGTGTGCGTTGGTCGAGCGCGTCGTATGCAGCCTCCTCGAATTGTGATATTGTAGTCAAGCAAAAACAACACCTATTCTATTAGCAGTTTAGGACTACTTCCAACAAAAAGTGCAACTTTATTTGCTGCCAGCAAATTAATATACAAAAATGAGGGATCGAAACAGTATTCAGCGAGAAGGTTGGTCAATTCAATATTTGCAGAAGCTATTTAATTACTTTTTAAATTGATATTCGTAATAACTATTAATATTTATAGTGACAGTGCTAATATTGCTAATTGGATAACGTATGTTACGACTTCAGTAAATGTATAGAATAGCAACCGCGCCCGTACAAACAATATTAAAGAACATGGAGCGTAACATGTTTATCGCAAACATACATAAATCAAAGAATCTGTGTGCCTGTAGTCATTAAAGAGCAGCTCGGGTGCCAAGTCACGAGATCCGAACACAAACTCGGCTCAACTTCAAAAGCCTTCCTAAGTCCCGCGGAATTTGTTAAAAACAACAATTTGCGGAATCTCGGAGTTAGAATCAATTAATGTTATCCAAACAGTTGAATAGCTACGGAGACACTTGGAGGGAACTCAGTGAGGCGTCGAAGGCAGAACTAAGAGTAAATAGTAGACACCAATTTTATTTTAAATGTGTTTTGTAAAGCATGCTGGTGTCCGTAACTAATATTTTTTATTTAATCTGTGCAGTTAGTTGCTGCACTCTGATGTCAAATTGTCTCTCGTTAACTTAATAGCCAGTTGAAGGGAGCTTTTCCTGCGCCGCCAGATAGTGTAGCCAGTACACTTTACATGCGTCGCAGAGGGCGCCACTGCACCGCCTTCGTGGGGGACGGCCTTAAGACCTTATCGCCGCGCCCAGCCAGCCCGTGTTGCGGGGGGCGATAAACGCTGGGAAACTGCATCTCAGCTGACCGATAACGCTACCAGTTACATGTTAATAGGATTCAGATGTATAGACTGGATAAAATGACCGATAACGCTACCAGTTACATGTTAATAGGATTCAGATGTATAGACTGGATAAAATGTTTAAGTTTGTTAAGACGCTGGAACAAAGAATATGAAGTCGAAAGAACAAAAGCTAGAATTTTGAAAGTTACAAACTATTATGATTACTATTTATAGTACAACAGTAATATTAGTACACGAATTTGTTAAAGATCCTTTAAGGGTGCGCCGACAAAAAAATGCCAAAGATGTAGTTACGGTTAAGTAGATATAATTGAAAATACTATCGTATTAAATAAACAAAATATATATTTAGTATCATAGGGAACGTGTTTACAATTTGTCAGAACCATAAACTCATAACACGCTATAGTTTTTTCTACAATATCATTTAAAGTTGGGCAAAGATCATGAAAACGAGTGGCGGCGTTTAGTAGATTTCTTATAGTTTATCTAAATTATTGTACCTCTGATTTTGTCTAAACAATCATCAATGGATAAACTACAAATTGCTAGACTACATTTTCGATTCATCAAGTGGTTATTTAAATAATTATTTTTTATTAAGCACCTTAAATTCCCCATACAAAATTAGTATGGCCGCGCGGCATCAAATAAATATGGACGACGACATTTCAAATAAAACATATGACACTTGTCACTTATGGACGGCGCACCCTTAAGGAGTATTTCTTTTTTCGTGAAATTCAGAAGCAAATTTTGAAAATAACTGACAAATACGCTGTTAAATGTAGCAGGCATACATACAGGGCAATTACAACGTTACTTGTTGCACAAGAACCGAAACCATTTCTAAATGTCTTAATCAATACCATCCTCCCAAAGTGGTTCGAGAGGCTCGGACCTTGCCTCGGGGTAACGAGGCTGTAACAAACCATCGGCGGTTAATTCAATTACCGCCGCTATTGGCGCCCAGCGTGGGGCCGCCCGATTAATAATTCATAAAATGCCCACGAGACGGACCCGGGCGCACAGTGGGTCAAAAAACAACTTTATTCTTTGAAGGTTATGGTTGAATAAAATACTGAGATCCTTCTAAACGTAGATAGATACGTTATGAGATCCATCTTAATGTATCATTTAACTTAATCATAAGGGGGTAAAAAATACCTTCTTATTTACACCTTTCTGTAACTTCCGATAGATTTCAATCACCATTAACATTTTCCATTTCATTTCATTTTCAGTACGTCTATAAGTACTTATATGTAAAAAACCTATGTTCCATCGCAAGTACGAAACCCCTTTCAACGAACAAAAGTTGCGTTATTTTAATTCCGTTTACAGCGAGACTTAAAATTTACATTCGGACTCTCTCGCAGCACTAATGTCGGCTTTTAAATAAACAAAAAAACTGTCGTAATTGCGCGCCGTGTCGCGATTTAATTAATCGGCCGCGCCGGCCGGGCAGCCGTGCCGGACGCCGGACAAAAGCACCGGAACGCCGCAATGCAGTCACTGTGCCTATAACAAATGTGCTCCTATACGCCATCTCTCAGACGCAGACGGCCATCGATTGCACTGATATAGGCATTCATTAGCTGACCTCATCTGACGCTCTATTCCATCTTTACTGTCGCTATGCCAACATCATTGACCTATAATAGGTCAAGCCGTTACTTACACTGACCTAAGACTTAAGACGTGCCTTACGAAGCGATCGAGTTAAGGAAGTGACGATTAAGCTCCTCATATGAGTAAATAAATACGAGTAACATTCTCATACAAACTGTAAGCATTCTACAAACTTAACAAATATTAGTCTTATATGTATATTGCAGTTGCACGGTAAAGGGTTCCCCGGAGATGCGGGGCTAATGGGCCTGAGGTCCGCGCCCTTGACTCTGCGGCGGCATTACACACCAGCTGATAGGTATACATGTATACATATATATGTATACAATGTATACATGTGTCGCGTGCGGCCTCAGTGGATCGTGAACTCGTTAAACTGCAATTACGCGGGTATCGGAATGTTCAACCGAATAGCTGTGTGTGTTATTATAAACCGCGCGCGGGCCAGTCAGCCAGCGATTAGTGGGACCGCTGCCCGACGCTTCATGAACCATTACCGACGGATATACCTATATTAGTATGAATATATTACGCAGGTACGAACATTAGTGGAACTTCCTCATTGTGTTTCAAAGCTAACAATCGCGGGTTCAGGTTTTAATCGTACTAAAAGCGAAAGTATGCTTCTCTGTTTGTTTGTTTTTAATTCCGCCGTAACCGCTGAACGGATTTGGTTGAAATTCGGTACAAAGGTAGGTAGTGCATTAGCCTAGATTAACACAACGTACCTATACATTTTTGCCGGCAAAACATTACGTTCAGTCAGATATTCTGATAGAGTGGTAAAAGCGAGTGTGGAAGCTAGAGGGAAAGAAATAAACAGAGTGACTGAAAGCTTATTTTAATTTGATTTATAAATACCTACCTAACGAGAAAAAAAATACACATAGGTATAAAATTAATATTAAAGCAAGCTCGATAGCTATCGCGGATATTTTTTGGCAATCAGAAAATCCTAATTCCCATTTAAATCGAACAACCATACGCTACAAAGAACTAGGTAGAACGAACCATTAGGGTTATACACAATACTGTCAAAAAAGCAAAATGGGAATTTATTCAATTGGCTGGTGCAGGAAATATAAAAAAGAGGAAGCCACAACGCCACGTGTATCATGCGGCCCAGACGGCCCCAGGAGGAAACTACGTCACAACGACACCTGTGGCGGATCTAAAACCAGAAGAAACACGGAGCGGCCCGCGACGGCCCGGCCTGTACCCACACCCACAAGACTGTATCCAGAGTGATGATTGCGTGTTTCATTCGCCATTCGACTATTTGTATGGCGTTGCAGCAACGCCTCCTGGTGACGAGCAAGGTAGTTCAAATGCAATTTTGTGTGACAAGTTCTCGTTTTCGATTATGAATAAAAGTCGCGCTCAGCCACAGATTAGAATAGTTTTACGCTCAGGTGTGAAACAAACGCGAACCTGATTCAATATTTATCTGGAGACGAAATATTTATTTTGAACAGTAGGTACTTCATGATATAAAATGAGCTAAGTAAACGGCCTATAACTGTCCCACAGCTGGGCAAAGGCATACATCATTGAAATCAAGTCATCGCTACAATAGATTGGTATTGGCTTAATCACCACGCTTGCCAAGTGCGGGTTGGTGATCACAAACCCGGGCTGTGCATCGAAAAATCCGAAATACATTTTGCCCGACCTGGGAATTGAACCCGGGACCTTCGGGTATCGGGCCGAGCGCTCTGCTACTCGGCCACCGAGGCGTTCAAAATGGCATTTGTTATGAATATTATAAACAAAGTTGATTGCACGTAGCTGACGTAGCACTGCACACACTCGAAACGTGCAAGCTTTGCAGGTCGTCACAAGATCCAGATAAAGGTGGGATTCCGTAGCCGAGTGCAGCGGCAGCAGCAGACTATGTGTCGCCGCGACACTATGATCTTTATATATCTTACGGGTGAGCATTTGGCCCTCATCCCACCTGGTGTTAAGTGATGATAATGCCGAAGGTGGAAGCGCACTTCACCCGCAATCCTCAACTACTGAGGGATGATTGGTTTCTATAGTATATTTCTATGAAACACCTTCCGTAGTCAATAACAATTTTTTTTTTTTTTTTATTAAACTTTCCTACTCTCACACCAATTATCTAGCCCAAGAAAAGCTTCGTTATGAAACTCGTTAAAATGGTTACTAGACAACGGATAAACATACTTAAAATACTTAAATACATACTTGATATACATAGAAAACCCCCAGACCCGATACAATTTAGAAAAACAATAATTTCTAAATTGACCCGACCGGGGATCGAACCCGGAACCTCAGAGATGGCGACACCATGAAAACCGGTGTACAAACCACTCGACCAAGGAGGTCGTCAAAAGTTTGCATATAGAAATATATAAAAACCACTATTAATTAGCGTCGCGGCGTCACGTCGTCACGTCGCCTGCTGCTGCCGCCTGCAGTCGGCTACGGAATCACACCTATAGTCTTGTACGTGACGTTGGGAGAGCATGTTCCGGGAAGGTGTCCGTTAGACTAAACGGTTGAACCGGACACTCGCCGTACACTATGCAACACACGGGACTGGCCGGACGTTTTGTACATGACGCCGGGCGACACTTTAACATCAGAACACTTCAGTGCTTAGCACCTACGAGTTTGGAGAGCCGTGTGATGAATAATGATACCGCCTTTGATATCTAGCCTCTTCAAATGAGTAATACACTAACTAACCAATAAGGAGAAACGTAAATAATGATTTCCAAGAAAAGAAAATTATACGTAAATAAAGAAACAAGTTAAATTTTTCATCGTCTATTTAAGTAGGTAGGTAATTAATTATACGGGTCTACATATGTTTATTTTACTTTCGTATTACTTCATGACATTTAAGTATCGATCTGAGCACGCAAGGAGACTGAGCTTTTATTTGTTTTCATTCAATATTATTTTTGTATAATCACATATTAGTGATTTCCTTTCCCTAACCTTCGGCAGGATAGGCTTTTCTTGCATACACGTGTGGCCTGAAGGCCATTAAAAACTCAGGAGATCCACAGTAAATATTTATTTAGGTAAAATTTATAATGAAGCAGAAAAACCTAAAATGAGAAAAACAATAAATCAATATACAAAATTCTAAGCCAAAACGTTACCTACTTACAAATATTTCTTACAGGAATCAAATTACCTGTTTATAGATAAAGGTTTTTCACAAATCACTTTTTAAACAATAATAATACGATACGATGTTACTATAAAACAATGTTATTATACTGAAGAATTTTGAAAGACTGATCATATCAAAAACACGGGTTAGTCTATCTTGTTATACTATTTATTAGTTATACTAGTTATATTAGTTATACAATTATAACAGAATGGACGAAAAAAGTCTTATTTATTATACTGCTCAATATAACTTATTGGATTCGAAAAAAAATAATAGACGTTTGTCCATCTTAGTTATGCTCTTTAAAATATAAGCAATAGCTCATTGGATTCGGAATGACGTCTAGAAAAATGAAGTGTGAGGATTTTACTGCACGTAAGAAATTTCAATTGTTATTAACAAAATAAGATAAAAAAAGGTATTTGTTTTTGTTAATAACTCAAAAACTATTAACATTTACGATATTTTGAATAAAGATCCTTAAAGAGGAGGAAATTTCCGAAAAAAGTTCCAGCTCCCGGAACTCTACCTCTATTATTACTCATACTCTATCGTTAATATTTTTAGCATTTTTAACATTTCAGGGCAGCGTCCATACTGTATTTAGCCATACACACGTACACACGTACACACGTAAGGATAGGGGGGTGACCCATCACCCCACAAGTTATTTGCTTAAAAAATAAAGTTTTGTCCCGTTTTGGGACTCCTGTGTTTTTTTATTTCCACTTTTATCTTTATGTTTAAACTGTTCTGTCCTAAATATATTTCCTTTCATTTCATTTCAAATTTATATGTGTATATAAAAATATAACTTTATTTTTAAAGAAACATGTAATAAAGATCAAAATCAAAGAATTTAAAACCATTTTAAGTAGCATGCATACATCTACCTATATATATATATATTTATGATTGAATGCAGTTCCGACAAATATCTTTACGGTGATCGGAACATACCGGCAAATGACATTTTACACAAACAATTTTAACTTTTTTATCTTTTTTCCTTGGTCACATTGAGTACCGTGCTTGTTTTTGCAGTTTCAAAGGGGGTTCACTTCCAGAAGGTTATTTATTTCAAAAGCCCTTCGAAAAAGAACACAAACGTACAAAGGATGGTGGGGTGATCGGCCACCCCGGCGAGGTTAATATAGCAAATTCCACGACCGTCCGCAAATCAGTGAGATATGCTACTAACTACCTAAGCTAAAATAAGAGAATATTGAAAAATACAACTACCCTCAATAAACGTTTAAAAAGTTATCGCATCTTTTTTGAACGTGTGGGGCGATGAGTCACCCCCCTACCCTTCCAAAGGTTAAGCTGATACACTTGGGTTAAGGTACGGATTCACGTCACTCTAACGGAGCTACTGGGATTGAACATAGATATCTCACATTCAACCCCGAGCATCTATCTCGGCTAGCAAGGCCGAGTTTAATGTGATGTGTTACGTTTTAGACGAAAATACCTTGTTTACATAGTCAAAAGAAACATTTAGCACGTACGACGGTCGTCAGATTTCGGCGGAATGCCTTCGACACGTAACATTAATGTCGGTACACAACGGAACCTGTAGCATTACATGTGCTAAGTACTGGCATGGCCGGCTACACGCCAGCGCTCCGATAAACATAATCATCGTGTGTCAGATCCAACATTCAATTCTCGCTCTGCCGCAGACTTATTGCCGGAAAAAAGAAATCAGTTGCTTATTGCACAATTGTACGCGACTGCTCTAGTTGCGGTTGATAAATTGGTATTACGGACACAAATCGCTCAATAATAATAATAATAATAAATTGTCCTACACTCACACCAATTATCTAGCCCAAGAGAAGCTTCGTCATGAAACTCGTTATATGGTTACTAGACAACGGATAAACATACTTATAATACTTAAATACATATTTATTATACATAGAAAACACCCAGACCCGAGACAAATTAGAAAAACAATAATTTCTAAATTGACCCGGCCGGGGATCGAACCCGGGACCTCAGAGATGGCGACACCATGAAAACCGGTGTACAAACCACTCGACCAATGATCGCTCGCTCAGTGCACTTGCGATTAAAAAAGTATGTAATAAAATGTTATTGTTTTGTTTATATAATTTTTAACGCAAATTTTGTTGCGAACAAATTACAAAAACACAAATGTTGAAAAAATTTACTTTTAAGAAGTAGGCAAGCTATTCTTATTGCTTTCTTATTGCTTTTCTTTTTTCTAGCTACTTCTTAACTGATCTTTAGTATTTGTAAAAATATTATGATCGGACGTTAATGACGGTAGTTGTTGACGTTGAATGGGCGCCTTTGGCTTTCAAAGTAAAAAGTAAATTGTGTTGAATAATTTCGGTGGGCTGGTTAGAACCACGATAGCTCAATTGGGAGAGCACCTGAGCCGGTATGTCAGAAGGGTGCAGGTTCAAATCCTACTCGTGGAAATTTTTTCAACATTTGTGTTTTTGTAAGTACAACATTCCCTAGAGGGGCCCAACCATTACATCAGATTTGATAAACCACAAATACTCGCTAGAGAACAACGATTCATCCCTAGGATGATACGCGAGGATATTGAAATTAAAAAACATCCTAATTTCAATAGAGAAGATGGTTGGAATCTACCACCAGGCTGGGATCCCATCATACAAAATATTAAATCCCAGCCCCAATACCATACTGCCAGACCAAAAGATTACTGTAAGCTATTTCTGCGTAAAACGGAACGCACCTGATTAAATTTAAATGTGGGTATACAAGCTACTAATTATGAGAAGACCAACACCTCAGTCTCCCTGTGACCACGGACCCTACAAAGGGTTCGAAACGTCAGGATAAACATTGTTGCGGAAACCCACAACACACACTATGCTACTGTTTAAAATTAGGTTACACCTTAAAATCTACAAAATCCACTCACAGCTCCATGCCGCTCCCGCCGTCCAGAACGGGATCCATATGGTCTGATGGGGCCTGAATCCGAGTCCGGGTCATCTCGGGCTCCCTAATCACACCCAAACTACCCCAAGTGCACTTTTCCCTTGAGGAAATACCTGTTTTCTCCAGCAGCAAAGACGCCGACATCCAATCCTGGGATGGCGAATTGTACTCCCGATGCGATTCGCTTACGACGTATACACACACAAAACACAGGTTGCACAATACACTTAATTAGAGTAATACGGCTCCAAATGCCCTTATTACTGCTTAAAATCTATTTAATTATCAACACACGATAACCTATAAACCAGCCATTGTTGCCTTCCCGAGACAAGTGTACCAACAAAGAAAAAAAGAACAATTAGTGATGGGGCCATTATGCCACTAAATAAATTGAATCTCGATAATCGATTCCCAAATCGATCCGTCCATAATACAAATCAAAGTTTTATTTCCAACAAAAATAAATGCCTGTTTATTTGCAACATCCCGCCACCCAAAGCGGACGTACCGCTTTCTAGCCTGAAATCTTAAACTAGTCAACCGGTAATCGAGCTAAGGTCGCGACTGCGCGATTTAGCACCGATCCATCAACCAACACTTGCGCCACACAAAACGATCCAGCGTGGCGACAAAGGCTTCCGTAGACAGAGCCGAAACCACTTCCAGGTGGACGGCCTTAGTGGCCAGGCAGACAAAAACGCACAGGTATGCTTTCGTGACCCTAGTGTTACGATAGGCTGTGGTTTTCACCAGAAACGGTCCAGCAAAATCCGTACCGACCCCGTCGAACCGCCTAGTAGTCTGACAAACCCGGTCAGAAGGGAGATCCCCCATCTGTGGCTGCATAGTGGAGGCCTTCACCCGATAACAAGCCACACACTTAAATAACACGCTGCGAACCACTCTCCGAGAGGACAAAATCCAGAACTCTCTCTGTAATATCGCCAGTAACGCATTACACCCCGCGTGAGCGTTTTTCAGGTGTCTATCCGAGACCACCAGTTCTACCAAAGGTCTTCCTTTGGGGAGTAGCAGAGGATGACGGCTACCGAAGGGCAGGTCGGCATTTTTGAGGCGACCTCCAACGCGTAACAGTCCATCCGCATCCAGAAATGGGTTGAGCCGAGAGATCGCTCCCTTGAGCTTTGCGCGACCGACGCGCAAAATCTTCAGTTCGTCCTCGAACCGGTCAGCTTGAACCAGCCGTATCAGGGCCAACAGTGAACTCCTGCGTTCCTCAGCACCCGCCACGGGTGATAACTGCCTCTTGTCTGGATGGCGGCAGTTATGTAGAAATCTCCGGATCCAGCAAGTTACACCTAGCAATTTGTCCAGTTTGCTGTATCGAGCCGTCAACCAATTCGGATCTGGCCTTGACTCGTTTGTTGTCACCAAAACTTTTATTCCAGGGAGCATCCCTAGAGAGCCATCGATCATGGTGACCGGCCATGATGACTCACCCTCCTTTAACCACTCTGGACCCCACCAGAGGGCATGCTGCACCAATTCCGGCGCGGTGCAGCCCCGAGAGGCACAATCGGCAGGATTCCAGGGGCCGGGAACGTGCCTCCAACAAATTTCGATGCCCGAGTTCTGTACCTGAGATACCCGATTGGCCACAAACGTTTCCAATACGTGGGGTGCCCCGCGTAGCCATGCCAGAGCTACCTGACTGTCAGACCAGGCGTAGACATTCCGGATGTCCACCGTAGACGTCAGTTCCTTGTGCACGTGGCACAACAGTTTGGCCAATAGATGCGCCCCGCAAAGCTCCAGCTTCGGGATTGTCAGCCTAGTTTTGAGGGGAGCCACCTTGCTTTTAGCCAGAAGCAAGGAGACGGCGACTCGACCCTTCGAGTCCACCGTTCGCAGATACACTACTGCGGCATACCCTCGTTCTGACGCATCGCAGAAGCCATGTAGGCTTGCCCTGTATTTGCCCCGCGGCAAGATCCGTCGCGGCAACGCCACCTGATTGATCGCCTCGATCGTAGAGATCAGAGCGAGCCAAGTGTCGAGTGAGAGCCCTACCAGTGGCTCATCCCACGAGACTCCGAGTGTCCACAGTGTTTGCAATAAACACTTCGCCATAAAAATGCACGGGCTGATCCATCCATTTGGATCAAACATCCGAGCGATGGTGGAAAGGACCGTCCTTTTCGACCAAACTCTTGTAGTTTCCAGTTCTAACCGGAATGTGAAAATATCGTGAACCGGCTGATATTTAATTCCCAAAACGGCGATAGAGTTCGGGTCCCCTGCGTCCTCGAATAGCTGAGGATTCTGTTGGTGATCTTCCGGAATCCCAACCAGAAGCTGTGGCTCGTTGGATAACCATTTTCTCAACTCATAACCACCAGCTGCGAGGAGTCCGATCAGCTCATTCCTGATGATGAGCGCCTCCTCCAGAGAGGCTGCCCCTGTGCAGATATCATCTACGAACACGTCACGTGTCAGTACAGCGGCTGCCCGGGGAAAGCGAGCCCGTTCCTGCTCCGCCAGTTCCAGCAATGACCGGATGGCAATGAAGGGACTCGACTTCAGGCCGTACGTGTTGGTGTTGAGCTCGTAGACGGTGATGGGATCCTCCGAATGTTCCCTCCAGAGTATCAACTGAAACCTCCTGTCCGCAGGATGTATTACTGTTTGGCGGAACATCATCCGGATGTCCGCACCGATCACCACCTGGTGTCTTCGGAAATTTAAAATGATGTCGACAATGTCCCGATGTAACTTCGGACCAGAATGGAGACATTGGTTCAATGAAACTCCAGTCGACGACGGTGCCGATCCGTCAAAAACAGTCCGTAGTTTTCCAGATGAGGCCTTCAACACCGCGTGGTGAGGCAAGAAAAATGATCTGTCGTTGTCCAGTCGACAGTGGCCCGCGACATATGCCCCAAGGCCTCGTATTCTCGCATGAACTCGATATACTTTTCCCGAAGTACCGGATCGCGAGACATACGACGCTCTATGGACAAGAGTCGTTTCTCTGCCAACGCCCTCGATTTTCCCAAGAGAGGGGGACAGTCGATAAAGGGCAGTCGAGTTTAGATCCTACCCGACGCCATCCGGCGTGTGTGATCCTTATAAAAGGTTTCGCACTCCACATGCTCCGGATCCAGACGGGAGACCATGGGAGGCTCTTCCAGTTCCCAGAATTTTTGCATCGTCCTAGCGATGAAGGTAGTAGCGACGACAGGTGAGACATCCCGCGTCTCCTGGTCGAAAACCGGTCCCATTAAAACGTGTCCAAAGATGGTAGGTATAGCTACCAACGAAGAGCGGCCCAGAATCCGCTGAGGCCCTAAAAGGATCCAGCCCAGTACATCCGCTCCCAATATGAGGTCCACCGGAGCCGGCTCCTCGAAATGAGGGTCTGCCAGCATGAGACCTGATGTGTCAGACATTGCGTCCCGCGGAATGTCTGTCGGTGGATGCCAACCCAGCAGATTGTCGAGTACGATCGCGACCGCCGCAATCCGTATCGAAGCGGAATGCACAGGAGAGAAGAGAATGTGGGTCTGACCGGACAGACCCCCCACTTCTGTATCTCCGACTCCCCGAATCGGAACTGAAAGAGGCGCGCACTCCAGACGTAGGCGCCTCGCTACCCTCGTAGTAATTAAGCAGCCCTGTGCCCCAGTGTCTAGGAGGGCTCGTATCCGGACGAAGTCCCCCCTAGGTCCCCAAACGCGTACCTGCGCGATGGGCAAAAGAACCGTCCTCGGTTCCGACGTAGCCCGACCACAGGCTAGTCACGCGTCAGAGCCAGCAGCCGACCCTGTCGAACCGTGATGACTCGGCCAGTAAGTCGGACGCGTGCAGGCCACCATCCGGGGTGGTGCGTATCCAGCTGCCCTACCATACCGGTGATAGGGTGGGTGGTATTCCAACCTCGGGTACTCGTGCAGTACCGGTGAGAACTGTTGACGGTTCTCATGTTGTTGTTGTTCCGGCAACGGCGGCGGAGGATACGCGTACGAGTATCCGGGTGTTGGGTCCGGAGGTGGGGCTCCCTGTACCCAGTGGCCCTTAGAGGCACCAACTCCTGGTGTTGGTCGCGCCGGGTGCCGGGTTGTAGCCAGAACCTGGCTCCGTTCCGGCGGTCCCCAACTCACCTGAGCCGGGGTGTACGAGGGGTTGTAGTGTGGCGGCCGTGGCGGACTCCGTCTTTCCGGAGGCGGAGTTGACCCCGGCCCCAAAACCGCCACCCGTGGGAGATCCCCTCTCCCGAACCGGTGCTGAGCCCTCAGCACTACGGGTGCACAGTAAGCGATGGTGCGGTCCGCCGCACACATCGCAAGGCCTCGCCTGGGGACACTCATTATACCTATGTCCTCCCAGGCAGGCATAACACAATCCTCGTGTCCGAACGAGGTTTCGGCGCTCTTTTGTGGGCAGCCCGAGAATTGCTGGACATAGCTGTTCCAAGTGCTGCTGTCCGCAAACCCGGCATCCAGAACCGGGGTTGATGGCGGCCGCAGCCACCAGCCTGCCGCGACCCTTCCCTGGGTTGCGTGGCGGCTGGGCGCCGTAGACTCCGGAAGTGCGGGCCGGCGCACTTGTCGGAGCCTCCTGGGAGGCTAGCTAGTTTTCCAGCAGGCCAGCCTCCTCTTCCAGGAACTCCAGAAGTTCCCCTATCGAGGGCAGAACGCTGCCGAGATTCTTGTGGACCAGTCGATTCCGCTCGAACTTGTCCCTCATCTCCTGCGACAACTTGGCCAGAACGATGTGCAGAAGAAGGAAGGACCACTGGTCGACGGGCAGTCCGAGCGTCCTTAACCCGTTTAAGGACACGGTGAGCGAGGTGATCAGCTGCGCCCTTAGCTGAGCCCTATGGTTGACCCTCGGCAATCCCAGCAGATGGGTCACGTGCGCGTCCGCCTGAAGACGCGGCTTCTCGAACCGCTTCTCCAGCAGCTGCATGGCGGTGTCGTAGCTCGCATCCTGCAGCTCCAGATGCTGTACGAGCTGTCTGGGTTCTCCGTCTAGGAAGGAACGGAGATATGCCAGCTTTTCGGCCTTGGTGAAATCCTTCCGAGTATCCACCAAGGCCAAAAACATGTTCCGGAATCCAGCCCAGTCCCGCATACATCCGGTGAAATGCGGGACCTCCAGGGCACCCAATCTTCCCATGGCGCTGGGTCCAGGGGTGTGGAGCGAAGCGGGGCGCGCAACAGGCTTCCCCTCCCGCAGTCGCTCGATGTCCTTCACCCGCTGAAGGACCTCATCGTAGATTTCTTGGATGTGCTCCAGATCCTTGACATATTGGGCGTGGAAGGCCAGCTCCTTCTCCCCGACCGGGTCGGTTGACAATAGAGCGGTTACCGACCGCTCGGCCAACAAGAAACGACCCTGCATTTCTTTCGAACGCGTCTCCAAGGCGTCCTCCCGGTTAGGCCGATCTATTAATGCAAGCAGCCCGGTGAACCACCGGAGCTGCTGAGCCAACTCCTGCCGTGACGCTGTCATTATAAATAACTTAAACTAAATAAACCTAAACACAAAATTAAAACGAGTCAACGAAAACACGGAATCGATTATCCCGAATCGACTCGATGCTTTCAATTGAAAGAAATTGAATAACAATTAACGTTCCGAGAAATGTCCCAGCCCAAATACAACGGTACTACCAACCTTACAATTCAACCGCACCTGTCCCGGAAGTGCGATTTTACACGAAATGAGCTTAACCTATTACGAACTAACAAAATACACAAAATTACACCGATTAACCTAGAGGTCCGGTAGTAACCACGCTCTGCTACCAAATTGTTGCGGAAACCCACAACACACACTATGCTACTGTTTAAAATTAGGTTACACCTTAAAATCTACAAAATCCACTCACAGCTCCATGCCGCTCCCGCCGTCCAGAACGGGATCCATATGGTCTGATGGGGCCTGAATCCGAGTCCGGGTCATCTCGGGCTCCCTAATCACACCCAAACTACCCCAAGTGCACTTTTCCCCCGAGGAAATACCTGTTTTCTCCAGCAGCAAAGACGCCGACATCCAATCCTGGGATGGCGAATTGTACTCCCGATGCGATTCGCTTACGACGTACACACACACAAAACACAGGTTGCACAATACACTTAATTAGAGTAATACGGCTCCAAATGCCCTTATTACTGCTTAAAATCTATTTAATTATCAACACACGATAACCTATCAACCAGCCATTGTTGCCTTCCCGAGACAAGTGTACCAACAAAAAAAAGAACAATTAGTGATGGGGCCATTATGCCACTAAATAAATTGAATCTCGATAATCGATTCCCAAATCGATCCGTCCATAATACAAATCAAAGTTTTATTTCCAACAAAAATAAATGCCTGTTTATTTGCAACAAACATTAAATAAGTAATGTGTAAAATAAACGCGAGTAGATCCGTAAAAGTTGTTTCATATCAAGGAAAAGCGTAAGTAATGGTAAGCCAGACGGAATAAACCAACAACAAGCCCAACCGTCATTAAAACCGGAGCACCATAATGTGTTAACCCGCGGGAAATGAACCCGGGACCAATATAGGCCTAAGACCGGTGATCTAACCATTCCACCGCAAAGAGGTTGCGCGAATGCTGCGTGATTTGTATTGTTGATAAATTTTGACCAGAATACTCCAATAAAATCCGCAATAAACATGACGAAACCAATTATTCGCAACACAGGGAGGGTAGAACAAAGCCTCCCCCCCCCCTTCCCCTCGCGCCCACACCGATCGGAGCTAATTCCCTAAGCACCAAATATGTTTCACAGATGGAGATAAACTGCTAACGGAAATGTTATAATAACTAAAATACACAGCGCAGGTACATAATACACAGTTGTGTATCTTACAAAATGTTTCTATTCTTCATCAGGTTTGGTTTATGTTTTTGTTTTGTTTTGAGACAAACTAACAATTTTTTTTTTATTTTATGACTAGGCTAATACGTCTCACTGTAAATCTAAAATTTTTCGACTAGTGTAGTGCCGTGGATATTGGGCTTATAGCCTGGCAACTTTCTGACAGCCCCGTAAGTAGTAACTTCTGTAATTCTTACCTCGGTCATCCGAAGTCGCGAACGAAAGCTTAGGTATACGAACGCCCGAGCCGTTACCACCGCTACGCACAAAAGTTTTACATTGATAAACCTTATTTACAACTGATTTGTTTTTAGTGTATTCAAAGTTTAGTGGAACGGACATAAAGTTAATATAATATTACCTATCTTTATGGGAACGGATGTAAGTATTTATTATGACAGTCGTGTTTCTAATAAAACCAAATCTCCGAGCCCGGCGCGGCGGGGTCGGGGGTCGGGGTCGTCCAATAAACAGACGTCTGCGTCAATTCATTACGACAGCCGGCCAGCCGGCCATCATGGCGAGATGCCGGGTCAATGCCGCGAGCAGCGCGAGATCAATGGAACGCGATATTGAATGGTTGACCATAATCTAACGGATTGACCCGTCGCTGTGTTCCTGCAGACTTTAAGTTAAAGCTAGTAAACAAAGGGACATATTGTCTATTCTGTGTATTCTATCTATATTTATATATAGCAAAAAATAAAAGCATAGCAAAAAACAAGCCATATTAAGTCATTGTTATTTTTACAGACTGATTAAGTAATTGTTAAGGTATTGGCAATTTGACTGTGGCTTATCTTAATAATTGTTGAAGTCACCGTCTCACTCAATATATGCCTAAAATCAAAAAATAATCTAAACGATTTTTTGGGAACGTGCGTGTCATGAAGTTTCCTGCAACATTTCCGGTGGCTGAAGGCTTCGGCGGACGGCGATCGGTTATCTCCGGTGAGCGATCGCCGCAGCACCCGCGCGAACGCTCTCATTTTTACGACAGCTCATTCCATCTACGCGAGTTTAGTTAGCCCCATACGAGCGGAATTATGATTGCTTTTCTAAAGGTAGGTACTAAAGAGCTATTTCAATATGAAAATAAGGTATAAGGTGGTTCATGCATCACCATTAGTGAAGCTTCACATCGATCTATGCAGGTGTTAGTTACAATCAAACATAGGAAAATTTGAAAAGTACCTATGCAGTAGGATGCTATGTTATTCAGAAATATATTAAAAAAGATGAAATGGGACACTTAATAAGTTTTGAAATTTGCAGGGTCCATGTCCATGGCAACGCGGCTTAACGACGGACGATCCGTAGTGTTTAATTTTAATGTTTTGTGTTCGCGTAAACTTTAAAAAACAAAAGGTATGAATGCTCTATCAGCATCGATGCGGAATCAAAACGTTCAGTCTTTAAAATTGAAGTAATTATTCTAAATCGAATCAAACAATACGATATTCTCAATACTTTAGTAAATACTTCGCTTTCCACGATCGAATGCCAAGGAAATCAGCGTGATATAAAAGGAGGCGACTTCAAACACGTCGGACAAATCCAATAAGATCATATTCGACGGAGAATTTAAAGAAGACACAAAGGGAGGGCCGTCGGTTATCGGATCACGCGGCAGGAGCGGTGAGGGTTGCGGCCGGCCGGCACAGGGCACAGCCTTGCGCGGGACACGCACTTCTGGACCAAGACCAAAATCTTCACATTCACCTACATATACAATGGAACCTCAGTCAACAGATTTGAAACACGCAATAATTTCTAACATTAGAACAATACTTTTTAATTTAAGATTGTCTTCAAACTTTGTACCTACCTAATCATTTAAGTAATCTTTCCCTTTAGTTGAGGAGATTTAAATCTGTATTGTCCTACATGTATATGGTACCGCTTCAGTCAGTCGTATCTTTATCCATGTGGGAAGGTTTAACATTATTAACGTACATTTAATTTAACTACGAGTCCCTGAGCCAGCGGAGTAAGTAAGTAGGTAATATAACTACGGACAGATTAGACAACCAGAGAGCAAAATGCGTTACGTGTTCATTGTCATAGAGCAAAATTACCTAAAACAAAAATGAGGACAAAAACCAAACACGCCATTGCAATGATTTCTTCATTTACAATTTAAGCCCTCTTTAATTTATAAAGCTTAGTTGCCCTACAAATGTTAAAATCATTCTAAAGTTATCAAATGTGATTGTTACGTAGGTAACTATGTCATGTAAACGTCGATGAATCCATCAAATAAATAAATGCTTCATCACGCCGGCTAATGGTTTATAAACTCCACCACGTGGGCAGCGCGCCCCAAAGTCATAGCAAGGCATGTTATACTATGCAGGTAAATAATTAATTATTTCCTTTTAAACATTGTGAACTCAAACAAATTAACAAAAGTATCAAAAGGATTCCTTGGATAGCCTTAATAAAAAAAAACAATTTAGCACAAATCTGTCAAAATTTCTATCATTACTAATAATGTAATGTTGGAGACTTACAACAAAATGTAAACTGCAAGCTGCACTTGCCTAATCGCATGCCACAAACACCACGTGACACATCACAGCACAGCACAAGTTGAACTCGCGAGAATCGAACCGCGACCCGGCGGCGAGGATACGCGAGCGCGCCCTCGGCCGCCCTGCGTGCACTGCCGCCCGCCCAAACGAGAGCGAAATCATCCCCCGTCGGCCGTCCCGCTCGCACGCGCCGCGCTGCCTACCTCCGTCTCGCGTGACTTTTCCCAGCGCAGTTTTCAATGTCCCACAGTTTCATTGACGCCTCTAATAACGGCAGCGGATGTTTTTTTTCACGGGTGCTTTGAATTTTCTTGTCGAGGGTCGAGGCGCGGGTCGGACCTCGCGTTCGTCCCGACCACGGCGGAAATGAAAAAGTTCACGATCCTTACATGGCTTATCTTTGAGAGACGCTCCATTGTAGTTTTCAAAAAGGTGAAACTGTAATTATTTGCTGTCAAAAGTTTGTACTAATTGGATGTATTATATGTTTTACAAAATTTATAAGCTTTCAATTTACTAATAACTCACGACATTATGTTGTTTTGTAGTATTCGAGTTATACAAATATTTTTAGTGAAAATTCTAAATAAAATACATAATAGTGTTAGTATCAGTTTTGACTCTCTTCTCGTAGAGTGATCTCAAGACTTGCAGGCACAGCACAGCAATCTCATGGCTGATTTACACGTGTTAAATTGTTAAGTAGATAATTAAATTTTAACTTAATTTTAAGTGATTAATTGCATGTAAACACAGAATTTAGTAGCAAGTTAAAATTTTGTTAACAACAAAACAAGATATTTAGAATTTTGTCTATTTTTCGGTTAAGTTGGTGGGGCGGGGCTTGTCACTTGACACGTTTGGACAGCCACAATTTAGTTAAATGCATACCTAAGTGTAGTGACGCGCTTGGGCTCAATTTGTTCTATTTATCCAATTTCTCACCCACAGTCTTTTGGGTATGGTTATTTTCCTAATTTAAGCACAGAATTTACGAATTCATTACGTGATTGATCGTCCATCTCGCTTGAGTTGAGTGAACTAAAGAGCTTAACTACTTAAATACGTAAGTATGGACATACACTTAAATATAAGTCACTTAAAATTAAGTTAAAATTTAGTTACCTACTTAACAACTTAATACGTGTAAATCAGCCATCAGAGTACGCTACTTACAACAAGTAGTGTTTACGCACTACCTACACAGAGTACGCTACTTACAACAAGTAGTGTTTACGCACTACCTACACAGAGTACGCTACTTACAACAAGTAGTGTTTACGCACTACCTACACAGAGTACGCTACTTACAACAAGTAGTGTTTACGCACTACCTACACAGAGTACGCTACTTACAACAAGTAGTGTTTACGCACTACCTACACAGAGTACGCTACTTACAACAAGTAGTGTTTACGCACTACCTACACAGAGTACGCTACTTACAACAAGTAGTGTTTACGCACTACCTACACAGAGTACGCTACTTACAACAAGTAGTGTTTACGCACTACCTACACACACAGCAAGCACGCTATTTTTCTTTTTCTGATTATCTTAGTTCACGACGGAGAAACGCTTCAAGCGGTCTTCAACACAACGGCCGAAAGTGACAGATAACTCCATCCGGAATCCTAAACTGCTGACGATCTTTTCGAAACATAACATTTTTAAGCGATTACATTGCGTTATATTACTTATCTTTTAGCAACAAACACGACCCCGTGCATTTCAAACTATTTATTACCTAGGTACTTATGGTACGTCAAAACGTCGGCAACTGTGTAGTTATGATATATCGTGAAGCGATGTCCATAGGTTAGGTACGAGTGTACCTAACCTAGAGCTGAGTAGGGCTGAGTAGCCCTTACAAGATTTAACTTCGTATTGCCATTATTTTCCGAGAGTACACAGACATCCCTAAAATTGTCGTTTTATATTTATTTTGTGAGACATAAGCTAAGACTTGAGAAAAGCGATGTATCCCCCAACACATCTCGACGTCCCTCCAGCGGGATTTATCTGCGAGTGGCAGTCCGTCTGGTGTGAGCAAATAGCTCTATCATGGTGTAGTATCTCGTCCAATCTTTTGTATGGCTGCCCACATCTCCGGCCGCGGCGGACGGCTGCGAATCGATCTCATTTGTCAGGCGATAGTCTCCCTTTTCTTATCAATCGCGCACCTGCCATCACTTTGAGCACGAGCCCGCCCACCGCATTTCCGGCCATCCAGACAGATTAGGACGATTCATTTTGAACACGGGAAATCATTCCCGCCTTTACCGTGTTGTTTATCTTGACAGTTAATCCAATTACAACACGTTTATAACTAGATCTAAATGTGTACTTTCAAAAGTCAGTGGAGTAATGAATCGGTGACCGCGGCCTTTGCAACTCGGTTGAGACGTCTGCGTCGGGTATAAAAAGCATAGGGTGCCTTAGATTAAAAGTGTATGAGTCAGATGGATGTATGAATACGGCGTCATACGTAACAACTGTGGATAGGTGGGCTAGCCCGCGTGCCGAGTGCCGAGTGCCAGCAGACGCCGCGACGAACGCGCGTGCCTGAGGAGGCGCGCGCCTGACTTCGCCGCACTTATGCGCAAGTACAAGGGTGCAGCACCACGCTCACTCACAATACAACCTCTTACACGTAACTACAACTCTACAGTGAAGCTATATACTGATGTGAACTAATGGCGGACAAATATGATACGATGAATTCTTACAAAACAAAAATGAGTCTTTTTACCCTTTCGTTTCTTTTGCAGAAGACAATTCATCGTGACTTTTTAATGTTAACTTTAATTGAAGACTAACAGATTCCCAAAACAACAGAAAAAAAGTTCCTTCGCAAGGGAACAAAAAGAGCGATTTTTTTTCTTACACACATTACTGACTTATCATCAATGTATTGTCGTAGTATGACGATATGTGAGTCGAATCACTGCTCGTCAAGCAAGTCGGCGGCTAATTCCTCTCACGTGTTGGTTTCAAACCTTTGTGTACCCAACGGGTTAGGTACGCGGCTGCGAAAGCGTCAGCTTTCCTTAAAAAACAAATATATTGAAAGGGACGACGTTAATTCCTATTTTAAATCCAAAAATTTTACATTTTATTCCGTATAATTCGGAAAAGCTACCATTAGTAGTAAGAAGTAAGAAGAGATAAACGAGATACCTAGATAACCAAACTAAGAATCTAGAACACATATCTTTTTTTTTACATCGAGAAGCATAACACGCACGGTATTATACAACATACAGTGCGTTGGTTTGCACAAAGGTTCTGCATCCACGTTTATTAAACTGTTTCATAGCGACGAGACCGCCACTAGAGGATGCGGGCGGAGTGTGGGGGGAGCTGGGGCGGGGGCGCAGAGGGCCCTCGGCGACACACGGCGGAGGGCCTTCATCACAAGTTCAAGGTTCCGCCGCGCGCCGGAAATAAACTTATTCCTGTACAACTTTGCCGCTAACTGCTTTTGTTCTTGGTTATGCCTTGACTTTTCTGAATACCTTACTGATAAGTTTTTATATAGTACAGATTGCTTTCCCGGTCCGACCGCAGCATAAAACACAAACTGTAGAGTATTCTTGTATAAAAACTAAGACAGTTTTAACGTAAGTAAACGAACGTGACATTGGCAACTCTTCCGATTGGTCACCACAACCAGCACGATTGTCACCGCCGCAGCCGTGCCAGCCAGCTACGTCTGTCTCCTTTGTCGCCCCAGCCCCGATGGCGACAGACGAGTGACAGGTGAGCACGACCCTCCTGCTGAGTCAGCAACGCCGGCACGCGCGCATTGTATTGCATTGTCACCGATAATCAACGTTACTGCCTGACAACCAGCCTTTATGTAGGTTTCTGAATACTTTTGACAAATTGTGTCATGGAACCGGCAGGCACAACTCGAAATTATCTATCTATCTATTGATATTTTATGCTCTAATTAGATTGTACTCAGTGAATAGAACTTTGCCGAATAGAAATGTTTTTAACCCCTGTCGCAAGAAAAAGGGTGTTATAATTAAGCGCCCTTGGCTTTGCCTGTGGCATCGTAGCTCGCAAACGGATGAAACGATTTCAATGGGACGATGGACCGATTTCAAATGATTTGATGAATATAAGAATAACCATTTTAATATAATAACCTCTGTGAACTAACAAAGGGATCTCGGGCCACTTTGAAACTAGAAACTTGCGATTTTGGACACATGTTAGTTTAAAGTGCTTTTTTATATTTCCTACCGTACCTACTTAAGTAATTTAAACGCGTCAAAGTGCTAATCAAAAATAAAAGGTTAAGCAGTCTCGATGCGTTGTAACTAAGTACGACCCTTTAATTTTTGGATGTTGAATTTCGTTAGCAATCGCATCTCCTATTGGTGTTATCGAGCTATCTATCACTATACCGCCGCGCCTCTTAAACGTGCTGTAAATGCCATCGGAGGTGCGTCGCTGCCGTGGCCGTGTGACGTCACCGCCGCCGCCGCAGCACGCGCGACGTTCGCAAACGTCTCTTTACCTTTAATTAAACGCCTCGAATTCGTGTTAACGCGCGCGGACTGCTCTATGCAGCAATAAGACAGCCAAACATTTAATTAAACAGCAAAATTATTAAAAACACCAAATACCAACATTTCGTGATTGACAAATTTCGCGGCAAAGGTGAGAGTAGGTACCTACTTGTAGAAGGCGCCGGTATTTATTTCTCGACTCCAATAGCAAGGACTATTACCTAGCCCATGACTAAAGCAAAATATGGAGAAGCCTATGTCCAGCAGTGGATGTGTGTAGGCTGATGATGATGATGAAAGCAAAATATGGATCGAGTAAGGAGGTACTTACCTTATAAACAAATAATTAATGGAATCAGGCGTTATTTTGCGGAAATCCATGGTACAATAGAAAATAAATGCAATTTAAATAATAAGTAGTGTTAAAAAAAATGTAGTGTTAATTCCGCTAACTCGCTCGTTTATACAGCTTGGATACAGTACGCATGCACCGCCCTCCCGCCCGCAAAAAGTTTGCAGATGCAGGAGAAACAATGGGTGCAAGCGAAAATGCACACCAACACCGATACCCGACGCGTGTTTCGCCCCTCCATGAGGCATCCTCAGGAGCTGTTGACTGGTCGAGAGCTGCTCACCAACTGTGCGCAGCTTATTTTAATAACATTTTTTTTGTACCGTAATAAACAGTAAAAGGCAACTACTTCCGTCGGTTAAGTAGGTACTAAGGTTGTGATAAAATATCCGGCAAGTTCTCAAACATCAACCTTTAACCACAACCTCGTCGGATAGTACTTACGCACTAAACAAAACATAGTCATCAAATAAAAGTAAAGGTTAATTAGAAATAAAACGGAGGAGTACCGACCAATTGCATAAATAGGCTAGATAGTAATAATGTTCCGGTGAGTTTGATGGCCGCCCCCCATTACCCCTCATCACCATCACCCGCGGCCCCGCGTCCGGCGGGCGTCCGTGGCGCGCTCCCGCATAACGCGCTCCGGCCGTTAAGGGAGCGCCCAAATTAAACGCAAGATTTAGGGCACGCGCGCCGGAACTAATGCTCCTTGCAATGTGCTCCGCGGGCACATCGCGTCTCGCATTATATTGAATACCTTACTAACCAATAAACCTTTCACGGAAACAGTTAGGCCCACCGTCCAAATAGGTACGTATAAGGAAACTGGTTAATTATTTGGAATTCTACGTTTTCCTCTTGTTTCAGGGGGTAAGTATATGTTATTATTAGTTTCTGCTATACTATTAGTGAGCGTGAGCGGAGCGAGCGGATGAGCTAACTATTAAACTATTAACTATACTGCTCGGTTTTTTTTATAAATTCGGATTTCTAATTAATCTACCCGAGGTGTTGCTAAAACTCACTAACACAGCAAACGGCCGGTCCTTGGTGGCTTTTGAGAATCACAGCCACTCAGCGTTGTCATAAGTCGAACAATTCATCGTACCGTTAAAATCAAAAATAATTATATTATAATAAGGTTTTAAAATGACACAAAAGTCAGAACTCCTTGTGCGCGAATAGATACAAATACTTCTGTGTCCCCGGAGAACGCTGGCGGCTACGGCTGGTCGTTAACGAAACTATTCCTCCTCAGCGCAGTGGTGGCCAGTGATGCTGAGAGGAGCAGCGACCTCCATATATTATGTCAAATTTACCTATAACTATGTCCGAGTAGGTATATTCAAAATACCTACCTAGTCTAGAATTCCATAGATAATATAGACAGACATTTCTCGCTAAGTAAAAATAAATGAAGTGGTTAAGTACCTACGCGATCAGACTTTTTTATTTCGCCTCATAAATTCAAAGGTTGGAATATTTGAAAAGTATGATATAGCAGCACTGTTATACACACAGAGATTAAAACGAAGTTCGCGGAAACTTAATGAATGCCGATGTAGAAAGCAGAAAAAACTTTTGTAAACGTTTTTTGCTAAATATAAAATTTTATATTACATGAAAGTATTGCATTTTGTACTGTATTATTTTTAGTTTAAGGTCGTCAATGCCAGTTGGCTAGTACTGCGGGGGGTCTGATAAAATAAACGTTGGATAGACTACCCCTGAACACAATATATCACAGGTAACGCGGGCTCGCAGCTGTAGGCAGCACGCACTAATTTGAACTCTATTTTGTTGAGCAATAAAGTGGAGATTGGCCGGCGCGGCTTGCCGGGCCGAGATTGGCGGTAATCGGGTGATCCTTGCCGACATTCACCCGGAGTCGCCGGCCCGTCGACGCCGGGTCACCGGCGAGACACAGTTTAGTTAGGTATTCATAAAAGGCTAACAGTTTTCGGGTCGGTTTAGTAAAAAAATAAAGTAACATTAAATAATATTGTTAATGCGGTTCAAACTGACCGACTGTCAAATATCCAACTTATAGAAATTATAAATTAGTATAGCACATTATCGTCCGAAGCGCTGTATTTTCAAATAAGTAGAGACAAAAACATCTAACGGAGGAGAAGCCCCTCCTTCCTTGTTGGTTGTTTAAAGAATTCCACGGTGGCGTTCAACAACGCATGGTGCCAAACAACAGCCAGCCGCGACGCTCGGCACGGAACGGTTTGTACAATGCGACGTATTCAAACTTATATTACTTTTCATACGAAACCATAATTTGGTAAGACATTATGTATAAATGTATCTTTAGGGTTTATGTACACACGGCGGCAGATCAATCTACCCAAACCTGTCAAATTTCTCCAATTAATATTGATCCTTATAACTAAACTATACAGTTCAAAATTGATTGTAGAAATTTGACAGTTTTGGGTAGGTTGATCTGCCGCCGTGTGCACCTACATTATGTGTACTAAATAAATCTAAATAGTTAGCGTGTTGAAGAGCCTGGGATGTGTAGGTACGACAGGTATTGGTGTACTCGCAAAGGACTTTTTTTGTATTTCTTATGAATCTTTTATGAAAAAAAAATAGAGTTGTTGACGGACCGAAATAACGTTTGAATAGGATGGCATGGGTCTTCTTAGTAGGTGTATGGCAGCATCAGTTGCATTAAATTACCACCCGCTTTATACTAAATTGTTGAACCTTAGCTTAACGGCGCCGGCGCGGCGGCGGCAAACCGCCGTGTCACCCACATTGTTGAACGAATCTCGTTACTTACCGGAACGCTCCCGGGATAGCCTTCAGGATAACTCCCAAGTAGATCCTCAATTAATCAATATAACATTTCGTTTTATCATTTTTGGTGTTTAACCCTAAAGTTGACGTGTAAACAATAAAATATACGAAGACGAGTTTTCAAAATCTCAAATGATTTACCAGGACTATGACTCTTGTGACATTCTTACCAGATAAGTATTACTTATAAAACTTGACATACCTGAAAGAAAAGAAAAACAAAAGTCAAACAAAAGTTAAAATAATAAACATTACCAATCACCTTAGTAGTTATGTTATTATACAAGCGGCGCCTGCACCGAGCCCGCCGCGCCGCACACCGCACCGCCACCGACGAGCATGCAACCTTAATCCGCTAATTTAAATGCATCACCCCCGACCCGCGACCCGCCGCGCGAATTTGCGCATCTCGCGGCATAATAGCTTGCACCAACTATTGTGGTCGGCCGTCTTAGTGGAGGACACGGACGGGGCCAGTTATGGAAATTATTCCGCTCCCATTGAACGCTCACAGAACGCAGAGCATACACAATATTAAACCAATGCAGATGATTGTTTGCACGTCATGCTCTTGGAGTATTCCTGCAGGTACCAAACGACACTTTTACTGAGTCAAGAGCAGTACCTAAGTGCTATTTTTCCAGAACGCAATTTCAAACTTACTTATAACGGTGAATTTGCGGTTTGACGCCACTTACTTTCGCATGTCGTTGGTCCTATAATCTTAACTTCCCATGATTGCTGTCTCGCATAAGCTTTTCATTGCATTATTTTTATTTTGCCTAAGAGTACCTCGGTTTTTGATAACTTTGGTTAAGGTTATTGCCTTTTGTCATGCATTTCAGTAAGTATATAGAGTTCTGCTTACTAAATTAATGCTTCTTCTCACGTATTTTCGCAAACGTAGTGTTAATAATTATTTAGTTAACTACGAACATTGAAATAAATCACTAATCGAATCTACTCGCGTTTGATTACATATCGAATCCCTGCGAACCGAACCCGAATAATAAATGTTTCATTTCAGTATAAATTCGTGCTATGGATATTTATGCCAAACGCGATGCGACCACATTAAATCAGAATTAATGATGTCATGGTTAGTAATATAGAATATGTGATCTATATCAATTCAAATATTTTATTTATAGCACAACAGGTAAGTACAGATACAGAATTCAGATAGGTTTATAGTACAAGATAGAAATATATGATTTTATGACGAAAAACTTTATGCGAAACAATGTGACCTACAACGTGAAATGTATGATTGTTAAATTATTTTCTGTATGATTTTAAAATAAAGGAAAAATTAATAATTCTTGTAAGAGTATTACCAACATGAGGTCATAGACTGTACACACAATACAACGAAGCACCCAACCATCACACTGAAATGTCAATTTTCTACCAATTAAAACAAGTTACAAGCATTTTTTACAATTCTTTAATCTTTGTTGCAAACTTGAAGCGAAATCAAGTTTGTACATCAAAGCTCCTGTTTCGTACACGGGCTATCAAAAAGTATGTTGGACAAGTACATAACTAAGTTCCACTTGCACAGCGTAAATCGAGTAGCGACTGAGCAACAAAGTCACTTTTCACCGAACAACAACAAAGTGACGTAGTAGCCTGTTCGCCGGCCGCCGCCGGCCGCCGCCCGCCGCCGCCGCGTATTAGCCGTAACTGTTTGCTCGCCGACCGTTCCCGCGCTGTTCCCGTGCGTTTGTTTGGGCAAATCTCTTCATAATTAGATTCCATTTTTTTTTTTTTTTTTTTTATTGGTTATAGGCAGGCATTTGACTACACCTCACCTGATGTTAAGTGAGGTGCGGTCGAGGATGGAACATGCCTGCCTAGAAATAGCCTATTCACTCTAGCCTTGAAGAGGTCCAGACCATACCATACCTTTCAGGGAACACATTCGCAGGCAGCGCGTTCCATTCCCTAGCTGTACGCACTAAGAAAGTTGAACCGAATCGGCTCGTGCGACAAGGTGGCATATCTACAACATAGGGATGGAACTCGCGCCTCGCGCTCCGATAGCGGAAAGTGGATGGTGGGATTAGGTCGTGCAACTCCTTCGCGCACTCCCCGAAATAAATCCTGTAGAAGACCGACAGACGAGCCACCCTACGCCGATGTTCTAGATTTTGCAGCTTGGCGTCTATCAGGGCAGGGTCACCAATGAGTCTCTTAGCTCGTTTTTCAATCGAGTCCAAAGCAGCCAGATGGTATTTGGCTGATCCATCCCAAAGGTGGCAGCAGTACTCCATACATGATCGAACTTGTGCTTGATAAAGTTGGAGCAGCTGTTCTGGCGTGAAGTACCGCCTGACCTTAGAGAGAACCCCCAGTTTTTTAGCTGCAGTCTTTGCTCTGGACTCGATGTACTGCCCGAAGTTGAGGTTGGACGAGAGCTCAACACCTAAGAGCTGTAGGCTGTCAGTCATAGCTACAGTCACATTCCGGAAAGTCGGAGCCAGGTGAAATGGGCTCCGCTTAGCTGAGAACAAACAAGCCTGTGTTTTGGCAGCGTTGAATGTGACCAAATTGGCATCGCCCCAATCGGATACTGCTTGGAGGGCTTCGTTCAAGCGGCTAACCATGGCCTCTCGACAAGAGGCGACATCTTGTCTGCCAGCCCCTGCACTCGACATGTATCTATCCGCAACGGTGCTATCGTCTGCGTACCCAAAGGTACCGGGCACAAGCAGGTCGTTTATATGAAGCAGGAATAGGTTGCGGATAGAACCGATCCCTGAGGCACACCGGCATCGATAGCCTTTTGGTCCGATGAGTAGCCGTCGAGGACAACGCGTATCGATCTTCCCTTCAGGAAATCAGATATCCAAGCGCAAAAGTTAGCAGGAAGACCAAATGATGGGAGCTTGCTTATAAGGCTCGCGTGCCAAACTCTGTCAAAGGCCTTTGAGATATCGAGGGACACCGCAAGGGCCCCTCCGTATTTCTCAATGGCCTCACTCCATAGATGTGTGGCATATATTAGAAGGTCCCCAGTTGAGCGGCCTCGGCGGAATCAATATTGGCGGTCGCTGAGGAGATCGTTACCTTCCAAATAAGCCAGGAGTTTATTATTCAGTGCACGTTCCATTATCTTACAGAGTATGGACGTGACTGAGATGGGTCGATAATTAGCAGGGTCAGCTCGACTGCCTTTTTTGGGCACGGGTTGCACGTTAGCAAGCTTCCATGACTCCGGTACAATGCCTGTTTCAAGTGAGAGGCGGTACAGGCGTGTGAGGGGTGGAGACAACTCGGGAGCACATGAACGCAGAACTATTGCTGGTATGCCATCAGGTCCGTTCGCCTTGTTCACGTCCAGGGTCTGCAGGATTTTTAGGATCTCTTTCTGGTGAATGCGCACTTCTGCCATATAGCAGTCAGCACGAGATGAGATTGGTGGAGTTTTCCCAGCAGAGTCCAGACGCGAATTCTCCGCAAAAAGAGAGACAAATAAATTTGCTTTCTCTTCCGCAGAGTGGGTAAGAGAACCGTCAGGCTTCAGCAATGGTGGTAGGGATGGCCGACTGAAATTGGATTCAACCGCTTTTGCCAGGGACCAAAATACCTTACTACCTGGGGGGTAAGAGGCTAATTTAGCCCCGATCCGGCTTATGTGGTTGAATCGAGCTCTGCGTAGTGTCCTTTTACACGACTTGGCGGCTTGGTTAAAGGCTCTCTTCAGAAATCGAGTATTCGAAGACTTGCGTGCTCGAGCTTCAGCCCATGCGGAATAAGCAGACAATTTCAGCGCCTCAGCACTACGACAGTCAGCATTAAACCACGGGCTAGCTTTGCCATGTGATGTTACGTCCGAGTACGGTATAAAATACTCCATACCCTGCCGTATCACCGCGGTAACGGCTTCAGCACAGCTCGTCGGATCTCCTGAATTGAAGCAAACCCTCCGCCAAGGGTAGGACGAGAAAAAGTGACGCATTTCATCCCAATCTGCTGACCTGTATCGCCACACCCGTCTTGGGCCACAAGGGCAATTTTCAGGTGGGGAATAAACGGATACAGATTTAACCAGACAATGATCAGAAGTACCCAGTGGAGCAGAAACTGTTACTGAGTATCTGTCTGGATCTGTGGCCAGCAGAAGGTCCAAGCAATTGGCAGTGTGTGAGTCGACATCTGGCACTCTCGTCGCACAGTTTACAAGCTGAGTGAGATCTAGTGACAATGCTAATTTACGCACCTCTCTCCCAGCATGGTCGGTCAGCTGGTATGGGAACAGCCACTCTTGATGGTGGGCATTAAAGTCCCCTAGGATGACTAACTGAGCTGATGGATAACGCTCTCGACCCGCATCTGCCGCTTGACTAAGGTGGTCACACAATCGAGTTGTCTCATGGTCTCCACTATGCGAACGGTATACACAGGCATATAGGATTTGTTCATGGCCTGTGTCCACTAGGAGCCACAGGACAGAGAGACTGGACGTTTCAAGGTTCTGAGACGCTTGATACAGATGTCATCACGAGCATACACACAGACTCCGGCACGAGATATAAACCTGTGCTCCAGAGAATACCCAGGGTAGCTGAGGTACGTCGTGTCAGCTGGACATCTGATCTGCGTCTCAGTAAGGAATAACAGCTGCGGTTTTTCTGTCTCAAGGTGGTGGTGGACAGGTTCGAGATTTGAGTGCAGTCCTCGGATGTTTGAGAGGTGCACTTTGAGTGGGAGGACGTGCAGCCGCTGTTTAACGTTTTTCCTTAATTTCTTAGACATAATTTTTGTTTGGGAGAGTGAATAGGAGGAGAGTGGCAGTTGGCACCAACAGGATGCCTCGCGGTACTCAAACATCATTACGGCCGTAACGTTATAGCTTCCGTAGCCATATTGATTTGCTACGACGTAGCACATCGTAGCGGATATATTGATGATGATTTTTGTAAGATGAAAAATGTGATTAAGTAACAGTAAGTGCGAATTATCATCAGCCTATAGCTGCCCCACTTGTGGGCTCAGAAATTCTTCATCAGATGACTAGGCTTTAATGCCCCAATATGGGTTGGTAGGTGAAAATGGTGTCCTACGATATCAAGTGGGACCAATGGCTATGTGAGCTTTATAAAATATGTTGGAGTTAAAGATAATTCCATTTGTTTTAATATCTAGGGACCAGGCAGACTTATGGAAAATTGTTTCGCTTCAACTACCTACTTACGTAATATAATAACTCTTATGGTGCCACATGGAAACATTAGCGCTACTGAATATCTCCACAAAAAGCGTGATGCGAGCAGAGGACGCGAGTCGTCAGTGATGACCGACTTATACCTTAGTGATGCTCCATGCAAATTATTGTTTGCCGGCTTTAGTTTTAATTATCTAAGCAGTTTAATTTTGAAAAGGTTTATTAATAATTATACTATTTAAAATGCTCATCCTTATTCACTCAAGAACGATTCTGAATTTATGACTTTTAAAACGTGGCTTGGTAAGTTGGGGATAGTGGAGTAACAACTAAATAGCCTAAAATAATGTAACAAAACGGAAGTTCTTTGTTTTCCGCGCAAACATATTTCAACAATGAATGCTTAGACCATTACTGAGTCAAATCACCCGCAGCGACGCAGCACAAAGCGCGGCGATGGCGACACAACACGCGATTATTTCGGTGAATATTTCACGGCGAGGGGGGGCGGGGGGGGGAACCCTCCGCGCTGCAATTTGCCGATTGCCCCGCTCGGCTCGTACAAATTTACAACTGCCACCGTTCTTGGATCAAGTACGTACTAAAATATTATTCTTTCGCGGAACCCCTCGCCTTATATGATATTCGTGACAAAAACTGGCGAGAATATCTCTCACAACTTGGCGAATAAGCTTGACGAACGTGAAAGGCATTCATAGTGAAATCAAAGTGCCTTGGCGCGCTAGTGCCTTGCCTACTAGTTGGAGCGGCTCGCGTCGTTATGCAAATGAGTAAGGAGCAGCCGCGACGGCAACATGATCGCGCGGCAATCAACGCGCCCCAGAAACTAGGCGCGCTGACGTCACGGGCACAAAGCGCGCATTGTTTGTTATTCCAGTTTTCCCTGATAAGTAGGCCGCGTCTGTTTCAGCCCTCCCTTCGTTTTCACGCTCCTGCTGAGATGAATGACAAGCTATGCTAAGATTGTAGTTTTTGTGCACGCAAAACTTGGAGCCGTAACAAAGCTGTCGGTGTAATAACAGCTGAAAGTTTTGGCGTGTTGCCGCCGCCGCGCGTCTCTCTCGTACAACGGAGTTTTTACAGGTTCTACGCGTCGCGTGGGGAAATATGGTACATTCAAATGAATATATTTTGTTGTTTAAGCCTTACAATATTACAGAGTACCCATTTTATAAGTTATCATATCGTCCACACGACCGTCCGCATCACGAAACAATTTTCCTAAAAACTACGGTCAACCTTACCTTAACATCTACGTTATATTTCTATTTATTTTTTAAGTTTAAGTATCTAATTTTTATATCGCGTACCCTGCGCAAGTTTAGCTTCTACAATTTTACCCCGAACGCATCGCTGCGCCAACGAGTTCCTCCAATCGTATCACAGTTGCCCTGTATTGTAAACTATTGACACATGATGCCCCACATCGTATGCTACGAACAGTGTTGTATTCATAAAACCTATTAGGTACAAGGACCGGAAAACCCCTTTTTTTGATTAAGCCGATTGATAGGGAAAACTATCAATACGGTAAGCATTTCGTCACTTACTGCATCGAAAGGCTAACCAAATTGATACAATTAATTAAATAAGCATTAACCGCATCCAAAAACCCTGTTGAGGCTAACCCTATAAAAAGGGTTTTAACGCGCACAAGCAATTCAAGCTTCTGCGTGCAATGCATTAGACTTATTATTGCATTACCGTTTACGTGTCCTATCGACGACGCCGCCGTCGAATCAATGCCGCGAGCCGAACTTAAATACCGGTATGTTAGTAAAATTCATCAAAATGCGCGAAAACGAGATACGCGTACACGTAAACGGTAATGCATTGCACGTAGAAGCTTGAATTGCTTGTGCGCGTTAAAACCCTTTTTATAGGATTAGCCTCAACAGGGTTTTCGGATGCGGTTAGTGCTTACCCTAATTACCTAACTGTATCAATTTGGTTAGCCTTTCGATGCAGTGAGTCGACGAAATGCTTACCGTATTGATAGGGTTAGTGAAAACAAGTCTATGAATTACCCAATCAAAAACCCCTTATATGGAAAGCGGTTCCGGTCCCTGATTAGGTACCATATTTTCTCTTATACTACGTGAGAAATTAAATCCCAGAGATGTTTACTTCCCGAGGAAATGCATAACGCATGTTATAAACAGTCGTGTAATAAAGTACATTCTGGTAGGAAAAAGAAAGAACTATCGAAATTGTATCCTATGGAAATAATGTCTGTCGAGCGAAGGTGCATTGTTGAACACATGTGGCGTAGGTATGGTGGCTTGTGCGCCGGCACTCCCATGAGCATGTGCCGCACATCACTCGCGGCGGAATGCAGCAGCGGCACGTTCTGCCGGCGCGGCAACTTCGTGACGCCGGGATTCAATACTAGGTGCTGGATTATTCAATTTATTCACCTTCGCTATTACTGTATGTCTTTTGAGAACAGACAAACTTTTTATTGTAACTCTTTTTATTTAAATGTTGCATAATTAAAAGACGCATTACATTTTTAAAATTCAAATTCACAACCGATCACGGTTTTTGCTGATCTTTGTAGTATTTTGTTACATAATGTATACACTTCGATCAATTATGTTCTAGATTCCCGATGAACGCTTCAAAAACGGTACGCGGCTTTGGGGCCACAGAGACACAATGACGTTTGTGGCGATGTGTAAATATTAAGTACAAATATTTTGCAACCTTAATTTAATCTTTATTTCTAATACTTAAGGTTCACAGTAAACTTAAGATGTTGATGCTATCCAATGTTTTTTCAGATTTTGTTATTCGATTATTTTTTTTTTTTAATTTATTTATTTACATTAAAACATACAATATTTTTGCATCATAGCAGACCAAAAACCACTGAGGTTTGTCCGGAATGCTCGAACTTAACATTAAATTAAAAATTATATTCCTATGACGACATCAGTACTACATTAAATAAATGAATAGGCTGCAACAAGCAAATGAATGTATAGGTATGTATAAACAAATAGAACCACTTTCGAGAAGCAAGTACCAGGGAAGTAGACAATACAAAATAGCAAATAAGGACTATTACGAGACAGAGACTATGATCGCAAAATAAACAAAACACAAACACACACACACACACACACCCTAACATACACTCACACACACACCCTTACATACACACATACACATACACGCACACGCACACCTCACACTCACGTTCGCTTTCATTGTATAAATGTTACTATTTTATGTCTTCTTGTGCCTTTAGGCAGGGATGAGACCTGGTGTCCTACGCACAGGGTTTACCTAGTTAGGGCACCAGTCTCCTATATTATTTGACACTAAAATATAAATAGTTGTAAGATTACTGTGTAATAGGAGAAAATAAATATTTTTATTATTATTATTTATTATATTTCTAATACTTAAGGTTCACAGTAAACTTAAGATGTTGATGCTATCCAATGTTTTTTCAGATTTTGTTATTCGAAATTTAAATGTATAGGTATGTATAAACAAATAGGACCACTTTCGAGATGCTTTTTTGCTCCGGATCCTTTATCCAGTATATAATTAAAAAATTCTACCTTTCCGATTAACCCTGTCCTGCTGCAAAACTGCCATATCCGCTACTTTCCTACCTGAGACTACTATTATGTTTCAGTAGGTTCATTTTATATTTATATGGTATTGATATACATATTTATTATTATCATCATTATGATTATAGATTTATCATCATTATTATTATTATTATTACTATTTTGCTTCATTTATAAAATACACATTATTCTAGTATGTTTTAATAGTTTCACCTTTGATCTTACAGTTTATTAGCTCTCTCCATCCGACTGGTTGTCTAGAAATGTCTAGAAAATCGCTTAGAAGCGATAAGACCGCCAAATTGTAACTTTGTAAATTATTCTTTTTTTTTGTTTATGATTATGTTTTATAGTGTTGCAATAAAAGTATTATCTATCTATCTATCTATAATCGATCGAAGAGTATACATTAATAAGTGTACAATATGTACGAAAATCATAGGTATATTAATATATGTAATTCACGTGTTCTCCAGCAGCGGTAGGTTGCAGCCGGTTCGTGCCGCGCCGCACTCGCGCGTTGTTTATCGCGTGAAGAGTGCGCTTTACGACCGCGCGCGCTCCCCAATATTAAAGACTTACAAAAGCAGGAAGAACTATTAAGAATGCGTAAAGAAAAATACTGACTTTTTTTTAAATCAAAATTTCGATTAATAATCAGATTGTTTGTAGCACGAGATGTATCATTTATTTTACAATTGAGCCACAAGCAAAAATATGACGATGAGCTTTTCTGTATTTCATTAGATAAGTTAGCATTCTACGGACGTGTTATTAAAATGGAAGAGCGATTTGGGGGGGGGGGGAGGGAGAATTGTGTGCGAAACTGCAAACATTATAAATTTCCCAATAAATTTGTTGCCAAGTACCGGGAGATCGAGGAGTATGTTAATGAAAGAACTTGTCGCGTGCGTGCGGCCGCCCGCGAATTCACCGCGATTACGCCCCCCCCCCCCCCCACCTTACCAGGAGCGATTGCTTTGTGTACTTTTAGATTTGTTCATAACGTGACCGACCATTTATAACTGTACCTAAACGGGAAAGTTGTGCGATTCCAACATTACGCTAGAATGAATTGATAACACACGTACTCGTTGATATTTTTTATTACCAAATCTACAATTATTTATATATTAGTAACATTTGCCACATAACAATTAACATAACAGCTTCATGTACACACGGCGGCAGATCAATCTACCCAAAACTGTCAAATTTCTACAATCAATTTTAAACTTTATTGTTTGGCTATAAGGATCAATATTCATTGGAGAAATTTGACAGATTTGTGTAGGTTGATCTGCCGCCGACTGTACATTCACAATGAGTTATTTATAAACTATGTTAGCTTCACTACGTGTCACATACAGCTTTACAACGTGCTTATTAATACTATAGAAGGTATTTTCCAAACTTATGCTTCGATTTATATGTTGTAGATAGTAATTTAATATATCAAAAGGATAAAGGCGAAAGCAGATGGATCCGTCAAAAGCATAAGTTTGGTGCAAACCCGGGTGTCAGTAAAGACGAGCTGTTAGTACCCATAACCCACACACCACCACGAAGCTAAAGCGCCCGGGACGGACGGCGGACCTGCGGGGGGACGAGCGGACCGTTCGACGATTGCAAACAGCGGATTTCATTAGAAAATTCATGTTTTTCGATCGATGTGCCAATTCTTAATGTTTAGGTTCAGTATCGCGCCATCGTGCTTAGGCTCAGTTAGTAAACTAAGCTTTTTTTTCTACCACACTTCAAAATGAGCTTGAAATAATTTTCGTTTTTTTTTTGGTAGTAGCGCAATTCACCCTGATTCCTTAGCTACTGAGGCACTGGCTATCGTATCTCTAACTGTCGTAAGACAACAATCAAACTCGTCATCAGTCTACAAATGGTAGCTCAAGTTATTTTCTGATGAAACCTCGAACCGTAACACGTCCCCCCGGCTGCGCGTGCGCACTCACCGCTGGCGTCTCCCTCCCCGTCCCCGTCCCCGGCGGCGTGCGCCTGCAGCACCGGCCACAGGTCGCGCAGCCGCAGCACGGGGTCGCGCAGCTCGCTCGCCACCGACACCCGCGCGCCGACGCACTCGCGCTCCATGTTGTTGTAGTTCTCGAGCACTTCGCGCACTTCGGCCGCGTGCGCGCGCACCTCGCTCTGCGCAAACACCGCACGTGTTAACACTCAAATCTAACGAGACATCTATCGTATTCGAAGAAAAGTACCTTTAGGTACATGTTTTTATTTAAGTAAGCTGCAGTGAAAGCTGAAAATGAAATCAATAGTCGATCTTGTAAAAAACCGAATCGTCGGCGAGCGCGCGAGACCGCGAAAGAGCAGTTTGTATAAACCGCGTTTTTCCCTCTACACAGTTTTAGTCAAGATATTTACTTTTTGTCTTCCTGTAAAATTGTACAAAAGCAGATACGTGGTTTGTCCAAACTACTCTCACGCGGTCTCGCACGCTCACCGACCAAATGATGCTTAATTTTTAGCTTACAAATAATTTAACATGAAATCTGTACTAATGTGCACGTTTGCACTTGGCACTACGTACGCTCAAACTATTCTGTGAATATTGGAGAAATGTCCATTTCATAATTCGCATTGTAACATAAAACGATAACTTTTGATTTTTACGTTGTTTCGTTTTTACGGATACAACACGCATTTTTGTAATTCCTCATGATGAGTAAATGGGAAAAAAAATTGGTTACTCTATAAAATCATTTGTGCCGTTTTATGCGCCCATTCTTCTCCACAGCTAAAAGATAAACGTCCTGAAAGTGTGTGTAGGTAAAAAAATGTCTAGTATTTGTCTTCGCGTCTGGATTGCGCTTCCACCTGACATCAGGTGGAGTGGAGTCATTTACCAAACTAGGTTTTAAAAAATAAAAATAAAGTTTTTTTTTCTACGGGTGTAATCGCTTGGCCTTCATTTCACCTGATGTTATGTGACCATAAGACCGAAGGTGGAAGCGCACTTCATCCGGAATCCTCAACTACTGAGGCACATCTTATATCTAGCTGCCGGATCACAACAAGGCTAAATAATAACAAAAATGACTGAATGAAATGGAAAGTTTCATACTCTGATAGGGCATTTAATATTTTAACGCTATAAAGGAGAAAAGAAACGCCCTGGCCAAGTTTCTCGCTGGTTTTTCTCAGTACAAGGCCTTCCCGTCCTGTGCGGACTCACATACCGATGGCATAGCGACATTCACAAGAGCTACTCGTAGCCTGAACCGAATAAATGATTTGATATGTCGAATGGTGAGTTTATGTATGACTGACCGCGACCGCCGGCCGCTGCTGCGGGTCGCGCGCGCACGCGCAGGCGGCGGCGGCCCACTCGTGCGCACGCTGCAGCCGCGCCACGTACTTGGCGAGCGCGCTCAGCTTGCCGCTCAACAGCGACGCGTGCGCGCGCAACTCCTCGCGCACCTGCGTTGGTATAACGATGAGAGACATGTACATTATTGTAGACTAGCGGCCCGTCCCTGCTTCGCACAGCTAGACATTTTTTTTTATATACTATGCTTCTCGGCGCTAGTGTAGCATTCTAATGGTGAAAGAATTTTTTAAATCGGTCCAATAGTTTTTAAGTTTATTCATTACAAACATACATACAAAAATACAAAGCTTTCCTCTTTATAATATTAGTACAGATGTGCCTACCGCTGGGGCTCGAGCTTTCCCAGTGGATGGATAGAGAGAGCGGCTATAGACCACCGCGCGGGCCCGGTGCGGAAGGTGGTTGTTGGCGACTGCCAGTGCAGCCGGGACCGACGGCTTCACGTGCCTACCGAAGCACGGAGGAGCTGGTGATGATAAATTTTTGGTCACCCATCCGATGACCAACTTTTGCGAAAATTACATAACGTAAGCGATCGCAAACCGGGCGCGTTAACCACTGCGCCGTCGTCCGTGTCTTCGCAAACAACGCACTCTTATACGACGATAATAGAAGGGGTAAATCGTCTTTTTAGTATTATTGAATAAAAAGAACCTATATGTAAGTTCATGACAGTTCTTTAAACTTCGTCGACTCATTTATTCTCTTTATTTATTGTTTTCTAACATTCACGATTTGAATCACCCGATGGTCGGTGGAGCACTCCCCGCATCCTTTCCAGTTGAGTGCCAGCAAAGTTTCACAACAGTTCGATTGCTAAATCGAAGACACATAAAATGACGAGTATATAAAACTTTGAATAGAGTGGTGCATGCATATAGCAATCGCGCGTCCCCCGGCGAGGGCTGAAACTTGTTGTAACTTTTGAGACGGCACTCGGCCGCCGGCTTTGTTTAGCGGCGAGTTGACTTGCGCTCGGGGGCAGGGCACGCTGGTCAAGTGTTCAAATTACAATTCAATGACGATACATATGTAAATTGCCGGGGAATACCAAGTTTACTTCAAGGTCAAATTTATATTAATTAAAAAAATTATAATAATATTACGCTGGGGAGTGCTACGTGTATAGGTTTAAGTGACCATCGGTAAGCTCATTTAACCGTTTAAAGTTAATACATTATTAAAAACTATGCAATACAAACACAAAGTATATTAAATATTTACTCTGTGTTTGTATATTTATTAAATTAGTTTTTATCATCGCTAAAAAAAAAATCGTTTATTTCAGACCTATAGAGTCTATAGATTGTTAGTACACAAAACTTTACCTATGTTAATACCAAAAACAAAAAGATAAACGAAAATCAAAGAAAAAAGAAAGAAATCAATCTAAGAAATCGATTAACTTATGTTATATTAATTATCACTTAAGTGTAGTGTATGTTGTCTTTTTTTAGAATGAACTGTGAGTGATGGTGTGGCGAGCGAGTGCGTGTGCGTGTGCGAGGGCGTGTACCTGTTGCAGCTGTCGTGTGCGGGGCGTGTACCTGTTGCAGCTGTCGTGTGCGTGGGCGTGTACCTGTTGCAGCTGTCGTGTGCGTGGGCGTGTACCTGTTGCAGCTGTCGTGTGCGTGGGCGTGTACCTGTTGCAGCTGTCGTGTGCGTGGGCGTGGACCTGTTGCAGCTGTCGTGTGCGTGGGCGTGTACCTGTTGCAGCTGTCGTGTGCGTGGGCGTGTACCTGTTGCAGCTGTCGTGTGCGTGGGCGTGTACCTGTTGCAGGCTGTCGTGTGCGTGGGCGTGTACCTGTTGCAGCTGTCGTGTGCGTGGGCGTGTACCTGTTGCAGCTGTCGTGTGCGTCGGGCGTGTACCTGTTGCAGCTGTCGTGTGCGTGGGCGTGTACCTGTTGCAGCTGTCGTGTGCGTGGGCGTGTACCTGTTGCAGCTGTCGTGTGCGTGGGCGTGTACCTGTTGCAGCTGTCGTGTGCGTGGGGCGTGTACCTGTTGCAGCTGTCGTGTGCGTGTGCGTGTACCTGTTGCAGCTGTCGTGTGCGTGGGCGTGTACCTGTTGCAGCTGTCGTGTGCGTGGGCGTGTACCTGTTGCAGCTGTCGTGTGCGTGGGCGTGTACCTGTGGGCGTGTACCTGTTGCAGCTGTCGTGTGCGTGGGCGTGTACCTGTTTGCAGCTGTCGTGTGCGTGGGCGTGTACCTGTTGCAGCTGTCGTGTGCGTGGGCGTGTACCTGTTGCAGCTGTCGTGTGCGTGGGCGTGTACCTGTGGGCGTGTACCTGTTGCAGCTGTCGTGTGCGTGGGCGTGTACCTGTGGGCGTGTACCTGTTGCAGCTGTCGTGTGCGTGGGCGTGTACCTGTTGCAGCTGTCGTGTGCGTGGCGTGTACCTGTTGCAGCTGTCGTGTGCGTGGGCGTGTACCTGTTGGCAGCTGTCGTGTGCGTAGGCGTGTACCTGTTGCAGCTGTCGTGTGCGTGGGCGTGTACCTGTTGCAGCTGTCGTGTGCGTGGGCGTGTACCTGTTGCAGCTGTCGTGTGCGTGGGCGTGTACCTGTTGCAGCTGTCGTGTGTGTGGGCGTGTACCTGTTGCAGCTGTCGTGTGCGTGTGCGTGTACCTGTTGCAGCTGTCGTGTGCGTGGGCGTGTACCTGTTGCAGCTGTCGTGTGCGTGGGCGTGTACCTGTTGCAGCTGTCGTGTGCGTGGGCGTGTACCTGTTGCAGCTGTCGTGTTCGTGGGCGTGTACCTGTTGCAGCTGTCGTGTGCGTGGGCGTGTACCTGTTGCAGCTGTCGTGTGCGTGTGCGTGTACCTGTTGCAGCTGTCGTGTGCGTGGGCGTGTACCTGTTGCAGCTGTCGTGTGCGTGGGCGTGTACCTGTTAGCAGCTGTCGTGTGCGTGGGCGTGTACCTGTTGCAGCTGTCGTGTGCGTGGGCGTGTACCTGTTGCAGCTGTCGTGTGCGTGGGCGTGTACCTGTTGCAGCTGTCGTGTGCGTGGGCGTGTACCTGTTGCAGCTGTCGTGTGCGTGGGCGTGTACCTGTGGGCGTGTACCTGTTGCAGCTGTCGTGTGCGTGGGCGTGTACCTGTTGCAGCTGTCGTGTGCGTGGGCGTGTACCTTTTGCAGCTGTCGTGTGCGTAGGCGTGTACCTGTTGCAGCTGTCGTGTGCGTGGGCGTGTACCTGTTGCCAGCTGTCGTGTGCGTGGGCGTGTACCTGTTGCAGCTGTCGTGTGCGTGGGCGTGTACCTGTTGCAGCTGTCGTGTGCGTGGGCGTGTACCTGTTGCAGCTGTCGTGTGCGTGGGCGTGTACCTGTTGCAGCTGTCGTGTGCGTGGGGCGTGTACCTGTTGCAGCTGTCGTGTGCGTATGCGTGTACCTGTTGCAGCTGTCGTGTGCGTGTGCGTGTACCTGTTGCAGCTGTCGTGTGCGTGGGCGTGTACCTGTTGCAGCTGTCGTGTGCGTGTGCGTGTACCTGTTGCAGCTGTCGTGTGCGTGGGCTGTGTACCTGTTGCAGCTGTCGTGTGCGTGGGCGTGTACCTGTTGCAGCTGTCGTGTGCGTGTGCGTGTACCTGTTGCAGCTGTCGTGTGCGTGGTCGTGTACCTGTTGCAGCTGTCGTGGTGCGTGTGCGTGTACCTGTTGCAGCTGTCGTGTGCGTGGGCGTGTACCTGTTGCAGCTGTCGTGTGCGTGGGCGTGTACCTGTTGCAAGCTGTCGTGTGCGTGGGCGTGTACCTGTTGCAGCTGTCGTGTGCGTGGGCGTGTAACCTGTTGCAGCTGTCGTGTGCGTGGGCGTGTACCTGTTGCAGCTGTCGTGTGCGTGTGCGTGTACCTGTTGCAGCTGTCGTGTGCGTGTGCGTGTACCTGTTGCAGCTGTCGTGTGCGTGGGCGTGTACCTGTTGCAGCTGTCGTGTGCGTGTGCGTGTACCTGTTGCAGCTGTCGTGTGCGTGGGCGTGTACCTGTTGCAGCTGTCCGTGTGCGTGGGCGTGTACCTGTTGCAGCTGTCGTGTGCGTGGGCGTGTACCTGTTGCAGCTGTCCGTGTGCGTGGGCGTGTACCTGTTGCAAGCTGTCGTGTGCGTGTGCGTGTACCTGTTGCAGCTGTCGTGTGCGTGTGCGTGTACTGTTGCAGCTGTCGTGTGCTGGGCGTGTACCTGTTGCAGCTGTCGTGTGCGTGTGCGTGTACCTGTTGCAGCTGTCGTGTGCGTGGGCGTGTACCTGTTGCAGCTGTCGTGTGCGTGGGCGTGTACCTGTTGCAGCTGTCGTGTGCGTGGGCGTGTACCTGTTGCAGCTGTCGTGTGCGTGGGCGTGTACCTGTTGCAGCTGTCGTGTGTGTGGGCGTGTACTGTTGCAGCTTGTCGTGTGCGTGTGCGTGTACCTGTTGCAGCTGTCGTGTGCGTGTGCGTGTACCTGTTGCAGCTGTCGTGTGCGTGGGCGTGTACCTGTTGCAGCTGTCGTGTGCGTGGGCGTGTACCTGTTGCAGCTGTCGTGTGCGTGGGCGTGTACCTGTTGCAGCTGTCGTGTGCGTGGGCGTGTACCTGTTGCAGCTGTCGTGTGCGTGTGCGTGTACCTGTGCAGCTGTCGTGTGCGTGTGCGTGTACCTGTTGCAGCTGTCGTGTGCGTGGGCGTGTACCTGTTGCAGCTGTCGTGTGCGTGGGCGTGTACCTGTTGCAGCTGTCGTGTGCGTGGGCGTGTACCTGTTGCAGCTGTCGTGTGCGTGGGCGTGTACCTGTTGCAGCTGTCGTGTGCGTGGGCGTGTACCTGTTGCAGCTGTCGTGTGCGTGTGCGTGTACCTGTTGCAGCTGTCGTGTGCGTGTGCGTGTACCTGTTGCAGCTGTCGTGTGCGTGGGCGTGTACCTGTTGCAGCTGTCGTGTGCGTGGGCGTGTACCTGTTGCATGCTGTCGTGTGCGTGGGCGTGTACCTGTTGCAGCTGTCGTGTGCGTGGGCGTGTCTGTTGCAGCTGTCGTGTGCGTGGGCGTGTACCTGTTGCAGCTGTCGTGTGCGTGGGCGTGTACCTGTTGCAGCTGTCGTGTGCGTGGGCGTGTACCTGTTGCAGCTGTCGTGTGCGTGGGCGTGTACCTGTTGCAGCTGTCGTGTGCGTGGGCGTGTACCTGTTGCAGCTGTCGTGTGCGTGTGCGTGTACCTGTTGCAGCTGTCGTGTGCGTGTGCGTGTACCTGTTGCAGCTGTCGTGTGCGTGGGCGTGTACCTGTTGCAGCTGTCGGTGCGTGTGCGTGTACCTGTTGCAGCTGTCGTGTGCGTGGGCGTGTACCTGTTGCAGCTGTCGTGTGCGTGGGCGTGTACCTGTTGCAGCTGTCGTGTGCGTGGGCGTGTACTTGTTGCAGCTGTCGTGTGCGTGGGCGTGTACCTGTTGCAGCTGTCGTGTGCGTGTGCGTGTACCTGTTGCAGCTGTCGTGTGCGTGTGCGTGTACCTGTTGCAGCTGTCGTGTGCGTGGGCGGTGTACCTGTTGCAGCTGTCGTGTGCGTGGGCGTGTACCTGTTGCAGCTGTCGTGTGCGTGTGCGTGTACCTGTTGCAGCTGTCGTGTGCGTGTGCGTGTACCTGTTGCAGCTGTCGTGTGCGTGGGCGTGTACCTGTTGCAGCTGTCGTGTGCGTGGGCGTGTACCTGTTGCAGCTGTCGATGTGCGTGGGCGTGTACCTGTTGCAGCTGGTCGTGTGCGTGGGCGTGTACCTGTTGCAGCTGTCGTGTGCGTGTGCGTGTACCTGTTGCAGCTGTCGTGTGCGTGTGCGTGTACCTGTTGCAGCTGTCGTGTGCGTGTGCGTGTACCTGTTGCAGCTGTCGTGTGCGTGGGCGTGTACCTGTTGCAGCTGTCGTGTGCGTGTGCGTGTACCTGTTGCAGCTGTCGTGTGCGTGGGCGTGTACCTGTTGCAGCTGTCGTGTGCGTGGGCGTTGTACCTGTTGCAGCTGTCGTGTGCGTGGGCGTGTACCTGTTGCAGCTGTCGTGTGCGTGGGCGTGTACCTGTTGCAGCTGTCGTGTGTGTGGGCGTGTACCTGTTGCAGCTGTCGTGTGCGTGTGCGTGTACCTGTTGCAGCTGTCGTGTGCGTGTGCGTGTACCTGTTGCAGCTGTCGTGTGCGTGGGCGTGTAACCTGTTGCAGCTGTCGTGTGCGTCGTGGCGTGTACCTGTTGCAGCTGTCGTGTGCGTGGGCGTGTACCTGTTGCAGCTGTCGTGTGCGTGGGCGTGTACCTGTTGCAGCTGTCGTGTGCGTGTGCGTGTACCTGTTGCAGCTGTCGTGTGCGTGTGCGTGTACCTGTTGCAGCTGTCGTGTGCGTGGGCGTGTACCTGTTGCAGCTGTCGTGTGCGTGGGCGTGTACCTGTTGCCAGCTGTCGTGTGCGTGGGCGCTGTACCTGTTTGCAGCTGTCGTGTGCGTGGGCGTGTACCTGTTGCAGCTGTCGTGTGCGTGTGCGTGTACTGTTGCAGCTGTCGTGTGCGTCGTGCGTGTACCTGTTGCAGCTGTCGTGTGCGTGTGCGTGTACCTGTTGCAGCTGTCGTGTGCGTGGGCGTGTACCTGTTGCAGCTGTCGTGTGCGTGTGCGTGTACCTGTTGCAGCTGTCGTGTGCGTGGGCGTGTACCTGTTGCAGCTGTCGTGTGCGTGGGCGTGTACCTGTTGCAGCTGTCGTGTGCGTGGGCGTGTACCTGTTGCAGCTGTCGTGTGCGTGGGCGTGTACCTGTTGCAGCTGTCGTGTGTGTGGGCGTGTACCTGTTGCAGCTGTCGTGTGCGTGTGCGTGTACCTGTTGCAGCTGTCGTGTGCGTGTGCGTGTACCTGTTGCAGCTGTCGTGTGGTGGGCGTGTACCTGTTGCAGCTGTCGTGTGCGTGGGCGTGTACCTGTTGCAGCTGTCGTGTGCGTGGGCGTGTACCTGTTGCAGCTGTCGTGTGCGTGGGCGTGTACCTGTTGCAGCTGTCGTGTGCGTGTGCGTGTACCTGTTGCAGCTGTCGTGTGCGTGTGCGTGTACTGTTGCAGCTGTCGTGTGCGTGGGCGTGTACCTGTTGCAGCTGTCGTGTGCGTGGGCGTGTACCTGTTGCAGCTGTCGTGTGCGTGGGCGTGTACCTGTTGCAGCTGTCGTGTGCGTGGGCGTGTACCTGTTGCAGCTGTCGTGTGCGTGGGCGTGTACCTGTTGCAGCTGTCGTGTGCGTGTGCGTGTACCTGTTGCAGCTGTCGTGTGCGTGTGCGTGTACCTGTTGCAGCTGTCGTGTGCGTGGGCGTGTACCTGTTGCAGCTGTCGTGTGCGTGTGCGTGTACCTGTTGCAGCTGTCCGTGTGCGTGGGCGTGTACCTGTGCAGCTGTCGTGTGCGTGGGCGTGTACCTGTTGCTGCTGTCGTGTGCGTGGGCGTGTACCTTGTTGCAGCTGTCCGTGTGCGTGGGCGTGTACCTGTTGCAGCTGTCGTGTGCGTGTGCGTGTACCTGTTGCAGCTGTCGTGTGCGTGTGCGTGTACCTGTTGCAGCTGTCGTGTGCGTGGGCGTGTACCTGTTGCAGCTGTCGTGTGCGTGGGCGTGTACCTGTTGCAGCTGTCGTGTGCGTGTGCGTGTACTGTTGCAGCTGTCGTGTGCGTGTGCGTGTACCTGTTGCAGCTGTCGTGTGCGTGGGCGTGTACCTGTTGCAGCTGTCGTGTGCGTGGGCGTGTACCTGTTGCAGCTGTCGTGTGCGTGGGCGTGTACCTGTTGCAGCTGTCGTGTGCGTGGGCGTGTACCTGTTGCAGCTGTCGTGTGCGTGTGCGTGTACCTGTTGCAGCTGTCGTGTGCGTGTGCGTGTACCTGTTGCAGCTGTCGTGTGCGTGGGCGTGTACCTGTTGCAGCTGTCGTGTGCGTGGGCGTGTACCTGTTGCAGCTGTCGTGTGCGTGGGCGTGTACCTGTTGCAGCTGTCGTGTGCGTGGGCGTGTACCTGTTGCAGCTGGTCGTGTGCGTGGGCGTGTACCTGTTGCAGCTGTCGTGTGCGTGTGCGTGTACCTGTTGCAGCTGTCGTGTGCGTGTGCGTGTACCTGTTGCAGCTGTCGTGTGCGTGGGCGTGTACCTGTTGCAGCTGTCGTGTGCGTGTGCGTGTACCTGTTGCAGCTGTCGTGTGCGTGGGCGTGTACCTGTTAGCAGCTGTCGTGTGCGTGGGCGTGTACCTGTTGCAGCTGTCGTGTGCGTGGGCGTGTACCTGTTGCAGCTGTCGTGTGCGTTGGCGTGTACCAGTTGCAGCTGTCGTGTGCGTGGGGCGTGTACCTGTTGCAGCTGTCGTGTGTGTGGGCGTGTACCTGTTGCAGCTGTCGTGTGCGTGTGCGTGTACCTGTTGCAGCTGTCGTGTGCGTGTGCGTGTACCTGTTGCAGCTGTCGTGTGCGTGGGCGTGTACCTGTTAGCAGCTGTCGTGTGCGTGGGCGTGTACCTGTTGCAGCTGTCGTGTGCGTGGGCGTGTACCTGTTGCAGCTGTCGTGTGCGTGGGCGTGTACCTGTTGCAGCTGTCGTGTGCGTGTGCGTGTACCTGTTGCAGCTGTCGTGTGCGTGTGCGTGTACCTGTTGCAGCTGTCGTGTGCGTGGGCGTGTACCTGTTGCAGCTGTCGTGTGCGTGGGCGTGTACCTGTTGCAGCCTGTCGTGTGCGTGGGCGTGTACCTGTTGCGAGCTGTCGTGTGCGTGGGCGTGTACCTGTTGCAGCTGTCGTGTGCGTGGGCGTGTACCTGTTGCAGCTTGGTCGTGTGCGTGGTGCGTGTACCTGTTGCAGCTGTCGTGTGCGTGTGCGTGTACCTGTTGCAGCTGTCGTGTGCGTGGGCGTGTACCTGTTGCAGCTGTCGTGTGCGTGTGCGTGTACCTGTTGCAGCTGTCGTGTGCGTGGGCGTGTACCTGTTGCAGCTGTCGTGTGCGTGGGCGTGTACCTGTTGCAGCTGTCGTGTGCGTGGGCGTGTACCTGTTGCAGCTGTCGTGTGCGTGGGCGTGTACCTGTTGCAGCTGTCGTGTGCGTGGTGCGTGTACCTGTTGCAGCTGTCGTGTGCGTGTGCGTGTACCTGTTGCAGCTGTCGTGTGCGTGGGCGTGTACCTGTTGCAGCTGTCGTGTGCGTGGGCGTGTACCTGTTGCAGCTGTCGTGTGCGTGGGCGTGTACCTGTTGCAGCTGTCGTGTGCGTGGGCGTGTACCTGTTGCAGCTGTCGTGTGCGTGGGCGTGTACCTGTTGCAGCTGTCGTGTGCGTGGGCGTGTACCTGTTGCAGCTGTCGTGTGCGTGGGCGTGTACCTGTTGCAGCTTGTCGTGTGCGTGGTGCGTGTAACCTGTTGCAGCTGTCGTGTGCGTGTGCGTGTACCTGTTGCAGCTGTCGTGTGCGTGGGCGTGTACCTGTTGCAGCTGTCGTGTGCGTGGGCGTGTACCTGTTGCAGCTGTCGTGTGCGTGGGCGTGTACCTGTTGCAGCTGTCGTGTGCGTGGTGCGTGTACCTGTTGCAGCTGTCGTGTGCGTGGGCGTGTACCTGTTGCAGCTGTCGTGTGCGTGGGCGTGTACCTGTTGCAGCTGTCGTGTGCGTGTGCGTGTACCTGTTGCAGCTGTCGTGTGCGTGGGCGTGTACCTGTTGCAGCTGTCGTGTGCGTGTGCGTGTACCTGTTTGCAGCTGTCGTGTGCGTGGGCGTGTACCTGTTGCAGCTGTCGTGTGCGTGGGCGTGTACCTGTTGCAGCTGTCGTGTGCGTGGGCGTGTACCTGTTGCAGCTGTCGTGTGCCGTGGGCGTGTACCTGTTGCAGCTGTCGTGTGCGTGTGCGTGTACCTGTTGCAGCTGTCGTGTGCGTG